>CM070650.1:17517810-19920365 GCA_036346575.1 Dendrocalamus sinicus
CTAGCTAAATTTGCCTAAGCTATACACTAGGTATTTTTCTATGCTCCGGGCTGAAGTCTACCCTACACTGGGATATAGGACTGAGTGCGAGAGATTTTACGGGATTTTCCACAGCTGTTCCTTCACCGCACACCTCCAGGTCTGTGATGCTCCCTTCCATCCTCAATTTTTACGCAACCTGTTCTTTTTGCAAGGGACCTTTCTTGCAGCTTGACAGATTATGTATATCCTACAGCGGTCCTATTCTTGTGAGAACAAGCATGTCTCTGCCGGTGTCCCCATGCTCAGGCCCGTTGCGGCAGTTCAAGCAATCCAACTGGAGCTGCCTGCCATCTCCGACTCACCCAGTGTCTTCCTCCGGTGCTGCAGCCTACAATCCATCAAGCTACGCATTGCATCAGACAGGACGAAGTCCCGCAATTCCAGATCCTCGGCAGGATGTTGGCCAGTTGAAGACTCCAAGGCCCCTACGGTTCCCCAAGAAGGTTCTGAGTGCCTTTCGTGGAAGTTCAGCACGAAAAATGTTCCCCATGACATGGTAGATGCTCGGAGATGCTTTGTCAGCAGCCTTTTGTAACTTCGTGTTACTACAGCGATCTGATTTACTGCAGTAGGA
This sequence comes from Dendrocalamus sinicus, assembly GCA_036346575.1. Classification (NCBI taxonomy): domain Eukaryota; kingdom Viridiplantae; phylum Streptophyta; class Magnoliopsida; order Poales; family Poaceae; genus Dendrocalamus; species Dendrocalamus sinicus. Next base: position 17,518,427 of record CM070650.1, read on the forward strand.
CCGAAGATTGCAACACAGAGGGTGAATGATATCTTAAAATTTTTCTTCAAATATTCACTAATCCTTCATTTTAATAGCTATAGAGCTATTAACATTAGGATGAAAAACCACCATAAAAATTAGCAATTCGAGACACTGAAAACCCATAAAAAATCAGTAAAAATAGAACTATCGCCGTTGTAATTGTGGTACTACTGCTTGTTATAGTAATCGTGATATTACCGCTACAGTAATCGCGGTACTACCCTATTACAATAAAAGTAGAGTGAACAGTGTTTTTTGGCACGATTTCAAAAAACAAAATTGATGAAACGTTTGATCCATAGATTTAAATGATATGAAACTTTGCCGTGATCTTCTCTAGGATATAAAGAATTTATTCCAACAAACGATGGTAAAAATTATGGCCAAAGTTGAGATATTTTCAATTTGAAAGAAATGTGCAACAAAACCAAGCCAAAACCCTAAATGGTGAATACAACTTGGTCGTGGGCAGAAGATGGTCAAGATGGTACTAGATGTATTTCCACACATCACATCAAATTAGAACACCAAAGAACACGACTCAAAACCTCTTGAAACAAGAAATCACTCGATGAGGCTAAAAACAAGCAAACTGAGTTTCTTGATGAACTTACTATCAAAGTGTCTAGATGATAGGATATTTATTTCATAAAGTTATCTCCATCTCATTCACATGCTTGGCACAGTAAGATGACAAAGAGAGAAGAGGAGAGATCAAAACCAACCAAATAAGAGCAAATCCATCACAACATGAAGGATCCATGGAGATTATCAAAAATTGATGTATTGCTTACTTGATGAGGTAAATTTTACAGCCAATCCATCAGGATAGTAGAGCTCTAAGCTAGACCACACACACAAGGCTCTAAACAAAGGAACTCTAATCTCACACGGGAGGAAAAAAGAGTTAGCCACCAAAAAGCTTAGCTAACATCCGCTTACCTTAGCCCTTGCCTCTCCTCCCTATATATAGCCTCACAACCCGAACCAAAATCTAATGGATCCATCCATTAGGCCAAATCGAGGTTGACCCGTTAACCCCACATAACACTGGATTTTCCTCTCTCAAGCACGCTTCTCAAAGCGGCTCACAACCACTAACCTATTAGTGAATCAACACTTAATCCACTTCACATTTTTAGCACATACAAGACCTAAACCACTTAGGCGAACACCACGGTTCCACACACACTGCCACTTTTCCGGTATTAGGCAATTTACCAAAATGCCCCTCTACCGTTTTCCACAAAGCTTCCCGTTTCCTTTGCCACGAAGCATCGCCCATGCTTCGCTGTCTTCCACGTGCCCCCAATGAATTGCTGCCAAGCCTCTCACGTGTCCAGATCCCACTGAACCGTCCTCGTTTGCAAACGACTCAAGTCACTTGGCGCACCACATGCCTCTTCTCGCATATGATGGCACCCAGGTTCCATGACCGCATAGGATCTCGACCCCTCCCTGAGCCTAGTTCCGGTCCACCTTACCGTTGCTCGTCATGTCCACCGCCGGTAGCTCCTGCTCTGGCTCTTCGTCATCCCAGCTTGTAACGACCCCATGAGCCTTAGACTTCTTTGGTGTCTCCCTGACCGTTCTGGACCTCAGCACTACCTTGTGCCTAATCTCGGTTCTCCTATGCCTCACCATGACCTAGCTCCGAAGTCCTAAAATCAACAACATTAAGCAAACCGTCATGTAGCACTACACAATACACAAAGTAATCAATTGACACAATTAATCCATACAATGCACCGTGAAAAGAGTATGCAACCAAAATACTGATCCTAAATCTAGAACCAAACAATAAACCTATGTGCACACAAGTAACAACATGCATGCCATGACTACGTGGTCACCCAACTCAATCCATAAATCAAATCCCAAAATCCTATTTTTTTTGTAAAATCCGGTAGTACCGCACGCAACATGCCAGTACTACCGCACTGCGGTACTACCGCTCTCTAAACTGGTACTATCGCACCTTCGCACCTCACACCGGACCTCTCTGGAAATAACGTACCGCAACTCAGACTGGAACTACCGTTCGTGCGGTATGACCGCGCTCACAAAGTCAGTACTCCCGCTCTATAGTATGACCGCGCTAACACCTAAAATACTACCGATGTAACGCCCTAGGGTCCAAACCGGCTCAGTCGACCTAACCATATTCTGGATAGGCCACGCACACGTAGCAACCCGCTTGCGCTTTCGTCCTCGCTTCGCGCAAAACGGTTAACCGGGGGTGCTACCATTGGAACTCCTAGGCTTATATGTAAGTGCTTCTCAAGGTAAGCTAGCAAGGTAGGACTAACCCAGAAATTCATGTGCACACACACATGGGCCAACATGGGCCGGGGTGTCACATACACCCCCCCTCAAAGGACCCGACGTCCTCGTCGGACCAACATACCCACACCGGGGCAAATGATAAGGATCTCCTCTCTTGGCACATGTCCGTACGTTCAGTGCCAGCACATATGCCATGCCGTGTGTCCGCTACGGGCCCACACGCGCCATGCGCCATATGCCCGCGCCCATGTAACCACGAGAATCGACTCTGATACCATTTGTAATGTCCTAGGGTCCAAACCGGCTCAGACCTAACCACATTCTGAATAGGCCACACACACGTAGCAACCCGCTTGCGCTTTCGTCCTCGCTTCGCGCAAAACGGTTAACCGGGGGTGCTACCATTGGAACTCCTAGGCTTATATGTAAGTGCTTCTCAAGGTAAGCTAGCAAGGTAGGACTAACCCAGAAATTCATGTGCACACACACATGGGCCAACATGGGCCGGGGTGTCACATACACCCCCCCTCAAAGGACCCGACGTCCTCGTCGGACCAACATACCCACACCGGGGCAAATGATAAGGATCTCCTCTCTTGGCACATGTCCGTACGTTCAGTGCCAGCACATATGCCATGCCGTGTGTCCGCTACGGGCCCACACGCGTCATGCGCCATATGCCCACGCCCATGTAACCACGAGAATCGGCTATGATACCATTTGTAACGCCCTAGGGTCCAAACTGGCTCAGACCTAACCACATTCTGAATAGGCCACACACACGTAGCAACCCGCTTGCGCTTTCGTCCTTGCTTCGCGCAAAACGGTTAACCGGGGGTGCTACCATTGGAACTCGTAGGTTTATATGTAAGTGCTTCTCAAGGTAAGCTAGCAAGGTGGGACTAACCCAGAAATTCATGTGCACACACACATGGGCCAACATGGTATCAGAGCTCAGGCTGTAGTTTCTAGAAAAAATGTTTTGCACGTACACGGGGCTTCGGGTTAATTCATTCATGCATGCATATCCAGTCACTGGCATATTACCATGAATTCATATCTAATTATCGTCTCTTTTATTCCATAGCTGTCCTGTGACATTGTTTCAATCCTATGCTTCCTTGAATTCTGATTCCATTCCTTATTGCTATCCATCTTTTCACTTACCTTTCCTTTATCCCTTGACCTTTAGGGTATTGTTATCTTGGATTGTCACCTTGCTCTTGCATTGTTTAACTCGGGAGCTAGTTTCTCCTTTTTGGCATCTCGCTTCACCCAGTAGCACTCTATACCATCGGTATCTTGGCGTACCTCGTGGTGGTGTCCACCCCAATGGACCACTTGCTAGCGATTATACTTATCTTAATGTCACCCTGAGCTGAAGGCCACAAATTTCAGTATTGACGTAGTTGTGGTACCTATCTAACCCTTAACCTGTTGTGAGCCGGGATTAGTTGCCTCTTCGTCATGCTATTATCCGTTGCTTTAACCGCAAGGTTATTCTTCCTCAGGATAATGGGGAGATCATTTATCAAGGCAAAAGCGATGCCTCAAACTCCTATTCTTGGCCTCCTATTTCGATTGTCGCTGGATAATCAGTCAGGGTGCCTTCTCACCATGTCAGAGAAGCGTACCACTGGACCTTTACCAGAAGAGATGCCAATTGTGCGAGGATTCCATGATGTCTTTCCAGTTGAGCTGTCAGGCTTGTCTCTAGCTAGGGCGGTTGAGTGTGCCAATTGTGTTATTCCTAGCACCGTACCCATTGCCAAGGCGCCTTATCGTCTGTCCCGAACTGAGTTGGAAGAGTTGAATCGTCAATTAGTCGACCTGGAGGTTAAATGCTTCTGATATTCAGAGACGGCCTTTCGCACTTGTTATGGCCTTTTCGAGTTCCTGGTTGTGCCATTTGGGCTGACCAATGCTTCGACAGTGTTAATGGATTTGATGCATTGGGTGTTCCATGAGTACCTGGATCAGTTTGTCATCATCTTTATCAATGACATTCTGATGTATTCTAGTGCCGCAGAGAAGCATGAGCAACACCTTCACCTTGTACTTGATCTCTTTCAGAAGCATTAACTCTTTGCTAAATCGAGGAAGTGCACTTTTGGGCTTCCTTCTGTCAGCTTCCTAGGGCATGTCATTAGTGACTGGGGACTTTCCGTGGACCTTTCCAAGATTGCTGTAGTAGTAAACTGGCCGAGACCTAGTGATGTTGCAGAGATCCGCAGTTTCTTGAGTTTGGCTGGGTTCTACTGCCGTTTTGTCCAGGATTTCTCTTTCATTTCAAAGCCTTTGATCAAGTTGACTCAAAAAGGGTGAGCAACTCATTTAGACAGAGGAATGTGAGTTCAGCTTTTAGACCCTGAAGGAGCATCTTGTTCCGCTCCCATTCTTGCTTTGCCGAGGGAGTGGTTCGTTTTGGGGCAAAAGGAAGGTTGAACCCTCGTTATGTTGAACCATCTCCTATCATGGAGCGAATCGGAAAACTTGCTTATGGTCTGGAGTTGTCTGCCTCCCTAGCCAGCGTCCCTAACATCTTTCATATCTCTATGCTGAGGAAGTATCATAATGACCTTGATCAAGTTTTGCAGTTGTCCAACTTGGATGTCTCGGAGGACCTACCCGTTGTGGTACAGCCGATCCATATTTTTGGAATGTTTAGAGCGTCAATCTTGATGTCAGACAATTCCTTATGTCAAGGTGTTGTGGTCCTATCAGATGGAACGCGAAGCCATCTGAGAATTGCAATCCCGGATGCGCAAGAAATATCTTGATATTTTGTCTCAGGCTTTCTTCATAGGGTTCCCCGCATCCATTTAGTCTACTCAAAGTCTGTTGGTCCTACCTTAGACACTTAGATGTATTAAAGTGCTATGGTTAATGTCTAAGTTGCAAGCTTTAATTATTAATTATAATTGTTGTTTAAATTATGGTTGGGATAGTATAGGAGTGACTTCAACTTAAGGTTAACCACTAGTAATCTTTAGCTTCGGATTGATATATTTAATTACCGGTTCCCTGATTCATTATTTGTATGTTATTGCTTGATTGGATTCGATGGAATTTTGTACGATATTGTTAACCTGACTAACAACAACTTATCACGTAATAAAATCTAGTTGTTTGACAACCCCTTGGTGTGAGTTAAGTTGTAATGCTGGGTGAGAATCATTCATGGATCCCTACCATCGTCGTATTATCCTTCTTCACCTCCCATCTGATTTTATCTCCTGTCTTCAACCTCAGCAATCTTTTCCACTCCTTGTAATCATGCATGAACTTATCTCCAATTATTTTAATACCATATTTCACATCTTTCATGATTACTTGTTACCATTGTCATTGAGTACAATTATCATATCAATGAATTACATGGTTCTTATCATATCACTGAATTTACCTGGCTAATATCCTGTCACCAAGTTACCCGGTTATTATCATCTCTCTAGTACTTGCCTGGTTGTTATAATAGTATTCATGCTTGCCTGTTTATTATTATGCTTGCCTAGTTATGATCATATTATAATGCTTGTCTAGTTCTTATCAAATTGTTATTGCTTGCTTGATTATTGTTAATGCTTGCTGGTTATATACCCTTAATATTGTATTCCTGCCATGATGTTCTAGATTACCTTATTTCACATGCCTTTAGGTTTATCATAATACTCTGTTAATAATATTATAAGATTCATGCTTTTAAGTAATGTGTAGAGTTCATGCTTAAACCGTTAATGGGGGTAGCGGGTGATCATGTTGTAGACTTAGGTTAAAATCACTAGCAGTCCTTTAAGTATCACGTTTCTGTGTTTAATCCTCTCGATATCATGATGTATTGCCGGTACAGTTCCTTGTGTGAGTCATGATCGTTATACTTTAATAAATGTTAATTTGACTAATAATCACTTATCACATAATAAAACTTGATTGGTTGATAAACTTGTGTGAGCTACATTATAATACCTCTTTAGGTTGATTACTATAGCACTATCATTTTATCATTATTCCCCATCGCCTCTTATCAGAAACTATGTCTTTCCATTTTCAACCCTAGCGTATCTTTTCACTCCTCATAATTTATTATAGCCTTATCCTCGCCATCTCTTAGTTACCTTAATTTTGTTCTATATAATATGTCCATGATGTATCAGTTACTTTATCACTTAGTATCACCAATCCTATCTCTTCGGTCTCATTGTATTAAATCGTTACCCTCATAACTTTACCTTAATTCAATCACAACTCTCTAATTATATCCTGAATAATTCGCTAAATAACAAACTAAGGGTTATCATGCCGGGGCTACCCACATATAGGGGTCATTTCCACCCAACCTGGTAACGTACGGGGACTGTACATTCTCGTTACACAGGATATTACACCCCGTCTGCGGTTATACAGTCGAGGACAAGGTTGTGCCTGGCTATTCTCGTATAACCGGGTATGTGGGATGAGGTCGCCGGCACCCTGCTATAACTTTTCACATAACAACTATCTTTAATACACAGTCTCCATAATATCCATCTCCCATTTATGACAGTATCTCCAATATCAATTGTGCGTTGCTTTCATCTTGTACCCGTTGTTTACTTGTGATGCTTGTCCTTTATTTCACATGGTTACATTACTTATCTTTACTCTTGTGTTGCGACCGTTGTTGGGTACTTGCTGAGATTTCCAAATCTCATGCTTGCTCTTTCAGTCTCAGGTAAAGGCCAGTGGAGTGATAGCATCATGCATGGGTGGGGGCACTCGAGTTTTCAGCACCGTGGTTTGCCACTGTTTTGTTATTCATTCGTTCTTTATTTGGTTACAAGTGGACCGGTCCCATGTTTTAAATATTTATTCCAGCTTCCGTTGGTTTTCTATTAAAGTGTTACTAAAGTTTAAACTCTTTGTGATTTCTTTTGTTGTACTTATTTATTCTTCACTTTGCGATGACGTTCCATGGTAATATCCCATATGGTTACGTGGGGTGTTACAACCGATTTTCCTGACACTTCTAGAAAACACCCCAGACAAAATGCAATGTTTGCAAAAACACTTAACCACTTCATGAAATTTGCAATGGTTCATCACAACATTATCCTGGAAATTTTCACATGGTCCTTCATCTGTACAGTAAAAAAGGGTTCTCATTCTTTATATTTGTAGGTTGTTGTTACTTCCACCATATATCATAATTTAAATCCTTACAATATCTTATAAGAATATGGGTTGTAAAATCGCTAGTTTGTGTAAGCTGACGTTTCGACGTAGTAGTTGTTACGACTTTCCTGGCAGAATGGGGTGGTCCTCCAGTAGTTCATGGGGGTTCAGCTAAACACCCATGATTGTTTACCAAAAAATACAGTATATATTAGATACATTACACATATATATTCTTAATTGAGCCAAAATATAATATATTTATACCAAAAAATATAAATCAGCTCAATCCAATCCACACCTCCCTCTCTTAGCCAACTAGAGCTCCTCTACGCCCACCAAAACCCACCACAACCCAAATTCTCTAAGGTCCCAACTGGACACCCAAATCCTGATTCTAACTGGCTCATCTCTCTCTCTCAACGCGACAGTGGAGAGCATGTGGAGTGAGAGGAAACCAGCCAGATGAGAGGCATAAGGTAGTGCCGCAATGGCGCAAAGCCCACAATGGCCGCACGAGGTGACGGCCAAGGAAAGGGAGAGGGAGAGTACAGCGTGCGGTGGCAGCTGGTGGCGCCAAGCCGGTGAGAAGGCAAACCAATTCCCAAATCAGGGTTATAGGTGCGCTCTAGGAGTGAAGTGAGGGCACGAGGCGATGCGGGTAAGCAGGAAAGTGATGCGGCAAGTTGGGTGGCAACGTGGCGAGTAGGGAGGTATGAAACACACAGTATTGCGGCGAGATCTCATTCCCAGGTGAGTTGGTTCGGTCTCCCATTCTCCCTCCCAATTTCGAAATCGACAAATCCTAAATAGTTCATTGAATAATTGTGCCTCTATGAAATGTAGATTGTAGAACCTTCAAAAATGAAGAAGAAGTTTGTATATTTGAAATTCTTGTAGATAGTGTTGGTTAGATTAACATAATAAAGGAATTTCCTTAAACTTTTAAATTGGTTAGCATAAAAATTTGAACTAGTAAGATGGTTTTAAGGAATAATGAAATGATTATTCTTAAAATTGCATGAAGGGTCGTAGAGTTGAAATTGTATTTCACTTAATTATTTTGTAAATTTCTACATTATTTTTAGATGTTTTTTGTTGGGACAATCTGTACTTTAGTTTTTTTATCGAGGACCTTTTCTTTTTTTAGCAATATTCTATTACTTATTTTGAAAATTCTGGATCCATCACTACTGGCAGATGTAACTGTAAGGATGTCTTCCGAGTGAAATGAAGAAAGACATATATGCTACAGCTTTGCGTCCCATTTTATCTCCTTTCATCTTTGGATTTCTAGCTGGCTAATTTTAATGTTAGACCCTCGCAAAAAAATAGAAATCAAGGTAGTTTGGTAATGATCTTAGATTCTGGAGACCGAAGACGTTGACGTGGTTTGGATGCATCAAGTTTTTTACGGCACTTTGGATTCATCAAGCTGATGTTCGCGTGGAAAGCCGTTTGAGGCCAACCTAAATTCGTATTGCGTTGTGCCTGTCTGAAATTTAACAAAAAAAAAAAAAAATAAAAATAAAACAGTATTTGCGGTGAGCGTGGATCGAACACGCGACCTTCAGATCTTCAGTCTGACGCTCTCCCAACTGAGCTATCCCCGCTTAGATTAGAAGGTAAGAAAAATTATAATATGAGTGTATTTTAAAAATCAATTCCAACCCTGACAACAACCGAGCCCCAGCATGGTGCGACACAACAGAGCGGTGAGGCCGGGCGGAGGTGGCGCCGCTAGCATGCAGAGTGGCATGGTGGCGGGATAGAAGGCGTGGCCATGCGGGGCTAGCTTGGCGGTCCAATGGCGCAGGCCGATGAGGCCATGCTAGGCCACACGTGTCAGTCCAACAGCAGTGTGGGGTGGAGCGGCGCGGCTCTGGTTCGTGAAGGTGCATACCACACCAGGGTGTCGAGGCGATCAAGCCAGGCTGTATGTGCATGGTGAGGCTGTGAGACAAGGTGGTTGCATGAGCATTATGTTACAGTGTAGGGTGTGTTTGGTTGGCTGTATCTCCTTCGTCCTGGATGGGTGGATCCGTATAATCTGAGAAAGAGTCTGTTTGGTTGCCTGTATGAGCGGATACAGCCTGTATGAGCGGATGCAAAAATACGCCTCATCTGGATGGGTGGATACGCTCAAAATGAGCTTCACTAGCCATCTGGATGAGTGGATGCGATGTATCTTATGCGGTCCCACGTGTCGACCTCTCGAGTTTGGTAGGCGCATCCGCTCATACGAGCAACCAAACAAAGCATCTCGGTTTTTGTATCCGCTCATGCAGCCTCACCAAACATCTTCTTTTTCTGAAATACGATTCCACTCAGCCTGCATCCACTCAGCCAGGATATACGATGCAACCTCCATCCACGAACCAAACACACCCGTAGTCGACATCGTCGTCCAGTGCGTCTTGTTATTTGTCACCATCCAATATGTTGCTGTGAACTTCACGATGGGAAGGTGCAATGGCGACCAACAGTGGCGGATCCAGGAAAAATTTTAGGAGGGGCTGAACAAAAGCGATACAGCGATATAACTCCACTATGCCCCTCCTACACCATATATCCATAGCTAAAAATTTATAGGGAGGCTCCAGGGGAGCTCCAAGGGTTCGGTAGCGGTAGGGGGGCTCGAGCTCCCCGCCCCACCGCTGGATCCGCCCCTGGCGACCATGATTATGGGGTATGTTCAGAGTTGATTTTTTTGGTGAAGTGTTTCTGGTTTTTAAACTTTTTGGTGAATTTTTGTTGAAGCTCCATGAAACATTTTTGAAACTCATTGAAACTTTTCTAAAACTTGTTGAAACGTGTTGAAACTTGCTTAAAATTATTCATGAAACTTCTTGAAACATATTGAAACTTACGTAAAACTTTCATAAAACGTGTTGAAACTATTCTGAAATTTGATATTTCCTTTTGAAACTTGAGTGAAACTTACGAATTTTTCCATGAAACTTGTTGAAACTCTCAGAAATTTGAAGTTTGTCTTTTTAAAATTCGGTTGAAATTATTCTGAAACTTGTTTTTAATCAAGTTTTAGATTGTAACCATACGAAACTTATAGTTTTAGATTTAAAACCTATTTAAAATTTTCAAAACACGTTGAAACTTTACGATGCTTAAAATTATTCATGAAACTTCTTGAAACATATTGAAACTTACGTAAAACTTTCATAAAACGTGTTGAAACTATTCTGAAATTTGATATTTCCTTTTGAAACTTGAGTGAAACTTACGAATTTTTCCATGAAACTTGTTGAAACTCTCAGAAATTTGAAGTTTGTCTTTTTGAAATTCGGTTGAAATTATTCTGAAACTTGTTTTTAATCAAGTTTTAGATTGTAACCATACGAAACTTATAGTTTTAGATTTAAAACCTATTTAAAATTTTCAAAACACGTTGAAACTTTACGAAACTCGTTTGAAACTCTTTTGAAACCGTGAAACATGAATGAAACCTATCGAAACTAGGTGAAACATGTCCATACCGTTGGAAACGAATCGAACGGTAATACGTGGGTAGCATCTTGCTCACCGGAATTGATCTCCCGGACCATCGTCTCCAGCCTTACAGACTTACAATGCTATGACATTGGCAAACGTTCTTGATGCCGAAACTTACAGCTTATAAGAACATCATCTAGCGTCTTCATTAACTTCTAAAAAGTACTGCGGACTTCATTCAGAATACTGCGAACTTCATTCACATGGACTTGAGCAGCTTCAGCAGCGCCGCCGCCCTCGCCTTGGCCTTGGCCCTGGCGCCGCACTGGCTCTGCAGCAGCAGCAGCAACTGCGTCACCACCCCTGCTTCGACCGCCTCGCTCCGCGCGGCCCGCGACTCCCTGCACACTGCCAGCAGCGCCGCCACCGCGTGCTCGCTGCCCTCGTTGCTCGACGACATCAGGAACACGTGCCTCACCAGGGCCCGCATTGCGCCCGGGGCGCGCGCCACCGCCATTCGGCCGGCCTCCGACGCGGCCAGCACCTCCACCGCAGCCAGCGCGCTCGACACCGCGCCGCCGCCCTTCGCTGCTGACGCCCACGACAGGTGCCTGAAGAGCGCCCCGACCGCGCCGTGGTGGATGGCGCTGCCGCGCGCCGGCTCGGCTGCGCAGACAGCCGCGACCGCGCGCACCGCGGCCTCCGACGCACGCTCGTCGGAGGCCGGCCCGTCATGCTGCTGCAGGAGCGGCAGGAGTGCCTGCCACACGCGCGGAGAGGCGGCCACGACGAGCGCCAGCTCCCGCGTCGCTGCGGCCGTGGCGATGGTCTCCAGAAGGCGGCACAGGCTCGTCTTGGCGCGGCCGTTGCCTCGCTCCAGGAGCCGGACGAAGGACGCCAGATGGGCCTCCTTCTTGAGCATGTTGAGGCAGTCGAGCTGCGGCGCGGCGGCGCTCGACGGCATGAGGCTGAGGGTGCACTGCAGCGCGAGCTCCTCCATCTCGGCGTGGCACTCCGATGGCACTGGGCCGTGGAAGACGAGCTGCAGCAGCACGGGCAGGAAGCCCAGCTGAAGCATGCACGCGCGGCCAACGTCCGACTCGGACGCCAGCGTCATCACCTTCTTGAGCGCGCCAACCTTGGCGTTGGCGGTGGCGTCGGGCTGGAGGCAACGCTTGAGCGCAGCAAGCGACGGTTCCTCCTCCTCGTCGGCGGCCGTCGGCGACTCGGGGAGGTGGTGGGGGTCGGTGGAGAGCCAGCGCTCGATGAGGTGGCGCAGGGTGCGGTTCGGCACGAGAACGGTGGTGTCGCCGAGAGGCTGCATTGTGACGGGGCAGGTGCGGTGGCCGGCGGCTAGCCACCGCTCGATGCACGGCCGGTCGTACGTCTGCCCTGTAAACAGCGTCACCGGGTCCGTGAAGATGTCCAGGCTGATCGGGCACCTGAACAAGTGCGGTATGCTCATCTTTTGCACCAACAGATCAACAAGAAGCCATCAAGAAATGGAAGAACCTACATGTACACAACACGCACCGTCACAACTCAAAACTCATGCTCCAAGAAGAGATCAAGAAGCTACCCCAACTGATCATACCAATCAAAAACTCATCAAGAAATTAACCAGCAAAATCTGATCACAGACAAGGTCACAACTTGCAAATGCAACAGGTCAAGAAGCCTTGCAAGTTTGACTTGTTACAGATGCAGTGCGTGGTAACAGAAAGCTTTTTCAACTTGTTACAAGCACTCACTCCCATGCCACTCCCATCACAAGCTCCCATCAAGAATCCATGGTGGTGTACTGATGTAATGCAACAGCAGATGGAACCGATGAAGTGACTGCAACAGAGTTGCTGCAGTGTGGCTGGCCCCTATGGTTGTACTTGATGCAGATGGTGGCCATAAGCAGTCCAAACAACAGGAGGAGCAGCTGCACAGATGTTACAGGATGGAAGGTTACAGTACTGGATATGGGCTCTCTCAGTCTCAGAGGAAAGATGAGAGAGAGGGGAGAGAGAAAGAGGAGGAGCAAGTGAGGTGTGTACAAGATTTATTGCAAGATAAAGGCAGAAGCAAATGGAGAACGTTCTTTTGGCGGTAGTCATAAGGAGGGAAAGGTCTACTGATTGGACCGGAACAGGGGAAAGAGAGAGAGAGAGAGGTCAGAGGTTGCAGCCTGTAAACGTGGGGACAGAGTTGCGGACCGGTTGGAATGCAATTTACAGTTGGAATGGCCAAAGAGGCTGCTGCTCCCATTGCAATTTGCAAGGTTGATTATTAACTAAGACTTGAATTAGCAGCTGTTGCAATTTGCAGCTTGCAACATTCAGACAAATTAGCAGCCATGGCCAGCACAAAGACAGACAAAGCTAAACTATTTCTCAAAGGAGACGAAGTTGAACTTTGAACTGGAATTTGCCCAAATTACTGCAGGATGTAATCGAGAACAATTCAGGTTAAATGCCTTTTATTTCTCTACTAGATTTGACTAGTCTGAACTCTGAACCCTTGAGCAGTACTCCATGTGTCATGATTATTCCATTTGCAGCAGACACAATGGGAGGTGCGTGTGATGTTAACATGGAACATGACATAGTTATGACTTGAAAATTGAGTGCTTAAAAAGCATTATGATGAACCCAAGCAAAATTATTCGATCCTTTCCTTTCTTCCTTTATTTTTAGTGAACCTGAATACAGCTAAAAACTCATCATAAATTTCAGTTCTCAGTAAAATTACCCATTAAGCCGCAAGAGTTACACTGCTCCACGACAGGGAGAGAATCTTTCTTACAAGACAGACTGACGGAGATCACTACGCTACAAAATATGATCTGTACAGTTGAAACTAGGAATTCCATTGGTTAGCTGATTGGCGTCTTGAGCAGCCCACTGAAAATAAACAATGCAATTCTGTAGTAGGTGCTAATGGCAACTTATTGCGGCTATGACAGTGCAAAAGCCTGGGTTACACTGCACTTTGAGACAGTGTAGCTGGTGGAGGCAGCAGCATTACCGAAATTAAGGGACTCTTATCTCCATAGGGCTAGGCTATGTGGAATGGCGATGCCCTTGATGCATTGATCATATTATCATAGGTGATGCAGATGGCCAAACTTTGAGTTCCCTACATGTCGTGCTCGGGAGCCTTTAGTGCTAGTTTAAAACACATGAGTTTCACGTAGGTTTTACATAAGACTTTAGTGCTAGTTTAGAACACGAGTTTCACATAAATTTTACATAAGACGGAACAAATCATGTATAGTTTCCGTGGAATTCTTCCATTCTAAAGCCCTCGTTTTGAACATGTCAATTTTGTAGGAATATTGCGGGAATTGAACGGTTTCTTGCATAATTCCTATGAAATTTTTTGGTTCCAGACATGGACTAATTAAATAAGGTCTAACATAACATCAATTGTTACACTCTAATACCCCTTCTTATACGTAGCAGCTCCAAATTAGATCAAAATTTATGAGATATAACACGAGCATATATGTTATCAAGAACGAAGAAGATAAATGTCATAGAGAGAACAAAAATAACGACATTGAAGCAACAGCGATGAGACAAGATTTGTCGAAGCCGGTCGCAAATTTCTTAAGCACATCCTCAAAAGAGTACAAGGGATTACTGCTCTTTCATAATTCTCTTGAATTTTTTAGGATTCTCGGATCTTTACTCTATACAATAATCTAGTGCTAAAGAATAGAATAGGAAATGAGTCACCATGCTCAATACCAATGTATTAAGTTTTAATTAGGGCAATATTACTAGCATCATTCATGTACATTAGTACTAACTGTGTTAAAGGCATATTGTCGCACTGAGGGCTTGAAATTTCTACATTAAATCTTAAAAAGAAAGAAAACCATGTAAACTCTTTGGTTAATCCATAGACAAAGAGATGAATTTACACTGTTTGGATTCAAATTGTACTGGTATAAATTAATCGAAAAATTTTCAATCACAAGTGTTTGAGTTGTATATATAACAAATAAATATATATCGTAGTATTTAGCCACATAATTAAGTGGACAATCTGGCTAGTAATGAAATGACGGCGAAGCCCTGCTCTGATGAGAGATCAGGTGGGATTCACGAGCTACTTGCATGCATGAACGAGTGCCATGAGCCCATGAGTCAGCCGAAGACTGTTCTGTGGACAGGAGCACTCGGGCCTTAACTATCGTGCTAACACGAACATGCCTTTTTTTCTGTTCAAACCTTGGTAATAAAAGGGCGTTTGAACACAGTTGACTTCTCGTTCACTTTGAAGAACAAGAAATTGAAATAAGTGCCAATTGCTTCGTTTGATGCATGAATGACCAGTCTCTCCTCGGCAATGTTTTACCACACATTTAAAGAAGAAAACTCAGGAAACCAACGCCGACGTTCAAAGATCGGACTGTGAGCACGCAATCAGGCATTCCGCCGCCCCAGCGGTAGAAATCTGACTTCAAAAACAGCATCACCTTCGGGTCGGAAACGATTTTTTTAAAAAAATAATCGATTTTTTATTTCAAATTATAGTGTTATACCTGCTTTTTTTTTTTACAGTTTTAACCATATATTGCTTCCAACTATTGGACGATATATGGTCAAGTCGTCTAACCGTTAGATGACTAGATCATATCGCCCAACCGTTAAGCGATACGACCTTTAGTCACCTAGCGGTTGGGCGATAAGGGGATATGCTTGTTCGTGGACGTAGACAACACGACAGAATCATCCGTGCTCGTTGTTGTTACAGAAAAGGAAAAATTAAACTTTAGATGACATCTCTTGATGGTTAAACGTATATGCATGCTCATGTACCTAAACACAATGATATCAACTAGTTACATGAGCGACATCATTAATTGTACTTACTACTACTCACGAAAAAAATTGTACTTGCGAGGATATCCCCTTGTCATCCAACTGTTGAGTGACTAGGGGTTTTGTTGCTTAAAAGTTAGACGACAGAGTCTAGTCGCTCAACGGTTAGGCGACTTGATCATGTGTCACCTAATAGTTGGACAACTAGCCTAAGTCGTCTAAACGTGTGGCGGCATAAGATCAAAACTATAAAAAAGATATAATATTGTAATTCAAAATAAAAAATAGATTATTTAAAAATTCATCCGAAAGTCATTAGTAAATTACAATGGCCAATCAAGAACTTCTAGTATGTGGGGTCAAATATAGAGTTATACATGTTTCTATAGGGCCAATTTGTTTAAATTTTGGTCTCATTTCAAACGGCTTCAGCTTTTGGTTTATTTTAGTTTTTGGCTTATTGAGCCATAAACTACTTGGAACGCGTCAGCTTCTAATTTCAATTTTTTTGGGTTTTTATTTTTTTTCCTTTTCTTTTCTCCCTTATTCCTTTATATTGTCTATGATGATATAGCGATTTTTTTAATTTTTGTTATTTTTTCTTAGAAAAAACTAACCGCTGTTATAGTATAATTTCAGCTATAAATTAAAAATCATAGTTAGAAGTTTACGTCTTAAGTGAGTTGAAACGAGGCCTTTTTATAAGTGCTTATAAATCCTAGCAATTACTCGGATGTTTTGCGAAAAGTTGTAGGATCTAACGCGTGGACCCACCACTGGTAAATTGCAGCAGAGACCGAGATCGTCAAACTTGCCAACTTGTCTCACTGAGGTCCTTAAACATGCTTAGACATGTTGTGACATACGTACACTTCGACATGTGAACTTTTACGGTCGACTTCCCCAGTCAATTAGCCCACTAAGAGCAAGTATAATAATAGTCTTATAGCCAAGCTAATCAGCATTTTTGCTGATATGGAGGAGAGAAGAGAGGAGAGAGATGAGAGCTTGGCTCTCATGCAAGCAACAAACTAGGCACGGGAGCCTATGCAGTGGTGGGCCAAGATAATAAATGTATGTGAGGAGGAATAGGAAAGAGAATGTGAGATATGGTACCACATAATAATAAAAAATCGTTTGTAGACAAATAGAAGACAAATTATTGTATAACTTGGCTCTTATAACTTGACTTATAGCCAAACACTTGGCTCTATTATTGGACTTGCTCTAAAACTTCGCTTGATTTGACTAGTCCATTTTCATGGTTTCATCTCTGACCCTGTGAACAAATCTGGCGATGTGAATAAATATAGTGTGCACAGAAACAGAACCGTAATATTTTGTGATTCGAATTTAGTTGAATTTAACCACTATTGTTTTCTTTATCGTTTGAAGGGTTCGATTAGAAACCAATGTAAATTGATCGGAGGTTTTAATTAGAATCATCTTTGAGTTCCTAATGTACTCTGCACCGACCTACTTCAGACATGGTGCTATGAGATGCGTGTTGATGGATCCAGATTTAGCCAATTCAGAATTCTCTATGAAACCACTGCACTATTCTCTGGATCAATAGATAGTACTCACAGATACATCACTGAATTATTTTATACATGATGTAAATTATGTCATCCATTAATATTACAGATCATAGTTTAAATAAACTGCATTGGTTAAGTTTTACAATAAGAATCGATTATGCCAAATGGACACATTACATAAAGCGGAAGCGGTAGCAAAAGGGGAGAGAGCACATCTAGCCACAAGTAAGAGACTGATAGGGATAAGAACCTAGACAACTAGAGACTAACCTAATCTTCTCTATCTTCTTCACCATCATCTCCTGGGGGTGTCGTAGTACGCGTAGTGACTTTTATCGATAGGTTCTAAGGGATTTAGTGAGCGAGAGTGAGCACAAACAACCGTGCTCTGTGAGCCAATACACAGAATATAGTATTTATACATACGAGGTTTAGCAACGGTAGGCTCGAGTTCTTTTATTTGTTAAATGCATTATTTGAAAACTACAATAAATAGAAATTTCTATGACTTAACATTTTAACTAAACTATATTTTTATTAAAATGAGTAAAAGTGTGTAATATTAATAACAGTACAAATTTCATTCACTTGTTACATGGTTTTATTCACAATATGCTAGTTTTTGCTATTAGTGTTACATCCATCTAATATCATCACTAGGTTACATCCACCCAGGGAAAGTCAAATTCAGGGTTACATCTATTTGACGAGTTTTCATTCCAATCACAAAGTTTTAAAAATAGATATTAAGTCGAGCAAGCTCTCATGCCCGTCCATGACCGTGGGTACAGCTGATTGAACAGTTTACACTCTGTAGAGTTCATACACTTTACCTACAAGAAATAATTAACTTGTTATATTTCATATTTTTTGGACATGCGAATTAAGAAGATTACCATAAAGCCTTTACAATGCATCATCCAGTATACATTACATCTGCTAAGATTTCATCTTAGTGAGATTATGTCCACTACACCAAGACTCTCTTTTGAGCTATACGACGTGATATGTTGTTGCCCGATCTTCTCGACATAGGACTAGATACTCACGGGAATCTTGATAAATCATAGTGATCCTCCAATGCCAATGCAAGGGACGAACACTCTTTAATTCACTAAAACACACTCGCGTCGATTTCGCCGACCACCAAGCAAAGATCTATCGTGCACCCAATTCTTAGTAGAAAGGCTGAACGATCTTGATTGAGGAACACTGCTAATTCTCCTTGGAATTTTAGCAACTAGGAAGAACACGAACAAAAACTTTAGTAGATTGATTTTTATCAAAAGATGGTTTGCTTCCAAGGTGGTGGCTGCCTTTTTAAAGGGGTGTGCACCCCCTGGCAACACACTCAGGCCCCGCGCACCCACACATGGGCTTTAGAGTTCCCACATGCGCACATTAGGCCTAAGGCCTTGTTCAGCTTATTTGGCCCAATTGTTTACATGTTGCGCTGAATTCACGAAATGGAAAACATGAGTTCACAAAAGTATAAACATTTGTATTTCCTAATATTGGGCCATGGGCTGGTCGCATAAATCTTGGGCTTGTATCTCCAAGTGTCTTGGACTCCTTCCACTCAGTTGAGCTTGAATTTCTCCTGTGGCCGGTTGCATTGCCTCCTCTAGGGTTTGGTCGATGGACCCTCCTTCCCTTGAGTGCTAGACGAAATGCCATGTTCTTCCAGATGCTTTCCCCATGCATTGGTCCCGAAATCATCACAATATTTAAACCTGAGAATGAACAAGAATTTGGCATGAGATAGTATAACGTTCTCACTAATAGAAGGAAGTTCATTTAGGAACAAATTCACCTGAAAATATTTAATGCGGCTCAATACTTCCTTCTAGTCAAATAATATATTTAACTGAAAAGTGCTAAGCATGTGCATATCCGCATCACGATGGCTTAAATCTCGCAACACGACCTGTGTCCACAGTGGCTTAAATCCAATGACACGACCCGTGAGTCACTCCAATGGTGTAAGCTGCACTAGTGGATGCAAATTATTTAACTAGGTTATACCTATTATAGACTTATCATCGTACTGTTTTACATTGGAAGGTCATCACATGATTCGGTTCTTAGAGTTATCTGAGTAGTGCTATCATAAACCAAAACATTCTCACGCTACATTCGCACCAACCCTCTTACCATTCATCCAGATAGGTAAACAAATTTTATGGTTTTGAAAAGTATAAAACTAAGTTATCTCAATATATCAGTCATTTGCCTTCAATGATTGTCTAAAACTAGTTTCATGATTGAAATTATGATGATAGGGTAATTTAATACCCTGCTACTTAAGTAAGACTAAGCATGATACTTAAGTACAATTTATAGCTAGTAAAATTATCATTAAGTTTCTAGGGTGATAAGGATTATGTGATGGTATAGTAATAATACAATATTGAGTAGACATGTATCTATAACCTTAAACGAACTTGTATTAGCATAACAAATAGAGCATGAAATTTGATAATTTAAATAAATATTAATTTGCATAAAAATATTGGTTTAATATGATTAAAGTATTGACTCGCCTGAATCACAAGTGAGTTGGTCTTAGAAGTCTCAACTTGTCTCGAACTGTGGCGCTTCTATGTTCTTGTACTCTACTCAGACGATAACACCGGAAAGCAAATAAACAAGCGAGTAAAATAAATAAATTTAAGTGAACTCTAAATTGAAATATTCAACCATCATTAGATAGATCTTGAATTTAGATGAATTTATAAATAATTTTATTAAACTTAGAGTTAAAATAAGTGAAAGGGGCTCTCCAAAGTTTAAATTTGCATTAAATCCAAAAATAACAAGAGGAGAGAGAGTACTCTCTCACTGACAGGTGGGGTCTACCAAATTAAATTTATTTTTGAATTTTTCTAATAAAAAAAGGTTACAGAGGCTGACAGGTGGGACCCATGGATTTAATTAAATTTCAAATTATTTTCTTAAAAAAGGGATTAAGGGGTTGACAGGTGGGACCATCACTGTTCGGCATAGTGAACCAGGCCCGCTTGTTAGTGGCTGTTTTCATTAAACTGGGTATTAAAATGATTTTTAAAGTGGGCGGGCCCCACATGTCATAGAGTTAAAGGGTTAACTTAATGAGTGGGGTCCGCACATCGGTGAGGATTAACGGATTCTAATAATGGTCATTAACTCTAATCTAATCATACAGTTTAAACTAACAATGGATGAACAATGATTATTCTTCCCATCAAAGGAAGCGTGGCTCATTGCCGGTGAGAGTGCCCATGGCAGCTGGCGAGTAGGGCAAAAACAGAACCCTCGCCTCCGACCGCACCTCTAGGCAAGGCCGTGCAACTTAATTTGGAGCACGAGGCGACCAGAGGCAAGGCACGGGGCATATGGCACCACGGTAGACAATGGCACGAAAACCAAATTAAAGGCTTGGGGAGCTACACAGGACAGAAGGGAACTCACTCGAGGTGAAGACGGAGCTCATGAAGGTGAGAAGTGAACTAGCAGCGTTGACCCAGGCGACGAGAGGAGGACGATGCGAGCGGCTCGCCAGAGAGGGAGGGGAAGGTCAGCGCTGCTCGGGGTGTCTTTAGGACTTTAAGGCAATGCTCCAAGCGTGGGAAATCAGATGGCAGAGTGACAAATCGAGACGGCATCGGCGGCAGTTCAAGCGACCGAAGGGGAGGAAGGAGGAGGGTGGAGAGTGCTCGGTGGCAAGGGAGGTGGCACGGGAGCAATTGAGGATAAGGAGCGACGATGCATGGGCTTTATAGCCATAGGGGAGTGGAGCTAGCCGTTGGACGCCATTGTGGCAAGTGGAAGGCAAGGGTGGCGGAGCTCGGACACGACACGGGCACAAGGCAAGGAGACAGAGCTAGCATGAGGGTTGGGTACGTGCGAGGAGAGTTAAGGTGACGAGACACGTAGAGGCAATGATCGCTTGTGGAGATCTCGGTCATGTGGCGTGGTGCAGACATGACACGGGAGCAGCGGGCATGGACACAACGTGGTGCGTAGAGGAAGGAGATGGGGGTCTAGCATGGGCGAGGTTAGCGTGAGGCTAGGCTAGCACGAGGGTGCACAGGGGCGGCCAGCTGGCACTATTGGTGCACATGGGAAGACGGCATTGACACGCGTGCAGCGTGAGCGGGTTGGTGCATGCACGCCGAGAGAAGGGGGTGGCGTAGGCTGACTTGGGCCAGGTCGAAGGCCAACTGGGCTGAGAAAGAAGGGGGAACGAGCTGCGCCATGCCCAACAGAGCATTAGGTTTTGAAAATTTTAAAATTCAGTTGAATTTAAGTTGAACTTTTGAATTTGAATTGCAAATTTTATTCAAACACTTTTAAACTTTCCCAAAAATAGGATGTTACACGTGTTCCGGCTGGAGTTAGATGTGCCTACTCAAGGCATTTCCGACTACAACTCTACACCGTTATCTTCTGAGACTCTCTGAGCGAGATGTTGTTCTCATTTCCGGGAAGATTATTGCTTCAGTTTCCAATAAGTCTCTGTTTTATTACCAACTAGGACTTTGTTCCTTTTTTTTGTTAGGGACTCTGATCCCTAAGAGCAAGTATAATAAGAGGCTGTTAGTAGGCTGTATGCTGAGTGGAGGAGAGAGAGGAGGAGAGAGAAGAGAGGTGGGCTGTAAGTTTACAGCCAGCTGAAGCACAAGAACCAAGAAACTTTGTGAGAGAAAGGGGTGGGTCATACAGCCTTCAGCTGGCTGTAAACTACTATATGAATGAGCTGATAAGTGGGCTGTAAGTGTCCATACAGCCAGCTGAAGGCTGTATTATTAGCCTTGCTCTAATGTATATATGTACCCCTGTAGTCGCACAGTTAAAACATGTTAAAACACGCCGAAGTTTCTCGTATTTATAACTTCTCCTCATATAGTGATTTTATTAATTGTGCATCCGTGATTTTTTACCCGAAAGAGTTTTTCTTGTTAAATACGTCCAATGTTCTTTATTGTTCTTAATTGTTTAGTGCCCTGTCTTATCGAGTTCCTGAGGTGGTATCCGATACTAAAGAAGAACGTTACGTGGATAGTGACCTTAGTGAGGTAAACCGTAAACCCAATTTACCAAAGGCTGCTAGTTTGGAGCCTAGCGTGTTAGGCAACTTCTTCGTTACTGGAAACTTCTTCATTACTGGAACTACACCAAAAAAAGAAAAGAAACGAAAGAGAAAAACCAAGTGCCCTCCAAAGTTATGATTGCTAAGTGCCCTCCAAAGTTATGATTGCAAAAGTGCATGCAAAGTGTCAGTTCAAAGCAACAGCTAGTTTTGAAGTACTAGAATTCCAAGTCAGATTCCATGAATAAGAATACATGACCAAACACACACTGTTCAAAGTCACCGGCTAGCTGTAAGCTGCAACTTTGGACCAGATGCAGAGGCTACACATCGATCGGTACATGCAAGCCTTGCAAAGTTGTGGACGAACTGAATTCCTTGTAGCATCGCATGTATGCTCGTTCTAGAATAACACCAGTCTATCTTTCTTCTCATTCTCGTCGATCAAAGAGAGGATCTTGTTTCAACTCGAAAGACAAGATGCTTCCAAATATAACCACAAGTGTACTGTGTACATCATCATCATCATTAGAACAATCTTGAGAAAACTTTCCTGAATATTTTCTGTAGAAAACCCTGAACTGTACCAGTGAACACTGAAATTCTACAGGTTTTGGTGGCCGCGCTTGGGGAATCTTAGCCGTAACGTCTACTGTTTTTTTTTTTTGGCAGATAAGGTTAGGCGATGGAGCAAGAAAAGATGAGATTCACGTGTGATGTTGGATTTTTGGGGCTAATTCTTGGTGGCTTTGGTCCATGGACAAATCTTCTAGATCGAGCATTTCTTTTCGCCTTTCTGACGAAACATCGCTTTCTTACCGCTGCTGGGTTTTGTTGACCGGTCTCTTCGAGCGATGCCACGAACAGTAGCAAGAACGAGACATGGCTTTCATGATGAGATATATACTACCAATGTTGTCGCAGGAATGTCGTTTGGCTCTGAAGAATCTGAGCACGAACTGGCTGCTGTTTTGGCCTGGGCGATCGAATCATCAGTTCAGACTTTTGCTCCTTTCTTGATGAACACAACATGTGAAAACGTTTCGAAAAAGATTTGATCGAATCTCGTAATGCCATCGTGTGCTTCTGAAGTCGCAGCGGTTGAACAGTGTGTGTGATTGACATATCTGGAAGCCAGTCTAGCCTCTGAACTAGTACAACATCAAGAACATATCGGCAAGCGCAGACCAAGAAGCAATGGGCGAGAAAACAAAATCCTCATATCTTCTTCAGCAAAAGGTTTTTACATTGAGACATAGTACAAGATTTGGCAACGAATTGGCGCTCAGGCCGCGATGAATAAGTCTAGAACTCCAATTATAGCAAGATGACTAGCATCCAGGCATGACGAAGTCATGAAGGCGCTGATGCCGGCGGCTGCTGCTGATCGGGGCTCACATCCTGACGCCGCTGCTCCTCTGGTACGGGTGGTGGTGCCGGGACGGCGGAGACGTGCGGGACTCGGTGTCGGACACCTGCGGTGACGGAGGCGGCGTGCTGGGAGTGTAGTCCTCCTCCGGCGATGAAGCGCGCCGCAGGGGTGTGCTCGGCGTGTAGTCCAGAGACGCCGCAGGGCGCCGCCAAGGCGTGCTCGGCGTGTAGTCCGGCGATGGAGGGCGCCACGGCGGCGTCAGGGGCGAGTAGTCCGGCGACGTGGCGCGCTGCCTCGAAGGCGGCGTCGAGGGCGCGTAGTCCGGCGACGGGGGGCACTCGCGGCCGACGTCCACGCGGACGCCGAAGAGCATGACGAAGGTGTCAGGCCTCGCCCTTCAGCAAGAGCTGGGAGATGACTTCAGAGTTATGTCTGCGTTTCAGTTACCCGTTCGTCGACTTCACTTCGAGGCGAACAACGGCTAGGAACCAATGAGTGAAGGCATTAAGGAGATACGATGGTTGAAGGTGATTTCGGACGGCACTGTGGGCCACTCTGGCTATCACATTTTGTCACTAAGTAATTGTAATCTGAACTTACAGGCAGATAAGCTAATATTTGTACTAATGCTACCTTGCACTAATTGGGGTATATAACCCAAGTTTGCGTGAATGGAAAACAGGAATTATACCCACAAATTCAATGGACCATTAGAACCATTGGAGGTTCCTAATATGGCCTGGACACATATTTCAATGGACTTTATTGAAGGGCTACCTAATAAATCAAAGGGAAAGGAGGTTATAATGGTTGTGGTGGATAGATTAACCAAGTATGCACATTTTATTGCTATGGCACATCAATATACCGTTCAATAAGTCATTCAATTGTTCATGGATAATATATTCAAGTTATATGGCATGCCTTTGGGTATAGTATCAGATAGAGATAGAATATTCACTAGCAAATTGTACCAGGGGCTGTTCAAAACCCTGAAAGTCTCACTACGGTTCAGCATTGCATATCATCCATAGTCTGACGGTCAAATCGAGAGAGTGAATCAATGTATTGAATCTTATCTCAAGAGCATGACATTTTAAGAGACTAGAGAATGTTTTACATGGCTTCCAATGGCAGAATGGTGGTACAACACCTCCTACGACACATTGTTGAACCATGTGGAGGTGACCACATGTATATGATGAGTAATTGACCGTGGTTTAGATAAGTCGAGTTTGGTTTGAGTGGTTCGGAGTCGAGTCGTTGCGTGGCGCAATCGGGCTCGGTTGGACTTGGTCATTCCTGGTCGTATAGGATTAGCTTGCATATTTCGACAATTCGACAGGTTTGGACTTCGGTATGGTAAGTGTGATGTGTTTGTGCTATTTACGCTTTCATGTATCGGCGGTGCTATTTGATGTGTTTCTTGTCCGTGTGGTGCGGGGCGTCGAGGCAAAGTCGTGGCGAGACACGGTGGACCGGACTAGCGCGGTGGTGCCGAGGTCGAGCGGTCGGGATGTGTCGAAGACGACGGTGACTCGAGGTGGTTGCGGCGTGCGAGGCAAGGAGCGCGAAACTTCGGAAGGTGCGGGAGGCGGCGGGAATTTCGCAGAGCCGCACAAGCGGAGCAGGCTCCGTTGGGTTTAGCGGGCGTAGCAGGCAGAGACCCGTTAGCCAAGGCTATATAAAGGATTGAGGGCTGCATGCCCACTAGAGCACTTGAGGAGGATTAGAGTTGGCTAGAGTCAAAAGAGTCTTTAGTGGTTGTTTTGGCTTTAGGCTTTAGTGGTTGAGAGTGGGTGGAGAAGGCGAGAGTGCTCCTCTGCTTTTTCCATCGATGGTTCCTATGTGAGTTCATCCTCCTTCAAGCTTTCATGGTTGAGGATTGAGAGAGATGGAGAGGAGAGGAGAGTTGATCCACCTTGTAATCATCCATGGTTCTAATGTCCATGCGATCGGACGTATCTGTATTCCTTGTGATTCAATGAATGAAAAACTGGAGTTTTGGTTTTCTCTGTTCGTAGCTTCTGTTCTTCATTTCTCAAATTCTTGATTTTCTGTGTTTTGAGTTCTTGCTTGCTGGGATTGGCCAAAATGGGTTGCTCTATGATGGGATAGTGATCTTAGACCATTTGGTCAGCTAGAATCCCAGAGACAAGATTTTAATTTCAGTTTTTGGTTTTGGCCCTCCTCTGTTCAGTCCTTCCAGTTCTAGGGCTTTGGTGGAATTCCTTTTTCCCTTGGAGAGAAGGCTTGATTTTTGGTCTGTACAATCCTTATGCTATTGCTTTCGTATCTGCAAAAATTCATAAGCTAAGGACTTGAGACCTATGAGCATTTGGGATTTTGAGATGCTTCTGTTCAAGTTTTTAGTTTTTAGGGTTTGAGTGCATATCAAGTTTCCCTTCAAGAAGGTGGCACGAGACTTGAGCTACAGGCTCCTAGAGCTATTGCTAATATTCCCCAAAGTCTCATGGGCAGAGGTTACGAGTTTGGCAAGGATTTTGGGTTTGAGTGAAGGTCTCTGTACACTTTCAATTTCTTGTGCAAATCTGAAATTTCTTTCTTTGAGTTGGATTTTTGTGATTTCCTTGGTTCCTTGGGCTATTATAATCAATTCCTTGCTATCTGGACCAAGAGAACAAATGGATATCTTGTTTCTTCGGTTTTGTGAAGTCTCAAGTTGCATTGTCTGAAATTTCAGATTGTCGACAAACTGAACTCGAAGGCTTGTGAGGGTCCTGTTGGGTGCTTTCTATTGATTCTTCTTGGGTTCCAGAGAGTGTGAGATCTCTTGTTCCATCTTTCCATAGCTATTAAAGGAGTTCCTTCTCTAGTTGGTTTTGGAGATTTTTTTCCTAAAATTGACCGACATTCACCCCCCTCTGTCGCTATTTCGGTCCTACAATTGGTATCAGAGCCGGTTAGCTCTAATCAATAGATCTTAACCGGTCTCAAGAGCCATGGCGACGGACAAGTACTCGACCAAGCCGCCCATTTTCGATGGCATCGATTACCCCTTCGGAAGAGCCGAATGGAGACATACATCCGGCTCGAAGTACGCTATCGGCGCAAGGTCAAGGTCGGTTTGTTGTTCTGCCGATGAGAACATCAATGCTGGGAATATGCATGATGTTGAGGCAAATGCTAAGGCAAGGAACATCATTATCCAGGGCTGAGTCGTAGCGAGTTCGATCGCATCTCCCACCGCCGTCCGCCTACGATATCCGGGTGACCCTCGGCGCATACCATGAGGGCACCACCGGATCAAGACGGTTCGGCAGACCGATTCAAGCGGGAATACAACAAATTCGAGATGCTTGCTGGTGAGTCTCTAGATGAGTGCCCTTGCGGTTCCACAAGATCTTGAGCAACCTCCGGCGGTCGGTCTCACATACCCGACTCGGACAACGCTCGTCGGATGCTTGCGGCACTCGATCTGCGTGTGTGGGAGATGAAAGTGACCACCATCAAAGACACGACAGACCTCTCGACCTTGACTCTTGACGCGCTGTACTCGCGCCTCAAGACTCACGAGATTGACGTTGTCTCGTAGGTCGAAGTCACGATCGATGGCTTTGGTCACCGATCCGTTTCAGCTTCGGTCTCTCTTACGAGTCTTCTTGCGGTTTCTCCCTTGCTGCTCTGTGACATAAGCGATGATCGATTAGAGCGACTTGCGGATGAGCGACTTGCCCTCCTTGCTCGAAGATTCTCTCACGCTTACAAAGGGAGGAGGGACGAAAGAGAGGAGGACCCGTGATTTGTTTCGAGTGTGGTGGCCCCAACCACATCCGAGTAAACTGCCCCAAGCTTGGGAAGGGCAAAGGTGATTACGGCGGTTCGGGCAAGAACGACTACACTGACAAGAACCGCAACACGATGCCCTCAGCACCTGCTCAAGGCAAGAAGAAGTTCCGCAACTTCGGAAAGGCCAAGAAGCTCTTCCACCGTGTCCTCACCGCCTTCGATGACCTCGACCTCAGCGAGGTGGAGGGATGGAGCGACGACGACGGGACGGGTGATCAAGAGCCCAAGGATGGCGGCGACGACTTCTCCGGCATGTGCTTCATGGCCCTCGAGGGCGAACTGAGCGATAGCGAGCTGTACTCCGACTCGGATGAGGTACTCCCTTCTTATGACCAGCTTAATGATGCCTTTCTTAAGCTAGGTGGATTTCATGCTAGAGCTAGGTCTAGGTGTACCGAGTTAGAGAAGGAAGTAGATAGACTGTCACGGAGATTACTTCACTTAGATCTGCTCCTCCGTGACGATTGTGATACATGCCTGCTTTGCTTGGAGACATGGAGAAACTAAGGACCTCTCATGATAGTTTGTCTTCGAGCTTGATGTGCTTAAGGTGGAGAATGTTAGTGCGCTTGCTGAGTTAGAATTGAGTAGGATGGTGTTACTCTACTTATTCTCGATGAGACTACTTCTCTCACCTCATGTGAGGTTGAGGACATTCTTGCTAGAGGACCTTATGCCATGCTCCTTGATCTGCCCGAGTCTTGTGAAAAGTGCAATAACTTGAAGATGAACTTAAAGCAGGCGGATCATAAAATTCTTGAACTACAAGCTTCTTTGCTTGAGCCAATTGATTCATGCTTGAACTATCCTAAGTTAAGCGCTGAACTTGAAGTTGTCTCCAAGCAGTTTCAAGAAATGATTGATCATGATAGGAAGTTGGCTCGGTATGCTTCTAAGGACCTGTTAGCTCACCATGCATTAATTGTAACAAACTAAAATCGACTTGGTTGAATTGGATGAGAAATGTGTGAAGCTAACCAAGGACCTACTAGAGAAGCCACCATCCGCTTGTATTATGCGTCTTTGAGAAGGGGAGAAGCCCGGGGTAAGGTTGAGGCGCTTAGCGACGTGAACCAACCTGCTAGCAGTAGGACTGTCCATTCTGAGTCGGCTGTGCGTGCACAAGCCATTCGTACCTCTGCTATTGGTTCTTCATCTGCTCCCTTACCCCCTGCTGTTCCCTCTTCTCCTTGCTCTTCCCGCACTCTCTCCTTCGGGAGTGTCGGTATCTTATGAACACTCTCGAGAGATTTGTAGGCGGCAAGAAGAAGCTTAATCTTATTCGGACCAGTCTAAAATTTGCAGATTTAATCAAGGTCTAGGATATGATTTTTATGAGGACATGAGGAAGCATCCACCTGCTATTCTCAGACCCATAGTAGGAGGTGCGATCGAGGTCGAGCCCAGATCTGATGAGGTAAAATTCAAATCGCGAGTTTTGTCCAAGGGATCTCGGCGGCAAGGTGAGTCCACACGCTGCCGGCTTCTCGAAGCCAAAGCCCTCGCGTGCTACTTCCACCTCTTCAAGGTGAGGTACCACCGCACCTTCCGCCGAAGGATGGACATTTGATCGATCGATGCTTCAGCGCGCCAGATCGCGCAGAGACCGTGTTGCGATCTTAGGCGTATTCAGGTCAGCCCGGACCTTGAGTGCACCTAAGGCCAACACGAGGTCTAGGGTTATTTCGGTGATGGGTTTGGGCAGCATCGAGGACTTGGTTTTTACGAGTCTTCCGTTTTCGTCCTCATCTGCTCTGGTCGTGACTTCCGCGCTCGAGGGTACTTCGTTTCCCGTCGAGACGACTACGCGGCGTGTTCAGCCTATTGCCGGTGCTCCGACTCGCTTGCCTGTAGCAGCCGGACCCAGCAACAGCTCTAGGTCTACTCGTAGACCATCTGCTTTTTTGAGTGACAGAGAGCGTAGGGTAGATAGAGGTCAGTCGTGCTTGACTACTTCATCTGCTCGACGTGTTGTTCAGTATTGGGTGCCAAAATCACTCTTGATTTACCCCGAGATCGAGACTTTACTCTGTTTGACTCAGGCTCGCCGGGCTGGGAAGGGAGAGGTTTGGCTTGTAGACTCCGGGTGTTCACGACACATGACCGGAGACTCCCGTTGGTTCTCTTCCCTAGCCCGTGCTCCAGGTGATGAGACGATCACCTTCGGAGATGCTTCATCTGGGCGCGTCATCGCAAAAGGTACAGTGCGCGTTAATGATTCGTTTCTTTTGAGAGATGTTGCCTTGGTTAGTAAGCTGCGTTATAATTTGCTTTCGGTTTCTCAGCTTACCGATGACGGTTATGATGTGAGCTTTAAGAAAAATGCTTGCAAAATTCTCGACTCTTCGGGTAGTTTGGTTTGCGGGATTTCACGTTATGGGAGGATCTTTCGTGCTGATTTTTCTGAGTCTTCTGGTGATCCTCTCCGGTGTTTGGTTGCTTCGGAGTCCTGCGATCTGACTTTCTGGCATAGGAGACTTGGTCATATCGAATTTGACCATTTGACCCGAGTTAGCGGCCACGATCTCATTCGTGGTTTGCCGAAACTCAGAATGGTCAAAGATCTTGTTTGCGCTCCATGCCGACACGGCAAGATGGTTGCCGCTTCTCACCCTCGGTCCACGATTACTATGACCGATGCACGGGACAGTTGCTCCACATGGATACGATGGGACCGGCTCGAGTGCGATCGGCGGGAGGAAGTGGTATGTTCTTGTCGTGGTCGATGACTTCTCGAGGTATTCTTGGGTGTTTTTCTTAGCCTCGAAGGATGAGACGTTTCACATTTCGAGGTCTTTTGGTAGGCTTTCTGTTGAGCTCCCGGGTGCCTTACGAGCGATTCGCAGTGACAATGGCACGGAGTTCAAGAATTCCTACTTCGAGAGTTTCTGTGGTGAGACAGGTGTAGAGCATCAGTTCTCCTCTCCGCACGTCCCACAGCAAAATGGCGTTGTGGAGAGAAAGAACCGTACATTGGTCGAGATGGCCAGGACGATGCTTGATGAGTACTCTACACCGCGGAAGTTTTGGGCTGAGGCTATAGCTACCGCGTGCCATGTCTCAAATCGAGTTTTTCTGAGGGCACACTTGCACCACACTTCTTATGAGCTGAGATATGGGCGAAAGCCCAACGTCTCTCATTTTCGTGTTTTTGGTTGCAAGTGCTTTATTCTGAAGTCCGGGAACCTAGACAAGTTCGAGTCACATTCTTGTGATAGTATCTTTCTAGGTTACTCGCCTTCTTCGCGGGCTTATAAGTGCAGGCTGAGTCTAGCAAAATGGTAGAGACACGTGAGGTGACCTTTGACGAGGCGGTCAGGAGACTAGGCGGATATCTCGAGTTCTTTAGAGCAGTCCGAACCCATCTTCGTGGATGATGAGGGCGATGGAGATGAGGGTTGTTTACCCGATCCGATCGCTTATCCACCCTTGAGGTGCCGTCTTCCACCGCACCTCCGGTGACCACCCATGCCTTACGCTTCCTCTGGAGCTAGTGGCTCTGTTCCTACCTCGTCAGCTCACGAGGTAGAGGCCACTTCTTCATCACATCCTGGACCTCCCGTCATATCCGAAAAGGTATCCTACGAGCGGATGATTGGAGACTGTTCGAGCGTGTTACTCGCTCAAAATCGCTTATCTCAATTCTGTCTCCATTCGCTTTCATTGCCTCCTTTGAGCCCAAGGATGTTTCTCATGCTCTTTCCGACGAGTCTTGGGTCAATGCCATGCATGAGGAGCTAGAAAACTTCGAGAGAAACAAGGTGCAGTCGCTTGTCGAGCCCCGCGAGTCACAATGTCATTGGGACTAAGTGGGTGTTCAAAACAAGCAGAGCGAGGATGGAGTGGTTATTGAAACAAGGCTAGACTGGTACCTCGGGGTTCTCCCTGGGTTGAGGGTCCGGATTTCGAGGAGACCTTTGCCCTGTAGCTCGACTTGAGGCCATTAGAATTCGCTTGCCTTTGCACTTCTAAGGGTTTCAAGTTGTACGAGATGGACGTCAAGAGTGCCTTCCTTAATGGTTTCATTGAGGAAGAAGTCTATGTCGACTGACCTCACGGTTTGAAAACCCCAAATACCCTAACCATGTCTTCAAGCTTTCCAAAGCGTTGTATGGACTTAAGCAGGCCCCGAGAGCTTGGTATGAGAGGCTTAAGTCTTACTTGTTGAGTCATGGTTTCGAGATGGGTAGAGTAGACAAGACCTTGTTCATTCGCCGACATGGCAATGACTTTCTCGCTCGTCGGATCTATGTCGATGACATCATCTTTGGCGGCTCCTCGCATGCTCTCGTTTCCCAGTTTTCCGATGTCATGAGCTCGGAGTTTGAGATGAGCATGATGGGCGAGTTGAGCTTCTTTCTTGGCTTCCAAATTAAGCAGACTCGGGAGGGTATCTTCTTGCATCAAAGCAAGTACACTCGAGACCTCCTGAAGCGCTTCGATATGAGTGATGGTAAGCCGGTGTCCACTCCAATGGCTACCTCAGCTTCACTCGACCCAGATGAGGATGGCGAGCCAGTTGATCAAAAGGAGTATAGGAGTATGATCGGCTCCCTCTTGTACCTCACTGCCTCGAGACCGGACATACACTTTGCTGTGTGTCTTTGTGCTCGGTTTCAAGCTTCTCCTCGCATATCTCACCGCCAGGCGGTGAAGCGCATTCTTCGGTACCTTCGAGCTACCATTGACTATGGTATCTGGTACTCCTCCTCGTCCTGTCTTTCCTTGAGAGCCTTCTCGGATGCAGACTTTGCCGGCTGTAGGATAGATAGGAAGAGCACTTCAGGCACCTGCCAGTTCATTGGCACTTCTCTCGTTTCTTGGTCTTCTAGGAAGCAGTCCGGTGTTGCACAGTCCACCACAGAGGCCGAGTACGTTGCTGCGGCCGATTCTTTGTAGTCAGGTGCTTTGGATGGTCTCGACCCTGCGGGACTTTGGGTTGTCTATCGACAGTGTTCCACTCTTTTGTGATAACACTTCTGCGATTAACATTGCTAAGAACCCAGTGCAGCACTCTCGGACTAAGCACATTGATATTCGCTATCACTTCCTTAGAGACCATGTAGAGAAGGGTGACATAGTGCTCCAGTTTGTGGAGAGTGACCACCAGTTAGCTGACATCTTCACCAAGCCTTTGGATAGCTCGAGGTTTTCAGCTCTACGGGGAGAGCTTGGGGTGATTTGTCCTTATGGACTGTAATGAGGGGGAGCTTTGGGCTTTACTGCTTTACTATATTGCTTATGCTTCTGTCTCATTTCTGCTGCTTTGCACACGGGGTGCATTTGGGTTTAGTCCTTCTAGCATAGGTTAGAGTGCTTCTCTTGCCTAGTTGCTTAGACTTCCTACTCTTATCTTGTGATTCCAGGATGCTTCTTATTAGCTACTTCTTATCTCACTAGATTGAGCTCACTCACTTCTTGTAGGTTCTAGCGAGGGTCGGGCCACCCTCGGGTAGGCAGTGCGTGTTTGCTCTCTAGTGTGTGTTTTATGGTCACTATTAGTCCGGAGTCATATGGGGTAGATGAGAGTCAGTCTGAGCCATAGTTGTCTCTATATCTTATCTATGCTTTAAGGACTGCCCGTTTGGATTTTCTTTGCCAGCTTCTCATTTTTATTGCTTTAGTTCAGGGGGAGTTCATTTGGGAGCTTCTGGAGCTTAATATTGACATAACTCAACTTGAACTAAAAGTTGCATCTAATGTTGAGGGGGAGCTGGATTTTCCTGCTTTTTAGCATTTAGCTTTGTAATGTAACTGCTTTGAGCCTTGATTATTATCCTATTATGACATGTTTACAATGCTGTACACCTTGCCATAATTTGTACTTTATATGCTAGATTGATCATGACTTCACATGTGTAGACTAGCTTTTACCATGATAAGTTAATTAAAATTGCCAAACTTGAACTAAAACTTGTCATGCTCGCATTTGAGTCTAGTCTTGCCTTAGCTATCCCTTTATGATTCATGTCATGTCAAATAGGCTAAGTTGAGCGTTGATTCTCTATTGAGCCTTAGATTGAGCTATTTTAGTCTCTTGATGATGCATGAGTTAGTACAACATGTTAAAAAGCAAAAAGATCTCTTTTGTGTGCGAAAAAACTGATCTCACCAATTCTTTCTCATGAGACGGCTTGCCATTGCACTAGGCATGAACTCAGGGGGAGTTTTGGATGACCTAGACTATCTTCTTAAGCTTCTTGCTTGGAGTAGTCGCATAAGGCTTGAGATCTAGCACATAACAAAAATGGGTTGGAAACGACCATGAATTTTAACAAGACAATGTTTTATGTGCTCAATTTGCTTAAGTTACAAAAGAACCAAGTACTTTAATCAATGTTTCATTCTTGAGCATATAGCACTCTATTTGGACTCAATTTGAGCTTCTTGGTTACGCTTAGCTTATTGACATGGCCTGCATCATCCTTGGATATCTCTAGCTAGACTTTACTTGTTGATGACTTGACATTGCGCTAAATTTTAGATTGTCATCTATCTCGCTTAGCTGGCTTATATATGTGTCGTCATGATCTAGATAGCGTTTTATTTATGGCTTGGTGTAACTCATTATGGTCATTATGGATAATTCTCATGGCTCTAACTGCTTAGAATAATCAAACTTCAGCCATTTCGTTCATTGACATGTCATTTTCTCTCATTTGCATTCTTGATGCGTTTATTGCCAAAAGAGGGAGAATAGAGAAGAAAAAGCTAGTTGGGATCATTTTAGAGTTTTGGAGGACAATTTGCTCTTTCAGTTGTTGCTCTAGTGTTCCTTCTGTCGACATGGTCATTAGCTTCACTTCTTTCTTTAGACCATGTTGGATTCTTCAAACTCAAACTCTACTTTGCGCTTTTTCGGGGTTTGTCAATATACTCATCAAGGTGGAGATTGTTGAACCATGTGGAGGTGACCACATGTATATGATGAGTAATTGACCGTGGTTTAGATAAGTCGAGTTTGGTTTGAGTGGTTCGGAGTCGAGTCGTTGCGTGGCGCAATCGGGCTCGGTTGGACTTGGTCATTCCTGGTCGTATAGGATTAGGTTGCATATTTCGACAATTCGACAGGTTTGGACTTCGGTATGGTAAGTGTGATGTGTTTGTGCTATTTACACTTTCATGTATCGAGCGGTGCTATTTGATGTGTTTCTTGTGCGTGTGGCGCGGGACGCCGAGGCGAGTCGTGGCGAGACACGGTGGACCGGACTAAGCGCAGTGGTCTTGAGGTCGAGCGGTCGGGATGTGTCGAAGGCAGCGGTGACTCGAGGTGGTTGCGAGGCGTGCGAGGCAAGGAGCGCGAAGCTTCCCGAAGGTGCGGGAGGCGAACGGGAATTTCGCAGAGTCGCTGCGGGAGCGGGCTCCGTTGGGTTTAGCGGGCGTAACGGGGCGGAGACCCGTTAGCCAAGGCTATATAAAGGATTGAGGGGCTGCATGCCCACTAGAGCACTTGAGGAGGATTAGAGTTGGCTAGAGTCAAAAGAGTCTTTAGTGGTTGTTTTGGCTTTAGGCTTTAGTGGTTGAGAGTGGGTGGAGAAGGCAGAGAGTGCTCCCTCTGTTTTTCCATCGATGGTTCCTATGTGAGTTCATCCCCTCCTTCAAGCTTTCATGGTTGAGGATTGAGAGAGATGGAGAGGGAGAGGGAGAGTTGATCCACCTTGTAATCATCCATGGTTCTAATGTCCATGCGTATCGGGACGTATCTGTATTCCTTGTGATTCAATGAATGAAAAACTGGAGTTTTGGTTTTCTCTGTTCGTAGCTTCTGTTCTTCATTTCTCAAATTCTTGATTTTCTGTGTTTTGAGTTCTTGCTTGCTGGGATTGGCCAAAATGGGTTGCTCTATGATGGGATAGTGATCTTAGACCATTTGGTCAGCTAGAATCCCAGAGACAAGATTTTAATTTCAGTTTTTGGTTTTGGCCCTCCTCTGTTCAGTCCTTCCAGTTCTAGGGCTTTGGTGGAATTCCTTTTTCCCTTGGAGAGAAGGCTTGATTTTTGGTCTGTACAATCCTTATGCTATTGCTTTCGTATCTGCAAAAATTCATAAGCTAAGGACTTGAGACCTATGAGCATTTGGGATTTTTGAGATGCTTCTGTTCAAGTTTTTAGTTTTTAGGGTTTGAGTGCATATCAAGTTTCCCTTCAAGAAGGTGGCCTGAGACTTGAGCTACAGGCTCCTAGAGCTATTGCTAATATTCCCCCAAAGTCTCATGGGCAGAGGTTCTGAGTTTGGCAAGGATTTTGGGTTTGAGTGAAGGTCTCTGTACACTTTCAATTTCTTGTGCAAATCTGAAATTTCTTTCTTTGAGTTGGATTTTTGTGATTTCCTTGGTTCCTTGGGCTATTATAATCAATTCCTTGCTATACTGGACCAAGAGAACAAATGGATATCTTGTTTCTTCGGTTTTGTGAAGTCTCAAGTTGCATTGTCTGAAATTTCAGATTGTCGACAAACTGAACTCAAGGCTTGTGAGGGGTTCCTGTTGGGTGCTTTCTATTGATTCTTCTTGGGTTCCAGAGAGTGTGAGATCTCTTGTTCCATCTTTCCATAGCTATTAAAGGAGTTCCTTCTCTAGTTGGTTTTGGAGATTTTTTTCCTAAAATTGACCGACATTCACCCCCCTCTGTCGCCATTTCGGTCCTACACACATCTCTAAAGATGTCTCCATTTCGGGCTTTATATGGATATCCTCCATCCCAAGTGGGTGAATTAGCTGTTCCAGGGAATATTTCAACGGAAGCTAGTGTCACTATTGAAGACAGAGAGAAGATGCTGGGTGAGTTGAAGGGGAACTTACATAATGCACAACCAGAATGAAACATTTTGCAGGCAAACTCAGATCTGAAAGGCAATTCAAGGTTTGAGATATGGTGTATTTGAAGATGCAGCCATACCGGCAAAATGCTTTTGGGCTGAGGGGTCTTCTAAAATTGAGAGCAAAACATTACAGGCCCTTCAGAATTCAAGAGAGAATCAACAAGGTAGCTTACAAACTGCATTTGTAGGAAGGAACGAGCATTCACCCCGTATTTCATGTAAGTCAATTGAAGAAACATCTAGGGTCACATACTATACCACTACCTTTTGTGCCTTTGGTGGTTGGACCGGATGGGAAAGTGAAGACTGCACCAATAGCTATTTTGGAGAGAAGAATGGTTCCCCGACAAGGCGAAGCAGTGGCTCAATGGCTTATACACTAGCGCGACCTAGCTACAGAAGATGCCACCTAGGAAGATGCAAGCTTCATTACCGCTACATTTCCTTAATTCAAACCTTGAGGACAAGGTTACAGTCAAGGGAAGGGCATTGTCAGGCCTTGTTCTTCAACAAGAGTTGGGAGAAGACTTCAGAGTAATGTCTGCATTTCAGTTACTGGTTCATCGACTTCACTTCGAGGCGAACAACGGCTAGGATCCAAGGAGCGAAGGCATTAATGAGATATGATGGTTGGAGGTGATTTTGGACGGCACTGTGGGCCACTGTAGTTGTCACATTTTGTCATTAAGCAATTGTAACCTGAACTTACAGGCATATAAGCTAATATTTGTACTAATGCTACCTTGGACCAATTGGGGGTATATAACCCAAGTCTGCGTGAATGGAAAGCAAGAATTATACCCACAAAAGTATTCTCTCTAGTGGTAGCATATCTTAGAACCCTAGATGATAGTTTTTCCTCAAAATTTTCTTTGATCCGATTCTCTCGATTACTTGCATCTGTGTCTTGTGTTGCATTGGGGCCTGACAGAAGGGAGCCGGGGGCTAGGTGCAGGAGGCAGAGTGTGCGGAGCATCCGATCGTAGGTGAGGCCAACTTTGCCATCGAGATCAGCGAGATCTCCTCTCCCCTGTATGTGGGCTTGTACAAAGAGCAAGCAACGAAGGAAGCATTGCTTAGTGCTAACCAAAGTTTCGCAACCAAAAGCAAAACACATCCGCTCTTAGGTTGCGTTTGGTTTGGGGTTAAAATAACCAAGTTAGCTAACACTTGGCGCGGTGGGCTCGACGGTGTGTAATTCGGGGACGACTGGCAGCAGTAGGACTTGCCGCTGATGCTGAAGTCCATTAAGAAGGGGGCGCGTGAAGTCTTCAGTAATCCTGCGCGTCTGTCATGTTGCCGGATTTTCGTCAGAAGATGACCGTTGTCGGTCAGAAGCTGTTTTTAAGTTTTCAGTTTTTTGTTTTGACTCCCGATTGATTTGGTCTTGTTAGGAGCGAGTCTTCAGGGAGTTATTTCCATTTTAATTAGCTACTTTTATAGTATGATTTGTTTTGTAACGGTTAGCAATAATTGTAGGACCGAATGCGGCAACAGAGGGGGGGTGAATGGTGCCTTCAAACCTCTCCAAGAATTCACATAATCTTCTTCTCCGATAGCTACAAGAGCTACGAAGCAAGATGATCACTGGAAATTGAGAGATCAGAAACAGCGGAAGAAGAACAAACTCTCTGCGGATCGGACAAGAGACAAAACATCAATAGATCAAGGTAGATGCTCGTAGAAGTCCAGAGCGGTCGAAACATCAACGTGAGATGACTCAACTCTCTGCTGTAGTCAAAGTGACCAAAAGCAGTTTGAGCGGTTGAGATCAACCGAGAGAAACCGATCGACAAGCGAAAGCAAACGGCAAGAGCAATAGACTAGGCTGATAACAGAGAAATATACGCGCGACCGCAAGCACCGTAACTTGTGAAACTCTTTACACTGCGTCAATCGACCGGAGATTCCGACCATAGACTAAAGCGACCTCGGTCATGAAATTACAGACGGTCGAAGTCTCTGCTACAACCGAGAAGAACGGCAAGGTCGAACAAGAAGCAGAGGAACTCGATGTGCGTGACCGTGAGACGCAAACACTCTTTGATTCAAACATTTGCTCTTAGGAGTGAATCGACCAAATGGTCTTGAGACTAATTCCCATTCAGAGCAAATCAAGACCAAGCTTCCTCAAACCAAGAACAAGAAAAGAGAGCAAACAGAGAAATCGCAATCAGGACATCCAAGCAATAAACAAAGAACACAACTCAGAGTTTTCATTCCAACCATCAAGGAGTACAAGGAGTCCCGACACGCCGGAGAGCATAGAGAGTAGCTCACACCTCCTCTCTTTCTCTCTTTCTCGATTATTCATACATGGATTCTCCACTCATCCTCTCTCTCACAATCCCAAGAACACACTCACACAGACTCCCATGGGAGGGAGAGGCGGCTGCCTCCAAGGCCCAGCCGGCCAACTCACTCACACTCGTGCCTCCCCTCTCCCTTTTATAGCCTCACACCCGAGACTAACCCTAATGGATCCATCCATTAGTCCATACTGGGGCTAACCCGTAAACCCCCTCCTAACACCGGGTTTTACACACCGCGCACACGCGGCAACCCGTCTGGTGACGGTAACGACGTGATTTCGGTGCTTTTACAGAAACCGCTTCCCTTTGCGGCTGAGTCAATTCTCCAAATTGCCCTCACGCACCTTCCGGAAGCTTCCGTTTCCTTGCCGATCACGCACGACCGAACCTACCTCCAACCGATCGGACCTCCGACTCCTCGAGCCTAGTCCCGGTCGCGCGACGCAACCACCTTGAGTCCCAAGTCTTCTTGGCTTCACCCGGTCGTTACGGACCTCAACATCTCCCATGTCTAGTCCCGACCACTCCGAGCCTCACCAAGACTTGTCTCCAAGGTCCTGCAACCATCTCACAAGACCAAGTCCTCTTCGGCCTCACTCGGTCGTTCGGACCCCGACACCACTGTGTCTCGTCCCGACCACTCGAGCCTCACCAAGACTTGTCTCCAAGATCTGCCGCATCCGACCGCCACGGACTAGGCGTCCGACCGTTTGGACCTCGGCTCCTTCCCGAGCCTAGTCTGGTTCACCTCACCATTGCCCGTCGTGTCCACCTCTGGCGGCTCTGCTCCGGTTCCTCATCTCCCGACTTGCAACCACTTCACCGGCCTCGATCATCTTGGCGTCTCCGACCGTCGGACCTCAACACCTCCCGTGCCTAGTCCCGGTCCTCCCACGCCTCACCATGAAATAGCTCAAGTCCGCAACCATCACGGACAAGCAAACCATCACATAGCACCGCACAAAACAATCAAACCATCGATCGGTACAACCAACAAGTTTTCGATTGCAACACCTAGTTGTAAACCCCTACGACCAATCCAATGCACAACACATGAAGTGCCGCGACTGCGACCACTCTTTAGGTCGCTACGACCGCCAAGGCACAAGCTACGACCATCGCAAGCTTGCAACGATTACCACACGCGGCTACGACTACCGAGTCGTAAAGCGGATCACCAAGTCGTCATCGAGCCTACGACCGCACACAACATTGCTACGACTTTATCGCTCAAAGTCTAGACACAATAAGAGGCACTCGAGCCCATCGAGTCTTCCGCACCCACGACCTCATTCGGTGGCCCACGACCACACACGGCTCGGCGACGACCATCGCAAGTTTCAGCACCAACTTGCCCAACCAAGTCGTACCAACTTACGACCGGTGAAACCATAGATCAAGACTTGCTTAAGTCCTACGACCACATCTCGGATAAATACGACTAGCCCAAAAGATCATACGATCGATTACCGGCTAAACCGACCGCGCCAACGGTCCACACGATCGATTCCAAGAGGCTACGACCAAAACCAGAGGTTCCATCGTGGTGAAACCCATTCGGACCACATACCCGAAAATTATCGTTGTGAAGCCCTTCCGACCACTTACGACCGCAAACGATCGAGCTACGACCACATTCGATCGCCTGCAAGCGTGGTCGCATGCGCGTAAACTTGAGCGCCGACTCGACCGCGACTGCTACAACATGGTCGTAGCTTCGACTTACGACTTCCGGCCGCTTCACTCATGACAAGCGTGGTCGTAAGCGATGCGCGCGACTTCCGACCACGACCAGCGTGCTCGTAAAGCCTTTCGACCACTCGATCAACAAGTTTACGTGTTCACCAGAACAACAAAGTTGATAAAAGGATTCCGACCTCTCCTAGATGCTACGATCGCACGTAACCTACTCAGCGGTGGCGTAAACTTTCGGTGGCCTTCGACTTCCAACAAGTGGTCGTAAACTTGCGGATGGCCTTCGACCACGGCTAAAATCGGTCGACGCCCTCCCGGTGACTTCCGACCATGGCAAACCGTCCACGACCACTCAATAGTCACAGCATGGTCGTAAACATTCTGGCGACCACCCGAAGGAACTTGCGACCTCACAGAGACAACACACCGAGGTCGTAGGCAATCTATAACCACTCGATAAAGCTTGACACTCTGCTGAACACTAAGATGTAAGCTCGACTACGACTACCAAGTCGTAAAACCCCTTTTTACCACAGGGTCTCAAGCCTACCCAACAGAAAGAGCCATTCTCAAGGCTTACGACTTTGCAGAGGCAGCTCAAACCTCAAAAACCAAACTCACTCTTCCAAGAACAAGAGTCAATTACTCATCACAACCATGAGGTGACCTCCACATGGTCTCTCAATCTCCCTCTTGATGAGTATATTGACAAACACAGAAAAAGCATGAAGAACAGTTTGGTTTTGAAGAGAAAAGGAAGGAGATGCAAAAGCCACACATGGTCTAAAAGAGGTGAAGAAGGAACTTATGACCATGTTGACACAGAGTGAAATGGAGCAGACAGAGAAAGGTCAAATTTTCTACAAAGCTCCAAATCACACAAAAGTCCAATCTTGCTCATGG
The DNA here is from genome assembly GCA_036346575.1 of Dendrocalamus sinicus. NCBI lineage: Eukaryota > Viridiplantae > Streptophyta > Magnoliopsida > Poales > Poaceae > Dendrocalamus > Dendrocalamus sinicus. The sequence continues at coordinate 17,559,683 of CM070650.1, forward strand.
TCCAAAAGTGTTGCTCACATGGCCATTGTCATAACAAGATGAACAAGCATTCTCCCCTTAGTGCCTTTTTCTATCCTTCTCCTATCCCTTAATGCATTCTCCCATTTTAATGCCTTTTGCACTCCTTAATGCCTTTTCTCTATCCTTCTCCCCTTTTGTCAATAGAATCATCAAGATGCAGGAACAAAAATAGAGCATGAATGAAATGGAGTGCCGATGATTGATTTGATGAAGGCAATGGGAGTGAGGAGCCATGAAGATTATCTAAAGTGACTTCAACGAAAATTATACCAAGCCATAAAAGGTGACAATGCTATCTAGATCATAACAAACCATGTATTGCCAAGCTCAAGCCAAATAAGTCATGATCTTTAAATTAAATGTTTAATTAGCATGTCAAGTCACTCAAGATTATAGTCTAGAAGAAGGTATCCAAACGTGAGTCAAGCCATGTCAATATTCTAAGTGGAACCAAGAAGCTATGGTTGAGTCAATTTAGAGTGCTATAAGTTCAAAAATGAGACATTGGTTCAAGTACTTGGTTCTTGTTGTAGCTTAAGCAAAATTGAACACAAATGACATATTTTCTTTTGAAATTCATGGTAGTTGCCAACCAGATTTTTATGTTATCATGTGCTAGACCTCAAGCCTTATGCGACTACTCCAAGCGATAAGCTTAAGAAGATAGTCTAGGTCATCCAAAACTCCCCCTGAGTTCATGCCTAGTGCAATGGCAAGCTGTCTCATGAGAAAGAATTGGTGAGATCAGTTTTTTCGCACAAAAGAGATCTTTTTGCATTTACTTGAGTTAGTTCATGAACAAAGAGTTAAAACTTAACTCATGCATCACTAATGAACTAACTTAGCTCAATCTAAACCTCAAAAACAGATTCAAGACTCAACTTAGCCTATTCGACATGGCCTGAATCAAGAGAGGATCACTAAAGCCAGACTAGTCACAAGATTGAACAAGACATGTTTTACTTTAAGTTGTTCACATTTAATTAAGCTAGTATGGCAAGAGCTAAGCAAAGCACATAGAAGGGCATGATAAATCAAGCTATCACAAGACATGGCAAGATATAAAGCATGATATCATGTCACATAAAGATAATAGACAAGGCTCCAAAGACTGTACATGCATTCATGTGAATTTTATGCATTATGAGACAAAAGAATGCACACGAGATGAACTCCCCCTGAAAGCTAGCCCGAACAGATAGAAAGGTTCCAACTCCCCCTAGAGAAGGCAACTCGAGAAGAACCATGAAATTTGGCGCAAAAACCAGAAAAAGAGGGTTCTAACTCAAGGAGGTGATTCCCAAACACACCCTATCCACATGATCTCTAGTCTGTAACCTCATACCACGGGGCAAAAGCACACTATGTCAATGCACAAGACTCTAGTGGCCAAGAAAAGGTTCAATCTAGGTAGAAGAGAATCCTAGAGAACCAAAGCCCAAACTAGGTAGTAAATAATCCTAGAGAACCATTTGGACGAGAAGTGTGATCGAGACAATATCACCTAGAGTCGGTTCTGTCTAACCAATCGGACCCTTCCTCCCACTAGAACAGATAAACAAAGCAAAGCCAAGTGGAGGAAGCAAAACACCGAAAGATCACAAGGAGAACAAACCTCTGTCATGGTCGCTTGGTTGGTAGTCGTGGTCGTAGAAGAGTCCTGGTAGTAGTCGTATAGGAGTCCCGACCTCGGTTGAGTGATCGAAGTCGCCTCGGCCATGGTCGTAGATGTGTTCAGCTCATGATCGTAGTCCAATTCGGGGTGGTCGAACACGAAACCAGGTCGTGGTGGTAATTGCGTCTTGGTCGTAGTCGCAGATGAGTCTGGATCGTGGTCGTTGCGTCCTGGCCGAGGTCATAAAACGAGTTCGGCCGAGTGTCCAGACCATGGTCGTGGTAGCTACGACGTGGTCGTAATGACCAAAGGAGTGGTCGTAAAGCTGTACCAGTCTCCCCCTCACGCACAGCCTGCAATTTAAACACAAGGAGCAACTGGTGTCCTAGTACTAGGGTAAATGATGTACAGGCATGGATCTAGTACTGAGACAAAAGACCACAAACAGTAGCATTATGAATATTAATGCATGAGAACACTCCCCCCACAAGCTCAATCTAGCCCTCATCAAAAGCACCTAGAACACTAAGTCTAGTGCCACCCAATACTAGAAGAAGCTTGAGACCTATCCAAGTTCTCATGTAGTCTAAGTACAGACTAATGCTACCAAGGTGTTGTGCAGTTTATGTCATGCCCAAAACCGGAATGAGTAAGATCAGGGTAAACATGTATCTCAATGAATCACAACCATGCACATAGCAGGTGACAGGGAAAGATCACAAAAGCATATGCTAGCATGGAAATAAGCATGTATACCAGAAAAGATAGAAGGCATGAATAAACATAGCATCATGACACAGAGAAACTATCCAAGATATACTCAAGCTCATACTGTCCATACATATACATACATCATGTAGACATACAACATGACAAATCAAAATCATGAAAAGTATGCTAACATGTATAAATAATGATGAATGAACATAAGGAGCAAGATGTGAACCATGATAGATACTTGAGCACAAGGTCATGATGATACTTGACTTCTAATACACACATTCTACTTAGCTCATGAAGTCAAGTCAAAGCTTAAGCATCTAACAAATATGACAAGGTACATGGATACTTAAGCAACATACTCATAAAGGCATGCCACGAAAGCGTTGAGAGAAAAACATGCGGTATGGTACAAGTGAGCACATGAACAAGCACATCATGCCAATTATGATCATACATGAATATAGAAGCATGAAGGTTAAAGAATAGCTCACAAAGTAGGTGAAGACGCCAACGTGAGAGCATATGCCTCTTGGAGGCCATGAAGTGGAGAACCAATAAATGTTCTAGTCATATGATGAGGCAGAAGATTAAAACTCCAATCAATTCCATGTTCTCCAACAAGCGTCTAGAGACCTACAAATGACAAGAACAGAGTGCCCAAGTCTTGGGTCTCGAAGGGTTAGCAAGCAAATACTTGAGAACCCAGACTTTGACACACGACCACTCGGCGAGAAATGAGTGGTCGTTACGTGCTCGACTATGGCCGAGAAGACATGAGCGTGGTCGTAGCACAAGAGGCATAGTCTTGAATGACTACACCGAGAGACATGGTCGTAAAGCCTTTCACCATAGTTGGGGATTTGGCGTGATCAAAATGCGATTCGACCATGGCGGCCGAAAGCAGCGGCGTGCTCGAAGCGGCAGACGAGTCGTATGGACTTACGACCATGATGACGGAGAGTGTCCACGGAAGGCGTGGTCGTATGAAGCTACGACTACATCCGAGAAGCCAAGCCGTGATCGTAAGACATTACGACTCAATGACGACACGATAGAGGAACTTGGCTTTGCTAAACAGATTCTAGCAAAACAAGCTCCTCTACACAAGTGTGATGAGTCAAAATTTTAATTTCTCATTTTCAGATTTTAACACGCAAGTAGAGAAATTAAATTTACGCCATCTACAGAACTAGACTCACAACCTACACAAGATAAATGAGATTTCCACCTAGCAAAAACAATCGAGCAATTTATCATCTAGGCATCTCACATTCTCCCTAAGGGCAAGTATATTCATCTTGGACAGGGCCAAGGTCACAATGTGGTTTTACCTTGCTCATGAAGAGTTAGCGCTCGTCCTTTTTATCATCATCATCCGTGTGTTCTTTCAAGACTTTCTCGATTCTGGCACTTGAACAACCAAGAAAAGAACCAACCAAAACATCAAAGAGACTCACACCTTCTCCTCGCCGTAGGTGCACACCTCGTTTGGGCGAACGAGGTCTACCATTTAAGAAACGGCGGAAATCCTTCCTCAGATCAGCATGCAGACAAAGAACAATAACAAAAGGAACAAGTCTGCGATGCTGACGAAGTCCATCCTTCTCACAAAATGAGCATTGATGTAAGTGTCCTCCATGAAACATGGTCAAAAGGACAAAGCACCATCCTTGCTCAAAAAGGAGAAATCCCTTGGACTAACCGAGAAGAGCCAACAAGAAGAGCACTCGCCAAAAAATAGAAGCAACTAAGCAAAAGGCACAAGTGCTATCAACAATAGAACTAAGCTCAAAGAAGGATCCACCTCTTAAATGAAAGAGGTGACAAAGTCTCAAGATGCAGTGCTCGTATCATTGCACTCCTCTCCTCAAAGAATTTTCATCATTTGGTCGGAGAAAAAAAAATAAATCAAGACAAACCAAAGAACTGAGAGCTGTGCACCGAGGGAAAGCACCAGGTCGACGAAGTGTAGTCGCAGATGGGGCCACTGAGACTGTGGTCATAACTCTTAATGACCATGTCCCAGCACCTGCGAATACTGCTCTCATCGCCGTTCTCAGTACGGTGACTGTGCTTACAAATAACATCACCCTCCAACCGAAATCAGCCTCTTGTCGCAAAGGACATCATTGGCAAAACACCCCAACAAGATGCAAAGAAAAATTCACATGATTCCCTATTAGTTGCCATGCTCCAGATCTGTTAAGATCAAATATAGAGCAAACCTCGCTCTGATACCAATTGTAGGACCAAATGAGGCAACAGAGGGGGGTGAATGGTGCCTTCAAACCTCTCCAAGAATTCACATAATCTTCTTCTCCGATAGCTACAAGAGCTACGAAGCAAGATGATCACTGGAAATTGAGAGATCGAAAGCAATGGAAGAAGAACAAACTCTTTGCGGATCGGACAAGAGACAAAACATCAATAGATCAAGGTAGATGCTCGTAGAAGTCCAGAGCGGTCGAAACATCAACGTGAGATGACTCAACTCTCTGCTGTAGTCAAAGTGACCAAAACAGTTTTTGAGCGGTTGAGATCAACCGAGAGAAACCGCCCGACAAGCGAAAGCAAGCGGCAAGAGCAATAGACTAGGCTGATAACAGAGAAATATACGCGCGACCGCAAGCACGAGAACTTGTGAAACTCTTTACACTGCGTCAATCGACCGGAGATTCCGCCATAGACTAAAACGACCTCGGTCATGAAATTACAGACGATCGAAGTCTCTCGCTACAACCGAGAAGAACAAACAAGGTCGAACAAGAAACAGAGGAACTCGATGTGCGTGACCGTGAGACGCAAACACTCTTTGATTCAAACATTTGCTCTTAGGAGTGAATCGACCAAATGGTCTTGAGACTAATTCCCATTCAGAGCAAATCAAGACCAAGCTTCCTCAAACCAAGAACAAGAAAAGAGAGCAAACAGAGAAATCGCAATCGGGACATCCAAGCAATAAACAAAGAACACAACTCGAGTTTTCATTCCAACCATCAAGGAGTACAAGGAGTCCGATACGCCGGAGAGCATAGAGAGTAGCTCACACCTCCTCTCTTTCTCTCTTTCTCGATTATTCATACATGGATTCTCCACTCATCCTCTCTCTCACAATCCCAAGAACACACTCACACAGACTCCCATGGGAGGAGAGGCGGCGCCTCCAAGGCCCAGCGGCCAACTCACTCACACTCGTGCCTCCCTCTCCCTTTTATAGCCTCACACCGAGACTAACCTAATGGATCCATCCATTAGTCCATCCGGGCTAACCCAGTAAACCCCCTCCTAACACCGGGTTTACACACCGCACACGCGGCAACCCGTCTGGTGACGGTAAGCGACAGATTTCGGTGCTTTTACAGAAACCGCTTCCTTTGCGGGCCCTGAGTCAATTCTCCAAATTGCCCTCACGCACCTTCGGAAGCTTCCGTTTCCTTGCCGATCACGCACGACCGAACCTACCTCCAACCGATCGGACCTCCGACTCCTCGAGCCTAGTCCCGGTCCGCGCACGCAACCACCTTGAGTCCCAAGTCTTCTTCGGCTTCACCCGATCGTTACGGACCTCAACATCTCCCATGTCTAGTCCCGACCACTCCGAGCCTCACCAAGACTTGTCTCCAAGGTCTGCAACCATCTCACAAGACCAAGTCCTCTTCGGCCTCACTCGGTCGTTCGGACCCCGACACCACTGTGTCTCGTCCCGACCACTCCGAGCCTCACCAAGACTTGTCTCCAAGATCTCGCCGCATCCGACCGCCACAGACTAGGCGTCCGACCGTTTGGACCTCGGCTCCTTCCCGAGCCTAGTCACGGTTCACCTCACCATTGCCCGTCGTGTCCACCTCCGCGGCTCTGCTCGGTTCCTCATCTCCCGGCTTGCAACCACTTCACCGGCCTCGATCATCTTGGCGTCTCCGACCGTCGGACCTCAACACCTCCCGTGCCTAGTCCCGGTCCTCCCACGCTTCACCATGAAATAGCTCAAGTCCCGCAACCATCACGGACAAGCAAACCATCACATAGCACCGCACAAAACAATCAAACCATCGATCGGTACAACCAACAAGTTTTCGATTGCAACACCTAGTTGTAAACCCCTACGACCAATCCAATGCACAACACATGAAGTGCCAAGAGCTGCGACCACTCTTTAGGTCGCTACGACCGCCAAGGCACAAGCTACGACCATCGCAAGCTTGCAGCGATTACACACGCGGCTACGACTACCGAGTCGTAAAGCGGATCACCAAGTCGCACAGAGCCTACGATCGCACACAACATTGCTACGACTTTATCGCTCAAAGTCTAGACACAATAAGAGGCACTCGAGCCCATCGAGTCTTCCCGACCTACGACCTCATTCGGTGGCCCACGACCACACACACGGCTCATCACGACCATCGCAAGTTTCAAAGCGCCAACTTGCCCAACCAAGTCGTACCAACTTACGATCGGTCGAAACCATAGATCAAGACTTGCTTAAGTCCTACGACCACATCTCGGATAAATACGACTAGCCCAAAAGATCATACGATCGATTACCGCCTAAACCGACGCGCGCCAACACCACACGATCGATTCCAAGAGGCTACGACCAAAACTAGAGGTTCCATCGTGGTGAAACCCATTCGCACCACATACCCGAAAATTATCGTTGTCGAAGCCCTTCCGACCACTTACGACCGCAAAAGACCGAGCTACGACCACATTCGATCGCCTGCAAGCGTGGTCGCATCTGCAGTAAACTTGAGCGCCGACTCGACCGCGACTGCTACAACATGGTCGTAGCCCGACTTACGACTTCCACCGCTTCACTCATGACAACGTGGTCGTAAACGATGCGCGCGACTTCCGACCACGACCAAGCGTGCTCGTAAAGCCTTTCGACCACTCGATCAACAAGTTTACGTGTTCACCAGAACAACAAAGTCGATAAAAGGATTCCGACCTCTCCTAGATGCTACGATCGCACGAACCTACTCAGCGGTGGCGTAAACTTTCTGGTGGCCTTCGACTTCCAACAAGTGGTCGTAAACTTGCCAGATGGCCTTCGACCACAGCTAAAATCGGTCGTACGCCCTCCTGGTGACTTCCGACCATGGCAAAACTGGTCTGCCGACCACTCAATAGTCACAGCATGGTCGTAAACATTCTGGCGACCACCCGAAGGAACTTGCGACCTCACAGAGACAACACACCGAGGTCGTAGGCAATCTATAACCACTCGATAAAGCTTGACACTCTGCTGAACACTAAGATGTAAGCTCGACTACGACTACCAAGTCGTAAAACCCCTTTTTACCACAGGGTCTCAAGCCTACCCAACAGAAAGAGCCATTCTCAAGGCTTACGACTTTGCAGAGGCAGCTCAAACCTCAAAAACCAAACTCACTCTTCCAAGAACAAGAGTCAATTACTCATCACAACCATGAGGCGATCTCCACATGGTCTCTCAATAACTTTGTGTATTCATTTGTCTAATATAAAGCACGGAGAGAAAATCAGAAAAGCTGCTTCAGTTTGCAGCACAATACTTTGTCTTCAGTATCCATTCTGCTATTCTATCCCTTGTGTGCGTGTAAGATTGAGTGATTGCCGGAGTTGAAGCTAACAGCGCGCACCATCATCGGGCCGTAGCAGGAGGGCGAGGCGGGCGTGCTCGGCGTGTACGACAGCAGCGAGGAGGAGGAGCACTCGCCGGCGCCGGAGCACAAGGCGGACGAGAGCGGCATCATCGCCATGTTCATATTAAAAAAATTAGAAGTTAATACGCAGAGCTGTAGCGGCGGGTCGTATTGGAGCCAAGCTTAGCGTTGCTGAATTGGTGTCGGATGCGGATTGGAACGGAATTTCGAACGACGGCAACGCAACGCGGCGGCGGGAGCCGATTGGTTTCGGCGTCGCCGAGTACTCACATTCTTTTTTTATTTAAATTCAAATTAAAATCCGAGAAGATGGTTTGATTCTTTGTGGGCCAGTCCGACCTGGCCCTTCAGGCGGGCTTGCTAATGGGCCACGGCCTTTATAATCCATCTTTAAGGCTCGTTTTTACTCTTCCGCCTTCGATAGCCCGATACGACCTCGTAGTTCCCACCTTGGAGAGGCGTTCGCGGAGGTTGGCATTGCGTCTTCGAAGGTTGGTTGCGTAACTTGTACGGGAAGCCTCTGGTCGCCGGGGGCGGCGCGCCTCGCCGCCGCCGCGGAGCGATGCGGATATTTTCCGGCGAGGTCTGCCTCCGACGAACCACAAGGTGATCCGCACGTAGCTGTTCTCTATGCGTTGCCTAATAATTTTCGTCAAACGAAGGACTTGGAAGGGTCTGCTTACTTCAAATTGTGGTTCCTTGCGAGGTCGGAAGCTAAATTGAATGTCTCTTGTGTCGTAATTCGCGTCATTATGGGTGAATTGGGGGAACAGAGTGAAAGATTTCCAAAATTTTCGCCGTTATTGGGGTTAGGAAGCTCAGGGTTTAGTTGAATTTTTTTGCAGTAGGTTGCTTATCCCTAGTTGTTTCTTGGATGCCACTTCTATTGAGTTTAAATTACACTTAGGCATAGCTGGTACTAATCTTTCTGGATAATGTAGTTCGATTTGCACTGTGGGACTTCAGAGGGTTGCAAAAATTAGTGCCATACTTTCATGCTCTTAGGCATCACATTAAGCTGCATGATGTCCTTCTGCTACTGAACTTGATTTGTACCTGGGCTTGTGCTTATGTTTTGCTATAGCCAGTGTTTGTGGTGGTGCATTGTCATTTTGTTGAAAACAATTTCGTCTCAAATAAACTCTTGCTGAAGCGCACAAAGTGAAATCGAACCGCTAGATTTAGAAATGTAGCATTTCAGGTGTTCTTTCCTGGAGATTCCCTTACCAAATGATGGCCATGTAGTGTTCATGACTCAATTGTCAGGTGTGAGCTGTGGAGGAAGGGGCAGAGTCGCTGAGATTGAAATGGCACAAACATTGCGTGTAAAGTGCCTAGTGTCTTATCACAAATGACCCTCTCTCATGACAACTAAATAATCTGAGCTGATCCATACAGAATCAATGCCCCCCGTCCTTCTAGGAATGGTCTTCTCGTGGTCCTATGTTGCTTGATGCATGCCATCTAACATAGGAGTAATGTGTTTGGCAGGATTGAAACAGACTTAGCCACGAGCACTCCCAATGCAGAAACTATGGATGATTTCTATGGTATTAAATAAGGTACCAAGTAAGCACAATGCTGATGTGTCATTGGAGTTAAGAATGAGAGATAAGGAAATGGTTTCTTATATAGACACCATGTCTACACAGGAACCAAGATAGAAAAAGCTGTGATAGGTAGATGATTGGATGAAAATTTTATTTGTAGAAACTATCCATTGGGAGTATAGTTTCTATAGGTAGTGTCTACATTAATTGGCAAGTATAGAAACTATCTCATAGTTTCTGCATTAGGAGTGCCCTAACAGCACTTATCCATGAGTTCATCTCTATCATGGACATAAATTCGTGTACAGCAGAACAGAAGCACACGCATGACATTAGACCCATTGGCGATTTCACTTAGTTTTTGATGCGTAGCTTCGTGTCATCACCTGAGGAAGACAGCATGTACTCGTCGAAAGTTACAGAGATCTTGCTCACCTGTAAAGTCCTCAGATGTTTTATTTCTTGTAGTAGGTATTGAAACCAGACAAATGGCTTTCAGAAACTCCCCGGAAAACTAGATTAGATGCATGGTTTTTGGCCTCCCTAAGTTCCGTTTGAAATGGCTTTGCTAGCAATGTTTTCCATGAATGCTGTGTGCATTTAAGGGAATGACTTGCATGATACAGTGTGCGCACTCACTTAGTGTAATGGTTTACATGATAAAGCATGTGCAATAGCACTACGTTTTGCAGCCTTTGTGCAGAAGGTAATGTAACTATATGTGGAAGTCAATGGGGGTTACCAACTTAGTAAGCATAGATAGTGCGCAAACTAAAATAGAGTATTCACGACAAACGTCGTTATCTTTTGGAATTGGCATAAGAGACCCAACTAGGGAGTCAGACACGCATCCTCTTCCAAGTATGATGAAGATCTTTAGATTATATTAATTTAATATCATTTAAATTTGGCAGTTAGATAAAATAACTTTAGTTGTCAGTTGTTGCATTAGTTTAAAGGAAAATGTTGCTGTAGTTAAGCTGGCATTTTACATTATGCTAAGTAAGGCTGTATGTTTTAGTATAAGATGTTTCCCTTGTTCATTTCCAATATTCTATCTGTTGCTAGCCTGCTACTATGTGTTTCTTCCGAAACTTTTTTTTTAAATATTGCAATATTTTTTTACAATAATTGGATAACAATATTTCAAAGTAAGCAGTGGATTATGCCACACAATTTGTGTGGTAGATATCATAAATGATTTTAAACTAAAATCTATATGATTACACAAAATAATAGTTGATATTATAATTTTTCCCACACTACAACAAGGATCTGTATTTCTAGAAATTGGAATTGTCCAGCTAATAAGCGGTGTAGACTCTTTTCTATTTCTTTTGAGTACTGTGAGAATGTAATAGAAGCCTAAAAAAAATCTATTGTTAATTAGCAATTTTATTTAAAGTTTTAAAACCCACAGTCCCACTAGGGGTGGGCAAAATACCCGTTACCCGTTACCCGTACCCGAATTACCCGGACCCGAACCCGAAATACCCGAACCCGAGGTACCCGATCCCAAATTCGGATAGCGATTCTGATTACCCGAAATTAGTTTGGGTAGTTCGGGTAATATCCCCCGGTACCCGAACTACCCCGAAATACACTTGAACTTATCACTTTATTACCTGTACCCGAATTACCCGAACCCGAACCCCGAAATTGCTGCTGAAATTCTATGCGGTTGTTGATTTTTGTGAATTGGGTATATCGTATATCGACCCGAACCCGATTATCGGCACCAAATTGCGGGTAGTGTTTTTTTGGGGCTAATATCGGGTAGCAGTTTTCATTACCCGAATTTCGAATTACCCGAACTACCCGACCCGAAAAAATCGGGTAACCCGAATGCCCAGGCCTAAGTCCCACACAGGTTTTGGCCTTCTGAACCTTATGTCATTACATGTGCAATGCAAAGGGTCTCTGTTGATCTGTTGGTGTATGGAAATAAAATCTGGGTACAATCCTAGCTTCTTCTGCTGTCTCAACTTGGAATTGCTGATTCAATTCAAGTACCTGTAAGCACTGGCGAAGCCTCATATAGGCCAGGGTGGGTCCTGGCCCATCCTTCTCCATGAATACTCCTTAATGATGTATAGTTGTATAGATGTTTATTGTAGGACTGGATAGGCAACAGAGATGTGTGAATGGTGCCTTCAAAATCTCCCCAAGTATTCACTTAACCCTTTTTCTCCAGTAGCCACTGAGCTATGAAGACAATGGTTGAAAACTCATAGAAAACCTGAGAAGATAGACCGAACAGAGTAAGGAAAACTGAGATGGTCGGAATCTGACAGCGTGGTCTAACCTTACCACATGGTCAAAAGTCTTGACTATGTGGTTGATGGCAGACCGAGAGAGGGCTGTCTGACTACTCGACAAATGCGCAACGTGATCGGTAGTCGAAGATACCCGAAACCAGACAGCAGAGAAAGGCGGCAGAGAACAGACCGAGGTCGAGAAGGGAACTTGTGGTCTTAAGCCCAACAATGTGGTCAATACTCAACACCGAGGTTGTAAATCGCCCTAGTCGGCAGCCACCGAGACCAGAACCAATCGTAGTCATAAACCAACAGGTGATCGAACGACTACTGTGATCATAAGGCTCTCTAGTCGTCAACCACAAAGATCAGAACCGACGTAGTCGTAAGCCAACGAGTGGTCGAACGACTACCGTGGTCGTAAAGCACTCAGAAGAACAGAGGAAAAGCGGGAAGGCGCACGGCCACAAGATCCAGATTCTGAATAACTTTTGATTCACGGATGAATTGGTCCTGAGACTTCAGACACAGCAAGAACATGACCTCAGAGGATTGTTCTGAATTTTAATTGAAAACTTATTAAGACAATAGAGATCTTCCTGGGAAATCAACAAAAACGCTCAAAACCGAGACTTAGAGAGAAGGAAGATAGTCGGATCATGCAAATGGGAATAGATGGGCCAAGATGGCTTCGAGTATGATTTCCCAACTCCAGGCAAACAATACCAACTCAACTCCACACATACTGGCAAACACAAACATAGATCAACATGATGATATATTGCTTCTGGAGAAGAGTTTACAGCCACTCCATCAGGAGGACCAGGAGCACAAGCGCTCCAACACCAAATACACGAACTCACGCAAGAACAGAAACCCTTGGAGACTCTCAACTGGATGGGTAGCCGCCCATCCCTATTTATAGTCTCTTGATACCGAAGATGACCCATTAACCCCACTTAACACCGGGTTTTTCACGCATGCTTTACCCGCTAACACAACAGACATCAGTGCTTTGACAGAGATAGCTTTAACAGAAAGCCTTCTTTTGCAGGTCTTGAACATTTCTCCAAAATTCCCCTCTGCATCTTCCTGGAAGCTTCCCGTTTCCTTGCTGTCCAAACCTTGTGGCCACCTCGCAAGCCTAGTCATCCTTCGCATCTTCCCAATCGTTCTAGACCTCAACACCTCCCAGTGTCTAGTCCCGATTCTTCCATGCCTCTCCATGACTTAGCTCCAAGGTCCTGCAGCCATCACAAACAAGCAACGCATCACATAACACCGCACTATAAACAAGATTCAACAATCAGCATATTTCAGTGTGCAAACATAGCAAAATAACTGGTCGTAAACCACTTATGACCACTCGTATGCACTGGACATGAGGTGGTCGTAACCCTAGAAGACTTCCCAGCTGCCTACGACCACACCGCAAGTCGTTACGACCACCACACAGGTGGCTATGACTTACGACCACACCAACCGAGTGCTACGACCACCACTCAAGCCAAACAGAGCGCTACGACCATGACAGACCTGGTCGCTACAACTTATGAGTACTCGGATGCACAAGAAATGAGGTACTCGTAGCCCACGAGATCCTTCCAGCATCCTACGACCACACTGCAATCTACTACGACTTACGACCACATAGACAGATCCCTACGACCATCGCTCACAGCCAGTGGAGTCTACGATCATCGACCACAGCCAGTTGAATCTACGACTATCGACCACGACCAGTCGAAGCTACGACTATCGACCGTGTAGTCGTAAAACTGGCTGCCGACTGCAAAGGCACACACCGTGGTCGTACAGAGCAAGTCGTAACGACATTTACGACCACCAAATTGTAAACTCGACTGCCGACCACAGAGGCACACAACGTGGTCGTAAAGAGCAAGTCGTAAAAGCACTTACGACCACCAAGTCGTAAACTCTACTGCCGACCACAGAGGCACACAACGTGGTCGTAAAATCGATTGCAACCAACGTGGTCGTAAATGCCACTGCCGACCACGATGTTGCCGACAATGTGGTCGTAAGAGCTGCTGCCGACCACGTGGTCGTAATGGTTGTTGTTGAACAAGTCGTAAAGGACTAAAACCTTTCAGAAAGAGCACAAACCTCAAAAACCAAACTCAATCTCTCTAAAATCAAGTGTCAATTACTCATCACAAACATGAGATCACTTCCACATACATAATCTCTCACTTATTGTCTTTCCTAACAAAGAGTTCGTACACAACTCATTAGCATGACTCCCTCTTCAATTTCGTTGAAGCTCCGCCACTGCCTGTAAGCCACTTCTACAGAAGAAATTAGCAATGTAGGAGGGTTTCTAACAGTTCAAATATGCATGTGCTAGCAAAGGACTTCAGGATTATATGGTGGATTAAATTTACTAATGAAGCTCTGACTGTGTTAATTTTTAGAACTACTTTTACTAGAGAATGATATAAATTAGGATCTTCAGGCAGACTACTTTGGATTTAACTTGTCACCCCATGCCATTGACCTTCATGTTCTAATATTTGACTTCTTGCATCTCAATTTTCCACTCAAAAGACACGGCATTGAAAAGCTGATCTAACATATCGTTTGTCCTTTTAGAGATTCCTGGAGAATTATTGGGTGTATGGTGTTCATCTACTTAGCTGCTTATTCAAGTGCCAGTTGCTCGATTATGCGTGGTTAGTTTCAAACTTCCAATTATTTCAATTATTGTCTCAGTGCGTTTATATTTTGATCCTATATGGGTATATACCTTTTACTGTTCAGAACAATGGAACTTGTTAGGGCATTAGGTTGGGATTGCTTGCAACGAATAACTACATTAAAATCTAGTTGCAATTTAGGTAGCTTGTTCTGCAAATAATTTATTTTGTTGTCACGTTTGACCAGAGCAGTACGGCAAGTCGGCAACCCACTCAAAATTGTGATTTCAAAGCATGTAGCGGAAACAACTTTTGGAGACATATAGCTTTCTGTTTTGTTCCATTTATCTGTTAATGTCGGGATGTGGACTTCTGATTCACCTCTACTTGTACGCCATCGATATAAAAGTCATTAGACGAACAGCTCAAATGATAACACATGTAAACCACTAGCATAGTTATCATTAATTCTTCCCTTTGTTTATCCATGTTTTTCTCGTCCACTTATGTATGCTGGACCATTGTCATGTCAGCAAGCCATGAAAAGTTAGGACAGGCATGCTGAAATTATGGATGGAGGCATTACCAACTTCTCTTAGAACAGACATGAATTATACCATCGCATTTCCACGGTTCAATTAAGAAGTCAATAACCTTTTTAGTACTAAACAAAGTTATTGAACAGTTAGGCCCCGTTTGGCACAGCTTAGCTTCATTAGTGAAGCTGTTTTTTTTTGTTTCAGCTTCACGAGCAGCTTCACCGGTAAAGCTAAAACTGTTTTGGAAAACTGTTTGACAAAACAACTTCATCAACAGCTTCATGCATGGCTGAAAGAGGGCAATTGTCCAAGATGCCCTTGTCTGTATATGGTCATATGTTTGTATATTTGTATGTTTGTATATGGTCATATGAATTAAAAAATAATATATTTGAATGAGTATGAATTAAAAAATTAAAATAAAAAAATTAAAATCATTAGAGAAGTGCGAACGGGAGGAGAGGAAACAGGCGTGGGGACCCAGTGGCAAAGTGCTGTAATTTCTGTCAACTACAAGGGCAGTGGGTTCCTAGAATCATGAGCTGAGGGAGAGAGCTGTGGAAAGCTACTATTTTCAGCTTCACCCCACCCCATTCCCTTGTGAGAGCATGATTTAAGGAGCTTCATCCATGAAGCTGTTTGCAAAAAGGGTGTTTGGCAAAAAAAACAGCTCACAACAGCTCATAAAGCTGTTGATGAAGCTGTGCCAAACAGGGCCTTAGTATCCATGATCAGTGATTTAAAGCCAGTGCATTATGCACTGCAAACAACCAATTAATTAGGTTAGAAACTTTAGTGGCTATACCCGGGTATCCAGTAACTAGTTTGGTAAGTCTTACCAGTGCATGGCGGCACCACTTCCCCACGCACGCATGCAGCATACCTTCTGTGTGCTATGGACACGCATATATTATCACCTTTCGGAGCTTATCTCATTGATGACATCAACATCAACATGCTTGCGCAAGCTCCAACCATGTTCTCTTTTTATCTCTGTATTTTTAAAGCATCTGACTGACCCCCTTTGCTTTGTGGGCACAACACCATTGTTCACAGCACATAGAAAGGCAATGAGTTGGAGAGTAAGTAGGCAGGCACAAGTCACGCCTGCATCGCCCCAAAACCACATTCCTAGCTTATTCCTTAGTCCTTATGGTGCTCACTATTGACTTCATAGAATGGTTATGTAAAACATGTGCTTTGTTATTCAAAAGAAACTATCAAATGCTCAGGTAATCACATCGTAGAAAGAGCATTCACGCTAATACCATAGTTATTAAAAACAAGCTCAGATTTGTTACATGCACCCTCTTGGAAGAGACTAATTACATGTCTGGTTTAGATGCAGTGGATTAGGATTAACACTTATCAGATCTTTTGATCATCCAGAATGAAACTTTTCTTGTGAGAATCATCATGGTCGAATGGTTTGATAGGTGCAGACCCTACAAGCAACTCTGCTAACAATTGTTCTAATTATTCGGCAAACTGACTTCATCATAGTCGTCTAGGGATAGAAACACCTCATCTAAGCATGAAAGCTCCATGCCCTCCTCATGGAAGCTCACTTGTGAATCGTAGCTTGATTCAAACACTCGACATATCACCCAGTTGTTGGACTCCTGCAATGATCATGCACGCATATTGACCACGTTTGTCATATATGATAACGCTAAATGCAATAAATAAACATGTATATAGTACATAGCACTCACTGTGTTTGAGTGACCTTTCTTCTTGTGGGACCGCTTGCTTGAACTACTTGAAGTGCTGATGCTACTGCAGTTGTAACTCCCATCCAATAAATGATATTCATGCATGACCCAGTTGGTTTTGATTCCCTCAAAGGGCTCCCCGATGGAGAAGCCGAGCGTCTTCTTCAGGCCGACATTACAACCGCCGCTACTTACTGTCTCGTCGGCGCCAATGGGACCCCAGTGCCCATTTGGCGAGGTTCTACTTGGTGTTGCATGGCTAAAGAAGTACCACTGGTTCCCTGCTTGAAGTGCTTTGCCTTGAAAGAGTAGTTGCTATCAGGACTCGACATTAACAACAGAGGTATGACAATGACAAGAACATATGAACTTAAATATTAGATGCATACCGTTCAATTCCCATGGATCGTAGCGATTCAGAAGTAGCGTAGGGATGACATCGGGTTGGCACGGGAGGAGGGAGGCTTTGCGGCGGAGGAAATGGACGACGAGCTCTTCATCCGAGGGGGAGAAGTGGAAACCAGGAGGAAGGTTAGAAGCTCCACCCATGCTGAGGTGAGGTGCAAGCTAGAAGAAGATAGACTAGAGGCAGGCCGAGGGCTATGAGAAAGATGAAATCAGGAGTACTTATAGGGGGCGGATGCGTGTATGTATTTGCTTGTGGAGAGATAGAGAGGGAGACGTGCAATTCAAGTGAGTGTTGAGAGGTTTTGAGGCGGCTGCAACATGGTGCTTTGAGAAGTACGGCAAATTAAGTGTCATGCTTTCTTTTCCTCTCCAACTTTTTATGGACGAAACTGATGGTGCTATGCAAAGCCTGGTGTTGGATTTGGACAGACGAGTATCTCCGATATGATGTTCAAGAGTATATTGCAAATAGCTGTACTGTTGAGAAGGATCGATGGGAACTAACAAAGCCCATCAATGCATGCATGCATGGTGCCTCATCATGTTCGATATATTTTATAACGAAGGGGCAGAAACATGGAATGATAGTTCTTGTTTAGCAATGATGTTGGTTTGGGAGTCCTTAATTGGGATAGCCTTTTGAGAATGCATTTGATCGTTGACTCCTCTTGGATATATTACATTACATAAACATCTCATCCATAGTTTCAATTGCAGACTCTTAGATCGTACATATTGCCTCTGTGCTACTTTAGGTACACTTCGAAACACCATGTCCGCGGTCCGCCCGAGGAAGCTGTCGATAGAATGTAATATCAGGTGAATTGGGGGTTTTTTTAATATATGTCATCCATATCTGAAATCAGGAGATGTGAATGAACAGCAAGATTAGGTGACAGAATCATCATTTGGCTTGTTTAGGTTGCACGCCCAAGTAATTAATGTGAAACTTCATCTTGCTACTAGAGTATGGTGGCGATGAGACAGAACCTCTGACTTTCTTTCTCTTATTTGATGTATGTTGGATGCCATGGAGGTATCAATCATGCATCAAATAGTGCCTTGAAATTTGTTTGAATCCCTGCTATGCATGTTGAGGATATTAGTGTCTTTTTCAATTTTTGAATCCCTGCTATGCATGTTAAGGATATTACTTCCCTACAACGACACCCTCGTAGCTCCAACCCCTACCTCGACATTCCCACAGAGCATTCACTGCAAGATCCACTTGCGAGGGAGACGCTGCCTCCCTGCTAGTGTGGGAACACATGCAGGTTCTTCATGTTCAAGGAGCGGCTCAGCATGAGCATGCGTTACTAGGGTTGCCCTAACTATGCCTGGGACTACCCCGACTGGCGTTGGGATACGGGGCGATACCGCTAGCCTATAAGGATAGATTATAGTATGTTTCCCTCCCATTACTCTTTGAAAGTAGGTGCTAATATCCTCTCTAATCTACCCATAGTATCTGGATCCGCTATATGCATTCCGCAAGTGGATCAACCAAGATGTCCACCTGTAGGATCAATGGTGTCTGGCCTGTGAGGAGTGGGATGCCAAGAAGGACCGTGAGAAGAGGGAGGAGCGAGGGCGTAATGAAGAGCACAGAGGGATGTAGGTGCAGGGAGCGTGAGGCTTGCAAGGAGAAGCTCAACAGAAAGCGTGAAAGGGCGGCCAAGGCTAGGACGGCTAGCGAAGACTATAACACCAACCTCGTAAGAAAGGAAGGGCAAATGACCCCAGTCCACACAGTAGATTGGTCCATTCCATAGTAGCCCCTATCTTACATGCCATATTTTTCCTTTGCCCTAAAGGCATGTATTCGTACATGGTCTGGATGCTGCTGTTGCTCCGTACCTAGTAGTACCGAGGTCCAACATGCCATGCAACCACGTGTAATATGAGTCTGTTCTATGACTCAATATCTCAGGTTTCGTGCCCCGCAACTTCGCAACGGGCAAAGGGTTTGAACACTTCATAAGAAATTACCCATCGGATCCAAAATTGCAAAAATGATGCCGCTAGGGGCAACAAAACAAATAACCTAACGTTGAGTCTCGCTTTCTCCATCTTCAATTCAAACCTAATGCTCGGGTTGTGAACACCCGAAACAAAAACTAGGAAGAATGTACAAAATATGCATGTAATGCTTACTTACCTTTACACTCTTTATGTTTTACCTTTCTCTAACCCTCTGTTGATCAAAATGGTTGATGGCCAGATCGTCTTCCATGGGCCCATGGGATTACTTTTCTCACGACGAGGACGAGGGAGAGTTCGTCGGCCTCCTCCGCCAGCTGATGCAGTATCTATGTTATCATCACTCGCCCATTTTCAGAGGCCGAAAGACTCGGATTATGGACCACAATTCTTGGTCAATGGAGGTATTCTTGCACGCACAACCAATGGAATTCGGCTCCCATACCTACCAGATCGAGCATCCTCACACCCATTGCTTAGACGCTATCCAAGATGTTGCAAGTTTCGCCGCAGGCCGCTTGTGCTAGATACACGGGGATACCCTGCTGTAATCATCTTTCTACTACTTTTCATCCACCTGAGCAGGAGAATGCTTCCCAGAGTGTCTCGATATTTCATAGGACGACCCCTATCTCACACACCAGGTTTAGCTCACTCAAGCAATGGAAACTACCTTCATCAACACCCTGTAGGAGATCGGCCAGCTTTGGAGGCTCCTCACCTCCAGCTACGAGCACTCCAACACCCTTCGCGCCCAGCTCACCCGATGCGAGATGACTCTCTCAGTTGTGTAGCACGAGAGGATCACAACTAAGGTAGATCATGAGCTTCTCAGGGCAGCAGCCACCTACACTCCCTCTTTGCCTATGCCCATTGTCATCCCTAGCAACCCGCCACCGACTCGACCCCTGAGACCCCACCTGAGGAGTACAACGCGTAAGAGCGTGCAACACCCCAGTCCACCGCCTGCCATTGACATTGCAGGTTCCAGCCAAGGATGCAGTCTCAGCCGTTCTCGCTCTTGCTCTAGGTCCCCCAATTTCAGTCATAGACGTTCTTGTTCTT
This sequence comes from Dendrocalamus sinicus, assembly GCA_036346575.1. Classification (NCBI taxonomy): domain Eukaryota; kingdom Viridiplantae; phylum Streptophyta; class Magnoliopsida; order Poales; family Poaceae; genus Dendrocalamus; species Dendrocalamus sinicus. Next base: position 17,579,862 of record CM070650.1, read on the forward strand.
GCTCCCCGTAGAACTATAGCACATGCGGTGGCCAGCATCCTATGTAGTACTTTATAGGTTATAGATCAGGCTAGCTAGCATTGGTTGGTATGGTAGTCTTTACGGTTGCAAGCACTATTGTTCCCTTTTGTACTCCCTATTCGTATACGTTGTGGTACATATTTTTTTATCTATTGGGTGTTGCTTTGTGATCCACGTTCTCGTATGTATTTTTTTTCTCTACCAACATTCAAGTACTACACAACAAAGCACTCAACAAATAAGCTTACTACAAATATCATGTTCCAGATCGTTTGTTCCAACACATCACATGCTACAAATAAGCTAACTAAACTAGAATTGTACATTCAAACACATGACTTGACACAAAGTACAGCACACATTGCTATTTCATTTCATTTCATTTCTTCCAATAGAGACATCACAAACACAGCAAATTTTGCATCTTATCACCAACAATGCATCTCACGGCAACACATACACATATAAAAATGCTAAAATCACCACAAACTACACAATAATCACTATGTTTTTGTTGAGTACAACATATATATGGCATGACTTCCACAGCGTTGGCATCACACAGTCGCACTACCATTCTGAGCCGATTCACCGGGCAATGACCCATACGCCCTGAATGCCTCCAATGCCTTTTCTTTGGTACTGAATCGCCAGTAGCTCGCATTCGGGAATGAACGGACCTTTTCGTGGCAACGTTCCCAACTATTGTACACCCCCAGATTCAACCCTGTACCACACAAACACACACTCAAATGCACGAACGATGGTGAGAAGCACTCCAATAAAAATTGTATGAAAAACAACTAAATTCACCTGGAAGGAGGGCCACATCAAAAATACCTGAGTAACTGATATCCCGTAATCACCTTGCCTCTCCCGGCTGGAATCGACAACTGTGAAGATCCAACCCAAGCCCGAAGCACTAAATGGGCGACACTCGAGTTACTTTCGTCGCCGCCTCTACGATTCATGGGATAGAAGAGGGAATGCGTGAGAGTGTGAGAGGGAGACAAGGAGAGAGCGTTCGTGACAATTCAGTCTGTCGCACGTTTAAATAGCCGGGCATGGGAGAAAACGACGAGCAGAAGCGACGCATAAGAAGATGAATTGTGCGACAATCGGGTAGAGGAATGAGAGAGGGCCTCCTGCCACGCCCAAGGCTGGAGGCAGGTCCCTGCCACGCCTAGTACTAGGGGGCAAGTGCACTGTAGGGGGCTACATCTGCAAATTACGCCAGAGAAGGGTTATTTCTGCAAAACAAAATTTTCAGGGGCCACAAATGCCAAAAACTCTCCATTGACAAACTGACTTGCCTATATTTTGTTGAGCATATTTTGACTGCTCAACTTCTCACTGAAGGTTAGGGTGATATGTGAAGGAAAGGTCAAGACTCAGGAAGTACTAGCCTCATAGGCGCGGCGCGACGCCACGCCAGCCACCGGGTGTACCGAAGCAAAAGAGGCGATAATTTGTGAGGAGTTTTCTAAAAAAAATCGAGGGCAAATGCGTATTTCCGAAAAAGCTAAAGGTCTTTTTCGTAAAAAATTAAGGACCTGTATGTAAACAAACGAGGACCCGTGCGTAATTTAGAAAACTGCGGGGGGTTATCCTGCAAATTGGAGGGGCTAAAAAACTGACAGGGACCTTTTTTGCGATAATCGAGGACCTCTACGTAATTTCGAAAAATCGCAGGGGCTTTTTCGCAAAAAACGGCTCCCGACCGTACGCAAAACCCGGCGCCACGCGCCGGCCGGACGGAGCGTAGGGGCGACGTGGCCGCTCTCGCTGGCCAGGAACCCCGCGGGCTTTGTTTAGGGTATTATTATTTGTCCAACACAACTGGAAGTACCATCAACTATTTTCTGAAATTTCCATCACAAATGGGCTCGCAAGTGTCCTGCATGGCTGCATCCCGATAGTGGGTCTTGTGAGTGCTGTTACTGCATAAATTTTGTCTGGAATGGCTGCATTCGCCCTCATGTCATGCAGGCGTCACCCTTCTCGAACGATGCTCCTTTATACCTCTTAACCATTGTTACTATGAATCGTCGCACATATCCCCCCAGCAAGTTGCAGGGAGTTCAGTGGAGTTGTGGCAAAGTACAAAGGGCATCACTCGGAGATGAAGCCACTCAAGTTCCTTATATCGTTTCCACCATGTTTGCAAACTGCTGCGTCAAAAAAGACACATATCAATGATTTCAAACTACTTCCATAGCACAGTTTGCAAGAGACAGAAATAATTGGCTGACATTACTACTATGACAATGATTTATGATAGCGACACTAAGCTGCTGAATATTTTGGTAAATTACCACCTCGTTAAGTTAGCTGCATCCCAATTACTAAGGAACACACCTCCCTATGCAGAAAGGCTCATTATCTGGTAGGGAGGATTTGTGTCGATATAGTGAGTTGTTAATCCCTTCAATGATATGCTACCTACCACTCCTAACATTTGGTGAGATGCTTATCCTGGTGCAGGTTAATTACAAGCATAACCCTCCTGATCATCAGAATCTTCCAGTAAGTATTTAACCAACTCAATCTGTGTTCTCATATGACTCTCATATAAAAAGGAGGAAGAAAGCTAATGGTCAATCATTCCATGGTGCACAAACTCACGCACACTCACTGCCCTTTCTTCTACTTTTCTGCCTTTCTTCTTTTGCCCTTCCCTCCCCTTCCCTTTAGGAAGGGGATTTTATGCATGCTGTCTCTCTTTATGGCGGGCAGTGTAAGATTAGGCCAAGTCCACCACTCGAGACGGGTGCCTGGTGCAGTGGTGGTGTGGTGCTGGTGGTGGCAGCAGCGGCAGCACACGTGGGGCTACCTATACCCCGGAGAGTGGGACCCACGGCTCATACAAAGGAGGCTTCCGTGGGGCCCTCTGCCCGGGTGACGTCCCGATGACGCAGTTCTGCTTCTGCATCACTGTGTCCCAAAGCAAGCTAAGGGAAACAGCTCGACAAGATCTTCAATGGCGGTACGGGTGTTCTTACACCTCAACTACGCTACGCATGTGCCTCTTTGCACTATCCTGAAAAGCATATATATATATATATTGATAGATTATAGTTTATACTTACGATCCATGTCTTTTAACTCTAATGTGAATATTGGTATAAATAAACAGAATACTGATAAACTGCTTGTAAACGTTGTCCCGATAAGTTGTTTAGAAACGACAGTAGATAAATCGTTCCATTTATCCATTCGAGAGAAACTATACAGGACCTTCTACTGCCAACTTCATCCTTGAACATAATAATAACAATCTGCATGCTGCCTACGATTGGACTTGAAATCCAGATCTCTAGTAGGATAATAGATGCTTACCAATTCGATTATATTACGAACTAGTTATTTAGCTAAGCTGGAGTGCATTGGCATATGGGTCTGTTTTGGGGGCTCAAATGTGCTGGGCTATCTATGCCCTCTGCCAGAGCAAGCACCAGCCAACTATGTCCTTGGTGCCACTGCCATGCCATCATCTGGCATCATGGTGGATGGTGCTGGTGCCATGGTGGTGGAGCAAGTGCAAGCCCAGATTGGCTTCGTTCCTCAGCTTCTTTGCTCTTGCATTGAGCCCTTCTTCTCTATCTTGAGCATATTCTTTAAGTCAAAAGTTAACGGCTTTTGACTTTTGTTATAGTACATAACTTTCAAACGAAGTATTTTCTCAAGACATGGTCTACAAGTTAAGCGATCTACACGTTAAAAGCTCAACATCTGTACCAACCAAAATCGTAAGTAAGTATCTATCTCTCTGTAATCTGTACCGTAAACAGCCAAAATTCAAAAATTTCAGCTAAAAACCAAAAACCATAGCTAAAAAGAACATGCCCAAATCCTAAGGCAAATCAAAATGGACAGCTTACTGTTCCGCATTGATTATTGCTCCTCTGCTCTTTCTTGTCCTGAGGCAAATCAAAATGGACAGCTTACTGTTCCACATTGATTATTGCTCCTCTTCTCTTTCTTGTGCTGTGACAATCAACAGCAATATAGCTTGAAACACATCACTTACTTCTCTTCTGCTCTTCCTTGTCCTGTGGCACAATGGATTGATGGAAATCATATAATACTGTTTGCAACAACTTGTTCTTCTCATCTCTGTGGCAAAATGGCAGCTTCGTGGTTACATGGACATGCACATTTATCAAGATTGCGTCATGTTCTTGCATACTTTTTTCCTCTCGTATCACACTGTTGAACTGTACCTCGTCAGTGTTAACAGGAAGAAATTATGGTAGACCATGTAATTGATCATACATTTTATTGATGATAAATAGTTAATATTTGGGTTTTATTAAAATTTGTATTTATGAAAGTTCCGATCAATGTGTTTCTGTGTTTGAGTTTTTAGGATGGCAAAACGACTACGACTGACTTCGACTACGCTCAGTAGTCGGTAGTTCGAATGTCTTTGTTTGATCAGCAGGTTTCGACCACGACTAGCTTTGACCACGGTATTTCTACCACGGTAGGTCGATCATGGTATTTTGATCACGTCAGACTTCGACCATATCTGGTTTTGATCACGGCAGACTTCAACCACGTCAAACTTCGACCATGTCTAACTTCAACCACGTACAGTTTCGACCACAGCAAATCAACCATAGTATTTCGACCACTATAGAACGACCACAGTATATAATCGTAGATTTCGACCCCGAACAGTGAACCAGTCGTAAGCAATACTTAACCGGTCATAAGCGACAATGAACTGATCATAGCTACAGTGAACCGGTCGTAGGTCGTAAGGACATTTGCTATAGTAACTATCGATGGTCATAGATATAGTACTTTTCTATGGTCATGGCTACAGCACCAGGTCGGTACTCAATAATCGTAAACTTTACTGGTTGGTACTCAATAGTCGAAGATTTTGTGATTAGTAGTCATAGGCTTTGCTAGTCGGTGGTCTTAGATTTTGTTATCGGTAGTCGTAGATTTTGCGGTCGGAAATTGAAGACTTTATGATTGGTTGCCGTAGGCTTCATAGTCTGTACTCATAGACTTCATGGTCAGTACTTGTGTTAGGCCAGTAATTGACTGATCTGTTCATGATCGGTGGTCCTTTAATTCACTAGATGTAGATCTGCCCCTGCCATAATCCATATACATCATCCACGATACCGTTTGGGAGAAGCACATGGGATGTCACAGTTGAAAATGGCGTTGCTTGTGCTTCAAAGTCTTAAGGGAAGGGATCATTGTCGGCAAACCCTTGGAAAAGATTGCGAAGACAGTAGAAAAGATACTCCCCACGCATTCAGCTAGGCTGACGGTATCTTCTTGGTGCAGCATTCATGCGCGTCCATTTTCCTGCGTACTGTTAATGACGTGTAAGCTACTACTAGCCCGCGGCAGTGTTTTTCTCTGCCCTCTGTACCGTGGATGTCAAACTGTCAATCTTTGTTTCCTGTGGAAAGACGCCCCGCCGCACCAAAACGCTTGAAAATGGCACGCAAGACCAAACTGGAAAATTACTCGCTTGCCAGAAAACACAAGTGCAGAGACTTCGCGTTCACCTCTGAGAGCATCTCGAATGCTTCACCGTGCATAGTTGCTCTTTTGCTGTCCACGGTAGCTTTTTGAAGCTTCGGTGGTTAGTTTCAATTAATTTATGTGAGCATCTCTTTCTCAAGTGCATTGGAGAGAGGCACCACAGTCGCATTGTGCTTTAGGTTTTGTGAACCCGTCTTGAATCTATTATGGATTGGAGTTGGGAGTTTTGGGTGATAGTTTCAATTGATATGCCACTCTCTCTCTCTCTCTCTCTCTTGAAACTAAAAAGACAAAAACAACAGAGCCAACACTTTTGTGCGGATCTTGCGAATATTGTGAAAAAGGATGGAGTTATGGCAGAACCATTGTAAATTTGTAGCATTTCAATTGAAATGTTATGAAAATTCTGTATGTATCACGACCTTTTGAGATGCGATATTTTTTTCTGTTAAACAAATGCCATCGATGTTTAATGTAAGGTGATCAGATCCTTGAGATTTTGTGAAGAAAATGAAGAAAAGCAAAAACAAAACAAAAAGGAAATGGTTCTAAAAAAGGAATGGAAAATAAGAATTGGGCCTCAATCTATTCCAGTTAAAGCCGTAAGGCCCAAATGTTGCTCACATAATAATATACAGCACCCACCCCAAAACACGGGACCCCTCGTCCCCTTCTCGCCTACCCGCCATCATGGCCGCCGCCGCCTCCTCCGCCTCAACCGTGTCCGCAATCTCCGCCCACGTCGCCGCCGGCCGCCTATTCGCCGCCCTCGACGCCCTCACCCCGTCCTATTCCTCCTCCCCGATCCCTTCCTCACTCTATGCCTCCCTCCTGCGCCTGGCCACCTCCCACCGCTCCCTCTCCGCCGCCCGCCGCATCGCCTCCTCCTCCTATTTCCCCTCTCCCTGCCACTTCTCCGTTCCCACCTTCCTCCTCAACTGCGCCATCGAGTCGATCTCTGCCTGCGGCAGCCTCGCCGACGCGCGGGAGCTGTTCGACGCAATACCGCGCCGGGACGGCGGTTCTTGGAACGCCATCATCACCGCTTCCTCCCGCTCCGGGCACCCCACCGAAGCGCTTTCCCTCTTTGCGGAAATGAACTCCCTCGGCGTTCTCCCCAAGGACGTCACACTGACGTCCGTACTCGCCTGTTGCGCCGAGTGCCTCGGTGCCCGGCAGCTCCACGCCCATATCGCCAAGAAGGACTTTTGAGTCCAATGTGATTATAGGCACAACACTGGTTGATGTGTACGGGAAATGCCTCTCGCTTGCAGATGCGAGGCGGGCATTTGATGACATCCTGGAAACTAATGCCATTTCGTGGAATGTCATGTTCTTTCGGATGATCTGGGCAGGAGTTAGGCCACTTGTTTATAGTGGCTCACATGCAGTTCTTGCCTGCCGAGATAACAATGCGCTTGAAGAGGGAAGGTGCATACATGCTTTTGTGCTCCGACATGGGTATGAGCACCATGTGCATGTGCGGAGCTCCGTGGTGGATATGTATGCAAAGTGTGGTTCCATTGATGCAGCCCAGAGGCTCTTCAACTTGGCTTCATTGAAGGACGTGGTAATGTCGACTTCAGTTGTGTCAGGATTGGCCGCCTGTGGGGGGATTGCTGATGCAAATAGGGTTTTCGAGGGGATGGAAGAGCACAATTTAGTGTCCTGAAAAGCCATGTTGACCGGTTATGTCAGGTCCATGGATCTGACTGGTGCTATGCATTTTTTCCAGCAGATGAGGCAGGAGACAAAGGAGCTTGACGCTGTTACGCTCGGTTCAGTGCTCAATGCTTGCACTGGGCTGCTTGATCTTGGGAAAGGTGAGGAGGTTCACGCATTTGCTTTCAAGTGTGGTTTGTTCAGTCGTCCTTTCCTGAAGAATGCTCTCGTGAGAATGTATTCCAAATGCAGATGCCTGAGGAGTGTAGAACGGCTTCTTCTATTTGAGATGGGATCAGAAAGAGACAGATACTCCTGGAACTCACTTATCTCAGGTTACCAACGCCACTTCATGAGTGAAGCAGCTCTGAATGCACTAATTGAGATGCAATCCGAGGTGACACCTAACCAGTCCACGTTCAGCTCAGCACTGGCAGCCTGTGCCAACATATTTCTGCTCGGGCATGGGAAGCAGATTCATGCATACATGATCAGAAATGGTTATGAGATCGATGATATACTACAAAGTGCACTGGTTGACATGTACTCCAAGTGTAGGTTGTTCGATTATTCCATCAGGGTCTTCGAGGCAGGACCATCTCACGACGTCATCCTCTGGAATTTGATGATCTTTGGATGTGCTTACAATGGTAAAGGTGAATTTGAGCTTGAATTGTTAATGCGGAAGCAGGGGATTAGGGCAGACTCTGTCACTTTCCTCAGTGCACTGGTTTCATGTATCAGTGGGGGGCATGTTGGGTTGGGAAGGAGTTATTTCACTCTGATGACCGATGAATATAGCATTGTCCCTTGCATTGAGCACTATGAATGCATGATCGAGCTGTTGGGCAAGCATGGATACATGGTTGAGCTCGAGGATTTTGTGGAGCATATGCAATTCGAGCCAACAACCGCAATGTGGCTAAGGATCTTTGACTGCTGCAGGGAATATGGGAACAGAAAATTAGGTGAGAGGGCTGCTCAGTTCATCAACGACAGCAATCCCTTGACACCAGTTCGATTTGAGGCTGCTCCAGCCTACAGATGCGGTGATGGTGGCACTGCAGAGCCCGTATCATTCAGTTCTTAGGGAGAAAACTGATGAGAATTCAGGTTGTACCTGTCCCCGTATCATTCAGTTCTTAGGGGGCCCGTATTTCTGGTACGAGATAATGCACATCCATGCTGGAATGAAATAAACAATACATTGAGAATCATTCAGATGCAGATGAGCAGGATGAGTGTAGATGCCGAAATTGCTGATGGCATGATGAACTACTGCTCTGAAGCCTGTGGCTAGAACTAGAAGATGGGATGCATTTTGCAGTTGAAAGATCGTGGATCATGTAGAAATTGGAGACAAATCTGCAAATGGAAAATTTCTACTGTTATTGATTCTGTTAGTGGATGCAGCATTTTGTCAAGGATTCCTAGAACTAATCCACTGACAAGCTTCCATGCAAATCCTTTCAGTATTTTGGGCTCAAAGAAAGTGATGTGCCCCTCCCTATGTAGCACCGACACGGATACGTCGACTCGACACGACACGACACCGACACGGGAATTCGCCGTTTTCCCAAAAAGACCGATACGGCGACACGGCTATATATATTTAAATAATAAATAAATTATATATATGTATGTATTATTTTCTATGTTTCTAGTTTCTACATGCTTATTAAACTGCAATCTGCAATAATGTAAATTGCAAGCTTGTAATTTGTAAAGTGTATACTCGGAATATGTACCTCATGAATTGTTTTGTTAATCCTGACGGCTGACGACAATTGTTGATGTGAATACCATTTTCAGAAATAAGAATTCCATTAACCTGGGAAAAAATAACATGATCAGATCGACAAGACTACAAAGATAACATGTATATTTGATTCTTTAACAATTAAAGCAATTGACTAATAGAGTGACTGGGTGGGCTTTCATTAACATCAAGATTTCATTAAATCACCAGTCAGCACCGGCCTGAGCAAAGTGAGCACTGAGCAGGAAATCCCACATACCTCGGTCGGCGACGCGCAGGGAGGCAGCTCGGCGACGCCGGGGAGGCACGGGGAGGCAGCAGCCGGCGGCACGCGAGGAGGCAGCAGCGGAGATGCGGCGGCAGCGGAAGGCAGGAGCCGGTGGAGCGCGGGAGGCAGCGGCCGGTGGAGCGCGGGAGGAGCGGTGGAGCGCGGAGAGGAGGCGGTGGAGCGCGGGAGGCAGCCGCGGCTGGGAAACAGACGCCGCGGCGACGCGGGAGGCAGCAGAATGGCGACACCGGGAGGCACGGGAGGAGGCGGCGGAGGCGCGGCGAGGCGGCGGCCGGTGGAGCGCGGGAGGCGGCGGCCGGCGACGCGCGGGATCTCCGACAGATCCGGTAAGTACTCCGTCAGATCTCCCGAGCTGGCGGCGCACGGGCGATGCGCACCGGCGGGCGGCGGCGCGATGCGGGCGACGGGGACGAGCGCAAGAGCAGGCGATGGGGAATGGCGATGGGGAATGGGAGAAGTGTGGCGCTCGGGAAGCAGTCAGGCAGCAGTCGGCCTAGGGTTAGGGGCACGGCAAGTCATGGGCCGGCTGTTCTGGGCCGGCTCCTGGGCTGGCTGTGTCCTGGGCCGTGTCCGACTCGTGTATTAAGCGTGTCCGACACGTGTCGAGAATTTTAACAATTAAAATTTATTTCAAAACCGCTCGATACGTTGCGGACACGTGTCCGAGCCGTGTCAGTGTCGTATCCGTGTCCGACACGTGTCAGACACGGATACGGCGGTTTTGACATGTGTCGGTGCTACATAGGCCCCTCCTTTTCGTGAAAGCATCTACTGGAAAATATCTCAATCGTGATTGCATCTGCTGGAAAATATCTCAATCCAACCATGGACCCTGATCAGATCATAAGCCTGGATGAAGCAGTATCAGAGTTATTAAAAGACACTCCCGTCTGCTCGCACGAGAGGTCCTCGCGCGTCCGAGGAGGCCTCCGCGCGGCGACACGTGGCGAGCACCTCGCGGCAGCGTGGAGGCCCACCACGAGTCTCTCTCTCTCTGCCCAACCTCCTCTCCCCATTCCCGCGCGTTCCCAAACCCTAGCCGCCGCCGCCGCCTAGGCTCCCGCCGCCGCCGACGCCGGCAATGTTCCGCCGCCTCATCCCCTCGCGCGCGCTCCACCTCGACCGCATCGAACCCCACCCCACGCTCTACTCGGCGGCAGCACCCGTGTCCCTCCTCTCCTGGGCCGCGGCGCGTTCTGCCCCGCTCGGCGCAAGGAGGAGGCGCGCCTCTATCCTCCCCGTCGCCCACCTCTTCCTCCCGACCCCTCGCCGCTCCTCTCGCCCACCCCGCCGCCTCCCGACAGCTGCGGAGACATCCGGCGTGGAGGTGGGGATCTCTCGCGGCTCTTCCACTCCGCTCTCCTCGTCGACGGTAGCGCTGGGTGTGGGGCAAGGGCGACGGCGGACGCCTTGGCCTCGGCAACGAGTCCTCCGCCGTTCCCGCTCCAATCCCAACCTCGGCGAACTCGCGTCCTCGCCTCGGCGGCATCCACTCCGCTGCGTGACCTCCTCTCGAGACGTCTTCACTGGTGAGGAAGCGCCACATTGCTCATTTGAAATAGCATCATGTGATTAGATTTCTAATTGCTTTCTGGATGAATTGCAAGAAGATTAGAAGAATGCATTGCAATTTTTTGAGAACACGAAGGCATTGCATTTTGGTTGATGTGGTTCTTTGCATCACTCACCATCAGAGCTGCAAGGGTTATGGTGGATTTGGAGCTCTAGGTCACTATGTTTACCATAGAGAGCTATTGCCAAGGCAAGTGAATGGTCCTTGGGAAGGAAGATATCACACATTGCTACGGTGGAGCGCATACCGCAGCAATCACGCACTCGAGTTGGTCCGGTTCATGCTTAATGCTAAAAGATAATTGGATCATTTGTTTTGCATTTTGCAATTGCATAGTGAGAAAGGGAGAGAAGAAACTTTAGTGATAATCATTTGTGGAGTATTGGCCTTTTGTGATTATCAAACTCCCTCAGCTCTGATCCTTGCACTTTGCTTACAGGTGAACTTTACACTTGGGGTCGTGATGAAGGTGATGGTAGGTTGGTGCTTGGAAGTGGGGTGGTCCAGTGAAGTGGCTCTCTCGGTGTTCCTTCCAAGGTGAATGCGCTGCCTGTTCCGATTCTTCTGTAGCTTGTGGTGGCTTCTTCACGATGGCGCCGACTTGGATGGGCGCTTTGGAGTTGGGGAGGTTAGCATGTGACTATGCATCCACTAATGACACTAGAATATATAGTTCTCTGTGCACCAATACTCTTATAAATACTAGGAATAAGTTGTCTGATTGCCTTATTGGATTGATTTTTTTCTTTTATGACAACAAAGTGAGGGAATTGTGCTAGCAAGACCTTGCAGTTCATATTAACCTGCAGTTATGATCATACGAGGTGATTTTGCTAAGGGTGAAATGTTGTGGCAGTATAGTATTTTCCTCTTAACTAGCTGGCACTTTCATACCCAGATCATTTGTTTCATTCATTGGGCATAAGTTAATCGAGCTTTGATAGTTTCTTGAAATGCTCTTAAGCTTCCCAATCAGATCGAAAACAGATTTGACATGTCACTCTAAGCTTTGAGTTGGCTACCCAAGCAAGTCAACCCTAAAAAAAGCTAAGCTAATATCAGTCAAGAACATAGCTGATTTGGTGTGCTTCCATCTCTTCTCCAATCATCATGGCTCTAGAATCTTCACTTTTAGGCCCGTCAATTTTTATACCAGGTGGAAGTGGAACCACATAGCATTAGTTAGTCTCATAAATTCATTTATCATTTTCACCACAACATTATAAGAGTATGTGTCATTAATATCATAATGTCATTTGTCATTAACACCAAAACCAATTTAATCGGATGTTTGATCTTTCAATCTCCCCTTTAATTAACTTAATCGGAGCTTGATCTTCTCTGCGGTTGAACATATTCCCTGCGGTCGAACATATTCCGATCACTCTCAAACTTTCTTCGTCGTGGTCGTATCACTAACTTGACTTCGATCACTACTAAAACTTGTGCTCAGATTTGAGCACGTTGTAAGTGGTTCAATGCGACTACATTATAAATATTTGGTTAGACCATATTGTAAGCTATCGTTACGACCACATTATCCATGGTCGGTTTGAACATGTTGGCGATGGTCGATAACGACGACGTTGTCGCGACCACATTAAAAATGTTTAGTTTCGATCACATAGTGAGTGGTTGGTAACGACCACGTTACGACCACCTTGTGCATGGTCGATTTCGACTACGTTGTGCATAACTCAACGTGGTCAGAAGGGATCTCGATGAGCTTATGGGGAGGGGAACGTGGTCGTACGTAGTGGTCGAAAAATGATACGACTTTCATAATGAAACTGAACGCGGTTAGGTCTGAACAGGAACATGGTCTGAAGGTCTGAACGTGATTGGAACGAACCTTAACCACGTTATGAGCAGATGAACGTAGTCAGAAGGTGCTTCGACCACATTGAGAGTGATTGATAACGACCACGTTATCCAACGACGTTGAGAGTGATTGGTTTCGAGGATGTTGTGAGTGTTGCATAACGACTATGTTGTGAGTATTCGGTTGGACCATGTTGTAAGCGGTCGTTACGACCACGTTATGCGAGGTCGGTTCTAACTAGATTGACGATGATCGGTAACGACCACATTGTGCGACCATATTGACAATGGTCAGTTTCGACCACATGGTGAGTGCTCGCTAACGACCATGTTCTGCTTGATCTATTTCGAACACGTTGTGCACCACTAAACATGGTCAGAAAGGATCTCGATCAGGTTATGAGGAGGCGAACGTAATCGTACGGGCTGGTCGAAGGGTGATACGACTACAGTAAAGGAACTAGGTGCGGCTCGGACGAGTTACGACTACAATAGTGCAAAGGGAACGTGGTCGGTAGCAGTTATGATCATATTATGAAGCGGTGAACCTACCACGCTGTGAGAAGTGAACGTGATCGGAAGGAGCTCCGACCACATTCTGAAGAGCTGAACTTGGTTGGAGAGGGCTCCAATCTCCCTGAGCCACTCGAACTCTGTCTGATCTTCATCGACTTCCGCTACTCAATAGTCGTTACGACCATGCAATCGTTACGATCATGCAACCGCTTCGACTACAGCTTGACTCTCGACCACGTTGTGGTCTTCGACCATGGCCTCCGATCACGTTGAGGCTTTCGACCACGGTCTTCGACCGCGTGGTCAAGAGTTCACTGAGCGTGGTCAAAGAAGGCTATCACTACGGTGTAAGTGGTCGTAAGAAGAATTACGACCACGGAAAACATGGTCGTAAGCCCACCGAATAGAATGACAAAGTATCAATTTTCTCTGAATGAAGTGTGAATTAATTTCTGCAATTGAAGTCATGGCAAGGTGCGCGAAGCGCGCTCGATGTTCTAGTATAGTTGAGGCCTAGTCAACTTTACTATGTCGTTTAGTTACAATGCTGCTTCAGAGTACTTTATTGTCAAATCATTCCCTGCTCTCTGAGTGTTTGTGCTGTTTTTTGCCCATACAGTATGGCAATTTGGCACCGTATGTTAAGTCAGAGCCAATTCCCAATGTGAATGACCAAAAATTCCCAATGTTAAGTCGTAGTGGCTGACAATATTGATGACATTGTTTTCAACTCTGGCACAAGTGGTTCGTTCTTCTCACTTCAACTGGTTGTCTGATCTATATGACTATCTCAGTGGTTGCATTCGGTTTTTAGTTAAGTTCTATGTGAAGTTTGTATTACCAATTCACTGCATGGCATCAATTGTCAGTTCTGCTCGAGTTCTATGCACCTTGGTGTGGACATTGCCGGAAGTTGGCCCCAATCCTCGAGGAAGTTGCAGTCTCTTTGCAAGATGACGAAGATGTGGTCATAGCAAAGATGGTAATTCATTTCGCAGTTGATGATTTGCTCCTCTCTTTTTTTTTTTTTTTTTGCCGTTGTTTTACATCATACTTCCATGGTGGAGCATTTCTTATGAAGTATAAATGTTGAGTCCTCAGGTTTTGCAGGATGGCACTGCGAACGATATCCCAACAGACTTCACGGTCGAGGGATATCCAACTCTCTACTTTCTATTTATCAAGTGGGGATATTTTATCGTACAACGGTGGGAAGACGGCCTAGGAGATCATCAGTTTTATCAACAAGAACAGGGCCCCCAAAGCTGGTGCAGCTGCTGCAGTGGAAGAAGTAACCCAGCAGGATCCTGTAGAAGAGGAGGTAGCATCATCATCATCAGTGCCTGTAAAGATGAACTCTAATCAAGATGCCATATGTGTCCTTTTGTTTCTCAACAACCCCTGTATTTTGTATTACCTTGCTCTGTGAAATCCAATGCTTAGAAGAACCTCTATTATGCAGGAAATGGACGAGCTCTATACTAGGTATACAGAGAATGAGTGTGCAGGATACAGTTGTTCAAAACTTGAAATATAGTAGTTGCGCAGTGTTAAAACTACCACTATGTTCCACTATGGTCACTGGTTATTTTTTGTTGGAATTTGATGTCCTAACACTGTTGAATTAAATAAGCTCAATATAGACCCTTTTGTTTACATATCCTATCTTGTGCAATGATGTCCCGTGTTTATGAATACGCGTTTCCGCAATAAGGAGGAATTCAATCAAGTACTGTAGAAACATTTTGACCCTTTTTTTTCGAAGTGTGGTTGCTTAAGCTTGGTAAAATGAAAAGGCAACAAGAGATGCTGGTATTGTAGAGGATGCGAAATTTCACCTACACAAAGTGCATGCAATTGTTAATTGTAACTACAAACACATATACAGAACGTTGGATTAAAAAAAGAGTACTACTATAGCATATAGCACGGACATAGTAACTGGATGCATGGAGTTCCTCCTATCAGTGCTTACCTTTCTGGGTGGAAAGAGTTCGCTGCCATGCTTTGTAGACAGAGGAGCTCACCACGGATATTGTAACGACCCACATCATTAATTAACCCTAAGGGACAAGTTACGACGTTAAATAGGATTAATTATGCAACTAATGCAGGGAATTTAAACTTTTCTTTGCAATCATTTTAAATGAACTCATCGAGTGATAAACTAATACATTGTTTTCACAATTTCATCGTCGAGGGCGAAGACCAAATAGTACAGACTAGAGAGATAAAATTTGATTGCACGATAAGTAAAAACTTGTAACTCAATTAAAATATATATATAACAGTCCGTAATACAACAGTAACTAATTGCAATTTGCGTATGGTAAAATCAATAACATCCATTGAGCGACAATTAGAGCTTATATCATGTCAAATGAAAATATTACCATTTCGTATTGCATAACCATGACAATATGAATTACAATAAATATACAAATTCGTGTCTCAACCAGATGACCACTTCAAAAACTAAACAATTGCAGTATAATTACATTTAGTCAGGAAGTGCATGATTTAATTTACACCAAGTCCATCTCAAATATATTCATTTGCATCCGAATTAACAGAGAATAGAAATTACATTTAGACAACATACAGTATCATCTAAACATCAATATTAAGAGAAAGCCAGAATACAATTAGATCATCTCATACATTAGATACTGTCGTCAAGCTACCACCACACCGCCATTCCATTTGTGAGCGAACCTGCAATTGCAATATCGAAAAAGATCGAACAAAAGAACGAACAAAATAAGCGAAGGAAGAAGGATAGAAGTTGCCGTCAGTGCCCTTGGGCTGCTAGGGCCAATGCGAGAACGTTTTAGAGGCTCCCAGACCGTCCCGGGCCGGTCGGCACCTCTCGTCTCTGTGGGCGTCATCACTCGGCAATTTTAAGAAATTAAGGCCCACAACACTTACCTCAGCCCAAAACCCTCAAGCCCTACATTTGTTCAGCCCATTCTTTTTAGCCCACAGCCCATCATATAAGCTTTTAGCCCACAAAAGCCCACAAGTGCAATTCTTTCATTTCAAGCCCACACAAATTCTTTTCTAGCCAGCCCACATCAAAGCCACGAGATTCAGTTCACCCTCGGGACCAGAGGTCCTTCGCCTGAGAGAACAAGACTCGTAGTAGATAAGAGCAAGGCTAATAATCTGACCTTCAGTGGTTGTATGGACACTAATGACCCACCTCTCTTCTCTCTCCTCCTCTCTCTCCTCCACCTCAAGATCTGACCTACTAATGACCTCTTATTATACTTGCTCTAAGTGCAAGCTGACCAGTGCAGACCAAAGTAGCAAGACAAAGAAGGAGCACGAAAACACCTCCCCAAGATTTCAAAACCGGTCTCCATACCTTGCATCTTCAAAGCATCACACAAGCCAACACGACCAGAGAGCGGTCGCCCACGACCACAAGCCAAATATCTGCGCAGCCAACAAAGAAGAGAGGAGAAACACCACGGCATAGCCAGCCTCACTGTCATTCTCATCCCCAAACCCTCAAACCATCCCAAGCCAACCAAGAGACCGTAGTCACCAAGGGGAAGCCATACCGCAAGACGAAGGCCAGTCGAGCAGATGAGGAGCAAGGCGACGGCTAGAGAACAAACCACAAGCCGTGAGACCGGCAGCTGTAGGAGGAGGAGGCCACCATCAGACGGCATCCACACAACCAAGAAGGCGATAACCACCAGCAATCCCGATCCCTTTCCCAGAGCAACCCCAACCATCGGCCGTGAAGGTAGGCCACAAATCATCCATAGCAATAACATCCATCTCAATAGTAAAACCAAGATAGCTCTAAAGCAGAAGTAATCGTAGACATCACATTCCAACACAGAGAGTACCCACTGGAGGTAGAAGAGGGAAGTAGAGGGATAATAAATAGGACCGAAGCTCACCGATGATGAAGGTGGCGGCGCGCTACCACCGGCGTAGCCACTCACCTAGCCACCACCGCACACTCCTCGGCGTACGAGTGACTTTTAGCCGGCCGGGACTAGCCAGGGCAACATACCTCCTTACCTAGCACATCGGGAGCAGATCCGTTAGAACCAAACCAAAATAGCCATTAAATCAAGGGAAAATTGAATATATAGGACCAAGTTGAGACTGCTTTGGTAAAATAGGACCAAGTTATTTGTGCTTGTAAATATAGGACTGAGTTGGGCTACCTCTTGCAAATATGGTATTTTTCCCATTTTAATTTTATTTTCATTTTTCAGCCCTTTTTCTCTACGCGAAATGACTCTTTTGCCCTTCCTCGCGCCGCCTGCAGCCGCTCCCGCCGCTGCGCGCTGCTGCGCTCCTCGCCCGCGCGCGCGCCGCCGCGCTCCTCGCTGGAGTGTGAGTGGCGGGGCGAGGCGAGGCAGCGCGCAGCGGGGCGGCGGGCGAGGAGCGCGCGGCGCGGCGCAGCGCAGGAGGAGCGGCGGGCGGGCGGGCGCAGCGCGGAGCGCGCGCGCGCAGCGGGCGAGGGCGCGGCGCGCGCAGCGGCGCAGCGCAGGCAGCGCGCGCGCGGGCGGCGAGCGGCGCGGCGCGCGGCGCGCAGCGAGGAGCGGCGGCGCGACGCGCAGCGCGAGGAGCGGCGCACGGGCGGCGCGTGGGCGGCGCAGCGAGGGAGCAGCGGCGCGGGCGGGCGAGGGAGCGCGCGCGCGCGCGCAGCGAGGAGCGGCTGCAGCGGGCAAAGCGAGGAAGGGGCAAAAGAGTCATTCGCGAGAGAAAAGGGGTGGAAAATGAAAATGAAACTAAAAGGGGAAAATACCATATTTGCAAGAGGTAGCCCAACTCAGTCCTATATTTACAAGCACAAATAAATTGGTCCTATTTTACCAAAGCAGTCTCAACTTGGTCCTATATATTCAATTTTCCCTTAAATCAACCCACCCGGGGTGGATTCGAGGGAGTAAGTACCAGATCTGGGCCATAGGCCACGGATCCAGTAGCGGGACAGCAGCGCCAGGGCGGCGTGGCGCAGCGAGATAGTCGGCGCAAGGAGGAACGCGCAGAGAGAGAGGCGCCCAGGAGGAGGCGAGGTGGCGCGGGATCGATCCGGATTCGGAGGAGAAGCGCCGGGAGAGGGGATGGAGGAGGCACGTGAGGGAGTCGGCAATGGAGGCGCTAGACCGGGGATGAGCCGGTAGTGGAGGCGCGAAGGCCGGGGGAGGGAGAGCCAAAACGACGCGGCGCTGAAGAACTGAGGTGCGGCGCCGGGTCGAGTGGATCCAGAAAGAGAGAGGGGGGCCGAGAGAAGAGGAAACGGGGGAGGAAGGAAACGAGGAGGCGCTGAGGCATCGGTGGACACAGAGAGGAAGGGAATAATTGCTCATTTGCCCCACTCTTAAGTGTGTTTGTTCATTTGCCCCTGTGATGTCTCACTGACACGTGGATCCAGGACCCACGTGTCAATGACACAACTGGGGCAAATGAGCAAAGTGCATATTGATGCATAGGGCAAATGAGCAAAAGCCCCAACCGAGGGAGAAAAGAAGAAAAAGAGAAAAGAAAATTAATTAATTAAACTAAAAAGATTATAGGCTATATTATGCTAAATTTAGAGGTACTTGTAGATGTGCCTTATAGAAACTTCGTCATAAAAGAGTGGTCACGATTGAATAAACTAATTAAAGGACTAGAATGGTAGTTGTATCAGCGTGGTAGAAATTCTTTTAGAAGCTACCCGAGACCTAGTAAAATCCTCAGTGTCAATGTAATATTCTTAGACTTTTACGCATAGAAATAACGTCAGTCGAATAACAAGTGCCAGTTGACCAACTCGAATCAACAAGGAACCCTAGGAACCGTTCATAAGCGAAGCGAGAAGATGGAAAACCCCATAAGCATACGTGGTAGGTTTCGCTCAATCAATTGGGCCCTGTTATCTCTTTTGCAATATGGATTAAGTTCGAAGCCCAGAATATTTCTCAAATTCTTATAATAAATGTAATATCAATAATGGATTAAAACTGGTACGCCGGTGTATTAAAAATTGGTGTATTGTCGTTTAGACCACCCAAGGCCTATTCAGATACTCAGGCGATGCTGTTAATGGCATTTAAATGATATAAATCCACCCATGATTACTTCGGAATATTAGAATAAACTCACTGTAGTCCGACGATTTAAAAGACGCAAGTCGACTAAACTTATACGTGTACCGATTAAATTAAAGTACTATAGTCTAAGACCATTTGGTTGCAGGTTTGAATATGCGGATAAATTAGTTAAGTTCATCTAAACAATAGAAAACCACTAATTAGTATCTACAATGATTAGAATAATTGAATTGCCATCTGTAGAATTAAAACGTAGCGTGTACCGATTTAATTGATGCATTATTAGTTAAATCATTGGGGATTGTAAGTAAAATACCTAATTAATCTAGATAGTGTTAAATTATGTAACTGTCTTAGTAACTATTCTTGGTTAGGAAAGATAAATCAAATGATGCCCGTAGGCTGGAATTGGCACATGCAAAGTAAAGGATCATAATTTCATTGAGATCACTGTTGCATATTTAAATGTCCAGTTAATTGGTATTAGTCAATTATAAATTGCAGAAATCAACTACTAAGTATTCTGAATTAGTGGAATAAATTTCTAACCCTTTGAAGATCTAAAGCTGTCCGCGACGAGTAGAATAGCACGCGTTGGTTTACAACGGTACGTGTCAATTTAAGATTACGCGAAGCGATTAAAATTATATGCGACGATTAAATAGTAGTTAAGTTGTAAGAATATGCAAATGACTAAAGTAAAAGTTAAATAGGCCTAATTGCATACGCGAGATTGACTAGATTAATATTGACCGTTATAATTGTACATGCATTTAGTTAATCCCGTGTAATTGAATAATTGCTAGGAATTAATAAAATGTAAAGCATACCTAGTAGATCAACCATATCTCATGACGTTAGTGCGATGTTATCGAATGACGAGTAGTGTACCGAAGTTAACCTCAATTACCGGGATTGGGTTAAATGGAGTGACGCCTTACATTAGGAGCACAAGCACATCAACCCATCGTATTTTACTATATTTTTGTAAATTAAATCGTAGTCGACATATGTAATTGCAGACGTTGATCCAAGCTATGGGGGTGACTTCACCTGATCCTACTTGAGTCTGAATCTATGGTTGAAATCCAAGCAAGCTCATTCTTCGACCATGCACGTAGCTATGTTAAAAATATGTGTATTTTCAGCAATATTAATAATCCTAGTTAAATGCATGAAAACCATTGTTTTAAAAAGAAATCAGAGAATGAAGATGTTATGATGTTATGATGAGTGAGATGAGAAAAGAAAAGAGGAGAAAAAGAAAGAAAGAAAGTAAGAAAGTAAGAAAAGCGATGAACAGATGTGGTACTGCTGAGAAGAGCAGCAGGCCCACAAGCAGAGATGTATTTGGTGGGTAAAGAGGTTCAGGGAAAGGATGCAGAGAGGCTAGGCGGACCTCTTTACATAGGGATATGATATAAGGACTTATCCCGTTTTCACTTGGATAGGGAACCATATTCATTGTGCCAACCAATTTCCCGTTTTGGACGGGCAGAAATTAGTATCCCGTTACGTTAACCAGTCCACCACACTGGGTATGTATTTATGTGTGAGTAAAGAGATGGATGAAGCTCAGGACCAGTAACGCAAGTCTGGAAGTGAGTAAGTCCCAGACGCTATATGCGTTAGGTGGAGTGTTGGGCCAGGAGCCGGTCCAACCAAACACTGTTGGAAGTCGGTGGAGCCCAAGTGAGCGACTTGGTACACTGATGGATAATAGATGGGCTGGTGGATGGAATAACGTAATTGGAGAAAGGTTTTGTACTCTGAACTGGATTCCATACCTAAGGCAGCGTGGAAGGACCTAGCTAAGAAGGTTCAGAGCAGCTTTGGGTACAGTGGTACAAGCCTGCGCAGTGATAATGAAATCATGAATCCATGCCAGTTCACTGGAATGTGGACTACGGTGATCGCTAGGGATCGTACCTTACTGAGTGAAAAATAGAAATTGTTTTGGGAATTAAAAAGGAAAGATCAATTATTTTCATAAGATTATTTTCAGAATAAAGAGATTAGAATCTGGACTTAAGGACATGAGAGCATACCAGTGCATTTTTCTAATAAAGCTTGCTGAGTACTTCTGTACTCACCCATGCTATTATCCTCCTTTGTTTAGGAATATGTCAATGCAGAGGATAGCCAGAATCAGAAAGAAGCTACGTGGATGAAATACTGTGGATTCGGGATACAATGGGTATCAGGCGGACACCCTGTAGAGTCATTTTTGAATAGGAAGTAGTTAGAATATTTCTTTCCTTTCTAAGAGTATGTTGTTCAACCCCTTGAGGTGTTGTAATAAACTGTAGCCCTGCGTGGCGATATTCTTGTAATATCATGTTGTGTCTCTAATTATTGTTCTGCTGCAACACTCTGATGGGCTTATTATTCGTTAGAGCGATGTTCTATTGGCTAAAACGAATAATAATCCGTTGACTGGCATTATTACCCAGGGTAATAAAGCAGGTCGTCTCAGATATCATCCTCACTGTTTGGCCACCGTTCTATCTCATCCTCGCGTCGTGTCATCCTCCTCTGTCGCACGTGGAGCTCGAGTGACGCTGTCCTCAGTTTCATGAGCGTGGGGCACGCGGGAAACCTTACCATCCTACCTCATCCCCACATCGCGTTGCCCCTCTGTTGCGCACGAGGGGCATGGGTGACAGCTTCTGGCCATCCTCCACGCACAAGAAGCATATGCAGAACTTCATCACTGGACTCCTCTAGCAAAATCTCTGAAATTTGTATATTCAAAAGATTCATAAAGTTTAAAAAGTCAAAACTAAAAACTTGATGTTTCATGAAGTTTTAAAAACTAAAACTCGCCGTTTCAAAAAACAATTCATGAAGTTCACTGTTACTTATAGTTTCGTAAAGTTTCAAAACTAGAACATGAAGTTTCAGTGAGTATCAAAACCGGAACTTAAAGTTTAATAAAGCTGGAACTTAAAGTTTAATGAAGTTTCAAAAATTGGAACATAAAGTTTCATGATGTTTTAAATCAAGAACTGAAAGTTCCATTAAGTTTTAAAACTAAACTTAATATTTCATAATGTTTCATTATGTTTCAAAACTGAAACTCAAAGTTTCATAATATTTCATAAGCTTCAAATCGGAAATTGAAGTTTCATAAAGTTTCAAAAAATGGAACTTAAAGTTTTATGATATTTCAAAACTATAATATGAAGTTTTAAAACTGGAACTAAAAGTTTTATAAAATTTCATGAAGTTTCAAAACTAGAACTTGAAGTTTTATAACATTTTAAAATTAGAATATGAAGTTTCATGAAATTTCAATACTAAAACATGAGGTTTCATCAAATTTCAAACCTAAATTAAAACTTGAAGTTTCAAAAGTGTGTTTCAACAAAATTAAATTTTTGAACAAATTTCAGCAAGGGATTGAAAAAAACAGTGAATTAGGACAAAATTCAAGCAGGATTTAAAACCAAACTTCATGCTTGAGAGCAAGTGATGCATAAATAAAGAAAAGTGCCCCTACCTCCTTGCCAGGCTACATAACCTCATCAGATAGCACTGCCGCTTACCGCCATTATCACGCCTCGTTCTCCAGAGCCACCGCTGCACCAGCACACACCATCCACGATCGCCACCACTTGCCCACACCTACCTGACCGCCACCTCTTTCTCACGCCTGCCTGATTATGGGCACTACCATGCCGACATGTGTACAACCTCTTCGGCATCTCGTAGCTCATCGTCTCGTTGTGCCCGCTTGCTCGTCGCCACCTCACGTGTTTGGTTGCTTGCCACTTATTGCTACGCTCACCCACAACCACCGCTCCTACTTTTCGTAATCGGATGTGTGTGGTATGGGAGAAGGATTGATGTGTTGGGATGCTTTAGTTGGAGAGGGATAGATAAAAGAGAGCCATGAGGATTTTGGATAAGGCTTTAGCAAATGAGTGAAATGAAGTGCATTTATCATGACAGGAGAAGTGGGAATCTTTTGACATATTGGATGGTGGAAATGTAGAATGGGGCTTCGCTGTCCCCCACTCCCTATTCCCCTCCCTATTCCCTCAATCTAGACCACTCACTAATGATCTAATAGCCAGTTTTTTTATATTTTCACCATTTGCCCATCCATCATAAATAATAACAAAAATACAGAAAAAAATTTTATTTTTATGTATTTTTTATTATAATATTATTTTTTATACAAAAATTATAATAAAAAATACAGAAAAAATAAATTTTATTTTTTATGTATTTTGTTATTATTTATGATGGATGGGCAAATGGTGAAAATATAAAAAAAACCTGGCCATTGGATCATTAGTGAATGGTCTAGATTGAGGGAATAGGGAGGGGAATAGGGAGTGGGGACAGGGAAGCCCCATTCGGAAATGTATAGCGTTAGATAGACCTAATGGTAGACATTCCTTAGTTTTTCTTTTAAAAAATGGATGCTCCAAATGGTCACGCGGGCGGATAGATGCTATTCTAAAAGAACATTTTGGGCATGTTTGTTTCGGATTCTAGACAAGCTAGCTACTTCTAGTAGCCAAAAACTCTCCCAAACAGTCCAACTTTTGGGTCAGCTACTGAGAATCTGAAAATCTGAGGAAGGCACAATTGTACTGGGACCTAGAAGCTGCAAAAACCCAACTTCTCACAGATTCTGCGGACTAGTGCCATTAAAGTTCAAATTATTTACCTGCAAATGCTACTGATTAAATACACCAGTTGCCCCTCCCCCTCACCAGATCCCCCCTCCCCAATTCCCCCGCGCCTCTCTCCTCCCCCCTCCCCGCCGCCGCCAACCGCCGCCCGCGCCGTGCTCGCATCCTCACCGGCGCCTTCCTCCACCACGACGTCCTCCTTGTCTTCGACTCCATGGGGTTGCATGGCCCCTCTGCTTTCCCGACCACTACACTTACCTGCTCGCTCTCAAGTCCTGCGCAGCGTTGAGCAGCCTCCTTCTCGGCCTCCAGATCCACTCCTCCATCGCCAGGGTCGGTCTCGACGCGAATCTCTTCGTAGCGCACTCGGCGATCAGCATGTATGCGCGGTGCGGCCGCCCAGACTATGCGTATCAGATGTTCGACGAAATGCAGCACCGAGATGTCGTTTCTTGGAACGCCATGATTTCTGGGCTTGCTCACGCGAGTTTGTTTGGCCGGGCCGTGGGGGTTTTCAGGGAGCTAGTGGCGCTACAGTGTCCAAGGCCCGATGCTAGGACCATGGCAAGCATCTTGCCCGCTATGGGGAACACGCCAAGACAGAGGACATTGCATTCGTGAGGAGAGCGTTTGATGAGATGCAGTTTAAAGGACTTGTTTCTTGGAATGCTATGCTCGCTATATATGCTAAAAATGGGATGCATGTTGAGGCTGTTGAGCTGTTCATGAGGATGGAAAAGGATGGGGTTGAACCAGATGCGGTGACTCTGGCCACTGTCCTTCCTTCTTGTGGAGAGGTCTCAGCATTTTCACTGGGAAAACAGATCCATGAGATTATCAAGTGGAACAGCATGTGGAGACATGGTAGTTATCCATATTAATATTTAAAATTATGATTTGGAGTCAATTTTATTGTCATGAAATTTTAATATTAGTTTTTCAATGTTTGAACTAAGTACTACAAATTTACAGCATGGATATCTCTTCTATCAATACATAATCAGGACATCAACTCACCTAAGAGCATTTCGGTCAATACATCTATCAGGATACTAGCTGCACAGCTAGAATCCAGAATGCCAAACAGGCTAGCTACTCAGACCAGCTGCTACTCAGACTAGCCAGCTACTCAGAATCTACAGGTCCCCCAAACAGACCCTTTATATAACTTCACTCTGTCAATCCTGCTCTGTACCTTGCGGGACCCAGTTGTCAGCTATCGTTCGTAGCCCCACCCCTCAGCCTAGCAAATACTCCCGAATTTTTTCTATTTTAGCCCTTTTTTGAAAAATATTCACATTTAGACCCCTGGTAGTTTTAATTCCGTTTTTGGACCCAGGGGGTTGGAGCCGTGACCCACGGCGCCGAGGTGCCGAGCCCGCGCCAGCATGGTGGCCAACGTGGCGCCGACATGGCAGCACCTCGGCGCCGTGGTCAGTGGCGCCGACCTCGGAGCCGTCAATGGTGGCGCCGAGCTCGGCGCCGTGGGTCGTGGCGCCGAGCTGTGAAAAATCAGGAAAGCCGCCGTGACCGGTGGCGCTCCTGCTCGGCGCCTTCAAAATAATCCGTAGCTTTTGCAAACATTCAGAAAATTGATGAACTGTGTGAAACACAATTTTTGTTTCCTGCTACATTTTTTGATGATGTCGTGTTCAATCTGAAAATTTCGGGTGCTAGTAAGGTAATAATGTTTGTAACTTCTTTCGTAAGCAGGGAACTCCGATGGTTAAACACTAATTGTTAGAGAAGGGGATAATGGTGTTGCTTATTCATGGAATTCAAAAGAGCTAAAATGGGGCAAGGTAAGAACATATGTGCCTTAGACTTTCCATTATATTGCCCATAAGTAATTATGTTGCTACCTCAAATCACATGGTATAATCTGCGAAGTTGAGGATATAGTTTAATGTCTTGTTGTTCTTTTGCAGACATTTATGTGCTTGAAAATGTGAATTTTTCATGTAATGATTTACAATTTTGAACTGAGTAGGCATGATTTCCCTGTTCTTTTCTATATGCAAACTAATCCATTATGCAGACATTCTTTGGAGCAAGCATGGGTGGGCAACATTATGCACTCTATTAAATTGTAGTTTTGTGAAGCACCGATACGCAATACCGTCATACGGTAGTCTCAAGTGCGATCGTCTGACTAGGCAAACACAATCTGATGAATAATAATAGGATTACATAGACCGT
Source organism: Dendrocalamus sinicus (assembly GCA_036346575.1). NCBI lineage: Eukaryota > Viridiplantae > Streptophyta > Magnoliopsida > Poales > Poaceae > Dendrocalamus > Dendrocalamus sinicus. The sequence continues at coordinate 17,605,927 of CM070650.1, forward strand.
AGATAGCATGGGTCTATTCTACTGGGTGTAGCGTGGTTGTTTCCCCTTTTATTGGGCCCGAGGATGGCTCATTGCATCATTCTTCTGTCACTCTTGGTCTTGAGAGCGCCTCACGAGCTTGAAGCTCTTCCTCCTGACGCTTGATGGCTGCTTCACGCAGACTTAACTTCTCCCGCCTCCTTTGCAGCTCATCCTCCTTATCCTTCAGACGGATTTGGTCCACCCTCACGCGGCGCTCTTGCTCAAGCCGCATCTGCCGTTCCGCCTCGCGAGCCTGAGTCATCTTGACGAAGTATTGTCCTTTGTTTTCCACCTCCACTGCCCGGTTATCTGGCCATGCCGGCGACACCCGATCCACCTATTCGATGAACGTGCAAGCCTATGTGTGGCGTGGTAGATGTCATGGATCAAGTTGAAAAACGATAACGAGAAACAAATGATTTAGTTGTCGTCGTTACCACGAAGTCGTCATCCAGGTCTGGACACTTGAAGAACCTACGGTCGTATTTGGCTCGTTGTACTCGATCCGTCCAGACTCCCAATATCGTCCTAAAGCCGCAATGGCACTTCGGGTGCTCATACCACTCCGGCACTCCAAATGGGTCGGACCTCCAGGAAGACATTGTTATGTAGTAGTATTGTGATGGCTTGAGGAGAAGATGTGGTATGGAAGACATAGGAGGGCTTTATGTAGGCAGGTTATCTGGTGCAGTGGGCATAGTCCATGGAGAGGAGGTCGTACGAATCTTTTCACTTTTTCAGGATTCCAGTTTAGCAATAAATGTTCCTATGTAGGCTTTTCAGAGCCTCTAGTCTCGTAATAAATTCATAGTTCGTAGCATTTTCGATCGTTTTGAGAAATGTACTCGTAGGCTTTTTCAGATTCCAGTTTAGCAATAAATGTTCCTATGTTGGCTTTTCAGAGCCTGTAGTCTCGTAATAAATTCATAGTTCGTAGCATTTGCAGTCGTTTGCAGAAAACATAAATTCATTGCAGGAATTATAGAACCACAAAGTACAGACTACGAATTCGAACACAAATATCACATGAATATAACATATACACATATATACAACAAGTAGCTCATTACAAACACATCTCAGTCCAACCACATACCAAGTGCCTCCTAGCTCATTACAACATATATACAACGACTTTTAAGCTCAATCACAAGCCTACACATAAGTATCACTGCCTCCTAGCCTTACCCTTACCCTTACCCATGGCGTCGGTGCCTGGAGTGTAACGGCTAGGCTCGCGCGGCGCTGCGTGGTGCAGTTTGTGAAGGTCGAGTCGAAGGCGTCTACTGGTGAGACGGGCCTATCTCATCGTAAGTCTGCCTGCTCCACCTCGTCCTCACCGCCTCGTCGTGAAAGTGTCGCTCCTCGTGGCGGACGAGCTCGCCGTGTGCACGACCCTAGCGCGTCGGTGCGCAGTCGTGTCGCGAGCACGTCACGCCCTCGCCGCGCTGTGCTGCAACCACAACGACCACCGCACGACGAGCCGACCGCCACCTCTGTCATCCAACATTTTGTTAACCAACAAGATACGAAGATATTAGGTACTAATTTTGTGAGTGGCTGTGTCGAAGCTTACCTCTAGGAAGCTACGCGTCCTGACGTCGCCGACTGTCGTGGAGAAATGCTCTATGTCCTGTACGGACTGCCTCAGAGTGTTGCCCTGCAAACAAGCAAAAGAATGGATAATTTGCTATATGTAGTGGTATTTGTAGTGGTATTTTTATGTCTATTGGAAAATAAGCAATGAGACTGAACATTACCACACGGTCTAGGACTGGTGCTATCTCCACCTGCGTCCCAAGTCGAGTAGACTGGTCGTAGGGCGTGTCTTCGTCGTCGGAGGACTCAATGTCAGCATAGTCATCTTGAGTTCATTGTCCCTTAAGCTTGGACCGCGCCGCACGCTGGTACCAAACTTGGTACCGCTGGAAGTGCTCGTTGCTGTGCGGCTCGTCGTTGTCGTCCATGTGGTCCTGACATCATCAGTCCGACATTCAACTCGAACTGGTTGAGAAATCTGAACCTCGTTCGGGGCAGATAGAGCATCGGGCACCTCAGGCACTTCTTCCACATCCACCGCAAGGTCCGGTAACGGAGGGTCAAAGGGTGCCTGATCACCTAGTTCTGGTGAATAACCATGAGGGGTGGGATCAATGGACACCTTCCGCACAACAAGGTCTAAACATTGGAACTCATTCCTCATAACCAATTTGACATATTTGTCCCACTGATCCTCACAACCAATTAAGATCAACTGCCTTAAAATTGTGTCTTTCGAAGCGAAGTGAAGTAACCCCTCAACTGTGATGCTCTCCTCGTTTGCATGACAATGTAGCTCCTCCTAGGCCCTAGCAACCAACTCACTAAACGACTCACGATCTTTGAATATCGAGGCACCCTTTGCATTTCAACAAATCGAACATTTCCATAATCATCACTTGTCACATTGCCTCCATGATATAGGGTGACTAGGTTGTCCATCTAGTTCATCTGAAAATCAAACTTAATACCTTTAATCGAAATTGGATACTACATAGTAACTAATAAGTACCTAGTCACTAACTAAATGCTACCTAACCTCAAGCCAACAAGTTAATGTCAACATTGTAAAAAGCAAATTACCACCAAGTTAACGTCAACATGGTAAAATGAATAATTTAATATAATTATAGGTTTGCGGGTTTTCTATTCATGTGTATCGCCTTAGGATATTAGTACCATACTCACGCCTCTCCACCCCGTTGACATTTGACTTCAACACTACACTAAGACTTGAACACAGTGATTTCTCTATCACACTGGCCCATCCTACAGGCCACTTCATCGTTTCCTCTGTCCCATTTCAACGACCAAACACACTATCTAACCATGAACACATAACACGCACGAGCAAGGGCATCAAGCAAAACCTAATGCAAGCCCATCATAATCCAAATCAAGGCTGCAAAGATCACATTTCCCACAATTGTAAACCTCCTCATCCGCAACACATATCATACACAATGCTACTCCTACGTAAGAAGTAAGCATATACTTCATATATTATTGACTAAGAAGCAACCAACTGTGAAAATATACGATCAAAATCAACAGGAGCAACCGGCGCGCGGGAAGCGAAGCGGCGGCGGGAGGCAGCAGGAGTGGGAGGAGGCGCGGCACAGGAGGCGCGGCACGGGGCGGCACCAGCAGGCGGCGGACGGGGCAGCGGGAGGGAGGCGGCGCACTGGGCGGCAGCGAGGCGGGCATCGGGGACGCAGGCGGCCGGACGCGCGCGGCACCGGGGCGGCGGCGGAGGCGGCGGCCGGGGACGCGGCGGGGGAGGCGGCGAGCGGGACGGCGCGGGAGGGACGCGCGGCACGAGGGCGCGGCGGGACGCAGCGGCCGGAGCGCGCGCACGTGGAGGCGGGTGGTCGAGGACGCGCGGGAAGGGAGGCGGCGGAACCAGGGCCGGGCGGCCGGACGCGCGGCGGGAAGGGCGGCGGTACAGGAGGCGGCGGAGGAGGAGAGAGGAGAAATGAAGGCAAACAAACGAAAGAGACAGAGGGAAAGGAGAATGCCGCGTGTGGCCCGGTGGCAGGGAGCTCGGCGCCACGATCCACGGCGCCGAGCTCGGAGTCACGACCCACGGCGCCGAGGTGCTGCCACGTCGGCGCCACGCAGGCCACAACGCTGTTGCGGGCCTGGCACCTCAGCGCCGTGGACCACGGCGCCGAGATGTGTTACCTCAGCGTCGTGGGTCACGGCTCTGACCCCTGGATCCAAAATCGGAATTAAAACTATCAGGGGTCTAAATGTGAATATTTTTTTAAAAAAAGCTAAAATAGAAAAAATTCGGCAAATACTCTCACACTGTCACACACTAGTCTCCACACGTCCTGGGGTTGACTTGCCGGGTAGGGAGTTGCGTGCCAGTACCTACCAACCAATCCAGTGCGTCGCATTGCCGGATCCGGGTGGTGTGAACTCCTCGCCGGCCGGAACGCCGCCGCCGCGCCATGGACCAGGAAGCGGTGCGGCGGACCCTCGAGCCCACCGTCTCCGCCGAGGATATCACCGGCTCCACCCCTCCCCGGCACCACTTCTACGACCCCTTCGTCATCAGCGGCGTCCGCGTCGACGCCGCCGAGTACGGCCGCCTCCTCTGCTCCTTCGTCGTCACCCCCCGCCTCGCCGTAAGCCACTCGCCCCCTCCCTCCCTCGCCGGCGAAACCCTAAGCGTTAGCTTTTTTACGCGCGCCCTTCTGTTTGGGGATAGTGACGGCTGTGGTGCTTGGTTCGAACTGATGGTGGTTTGCAGAGCCCCGAAGGATACCTCCTCAGCGGCGTCACCGCGACTCTCGCCGACCAGTTGGGGTCGGCCGTGTTCTACTGCAGCGGGGTCGGGGTGAGCGGTGTCTCCGTCGAGCTCAGCCTCTCCTACGTCGACGCGGCCACCGTCGGGGTGAGACTTAAGAATTCTATCTCTCTCTTGCCACTTAAAAAAGCTTCAAATTGAGTTCCTGTTTGGCTGTGGCATCAGCAACTTGGGGTTATGTGGATTGGAAATTTGTGAAGAAACTGCGATTCTGTCGAAGTTGTCGTGCATTTGGTGCTATAATTTAGCAATTGGCAAATTAGGCCTAGCCGAATTGCTGAGATACTGGGAGTAGGCGAGTAGTTGTGAGGCTCCTACCTCCAGGTGGGATCCGGACAGCAAAGGCAGAGAGATACAGTGCAAGCTGAGAGACAGAACGGCAGAGATTTGCCCTAAGGCATGGAACTGTGCTTCTCTGCCTTTGCATATATGCTTCTCTCCAGGTAGGGGTTGTGTTTGGCGAGGAATTGGGATCAGGAGTCCGTAATTGCACTGTGATAGGTTGAAATTCTTGCAGGTGCCTGGTTTATATTAGTGATTAGGTTCTGTCATGATGCTTGCAGGTGAACATCAAATTAGGCTGTTGTTGTAGACTTGTGGTTTGCATAGTGGAACTTGAAATTGGGCATGATTGCTATGACTTGGTTTTAGGAACAGCTCTATGTCTAGCTGAAGCTGTTGCTGAGCTGTGGGCTGGGCTCTCAATGTTGCCTCCATTGTTATTACGTGTGGCAATTACTTTGAACTTGATGAAAGTTGTTAGATTTTCTTCTTTTTTGGCTTCCTAACATAAATTAGGATTTGTGCTCGAAGCAGAGGTGGCAGAGGGTGTCCTTTTTGGCTGGGAATAGTAATGGTGCAATTTTATGTAGTGCAAATGCTTTGACGTTGTTAGGGTGTGGCAAGCATTCAGTACAGCAGTGTTTGTACTTCATGAATGATTACGCATATTCATAATGAGTGACAGAAGGTAGGAGGCTCTAATGGTGCAATGTGTGATCTTGTTGTTGGTGTTTTAGAAGCAAATACTTTCCCCTCAGTTTTCCATAAGGGTGACCATAACAATCTAAAAGCAGTATGTCTTTAATCTACATAGTAGTTAGGTATCTTTTGGTTATTTGAGGTGCTCTTGCGCTATGGTGATACCGATGTTGTTTTCTCTGTTTTTTTTTTTTTTTGAATTTCCCATCTTGGATGTTGCTTGTATTACTTCCTCTAGTAGTGAATCTGAATGCATTTCTCCTGTATTATTATCAAATTAATCATTAAGTGATAATTTCTTAGTTTGATATTCTGATAGGTTATCTAAAGCCTAAATAGGGTATTCCTAATTGTTTCATTCTTCTCCTCTTTACTTATAGATCCACTTTCCTTGTTTTGTGACATGCTTAAGTGATGTTCCTATTTTATGTCAAAGTAAATAACTTGGTGAAAATAATTTCATGATTGACTTGCTATTGCGTTTTATGCTCAAGCATAGTACATGTGTCTACTGCCAATTCAATGTGGAAGTAAGAGCTATAAAAGGATATTGGGGGGATTTGAGGTGATGTGGAAGTGTGCTATAATTTCTTTAGAATAAATAAATGGAATAAGTTCATTTTACTCCTGTCAACTATCCAAGAAGTCCACATGAACCCCTAAACTTCAAAACCGTTTGTTTAACCCCTAATCTTCCCAAATGAGATCAAATCACTCCTATGGCTGTTTTCCTCGGCGATTTTGCTTACGTGGCTCATGTTTGCATCTGGTTTTTCCACTGTGGCTACCATGTCGCCTGGTTTTGCCACTTGTTAACATACATGGACGTTGACATCATCGAACCATAGAAATTCCTCTGTCCACATAGATGTATGCATAGATCAAACCACAGAAGATCCACTAAATCTCCCCAAATTACCATAACCATCAGATCTAGTCACACGTAATCCTAGCCCTTGGATCTAGCAAAAAAATCCCTAAAAATCATCCTCTTATTATAATTAACAAAATCAGTTAAGCGGGACCCACTTGTCATTAACCCACAATTTAGTTTTTCTTTTTAACAGGAAAATAGTAGGAATGGGACCCAATTGCTATTGGGTGAGAGGGAGAGAAGCTGGATATGGAGTCAACGATGGAAGAAACACAGGCAACGCCCAGATGGAAAAGGTTGGCAGGGAAGGAAGGGTGCCAAGGCATGGGAGATAGGAAAAATGGGTCTGAAGCGACACAAGGAAACCCATGGTGCTGGTGGTTTATGGATACGGATGCCAAAGACAAGTGATGACAAGCAGGGTGACAGCGGCAGTTCGGGAGCTTGTGGGGGCGGCAGCACGGTGGTCTAGAGTGGGAGGTGAGCACGTCAAAATGTCGAACACGGCTAAAGGATGCTTGGGTATGGGTTAATTGGTTAGATGGTGACAACGAAATCCGAACGGAGGTGAAGAAGAAAAAACTCGATTCCTGGCCACTGTGAGCAGAATAATCCAATTAAATTGGGGAATATAAGTAAGGAGATTGCTACTGTCTGTGTGTCCAGACGCACTGAACACATCAGACCACTTCACTGTCAGGTTCACACCCCCTCTCACAGCTGCGTTAATTCTCGAGCCCACCACCGCTACAGCTTTTCACATCTTCCTCGTCCCCTTCCATTCCATCCTTTCTCATCCCCTTCTCATCCACCTCCCAATCCCCACCCTATCCAGTGGGCTCGTTGGGGACGGAGCTCACTGCTAGAGCTGTCCTCCACAAAGCTAGACACCTTCAACCAAGTTGCTCCCAAGTTGCCGGGAGCGGGAGCGGTGGCGGGAGTGCAAGTTGCCGCGGTGTAGGGAGGTGGCTGGCGGGACGGTAGCAGAGCTCGTCGCCTATGTGCTGCTGCCTCCTGTGCGCCGTCGTTGAACTCGTTGTCCTCACCGCGGTGCGTGCACCAACCGCGCTTTGCCACCGTAGGCGCATGTGTGCCGCCCGCACGGCCACGCCCGAGAGGAAGGAGATGGGAACCCATTCTTGGAGAGGGGGAGGTGGGAGAGGAGGGGCTTCAAGAGCACCATGGCGGTGAAGAACGGGTGAAGAAGATGGGAGGAGAGAGAAGAGAAAGAAAGAGAGGAAGAAGAAGGGTGACATGTGTGCCATATTGTCAAAACGAGGTGGCATGGAGGCCACGTAGGCAAAACCGTGTTGAAAACGGCTATATGGGTGATTTGATCTGGTTTGAGAAGATTAGGGGTTAAACAAATGGTTATAAAGTTGAGGGGTTATGCGAACTTCTTGGATAGTTTACGGAAGTAAAATGGACTTATTTCTAAATAAATATTTGTTGGAGAAAAAACTTAAAACTTTTAGTGCTTGCATATTCATAATCTTCTCGAAAGGTGGAAGGTGTTATTCAATGAGTTAACATTGGTGATCGTTGGAGAACGACAGCTCAATTGATGCAAGATAAAAAGGGTCATTACTTCTTAGCTTCTTACCTTTCAGTCACTTTTCTAATATAGAAATATAAGTGTGTTGTCTTCTATGAGCAGAAAGTTTGGCTTAAATGAATGAGCTTGCATTCACTTGTTTTTCATTTTTGTTCCCTTTGGTCGGGGTGAGTTGAGATTGGAGCTTGCTGAGTACATGGTTCCTAGATTCAGTGTAGGATTGAATTGATGTAATGCTGGTAAAATGCCCTGTTGGTTATCGGAAATAAGCACATTGATTGTTGATACTTGTCCAGATATTGCTGTGTAGATTCTAAACAGCTTGTTCCAGGTTGCTTGGCTGAAAATTGGCAAAAAAAAGAGAGGGCAGCTTTGGCTAATTGCCAAATTAATATGAGAAAGCTTGATTAATTTTGATCTTCTCTTCATTTTTTTCCACTGTTATGTTAATTTTAAAACTTGTTTGACATGCTGTAAACTATTTTGGTTAATTGTCCAGGAAGAAATAGAGGTTGAGGGAAAGCTGTTGCGTGCTGGAAAATCAGTCGGTGTTGTCTCTGTTGATTTCAGGAAGAAAAGGACTGGGAAATTGATGGCACAGGCCCGTCATACCAAGTACCTTGCTGTGTCTAGCAGATTGTGAGGCTCCTCTCCTGTTCCAAGATATCAACATGATTATGTCCAAGTCTCCCATGCCTTTATCAATAGGCAAGAACAACACGATGTTAGTGTTCTATATTGTTTAAGAAAGATCGGTTGTATCTATCTCGAATTCCCATATTAATGGTGATTATGTGATTTATATTGCTCTGGTAATTTGTTTTCACTTTTCAGCCTTTGTAAGATAATATTTCCGGGAATGCCTTGACACTGCTCCTATTTGGAACGTAGCAATTTCACACAAAATGGAGTGAATCCTCCAAAATTCATATCTAACACCCCGGTTACAAACAAGGCCTTGAAAATATGTCACAACTGGAAAGTAAGAGTAGTTAAGTCTCATTGTTTTGGTGTCATATCTTCAATTAGAGAACTGTAGTCTGTTCTCATCTTGGGAAGATTCCCTTTGTTCAAATGGATCATTGATGTGTCATTCGTTTGTTTGGTGACTTAAAAAAATGTATGCATTGCATATATAATCTGGATGCACCACATTGGTCTGAGATAGTTGGTGAAAGTTGGTCCAGCTGCAATCGTGCTTGTTTATGTTTGTACAAACGATAAGTTCTTGTGGGCTGTCTGCTAGCTCTAGCTGTTAGTTGACTTCAATTAGGAAATTTATTTAGGGTAGGTTTATAGAATGTGCAACGACTGTCCCTTTCCTCCGTATGCTCATTTAGCTGTGTTGCAGGTAAGTGGTAACAAGACAACTCGCAGAGATGTGTCCCTTTTTGCATTCTGAGAGCTTGCAGCTGCCAAGCCCAGTGCAACTTGCTGGTTACCCTTTCCTGGAAGACAGATCACAAGTGACAGCCTTAAACTTCACTACTTCCATCAATTGTTTTACAGTGCTGTCATTATGTTTGGTGATGCAGTACTACCAGTGAATCATTGAATCAAAAGCTGTAATTCTCCCATTGTTACACAACACAGCTGGCTTCTGGAGCTGCCTTAAGGGTAGGAGCAAATGTTTACTGTTCTATTGAGGTTGGAGTAGAGATGGCAACGGGCATAAATCCGCTGGGTTTTGCTATCCCAAACCCGTGCCCATGAAAGTTGGACGTGCCCGCTAAAAAACCCATGCCCGTGACGGTGCAAATTTTGCCCGACCCATGCTCACCGGGTTAACGGTACCCATGGGTCGCCGTCAGTCGATGTCTGAGCTGCAACAATGGTTAATGGAGAGGAGGAAGAAGTTCACCGTCCATCTTCGTTGGAGCCGGAGGGCAGCACCATGGCCAAGAGCCTACTGCTGTGATGCACGTTGGCTGCGGCGTGGGGGTGGCGGGCTGAATTGGAAGGCGAGGTGACGGCGAGGGCGTGTGGGAGGACGAGCGTGCGGCGAGAGTGGCGGGAGCAGGAGCGGGAGCTGCGGGACGGGAGAGCGAGCGTAGAGATTGCCGGAGACCGAGCGCGGAGCGCCAGATGCGCCGCCGCTGCGGCGGCTGTTGAATCGGGGTGGGGACTGGGGAGGAGTGAGTAGTGATCGTGGCGAGTGGTTTACGGGTTTGGGTACTATAGGAACGTACCCGAACTCGGCAGGCCCGATGGGTTGGGCTTTTTGCCCATTAAGAAACACATGGGTTAGGAAATTGACTTAAACTCATGTCCTAATAGAGTAAAAATCCATCAGGTATCGGGTTTCGGGTATCTATTGCTATCTCTAGGTTGGAGGCTGGATGCCCCTGTTCTTGGTCTCCTTCTGCCATTAGTGCGAACTAATCCCCTGTCCCTATGTGAGGCACCCAAATAAAACACGCCTTCTCCAATTCTCCCACTAAACACTGCACACACTTTTAGTTTACCCCCACAAACGCTCACACAAAAGCCGTGCACCTTTTGTTTCTTCAGATCCAAAGATGGTACCAAGAATCATGAGTTCACACGCAAAATCTCGTGACCAATGGACAACAAAGAATTCGCACTGGTCTAGACTTTTTTTTAGATTTACTTTTAATAAGTGATCATTAAGAGAAGTAACAATGAGGGAAGTGCAAAAGTGAAGTGATGCTACATTTCTATGTATCTCATAAACCCTATTTACAACATCATGAACACTACTGGTATATCTAGTACGTACGGTTGGCGAATTGTATGGTGAGAATACGAATTTGGTGCGAATTTATTTTCACCGGATATGCCGCCAGTATAATTTACTTGCAATTTGCATCGCAGGAATGTTTCAAGCTCGTGGAGGCAAGTGTACATGCTGCACATATGCACGCATCACTGTGCCCTCGCCTGCTGCCCCGCCGCCGAGATGGCCTTCTCGACGACGAAGAGCCTCCTGAAGATCCTCATGAGCAGCACCCAGCTCGTCCGGCGGTAGTGCCCCGTCCTGCCGGCCCTCAACGACGCCCGCAGCATCGGCGCGCACCCTTGCCCGCGCCCCGCCGGCTCCGACTCCGTGTCCGACGCCAGCTCCAGGTCGCCAGCCTCCGCGCCGCAGCCGCCGGCGGCCGCCTTCGAGCAAGAACCGGCCCGGCGCAGCGCGTCTAGCTCCTCGTTGAAGTTCTCCCACAGCAGGTCCATCTTGTCCTCGTCGGCCGCGCCGGCCCCGGCACCGCGCACGACCTCTCCTTCCCTCTCCGCCCGCCGTTCGGCGTCCGACGTCGGTTCTTGATCTTCCATGTCGTCGACGTTTCGGCTCAGCACCACCGGCGCAACGGCAACGGCAGCTGTAGCGGCGGCGGAGGTAGGAGAGGGAGGGAACCAGGGCGGCGAGGAGGCGAAGTGGGGAAAGGGGAGGCAGTGGTGGTGGTGTAGGCACAGGGGGTCTGCGGGCTCTGCCGCTGCTGCGGTTGTAGGGAAGGTGATGTCGTCCATCTTTCTCTGCAGTCTCTCGAGCTATAGGCTAGAGAGGCATGGTTGTTGGCGAGTAGAAACGCCGCAGCTGTTGCGACAAGGATATTATTAATAGGAATAATCTACTTTACCTTGAACTCTTAGGAAAGCGTGGAAATTAATACCTAACTATAAAATCGAATGTTTAATACATTAAACTCTTAATATCATTCACTTTACCTCCTAAGATCAAAAACACCTTGATTTCATTGACGTGGTATCTTCGTTAGTATTCATGTCACCAAAAGTCACCACCTCATCAGCCAAATCACCTCCTCTCTCTTTCTCCATGTCCCTTCTCCATTCTCTCTCCCCCATTTCCTTTCAAGCAAGAAGCAGCAATAGAAGTAGCTCGACGTCGGTGAGGACAGGTCAACAGCACCCATATCTTCTTCCTCCCTCTCACTCACTATCTTCTTCCTCCATGGGTCTCTTACCCTCCCTTCCCTCCCCTGCTCATGCCCCTACAGCCATGCCCCTCTCCTCCTTCCTCTTTCTTCTTCCTCTCTCCAGCGCATTGGCAGTGGAGGAGAGGAGGCCACTAGCTCCGTCATTGTCTTCGTCTCCAGCTTCGGTCGTCTTTCTCATCACTGGTGTGGCTTGATTCGGCCCTGCTATGTCCAGATCTAGGCCCACTAGTGGTGGAGGTGAGGAAAGAGCACCAGCGGTTTAGGAGAGGGGACATGTGGCTTCGTACCTCGTCTTCGTCTCCGACTCGGGCCATCACCAGCATAGCCAAACCTGGGCACCTGTCGTTGGTGGAGAAGGAGGTGGCCACTACCAGATCTAGCAGCTGACTATTGATGCGGTGGATCTGGTCTTTTTCCTTTCGCCTGGCCATTGGCTCCATACGCCTTCTTCCTCATGATCGGTGGCGGTCGATTTGGTCCTCTTTCTTGCCACCTCAGCTCGTTGCCGTCAGACCCGACCTCGCCACCTCCGTCGAACATGAGCTCGTCGCCGCCGGACCCGACCTCACCTCCGATTGTCGAGAGCGAGAGCGAGATGAGGAAGGGGAATAAGAGGGAGAGAACGCTAATTGGTGGGCCTACCATGGTGATCACACTGACAGAGCTGCCATGTCACTCAAAGCAGCTCATCAGGCCCGACCTCGCCGCCTCCGTCGGACACAAGCTCGCCGCCGTCGGACCTAACCTCGCTGTCGCCTGTTGGGAGTGAGAAAGAGATGAGGAAGGGGAATAAGAGGGAGAGAAGGATAATTGGTGGGCCCACCATGGTGATCACAATAACAGGGCGGCCATGTCACCCGAAGAATCTTATATATGTCAAAATCGTTTCCACATTGACGCCAAGTAGGTGCCCTCATGCCCTCATTTCTCCCTCGTGTTTGCACCGATCGCTGGCCATCGCTGTGCATCGGAGCGCCGTCGGTGCCCTTGGTCCCTGTGTGCCACCGCGCTGACGAAGCCACTCATGACCACAGCCGCTCATGACCTCAGCCACTCACAACCGCAACCACTCATGACCACCGCAGTACACGACCACGACAGCGTCATGACCACCAGAAATCCCTTTTATTATTTTCTCTCATTTTATTTAGAATTAAACTTCTAGAAACCCGTTCTCCTTCATCCTAACTCCGATTGAACCCGTTCAAATTTCTAAATTTATCAAAAATTCCAATATATCAATTACTGCCATTGTTTTTAATATTGGAGTTTATTTGAATTTTATTTGAGTTTGCTTGGCTATTTTCATGTGTAGACTATGACGATTCTGAAGAACTATACTTCGACGATACTCATCAGTTAGCAGAGCAATGTAAGTTACACAACTTGATCATGTTGATCATAGTCTGCAAATAAAATTATGCTATTTTAAGTTATTCTGCATGCATATTTTTATTCAATGTATTTCAATTCCAGTTTTAAATTTGGTTAATGCCTATTTGTTATTACCTCCTTTGACATTGATTCTTGTACGCCTTGTCACCCTAGAATAAAACTCTAGTTAGTACACTAGTATGGCTAGAGGATTTTTGTAGCAACTCCTTAGTCTTGCTTAGAAATAAATCTAGAGGGATACCTTTTTCAAAAAAGATGATAAGTTTTTAAAATATATTATTGACTTCGGTGACTCAAAAAAGTCTATGAAATGTGTCAAAATAAAATATAAAACTTAGTTTAGACTTAGGCAAATAGTTAGGTGGTAGGTGTTTGCTGACACATGTTGACACAATGTTGATGCCAGACACAAGGGGTATGTGGATAGTGTCAAAGTCAATTAAGGACCGGTCTATAAACTAGTGCTACAAAGTTTTATCGTACTACCACAAGGCTAGTATGGGATAATCCTGACTGACTAATTTGCAAGTCCCAAGTTGAGTCTCGCTATAGGTTGAATGTAAGTATGGCGTAAGCCATGAGAAGTCTCATACGGCACAAGAAGGGGTCCCGATATGGTGAATTCCTTATTAGGGTGAACCCTTAGTAGAGGCATGGCCAGGTTGATGGCTTTGCATTCTAAAGGTATTGTCATAATCTCTCCGCCGCACACCCAAGAAAGTATGCTAATCGCGTGGCAATATGAGTTGATCATGTCTTGTGAGTAAAGTTATACAACCTCTGCAGAGCGTATAATATATCCTGGATAGTCGTGCCCATGGTCATGGGCGTGCTAAGTAAAGTTTTTCACGGATTAGACTTTGTTTTTCAAAATAGTTTATGAAACGCTTATGGATGGATAGAATCTATATGAGATCTTTTGAAGAAAGATGGTCCGGGTGGGATACCGATGGTTATGTTGGAGTCAGGTCAGTGCTTGCTCTAATGATGTTATTTTTCTTAAATTACTGTCTTTACTTACTATATTAAATTCAATAATTTTTAATCTATTTATTTTATTTTTTTAAAATACTGCTTCACGCTCAAATTACCCTATATGCCTTCTTTTCTTGCCTTTATCATTGTATTGCATTCTTCCTGTGACTTGCGGAGTACAAGTTTGTACTTGCCCTTGTTATCTCATCTCAGAGGAGGACAGCTTTGACTACGGTGAAGACATGGACGAGTATGCTGCGTCTTACTGTCGTTTGCCTGTGGGCAGGTTTGTTGGGCTTCTTTCGCTTTGATTTTATATTCTGCTGCTATATTTAAATTTGTCCTATGGGCCGTGGATGTAAACTTTGGTCGTCCGGCCCATATTTAGTTAATGAATAAATGTCATTATGGTTGATATTTATCTTTGTTATTCACTGTGTGCCTAGCTGATTCTAGACTAGCGTGATTAACACAGAGCACCGGGAGTTATGGCTCCAGGGTCCGACATAAAATAAACGGTATTGATTGTTGAGGGAGGTGAAATATCCAGTTTTGCACTTTCAGATTGAAAATTAAACAATCTTAAGAATTCAGGATGTATAGTAGACTTATTCCATATTAATAAGTCTCACTGGTATGTATGTGCCCCTCGCCCTTTAGGTGGTACTACTAGTAGTATTTACTCGCCTGTGCCATACATACATACATACATAAATAAATAAATACATACATATATACATACATACATACATACATACATACATACATACATACATACTATAATTAACTGGGACACCATGGTGCCTGAGAATCATGATTTAAAATAGGTATTTCTCAAATGTATTGTGTGCGAAAATTTTTATATTTTTTTATGTTGAGTTCAACTAGTTTACTGACTAGTTCAAACAAGTTTGAACTAAAATTCGAATTGTAGTTACTTTTTTATAATAGTTTGATTGTAAGTAGTGCTAATTACATATATGTAAATCAGCAAAGTATGTGATCTAAATTCGTTCGAAACTTTGAAATTGAGTATTTTTTAAAGGTGTACGCGTGTTTCATTTGAATTGTTATAGATGGGTCTATACTCTAAAACTGATATTTTAAAAAAATATCAAATTTGGATTGAATTCATACATTTAAAATCATGGTGCCTAGACACCATGATGTCCTATTTTAGCATCCTCTATATATACATGTATATACATATACATACATATACACATACACATATATGTACATATACATATATGTATACATACACATATGCACATATGTACATAACCTAAGTTCTTGGTGCGGTTCGTGCGTAATTTCATAAATTACAGATAAAATATTTTGTGTATGAGATAGTAACTTTGTAAATATAAGTAACTTGATAAACTATAGATGATAATTTTATATTTAGAAGATAGTAACTTTTTTATAACTAATAATCTCACTAAATTCTGGAAAAAAAAATGACACGTGATACCGCTTGCAAGGGGAGGGGCGCGGGAATCGTGTTGCCTTCTGTATGTACGTAGTATCACAGGCGTAGTGCCAATGCCACACTGGCACAGTGGCATGTCCGTTCGTGTAGACAGTAACGGTAGCATAGGTACCGGGATCCGGGAGCATGCATGAAAGGGTTGATCGGTGCATGCGCAGATCTACCTATACAAAAGGAAAGGACCGTACTGCGCTGTGCCTGCCGTTAGAAATGTACAAAATCTGGGAACGTAAAAATGTACACGCACGTACATGACGCTGTCAGATCGGCCCGTGAAGGTTTCGCGGCTCACGCGCCCGAATTAACCGCCCTCTCAGTAAGGCTTAAAAAAAGTGATTTATAACTAAAATTATATTATATTTGGCTGAAATTATATTGTAACTAATGGTGACTTATTTGACGTAACTAAATTTAAAAAATTAAAAATAGAAAAAACAGATTAGTCCATTACGAATAATACAAACGAATATGGAAAAAAAATGGCAAAGATGCTAAAAAACCAAAAAAAATCAGAAAAAGACAAAACTTAGGAATAGTGAAAAATAAACTAGAAGTTAGAAGCTTAAATCGAAATAAGCGAAACCTAAGGGTGGTCTGGCCGGGGCGGAGTGCTCGGATCCGATCGAGGAACGAAGGTGCTAGTAGTACCGACTCGGCCGGGAGTGCTGTTAGATGGTGATTTTGGTCGGTCGCGCACAGTCGTGTTTGGGCGTCGGGTGGGGCATCTCGTCGACCGTTTTGAGGGGCCTCGGACTAGGGGATGCAATCGGGTCGGATTCGGATGGATATTGCGCATATCGTATCCTAACCTATATTTTTTTCTTGGATTCGGGGTCGGATACGGTAAAACCGGATACGAATATGAATTCGGAATTTCGAATACAGTGCCGCCGGAACAGATACTTGACGGTTTCGGATCGAAAACGGATAATGTAGACGGATAGTACGTGCATATGGAAAGGAACATATGCTAAACCATACCACCATCACTTCAAACCTTAAACTTTTAGACATAAATACATAATAGTGATTATAATTTATCAGCCAAAGATGGTGTGGCGTTTCCCCCAAAATTGCCCATTGAGGTGTGGCGTTTCAAGATGAATCTTGATTCTTGACGGACATCATTTTTTTTTCTAGGCTAAAGAAATTTTACTAAATTAAGGTAGAGACAGTAGACAATTGGGGATAATAGACTTTTGAGAAATTTACCTGTTCATTTACTAAAGCATGCCAAAGTTCATCGTTTAATAATACTTTGATTACATGCTTTTTATTCCATTACCTAGGAAGAGTGATCTTAATGAGCAAATTTAGGATTCCAATTGCACAAGCAGCAGAATTAGAAATAAAGCACTATTTTAGTATTTGTATATTTATAGTTGCCACAACTGAATGTCATATTCCTTTTAGAGAACTTAAGCTTGCACGATCCAGGAAAACTTTCTATACACTGCACACCTCCACCAACCAACATGACAAAAAACAAATACTAGCAAAATAAAAAGTGAATTCTTAGCTCTTACCAAATATCTGACCGAATATCCGATCGGATATCCGACCGGATAATTATCCGGTATTCGAATACCGATACTATTCGGTCGGATAACAACTCTCCCGAATCCGAATCCGATATGAATTATCCGAATCCGACCGAATACCAAATTCCCTTCCCGAATCCGGTACCGACCGGATTCGGTACCGAATCGGTCAGGATTAACCCAACTCATTTGCACCCCTACCTCGGACTATGAGGCGCGCAGTGGTTGCGCCACTGAGCGTGTAAGCCGCGACGAGGTTTGGTTGCTCGGGGTACGGTAGGAAGGACGACAGATGAGGCGTGCGCGCGATGCGTGGAAGGCAACACGCGACTGCTGAGCAAACAGGTGAGCTGGAGGCTTGCTATGGGGCGGCGGTTTGACAGGGATAGGTGGTGTACCATGGTTTTTGTGTCAAGGTTCAAACAGTTTCAGTTTCTGATTTTTATTAGCTTTCAACTTATTTAAGGTAGAAATCACTTGAAATATATCGATTTTTAATTCTGTCTTTTTACAGTTTTTTTTCTTTTTTTCCGTATTTCTTTGCATTGTTCACGACGATATAACAGTTTTTTCTTTTTTTTCTCAATTTTTTTCCACATTTTTCTTAGAAAAAATTAGCAGCTGCTACAGTGCAATTTCAGATAGAAATCCAAAGCCAAAGCCAGCAGTTGCTTTGAGCGCTACCAAATTGGCTCTATTTTTTTGGGCAGCTACCCGTGGATTTTAATTACAGTTAATGATTTTTTATTGTGCTTTTTGAGATAATGATGGACAACGGAGACGCTAGCACAGACACGCCACGCGTCGGTTGGCTTGGAAAGCGATTTAGTGAAATAGCTTGAGAAGCCGGCTTTTTTCGGGAGAAATCAAAACTAAAAGACAAAAAAGAAAGAGGGTGTGATGCTGCTGGGGCACCCGCAGATGTGGTTGTCACCTTCCGGGGCTCTTTTTTGGTTCTACGTACACAGAGATATATAATCTACCTGCAGGTCGTAGAGATACTAACAAATTATTAGAGGGGAGAAATGGTAGAAGCCTCTTGATTCTGGGACTCCAGCCAGTTTCTGGAGCCCAAAAGCTAGAGTGGCTCAAGTTACAATTTTGATTTTCGGATAATTCCTCTTTCAAAAAATAAGAAAAAAATCGGAGAGATGGGCTACGAGTTACGGTTGAGGTTTTTGTTGAGGAACTGTGACTGACAACCAGTCCGATTGATTTCTCTGCTTAGAACAAATCGAATCAAGCACAGAAGACAGAATAATAGATTGCACATAGAGAGAGGTGAAGAGAACTCCTGATCTTTTTTTATTGCTTTCAATTGCTTGTGTATACAAAATATGCCCGTACAACTTCTTATTTATAGTCTCCGGTAAGATATCCATAATAGATCAGGTCTACTGGTCCGGGCCAGATTTCCTAACAGTTTTTACCACCACAGAACAGGCAACGCCCATGTGGCCTGGGCGCCTGGCAACGCTGCCCGGCCTGCACTGCACCGAATTCCCTCAAAAACACGCCAAATACCCACCCACTCGGAGCTTGGAAGAAAAGACGGTGGCTGTGGATTTAACATTATATATTTAGATAACTTACAAAGACTGCATTATTTTAGCATTATATTATTATTTAAAATTAAAACGAAGCTTTCCCATGAGAGAGAGGGGTACATTTCCTAGCACGCCATGACTGACTCAATTTGCTAGCATGTGAAGAGAGTTTGTTGAAAAAGACAAGGGAATCCATGTCGTTCCACGTGTCTTTAAATTTCTTGGTTAGGCTCCTTTCGTGTTGAAGTACAAATGAATTACTCTTTTTTTTTATCAATTTAAGCTTTTAGGTGAACTGACTGATGCATGCAACTCAATATAGTATTACAGTCAAGAGATCTTGAGTTGAAGATCCGATTGGCGCAATTAAAAAATAATTACAGTCCACTTCTATACGACGTCTTAGACTTGAGGAAGTCTACGCGTGATCCGGTTGGCGCAATTAAAAATAATTACAGCCCACTTCTATTCCATGTCTTAGGCCTAAGGAATCCTACACGTAAGGGGAGTGTTGAAGTATAAATGAATTGTTCGTGTTTTCTTATCAGCTTAAATTTTTAGATAAACTGACTAATATATGTAACTCAATATTCTCTTTTGATGCAATTCCAACTTATCATCTTTTTCAGGAGTCGGTGAGGTCAACTGTGTCATCAAACCAGGGGCAGACCCAGTCAAGAAATTAAGTGGGGGCAATACCTCTAGAAAGCGAACAAACTACAAAGGATTTCCCTGCAAAATGCAAGGGATTGCTATGTAATTTCAATTAAGTGGGAGCATATGCTTCTACGTGGGTGGTGCATAGACGTAGGAGGTGACCGATGCAGAAGATAGTAGCAACTATGAGGGCACTCTCGACAATGATGAGGAGCAGCTCGCACGTCTGACTTTTGTTATGTCCGGACCCCATGCAGTTACGATGGCGATGACATCGAGGTCGTGCTCAAGTTCGGCATCATATGCATCGGCGCTCAGCCGTCCACATGGCCGACAATGAAGGATGTGCTGCAGATACCGCTGAGGTGCGAGCAGGTGCAGCAGAACATCATGGATGAGAAGGTTGCTGAGTACGACGCCGCTCCACTTCCGCAAGTGTGAGGGGCAGCCGTCGGAAGCAGCTCCGAATATAGCAGCATTGTATATCATTATGAAGCCATAAACGTTAAGATGAACTTATCTGGGGCGCTCGCGACACGAGCAACCTAAGATACTCCTATTCAAAGCAACCTAAGATACTCCTATTCAACATCGAGATGTCCCTCCGACGGTAGCCTTCTCTAGCGCCCTTTCTTGTGCAGCTTCTTGTGCGGCCCCCCAAACAGCCCCAACTGTTGTAGCATGAGTACAACAATGGGTACATGATACCCCCTTTCCCTTTAGGGTATGGACTAAGCAAGCTAGAGAGCCAACAGAGAGGTCTGGTTAGTGAAAATGAGTGGATCTGGCCATCTGGTACCTCTTTTAGGGGTTTATATACATGAATAGGATAGGATGAGAAATTTCCATCTACCCCTTAATAATTACAAAAATTGATGGTATATTAGTGCATTCCTTTATATTCATATCTTTATACTATTAGGCCTATTACAAGAACTAGTAGCTAAACTTAACGGTCATAAGGGCTGAACCACTCCAGCCTGAATTCACTAGCACCACTACAGCCCGTAACTGATCATGAAATGAAGCTTTCCAAGGGGAGGGGGGCATGACCCTCTTCGACCCTAGAGAAGCTCCGCCTGTACACCCACTGCCAAAGTGCCAAGTGCCAAGAGAGGCGGACGGCAGTATCACTCGTGCGCGGGGGATCAATCCACCCGCACTCTTTGCCCGCACCCCCTCTCGTTGCTCAGCTGCACGCACGCGGAGAGGTGGGAAGCCAGCTCGGCCATGGCGCCATGCTCCTACCGCTTCTTGGTGACGTAATTTCTGCCAATGAGCTCTCCCGAGGCAATCGGCTAGAGTGAGACCGTCTTACTTAGCCAGTCTGGATTCGAGTCACTCATCTAAGTAAAAAATATCAGGGGATGTCTCTCCCTCTGGTCTCTTTCCTTCTTTCCTTCATAATTTCTGCCAATGGACTCGTGTAGTTTTCGGATAGACGATTATCTACCTGATATCTTGGCGGATGATTATCTACCAATATTGCTATTCGATCAAAAAATTATCTGAATAGATGAGCTTATATGATTGTCTACATAACTTCCTCCACGATAATTTGCAACATATTATACTATGTCATTACCATCAGCAGTAAAAAAACACATCTTATAAAATACAAACAACTAGCCGAACCATGTGACTTAGGCTCTGTTCTTTTCGGCTGCGACTAATGGTTCATGATGATGGCTGATGACTTTTAGCTCTAGTGCGAATGTTTGTGCGGACGAAATGAATGCCAAGAAGCCAATAAGCTGTTTTAAAAAGGCTATCTCGATAAACTATCTTAAAACTACGATGGAAAAACCATTATATTTGTTTGTTCGAGAGAAGCCATAATTCATAAACTAAAAAAACGGGCCTTAGCCAAATTTTCACAACACCAAACCTTTGGGGATAACCGCGCCTCCCTTAGTCCAATGTGACCTTACTCATGTCCTACAACGAACCAACCAAACAACATCCCTTACATCCAGGGGTGTCAACGGATCAAATACAAATCGAGTAGTGGTGTTTCCATATTCATATTCATATTTTTAAACGGATACGAATACAAATATGCTCGAATATGAATCAAATATTATAATGAACGTGAATATGAATCAAATGTCTACTCAATTTGGTCGAATGCGAATATCTTATGACATAATGAAGTTTAGCAAATTGATACTGGTTTTATAGTAATATTTATATCCATTTTTCTCTAGTTTATCACATAATCATTAATCATTGGTGACATTTTGTCACTAATCCTAACTAATTCTAGATATATTACAAATAAATCAGTTATAAACGTATCGAATTTGGCTAAAAAGAGTGTGCAAAAAGCTTTATTTGGGGTGTTTGCTAAAATGAAAAATATAAAATGCCAAATTAGAGTCCACCATGACAACGAGCTCATCGAGATGATCAAAATGCATATAATATGCTTAATTTGGAGATCAAATGCAAAAAAATACGTCAAGCATTCTACGTACCACATTCGAATCTAGATATTATCCGTATCCATATTCATTTAGCATTGTATTCCGCATGCCACATTTGAATTCGTATTTGGGGAAAAATTTTGGATATTATTTAGATCCATATTTATTTTACAATATAAATATATTTAGGTATCAACCGAATTTGGATATAGAATAAAACGGATAATTCGAATTCTATCGACACCCCTACTCACATCAATCCGTGCCCACCAACCTATATTCCAACCAACCGAAGTGCCTGCTAAACCTGGCTCGGCCCAAAGCAAGCAACCAATCAACCAAAGCCTGCGTCCACTCATCCTGGACTAGGCTGGCCTGGCTCGGACCTTGAACCAGGCCCAAAGTCGGCCACCCAACCAATCACACCCATAGAAGAACACGTGACTCTCGAGCCGCGCACGAGTAAGTGGGGGGCACCGTAAGTCCACACAACCCCGCCGCCCCCGCCGCCCGTGCGGTGCAGGCTTGCGCGCCCACCTGCTAAGCTTATACAAATACGGGCCGAGTCAGCTGTTCCGCCGCGCGCTCCGGCCGCTTCTCGTTGGAAGCACCCCGGGCTGGGCCGGAAGGGAAATCTTATGCGCGCTCAGAATTTGACTGACCGACAAGGGAACAGGGGAGGAGACGAACGGTAAGGACGATAATTGACAAGTATGCATCACCTGGGTTGGTTGCAGGCTCACACCCTGTTATACTACGATATCTCTTCTTATGCACAATGGTTCTCAGATCGAATTAGAGTTTATGAGATATTGCATAAGCATGTATGGTATCAATAACGAAGAAGATAAATCTTGTAAAGAGAGCTAAAATAACAACGTTAAACCAATCATGAGTGAGCAAAAATTTGACAAAACCGATCGCAAATTTCTTAAGCACAGTCTTAAAAGAGTACAAGATATTGCCGCTCTCTTATAACCCTATGGAATCTTTTAGAACACTCGGATCCTTATCCTATATAAAAATCTTATGCTAAAGAATAACTTAACTTTTAATCCTCTTGTGGATCTCTATCTTTGGATAAGTGGCTTGCTTTGTTGCTTAATTACTTGGGTTCTCCATAAACACTCCACATAGATTTATATAGTCCCCTCGCCCTTCTCCAAAGTAGATCAGAGTAAGAATGCTATCCCAAAAGAATGTAGGATTCATAATCCTCATGTATGACTCCTTCCAGCACATATTTCCAAATTCTTGAAGACTAGGTAATAAGTCACGATACTTAACACACACTTGTATGTATGTTCATGTCCATACAGGGGGATTACCCAGTTCTCCAAAAAATACAAGCTATCCAGGTTGTAAGACCAAATTTACCCCTTCAAGACTTGTACATGCATATTTGTCAAGTTTTGTTCCTTTCTACAATCATAGCCGACATCAATGAAGAGTGTTTTCCTTTCAACCATTTAGTTTCAAATGCAGCTATCGAAAAATTAGTTATTTGACTATCTGAAAGTGAGAAGAAATAAAAACGAAGTACTTATTGCACCGTCCGAGTGAAGTCAACCATTCAAAACACATTTTAACAATGGTCCAGGTTGATTTTGCTAGCTACCTCTAAGAGGTGAATTACACATCATAGCTGCTGAGATACGGCATCTCAACACCAGGAGGTTCGTGGAAAGCACTTCGACGGAATGGAATGCACAAAAATTGGACACCACTAGATGGAAACCGGTGAACCAATGCAATGGGTTTTTAGAGCATGTACAATGCAGATGCTTAGAGAGATGCTTAGCAATGAAAAATTGATTTTTCTTGTCACATAGGATAGATAAAGTGCTTATTTTGAAGCACCGATGCTTAGTAGATGTTTATGTGTATAACTATATCTATTAATAGATAATATAGCATTTAAGCACACGGAAGATATGCTTGCATTGGAGGAAATAACTTTTGCATATGTGTTTGATGATATGGCTATATTCTCTCTCTTTAAGTATTCATATATAAACATTTTGTATTGTACATACCCTTAGATAGTACTTACTAGGGTTAAGGAGGTCCATAGATGACAGGACTACGATTGCACACGCATTCGCTTTACATCGTTCTCCGCTACATTTGTATCAGCCCCGTTGCCGCGTGCCGTGCCTTCGCCTTTGTTACCTACAAATAAACACGGAGCATTCTTCAGTAACAGTTCTACCAGATGGTAGGAGTGCTGTCAAATGGTATGGTTGTAATTTGTTTCATATTTTCGCAATAACTAGGCATGAGCTCACCTTCTCATCAGGAACAATTGCATATCTTTCTGACGGCGAGACCCAAACTTTGGCTGAAAATATCACGAAGCACCATTAATTGTCTGCCTGAAAGCGCATCTACAAGGGCGCGTAGATACCAACCTGCAAATGGAACAGCTCTTGAAGACTCTAACTTCTTGCAGCCAGAACCGTCCGGGCTTAAGGCATCAATCATCACAGGTGTGTTCCTTCAGGATGGTAGAAGATGATATTTTGTCAGTTCAAATGTTGTGGACGCTTTTGTCGGCAAAACGTATACTCGCCGCAACAAGCGTTTGAGTTGGCAAGTTTTGTTAAGTCTTTTATTAGTCATCTCCTTAAGAGATTAGTTTGGGAAGGATAGGAGGAATAATAAGAAAGATGAGAGAAATTGTAGGAGGGCAGTTAGCCGCTATTGCTATTTATCTGTAACCCTTTGGGGATTGAAGGGGGAGAAGAGTTGTTATGATTGACCTCATAGGAGGGCGATCAGGACTCATCCCCTAGCTAGAGATTGAAGGAATAAAGTCAGCAATCCATACCATAACATCTTTGGTATCAGACTTCTGATCCTGCGCCTGATCATGGGCGACTCCCTCACCTCCGCCGATTTCCGGGATTCCATGGAGAAGATCTTCGCCGAGTTCACCTCCATCAAATCGGAGATCACCACCCTCAAGGGCGAACAAAGCCGTCTTTCCGTCGCCGTCAACCGTCTGCAGTCCGACAAGATCGAGGCGGAGGACTCCGACCGCGGCGGCAAGGAGGATGTCCGTCCTATGGAGCCGTCGACTTTTCACCACCAGGCCGGCCACAAGCTTCGTTTTCCCCGCTATGACGGCGCTACGGATCCGGTGGTCTGGCTTCACAAGGCGGAACAGTTTTTCCGGCAGCAGCGCACACCGCCGGAGGAGAAGGTTTGGCTGGCCTCTTTCTACATGGAGGACGCCGCCCAGGATTGGTACTACCGCCTAAAGCAAAACCGCGGCGCGCCAACATGGCCGGAGTTCGTGGAGCGAGTGCAACGCCGTTTCGGCCCTCCTTTGCGCAGCAACGCCCTCGGCGCTCTCATGAAGCTCCGCCGCACCGGCACCGTGGTGGAGTATCAAGCCAAATTTTTGCCCCTGTTGGCCCGGTGCAAGAACATCACGGAGGAGCAACAGATCGATATCTTCACCGCCGGCCTCCGCAACCCTCTTCAAACCGATGTGGAGCTTCAGTGTCCGGCGACCCTCGACGACGCCATGGGTCTCACGCGCGCTTTCGAACGTCGCTTGGACATGGATGACGACGACGACGACATCAGCGCCACCCGCGTGCCTCCTCGACCTTCACCATCGCCGCGCCAGGCATCAACGGCGGCGGCAGCGCCGCGAACGCCGGTTCCGGCAGCCAAGGCGCCGATTTACACTCCGGCGGCCCCGATAAAGGGCGCGCCGCCGGCGGGCGCTCGCTTCAAGAGGCTCACACCGCAGGAGATGGCTCAGCGCCGGGCGGACGGACTCTGCTTCAACTGCCCGGAGAAATTCACCAAGGACCATCACAAGTCCTGCTCGATGAAGGGCCTGTACCTGATGGAGTTGGCTGATGATGCTCCGGTCGACGGCGCGAGGGCAGAGGACCCGCCCTCCGACACCGACGTCGAAATTTCCCTTCACGCCCTCACCGGCATCGCAACGGCGGCCACCATGCATCTACCGGTCGCTATCGGCCCTGAGCGGCTGCGTGCCTTGGTGGACTCTGGCTCCACTCATTCTTTTGTGGCATCCTCCACAGCACGCTGCCTTGGTCTGGAACCGGAGCTGCGACCCGGCCTGACGGTGGGCGTCGCCAACGGCGACCGCGTCCCTTCCGACGGGATCTGCAAGCAGGTGGTCGTGGCCATCGGCGAGGAACGGTTCTGCCTCGACCTTTACGTCCTTCCCCTCGACGACTATGAACTGGTCCTCGGATGCCAGTGGCTCAAGACGCTTGGACCTATCCTCTGGGATTTTGAGCGCCAGTCCATGGCGTTCTGGCGTGGCGCTCACCACGTCCAGTGGCGCGGCCTGGATGCCCCGACCGCGTCCCAGCTCCACACCATGGCGCGTCTGGACTTACTGTCCCTGCTCCTAGCCGAGTTCTCCGACATCTTCGCGGAACCAACCGGACTGCCACCGCCACGCCACCGGGATCACCGCATCACTCTGCTGCCCGGTACCCCACCTATCGCAGTGCGCCCCTACCGTTACCCCCAGCTGCTCAAGGACGAAATCGAGAAGCAATGCGCCGATATGCTGCTTCAAGGCATTATCAGGCCTAGCACATCGGCGTTCTCCTCGCCCGTTCTCCTGGTGCGCAAGAAAGATGCGACCTGGCGCTTCTGCGTTGACTACCGCGCCCTCAACGCCAAGACAGTGCGTGACGTCTTTCCCATTCCGGTCGTCGACGAGCTCCTCGACGAGCTTAAGGGCGCCACTTTCTTCACCAAGTTAGACTTCCGCAGTGGATATCATCAGGTTCGCATGCACTCAGAGGACATCAACAAGACGGCATTCCGAACACATCATGGACACTTCGAGTTCGTCGTGATGCCCTTTGGCCTCTCCAACGCGCCCTCCACGTTCCAGGCATTGATGAACGAGGTCCTTCGCCCTTTCCTCCGCCGCTCGGTACTCGTTTTCTTTGACGACATCTTGATTTACAGTTCAACATGGTCGGAACACTTGTGTCATGTGCGCGCGGTCCTCACCACTCTCCGCGCTCACAAGCTTGTCCTCAAGCGCTCCAAGTGCTCCTTCGCCGAGCGCTCCGTGGCATATTTGGGTCACGTCATCTCGGTGGCCGGAGTGGCCATGGACCCGACCAAGGTGGAGGCCGTTCAACAATGGCCTCAACCCCGGACCATCAAAGCGCTGCGGGGTTTCCTCGGTCTCACGGGCTATTATCGCCGCTTCATCTGCAACTATGGCGCGATCGCCGCACCATTGACGGCGCTATTGAAGAAGGACGCTTTTTGCTGGTCCGCGGCGGCCTCGGACGCCTTTCTGGCGCTGAAGGCAGCCCTAACGTCCGGTCCTGCTCTCCAACTTCCTGACTTCGCCAAAGGTTTCACCGTCGACTGCGACGCCTCCGGCTCGGGGTTCGGCGCCGTCCTCCATCAGGGCGCCGGTCCAATCGCCTTCTTCAGCCGAGCCATCGCACCGCAGCATGCCAAATTGGCAGCCTATGAGCGCGAGCTCATAGGATTGGTGAAGGCGGTGCGTCACTGGCGGCCCTATCTGTGGGGGCGCTCCTTCACCGTGCGCATGGACCACTTCGCCCTCAAGTACCTCCTCGACCAGCGACTCTCCACAATCCCGCAGCACACGTGGGTGAGTCGCCTCTTCGAGTACGACTTCCAAGTGGAGTTCAGGCCGGGCCGCTTGAACACGGCCGCCGACGCGCTGTCTCGCCAGGACGAGGAAACTGCGGCCATCTCCACCTGCGCCATCTCTCGACCAGACTTGGCTCTGTTTGACGATTTCCGGCATGAGGCCGAACACCAGCCAAAACTTCTAGCCAAACACGCCGAAGTGGAACAAGGTATCGCCGGCGTTTCCTGGTCCGTCGTCGATGGCTTCGTCCTCCACCGCGGCCGCATCTACGTGCCTGATTCTTCGGCACTGTGGCCACAGATCCTAGCTACGGCCCATGGCGCCGGGCATGAGGGCGTTCAGAAGACACTTCATCGATTGCGAGTATCCTTCTGTAACCCTCACGCCAATCGGCTTGTCCGTGATTTTGTACAGGGGTGTACTGTCTGCCAGCAGAACAAAACCGAGCATCTCCATCCCGCTGGACTCCTTCAGCCGCTGCAGGTTCCAAGCTCGGTGTGGGCAGACATAGCCATGGACTTCGTGGAGGGTTTTCCCAAGGTGGGCGGCAAATCAGTGGTGCTCACCGTGGTGGACCGTTTCTCCAAATACGCCCACTTCATCGCCATCGGACATCCATATACGGCGACCTCCGTGGCGCGCGTCTTCTTCGACAACATAGTCCGGCTACACGGCATACCATGCTCCATCATCAGCGATCACGACCCCGTCTTCACCAGCACATTCTGGACTGAATTGTTCGCTCTTTCTGGAGTAGAACTGCGCCTCAGTTCTGCGTTTCACCCGCAGACCGACGGCCAATCCGAGGTGACGAACAGGGTGCTTGGCGTCTACCTACGGTGTCTCGCTGGCGACAGCCCTCGCAGTTGGCTGCGCTGGCTGCCTTGGGCCGAGTTCTGCTACAACACTTCATACCAGACGGTGCTCCAAACCACTCCATTTCAGGTGGTCTATGGCAGGGCACCACCGACCATGGCGAGCTACCAACCCGGCGTGGCTCGCGTCGCCGCCCTGGACAAACAGCTCACCGAGCATGACACATTTCTGGCCGAGATCCACGACCGACTGCTGCACGCTCAGAACCTTATGAAGCTGCGTTATGACGCGGGTCATCGCGACATACAATTCACCGCTGGTGACTGGGTGTGGCTCCGTCTTCATCACCGCACCGCCGCCGGTATCACCACCGAGTCCAGCGGCAAGCTCTCACCTCGATACTATGGGCCCTATCAGGTTGTGGAGAAAGTTGGTCCGGTGGCCTATCGTCTCCAACTGCCGTCCAAGGCAAAGATCCATGACGTCTTCCATGTGGTCTTCCTCAAGCCGTTTGTTGGCACTCCTCCCAATGAGCTGGTGCCTCTCCCACCTCTGTCGCGTGGCCGTGTGGTACCAACACCGGAATCCATCGTCCGCGCCCGCCTCAATAGTGGCCACTGGGAGTTACTGGTTCGCTGGGTGGGCCGGCCGGCTGCTGAAGCAACCTGGGAAGCCCTGGATTCTTTCAAAGAGGCACATCCACAGTTCCAGCTCGAGGACGAGCTGTTTCTCCAGGAGGGAGGTAGTGTTGTGGACGCTTTTGTCGGCAAAATGTATACTCGCCGCAACAAGCACAGGACAGTGTCCCCAGCACCGGCGTCCACAACTTGAG
Organism: Dendrocalamus sinicus; assembly: GCA_036346575.1. Lineage (NCBI taxonomy): Eukaryota > Viridiplantae > Streptophyta > Magnoliopsida > Poales > Poaceae > Dendrocalamus > Dendrocalamus sinicus. The sequence goes on from CM070650.1 coordinate 17,634,951, forward strand.
TTGGCAAGTTTTGTTAAGTCTTTTATTAGTTATCTCCTTAAGAGATTAGTTTGGGAAGGATAGGAGGAATAATAGGAAAGATGAGAGAAATTGTAGGAGGGCGGTTAGCCGCTATTGCTATTTATCTGTAACCCTTTGGGGATTGAAGGGGGAGAAGAGTTGTTATGATTGACCTCATAGGAGGGCGATCAGGACTCATCCCCTAGCTAGAGATTGAAGGAATAAAGTCAGCAATCCATACCATAACATCAAAAGATTATAGGTAATCACTTAGAGGGGAAAAATATATGGGGTAAGTAAATACATTAGACAAGAACCACCTGTCAACTATTTCACCATGACCGAGTTGTCCACTAGTACCCCTTCCCCATGAGAAAACATTTTCCTTCTCTGTAAAAGCGAGAGTATGCCTCCATCCGCAAGCAACTTGGGCAACTTTCTGCAGTACCACCACAAAAGTTGCACATCACTATTCACATGAATCAATGAATCAGCTTTGAGCATAAATATTGACGTTATGACTTATATGATTCATTTAGTACATGGATCATTTAGTTGAGGATAGGTTCCTGTGTTAGTCCTCCCAGAAACATGACATACCTGTTCCTCTGGAAAATTAACCTGTACTGGGGAACAGTGATCGACATTATCACCAACTCCAACTTGCCCAAACTGCAGATCCAAAATAGGAGGTAATCAGTGCAAAAAAAAAGGGTAAAATACCTGAACAAGTGAAAGTAAAATACATCTGAAACATAATATGTCAAACTGATGCTGGGTGCATCAAGGCATCCAACCAGTACCACAGTCCACAGCTTACAGAACAGTAGAGATTCACTTCGAATGTTTGGTTTTTTGTAGTCATCAATAGAACCACGATAAAAGACTTGCATGCGTAGTCTTAATACGATACCAAATATGGGGAATAAATAGAGTAGAGGCAGTTTTTTTTTTAAAAAAAAAGTAGAGGCAGTGAAGCACATAGATCACGACCTTGTTCCATCCCCATCCATAGAGTTTTCGATCTGATGTAAGTGCCATTGTATGCCTCCATCCACCTGAAATCTAAATCAGCAATGTATGTATACAAAATTATAAAACCTTCTTCCCAAAACTCAAAAAGCAATAATCAAATATGCATTGAAAATTATCCGAGAAAACAAAACTCAATAACAGGCCGAAAATTTGTCTGGTTTGAGAAATTTTGCAGGGCTGAATGAATAGCATAGAATAAGTTACAAGTTGTTTGAAGACTCTACTAAAGTAACAATAAATTGCATATGTATAGCCCTAGGTGCCCACATGTGCATGTCAGCACGTGCATTAAAGCATTGTAGTTCTCAATCCCAATAAAGTGAAAACAGAAAACTAAGTATATGCTTGTATCATTCCTTCAGTATGCCATGGCAGGGAGCCAGGGACTGAGCAAAAGCTTTGTACTTTCCCACAGAATTTTGTTAGTAGTAGCTAGTACCTGGGATATAGGGCTATCTTTTAAGGCTTCTAGTTTATGTGGAACTAAATGGTCTTCAAAATCGCCATGCCCTAGTTGACCATATTTGCTCCAACCATAAGTGTACAAACTACCAGAGGAAACAGTAATGGTATGACGCCATCCACATGCAACAAGCACCATCTTCTCTCCCTACAAAAGAGCAAATAATAAGAACAAAGACAAACCTGGAAACAAAGGAACAGACAGAAAACAATAATAAATGCGCATATGACAATAGAACCAAATGGATCACATCCTCATGACAGTTGCCAGAACAATTCAACGCATCAATAATACGAAACTGAAGGGAAGAATATCTATATTTTCCACACAACCCTTGGTGTAGTCAAGTTGTGAACAAAATAGATCACTTATACAGTTATTAAAAGTCAGATTCACCATTTTGCACAAGTGCAGCATAGTTACAACATACAACCAACAAATTAGATGTTGCACGCCAACTCTGCACTTGAATGCTAGTACTAATGCCATCCACAGACAGAAATGTAAAAGGCGATAATACTAGCATGCTTATAGTTTCAAAGAATAAAATCACCAGGAGGATGACTGGATGAGCACATATAAGCTTCCACTAATTGACTCGAAGAACTACTTGTATTCCAGTGGTTGAAATCTAGGAAAAAGATTGGCTTCTGATAGTGTTTGCATATTTAAATATGAAAACATGATATACAATGTCCTGATCCAGGCAAAAAACCAGTTCTTGTTTCTGAAGATGTATCCTACAAATTCATCCTCAATTCTATGATCAGGGATTTGTGTGGCTGACTGACAATACAACTCCAGAACATAACTAGAGATGGAATATTCCATCTTCATGCTAAGTGTTGAAGGGGTTAGTAGGAGAGTATCTGTGGATGTCAATCTTAAACAAGTCATTTCAATTAGATTATTTACCTCCACAGAAGATACTTTTTCAAGGGGTTAGTAGAAGAGTATATGTGATGTCAATCTTAAACAAGTCATGTCAATTAGATTATTTACCTCCACAGAAGATACTTTTTCAGGGACCAATCGATCATTACGATCACCAAGACCCAAGTTTCCATATCGACCCCAGCCCCACCCATAGAGATCACCATCTTCAGTTACTGCAGCTGTATGTTCAGCACCAGCAGCTATCATTTTCACACAAACACCCTACACATATTTTGGACCATTAGCTCTTAGCAAAATTGCACAGTGAATTGACAAACGGTAATAGTTGTCCCCCCGAAGCAACGACATGTGATAGGCGGGTCAGGATGTTCACATTAATATTACATAGGGAACATAATGTTTATTACAAGACCGCTGCTGGACAGCCAAGCGTCTAGTGAGGCACGGTGTGCCGTCGCATGCAGTATGTCCTCTTTGCGAACAAAACCAGGAAACAATCGATCATTTGCTCGTCTCTTGCCCTTGGGCCCGGCAAGTCTGGGCACGGTTCCTGCACCTCTTCAGCAGGTGTTGCCTTCCACCAACATCGCAAACCCGGCTGCTAGACTGGTGGACCTCAATGCGCAAGCAAGTACCCAAGTCCAACAGGAAAATTTTCGATTCTATAGTCGTCCTATTCATATGGACCATTTGGCGCGAACGCAACGGCCGAGTATTTGACAAAATTAAGACAGGCACCGAAGCGCTCGTCGACAAGCTCAAGCAAGAACTCAATTGTTGGCGTTGGGCGGCCGCGGACTCACTTCCGACTCCACTACCATGACAACCAACTTCTACTTTCACCTTCTCGCAGTCTAGCACTCTAGCTGCGATGTCACAGTTGCCTCATCCCCTCCCTGGCTTTAGTTGGTTTCTAGCCTCCTGTACCTCCCCAAACTCTGGCTTTCTTTTTATTTTTTCCCTCCGCTGGCTGTAATGTTTTCCTTCCTCTTAATGCAATGACATGAAAACCTATTCCATAAAAAACTGTTTATTACATACTTTAGAACATAAAAAATGAAAAGACAATCTCATTGCCACTAAAGCTGCTAAATATACTTGGAAGGTTCTCTTGTTTTACAGTAACACGGTGACTGCTGGCTGCTGTCTATATCAGAGTGTGGTACCTATCCATAAATGACGGAATAAGCGTTCCAATAACCTGAGAGGATCCACATCTACAATGCATCTCATGATCAATTTAGTTATTACAAGGTACAGGGATGTGAATAAAAGAATATTTGCACTGGGCTGTGTATCGAATGCTAAAAATCATACCGACGATTTTCACATGGCACTCTTCCTTACCATAGCAGATGCATTCAAAGATTATTGTCGCGGACAAATATTAAAGAACACTAAGGTGGCACTAAAATTTAGCTTGTATAATAATATGCTTATGCAAAAACTTTTGCTATCTCACAAAATAATATATGTACAGCATGCTACCTCGAAAGCTTGAATCTTTTGAGGGAGCAGCGAGTCTTCAGTAGTCCCAAGACCAAGCTGTCCATTTTGGTTACGCCCCCAACTAAAACAACATAAGAAGTTCAGAACAAACAACAGTCACTCAAAACTCAGCAAGAGAAACACAATACAGCGATGTGAGAATCTGGTAGTACTTTTTATCAATAGTTCCTAGGAATAACACTCCAATTTGCAAATAGTCCTTTCAGTAACATTAAAAATCCCCATCTTCCCTTTAGAATAGCTAGCTAGCATCTAAACAAGATTCCACCACTCCACCAGGCTCCAACCATAGTATGTTATGCTATATAATATGCACAAGTGAGTGTTGGTGGCTGCCCGCCTTACCTCTGCACCTCACCCGCCATGGTCACGGCAAGACAATGGCTGTCCCCGCAAGCTATCTGCTTGATCTTTATCCCCTGCAGCGCTTTGACCGGCTGGGGCGTGAACACGTCGGTGGAGTTGCCGTGCCCGAGCCTCCCGAAGTCCCCCCACCCCCAGCTGTAGACCTGCAGTTCGTCCTCCGAGTAGGCGGTCGTGTGGTCCGCGCCGCAGATGACCGACGCGATCCCGGGCGCGTTGAAGGCGCTCAGCACCGTCGGCACGAACCGGTCCTCCGCGTCCCCGTGCCCGAGCTGCCCGTCCTCGCCCCTCCCCCACGAGCACAGCACATTGCCCGCTGCAAAAACACAGACCACACGACCCATCAGCACCACAACCAGCTAGAGTGCTAGGCCCCAAACACCTAGAATTCTCGCGCGCCGAGACGGTGTTCGACGAAATGCCCCGCTTCGCTAGTTTACCGAGTAGCGCGACGGAGTGGCTGGCGCCGGCGGAGATGAGGACGACGGCCGGCGGTGGGGACGCCTCGTCGGCGGATGTCATGGCCGCGTCCATCTCGATCGCCTCGACGATCGGGGGCTCGCGCCGCGGCGGCCACCCACCCCACCACCAACCACCACGGGCCGCGCGACGACAGCCAATTATACGGCGACGGCGAGCGAGCGAGGCGAGGCGGAAATGCGCGATCGAGACGCGGAGGCGGTGTCTGAGGAGAGGAGATGGCGGCCGCGGTGGGATGGGCGACCGGCCGTATTAGTGGCTAGTGTACAAGCCCCCCATGTGACGCTGAATACTACTCGAGCTGGTAGTAAGCTCGGGGATTAGCGCGCCATTAAGGTGGGTGGTGGACGACGACCTCAGTTCCTCATGCTCAGTATGGGGTTAGGGTGATTCGCTGACGAGCGGGTCCGTGTAAGTGTTGGTCCCACCTTGCAGTGGGTGGGTACTTAACTGGTTTGGGGGTTTGGAGGGGGAAGGAGGGCCACTCGTTTCAGCCAGTGGGGGTGAAGACTGAAGAGACGAGAGCGCGCGACGTCGCCTTCCCCGACTTATCTCAAGTTTTAATTCGTTTCCTTTGTACATCAATTTTCGTTGCTGTTTTTTTTTTGTTTTGTCTTTTGACTTTAATTTTTCTAAAAATCAAAATAAATAGTTAAATTTTTGAAATTGATTTTTAAATATTTCTTAAATCTAAAACTACATATATCATTTACATCGATATTTTCGCTATCCATTATTTATCTCAAAAAGCTTAACAAAAACAATCATTCGCAACTAAAATCTCTTGATCCGGTTGTTTTGTTTCCGCTTCAAAGAATTCCTACAGCCGGAATGTCCTCGTCGTACGCTGTATTGTAGAATTATTCGCGCCGCGCTACCACCGCTCCGCCTCGCCACACCGTCTCCTCTCCCCGCCGACGCGTTGTCCTTTAAACTTGTATCTCGACAATCGCACACCGACCCCACACAATCGCCGAACCAACGCTCCATCTCGTGAGCCCCGAAACTTAACCCGAATCCTAACGCCTGCTTCCAACCTCCGGCCGTGAAGAAAGCTTCACACGGAGATGGTACACAGCTAGGGCTAGAAACGAGCCGAGCCGAGCCGACTCGAGCCAGGCTCGGCCGAGCTCGCTCAAAGCTGTGGCTCGGCTCGGCTCGGCTCGTTTCCGAAACGAGCTACGCGAGAGGCTTGGCTCGGCTCGCCTGACGGCTCGAGCCGGCTCGCGAGCCCGAACGAGCCAAAACGGCTCAGCGCTGCCCAATACGCGATCAGGATAAAGTCTTGAAGCTTAAATCACGTGTAGTGCATGCACTAGAAGAAAAAGAACTTGCACGAAAAATCAATTTCTGATGGACAGTTCATTCGGATGGAAACCAATCTCCCACTAGAGGATTGATACGTGATGGTTGATGGCGCCGCCTTCGTGGCTTTCTTCTGCGCGTGCGAACAACACTAGGACCGGCGAGAAATTGACCCATGATCCGCTAAGCGGGGCGGAAATTCTTCCGCGCGCGAGATCACGCGAACGATCACCCGAACGAGCGAGCGGCTCGGCGCGCCACCGAGCCAAAATGGCTCGTGAGACGCGAAACGAGCCAAAGCGGCTCGCGGCGCCTAATCTGAGCTCCAGCCTGCGTCCCCACTGCGCCCCGGTAGCATCCCGACCACCGTGCCGCCACCGCCCGCTGCGCCCGGTAGCATTCAAGTTCGAGCGAGAGGAGGAGAGGCCCGTACTGCGCGGACTTGGGCCCGTGCTTGAACAGCGTCCTCGAGGCGCTTCCTCCGCGCCCGCTGCGCTGCGGCTGCCACGGTGGAAACCACGCCGCCTTGCCGCGCCGGCGGCGGCGGGCGTCGGAGAGGAGGCGGGGCGGGCGACGCGCCGCCACCGGGGCATGGCGGAGGATGAGGGCTTGCCGGAGGTGGTGCGCGCGATGCCGGAGAACCAGGACATGGTGGAAGCCGGCGAGGTCATGGCGGCCGCCGGCGGGGTCACCGCGAGCGCAATCACATCACGGGATCGGGAGGAGGAGATCTGGAGATCCGGACCATGCAGAAATTGGGGAAGAGTCTGGATGGACTCTGGACTGGACGTATGGTGTTGGTGGGTGGGGAATGACTCGTGGAGAGATGAAATAAGCGAGCCAACGAGCGGCTCGCGAGCCCGCTCGGGCTCGGCTCGAAAATTTAACGAGCTAGGATTGAAGCTTGGCTCGCTTGTATATTAACCGAGCTCGAGCCGAGCCGAGCCGATTTCGAGCCCGAGCGGCTCGCGAGCCTCAAGCTTTTTGTCCAGCCCTATACATAGCACGCTCCAGCGAACGCACTACCACTAGAGTTAGAGAGTTACTCTTGTTTTGAGTGGCATGTCGCTCTCCCGGTTGGTAATGAACTATGGATTTTAGTATTTAACTGAAATTACATTGTACCGATTATTAAATTTTTAGATATTTAATTAAAAAAAATAAAACATCACTTTATCTCCATAGACAATGTAAAGGAAGAAGAAAAAAGAGAAAAAAAAGCCATGTAAAAAACCAATGTATTTTATTTTAAACAGCTTTTGACTTCTGAAAATTCGAAGTCCGAAGACAAAAAAAAGATGTTTGGAATGGGCGCTTAAGGGGCCGTTCAGTCCGACTAAAATAAGCTGGCTTGTAGTTTTTTTTATACTGTAGCTGATTTATTTTGCATTATATCTGATAGTAGTTTTTTGGCTAATTAAACTTAAAAAATAAAAAACACAAGTTAACCCATTATAGATAATGCAAACGAATACGGAAAAAAAAGGTAAAAAAAGTCTAAAAAACTAGAAAAAGATGAAATCAAGCAATAGTGAATCTGAGGGTTCAGTTCCACCCCCCACCCCACAAACACACGAGATCGAGATCGACCCATCCATCGGCGTCGCGATCGCCTGACAAGGCAGGCCGCGCTGGTCGATCTACATGCCCTTCTCAGTTAATGGGCAACAAATTCTTGTCGCCCCGCGCCTAAGTTTTGAGTACGTATGGAAATTACAGAAAATATTGTTCAATAGAAAAAGAAAAGGCTCTAAGTAGCAAAAACCAAAGTACAAATTATTCATACTAAAAATATCTCAAAATAATCTAGAAAATTACAAAATAATTAAGAAAAATGTAAATTTCACTCTACGGCTCTTCGTGCAATATTAAAGACAGCTATTTCATTTCATTATTCCTTACGATCACCTTGCTATTTCTTCAAACTTTAAAAGTTCAAGGAAATTTCTTTTATTATGGGAGTCTAACCAGCATTATCTCACAAAAAATCAAATCTACAAGCTTCTTCTTCATTTTTGAAAACTATACGATCTACATTTCACAAGAGACAATCGTTGAATCAACTATTTAGGATTTGACGATTTTGGAATTGAGAGGGGGAGTGGGAGAATGGACACAACTCACCTAAGGATGAGACCTTGCCACAACACTGGCTACTTCCTACCTCCTTGCTCGCTCGTATTGCCTCGCACAGTCACTTCACTCCCAGCCCCGCCTGCTTGTAATTGCGTTGTGATTTCTTCTTTATCTCTCAAATCAACAGATTTTTTATTTTTCAAAACTCTAAGATCTAAAATTGAGGATTTGGGATTCACCTATGCAAATTTTGGCATCGCCTGTGGCACTCGACCAGCCCTAGCCCTACATGCACTACCGTGCTTCTCTCTTTCGCACTTCGGTCCTTCTTCAACCTCCCCAAGCCAGGCTGCCGCAATGCATGGCCATTGCGGTCTATAGGATGCGGGCTCGCGCCGCTGACTGCTGATACCTTCGTTGCGCTCGGCGCTTACCGCCCACTTGCCGCCCTACTTGCCACACACGTGCTTGGAGCAGTAAATACGCGATTAATGAAATTTGTATTGTCCATTAATATATTACGGTGTTTTTTATTTTTTTTAATTGAATAAATCAGACAAGCTAACAGTCGTTATAGTATAATTTTAACTAAAAACTAAAAAACACAGTCGAAAGCTAAATCCGGTTAGAGCAGGATTCATTTGATTGGTTTGAGGAATAGACTTGGTTGGTTTATCACAACTTCATCCTTGTAAACATATATTAAGTATAAATGAAGATGATATTATTCCAACAAATTTCATACGATGATCGTACGATGCACCAATCTATCTTTGAAAAAGACGATCCTCAAACCAAATACTCCAGTAATGAACAGTAGCAGTCGCTCACAGTCGGGCCATGGCGCCCGGCCGAGCAAGAAAGGCGCCCATCGGCTTCTTCGATCATCGTGGCAAGACATGGTCCATGATCGCTCGAGTTAATGCTAACAAAAGCCACATCATCTTCAATCTTCACGAGCAAATGAACCACAAAGACGTAAGAAAATAGGATACTTTCTATCCACTTATCATGGAGCCTGCAGCAATCATCATATTTTCTTTGTCTGTACCAAATGATGTAGAGAGATCTTTGAACTCGCACCACCAATTCTCTTTTTCCAGTACTGTCTGTGTTGATGCGAGTTATTACGATGATAGTGGGCGGTCCAAGCCCGTAGTTGGATGCTGACGTCAGTACTTCTGCCGAGCCCAATTAAGCTTGGATTAGGGGCGCGCTCAAGATACAAGCCGACTGCAGAGCTTGCTTCCTTTGAAACGCCAGCATTTTCTTTCTCTGGTTGGTGCGAGGAATGGACTGTTTTCTATGAAATTCTTGTATTTCAGATCAATGTTAAACTTTAGTTGCACAGTTACACTGCTTCTGAAAGTCGAAGAGTTCTTTTTAAGGTAATCTAAATATTTTCTTAGGGGGGAGAGTAATTAGTCTACAATAATACAGCGGGAGACCTCTCAGATATGGGTTTAGCCTATTTCAATAGTAAATTTCTATATGACCTATTTTAATTTTTAAGTGAGCTGGATAGGGCGAGATCTCGGCCCAATAAAAGTTCCCAAGATCCGGGCTCACGCGAAACGGGCCTAACATCCTTGGTTAAGCACGGGACTTTTCCAAACGTGCTAGCGCGAACTACAAAGCAGAACAAACGGACACCTTTGGTCCCTGCGGCCATGTTTACAAGTGCGGTGCTTTTGGACTTTTGATTTTTTTTAACTGTTTACGAGGGGTTAAGAAAGTAAAAAAAAACATTCATATAGAGAAGCTGTTTTGTTTAAAATAATTCTTACAGTAACTCTATAAACGATTTATAGAAATCAACTTAAAAAATTACCCGTTCAAAAATTGGCAGCGACTTTTAAAAACCAAAAATTATTTAAAACAGGACCTAACTCGCGAGCAAAACTTAGTAACCATGGCTTTTAACGTGTAGTACTATCAAATTAACTTCGATCAAATGGACGCCCGGCCGGCCAAATCAATGGTTTCATTTCAAACAACGATAATTTATGGCTTTAAAAAGACAAAAGTTATTTGAAAATACATTGTCTTTTAAATGTGCTTTTTCTTTATATTAACAGTGTTTTTTATTTTCTCACTTATTCTTTAAAAAATTAACAACCGTTACGATATTATTACAGTCAAAAATCAGAAGTAACCGTAAAAAATCAAAATCAAAGCACTTTGGTACAGGGCCATGGCTTGGCTCGTGCGGTCGCGCTAGTTGAGTTTGTCGCGGTGTCTATCTGTGAATGTGCGCGACAAGGCGGCGAGAAGGGAAGCCGAGTTAGTTGCGACGACAACACAGCGTGAGGTAGCCGTCACGTCGACGTTGACCCTCTTACAACGTCACCCACCCCGCAGGCCCCGCCGGTGGAAAACGCTTGGATCACGCAGCTGTGCACTCTGCCGCAAGTAATATAGGGTCTATTTGAGAGAGCTCCACCACTGAAAATATAGATCTGCTCTACCATAGAGCAGCTCTACCGTGAATCTGGGATCCCACCATGGAGTGTTTGGCTTGTACAACAGCTCCAGATCTATGAAATTGAGGTTTTGGTGGGAATAGCCACTTTTGGTGGGATGGGGTGTGTAACCACCCAACTCCACGGTGCAGCACCCCTTGAGGAGCTCCATGAAATCCATTGATCTGGCCCTCAGATCCAGGATTTTGGTGGATCCAGATTTCGTGGAGCTGGAGCGTTTGGGTAAAATTTCGTGGAGTGGAGCTGTTTTTCGTGGAACTGGAGCTGATGAAGCTCTCCCAAACAGGCCCGTAGTATAGTGGTACAATGCAATTTGGTTTGGTTCCCTATATAGTTGTCACCGGTGAAGTAAATCTCAACCGTTGGCTGTGCATCGAGATACATTGCATTTCGAAAAGTCATTTACTCAGAGAATAACGTAGCTTAAGAAAAACAATTAAGTGCTAATAGTTGATAATTCTATCCTCCATTCTACCCTTAAAAGTTCAAACTCTAGAGGAGCATTAGTATACAAATTAATGCCTGAGAAATGAGATAAATAACGTTTAAGTGCTGTCAAAACATATGTTTAACAAAGATTCAGACGGTAGCGACCCTAAAACTGTAGGAAATAATAACATCAAACATATAGGTACATTAAAATTGTCCATCACAAATAAGATATCGCGCCAACAGGCTATTGGCTACGGCTTTTGATTATGGCTTCTGTCTTTTGGCTGAAATTGTACTGTAGCGGTTGTTAATTTTTTTAGTCATTCAATTAAAGAAATGAAGAAAAATAAGAGAAAAAAAGAAAACACAGTTATATATCCACGGACGAGAAAAAAAGCAAAAAAAAAAACTAAAATTAAAAGTTTGATGTATTCTAAATGAGGTAGCCAGAAGGCAAACAAAAAAAAAGAAGCCGAAAAAGTCAATGTATTCTAAATGAGTTAGCCAGAAGGTTAAAAATAATTAGAAGCCGAAACCAGCGAAACTAAAACTACCGGAGTACCGGACGTTTCTTAGAAGGAAAAAACTAGGCGATGGCCTCCTTCGGATAGCCACAGCCCACAGGTTAGATGGAAACAAGAACGCATGCGTGTGGACTTGTGGGGAACGCACCACGGCTCTTTGGATAATCAGCCCCCACCAACCAGAACAAGGGAGGAGGAGGGCGCATCAGTCATTTTTTTTATCATAATAGTTTTTTAAAATAATTTATCAATTTATTGATATATGATTTATTTATATAAACACATATAGTACCATTACTATTATAAAAGAACGAGTTGATGGTTGTACATTCCTTCTCTTCTAACCGTTTTATTCTCAAGTTCTCATCACTCTCTATTTTTTAACTGATTAGAATAGCTCTCTTTCATAATATAATTATTTATATATCTAATAAATTTTGTTACAACATATAAATAAACAACAAGTAACTAAAAATTATAAGCCGCTACGTCAACCCCGAAAAGATCCCCGCGAGGAAGGACAGCCAAAAATAGCTTTATTACGGTTCAAACATTCGAGCGAGGACGAATCAACACCACCCCACTCCCACTCTACGACGCGCGCACCCAACGCGCCTGGACCCGCGTCTTCTCCTCGGCGAGAAGAATCTCTCGCGAAGCCTCTCCCCTCCCCTTCCCTCCCCTCGCCGTCGCCTCCGTCTCCGACTCTTCGTCCGCGTCGGGAGGTACAGTTCTGTCCTTCTCCCGGTTTTTTGTTATGTGTTGAGGAGTATATGTGAGAGCAGTCGTGGATGCCTGCGCTGATTGATTTCTGCGTGGGATTGATTGAATTGGGGATTGTATTCGATCGAGTTTTACGGTGGTTTCATATTATTTTCGGACCAATGGCGAGATTCTGTAAAGTCTCGTTTTCCCCCTTTTATTTAAGACTTCAGATCTCCTGTAGGGGTTTCATGATGCTTATGTTTCTTGATCCCTAAAAGCTCACATGATTTTGCATTGAAAGGCAGGTGATTCCCGTTAAGATTTGATCGAGGAAAACGTAATCGGTGTTTTTTTTGTTAGGGTTTATACGAAGAAGCAGATACTCTGATCGATCAGTATCTGTAGTATGGTTGAATAAATGGACAGTAGAAGATATATGCAGATGGAGTGTTGAATCAATTGTCTCTGATTGTGAATATTGTGCCCTTTATTCATATGGGTATCTGTCTTAGTTTCAGCTGCGTAATTGTTAGCATATAACTTCGCAGCTCACTTCTGTGGAGATCAACCAGCCTCCTTTCATGTACCATTTTGATGAGACGTTAATCCCTAAATACTAATTAATTCATATAAATTGCACATTTGCCCCTCATGTTCCATTGATACTGCAAGACTGATTGATATGTGATAGTCATGAGGAATCGATAGTAATCACATCGTTCTTTGGTGCTACTATAGCAATGCAGCTATATCACCATCCGTATTCACTGGACAGTCAGAAAGTGCGGATGGCACTAGAAGAGAAGGGTATTGACTACACCTCATATCATGTCAATCCACTGACCGGGAAAACCATGAACGTGGCTTTCTTCCGCATGAGCCCCTCTGCGAAGCTCCCAGTCTTCCAGAATGGCGCTCATGTCATCTTTCGCGCCATCGATATTATTCAGTATGTTCTTCCTTCACATTGCGAATACATTAAACTTGGACATCTTTAATACTGTTCACCAGGCGGCAATGTTCACTAATATGCTTTGTATTGTCCTAGGTACATAGACAGACTTGCGGTGCATTTAAGCGGCGGAATCCACCCTCTGAATACTGAAGTTTGCCAATGGATGCAGAAAGTTGATGGTTGGAATCCTAAGATGTTCACACTCACTCACACCCCAGTCAAATACCGCACATTTGTCTCCAGGTTCACGCGGCGGGTGCTGATTGCTCGCATGGCCGAAGCCCCAGATTTAGCCAGCATGTACCATGTCAAGCTCCGTGAGGCTTACGAGACCGAAGACAAACTGAAGGACCCTGACATTATGAAGCAAAGCGAGGAAGAGCTGAGCAAACTCCTCGATGATATTGAGGCGCAGCTCAATAAGACCAAATATCTCGGCAGCGATGAATTCTCACCTGCTGATTCGATGTTCATTCCTATTCTTGCGCGCATAACTCTTCTTGATCTCGATGAGGAATACATCAGCTGCAGGCCCAGGATACTCGAGTACTACACACTGGTGAAGCAAAGGCCCAGCTACAAGGTTGTAATTGGCAAGTACTTCAGCGGGTGGAAGAAGTACCGGACTCTCTTCAAGACCTCGTTCTTCCTTTGCGTCCGATCCTTGTTCAGGAAATACTAGATGGTTCAGCACTTGCGTAGCTGATACGTGGTGAACCAATGTGTACAGTGGGTTTAGGCTGAAAATATGACCAGTAAATTTTCATGTGTTTTCCTCCAAGGGAATGTGGCTCCTAAGAGTTTAGCTTTCATTTTGTAAATCAAATGTGTTGGTTTGCTTGTATATTTCTCTGCTTCCATGTTGCTGTGTACAGCCTACAGAATTTGGACCTTTACATTACTTACATAATATGCCCATATATATACGTTTTGGTTTTGCTCATATGGAATCTCTCTTTTCATGGGCTAATCTCATTTTATCATGTGTTCTAGAGCCGTTCATGTCTGAAGTATCTTGTACTCGGGTTGATTTGGGTGCTCTGTCATTACAGCTCTTGTGCTTTTACAGTGGTAGTTACCACTGTCATGTTATTTGCCTTTTCTATGTAATTTAATTTGTCCAAGTTGTTAGGTGGTGATCGGTTCGGCTGAAAAACTCGTGGCTTATGGCTGAAAACACTGTAGCTGGCTGAAAAAAGTACTGTAGCTGACAGAGGCTTATTTAGCATAATTAAATTTAAAAAAATTAAAAATAAAAATATATGTTAGCCCATTACGTATAATACAAACAAATACGGGAAAAAGAACCGGCAAAAAAGCTCAACAAAAAGCCAAAAGTTCAGAAAAAGACGAAATTTATGAATAGTAAAAAATAAACCAGAAACCCAAAGCCGAATTGATCAGGGCGGATTCTTCTTACAGCTTCTGATTGCTCTCAAATAGCAGTAACCTACACCTAATACCTGAACCCTGCCTTCAGGTGAACTGCACAAGACTCTGCCTTCTAGGTCTGAATGAAAGCTCCGTGTTTTTCACCCACTTTTCCACTACATAAATGCAGAGATGTCGGCTTTTTAGATATGGGTAAGCAGAAGATCTCCTCCCTGCAAATACTATACATTAACAATACAGGACAGGACCCGACCATCACATGGCCCCACTGTCATTGACTGTTATGTCTAATGATGCACAATGCAGTGGGTGCGTGGATTGTTTGCTCTCTCTGAGGCCTACCACAGGTCTATATATACCTCAGAGCTGAAGGACGTTGTTCAACAATCCAAGCTTGTTGTTTGAGAATTTTTGAGAGTAAGCCAGGAAGAGGAAGAAAGAGAGAACCTAAGAGCAGTGGGAATGGGAACATGGAGGAAAGCCTAACTTGTTTGTTTCTTCCTCTAGCGATGGAGGTGGGAATTTGGTTGGGTGTTTCCCGATGCCTCCCATTCCTATCGTTCTTAAGCACTCCTTCCTCTCCCTGTTGGCTTGCACAATTGCTTGAGCGGAGAAACCAAAGATATAAAACCCATATTTGAATGATGTGAGATCTTGAACGCCAGCCGAGAAGAGGAAGAAAAGAGGGTCTAAGAGAGGTGGGCGTAGGAACATGAAGGAAGGTTTGAGCCCTCTGTTCTTCATCCAACATTGGAGGTGGAGATCTCGTTTTGAGTTTTCCTGATGCCTCGCATGCCTGTTTGTAGGATTGAAGATAGAAATAAAAAGAAGTTGAATGGTACCTTCTAATATTTTCTAAGTATTCAACACTCTATTACTCTAATAGCTACAAAGTTATGAAGATTAGACCACCAAATGAGCAACACAACCCTCTGAAATTTTAAAGAAAAATCAGTGAAATCGGAAATATCTTTATTTGCACTGCGATACTTTCGATTTTCGGAAGTATCTTTGTTTACACTGCGATACTTCCAATTTCTTCGATGAACAGTGATTTCAGCACGAGTTCAAAAACTAAAATCAGTGCAACTTTTGATTCGTAAATACAAATGATATGGAATTTTACAATGATCTTTTTAGGATATTATAAACCTATGCAAAATGTATGCAACCAAATTACTGATTCTAAGTCTAGAACCAAATAATAAACCATATGCACACAAGCAACAACATCTATATAATGGCCACACTCCAACAACTCGATCCATGACTCAAAACCCAAAATCCTATTTTTCTGTGAAGATCGGAAGTACTACGCTTAACACACCGGTACTTCCTCACTGCGGTATTACCGCCTCCCAAAGCAGTACTTTCACATGTCGAAAGCCTTACCTGGATTTCTCTGAAAAATGTACCGCTATTCAGACCGGGACTAGCACGCTTACAATATCGGTACTATCGTCCAACGGTACTATCGCATAAATACTCGTGGTATTTTCGATTTTTCTGATACTTCTAAAAAATAGTCCAACCGAAATGCAATCTTTGCAAAATTATTTCATCACTCCACAAAAATTATAATGATTCATCACAACATTATCCAGACATTCTCCTATAGTCCTTCGCTATTGTTCTTTGGTGCTCCTCCGTCTTCCTTTGTCTCGCACAATATAAAGGGATGCATAGTGTAGTCACTGTAGTGCATTTCCGTTCATCATAGTTCATATACACCTTATATGCTTGATTGATTTCAGTATTTTCTATGCTTGTTTATTTGGTATGTCTTAATCCATACATAAGCTAAGCGATGGCTTGGGTAACTGGTTTAGACGTTAAACTTGTAGTTTCTGCTTCAGATTCTACTAGCACAATGACATAAATGTTTAACTTCTGTTGTTCTGGACATGACTCTAATTCACAAGGTGAGGCACAAAAATGTTAGCTGAACATGATATTTTCTTGCCAGGTACGTATATGAAGTCCCTCTCTCTCTCTAAAAGACAGAATGTTAGCTGATGACGCAATGAACGGAATGCCTTAGTCACTATTCTTTTCTGCCGGAGCCATACTTAGATAGATAAGAGATCAAAAACACTCCTGCTGTGACTAAAGAGTTGGAACAGAAAGTAGAAAGAAGATGGCAACGAACATGACATGTGTTGCAGTTACGACCACTCAGAGTCTTGCTACGACCACGTTGTAGTTGCTCCGACCACGCTTCCCAACTCTGACCACGTATTCGTAACTTTAGCTGACAAAAGTTACAACCATGTTCATGCTGTATGCGCTTTCTTCGACCACGTAGTAGGCTCGATCACCATAGTCGTAACTCGATTACGACCATGTTATGACTCTGTCGACCGTTGTGATCGTAAGGCTTACGACGACGTTGAAAACTTGATCGCTGTGGTCGTAACCCATTTACGACAACGTCTTCTGCTCTGCTACCGTGGTCGTAACTCGTTAACGACCACATCTTCAACTCCTGCATACACCTCCTCGCGATCGTCGTGATCGTAACTCGTTTACAACCACGTCTGCGAACCATGTCGAACTCGATACTCAATAGATTTTCTGGAACCAAAACTGCTCCTTCTTCTCTTCTTTATTTCTCTCTGCTCGATCATACCGATCGCTTCAATCACACCGATCATCTTCTCCCTCTACTTCTTCTCTCGTTACAATGCTCTCTTTTATACCCAGCTTTACGACTAAGAAACGGACTCAACTTCTACGACTGTGACACGAACTCGAAAAACTGAATCATACTCATACACGAACTCAAACACAACTACGACCGCTGACTTGTACACGAATACGACCACCAAACTGAAAACAAGATTACTAATTCTAACAATTACCTCCTTAATCTATTTTTTTTCATCTTGATCACACCGATCTTCTTTTGCTTCCGCTTCTTCCTTGCATGCCTGCTTGAGCTGGAGCACCTGCTCCCACAAATGTCTCTTTAGCCTCATTCCCATGTCTGGTCATCTTCCACCTGCAGCGCTTGCCTACTCTTCCTCCACCAGCACCAACTCTTCATCTGGCGTGTGATCTTGCATTCGACCACCGCTACCCTTGCATGTACATGAGACCACTCGAGCCAGTGCCCGCTGCATGCCTGCATGCATGTCTTGCCACAGCTTCAGGGATGTGCCCACCTCCCAGTGGGTCTCGACACCTTGGCCTGCATGTATACATTCCTTCCTAATTGTGTGTACATGAACTGCACCTCCTGCACCAAGTACATGGATGTGGGGGCTTCCACCCTGCGTGCCTTGACCTCCCGAGCCCCTGCTCACTACGACTGCATGCACGCCACCAACTGCATGCATGTAGGGTGCTGTGCCTCCAGCTACATGCTCTCGTTGCCCTGCATGCATACCGATTGCGCCCATCCTTTCTCCTGTGCCATCTACATGCGTGCCTGCTGCACGCACACCTCCTGCCCCAACTGCATGTCTGTGAGCCTCACTGTCTTGTGTGCTCGAGCCACCGTTTGCTGCGCGTTTGTGAATTCCACCATCTTCTGGCTCCTCCAGACCACTCTTTACACAAACCGATTTACAATTTTTAAAGAAATCTTGTACAACCGATTTGGGGATCTTTTCACCTTCATCAACAAATCTCTGTTCTTGTCGTACACACGCAAGAACTCATTCTGTAACACCACCCTGCACCCTCTTTCTGTCATCTGCCCGAGACTAAATATGTTGTTGCACAAGCTTGGTATAAAGTAAATTCCTATCAACAACTTCTTATCTCCGTTCTTGCATTGCAACATCATCGTCTCTTTGCATCTTATCTCCACCGTGGAGCCGTCGCCAAACTTGAGTTTGCCCCAAACTTTCTCGTCGAGCTCATGAAACATGGAGTTGTCTTCTGTCATGTGGTTGCTTGCTCCATTGTCCAAGTACCACTGATCCGTATGATCATGGCTACCTTCCTTCGTGCGTAGTTTTGGAACTACGTTCTCCTCATTCAGTAGCACCAAAACCAGTGCCTTTTCAACATATGAGGAGAGAAGTAGTTCTAGTGCTTCACCTTCTTTTTCGTCTTGGGCAAGGTTCACCTCCCCGTCTTTCTTTTTGCTTCAACAATCCAAAGCATAGTGCCCATAATAATTACAGTTGAAACACTTTATGTGACTATGACATCCTGACGTGTAGTGCCTGTACTCGCCACATTCAAAGCACTTGACATGTGACTTATCATAGGATTTGTCACCACTGCCTTGCCCAGCCTTGTCTTCACGACCATCTCTGCCGCCTCGACCACTTTGACCACCTCGACCACACCACCTTCCGCGGTTGTTTGATGAGCCACGACTGTCTCTCGGATCTCCCTTTAATAGCAACGTCTGCTTATTGTGAGTTTGAGATCCCTGCTCGTTACGTGACTGAAACCCCTTTAGTAATTCCTCATGTGTCTTGAGGGAGCCGGTGATCTCCTCTATCTACTTCTTGTCCAGATTGGAGGAGTACACAAGTGTGGTGACAACAGATATGTACTTCTCTAGAAACACGCGCAGGTACTTTTTCACCGCCACAGATTTCTTCATATTGTCACCAAGAGAGTTAACCTGATTGTGCAACGAAGTCAGTTTGATGGCGAACTCGTCCACCGACTGGGTCTCTCCCACCGTGATCGTAAAGCTTATGACCATGTTGAAGACCTAATCATCGTGGTCTTAACTAGTTTATGACCACATCTTCTGCTCTGCTACCGTGGTCATAACTCGTTTACGACCACATCTTCAACTTCTGCAGACACCTCCACTCGATCGCCATGGTCATAACTCGTTTACGACCACGTTTGCGAACCACGTCAAACTCGATAGATTTCCTAGAGCCAAAACTGCTCCCTCTTCTCTTCTTTATTTCTCTTTGTTCGATCACACCGATCGGCTTCTCTCTCTACTTCTGTCGTTACAATGCTCTCTTTTATACCCAGCTCTACGACTAAGAAATGAACTCGATTACGACTCGATTTCTACGACTGCGACACGAACTCGAAGAACTGAATCATACTCTACACGAACTCGAACACGATTACGACCACCAACTCATACATGACTATGACCACCAAACTGAAAATAAGATTACTAACTCTAACAACATGAACACTGGACTTTGTAGATCACTTGTAGCATTAGCATCAATTAGCAATTGGATTGTCAAATGATTTGAATCGATAAACTCACACTGAAGTGAAAAGAACTGAGCATCACTGCTCTACTGGTATCGCTCATGTAAGTACTCCCAGATTTGACGAGTAGACCGTAGACCAACAATGCTTGGCTAGATGGAGTCGTCGATACTGACCACCAAGATGGCTCGAACACAGGCCTCATCAACACAGTATTGCTCAAAAGCATCAATGGCATACTGAAAAGCCTCATTAGCAACATCAGTAGCAGCAGCCTCTGCCTCCTTCTTGGTGGCCTCATCCTTTATAGGAGGTGCAGAGGTAGGCTGCCTGGGAGGAGGCTAAACTGGCGGTGGCGGAGAAAGTCATGCACCAGTAACATGTCCCCATAGGCGAAGACTATCGAGCGTGATCTGCATGAGTGAATACCACAATATGTAATTCATCCCATGGAGGTTTACTCTCGATAATGGGTTATCAACTGATGGAATGGAAGCCATCGGTAGGCGGTGCTAGACAGCACGGCGACTAAGGCAACAAAATCTAACAGGCAACGCTGGATGGCGCGGCAGTTAGATCAATATTTTTTATTTCCTTTTTTACTTTCTTTTTTTACTAGTATGAAAATAAAACAGATCAAAGAGATTTGTTACCTTGTGCAGTGTGAACGGGCACGCACTAACACCTCACCTCGCCGGGCGACAGCTAATAGGCAGACCAGCGGGTGGTGGCTCCGGCAGCCAGGAGACAGGCCAGCGAGCGACAGTTGAGCAACTGCCAGATCGGGCGGGCGAAGACGACAGCCGGGGGCGATGATGGCAGGCCAGCAGATCGGACAATGGGTGGACGATGGCCCGCAGATTGGATGGCCGACGGACCGAGGCAGCGTCGGGCTGCCAATAGACCAAGGCGGCCAGGGGTGACGACGGGCGATGGACGACACAGGCGGCGACGACTTAGGTGACGACAGTGGCAAAGCAGCAGCAACTGGACGGTGGCGGCGACTCGACCGTGAACCGACAACGACGATGGGTGCGGAAAAACTATGGTTAGTACTCTAGCTACGATACCATGTTATATATATATATATATATATATATATATATATATATATATATATATATATATATATATATATAGAAAGTACAAGAGATATACAAAGAAATATGCCATACATAGATAAGGATACTAAAATATATAAGAAAATAAATAAAACAATTCTATTCTATCCTTAACAAATGAGTAACCTGTCGGCCTTCTACATGTGCATAGCCAGAAGGTTTCATCCCTGCATGTGTCCTACGTGGACAATATGTTGGTTCTGTGGCCCCACTGTTATTGACTACTATGTCCTATGGAGACATCATCCACTAGATGACTCCATTGTTCACAGATCACAGCATTCCACTATAGGTCCATATATATATATACTCTAGAGCTCTGAAGGAATTGTTCAAAAGTTCAAAGCTTCTAACTCTAAAACTTTTGTGGTAGTATCATTGTGTGCAAAGAGGGTGAGCCAGGAAGAGGAAGAAAGAGAGACTCTAAGAGCAGTAGGAATGGGAACATGAAGGAAAGCCTAACCTCTAATTCCTCCTTTAGCACTGGAGTTGGGGATTTGGTTCGATATTTTCCTGATGCCTCCCGTTCCTATGGTTCTTAGGTGCTCCTTCCTCTTACTTTTGGCTAGTACCATGGTTTTAGTAGAGAAAAACAAATGGTCCACATGCCTACATTTAGATGGAGGAGGCCTTGATGGTGAGTCGGGAAGAGGTAGAAAGCGAGGGTCTAAGAGCGTTGGGAATGGGAACATGAGGAAAGCCTAGCCTATTTATTTCCTCCTCTAGTCCTCTAGCAATGGAAGTGGAAATTTGGTTCGGTTTTTCCGATGCCTCCCATTCCTATTGTTCTTAAGCACTCCTTCCTCTTGCTTATGGCTTGCATAATTAGTTTCGCTGAGAAAATCAAAGATATGCAATGCGTATCATTTGGATGAAGAGATATTGGGGGTGAGCCGGGAAGAGGAAGAAAAGAGGGCCTAAGAGCAATGGACATGGGAACATGGAGGAAAACCTGAACTATTGGATTCCTTGCCTTACACTGGAGGTGAAAATCTTGTTTTGAGTTTTCTGATGCCTCCCAAGCCTATTGTTCTTTGGTACTCCTTCCTCTTCCTTTTGGCTCGCACAATATACAGGGGTTGCATGGTTGTTTCAGTTCTTCATGCACCTCTTATGCTTGATCCATTGCAGTATGTTTAATGTTTATTTATTTGGCATGCCTTAATCCATTCATCATGAGTTAAGATGATGTCTTGGCTAACTGGTTGTTTCATTTCCAGATTCTTTGGCGTTTTTAATCCATGCATAAGATGGTAGCTTGGCTAACTTGTGTACTCTCAGTTTCAGGTTCTACTAGCAGAATGATGCAAATGTTGACTTTTAACTGTTCTAGATAATAAAAAACACCATCTGTGACTAAGAGTTGAGTAGATAGCTGAGAAAAAATTGGGAGAAGAATGAAAAACAGATGCATAGTATATATGAACAATACCCTAGAGTCTAGAACATTCATAACATTAAACTAGCCTGTAAATGATTTAAAATGAATAAACTGATCAGATCCTACTGAGATTATACATGGGGCACATCAACCAAATGGCTAAATATATAGATTAGCATGGAAACTAAACAGAAATAACATATATATATTTGCACCTTCTAAATACTCACTTTTCAATGAAATGACAGTAATAACTGCTATTACACTCTCTCTAAATGCAACAAAACACTTAGGTAATAGCTCTCACACTTTGATGTGAGGCAGAGGCCCAGATACCATACACTCTTCAAGAGAGAATTTTGATGCATGCGCAAATGAATTGAGGTGCACAGGGACTTCAGTCTAAACTCTGAACACATGCATGCCCAGAAAAGTGTCAATGTGTTCTGTTCTGCTTGGATAATTCTGATTTCCTCTTGTTGAGTAATGAGTAGAGAGTTTGGACCTTTGAACATTCCATCCCTTTGGAGTTACATACATGATAAGCTACCAGTCTTGCTTATGTGGGACTTTGTTTATGGGCTAATGCCATTTTGTTTTGTATTAATGTATTATAGACGTACCTTTGTGATGCAGTGCTTGCTTTGTCTCATATGTCATAGAGAAGAAAGCATGGATAAGCTTGTAGAATCAATAGAAGTTTTCATATCGAATCATCAGGAAATTTAATTTATTTTCAAGTCTGGACAATTCCTCGATTTTACAGAGTGACCATACCACAAATGCATGGAAAGATACACTGTTTTTTCCCTGGAAAACAGTGCCAGGATGTATAGAAGTTTCAAAATCCACATTGCGCGTTATCTCCTAAGCGAAATCATGAATATTGCAAAGATTGTTAATCTTTTTGCACAAATCCACTAACAAGGTCCACCACATGTGTCCTATATTGGCATATTGTCCCAGGGGAGGCCTTCGCAGCACCGCCCCAGCCTCGTTGACTTACCGGGGGGAGATTAACCCCCATCCCCGGTCCCCGCGGGGACTTGACCCCTACGGAAATCCCCATGTAGGATTAAAAATAGGCTATATTATTATTAAAAAACTAATAATGTGACTTTGTTTATTAATTTATAATTATTTATGTATACTTTTTAAATATATATATTATAACTGTCATGTGGGGCAAGACATTCACCCGTAGAGCTAAAAAGGCAAGTCCATCAAGCCAGGGAAGTGGCTAAAATGGCGCCTGTAGAGGGAATAATGGCCGCATCATTAGCGGGTGCTATTTTTAGTAAGCTATTAAGGAGTGATTGAGAGTAATTTGAGGGGAATTGGTTGGCCAGATGGCTATGTAAGCTGCAGGGCACCCTGAGAATAATCAATATGAAGTTATCTTCCTTCTATCTCTACTCTCTCTAGCAAAATAGGGAGCCGAGGGGCAAAACCTCGCTCCACCTCTGCCAGCGGCTACGCTCTACGTAGTCAGGGGCCTCCACCTCCAGTACCTCCATTGCCCCACAACCAGCGCCATAACACCTTGGTATCAGGTTCCAGCCGATCCTCATCGCCCAGCCCACCGCTAAACCCCACCGCACCCACGCAATCACCCGCCGCCTCTGTGACGTCCACCATGGCAGCGCCATCCCCAGTTGATCTCGCGGCCCTCCTCCAGACCTTGGTCGAGACCGTGGAAACTCTGAAGACGTCCGTCGCCGAGCTCCAACAGGAGCGCCGCTCTGACTCCTCTTCGTCGGGCGCGAAGACCCTGGTCACTGGCGAGCACCACCATGACCGGCCTCCTCGCTTCCAGAAGATGGATTTTCCGAAGTACGATGGTAAGACTGATCCACTAGCCTTTATCAATCGGTGCGAATCTTATTTCCATCAGCAGCGCATCATCGAGGAAGAAAAAGTCTGGATGGCCTCGTACAACCTGGAGGACATTGCCCAGCTATGGTTCATCCAGGTGCAACAAGATGAGGGCACTCCTCCGTGGCGGCGTTTCACCGAACTCCTGAACCTGAGGTTCGGTCCTCCCCTGCGGTCCAACCCGCGGGGTGAACTGGCCGCCTGCAAGCGTACGGGCTCGGTGGTCGACTACCAGGACCGCTTCCAGGCCCTTCTCCCGCGCGCAGGATGCCTCACGGAGGCCCAACGCGTCCAACTCTTCACCGCAGGCCTCCAACCACCACTGAGCCTCGACGTGGAAATCCATCATTCGCAGTCCCTGTCAGTCGCCATGAGCCTCGCCAGGAAGCTGGAACTCCGGGAACAACTGGCCGCGTCTACCGCTCCACCACGGGCCGCAGGCGGGGGCCTGCTGCCAGCACCGCGCAGCCTACCGGCGCTTCCCGCTCCCACCGCCGCGACACCACCCGCCACCATCACCGTTGAGGGCCGCCCCGTCAAGAAACTTTCCCAGGCCGAGATGGAGGAACGACGGCGGCTTGGCCTCTGCTACAACTGCAACGACAAATTCAGCCGCGGCCACAATTAAGTTTGTCCACGGCTCTTCTTCCTGGACTTCGCCGACACCGCTGATGATGAAGGCATGGAGGAGACCGAGACGCCGAACGACGCGCCCCTCATCTCCCTCCACACCATCGCGGGCGTCCGCACCAGCGAGACCATGAAGGTCTTGATCACAATGGGCGGCGCCACTCTCCACGCCCTGCTTCGGGATCCACCCACAACTTCATTGCCGAGGACAGCGTGGCGGCCACCGGTCTCCTTCCCCAGCGCCGCGACTCTCTGTCCGTCACCGTCGCCAACGGAGACCGCGTGCCCTGCGTCGGGATGTTCCGCAGCGCCACCTTCGCCATCGAGCAGGAGCACTTCACCGCCGACTTCTACGTCCTTCCGCTCGCAGGCTACGACATCGTGCTGGGCACCTAGTGGCTGGCAACGCTGGGCCCCATTCTGTGGGATTTTGGGCAGCTCTCCCTGTCATTCTGGCGCGGCACTCAGCCCGTGTGTTGGCATGGCATTGCCGGCCCAGCCAGCCCACGCCTTCACACGACCACGGGCGGCAACCTCCTCGTCGCGCTGCTGGCAGAGTTCCAGGACGTCTTCACCGAGCCGAACGGGCTGCCGCCGCCGCGTTCCCACGACCACCACATCACCATGCTACCTGGTGCTGCCCCGGAGACCGTGCGTCCATACCGATACCCATCGGCACACAAGGATGAGCTGGAGCGGCAATGTCGCGACATGCTGCAGCAAGGCCTGATCCGACCCAGCTCATCGGCTTTCTCCTCGCCGGTCCTCCTCGTCAAGAAGGCGGATGGCTCATGGCGCTTTTGCGTCGATTACCGCGCGCTCAACAGCATCACCGTCAAGGACGCCTTCCCGATTCCGGTGGTCGATGAGCTGCTGGACGAGCTGCACGGCGCGCGCTACTTCACCAAGCTGGACCTACATTCGGGCTATCATCAGGTTCGGATGTTTCCTGCCGACGTTCACAAGACAGCGTTCAGAACGCATGACGGGCTCTATGAGTTCCTCGTCATGCCTTTCGGCCTTGCCAACGCTCCAGCGACCTTTCAAGCCTTGATGAACGAGGTCCTCCGGCCATTTCTTCGTCGCTTCGTCCTTGTGTTCTTCGACGACATCTTGATCTTCAGCACCAGTTGGGTGGACCACCTCCACCACGTCCGCGCCGTCCTCTCCGTGCTTCAGCAGCATCGCCTGTTCGTGAAGCGTTCCAAATGCGCTTTTGGCGAGCCAAAGATCGCGTACCTCGGCCACGTCATCTCAGCCGACGGTGTGTCCATGGACGCCGGCAAGGTCCAGGCGGTGCTGGAGTGGCCTGTGCCCACATCAGTTCGTGCTCTTCGCGGCTTCCTCGGCTTGGCGGGCTACTACCGCAAGTTTGTGCAGGACTACGGCCTCATCGCCGCGCCCCTTACTGCCCTGTTGCGCAAGGAGGGGTTCGGCTGGTCCGACGCGGCCGCGGCCGCCTTCGCCGCACTCAAGACGGCGCTCACCACCGCCCCCGTGCTGGCGCTTCCGGCCTTCGACAAGCCGTTCGTGGTGGAGTGCGACGCCTCCTCGTCGGGCTTCGGCGCGATACTGCTCCAGGATAAGCGCCCACTGGCTTTCTTCAGCCGACCAGCAGCGCCGCGTCACGCCTCCCTGGCGGCATACGAGCGGGAGCTCATCGGCCTCGTGCACGCCATCCGCCACTGGAGACCTTACCTCTGGGGTCGCCACTTCCTGGTCCGCACAGATCATTATAGCCTCAAGTTCCTCCTCGACCAGCGCCTGGCAACAATTCTGCAACACCATTGGGTGGGCAAGCTGCTGGGGTTCGACTTTGAGGTGGAGTACAAACCAGGCAGCACCAACGTCGTTGCCGACGCGCTCTCCCGCCGCGACGTCGACTCGGCCACGGCGTTCCTCCTAGCAGCTCCACAGTTCACCTTCATCGACAGGCTGCGCCAGGCCAACAGCACCGACCCCGCACTTATGGCGCTTCGGGAGGACATCCAGGCAGGCCGCCGCGCCGCACCCTGGGCTCTGGTGGACGGGCTGGACACCTTCGACGCCAAGCTCTATGTGCCCCCGTCCTCCACGCTCCTTCAAGACCTGGTGGCTGACATCCACAACGACGGGCACGAAGGCATCCAGCGGACTCTGCACCGCCTCCGCCGCAACTTCCATGCCCCTAATCTGCGCTCAGCTGTGCAGAATTTCATCCGGGGCTGCCTCACTTGCCAGCGGTACAAGACAGAGCACCTGCTTCCCGGCGGCCTGCTACTGCCCCTTCCTGTACCATCCATGGTGTGGGCTGATGTCGCGCTGGACTTCATCGAGGGGCTCCCAAAGGTAGGTGGCAAGTCCGTCATCCTCACGGTGGTGGATCGCTTCTCCAAATACTGCCACTTCATCCCGCTGGGCCACCCCTACACCGCCGAGACCGTCGCCAAGGCTTTCTTCGCCGAGATCGTGCTCTTGCACGGCATTCCGCAGTCCCTCATCTCCGACCGCGACCCGGTGTTCACCTCGGCGTTCTGGAAGGAGCTCCTCACCCTCTCCGGCGCCAAACTGCACATGACCACCGCCTTCCACCCACAAGCTGACGGCCAAGCTGAAGCCGCCAACAAGGTAATCGCGATGTATTTGCGCTGCTTCACAGGTGATAGGCCACGCCAGTGGCTTCGGTGGCTTCCCTGGGCGGAATACACATACAACACGGTGTTTCAAACATCCCTCCGGGACACGCCGTTCAAGCTGGTGTATGGCTGCGACCCGCCCTCGATCCGCTCTTACGATCCAGGCGAGTCCAGGGTCGCGGGTGTGGCTAAAACCATGGCGGAACGGGACGAGCTACTGGCGGATGTCCGCTACAGACTGGAGCAGGCCCAGGCGGTCTACAAGTCCTACTACGACCGTCGTCACCGGCCGGTATTCTACAATGTGGGGGATTGGGTCTGGTTGCGCGTGCGTCACCGCACCCCCCTCTCCCTGCCCACAGCGACGTCCGACAAGCTCCGCCCCGCTACTACGGGCCATATAAGGTTGCAGAGGTCATCAATGTGGTCGTCGTTCGCCTGCACCTGCCGCCTAGTGCCCGCATCCATGACGTCTTTCACGTCGGCCTCCTCAAGCGCTTCAACGGTCAGCCTCCAGAGTCTCCACCGCCACTGCCTCCTATGCATCACGGCGTGGCGACCGGTTCCGGCGGCGGCGATCAAAGCCCGCCGCACGGGCATTCGCCAGTGCTCATCCAATGGCAGGGCGAACCACCTTCTGCAGCCACCCGGGAAGACGTCGACTCCTTTGTCCAGCGCTACCCACAATTCCAGCTCGTGGACGAGCTGCTCGTCGAGGGGGGAGAGATGTCATGTGGGGCAAGACATTCACCCGTAGAGCTAAAAAGGCAAGTCCATCAAGCCAGGGAAGTGGCTAAAATGGCGCCTAGTAAGCTATTAAGGAGTGATTGAGAGTAATTTGAGGGGAATTGGTTGGCCAGATGGCTATGTAAGCTGCAGGGCACCCTGAGAATAATCAAGCAATGAAGTTATCTTCCTTCTATCTCTACTCTCTCTAGCAAAATAGGGAGCCGAGGGGCAAAACCTCGCTCCACCTCTGCCAGCGGCTACGCTCTACGTAGTCAGGGGCCTCCACCTCCAGTACCTCCATTGCCCCACAACCAGCGCCATAACACTAACATATAGATTATTCAAGTTTTAGTCTAAATACAAGAAAAGAGTACAATCTCTTATATTAAAAAACTATAATCTATCTATAAAAAATTGTTTTTATTGGGTCCCTGTGGAACCCCGCGGGGGAGGGCGACCCGACCCCGTCCCCGCCCCCATTCCCCCGTGGGGAAGATCGCCCCCGCCCCCCATGGGAAAATTCCCCATATGCCCCGTCCCCATGGGAAAAACTGCCACCCCTAAATACACATGCTATGAATAAGAGTTAATTGGAACAATCAGTGGAAGGGGAAAAGATAAAATGCACTTATGCACATAACATGAAAGTTGGAGATATTTAGGGCCTGTTTGGGACTGCTCCGCTCCATGTTTTCCAGCTCCGCTCCTAACTTCGCTAGCCAAACAGGTCTAACTCCAAAAACTCCGCTCCAAGAAAAAGATGGAGTTAGAGGCCAACTCCACGTTTTTATGGAGCTCCTCAAGGGGTACTCCACAAACAAAGGTTTCCAAACTCCTCGTGGAGTTGATGAAAAATTACCCACCACTGCCATTACACAATTCCTCTCCTCCATACCGATTGGATTTCTTTTCCTTCTCCGACTTCTCTTCTCCCCGCGCCTTCGCCCCGCGCCGCGCCGCCTTCTCCGCCCCCACCGCGCGCGCCCTTCTCTCGCGCCCACCCGCGTCGCCCCTTCTCGCCCTCACCCTGCGCCGCCTCTTCTCGCCCCACCCGCGCCCCTCTCCTCCGCCCCCACCCGCGCGGCTCCTCTCCTCCGCCCCACCGCGCCGCTCCTCTCCTCACTTCACGCGCGCCGCCTCTCCCTCCTCCCCGACCGCGCTCCTCCTCCTCCGCCCCGACCGCTCCGCTCCTCTCCTCGCCTCCGCCCCACCCGCGCCGCCCTCTCCTCCGCCCCCCCGTGACGCTCCTCTCCTCCGTCCCCACCCGCGCCGCTCCTCTCCTCCGCCCCACCCACGAGGCCGGTGAAGGGGTGGGGATGGAGCTGCCGACCAAGGGCGCCGCGGCGCGCGGCGGCAGCCCACCGGCGCCGCCGAGGAGCTGCGCGTCGGAGGTGCTCGAGAAGCTCACGCGCGAGACACGGAGGCGGTGCAGGCTCGAGCGGCCACCGGGTATCGGCGGTGGACGACGAGGCAATGATGGAGGAGTTCGTGAAGCGATTCGAGGAGTTCATTGGGCGCAGTATAATTACTTTAGTATGTCGATTCGATGGAAATCGAAACGGTATGAGATAATTTAGATAATGTGCGAGTATATAATGCTCAAATTATCTTTGGTAAAAAATTTCATCTTTGAAATCCAATGGATGCACTTTGAAGGGATGGAAAATTAGGATGTTGTACTGGTATAGAGAGTTTCGTTAGTTTAAGATTCTTTGCTTCAGAAAGCTAATGAAGTTTCCCGTGGAAAGGGAAGGGATTTTATTTTGAATAGTAGTGATCTGTTAACTGATAAATAGGGAGCCAAACAATTGAACTCATTTGGGTGAATGAATTCATTTGGACTTTGGAGTGCATACTCCTTAATTAACAAATCGGATGGTTTTGTAAGTTAGCCCCAATCCTATTTGCTATGTCTTCAATTGTGCAATGAAATTGTCAACTTTCGTCATGGGCGACTATCACTAAGAAGTTTTTAAGACAACTCATGTTAGAGGAGTATATATGCCTTGTAACTTACCAACTGTAGTTCCTTGCCGGTCATCGGATGTAAAAGCACTACTGGTACAAACTCCCTAGTAAATTATGAAACCAACCTTACTAGTATGTAACTTTTGCGAATTGTTAGTTCAATAGGGAGAAAATCATATGTGTTTGTGGTTATTCTACTAAGAGAAGTGCTATTTGATATGATTGAACCATGTGATATTTCACTTCTTTTGACATTTCATGAAAAGAAGCAATTAAATTAATGCTTGATGTTAGAATGCAATTAGTTTATTTTGTGTTTATAAAATTATGAACCAATTGCTTTATGTTGTTTGTCTTTCCCAGGATATGGACTCCATTGTTGAAACAATGATGCAGCAACTTTTGTCCAAGGAGATTCTTCATGAACCCATGAAGGATATTGTAGAAAAATACCCAAAATGGCTGGAGGATAACAAAGACAATATACGCAAAGAAGAATATGAGCGTTACAATCACCAACGCTCCTACTATGGATGTATTCCGTGATGAGTTGGCAACCGCTATTTCTCTAGCTTGGAGCTAGA
This sequence comes from Dendrocalamus sinicus, assembly GCA_036346575.1. Classification (NCBI taxonomy): domain Eukaryota; kingdom Viridiplantae; phylum Streptophyta; class Magnoliopsida; order Poales; family Poaceae; genus Dendrocalamus; species Dendrocalamus sinicus. The sequence continues at coordinate 17,665,624 of CM070650.1, forward strand.
ATTATGTATCGGAACACTTGCATTCGTAGTCATTTTGGTTTAAACTACTCTCTAGTTATCTATGGACAATTATTTGTATTCGAATGATGGACTTTGTTAATTATCTATCATGCACGTTGCAATTTATGAGACAAAAGGATGGAATTATTTGACCAAAATAATTGTTTTTTGGTTTTCTCGAATAAATTAATTGCGATTATAATATTTTACATCATATTTCAATTGGCAACAAAAAAAAATTCAGTTACATATGCTCATGATTATCAAAACATACACCAAACATCATTCAGGGGCACATTGGACATTTCTCAGGGAAACCTCACATTCCTGGAGCTGGAGCTAGCTGCGTGCCAAACAGGACCACCTGCTCCAGAAACTCCACAGTAGAGCTGCTCCATGGTGGAGTTGGTGGAGCAGAGCTGGAAAAACTGGAGCAGAGCAGTCCCAAACAGGCCCTTATAGTTAGCTATTCAGCCTCAAAGGAGACTTGACTCAGATTAGTTTTTCCTATTGAGATTACATTAATCAGTCAAAAGCCAGGCTGCTATGATCTAGAGAATAGGAGCAGACATTGGAGTGTGGAGACTAGAGGCTGGACAGAAAGGAGAACATACATGTAAGATGAACACTAGAGAACATTTGTAAAAGTACTTAGCAACTTAGCATGTAAAATGATTTAAATCGACTCAACTGTTTCTATCCCCAGTGAGATGACACAAGGGGCATAGCCAAGGAAATGTGAATACACATAGATTAGCAGGAAACTAGTACAATAATAGTGACAAAAGCTATTTGCAACTTTGTAATATATATTCCACCTCAAATGGGAATGACACTGATTTCTATTAATACTCTTTCCTTCAATTGATCAACAAGATACTTGCATAATCTCTCCTATACAGTGGTTAAGCAGAGACCAAGCTAGCTATCCAATGCTCTTCAAGATTTCTCATTCTTCCTGGATATTTCAAGTCAAGCCTGTCCTGGAAATACTACATACTTCATCGGATGAACGCACAGTTGAAACCAATACTTTTGTGCTAATCGACGTGTACATTGTCTTCAGGCTGGATACATGCATGACCAGAAAATTAATGTCACTGTGTTTTGGTCTTCCAAGGGATTGTGGTCAGTTTATAGTTCATGAAAAATTCTCCATTTGTAAAACGAAATCAATGGTTGGGTTTCTAGTTTTGTTTTCCAGTTACTGATGTACAGAGTTTGGACCCATCAGCCCTTGGAGTTTACGCTTACATACATGATACATATTTTGCTTATATAGAACCTCTTATATTCATGGACTAAATGGCTAATATTATACATTAATTTCCATATGTTTTGGGGGCAGATCGTCTTAATTGTGAGATATTGTTTGCTTGGTTCTGGTGATCTTCCATCACATGCACTATTCTCTCTTCGTCCACCTGGCTCTCATTCTTAAAGACACTGAATGAATGCATGGCTCCTTTTTCCTTTCCACTTTCTGTAAATGCACGGCTCAGCGTCAAGGACTAATCTTTTGGCTTTTTTTTATGACCATGGGAAGAAGATCTCCTGACCTCCTCCCTACAGGTGCCTTACATTAGCAATAGATGCTCCATGGCCCACTGTCATTGACTGACATGCACTATGGTGCACCATGCAGAGGTGTGTGTATTCATTGCTTTTGCTCACAGGGGTTCTGTACAGTCTAGAGCACTGCACAAGGGATCTATATATACCTCAGACAGAACACTGCAGGCATCGTTCAACATTTCAAGCCTCTTACTTTGGAACTTTTGGAGCCATAGGCCTTGAGGGTGAGCTGGGAAGAGGAAGAAAGTTGTAGTCTAAGAGCAGTGAGAATGGGAACATGGAGGAAAGCCTGAGCTATCCGTCTGCACCTGCCTCCCATTCCAATCGTTCTAGGGTGCTCCTTCCTCTTCCTTTTACCTCACGCAGTTGTTTTAGTATTGAACACTGAAAGATACCCATGTTTAGGATCAGGTGATGATGCATTCAGAGTGAGTCGGGAAAAGGAAGAAATAAGTATCTAAGAGCGGTGGGCATGGGAACATGGAGGAAAGCCCAGATTCTTCTTTCCCTCTAAATCTAGGGGTCAAGATTTGTTTTGGTGTTTTCCTGATGCCTCCCATGCCTATTGTTCTTAGATGTTCCTTTCTCTTCCTTTTGGCTTGCACAACTGTCTTGGCAAATATGCATAGATAGGTTTAGATGATGAGATTGTGAAGGCGAGTCAGGAAGACGAAGAAAAAGAGCATCTAAGAGCATGGGAACATGGAGGAAAGCCTAAACTAGTATTTCCCTCTACAATTAGGGATCAAGATCCGTGTCAGAGTTTTCCGATGCCTCCCATGCTTGTTGTTCTTAGGTGTTCCTTCCTCTTCCCTTTTGACTTGCAAAACGGTAATCACGGCAACAAACGACAGCTTCATGGCTTCGTGGTTCGGTACTTCGGTCAAAAAAACATGCAATAGTCAACTCAATGCACATGCCAAATTGCCATTGAACTGGATCATAAGGCGATTTTGGTGACCAATAACCTGACCTATGACGATTTCACAGAATTCAACCTAAGACATATACATGAACAATAAATATTCATTGAATTTAGCAACAAATTCTCTCATGGATAAACAAACCATCAGATAAATCACTATGTCGATCACATGTTGCAATTGTAGAAGAGGAAGAGCTGAAGATGGGAACTCACTGAGCCGGTCCGCCGCCGTCTTCGGCCGGCCAGAACTGAGGTGGCGCAGCAATACTCCGCGCGCCCACCCTTCATGCGCGCCACCGCCGAATCACCGTCTTCCCCCGCACGTCCGCCCCTCGCGCTCGGAGTGGACGAGTGGGGGGATCGATCAGCGGAGAAAGAGGAATCCAGGCTGCCATCGGCGCCGAATCGGAGGCGACCCAGGCGGTGGCGGGGTGCGAGCGCCGAGACGGGCGAGTCAGCTAGGGGAGAGCGCGACGAGCAAGGAGAAATTTCTTCTCTCTTTTTTGAGAGAACTTTTCTTTTCTTTATCAAGTTCCATCTCGCTAGTTGGCCTGCGTGGGCCTTAGCCTCTCGGAGGCTCAAGTGTCTTTACTAGCATTGGACCGGCCCAATTCTGTAGCAGGTGGCCTTGGACTTTGAACTTCTTTGTTTCTTTTTGGATGTAGCAGCCTTAAGACTTTGTTTCTTTTAGGTTGCGGCGGCTGATGGATTTTTTTAATTATAGATAATTTTTATTTATATTTTTAAGACAGTAGTGGATGGCATGTATAATTTTAGATTAAAAAACCGTTTGAAAATTTTTACTTTAAAAAAATCATCCTTTTTATTATGACTTCCAAAGAAATCAAAAAGCCTAAATAACAAGACTTGAGTTTACAGTTACATGTACATGCTAGATGTTTTGCTTACGAGAAAAACTAAAGATGTTAGCAAAAAACGCCGGGATACATCTGAGTCGTTTGATCAAATGGGACGGTACTAGGTGCTCCCATCTCTCCTTTCTTATCCCGTCTCTTCCTCTTCCCTCCGCACGCATACGTCTTCTTCATATAGAGCATGTTTATATTGCATACGGCTAATAGTTTTTGGCTGAAACTAAATAATAGTAGCTGAAAAAAGTGGTTTTTAGGAGGAGATGAGCGGCGAGAAAAGTGAGAGAGATGCTGCTCGAGATGGGAACAAGGGGAGTAGAGAAGCCGCTTAAAAAATCTAGGTATTCATACTGGTTTTTAGCTTCTCTAAACAGAAGTCAAAAGCCAATACGAATCCCAAAATCACCCATCTCCCTCCCTCCCCCCTCTCTCTCCACTCCATCGCTGGCAAAATCGTGTAGGGCAAGCGGTGGGCTGGCCCTCGAGCGACGGTGGGTAAGGGTGTGTTTGGATGCTAGGATGACCCAGGGATGGAATGGTCCCGTTCCAATTTTGAGGTCATCCAGCTATTTGGTTGGTGGAATGGGGAAGAATGGAATGGAAGCAAATGGTCCCTCCAAAGGGAATATTCCTCAAAGATTCCGGATCATACCATTCCACAAAAAATACCGGATCATACCATTCCACAAAAATCCCTCCCGTGCTCTCACCCCTCTCTCTCCCCCTCCCTGCTCCAGCGGCGGCGCGGAGGCCGGGCGGCAGCGGCGTCGCGGAGGTCGGCGGCGGCGGCGTCGCCGGAGGTCGGGCGGCGGCGGCGTCGCCGAGGTCGAGCGGAGGCCGCGCGGGAGGACGGGCGCGCGCGCAGCGCAGAGAGATCGCGCGCGCGCGCGAGGTCGCGCGGCGGCGCGCGCGCGAGGTCGGGATCGGCGGCGTCGCGCAAGATCGAGCGGCGTCGCGAGGTCGGCGTGGCGGCGCGCGCGCGAGGTGGTCGGGCGCGGGAGGCCGGCGGGCGGCAGCGCAGAGATCGGGCGCGGTCGGCGTCGCGTGGTCGGCGGCGTGGGCGGCGCGCGGAGATCGGCGCGGCGCGGCGTGGAGCTCGGTGAAGGGCCATCCACCAACCAAACAAGAAACGGAACGGTTCCATTCTTCTCCATCCCACTAACCAAACAAAAAATGGAACCATCCCATACTACCAACCAAACATATGGACGGAACCATCCCGTTCCATCCCAACCCAAAAAACTGGAATCATCCCATCCTATTCCTCCCCATTCCACCAACCAAACACACCCTAAGTCCTCCATGCGGTGAGTGGCCACACGCACGTAGGAGGCATGGTTTGGCTTGATGCGCAAAGTAGAGTAGCAGCCAGAAAGGGCAGCCAACGAGGGGGAACATGGTGGTGTTGCCGGATCACGCCGGATCTGACGTCCTTCTCGCCGAGAGGGGGCAGGGTTGAGCGGCGACCAGCAAGGGATGTGCCAGAAGAGGGGAGCCCAGCAGCCGAAGAGGTCGATTGAATCCGGTCTCATCCCCATGACCGGCCACCATATCCGGTTCCTCTTTACTCATGGCTCAACGGGGCGTGATGCACTCGAGTGCATAGTGTCGCAGCAAAAAGAGGAAACTCGTAAAAATTGACTGATACTTTTTTAAACTTATTAGAACTTCTTAAAACACTTTGTTGAAATTTTTTGATTGAAATTTGTTGAAACTTGAGTTCCAAAATCTGAAATTAATTAAAGTTTTCGCTTTCTTGGAATCTTCCAGACTAGAAACACATGAAACTCATTGAAAACTAAAATTTTTCAAACGTTTTTTTTTATGAAATCTATTGCTATACCGTTACAATGGTATGCTGTTCTCCTTTGCTTATGTGGAACCTCTTAATATTCATCAATAAGCCATAAGGGCTATGCTTATGTGGAACCTCTTAATATTCATCAATAAGCCATAAGGGCTATGCTTATGTGGAACCTCTTAATATTCATCAATAAGCCATAAGGGCTATGCTTATATGTAACCTCTTAATATTCATCAATAAGCCATAAGGGCTAGTGTCATGTATTATCCTGTTATTTGTTGTGAAGCAGAGCACCTTTCATAATTGTAAGTTTACCTTCAAAAAAATAATCGTAAGTTATTATTTGCTTGCTTAATTGGTTGTGGTGATATCTCCAGTACATTTGTTGCCCTCTCTCTTCCTCGTTGCTCTCGCATAGACACGTTCTTAAAAAAATTTCGAATGAATACGTCGTTTCTTTTCCTTGTTGGCTTTTTCTATACGCATACGCAGAAGATCTCCTCCCTAGACATGCCCTGCACCGCTACACTAACAATACAGGTTCCAGGGCCCACTGTAATTGACTGATATGCGTGTTATAGTGCACCCTGCAGTAGATGTATGTTCACTGCTTTCCCTTACAGGGGTTCTGTACAGTCTGGAGCACTGCCCTGGAGGTCTATATATACCCCAGAACAATGCATGTATTGTTCAATAGTTCGTGCTTCTTATTCCGAAATGTCTCGAGTTGTAGGCACGAAGGGTGAGTAGGGAAGAGGAAGAAAGAGATAATCTAAGACCGGTGGGAACGGGAACATAAGAGAAAGCCTGAGGTATCCATTTCCTCCTCTGTTTTCTCGATGCCTCCCATTCCTATCATTCTTAGGTTCTCCTTCCTCTTGCCGTTTTACTCATGCAATTGTTAGTTGCAGCGAAGACAGAAGACACCCATATATAGGTTTAGGTTGATGATGCCTCGAAAGTCAGTCGGGAAGAGGAATAAAAGAGTGTCTAAGAGCGATGGGCATGGGAACATAGAGGAAAACCCGTAGTATTCTTTCCCTCTGAAATTAGGGGTTAAGATTTCCTTTAGTGTTTTCCCGATGCCTCTCATGCCTATTGCTTTTAGGTGCTCCTTCCTCTTTACCTTTTGGCTTGCACAACTATTTTAGCACACGAAACAAACCATATATATGCATATTACATTTTTTCGGTAGTGATGCCTTGAGGGTGAGTCGGGAAGAGGAAGAAGAGTTTCTAAGAGCGGTGGGCATGGGAACTTGGAGAAAAGCATAGACATTCGTTTGGGTGCTTTCCCAAATCCCAATGCCTCCCATGCCTATTGTTCTTTGGTATTCCTTCCTATTCCCTCGGCTCGCACATTGTTTTCCATCAGAATAACAAGTGACAGCTCCACGGTTCGGTTGGCCGTCTGTTCTTCGTAATGCTTGCGAAACACTCTTTCAAGTGTCTATCTATATCTAATCCTTTCTATATTACACACATGTCGCCACAATCTAACTAAACCCACAGATCCAAGATGATTAGAATGGCATCACTTGAGCAGAGCAGCTCAGACCTTGCCATTGGCATCGCCATTCTGCCCGTCGATGTTCCTGACGGGGCCCTTGAACCACTTCCTGGCGTCGAGCACCCACCACAGCATGATCAAGCACTAGCAGACGCCGAGCGCGACGGGCGCGTAGTTGAAGTTGTCCGTCCTGATGGGGTACACGGTGGGGAGCAGGAACACGGAGCAGGTGCAGCAGATCCACAGGAAGGCGACGAGGCAGACGGGCCGGCTGGCACCGCGCAGGTAGAGGGGCCCTGGCTTGACAGTGGCGGAGGCACGGTGGATGTATGGGGTACAACTACTCCCTTAAAAATTTTGCATAAAAATTCGATATATATCTTCCTAATATACAAAATATACACTACATATTAACATACTCTATGTTGTCATCAATTGCAACCCACATTCGGCAGCCGATTAGATCCAGAAAAATTCTAGAAAATTCCTTGAGACTCAAGGAACTCAAATAAAATATTTTTGGCAAATGTTAATGTTTATTTTAATCATATTAAATCTTTTTAATTAATAAAAATTCCAATTAAGCTGTAATTAATTCCAGAAAAATCTAAATGGTGAACATTATTTTAAAAGTTTCAAAAAGGCTCTGAAAATCAGGATGTTACATCCTTACAATACAAGAATTCAAGTGCTTCTATTTGAGCATTCCATTATTATTAGAAAATATCCATTTTAGATAGAAATAGTCACCTCATTCCTAAAATCTAAAAATATGTCATTTAAAATATATTTAGTCGAACTTTAATATATTTAGTCAAACTTTAAAAACTTTTACCACTGATATACATAAAAAAAATATTTGTACTTTTGTTCTTGTCATTGGTACTGTAGCGATACTATAGCATCAACAGTACCAACAGCCGTAGCACTCCGCATTGAAATGATACTAATAGATTTTTCATTAATATTGGGTTTCATGCGGCAACCAATTCACCTAAAAGTTTAAGCTGTTGAGGAAGGTAGGCAATACGATCAGAAGCACTTTCATATTATTATATTTTATATATTTTTTGTTAACATATAATTAGAAAAGGTTGTGGTCAAAGGTGAGTATTGGAGACAGTGTCAATGTCCAAAATGACATCTATTTGGGAACAGAGAAATTGTCGGGACAAGATAAGAATTTTTACTTCTAGATATAGCATTCTGATATGCGCATAAGGATGAATCTAGATTCCCATTAAACAACATTCTTAGTATAACAGTCTAGAATTACTCTTGTCAGGATACTTTATAAGTTCATCTTGCAATCAGTGTAATGTTTTTTTAAGAGTCTACAGAGTTTTGATAGTAATGGAGGAAAGAGTGTTCTCCTAGACCAGGAGAATTTTAAAAGAAAACAAGCATGAATCCCAAAGCTTTGGATTACACCAGTTTGACTTGCTCCTTATTTTAATAAATTGGTTTATAATAACTTTTCTTAAAAAAGTATTGTTTGGGTCAGCACAGAACCAGTATTTTAAATGACAGTAAGCATAGATTTCAAAGCAACTTTTATAGTTGACCTTCTCTCTTTTTAATTCATGGCATCCAGTATCATCGCCCCTATGATCACATTCCGGGACATGTAGTATTACTGAGTAAAACATGAAGGAATAATCTTCCTTTTCCCTAAAATTTTGTCCAAAAGATTACAAATCAAATAATACAATACAAGCAATTGATATCACACGGAATATGTGAAGAACTGAAGATAATCAATCTGTGAAAAATAAAGTTCCATGGAACAAATATTGGTATACAACATACTTTTGGTTCTAAACTAAAAGTAGCATATAATGATGTAGCCTGCTGAAAGAAACTAATTATTTGTAACTGTATTGGAAGAAGAACATAGTAACCCTTTGATTATAACTCTTTTTACAAAGAAACATAAAAAAGCAAACATTTGGATTGAAGTTTGCAACTAAATAAAAACTCTGGTAACAAGAAAGAGAGAGCCATACCTCTCCTGTTAAAAGAAATAAACTATACAGAATCAAAAGAACGGAGGACTTGTTCCAGAACAAGTCTAGTCTGGCTGTCCAAGGGTTTCTCCTTGGCATCTGAGTAGGCTATATTGAGCAGATAGAGCTTTCTAGAAGCAACAAACACAGCCGAGAATATGCGCTTCATCCCTCCCCTGGTGCTATCCAATGAGTACTCGATTTCGTACACTGTCAGGCCACCGTGGCCTGATCTCTCGCCAGCAGAAATCACCTGGGCCGACTTGGTACTTTCCTGTATTAAGTGAAAGGATTCAAACCAACTTCCAATACTACCACTGAATTTCTTCAAAACAACTAAAGGACCTCATTATTGAATGATTGAGTTTCCACGGATACTGTTCATTTGCATACATTAGATGTTACTGAAATAGAAATAAGAAGGCAACAGGTGCCAATCAGAAATTCCCTGTACAACAGATAGGCAGTGCACCCAGAATGAATTTACAAGATTGTTCAGGTATAAATGTACCTTTTTCTTCTCTGCCTGCAGAAGCCTATCCGCGACGAACTGCGGCGTCCCGAACTCCGTCAGCGACGAGAGCCGGACTGGGTTGACGACAACCCCAATATTGTTACTCCCCTTCCCCTCTTGCTGAAAGAGCGCCGTTGCCCCGGCCTTCTCCACCTTCACCAATCTCACAACAGAAACGGACAATTCACAACTCCAATCCACAATCCCGACGCACCAAATGCACAAAGCATCCTACGCTACCGCAATACATATTTCGTATTTCCCCTACGTTGCAGCACCAAGTGGCTTAAAGTGCTTCGTCGTACCTTGGGCCACGAGGCGGGCTTGAGGAGGGTGAAGCCCTGGTCCTGGTCGGTGTACCGCTCCAATTCCAGCTCCGCTGCACCTCCTCCTTGTCCTCCTGCTTCAGCCTCCGCTTCCGATGCGGAGGCCACGGAGAGTTGCGGCGACGAGGCGGGGACGGGGAGGGCGGCGAGGAGCAGCGAAGCGGCGGATACGGCCCTCCTGGTTAGCAGCGCGGGAGGGGAGGAGGAGCCGCATTTGGTCGCCGTGGCGCGGGGCGGAGGCGAGCACTGGGCGCGGCCGGCGAGCTTTAGCGGCGGGCCGCGGCGGGGGCAGCCGACGAGTGGCATCGATTTGCGATTGGGAACGAGAGAGAAGCTTTCGCTCGGGGCTACGGCCTCTCCGGCTCTCCGCTCCGCTAGTTATCGCCGTTCGACACTGGCCGGTGGGCCTGCTATTGGCCGTTTATTAATGGGCTGGGTGACAGTGGGCCAGAATCCTTAGTCTACCATCGTTGCAGTTTTTTTTTTTTTTTTGGAGTATCATCCTTGCAGTTTGAAAACTCGTTAAAATGCTAAATAAATAAATAAAACTCCAGAAAAACTACATAACATTATAGCGTTTGGAGCCAAACTAACAGAGTAGGGCATCACCGTCGGGTCGTATCATCTGTAGCCATTCATTCCACCTTCCACCTACGACCACACCTATATAATGAAATGTGCCGAAAGTTGCTTAAAACTTCAAACCCAAAAATCTGAAATTTTATAAAAACTTTTATACAATTGAAACATCATGAAACTGTTGTACCATTGAAAATGCATTTCGACGGTATAGCATGGGCTAGCAGCTCTCATAAAACTCTTTAATAAATGGAAAAATATAGAAAAGAATGAATAGCTGAAACAAAACAAATACTTTTTCTAACTCAATAATATGGTATAAAAAACTCAATAATATGGTCTAAGAAACTCAATAATATGGTCACTCAGTCACTCTCGTGAACTCGTGGAACCTTAGTCGCCAGGAGTGATCATTGTCTGATGCAACTCCACCTATTCATCACTAACCCACCTCAATCTTCTTCGGTGCTCTCGGCAATGCTAAGTGAGGGACTCGTCGATTTCCAAAATTAACTATAAGTTTCTTTAATTTGTTCTATGTGTTTATTCTAGATATGGTCATTCTAACTTTTATTTATGAGATTCTCTGTCATTGAATAACTCACTTCAATAATATACCATCGAATAACTTCTTATTCCTCCTATATCATCGGGTTTCAATTTTCTCACTCTACACCGTGTCGTCTCCTCTCCGCCTAACCCATGTTGTTAACTTGAGAAAAAGACTATATTGTCCTTGTGAAAACATGCTTCCCTCCATGCCACTATGAAGGCTTGAAGAATACGTACATTACATTTTTTGGCGTCAACTATTTTCCACCAACACAAACAAGCAGTGACATAAGGCCCCGTTTAGCAGAGCTCTAGCTCTAAGAAATCTGTAGAGATTTTCTAGAGCTGGTCATCTGTAGCTCTAGGAAATCCTGAATCTAGAGTTGCAGGCATGTTAAGTGCATTTACATGACTCATTTCATTTATATTATATATTAAATAAAAATATTTAAATCACTTTAATTTAGTCAACAAACTACAGATCCAGCATAGATCTCGGAGCTAGAGCTGTGCCAAACGGGACCTAAATACATGGACAAGCACTAAATTCACTCTACAGATCACCTGACCAAGCACTAAATTCACAAAATACCAAGAGAACAGGCACAAATTTCATCATTCTCCAGATCACATGGCATCAAGTGGCCATCAAGTGTCACTACTGGCAGCAGGGACCGAGAGCTCCTCGTGGGCATCGGTAGGGATGTAAAAAAAAACTCAAAGCTCGTGAGCTACTCGAGTTCGGTTTGTTCTAGGCTCGATTCGAGCTCGGTTCGAACTTTAAACGAGCCGAACTCGAGCTTGACCTCGAGCTCGCGAGCTTCACCGATCCGAGCTCGAATAGTTCGCGAGCCCCGATTCGAGCTTAAATAGTAATACATATTAATTCTTACCGAGCTTACTCGAGCCGAACCCGAGCTCGAACTTGTCTTATTATTGAAAATTAGTGGGTATTTGAATTATTTTGAATGTTATCGAGCTTACTAGAGCCGAGCTCGAGCTTAAAAATTTCTTATTATTGAAAAATAGTGCATAATAAATTGTTTTAATAGTTATCGAGCTTCAACAAGCCGAGCTCGAGCCTACTCGAGCTTAGGCCGAGCCGAGCTCGAGCCCAGGTCCAAGCTCGGACCCCAACTCGAGCTCGGCTCGAGCTTCTACCGAGCTCGAGCCTGGAAGGCCAAGCTCGCTCGAGCTCGGCTCGTTTACAGCCCTAGGCATCGGTCGTGGGCATCGGGAACTTGCCATGGGAGGTAAAATTTTTGCTTTTTAGCCCAAAATTTGAAAGCTTTTTACATATGAACCCCTGGAGAAAAGATTTACAAAAATTGACCCTTACCACGGCGCCAAAGTATATGGCGCATAGTGTGGATGTCACAGCGCCATATGCTTTGGCGCTGCGCATGGCCACATAGGATCCACGGTGGCATAGCACGGCGCCAAACCACATGGCGCCGTGACATGCATATACGGCGCTTACGGCCGTGGCGCCGTGATATGGGGCTTAGCCCGAATTTTACAGTTTAGGTGCAAGTCCAGCTATCACGGCGCCAAACCTTCTAGCGCCATATTTAGCTCACCATGGGAGTCAGCCGCATCCATTGGGACATTGCCAGGGCCGTGGGCCGTCGCGGGGACTGGGCCACCGCCAACAAGTTGGCCGTCGGGGGCTTCATCGCGACCACTATTCTACTTGGGGATCTAGGGCTCGTGGTTTCCTGCCCGAATTTTTTCTATTTTAGCCCTTTTTTAAAAAAAATTTCACATTTAGACCCCTGGTGGTTTTAATTCCGTTTTTGGACCCAGGGGTCGGAGCCGTGACCCACGGCGCCGAGGTAACACGTCTCGGCGCCGTGGTCCACGGCTCCGAGGTCCCGGGCCCGCACAAGCCTAGCGGCATGCGTGGCGCTGACGTGCCAAGAGGTCGGCGCCGTAACTGGTGGCTCCGAGCTCGGCGCCGTGGGCCATGGCTCCGAGCTCGGCACCGTGGGTCATGGCGCCGAGCTGTGAAAATTCATATTAGCCACCGTGGCCGGTGGCGCTCCAGCTCGGCGCCTTCAAAATAATCCGTAGCTTTTGGAAATATATATAAAATTGATGAACTGTGTGAAACACAATTTTCTGCTACATTTTTTGATGATGTTGTGTGTGTTCGATCTGAAAATTTCGGGTGCTAGTATGGTAATAATGTTTGTAACTTTTTTCCTAAGCAGGGAACTCCGATGGTCAAATACTAATTGTTAGAGAAGGGGATAATGGTGTTGCTTATTTATGGAATTCAAAAGAGCTAAAATGGGGCAAGGCAAGAACCCCATTATATTGCCCATAAGTAATTATGTTGCTACCTCAAATCACATGGTATAATCTGCGAAGTTGAGGATATAGTTTAATGTCTTGTTATTTTTTTGCAGAGATTTATGTGCTTGAAAATGTGAAATTTCCATGTAATGATTTACAATTTTGAACTAAGTAGTCATGATTTCCCTGTTCTTTTCTATATGCAGACTAATCCATTATGCAAACATTCTTTGGAGCAAGCATGGATGGGCAACATTATGCACTCTATTAAATTATAGTTTTGTGAAGCACCGATACGCAATACCGTCATACCGGTAGTCTCAAGTGCAGTCGATACAGCTAGGCAAACACAATACAACGCATAATAATAGGATTACATAGACCGTAGATAGCGTGGGTCTATTACATTTTGTCTACTGGGTGTAGCGTGGTTGTTTCCCCTTTCTATTGCGCCCTGAGGATGGCTCCGCTGCATCATTCTTCCTGTCACTCTTGGTTTTGAGAGCTGCCTCACGAGCTTGAAGCTCTTCCTCCTGACGCTTGATGACTGCTTCACGCAGACTTAACTGCTCCCGCCTCCTTTGCAGCTCATCCTCCTTGCCCTTCAGACGGATTTGGTCCACTCTCACGCGGCGCTCTTGCTCAAGCCGCATCTGTCGTTCCACCTCGCGAGCCTGAGTCATCTTGATTAAGTATTGTCCTTTGTTTTCCACCTCCACTGCCCGGTTATCTGGCCATGCCGGCGACACCCGATCCACCCATTCGATGAACGTGCAAGCCTATGTGTGGCGTGGTAGATGTCATGGATCAAGTTGAAAAACGATAACGAGAAACAAATGATTTAGTTGTCGTCGTTACCACGAAGTCGTCATCAAGGTCTGGACACTTGAAGAACCTACGGCCGTATTTGGCTCGTTGTACTCGATCCGTCCAGACTCCCAACATCGTCCTAAAGCCGCAATGGCACTTCGGGCGCTCATGCCACTCCGGCACTCCAAATGGGTCGGACCTCCAGGAAGACATTGTTATGTAGTAGTATTGTGATGGCTTGAGGAGGAGATATGGTATGAAAGACATAAGAGGCCTTTATGTAGGCAGATTATCTAGTGCAGTGGGCATAGTCCATGGAGAGGATCTTTTCGCTTTTCCTGGATTCCAGTGTAGCAATAAATGGCCCTATGTAGGCTTTTCAGAGTCTGTAGTCTCGTAATAAATTCATAGATCGTAGCCTTTTCAGAGACCAGTAATAATAATTCCTGTGAAGGCTAAAGGCCTACGCCCCTATATGTGTACTGACATTACTTTGTTGAAGCGACGGAAGCCTGAAAAGCCTAGAAAGCTAATTGTTGCGTATGTTTTCTCGTAATAAATTCATAGTTCGTAGCCTTTTCAGTCGTTTGCAGGAAACAGTTCGTAGGCTTTTTCAGGATTTCAGTGTAGCAATAAATGTTCCTACGTAGGGTTTTCTGAGCCTGTAGTCTCGTAATAAATGTATAGTCTCGTAGGGCGTGTCTTCGTCGTCGGAGGACGCAATGTCGGCGTAGTCATCCTGAGTCCACTGGCCCTTAATCTTGGACCGCGTCGCACGCTGGTACCAAACTTGGTACCGCCGGAAGGTCTAGTTGCTGTGCGGCCCGTCGTTGTCGTCCACGTGGTCCTAAAAGTGTCCCCACTCCTCAACGTACACGTGGTGGTGCTGCTCGAAGTCTGTGACATTCTTCTGTCGCTGACGATCAAATCTGCATGTCACGTAAACCATTAGTTAGAATTAGTAGAAACTCTGTGCAATTGGAATCCAAGGTTAGAATTGAAATTGCATGGCACTTACTTGTGCAAGGCCACGACGTGGAGAGAACGCGCGCATCGCCACAGTTGCCTCATACCAAATCGGCGTGCAACTCGATGTGGCGGTGATACTCAACACAAGAAGCAGATAAGGGGGCACCTCATCCTGTAGAGGGCCTCGTCTATACTGCACAGTGCGCTGAACTGAATGGCCACCACCTCTTGCTCGGCGTACGGCTCCCACTTAACCTGCATAGCAACATTGTACTTGTAAGGTCATATACTAACAAATGAAAATCACGATACCAAATGGAATTAACTTACACTGGAGGCCGTGAGCGCATCTAGCTCGTTCGTGTGCTCTAAGTAGGCCCTCTTCGTCCTGGCGTAGGCAACCGAGACCTGGTCCCAAAGATATGCAAATGTCGGACGTCAACGAAGAGGAACCTCTGCGAACCATGGACGAGGCAGCAAAACCGTTGGACGACCAACTGGTAGACGAGACCACATCCACAGCTGGAGGAGGTAGAGGCAACCACCTACTGTCGAGTTCGCCGAACTCCGACGACACGCCTCGCAGAGGTGGCGGTAAAGGAACGCCAACACCCCTGAAGCCAGGTACTGCCCCGCCGTGTCCCAGTCAGTGAGGCAATGGATGTACATCAGGACGCGCTGTCCCCCGTTCCGTCGGGGAAGAGAACGCAGCCAAACAAGTGCAGGATCCATGCTCTGCAATTATATGTAGAATGAAATTAAATCAAACTATGTCAATTTTACAAAAAGCACGATACGACGACGAGTTGGCTCCATATCCACCCCTACCTGCAGAAGTAGGAAACTGTCTGCTCGTCCGCACCCTCAGGACACACTGCAAAAGTCTGCCGGAGCCATGTGATAGGAACTCCAGAAGAGCGATGGACTGCCTCAGGAGGAAGCTCTCTCCCGAGGAAGGCCTCTACTTGGGCTCTCCATCCAGCAGGCACGCACGGTCCGATAACTGGACGGCTGTGAATGGTGACACCAAGTGTCCTCTGAGTGTCCTCGAGCGTAATAGTCATCTCCCCGAAAGGGAGGTGGAAGCTGTGAGTCTCCGGCCTCCACCTACATGATACAAAAAAGAGGAATACATGTCAAAGGCCGTGAGGCACACATAGCCGATACACAATGAACATGCAAGTGAAGAATACCTGTCAACCAATGCAGTGATGGCCGAGGGGTTGAGGGTGGGCAACCCACGGCGAACCTGGTAAGAGATGGTGTCTAGGCCAGCCCTCTCCAGGAAGGGAGTGTACCTCTCGTCGTACCGCATGTCCTCGAACCCGTCATGGGTTCGAGGACGAAGGATGGGTAGCTCCTGTATAGAATAGAATAATTTTTTTAGTTAATGCATCAACATAAACTGAAATTACACAGGAAGTGATTAAGGTAGTACCCTCCCCTCCGCGGTGAGCCGTCCTCGGTGGTGCTCCTCGTAGTACGGGTCTAGCAGGTGGAATTGCGCCATCCTACAAAAAAATTTAATTTATCAGTCCAACATAGAAGTAAAGAAAAAACTGAACATGCATAAAATATGGAAATAATAAGAAATTAAACAACAAACATAGCCAATTGCTTATGGGAAAACAACTAGACGAACTATGAGACATAACGAACAACAAGCACTCGCACCTGACTAAGTGGCCAATGGCATGTGCGTGAATTGTGGCCAAGTCTACCACATCTGCTACATTGGTTCTGCTCGGGGTCAGTAAGAAAGGGGGTTGCTCTCCCTCACCTCGTTCTTCCTGGAAGCTGATCCATAACCATCTTGTGTCTCGTCCTCTTCCTGGTTCCACATTTGTTCCATCGGCTACCCAGATCTGCAATGTATTTGGGCCCAGTGTATGGTGGCCACTCTCCCTCATCCCGGTAAGGCTCGAAACGGGGAGACCACGTAAGCACAAGGTTGTCAACACTGAAGTCCCGAGGTATCCTGCTCTCATAGTCAAAGTTGCGATGCCTTGCTGCTGCCACATAATGAGAACATGGAAAGTGGTACTGCCTCGGTTTACCACATGTGCATGAGAAATCAATAAGGACAACCTTATGCCTCCTCGTCGGCCGGAGCTCTCCATCGGTCGTTGTACCACCCCTTTCTACAACCTCGTAAGTGCCCGTGGAGTTGTCAAAACAATGTACCTCATGTGCCTCAGGCCTCGCCTTTGCCTTTTCTAGGTGGCGCTTCGGTTTTGGCGCCCATCTCTCTTGTTTACTCTGTAGCGCCATTGCATGTGCGTGTCTTTCGTTGAATCAGGCAACAAGCTTGTAAAAGGTGAAGGATACTATAGCATTGACGGACATACCATGTATACCCCTAAGCAAATTATTGAAGGATTCGGCCATATTACTTGTCTGAAACTCGTACCTCCAGCCACCATCGTCATGAGCCCTTGTCCATTTGTCGACATCTCTCATCAATCCCAACAACCACTGTCTACCTTCTACGTTTGTTGCAGTATTAAGCTGCTCCAACTTCTCCTGGAAGAACTTGACCTCAAGCATTCGAGCGACCTCCTCGAACAGATGAAAGTTATCCTTCGTACCATCCTTACGGAGTAGATTCTCGGCAAGATGTCGAGTGCACCAACGGTGATGCAAAGGTGGATACCCCGATATCTGCTCCTGTACGGCAGCAAGTATGCCCTGGTGTCTATCAGATATGACACCCACCTCCCTACCAGGGCCGACCACGTGCCTCCGAACGAGCCGCAAGAACCATCCCCAAGCGTCTTTGTTCTCCTCTCAACCAAAGCAAACGCCAAAGGAACCAACGCGTTGTCTGCGTCACAGAAATGGCTATCGGTGTGCCCGGTACTTGCCAAGAAGAAACGCATCGTCAATGGAGAAGACGGGACGACAATGCCGAAAGGCCTCGATGGGTCGAGCAAAGCACCGAAAGCACGGAAGAATATCGCATCCCATCTTGAGTCCATTCGTTTGGTTTGGGACGTACTCATAATGCATGCTGGATTAACCGCTTTGATTGCATTGAAGAGTGCCGCAAGCGCAAGTACCCATCTTCCAGTCCCCATATATCATCTTCCGGATGCGTTGCTTTGCCCTCCATGCTTTTCCATACCTTATCTCGTATCCAAATTTCTCCTTAACAATCCCAGCAAGTGTCTTCACCTTCATATTGGGTTCTCCCTTTACTATGTGACACAGTGACTTGGCAATAATGGTAGAGGTCAAGCGCCGATGCTTCATTTCAGCTCGCCGGCACAAGTGTATGGGCCAACGATTCTTGTGATCTTGAACTTTCCGTGTCCTTCTACATTTCCTAGCACAAACCCTCCATTCACATGTTTCCTTCTCTCGCACACAACTGTGTACCTCCGCTCCACATAAGAATGCCTCACCTTGAATGGCCTTTTACGAATCACCGAATACTCTCTGACCACCTTCTCAATGCAGACAAGTCCTCAAACATCATGCCCTTCTCAATTGTCATGCTTGACCCGGCCTCGGGAGCATCTAGCACTCGTCATCCCTTCCTTACGCATAAGCCTCATGAGAATGCCTAAGATCGCTGAATTCATGAAGCGATGGATCCGGCGAGGCAATAACGCTGATCGACTCAATATCACTTTGGTCGACTCTCCAAAAGGCGGTCATCATCGAATCAACGGCCCTTGCGATCTCGTAAGGCTCGGATCATCCACAATTTGAACATCCACACTGTTGGAGTCCCTGCAGACTTCTTCAACGTTGCCAGATGGAGCAACGGGAGGAACACCCATATTATCAGGAATGTCTCATGCATCATAAGCATGAAAACGATGGGATTGAGACAAAAGAAAGGAATGACGGGAAAAGGCTAAAGTGTGGCTCGACACTTACTGGGATGATCCTGAGGGGCCGCCATGACATCATCAGTCCGACATTCAACTCGAACTGGTTGAGAAATCTGAACCTCGTTAGGCGGATAGAGCATCGGGCACCTCGGCACTTCTTCCACATCCACCGCAATATCCGGTAACGGAGGGTCAAAGGTGCTGATCACCTAGTTACGGTGAATAACCGTGAGGGGTGGGATCAATGGACACATTCCGCACAACAAGGTCCAAACATTTTAACTCATTCCACATAACCAATTTGGCATATTTGTCCCACTCATCCTCACAACCAATTAAGATCAACCGCCTGAGAATTGTGTCTTTCGAACCGAAGTGAAGTAACCCTCAAGCGTGATGCTCTCCTCGTTTCCATGACAATGTAGCTTCTCCGGACCTAGCAACCAACTCACTAAACGACGGCCGATCATTGAATATCGAGGCACCCTTTGCATTTCAACAAATCGAACATTTCCATAATCATCACTTGTCACTGCCTCCATGATATAGGGTGACTAGGTTGTCCATCTAGTTCATCTGAAAACCAAACTTAATACCTTGGAAATATGCGGATGGAAAGTTAAAAATAAAGCTAAAGCACAAACGATTTAAGTCCCACAACCACATATCATCTACCTAAAGCGTAAAGCTAAACCATGCTCTATAGGTTCGGTGTAGCGAGCACTAACCGTCTATAGGGTGTGGAACTCGGTCCATTTGCAAAACTTACAGACATTGATAGTGCAAAGTAGGCACCCAACAAAATAATCTTACATTATAATATGCAAACTACATTCTTACAAATACACGATCGTATGGTTGTATCAATTTGATGCATTAACGGCAATTCTGCATTCTACATGGTGTAATTAATGAAATGAAAGCTCTACTAACCACGAACTTACATATTAACTAAGACAACACTACTACATAGCTAACAGCACATCATATTACAATTTAAGCAAATAGCACTAGTGCACTACACGGCACAAATCCACAACACATCCAACAATGCACCCTAATCAGACACCGCAACAGATCTAACAAGAAAGCAAACAGGACAGGCAAAGGGTAGAGATATACTTGGACTTCGGCTTGAGTCTGCAAGATGTGCGAGGAATGGATGATGGCGGCAAGCGCCCAGCGAGTGGGCGGAGAGGAGGCGGCGGCCGCGGCGGGAGGCGGTGGGGCTCGGCCGCCGGTGGGGACGCGGCGGCGGCGAGGACGCTTGATCGGCCGCGGCGGGAGGCGACGGAGGCGGCGGCACCGGGGCGGCGGCGGGAGGGCGAGGCCGAGGACGCGGCGGGGCGGGCGGCGCGGCGGAAGCGGACGGAGGCGCGGCACCGGCGGCGGCGGCGACGCGCCGAGGCCGGGACGCGGCGGACGGAGGCGGCGGCCCGGAGGCGGACGGAGGCCGGAGGCGGCGGCGGGAGGCGGCGCGAGGTGACGAGGCGCGCGCGGGCGCTAGGGTTTGCGGGTTTTGGACGAGCGCGTGAACCAGCAGCACCAGCACCACACGAGAAAAAGGCCGCGTGGGGCCCGCTGGCCAGAGGTCGGCGCCATGACCCACAGCTCCGAGCTCAGAGCCATGACCCACGGCGCCGAGCTCGGAGCCACCAGTCACGGCGCCGACCTCTTACCACGTCAGCGCCACGCATGCCGCCAGGCTGGTGCGGGCCCGGGCCCTCGGAGCCGTGGACCACGGCGCCGAGACGTGTTACCTCGGCGTCGTGGGTCACAGCTCCGACCCTCTGGGTCCAAAAACGGAATTAAAACCACCAGGGGTCTAAATGTGAAAATTTTTCAAAAAAAAGGGCTAAAATAGAAAAAATTCGCGTTTCCTGCAACTTCATGAGATGGATTGGTGAGGGAAATGGGAAATTTGGTTGCGAGAGGTAATTGAGAAAAGCCATCTGACTCGTGGGCTTGGGTGCCAACCAACCATTAGCTGAGAGCATGGGCATTTTGGCCATTTCCGAAGAAAACGGCTGTGGTAGAAGCACTTAATGGTAGGGGTTGGATGGAGAGGAGACAAAGATGGTACAAGAGAAGAAAAATTGAAACCCAACTGGGTAGAAGAAATAAGGAGTTATTTGATCGTATATTGCAGAAGTGGGGGTTATTCAGTGGCATAGAATGTATTTTCTCTTTATTTATTCGATAAGTTTTTTGCTATATTTTTTCTATCCATGATTGGTTTTGTTAAAATGACTCACCTGAACGACGACGACGGTGATGCCTATGTTGGATATTGACACTAGGAAGAATTGGGTGCAAACGAATCTCCTGTTGTTTTTCTTTTGACAAACAATACCACTACCAAGATACACGCACTACATGTGTATGGATATCCTTAACAATCTACTTTCGAGATTATCAATATCCATGTCATATCATAGGATTTGTTTATTGATTCAAGACATTGGTGATCACATATTATTCATTTAGTGTCTTCAACGTGAAAGTGGGTGACTTTTTTAGATGGTGGGAACAACTGGTTAGTGTGATAGTACTAAGGCTCAAAACCCACAGGTCATGGGTTGAAATCCTAGAAAATACTATTGAAAAATCCACATAAATAACCCACCCAACCCGTTGTTAGTGAGAATCAAATTCTAATCATCAGCCAGAGAGATATAGTACCACACCACTAGGCTATCCTACAGTTGGCGTGAAAGTGGATTACTCATGTAGCGTAATCTTGTGTTGTTAATATACATCAAAAGATCTTTCTTAATAATATGGTCCTTTTTCCCAATTCATTTTCATAGGTCATAAAGTCCAATACATCTATCCCTACCTAAAAAGTTCGGCACGTTCATCTATTCAAAGAATTAATGGTAAATAGTTGCTTATCTAGAATCTTTAATATATATGTTTAGTACTTTTGTACTTTTTCCATAGTTATTAATATTGATCAGAAGATCATTCTAAAGAAACTTGAACGAAACCAATATTACTAAAACGAGAAAGGACCACCTTGCTACTTAAATTGATGATATCGTAACAATGATGAAGTGCTACTGCCAAGTGCTAACCAAACAATGAAACAATCTTGCAAGTGTCGCATGTGGTTTTTTTCTTGTCCACATTGTGCTAGATAAATTCGCATTGCGCTTCCCAAGCATTAGCTTGTCTCAACCTGCTCAAAGCTCAAAAGCTTAGCAAGGGTATCAATCCAAAATATTGAAATAGAATGACATGCAGAAAGCAACAAACG
Source organism: Dendrocalamus sinicus (assembly GCA_036346575.1). NCBI lineage: Eukaryota > Viridiplantae > Streptophyta > Magnoliopsida > Poales > Poaceae > Dendrocalamus > Dendrocalamus sinicus. The sequence continues at coordinate 17,687,462 of CM070650.1, forward strand.
AACGACCTAAGACCAGAGTTCCTAGCTCCCAGGAGGAGTCGACAAGTAACAAGTGACATCCTATCACGTGTACATGACACGAGATCATATCACCAAAGTCCAAACCGACCATAATCCTTATTTGAGCATGCAGCTGGGTGACAAGAAAAAAATCGAAGGAAAGAGGATGTGATGCGAGGTTGTGTTACCCGATCTTCGCATGATAGGATTGAAGATAACTGAATTCGTGCAACCTAATGAATGTCATCATCTCTATTATGGCTATTTGCAACACTCAATTCATCCATCCACATACTTTGATCCCTTGGTGTACTCACTTATATAGGGTAAACGTATTCTTGTAATCATCGAGACAATCACACAAGAACGACAAAGACAAGAACTCTTAGATAATTCTCAACTAGTAAGGTGCCCGTACGTTGCAATGAAGTACCAAATGAGGATGATACATATTATCAAACGTGGTCCTAAACTAAACATTGAACATCAATTTTATCTTTCGAAAACATGTATCCAGCAAAGCACATATGTACAAACTCATAAATAAATCAAATCGGAAATAGATGTATGTATGATTTCAATTATCAGAAAATTGCTTTCTGTTTGTGTGTTGTGTAGGTGCAACCATTCGATTCACTTAGTATGGAGAAGAAGGTCATATTGCTCTCTGAGCTACTAATAAAGTTAATCTTAGTGACCCATTGCCACATGCTCATTTACTTACCATAATTTCAAGTGTTTGCTATAACTGTAATTGAGACTTGTTTATAGGGCTAACGTTGATACCCTTGAAGAAGCACAACATCTTGCCTGTTTGGAAGGTACTGTTAGTGAAGTAAGGCTGGTTCCCCTGTTACCTTACAAGTTAATTTAGCAAATTTCTTATTAACCAGCACTGGTACTCTACAGAGATTATGCCCTTCGGTAGCTGATCAAGATATATCTTCTGCAGCTTTACTTCAGCCAGATAAGAAGTCCAAGATGAATGCCAAGAAATTTACTACTCAAGATGTGCCTATGATTGGGTTTGATACAATGACAAGAGCTAATTCTACACTTGAAGATTTTATGCGTATTCTTTGATACCTCGTAACAACCTTAATTGCACCCAACTTTCTCTAAGACTACTCATGTGTTAACAAATGTCCTATTCTCTTTTATGAAAATTGTCATGATTTTGTTTGTGCGATGTAACAGCCCAGCTGTTTATTTCAATTTATGAGTAAAAAATAAATTTAATTAATTTGGTTCTAAAATAAAAAAATTATGTTTTGGCTGCTTAAATTTTTTAAGATTTGTTTTGCCCTATTTTTCTACTTTTGAAAAGGCCTTTATTTTGAAAAGTAATTTAAGTAAAAACCTAAAAATATAAGTAAATAAAGGATATTTTGAATTTATGTAAAAACTCTAATTCAAATTAACTATTTAGACTTATCTGGCTTTTATCTAAATTTTCTATGATTTTTGGAGTTTAAAACATAATTTTAAAATAAAAGGTATTTTAAGTATAACAATTTAATACCAATTAAGTTAGAAGTATTTTTTCATAATTCAAATATATATTCAAGAATTTCTGTGTTTTCTTTCTAAATTTTTGGGCTTTATCTATTATTTTTCTATGTGTTTATTATTTTTGTTGGGCTTTTTGAAAAGCAAAAAATATTTTAAATCTCTCCTCCCTCTCCTAGGCTGACACCTGGCCAGCCCAACCCCTTCTCCAAGTGCTTGCTTGGGTATTTCACATGTAGACTGCGATGATTTGTAAGAGCTCTACTTTGACGAAGATCACCAAATCAAGAGCAAGGCAAGTCACACACCTTGATCATGTTGACCCCAGATTGCTAAATAAAATTATGTTGTTTTAAATTATTTTGCATGTATATTTTGTATTCAAGGTATTTCAATTCTAGTTTTAAAATTAGTTAATGCTTATTTGTTACTACCTCCTTTGACATTGATCCTTGAATACCTTGTCATTCTAGAATAAAACTCTAGTTACTGCACTAGTATGACTAGAGAATTTTGTAGCAAATGCTTAGACATACATAGATATAACTTTAGGTTGGGATACCTTTTTCACATAAAATAATGAGCTTTTAAAATGTATTATTGACTTCGGTGAGTCAAGAAAGTCTATGGAATATTTTAAAATAAAATATAAAATTTGGTTTAAACTTAGGCTAATGGTTAGAAGGTGGGTGCTGGCATGCATTGTTGTTCGGTGACACAATGTTGATTGTCAGGCATAAGGGGTACGTGGTTTGAGCCTAAGTCAATTAATGAGCGTATATGAGCTATAGCTATAAAGCCCTTACATACTATCATAAGACTGGTATTGGATAGTCTTGGCTGACTAATTTACAAGTCCTAACCTGAGTCTCATCTTAGGTTGAAAGTGAGCGTGGCATAAGTCATGTGAAGTCTCATTCGGTTCAAGAGGGGGTCCCGGTCTAGTGGATTCCTTACTAGGGTGAAACCTTATTGTTGGCTTGGCCAAGTTGAAGGCTTTGCATTGTGAAGGCCTTATTATGATTACTCAGTCGTACACCTATGGAAGCGTGTAATGGCTGACATTGTGAGATAATTATTTTTTGTGGATAAAGTTATACAACCTCTGCAGGTGTGTAAACTATCTTGGATAGCCGTGCCCACGGTCATGGGTACGCTGAGTAAAGTTTTTCATAAATTATACTTTATTTTTCAAAATGGTTTTAAAAGGCTTATAGATGGATGGAATCCATAAGAGATTAAAAAGTGTATAGATAGATGGAATCCATATGAGATCTTTTGGAAAAGATGGCCTGGGTGGAATACACGTGGTTAGGTTGGTGTCAGGTCGGTGCCTGCACTAACGATATTATTTTTGCTTAAATTACTATATTTACTTACTATATTAAATTAAGCAATTTTCAATCTATTTATGGTTTTTTTAAATGCTGTTTTATGCTCAAACTAACCCTATATGCCTTTCTTTGTTGCCTTTATCATTATATTGTATTCTTTTGTGTGGCTTGCGGAGTATATTTTATGTGCTCACCCTTACTTACTTTGTTGCTCAAAGGAGGACGACTTCGGCTACGGTGAAGACCTGGACGAGTAGGTTGCGTCTTACTGTCGTTTGCCTGTGGGCAGACTCAATAGGCTTCTTCCACTTCAGTGTTTTTCTTCTACTGCTATTATTTAATTTTGGCCTATAGGTTGTTGATGTAAACTTTGGCAATCATGTTCATATTTAAATGAATAAATATCATTATGAATGATATTTATCTTTATTATCCACTATGTGCACTAGCTGATCCTGGACTAATGTGATTTACACAGAGGATCCAGAAGTTGTTGCTTTGGGGTTCGACATACGACATAATGACCGCGCTCACTTAGGGACATTAGATTCATGTCAAAATAAGACAAGTTAACATGAAGTATATTTCGTTGTTTCTTTAATCACCCATGTTTAAGAAATTTCATGCAGAAACTAGACCAGTGTGATGTTGTCAATTTTGATTGTTCTCATGTAAGCATGTTTTCATTCTTTTGTGTTTCTTATGAATATGTCCTTAAAGATATTCCGTATAATGATGTTATTCTTAATTTTTTCTTGAAATGACAGTGCACAATCAATTTTCAAGACCAACAATTTTTTTAAATAAAGTTTCTTGCTTCATCTATATAATTGTGTTGGGATTAGGTATTGGCATGCAAAGCTAGACAAACAAAGTGAATTTATAAATACTACAATGCTCATCATCTTTTGTTGCCATGTATGGAAAAAGTCACATTATACAATCTGGGCAATTGGTCCTAAGGAACAAAAAAGTTCTCTCCCCACATCATCGGTCACAATCACCCCAAAGCAAATGACAGAGGAATGAATCATGTGTTTCTAAAACCATATTACTCAAAAAACATTTAAGTACAGCACATGGCTCAATAACAAGATTAAAAATGCTACTTAAAAGACTTACATCATTCTTCTGGTAGCCTGAGTGGCGTAGCCCAAACAAGGTCCAAAAGAAATAAACCCCAAACAATGCACTGCCAAGAAATCCAAGTTATATCAGAAGAACGTTCATGAAAAAATGGAAAGAGACAGGAGTGGGAAGTATTTACCATATATTTGAAGAAGTTGAAGTGTTTGAAGAAGAGGTGGAAGAAGGGTTGATGCTTTTGTAGTCTCTCTCGAGGCAACCGCCCATCACACACATCCCTTCATTTCTTCCAATCGTCGTGCAATCAAGCTATCTGTTTTGCAAGCAATTTGATGCGCAGTTGGTGGGTAAAGGGATGGATTCCGTATTTCGCGGCGTTGGTGGGGAAGGGGATGGATGGATGGGATTCGGCTACAACCATACGAATGCATATGGGGCTGCGGCCATGCAGCGGCTGGGGATGCAACTTGCATGATGGCTGGGGCACAGAGGCATCACAATCTCAGCCAGATCTAGCCCTCTGGCCAGATCCATGTCGTCGGCCTTGATCTCTGCCTGTGCCTCCCCCAGCTCCTCCTTTTCTGCAGTCAAAGCGGAGGTCTTTGCTTGCGCCTCCCTCAACTCCTTTTCCTTATCTGCAAGCAAAGCAGAGGAGATGAAACATACACACATGGTGATATGTCGAGGACAAAGAGGAGCAGCTAGATCTAGACCAGATTGGGGTCGGGCGTCATTTAATAATGGCAGACGACTCACATTAGAGCTCGACGTGGATGGGATTGAAGCCATGGAGGAGGTTGATGACTCAAGAGTGGGCTTGAGCTTGACGCGCTACTACTGTTGTTGCTTGAGCACCTTGTCGTTGTCAAACAAGTCAGCCATGGCAGCGGCGACTCACATTGGAGCTCGACGTGGATAGGATTGAAGCTGTGGACGATGTTGATGAAGCCCTCAACCTTTAGGGCAGCTTGAGCTTGACGCGCTGCTGCTACTTGAGCACCTTACTATCATCGGACAGTCAGCCATAGTGGTGGCGGCAATGCTGGCGGGTGATCGTTCCCAGGAGCTTTTTGCGATAACGGTGTGTATGAGAGAGAGAGAGAGGTAGAGGGATCCAGTAGATAACGCATTTTGCGGTTGGATTGCAGTTGGATAGGAGCACGCACACACATACAATCAATGACACGCGGGCCTAGGCATAATGAGGGCCACTCGTCAACCAAAACCGGTTTTCCTCAGTTGGACAAGACGAGGGGTTGCACATAGGAAGAGAAGTGAACGAACAAACTCTCATATTATATTAGTAGAGATTATACATGATGAAATTTATCTCACACAAACTCTATAATAAGAACATTTATTTTCTGAAAATTTTAACTTTACGTTACATGGAGGGGTTACCCTCATATATATAGCACTCTAAGTCGGTAGCTATAGTGCATGCTACATTACATTGGTGCTACAGTGAAAGCCGTCAACGCTATAGTACCACATGCTAGATACAATGTATCTTATGTAGCAAGTAAGCTGGTTGGTAGTATGCATTTTTTGAGTGTAGGTTTTTTGTCTTTATTTCCTTCCTCTTCTATCAAGCTCTCCTTGGCCTACAATGCTTTTTAAAACCTAATAATACATAGAAAATATAGATTAGATAGTATCCAATCCTTATGTAAATCAATGCTTAACTCTAGTACCCAATCCTTATGTGAATCAATGCTAAACTCAGTTGAAAGAAGATTCAGGGGCCGTTCCAAGTGACTTCAGCTTTTGGCTTCCAAAAGCTACTTAGAATATATCGGTTTCTTAATTTTGGTTTTTTGGCTTTTCTAAATAAAAGCCAAAAGTCAGAAGGTAATGTAAATCGGCCCTAAAACTAAATGAAAGAGATAAGTGGGGAAGCCACTTCAGAAGTCAAGTATTTATATTGGCTTTTGGCTTCTCTCAGTAAAAGCCAAAAGTCAGAAGGCAATATGAATCGGCCCTAACACTGGTTCAAAAGCTGATAATGTAGTGCAGAAAGGTACCTGTCGCAAATGTGGGGAGCCAGGCCATGCGTTAACACTGGATTGTGCTTTAGAAGTCTTCTGTGAGGTGTGGTAAAGACCCTCATGCTACTGAGAAAAGCATGTGGCTTCATCAAGCCAAAACCAGTGATTAAAATGGTAGGATTGGCGGCAAATGGTTTGGGTTTCTATTTGGCTCAAAATGTTAAACCTGTGTTTAAGATTCAGAAGGGTTTTGTGAGGTGAAACCCAGCTCATGTTTAATCGACTGCAGCGTGTGAGGCTGACTGATGCTCCTGACAAACTTATTTGGTTGGGAGCTAAGAGAGGAGTTTTCGCTGCTAAGTCGATGGTCGATGTACAACATGCTGAAAACTCCGAGCTTGAACTATCCTAATAAGTTATTTGGAACGTGAAGCTACCCCTTAAGATAAAGGTGTTTCTGTGGTTGGTGCTGCGTGACAGCATTCTGACTAAAGACAGCTTGAATAAGAGGGGGTGGAATGGCAATATATGAAATGCCAGTTTTGTGGTCAGAATGAATCAATTGGCCATCTGTTCTTTACCTATCCAATGGCTAAGTTTGTGTGGCAAGCTGTGGCTGTCTCTGTCGGTCCGTCAAGATTACCAGAGAATTTTAACTACTTCCTGGGGAATTAGCTGCATAATTTCTCTGTTAAAAGTGGCAGATTGACAATAGTGGGAGGCGCTGCAATTTGTTGGCAAGCTGTGGCTGTCTCTGTCGGTCCGTCAAGACTACCAGAGAATTTTAACCAATTCCTGGGGGATTAGCTGCATAATTTCTGTGTTAAAAGTCGCACATTGGCAATGGTGGGAGGCGCTGCAATTTGTTGGACCATCTGAAAGTTTCGTAATGCTTCCTGTTTTCAAAACAAGAGTCCCCGGAACTAATTCTTCAGTTATGCTACTGGATTGATGAATGGGCTTTATCGCAGAAAGAGGGCGATCGAGAAATGTTGCGTGAGTCAATAAGGGCCTGTTTGGATCCCCTGCTCTAAACTTTAGAGCTCTAAACTTTAGAGCTAAAGTCTCCAAACAGGTTGTCTAAAGTTAGCTCTAAACTTTAGCCCACCTCACATTAGAGTTTTAGATCTCAAAACTGAACTAAAGTGCTCTAAAGTTTTTAGAGCTCTAAAGTTTAGAGTAGGGGATCCAAACAGGCCCTAAGTCGCATGGTTGGGGACCGATGGTGCGTCTGGGATGGCATGCATCAGGGACTGGTCCGGGGCAAGATCAAGCTTGCTTCGCAGTCTTCACCGTGTTCTTCGTTTTCTTCATAGTTTCTGTCCTCCTTTTGGCGTGAATTTGGTTTGCTGTTTGGTGGCGCTGGTTCAGATAGTGATCGTTTGTTCGATCCTATTTGCTAGTTTACATTTTGGCTGTGTGCTCTGTTTCTTGACGCAGTTAGGAAGTTAAAGCAGGGCAGGTGGTGTTAGCAGGGCCGTTACCGTTAGTGTTGATCCTGTAAAAGACCGGGTTATCAGCTTCAATAAATATGTTATCAGTTTCAATAAATAAAACCGGGGTGAACTGTGAACACCCCCAGTTAAAAAAAACCCGAACCGGCCAGCTGCGCACATCAAATACACCACGCTGCCAACTGCCCACACCAACACCGCATAAGCCACTGCTCAAACTGCGCAGCTGTGTTTCTCAAGCATTCTTTACTTTTTTTTTTCGCTCCGCTCTTATTTTAGAGACAAAATAAAATATTATAGATATATCATATACCTTACTCCTCTCATTTTTATCTTATATACACATATTTTTGTTATTTTTTCCATCACTTTAATCTTTATTCTAAAAATATCCTTTTTCCATTAGTATTTATTTTCAACTAAAACTGTCAGCCGCGGCAAATACCAATGCCCCCGACCAGCCGCGCACCCGAGCAAGCACGCACCAACCGCAAAAGCCGAGCCAAGTGCCAAGCAAAAACCCCTCAAAACCCCGGTGCCGTGGTGGACTGGACATCTCGAGCAGTCGAGCCGCAACTCCTCCTCGCTCCAAGGGCCACGGTCTCACCAACCCACCATCGCCATGGCCGAGCGCCTCGCCGCAGCCGCCACCCTCCGCGCCGCCGCCCAATCCCGCTCCCATCCCTCCCCTTCCGCCCGCGGCGCCGCACGATCCAACTCCGCCTTCTTCCCCTCCTTCCCGTCCTCGCCAGCTCTCCCCCGCGTCAACCTCCGCGCCGCTCCCTCTCGGCTCCGCCAGGTCCGTATCGGTTCGGTTTGGTGGGGGCGGGTTCGGTTGAGCCTTGAATTCGGAATGTCCTGGTTGAGTGGTTGTTGACTTGTGTTTGGTTATGTGTGTGATCGCAGAAGGCGAAGGCGGCGGGGAGCGGGAGGTCGGTGAGGTGCATGGCGGCGGCGGAAGCGACGCAGCTGAAGGCCGCGCGCGAGGACATCAGGGAGCTCCTCAAGACAACCCACTGCCACCCCATCCTGGTATGGTTCCGTATACCGTCACCACGCACTTAGGCTACTTGGAAACTTATTCCTTACATCAGCATCGCCGTGTACAAGGTTTGATATAGGACTAGAACGGTCTGATCGCCTTTGTAAACTCAAGCAGGATCACACATTTCAACGACCTCGTGTGAGGACAGTGAGGTTATGAATTCTGAGCACATCGAACTTGCTCTTTAGAGCAGTGTTGGGGTTTAACATCATAAAGTGCTTTCTTGGCCAGTTTCAGTTTGCCTCTCTTAAAGAGGCTTATGAGTTGTCACCTCTAGCTCCATTGACATTGTCATTCATTGTGACAAAGCCTTGCACCAGTTTTTCCGAATTAGACTGTCAAGCGTCAAGTGAATTTCTTGTGTTATTTTAGTTAGGCTGCGGTTGCCATTGGTGCATCTCGTATCATTTGTTCACTATGGAGTTTAATATGCGGCTCTTTGTGATGCTTGGAGCTTAGCCCTTATATAGTTATATACAGACAGAAGTATGATCATACATGAGAGGTTTGTCTTGTCATGAAATGGTATGAAGTATGTAAAGAAAATTGAGCGGTACGGATGTCAAAAGAGTTTGATTAGCGATCAAATGGTACGGATAAATTCAAAGGGAATTGGCCAATATGAATGTTATGCCGTAATGGATAATGATACTACACAAATGAAGAACATTATCAAATGCACACTTTAGACTCATGGCTCAGGGCAGAAGTCTACATTCACTGATTGTATGCTGCATTTTCATGTATTTTACCTTTGTATGGTCATGGGAGGTTTTATCCTTGTTGGTAACTATCTTGAATATTTTCTGTCCAGACGTAGAAGCTAAAGGCATAGATAAGGATGCCATCCGTCCGAATAAGCACCGTTGAATGAAACTGTACATTTTGAAATTTGCTACTACTGAATGCAATGCAATGGCGCAGACCATGTGCTATGCTTTTGCATCATTCTATTACATTTCCATGTACGGAGGCAAGTTGCCTTTTAACTTCAATTTGATATATCCAAGATTATTATTTATTTTTGTTTGACCACATGAAGGTTCGCCTGGGGTGGCACGATGCTGGTACATATGACAAGAATATTGAGGAGTGGCCACAACGAGGTGGAGCTAATGGAAGCTTAAGATTTGATGTTGAGTTGAAGCATGGAGCCAATGCTGGTACCGTTACTTGGCTTTTCATTTCTTTGTTGATTTGTTCCTCCTAAGTGTATCACTAGTAACTAAAAATCCTGATTGGTTTCCTTAAAGGTCTGATAAATGCTCTAAAGCTAATCCAACCGATCAAGGACAAATACCTGAGTATCACTTGTGCGGATTTATTCCAGTTGGCAAGTGCTACAGCAATTGAGGTATGATCTTTTCCCCAATTAAAGTATCTGACTAGGTTATTTTTAATATATAAATACTCCAACCTAATTAACTTTTCATCTCATACCAGGAAGCTGGTGGCCCAAAGATCCCAATGAAATATGGTCGGGTTGATGTCACAGGACCTGAGCAGTGTCCACCTGAGGGGAAGCTTCCTGGTTAGCAATTTCTGTTCACTGGACAGTCCAATGTGTTGCATTCTGTACCGATATCCTTCCTTTTTGTTTGAGTTTGTAAAAACGTTTTAAGGTACGAAGGGTACTGATTAAGATGTCTCTTATCTGCTTGAAATATCAGCTAAGTGCTGATTAAGATGTCTCTTATCTGCTTGAAATATCAGCTAAGTGTATGTGTTATTTCCAGAAATTTACTGGGTAATTCTAATTTCTATTGCCACTTTGGAACGCACAAATATGCTCGTAATAATTTAGAAAAAAAACTGCAACAGCATGTCACTAAATTCCTTTTATCTGATGCCAATTCGTCAATTTCCTTTGTTTTGTGTTCCTCAGATGCTGGCCCAAGTGCACCTGCTGACCACTTGAGGGAGGTATTCTACAGAATGGGCCTTGATGATAAGGTGTGCAAATAATGATCTGAGTTAGCCGTTTGCCCATGTGCTTTTAAGTGACTTTGACTGTGTGTACCCTGTGTCTGCAGGAAATTGTTGTGTTGTCTGGGGCACATACACTTGGAAGGTCTAGGCCTGAACGGAGTGGCTGGGGGAAACCTGAAACAAAATATACTGTACGTTGTTCTTATCTTCTTTGTGTGAGGTTCAAAGCAGGAATATCTGTTATTTTCTTCTGCTGGAAGTTTGTTTTGAGCATGATTGATTCCATCCGCTGTGTTCCTGTGTTCAGGTTAACGATTGCATAGCATGTTATCATTTTGCAATAAGGACCACGTTGTGCTTTATTAATGCTTTGGTACTTTATGCTTCAGCTTAGAATTACCCTTAATCTCTCTGGAAAGGAACTAGTTGTGCTTCTTTTCCAAGATTTGTACATTGCCAGAGTACAGTTGAGCTCTGTATGCTTTAGATATTATTTCTTGGCCAGTATTCACCTCTGTTGGTTTTGGTTGAAAGATGCAATTTTTTGCTGACATAGTTTTTCTATAATACCCTCTCCAAAACATTGATGCTACTTGCACAACTCCATGAAGCCAAATGTGCTGCAAGTGTATTGCCTGTGTGAGTAAATTCGGTTGGACCAATCTTGAGTTCCATCATTTTCTGTGACAGAAAAATGGCCCTGGTGCACCTGGTGGGCAATCATGGACATCTGAATGGCTGAAGTTTGATAACAGTTACTTCAAGGTTTGTGCCCCTTTTGCCATATTTTACATACTGAATAATTCATCTGATTTTGTGAGATCTGAGCTGGTAGCATTACTTTAGGAGATAAAAGATAAAAGAGATCAGGATCTTCTGGTCTTGCCTACAGATGCTGCATTATTTGAGGACCCAGCATTCAAGGTGATTCCTGATGCTCAAAACTGTATGTTGTCAGGATCAAACTGTATGTTGTCAGGATCCTATGAAAAATGAAATAATTATCGAACTTACCATCTGAGAATCCACTACACATTCAGGTCTATGCGGAAAAATATGCAGAGGACCAAGAAGCATTCTTTAAAGACTACGCAGAAGCTCATGCTAAACTGAGCAATCTGGGTGCAAAGTTTAATCCTCCTGAGGTCGGTGTCCGCATTTCATCCTTAATTTTTCAACAATAGGTCACCCTTTAGTTTACAAAAATAGCAAATTCAGCTGGGTGGCAAGTAATAACTTCTTCCGACAAACCATTGCTGATTTGCTTTTACTCTGGTGATTTGGGCTAACCTTATCGTCCTGTTTCAAACTGATTTTGTGGCTATCCTGCAGGGATTCTCATTAGATGATTAGTGCTGCACCTGAGCCAGAGCCCTTGAAGCAGCCAATCACTCTTCCAGAAAGGTTTCTACTCCCTCCAACTCCCAGTTTGTTCATTCACGCCAGTTTTTTCTTTCAATTTTTTTAGATTACAGGAAAGCCGCACATGCACACACAGCACCACGCATGCATGCATACGACGTGTGCGTAGTGCGCCCCTTAGCATACGTCTAGAAAGACGGAAATCGAGGATAAATTCACTATCTCACAAAATTTCCACCGAAGCGTACTCATGTGTGCGTAAATGTGGGCACCAGGATTTGAACTTTGGTGTGTGGAGTTGTACATTCACAACTTCACCACCCACCAAGGGTTGTTCCCAGTTCTTTCTTCCAATTACACTGTTATAAAGCTGACACTTCACTTAGTCCTTGTCTAAAGTAGTTTCATTCTGTTATTGTCCCTCGCAGGATCAACAGACGACACCACATAATCCATTGCTCTTCTCCAACTTTGTATCACCATACAAAATGAAGCTTTTCCCAACTTATGGATGGAGGTTTTCCAACTTCACCGAATTGTTAGATTTGTGAACTGAGCTCTCGAGTAAAAAATAAATAGACATGACAAATAAATCGGAGCCTTGTAACCCGCAGCTGGAGCTCCCTGATTCGATGAGAAACCTAATGCTGGCACTCCCAAAATTTGTTTTTGCTCTTCACATGACGCTTTACCTGTGCTGTCATTTTTCTACTAGTCAGGTGGCTCCTCGAGCACGGGGGTTGCCGCTGAGCTAAAAGCAGATCTGCAGTACATAAACTTCTGGACCCTACCTGCTTCCCATCATAACCCGGAGTAAATTTTCATTTGGCAAATGCTTTTGGATTTGTCTCCACTGGCACAAAGAATCTGTAAAGCGGCGACGGATGGGCCTGCTGGTACATGGACCTGGTCTACGGTCCACCAATACGGGCCAGGAACCGGGCAGTGGGTTGGACCGGTTGGCTGGTGGGTGGGTGGCCACCATTTAAGAGAACAGGGCTGCTTAATCTTAAGCAAATTAAACCCGGGAGAAACCACAGTTTCTCAGTGAATCAGGCACTGTTTAGGGGGCCTATTAAGTTGACACGTGTTTAGTAACACCATTCGTGCGATCTTGCGATCGAAGCACATCCGGCCGTCCGTGTCCCTCCTGCATCCACGAGCTTGCCCGGTGAAAGTAAGCATCATTAGGACAGCAGTGAACTGAATTAGGTTCCGCTCATTTTAGTTTGAATTTTTAACTTTTATTTATTTTTTATTATTTCTAATTTTTTTAGTTTTTTGTTGGTTCTTTTTTTCTGTATTCGTTTGTATTGTTCATAATGAGCTAATCTGTTTTTCTATTTTTAATTTTTTAAAATTTAATTACATTAAATAAGTCACTATTGTAACTAGTTATAGTGAAACTTTAATTATAAATCACTTTTCTTAGCTCAAATGAGCGGCACTTTAAGGAGGCGTACATACAGGGAAGAAACTTCTCTTGTGCGTGTCCCCACTTTCTCTTGATGAAGACTGTTTCAGATTGCTCACATGTGGCGCATGTATCTCAGCGCAACACCTCCCTCCCTCCTCCCCTCCGCCGGCCGTTGCTGTTCGCGCCGCACGAGGGAGCCCCTGCAGCCGCCGGCCATTCCGTGGGCCGCCATCCTCCACGCGCGCGCGAGGCTTCACTATGTACTCACAGTACTACTCAATGATATCATATTATCATAACAGGATGCTTGGTTCATCTCGACAATCCATCCTTCCACCTGCAATCAAGGAGAGAACTCTCAGATGATTCTGCATTGCACCAGAGTTTTTTCTGGACGCAGCGGCAATTTTTTTTCACTGCATTGACACTATCTCATGCTAAAAAGATAGTACTAGAATATCAACTTTGCCCAGTTTGCACCAAGTTAAATCCTTCTAATAGTACTAAACAAGGTAAGCTGATGTCTTGAGTATGCAAACAGTACCGTTCGAAGGCGTGCGATTCATGGTCATTGGTGAGGGGTCGGCAATCGCTTGCTTCTTCCGCCGCAACATGTGGGGGTTCTATCTCCTGGATTGCACTCACACACCTCATATAAATAGGGTATATATGTGTACATTTTGTGGGAAAATACGTGTCTATGTTTCGTATAGTCTTGATGACTTCATAAAATTTTTATGTGTGTGTTAGATAATGTGCAGGTATATGTGTACTGGTGGTGTGATTGAAGTGTGAGATGTGTGTGCGCGCTTGTTCTTCGTACCCTGTCAGCCTGTCAGGCCTGTGACCATGAGCGCGGCATTAACTCGGATCAGCGTCACGTGCTCGCCACGTGCCGGGCATCGAAAGCTCGCTTTTGTGCCGCAACGAGCCAAGGTCCAAAATTACAAACTTCAAAGTGCACTCAAGTGCGCGTCCGGTCACTTTCCCGGTGCGCATGATCGCACTTACCGCTCCCTCCCGCCCAAATGACCCATCGATTTTTTGACCGCTTTCTACCACACGAGCAAACACATAGATGATAGGTGGGTTTTTTTTGAGGTTATAACTTGTAGCTTAAATATTTAAATTCTGTTTATTTATAAGAGATAGTATGTAGAGAAAAATAGTTATATGTGATTTTGGCTGGTATAGCTAAACTCAATACATTTTTACTACAATTTTTTGATTGATCCCGTCTTAAAAAACGCATTGTTTAAAAGTTAATTACTGTAGATTGTACAAGTATAAGCCAATTTTAAACACAAAAGAACCCGACCACTATTAAATACATAGGTTAGTGTCCAAGTCGTCGAATATATACATAGGATAGTTATTTTTTTACTATTCAAATAACGATCTAGTTAACCATGCACAACCTAGTTTTAGAAGCATAGAAAATTTCAAATTACCTATAAGTCAATGCGATGTCATCAGCATTTTCTTTTGCTGACACGTGTATAGAGATGCATTAATACAAAATAAGAATTCTAAAAATGAATGTTACCATTAACCAATCAAACTAATGGTAAAACAAGAGAAATGCTATATGTATGAATAATAGAAGGGCATGTTCACATATGAATTTTAGTAGAGAGAAGTTCTTCTACAAATTGTAAAGATTAAAAAGTTCACACGTAACCACCACTCCTTTGCACACAAGGTAGGGACTCTAATCGAAACATGTGTGGGTGCGTTATTTTGGGTTGTGGTTTATAGCTTTGAATTCTGTCATTCACGAGAGAGATTATGAAGAGAGAGTCAAACATAATTTTAGCCGGTACAGCTGAAATCGGTATAATATCTACTATAATTAATTTGTACATCTTATTTTAAAATGATAATCTGTTTAAAAGTTAGTTGCGATAAAAAACTAATGCATAAACAAAAAAGAAATCAGCTACAGTAAACTCGTCCGCTGGCATGTCCTATTGCTTTGGTCGTACAGTAGCATTTGTATTGTACAACACAAGTTTATACGGTGTGATCCCGATAAAGCAACCGGTAAGCACACCAACGGTGGTCCAACCCCAAACCCCCAGAAAACTTAGAGCTTTAGACCAAAACACCAAAAAAGGCGGCACGACCATTAAGTCGACAGAAGAGGCCACGGCGACGCAGGCGCCTCCGAGGAAGACGACGACGACCCACTAAAGCAAGCCCACGAGCTCGCGCTCGTGCTCGCCTGCTCCCACCAAAACCCTAACCCTCTCCCCGAACGCCGGTTCCGCTCCGAGCTCCACCTCCGCGGCAATGTCGTCGTCGAGATCGACGCGCTCCGGCATCTCCCCATTCCGATCCCGCCGCTCGCCTGCGGGGCAGCAGGCGACGCCGCCTCCGACGAGGAACTCGTCGGGCGGCCGCCCGTCCACCCCTTCCTCATCCTCCGCG
The DNA here is from genome assembly GCA_036346575.1 of Dendrocalamus sinicus. NCBI lineage: Eukaryota > Viridiplantae > Streptophyta > Magnoliopsida > Poales > Poaceae > Dendrocalamus > Dendrocalamus sinicus. The sequence goes on from CM070650.1 coordinate 17,703,016, forward strand.
CGGCCGACCACCCCGTCGTCGTCTGCAGGCGGCCGCCCCACCACCCCCTCTGCCGCGTTCGCGCGCCCCACCACCCCGTCCTCGGCGCGTCCCACCACGCCGTCCTCTACCGCCTCCCCGCGGCCGACCACGCCCTCGTCGGTTTCCTCGCGAGCGGCCGGGAGGTCACCGTCTGCGGCGGCGGTGGACGCGGCCAATGCCAAGGAGAACATCATGGTCACCGTCCGCTTCCGCCCCCTCAGGTGCGCTGCTTGTTGCTTTATTCACTCGCTTTGTGCCGTGGAGGGCGTGGGGTTTCGGGTTTGTTGGGTTTTGAGCTGAGCGTTTGTGCTTATGGGTTTGGTGGTGTAGTCCGAGAGAGATCAACAAGGGGGACGAGGTGGCGTGGTACGCGGATGGTGACAACATGGTGCGCAACGAGTACAACCCAAGTATCGCCTATGCTTTCGGTGAGTGCTCTTCAGCGCACCTCGGCGCGATATTACAATGTGTAATGGCCTAATGGGTGATGAGGATAAAAGGGAAGGAATTGCCTTATTTGGGATTTTTTTTGGAACCGAGGATAAAATTGTTTGACGATAAAGCTGTGCTCTATTGCGCAATCGAGGCATAAGGGTAATGGATATGCCAGTTTCGGTGGTGAGAATATTGATCTATTCTGGTAGTAGAGTGTAGAGGCTTAAAACAACTTGTAGGGCGAGGATCAGAAAGAATGAAGAGAAGCCAATTTCAGCTTTATAAGATGTCTCACGTTGGTTGTTCAGGCTTGCTTTACAACATGCAAGTTCAAGAGTGTGATGAGACTTGCGAGCTTGTTAGTAGAAGCAGCAAAAAATAGTAAGAAGTAAATGTGATATTGTTTTGAATATGAGGTCCTGTTCCCACCAAAATAAAGTTAAAATTGCGATAAGAGGATAACCCTACACTTTACATATAGGGACATTTGTCAGTTCTGTGGCGTTTATTGAACCCAATACAACCTTTTTTGTTTGCATTTGTTCACTCTTGCAGATAAAGTGTTTGGACCTGCTACTACAACTCGCCACGTATATGATGTTGCTGCTCAGCATGTTGTAAGTGGTGCCATGGAAGGAATCAATGGTATTTTTTAACTCTCTTATTGTTTCTAGACAGATAAATAATGTTAAATACGAAGTGTCAAGTTAGGGGACCGGAAAGGCAGGAACCTGTTGTTACACACCTATTAGTATTTTCAGTGGGGTAAATATTTGTTAGAAAGGTTCCTACCAAAACCATGCTTTACAAGGGCTTTGGAGCCATCAGATTTGGGCAATGGACAATCCAAAAAGTTTGTTGCAGTTTGGATGGATCTGCATTCCTTCTCATAGAGCCTTTCCGGAAAAGCTCCCTACTGCATTTATATCCTTTGAAGTGCGCTTTTTTTTATGACAAAATTTGGCATAGCTGGGTGTTGGAGTTGCATGCTTCTTTTTGTCACAACCAATATTACACAATTATCAGGATTTCCAGTGCCACCTCTACCTTTGTGGAAAAAAAAGCCACCTCTAGGTCTCAACTTTTGATTAGGACATAAAGCATCGGTAGTTACCGGTGCTGCATGTTTCCTCTTACTCTTGTATATGTACTTTATCTGAGATTTATTCAGTTTCCTAAGATTGCTCCGGTTCTTGCAGGCACTGTTTTTGCATATGGTGTTACTAGTAGCGGGAAAACTCACACCATGCATGTAAGTGTCTGCATCGGTGTTATGCCTCTGCATCTGTTCTCTTGTGCACATCTAGTGACGCGCTTCTGCGTACTTGTTTGTTCAGCAGAAGATATATCTTTATTGTTTAGCGTATAGCTATTATCCTTTTGTGCTTCTTATGAGTTGCCCATCAAGCTAGTAAAGAAACTCCTCATTTTCACAAACAGTGAGCATGAGCAAGGAGTTGTTATCAGTTTCCATACTGAACTTTCTTTCACGGTACACTTTGATTACTTTGTTGCAGGGGGAGCAAAAGTCACCTGGAATTATTCCATTGGCAGTGAAGGATGTGTTCAGCATTATTCAAGATGTAATTTGTTCATTCTTTATTTTAACTGTTAAAACAGATCGGGCTTGCATGACATTGTTTTTTCTTTTGTTAACCTCAGACACCTGGACGAGAATTTCTTCTGCGAGTTTCATATCTTGAAATTTACAATGAGGTGACTCCTCTTGTCAAGCCATGCATTTGCTTGCTACTCATTTGCAACCGCAAGATCAATTACAATTTTCAGCTCCATATTGGAGCTTAGATTGCATAGATACTAACTTACCTCATAGAAGTCAGTTTGTTCCTAGCACTACACATATAAGATTAGGATTGTCATATGCTGCTCCTGATTATGATGCATCTGATACAGAAAAAGCTTACTGATATTCTTATCGAACTTCAGTCCCTAAAGATAACGAAATGTTAAACCAGTTTAAAGTGGTAATAAAATATTAAATTGAAGTCAGCTGGTTCTTAACTCAGTCATGAAACTGTTTAGTGATTGTTCACGCTTTTGGTTTTATCTTGATTACTTTGCAGGTTATCAATGATTTACTTGATCCGACAGGACAAAATCTCAGAATTCGAGAAGATGCACAGGTACCTGGTATTTATTACAATCTATTTTATCATCTCTCGATCATGTCTAATCCTATACAGGACAATAAGTTAAACTATATGAGATTTTCTTTTAGTTTTTTTGACATGAATTATTGCATGTTTATTGCTTGTCATTTCTTGGTTTACTTTGTCTATTGGTCGGTTCGATTCCGTTTTCTCAATTCTCCCAGAAAAAAGAGCTGAGAGCATCCTGTCAATAAGCATTAATTCTAGACATGGTATGTTTGCTTCTTAGCTAATAATCATTATACCCTCATTCTTTCTATTCATTTAGGGAACTTATGTGGAAGGGATTAAAGAAGAGGTTGTTTTATCACCTGCACATGCACTCTCTCTAATAGCATCTGGAGAAGGTATTTGTTTCTAGAGAACATCCTTTTACTTTCTCTCATATTATCATCAATTGCATCCAAGGATTTCTTCGATTCCATGGGGTTGACTTTATTTCATGTTTATCATTGTGATTTTTTAATATAAAATTCAAACCTACAGTACAAGTGGCTTTGCTGGAAAATGTGTGTACCTGTGTCTATGTCTGTATGTGGGTGCATATTGTTTTGGCAGTTCCTTGATTGTTATATCTTTGTACACCTTGGAATCAAGTTAACCTTGCGCTGAAATGCTGATGCCATTGCTTTCTGGCAGAGCATAGGCATGTTGGATCCAACAACTTTAATCTTGTCAGTAGTCGGAGCCACACTATCTTCACATTGGTACTCTCCCTCCCTCCCCCAATAAATAATGCTTGTTGAGTCTGCAAAATTTTGTTAATTGTCCCACATAGTACTTCACTGGATCTGAAATTCTGTTGTTTCTCCTAACGGAGACTTGTTTGATGTATTCTAGGTTAATATAGTTTTGATTTAGGTAGAATTGTTAAAATTTATACTATTACACGCCTGTAGACCATCGAGAGTAGCCCTGGTGAAAATGAAGAGGAAGAAGAAGTCAGATTGTCTCAATTGGTATTTCTTCTCCTCTAATATGCTTATAATTTCATTCCATTTCAATCATCTTATTTGCTATAGGTATTTAGCATCTTGTAACTTGGTTGGAATTTCTGGTGTCTACATGCTCTTATTATTTTCACTCATATCCTTTTGTCAGAACTTGATTGATCTTGCTGGGTCTGAGAGTTCCAAGACTGAAACAACTGGATTACGGCGTAAGGAAGGCTCATATATAAACAAAAGTCTCCTCACCCTTGGAACCGTAAGTATCATATGTTGCGAACGATTTATCTTTTTATGGTTTTATTGACAAATATATAGAAGTTAACTTTGTCACCCATTTCATTGAGTTGTGCCAAGTCTGCTAGGATAACTTGCTGGGAGTTGCTCATTTCACTAATAGACACGATGCAACCCTTTTTGCATACATGATTCCGTACCTAATTGCAACATCCTGGATCCATTTGCTGCTTATTGTTCAGATATGAATTACTAGTAGGAAGGGATACTGGTCACATTTTTGTTCATTTGTTTAGTTTCTTCTCGTGGTAAATTGTCAATGACATCTTTCTTGTAGGTTATTGCTAAACTTACAGATGGTAAGGCTACTCATATTCCCTATAGAGACTCAAAGCTCACACGCTTACTTCAGTCCTCTCTGAGCGGGCATGGGCGCATTTCTGTGAGTGATTCTTTATACAGTATACTTGGTGTTTTTCTATCTTGCTTTGTTTAATAACCTTTTTCTTCTTTATTTTTCACTTTGGCTTTGGGGGGAAAGGTTTCCACATATATGTGTGGGACCACAAGCATAGAGCAACCTATGTTGCTATATTCTGATCCTTATCTTTGTTGCAGCTTATTTGCACAGTTACCCCTGCTTCCAGCAACAGTGAAGAGACACATAATACATTAAAATTTGCCCACAGGAGCAAGCATGTTGAAATAAAAGCTTCTCAAAATAAGGTAATAATCAGTCAGCCTGAAATCCATATTGTAAGTGCTTATTACTGATGGTGATGTGTTTTGTTTTCAGATAATCGATGAGAAGTCCTTGATAAAGAAATATCAAAAGGAGATAACCTGCTTGAAAGAAGAGCTGCAGCAACTGAGACGTGGTATGATGGGAAATGGTTACATTCTTCCAACAGATCAGGAGGATCTCGTTAACTTAAAACTTCAGGTTTGTTTTACATCTTCTTCGGCACCTAACGGAGTGTTTATCTTTTGGTCCATTATCCTGTTTTTCCTTCTTAATTTTTCGATAAGCTGTTTTTCCAGCTGTAAGAAAATGCAAATGAAAATAATCACTGCTAGTGTAACCTTTTGCTTTCACGTTACATGCTTAATTGCTTATATATGCAATATTGAGATATTTTTGTTCCAGTTGGCATCCTGGGAGATTAAATCCAACATTTTCTCTTCGAACATGAATTATTTGTTGACTGTATTTCCATCCAAAATGATTAATTTATTACTTGGATATTCTTTTTGTGTGATAGCTTGAAGCTGGTCAAGTCAAACTCCAGTCAAGGTTAGAAGAGGAAGAGGAAGCAAAATCGGCATTGATGGGTAGAATTCAGAGGTTAACAAAATTAATATTGGTATCAACCAAAAGTTCGATATCCTCAAATGTTTCAGGAAAGGCTAGCCTCCGTCGACGGCATTCCTTTGGGGAAGATGAGGTTTTTACGCCCAAGTCCTCTCTGGCTTTCTTTGTTTGTGTTAGGATTTTTTATTCTGGGTCTGAGGTTGTATGGATGGGTATGATGGGGTAGGTCTTCAACTTCCCGGCTCGGCTTGCCTCGCCTCGCCGTGACTGAAGTTGGCTTAAGAGAATTAGGGTTTGAGGGAAATAGACTCTTTATTTCTTCTTGTCTGCCTTGCTAAACTGCAGGAGGCTAATATATAAAGCAATTGCCGACTGGAGGACTCCCTAGTCGGTTACAATTCTTATCTGAGACCTTCCTAATCGTGGACCTTTACAAAATCCGAATAGGATTACTAGTGCTAGTCAGCCTTGCTTGCAGATTTAGGCCGCCTGCTAGAGTGCTCGCCCCAGTAGGAATCCATAACATTTCCCCCCTCTGAGGAAACAGCTTGTCCTCGAGCTGGTACTCCGGGTATTATTCTTGAAATCGTCGAGAGACATCCATGAAGCTTCTGAAGGAGGCTAATCAACCCATCGCACTAGGACCTCCCATTTATCCTTGTAAAGCCAAGAGCGAACAACAGATGCTGGTCGAGGCAGAACACGACCATTGAGTAGACGAGGGAGTTCAGGAGGTGTTGAAGGAGGTGGCCCCTCAAATTGTTTTAAGAGAGCCACATGAAAAATGTCGGGTATGCGTGCTGCAGCGGGGAGTTGAAGCTTATAAGCAACCTGACCAATCCTGGCAATGACTTTATATGGGCCATAGTACTTGGGAGATAGCTTGGATGATTTCGTCATAATGCCTGTAGCCTGATGGTGATGCAGTTTGAGGAGAACCCACTGCCCAATTTCAAATTGAACTTCGCAATGGTGGAGATCATAATAATTCTTCATACGTTGTTGAGACTGCAATAGGTGTTCCCGGATGTCAACTAAGAATCCATCACGAGAGTGCAACAAGGCTTCCACTGCAGGAACTTGAGTTGGCCCAGCATTATGAGGAATAATGGTTGGGGGAGGCCGTCCATACACAATTTGAAAGGGGGTGGCACGTAAGGCCGAGTGATAAGAAGTATTGTAGCAGAATTCTGCCCAAGGTAGCCACTGAATCCATTGGCGGGGACGGTCTCCACTGAGACAACGGAGATACATCTCAATTGTGCGAATGACTATCTCGCTTTGACCATCGGATTGAGGGTGAAAAGTTGAAGTCATATTGAGAGATACATCAGCCAAGTGGAACAATTCCTTCCAGAAGCGGCTAGTGAAGACAGCATCTCTATCGCTTACAATGGACTCAGGAAATCCATGCAAACGTACAATGGCATCAAAGAAGGCATGTGCCACAGATTGAGCGGTATACGGGTGGGCTAAAGGAACAAAGTGAGCATACTTCGAAAATCTGTCAATCACCGTCAAGCTTACTGATTTCCCATGAACGCCGGGAAGCCCATCTATAAAGTCCATCAAAATATGGGACCAAACTTGAGTTGGTACCTGTAGTGGTTGCAATAATCTTGACGGACGCAGGTGTTCCACCTTATTTCTTTGGCAGGTATCACAACTGTTGATATGTTTACGAACCAAGGTTTTAAGCTGAGGGATATAGAAATCTTGACGAATGCAATCAATGCAAGGTCTTTTGAATTCCCTCATGCCCAACCACATGTGTTGCTGCAATGATTTTCTGGATGCAAGAGGAGGATGCTGGAAGGAATATGTGGCCCGTGCATAGAAACAGCCCATCCACAAAGGTCCAATCTGCTGGTAAGGTGTGTGCTGCCAACCGAGAGTGTAAGTGCAGAAACTCGGTCAGTGAAGAAACCTCCTCGCGCATCCGATCTAGTAGTTGGAAGGAGGGCGTTGAGATGGCAGTGAGGACATTTTCATCCCGATGAGATAACAAATTAGCGACCGTATTGTGCTTCCCATTTTGAATTCAATCTGGAAATCAAACCCGAAGAGTTTGCTAACCCATTAGTGTTGAGGAATAGTAGTCAAGCATTGATTGAGAAGATATTTAAGGCTATAGTGATCCGTCCGGACAATAAAAGCTTTGCCCCAAAGATAGTGGTGCCAATGTCGTACTGCTTCTACCAATCCAATTAGCTCGTGCTCGTAAGCGGCTAGTTTGGCATGATGAGGCTGAATTGCACTACTGAGAAAAGCAATTGGTTGTTCCCCTTGATGTAGGACAGCACTAAACCCACTGCCTGAAGCATCACATTTGACTTCTGTCCTTTATGCCTTCTGTCAGCCATCTCGGCAGGAGTAAACCGTCGAAAGGAGCGTTGAGGTGGTGTGGCAGCTAGAGTGGAAGGGGCTAGTAGTGCAGAAACCTCCGGTGGTTTGGGGAGAAGAGGTGCAATACGTTGCAGAGGTTCTAAGGTTGCTGCAGATGGTGTTAACAGAGATGGTGGCTGACGGAAAAGCAATCCTGAACTGTACAATAGTTTGTAGTGGCGTTCAACTGCTTTGGCCAAGCTAACTACCGTGTCCAGGGAAGAAGGGTTCTGCATCTCCAATCTGATTTGATTAGTTCTCCCAAATCGGACAGAAATAGTCCAACCTCATGCTTAGGTGAGATATTGTCAGCGCGACATAGCACTTGATAAAATTCTTGAGTATACTCTTCCACTAATCCCGTTTGATGAAGAAGGGTGAGTTCTGAGACTGGGTTTGATCTAAATGGTGGATCGAACCGCAATCTACAAGAACTCTGAAATCTAGGCCATGACGGAATGCCTTCTGTGCGCTCCAACTTGTAATACCATTGTTGTGCAATCCCGGTCATATGATATGTAGCCAGCTACACTTTTTCCTTCATCGAGGGTACGATGACCCCGGAAGAATTGTTCACAACAGGAAAGCCACTCCAATGGATCAGAATTGCCATCAAAGAGAGGAAAATCCACCTTGTAAAACTTGCTTGGCGGTGGTGCTTCAGCGTGATCAGATGGTAGTCCCCTTGCTGATGAGCTGGCCGTGGTCGGGTGAGAAACTGGAAGGGACACCCTTCCTTCCAGATCGCTGACGGCAGCCTGCAGGGCTCATGCGTCGTGGCCTGTGCTTCCTGATGTTGGAACAATTTGTGCATCAGTTCCTTCAATTCACGCAGCTCTGTGGCGATTGGATCGTCAGCCATAGAATCTGATACTGATCTGTTAGGATTCTTGATTCTGGGTCTGAGGTTGTATGGATGGGTATGATGGGGTAGGTCTTCAACTTCCCGGCTCGGCTTGCCTTGCCTCGCTGTGACTGAAGTTGGCTTAAGAGAATTAGGGTTTGAGGGAAATAGACTCTTTATTTCTGCTTGCCTGCCTTGCTAAACCACAGGAGGCTAATATATAAAGCAATTGCCGACTGGAGGACTCCTAGTCGGTTACAATTTTTATCTGAGACATTCCTAATCGTGGACCTTTACAAAATCCGAATAGGATTACTAGTGCTAGTCGGCCTTGCTTGCAGATTTAGGCCGCCTGCTATAGTGCTTGCCCCAGTAGGAATCCATAGCAGTTTGGTTGCAACGTGTTATTTTTTAAAATATTAATCCATCTCTCAACAATATCTTTGAAAAAACCTTTAGTGTGAAAGAGAAGGATAGGTACCTCTTCTGTTTTGTTGTTTCTTGTGGATCAAATTTGAGGATGCTGCTTGATCTCGCTTTTCTTGGCATGGTAATTAAATTCCTAGCTAGATTCAGCTGTTGTTCAGACTAATATGTAACATAGAAAAACAACTATGTAATGTTGCACTTTTGCCATCTAATACTTAACTTATGGTATATGTTTCATATTTGGTTAGGAGTGTTTGTCCAAATGCCCCCTTTTAGTTGAAATGTGTGAAAGCATAGTTATTTGCTATTGGATTTTCAATGCACCAAGACACCATGATTAGTATTCACTTATATGGAGTGTGATACCCTGCTAATCCAATTTTTTTATGAGGGTGTAATGCTTCAGATCCTGAAATTTGCAATGAGAACATAGCTCTTTTGGGCGTTATATTTAGCTGAAATGTTGAAGTAACGGACCAGATAGAACATGGAAAGTTCCTCTGCACTACAATTTTTCAAGTGCATAATATGGCTGTTGCGGGTTTTTTCACAGAATAAAGCACTATTTCTCTTGCATGATTTGTCTTATTTCTGTATATTGGAGTATGCCTATTCTTATTCTGTTTTAAATTTTGCAGCTTGCTTATTTGCCTGATCGGAAGCGGGAGTACTTCATAGAGGATGATGATGCTAGTCTTGATTCAGAGTTTTCAATTGAAGGAAAACTTGATTCTAACAATCCAGATGAGTCAGTTAAGTTTGATAGAAGGAATCGCAAACGCGGCATGCTTGGTTGGTTTAAATTAAAGGTGATTTTCGCTATGGATTATGGATAGCATGAAGAAAGGCAGTTTATGTTGCTCAGTTTCTATGTAGTATTTTGTACTGCCATCGCCCATTTTCTTTTCTCTCACCTGGCAAAGGGTTGCATGCTAGCTAAACGATAGGCAATTAAGCTTGCACGATTGTTCAAAAAAAGAGATACTTTTAGAACAATTATGGGTGGTTCTATTGGAATTTTGTGGTCCATTATATTCTAATTGTGTGCTTGTTTCATATGTGCTCCCCTCCACTTGCATTTGCTTAAATTTAAAGATATGTTTTGTAGTACAAATAGGAATTATTTGCTTGGAGGCTTCTATACATTGAAAAATGTGAAAGACCGTGTACTGTGGTGGTAAAGAACATAGTTGCAGTGGTTGAGGTTATATATATATATATATATATATATATATATATATATATATATATATATATATATATATATATATATATATATATATAGAAAATTACGTAAGGCACCATGGTGCCTAGGCACCCACATCCGATACACGTGTATTATTGATATTTTTTTTGAGTTTGGGTATGAAACTGTTTTATACCCTTGATATATTTATGGTAAGTAAGTTTTGAACTCAGTTCAAACTAGTTTGAACTACTTTTGGGTTCAATGCGACTACAGTGAGTATATACCATAAAAATAGTTCAAACTAATTAAACTGAAGTTGAATTTAATTTTTTTCGGAGTTTGACATCTCAAATATATTTTTTTATGGGTATATGAAGATACCCACATCAAACGTTGCGAATCTCAAAGCAAATCAACGGGTATTGATATTGGTGCCTAGGCACCATGGTGCATGAAACACTCGTCCTATATATATATATATATATATATATATATATATATATATATATATATATATATATATAGGAAAATTACGTAATGCACCATGGTGCCTAGGCACCAACATCCGATACACGTGTATGATTGATAATTTTTTTGAGTTTGGGTATGAAAATGTTTTATACCCTTGATATATTTATGGTAAGTAAGTTTTAAACTCAGTTCAAACTAGTTTGAACTACTTTTGAGTTCAATGTAACTACAGTGAGTATATACCATAAAAATAGTTCAAACTAATTAAACTGAAGTTGAATTTAAATTTTTTCGGAGTTTGATATCTCAAATATACTTTTTTATGGGTATATGAAGATACCCACATCAAACGTTACTGAATCTCAAGCAAATCAACGGTATTGATATTGGTGCCTAGGCACCATGGTGCATGAAACACTCGTCCTATATATATATATATATATATATATATATATATATATATATATATATATATATATATATATAGAGGAAGTCTCTTTTCTACTCCCGGGTGTAATTACACCCTATGTCGTATCTCATAACGTAGGGAGTATCTCGCGTAACGAGGAGTATGTACATGTAGTATACGAGTATTTAAGACTATATAGGTGGTATGAACAATTTTTCAGAGGTGGTATGTTTATTTTTTTCAACATACTCCTTTTTATGTACGTACATAAAGGTATTTACAAAATACGCTAAAAACTATGAACTCCCTTGCAATTTTTTTATGTGGTTCACATTAGAATATCTTATAATTAGTATATGAGTATACCTAAAGTGATAAAGGAGTATTTCAAATTTATTTAGGTGGTATATTAGAGGTGGATGTAATTACACCCGGGAGTAAAAAGTATTTTTCCTATATATATATATATATATATATATAGAGAGAGAGAGAGAGAGAGAGACACGCACACGCACCCACCCACAGACACACATTGAAAAGCTCTCACCATTCACTGGATACTGTCTAATTGTTCAACTGTCATTTTTTGGTGTTTCATATAGCTCGACGAGCTATTAAGAATTTCTGTAAATTAATCATTAATACATTAACTTATGCAGAAGTTAGAGCAATTATCTGGACTATCACGGAGTTTGGATAGTGAGAGCACTGCTAGCGGCTCACCTTCCTTCTCTAAATCATCACAACAAAACCACCTGTTGCTTGACCTGAAGGATGGTCGAAGGAAATCTGTAACTAGGAAAGCAGATGACCCAGCACTTACTGACTCATTTCTAGAGAGGACTCAAGCTGGTGATTTATTTAGTGCTGCATCCAGAGCACGACACCCTCTTCCGGTGAGTCAGATTTGTAAATTTTTACACTTTCACCGCTTTCTCATTCCACTTTGCTCCCCACTTCCACATCCACCGTCCATGCATTTCCATCTCAACCAGCAACTTGGCTGGTGCAAGCTATGTTATGGAATATGAAGGAAACATCTGTGTTAATTGTAATAAAGCGTAGTAGTTCTGGGATTGCTGCTTGCTGGAGGACAGTGGTCTTGGGGGTGCCTTCACACAGATCTTCTGGAGCTGTGGCCCATTGAGGGCAATGTAATTCCAGATTAAAGTAAGTTGCTGATAATGGGTTTGTGGCCTGAAGTTATGATGGAATTTGATTTCGAGAAGTGGATTTCTAGCTCTGAGTTGTGATGTTGTCCCCCACCCCCTATGTTCCTGCCTGGCTACCTCCAGGCAGGAGCAAGCCCATGACTCCTTGCTAATATGACAGATTGAATCATGTTGATTTGGTTGTAGTGTCTTGTTCGGCCTGCTTAATATTTTGGTGGGTTTTGCTATATTCACTGATTTGGAACTGGCTGGCATGTTACATGTATAGAGTGGAACAACTATCGTGGATCAAATAGATCTTCTTCAAGAGCAGGTCAAAATGCTGGCTGGGGAAGTTGCACTTTGCACAAGCTCACTCAAAAGGTTGTCAGAGCAAGCAACCAACAACCCTGATGATTCGCAGCTTCAGGTAAATGTATATAACAATCCTTTATGAGCTAGCAGAGCATGTTTCTGTGATAATCTTTCTTAACCTCTGTTTGCTCAGCCCCATTTTAGTACATTTTGAAAGATACTTAGCTGAGCATTTCTCCTTTATCTCCTGCATCAGGAGCAAATTGAGAAGTTGAAAAATGATATCAATGAAAAGAAATCGCATATACATGTGCTAGAGCAGCGTATGGCGCAATCACTGGAAACTACCGAAGACCCAGCTATTAGGACTGAAATGTCCCAGGTAATAGTTGTCATTTGTCAAATGGCTACATGATGATAAACTGGAAAGTTTAAATTCATATTATGTTGGCCTAGATGTAACTTTCTATAAATTGCCATTTGGGCATACTTAAGTTATATTTGTGTTAATTAGTTCTAATTTTGTTTTTCTTGATAATTTGTCTACTAATTTGTGAGCCTATCAGTCACATGCTAGAATTTTTGTCTTTTGATAGCCATTTTTGTGTCAATGATCTGAAGATTTCGTACCATCTGATGTTCTCACAGACCTTTTCAAAGTTAAGCACACAGCTGAGTGAGAAGACATTTGAACTGGAGGTTTGTTCAAAGTCTCTTTGTTAGCTAATGTTTGTTTCTTTGGTTGATACTTATGCTGGACTAATTACTGTTCTCTTCTGGCTGTGTGGTTTTTCTAGATCATGTCTGCAGATAATAGAATTCTTCAAGACCAGCTACAAGCAAAGGTGAGCAAAGGGTGGGAGAATAATTTTCTTCGTTGTTCAACTGATCAATTTGATTTCCTTCTTTCTGTGTTCATCAGGTATCAGAAAATGCGGAACTCCAAGAAACCGTTGCACAACTGAGTCAAGAAATCAGTAATTTGTTGAAGGCTTCCAGTAACGTGGATAATGTGGCTAGTATGCAGTCTAGCGAGCCATCAACAACAGGCAGTGATCCTAGGGATCAGGCAAATGAAGTCTCGAGTCATGCAAACATGCCCTCTAGAACAACTGAAGAAAATAAGGAGTCACCATTAAAATCTCAAGTGCTCATGCAGGTAAACATCATATGGCCCTAAATTCACCACTGTCCAATTTAACCTGTCTGCACTCTATCTTCTTTTCATGATCTGTCACTTGAAACCTAAAAAACGGTGCTGTAGGCTGCAGAAATTGAGAATTTGAAGCAAGACAAGCTGAGGTTGGCGGAAGAGAAGGATGGACTGGAAATTCAGAGTCAAAAGCTGGCTGAAGAATCATCATATGCTAAAGAACTGGCAGCAGCTGCTGCAATTGAACTAAAAAATTTGGCAGAAGAAGTCACCAGGCTTTCTTATGAAAATGCAAAGCTGAACACAGACTTAGCGGCAGCAAAAGAGCTAACTGCATCAGTTGCAAGGGTTAATATCCACAATGACACAAAACGCCATGATCACGAGAATGGAATTTTAGTTGAGGAGTTGCAGAAAGAGTTGGTTGCTAGTTGTCAGAGGGAGGCTGCGTTAGAAGACACATTATCCCAAAAGGCCCGAAGGGAGAGTGAGCTTTTGAAGGTAATTGATGATGCAAAATGCCGTGAGCATGATTTGGAAAATGAGCTGGCAAACATGTGGGTTCTCGTTGCAAAGATAAAGAAAGAAGGCTCACAGGAGGATTTGTTTGAATTCAAAGCAAAGCAAAACGGCTTTCATAAGACTGATGCTGGCAGAATGTTAAGCGAGATGGAAGCTTCAGATAATTGGAACTGGGATGGCATCAGTAATTTGGAAGAGGCACGAGCTGCATACAATTTTGAAAGAAGGCGCTGCAAAGAGTTGGAAAGCATCGTGTCTAGATTGAAGGTGCTTCTAATTTATGTACCCTTGCAATAATTGCTCCCACTGGAAACTGGATGCGTCTGGTTTTACCATTTTGCACCAGTATTTCTTGTTGGTGGCTTACCTTACCTTTAATAACTTAACAGAATACACTGAAATTCGACATTAGCTATTGTGTCTCTATTCTTCTGATTCAAGTTGACTTTTCCAGGGTGAGGATCTCAGGGGTTTAGATGTCAAAGTGCTTGAAGAGCTACAAAATTTTCATGTGGAAGCATTGTCAAGGATTTGCCAAGAAAAGGTATGCTTTCCGTCATCCATGTTATCATGTTTTCTTTCTTACCTGTACAAGCTTCCTGCCAACCGCATAACCCCACAGCCCCAGCATGAACTCATGAAGTATGAACACGGGCACACCCCACATGCGTGCATGCGCAGCTTGGACTTAAGCACACACGGAGGCATCTTTTCATGCTTGTAAATTTCGTGTGTTTGTATCTCCCCCCTAATTAGCACATATTCGTTGTGCTTTACAGATGGCGAATCAGGTCCTATAGCAGGCATCCCTTGCTAAAGCTGAGAGGCCGCTTTCATACCTGAGGTCACAGCTTGCAGATGTCTCCTCGTATTCGCCGGCTGCTGTTTATGCACACTATATATTGCTGCTACAGCCGAAGCAATGTTGATGATTCTGCAGTCAGTATTCGCCGTGTTAAAAGAAAAAGGAAGCGAAATGCGGCTGACTGCTTACTCTGATGTTAATCTGCAGGATGCTTGCTCTCTTGTACAGTGTTGGAGCAAAAATGATAGTACGTGTAGATTGTATTTACTGGCAATAGGGACTAGGAAGGAATTAAGACGCCGAAGGCGTAGCTAAATCGGGCTTTGCCTGTGGAGACGGAGATACGATTCCGAGTTGAACGGACAGCAACTGTAGTTTTGGCGTACTTGTAGCCTGTAGCAAAGCTGCAGTTTTGGCATCTCTCTGCTTGGCGGGTTTGTTTTGCCTTATTCACTATTTATGTTCGTGCTGTCTACAGTAACTAACTTTTAAATGATGTGTTTTTAAGATGAAGTTAATAAGAAGATTGTAGTAAAAAGTATACTGAGTTCAGCTGTACTGGATAAAATCGTATAGAATTATTTTTTTATACATATTATTTCTTGCGAACAGACAGAATTTAAATATTTAAATCATAAGTCATCAGTTTAAAACAACCCATCTTGTGTGATTGTCCTACGGTCGACGTGGCACCTAGCCTTTGTTCAAAACAACGATCGCTACTGTCTTTTAGAACTTAAAAGTCGATAAGTACGTGTTAGTTTTTTCACACGATTTTTTCTTTTTTTTAAAAAAAATATTATCTACGGAGAATAACGGTGTTACTATTATTATTATTTATTATTTTTAAATTAAATATCTCAAAAAAAATAATTGTTACAGTGCTATTTTACCGTAAAACCACGCCACTTTAGAACGGAGAAATGTGGGATTGACTTCAGCCATTAGCGCGGTCTCGCCAAAACAGCAACACGAATGTTCGATTGATTACGGGTTGAGCTTTCTGCACAGACGAGAGGCTGGGTAGGTGGCGGTTGTGGTACCGTCACCTGCGACAACCGAACGGCGAATGGCGTTTCCGTGCCCAAATCTTCACCATAACAACCGGCCGTGGCTCCTGATATCCAGGGCGGAGCTGGATCTCGGACCGCTGGAGCAATGACCTAAGATTTAAATAAAAATAGTCCACTAATTAATACTGTAGCTAACAAAGAAGTAGACTATGCCCAATGCTCTTTAGTGACTTGACCCGATGCCTGAACCTCCCCTGGCTACGCCCTTGCTGATGTCAAAGGCCTTGAGGCAGTTTTGGACCTGATATTGCAAAAAATCTCATATCAATTCAGACTGGTCAGATATTTTTATAATCAAAATATAATGTGTATCAATAATAAGTACAAATAATTCTAGATAGCCAACATCCTACTATATGAGAAAAGTTATACATGCTAAACTTCTCTTGCAAGTTGCAAGAGATATGTAACTTAAAGGCTCTATTTGAATATTGAGAAATTTATGGTGTTTCTTATGAAAATCATATGTTCTAAGTATACCCTTTAGGAATGAAACCACATAAAAAATTATTTTATGAGATTTTTCAGTTAGTCAGAACATATAACTAAGTAGTCATCAGCCACACTAAAAGGTGAAATCACCAACCTTCGAAAAAATCTTCAATCCTTCAACTAATGTGGAACTTTCTGTTAGTCGTCAAACACAACCACATGCACTGAAAATCTAGAGTTCTAGACCACCAATCTAGCTTGTACCTTTATATATTTCGGTTGGTCCTTCTAACTATAAATCTAAGCAAGTTACATATAAGTATATATACATGGGCTGAACCTCTAACTTTTATAGGCCCTAGGTGGTCGTCCTTACTGCCCATACACAGAACCAGCCCTGCTGATGTACCATAGCTCATGCCTTTCGTCCATAGCATGTATAACCCTGGGCGTTCGGTACTACCGAACCGATCGGTTTGGTTCCTCGGTACCCATACAAATTCGGTTCCTGAGAATCTCGGTACCGTTCGGTTCTCGAAAGACTCGCATCAAGAAATTCGATATCGGTTCTTTCGGTTCGATTCCGGTATTTACCGAAATTACCGAACAGGGTACAACAGCATGTAACATCAAGTTCAATAGCCAATTTTGACATAAATGTAACATGATTTCATATAGAATAAGTGCCAAATCATACAGAGAAAAAGCCACAAATACATAATATAGCTGTCCACAATAGACCCATCAATAATATTACGTATTACTTAGTACTCACTACTCAAATACAACATGTTATTCCTTGTAGTTCGGTATTTCGATGGCGAGGCACCGAACCGAATTTCCTCGGTAAATTCGGTTCCTGAGAACCTGGAACCGAAATTTTCGGTTTCGGTACTTTCGGTTCGGTTCTCGGTAAATTCGGTTCGGTACTCGGTTTTCGGTTTTTCGTGCCCCAGGGTGAAGCATGCATGCAGCGACGCAATTCGCCAATCAATCCTAGAGACCAGTATGCCTTGTTAGCCAATTTTTTGTTGTGATTTATTAGTTTAATAAATAGTAATTATTAAGAAAAATCAAAAACTAAAATCTGCTGAAAAACCAAAAAGAATAAGTCCACAAGCTCATGTGCTCGTGTAATGGCTGCTGCCATGTACAGCCAGGCCTCGAGTTTTGAGTGTCCATGTCGAGGCCCCTTCCTGGTTTACCCATTCGGTCGAGATGATCAGGTGCATCGGATTCGATACCAGGTTCCGTAATCTAACCGTTGGTCTGGACTCTGGAACACTGGAATTGTTACGATTCTTCTCTGGAAAGGAAAGGAGGGGAGAGAGAGCTGAAGAAATATTGCTTTTGTTCTTATTACAGCTTGTGAAACGCAGACAGACATTCAAAAGGAGGGTGTCCAGTTTGCAACAGGAGCCGCGGGATGGAACGCTGATTGGGCTTCACTGCACCTGTTAATCATGGTGTCCTGGCGGTCGGAATTTGGAAACCTTTTACCATTGTGGAAGATAGGTCGGACCGGGCAGCAGGATATAACAAGATCACATTAGGTGTGACGGCCTTGTCCTGCTCACCACGGTCCATAGTCCTCGCATGTGCTTTTTGACCGGAGAACGGGCCATTAAATCGAGCTTAATCCCTCGGATGCGAGCTAGCCGAGCTAGACAGGCTCCTCATGTGGCTGCCTAGAACATTCGAAAGATCATTTGTTAGGCCATATTTTAAGGTGCCGTGCTTTTTATTTTTAAGCTAAAATGATAATGTAGCGGTTGTTAGTTTTTTAAGATATTTAATTAAAGAAAATAAATAAAAACTAAAAAATGATAAACCCCATTATATTTTCATAGATAATGTAAAAAAAGAGAAAAGGAAAAAAAGAAAAAGTGAAAAAGATTTAAAAAGGTATGTTAAGAAGCAAACGCATTCTAAACGGTTTGTGACTTCTAAAATCTAGAAACCATCGCTATTTAGAACAGGGCCTTAGAAGAACATAATAGCCTGAGATTTATGGTGTATGGCTCATACACGCAAAAGAATGTGCTATGTCCAGAAAAACGGAGCGTCGCTTGTCCGCACAAAGCCCTATAAGAGAAGGAAACGTAGTTTGTATGGGTTTACGAAATATTGTAGGCTGGGGGCACGGGGGCTTCGCCAAAGCCCTCGCAGTACGGATTAGGTGTTTGAGTCGAACATGTAACTGGGGTATAAATATATACTGTCAGCCTCTTATAACTCCTAATCATGAAAAAGAAATTCCTCATACGGATAGAGCCGTTGAGATTCGACTCTTGGGGACATAGGCATTGTTGGACCCCGTTAATAAAAATTTGTGTCTCTTGTGTGGTTTTGTGCTTGCTATGATTATTCGTCGTGCTAGGGTTGTCATCGGTTTCAACAATTGGTATTAGAGATCTTTGAGATGGTGACGTCGTGTGCTTGGTTCAAAATGGTCAAGTTCGACAAAACAGGGAACTTCAGATTGTGACACGCGAGGGTGAAGGATTTGTTGGCACAATAGGGATGTTCCAAGGGGCTACGTGAAGTAGAGCCAAAGGGTATGGAGACGATGATTGGGATGAGTTGAAGGAGCACAGATCATGTCGTGTATTACGTGATGGATATGACCTCGCCAAAGAAAATCTGGGACAAGCTGCAAACTAAATTTATGTCCAAATCATTTACGAACAAACTATATTTGAAGCAGAAGCTATACAGGCTCAAAATGTAGAAGGGTTTTGATATTGCACAGCATATCAACACCTTCAATCAAGTTATCACTGACCTAGGGCATTTGGAGGTAAAGATTGAGGAAGAAGACAATAAAGATTGAAGAAGAAGATAATGTGATAATTCTATTATGTTCATTGCCACCTTCATATGAACACTTGGTCACCACTTTGACGTACGAGGAAGATACTATCCAAGGTTGATGACATCAATGCAGCTTTGTTGGCACATAATCAATGAAGCCAGAATGCAAGAGAGAGTTCTCATGGTACTAGTTTGTACACAAAGGGTGAGCATACAAGGAAGCAAGAAATGGAGAAGTTTGGAAGGCATAAATCCATATCAAAGTCGAGGAGCAAAAAGAATATCAAGTGATACAAGTGCAAGAAGACGGAGGCATTATAAGAGAGATTGTTCAAAGTTGAAATAACATAGTAGTGGGAAACGTGATGAGAAGACTGTGAACGTGACTCGAAAAGATGACTCGGACAGTAGCGATCTGATATCCTCTCGGTTTCAAATAGTCAGCTGACAAACGTGTGGATTCTTGATTTGGGGTGCTCGTATCACATCATGCCTAACAAGAACTAACTAGTTTGCCTCATATAGATCAGGTAATTTTGGTTCCGTTTACCTTGGTGATGATACATACCATAGTATTGTCAGGATAGGTGATGTTGAAATTAAGATGTATAATGGTATTGTTAGAATAATGTGTGATGTTAGACACATAACAGGATTGAAAAAGAATCTAATATATTTAGGTGCCCGTTGTAGGGGTGGCCCAACCCCCTGTGGTGGGGCCTTGCAACTAGCCCAATAGTATAATGACATGTGTATGAAGGAATATATCAATATACCCTTACCTTTTGTAATTATTAAGGGGCAGGGTAAGAATTTACCATCCAATCCCACTCTTGTATATAAGCCTCCAAAATGGCTATGAAGGGCCAGATCTATTCACTTCATACACGAGTAATCTCTCCTGTCGTTGGCTCTCTCTAACTAGTCTCCTTTTTTACTGTCTGGTCCATAGCCATAACAGTTGGCATCGTCCGTGGGGACTCATGCAAGAAGTTGCGCAAAGAAAAACATTAGAGAGGGCTGCCATCAGAGTGCTCGTGTCATGAGCACCCCGGACCACCCAGCTTTTACTGGTTTTCAAAAGTAATGCTTCCATCGGCGGAGATCTACCGTGCTGGATGCTATCGGCGGCTGCCCCCATCGCACTAGCATAGGTGGGGCGGCGCCTCTCATCATCGCCATCAAGGCACTAGGGAGTCAGCCTCCCGTATCTCCTCCACACATCATCACTACTCATGTTGAAGCCTCCTGGACCGCACCGCATGTAGTTTCTTCACGAATCACCACATTTGACCTCCATGTACTCCAGCGTGAGCCTGACCACCTCGCGTGACATCCTCCAATCACCTGGACCTCAGATCTTCCCATTCTAGTCTCGGTCCTCCTCATCACCGACCATGTCCGCCTCCACACCAACCTGCACATGCAAAGACCAAAGAAAGTTTTCCCTGGCACAACTTATTCACAACTTGACCGTCATCAGCACACACACGAATAACACACCCTTGTCTATCTATAGACAAGAATAAAACCATCCACGACCACTAGCCATGTCATCTACGATCATCAACCTGGTCATCCACGACCACACATCCTATCGCTATCCAGTAATCAGCCTCATACTACTCATTACGATTGCTAGCTCATCGAGTACTCGAAAACAACAAGTACTTGGGAATTAGCATCGCTCCGCTCAAAATACTCGGGAATAACAAACATCGCTATCGATCAAGAAACCATCGAGTACCGACTACCAATCGCTATGCCTTCGACAACCAACCAGCAAAGTTTACGACTACCAAGTACCAAGTCCTTCCGACTACCATACTGAGTCTTTCTAACAACCGAGTACCGTTCACCGATCGCGACCACCATGCACCAACCAGTCGTACCGCTGGCCTAATACGAGTACTCGAAGTACTCAAAGATCATAGGAGTTGAAGCACTCGTACCGATAATGAAGTCTACAAGTACTGACCATGAAGCCAACAGCCACCGATCGCAAACCCTACGATCATGAGGTCTACTCCTACCGACCGCTAAGCCTTCTACCAAAGGTCACAAAGTCTACGACTACAACCGTAAAGTCATACGACCATCGATCACAAAGTCTACGACAATCGACCGCAAAGTCTACGACTATCGATCATAAAATCTACGACTATCAATCACAAAGTCTACGACTATCGATCACAAAGTCTACGAGTGTCGATCACAAAGTCTACTAGTGTCGATCACAAAATCTTTGACTATCGACCAACAAAAGCTCGGACTATCAAATACCGATCACAAAGTCGTCGACTATCGAGTACCAACCAGTAAAGTCTACGACTATCGAGTTTCGACTAGTAAGTTCACGATCATCGAGTACGACCAGTAAAGTCTACGACTATCGAGCATCGACCAAGTATTATAACTATGACAATGAAAATACTATAGCTATGATCATCGAAAAGTACTGTAGCTACGACCAATTCGCTGGTCGAGATTAAAGCTTACCTATTACCTGCGTGATCGTTCTGGTGTGGTTGAAAAGGCCGTAGTCGAAGACTGCTGTGGTCGAAGTCGAACGTGGTCAAAATGTCGTGGTCGAAGTCGGATGTAATCGAAGTCTGACGTGGTTAAAATCTATAGTACTCGACTTACCATGGTCGAAATGCCATGGTCGACGTCTGCCGGTCAGATCTCCCAACTCGAAGCCGTTCATTCCACCGACTTTCGTGCGTGGTTGAAGCCAGTCGGTCAAACTACCCAATATACAAAGCAATCAGACTGTTAAACCTGAAATCAAGTTTTAACAAACACGCATGGTTCGAAACTTTCTTAAACGCAAATTCCAACAAAAGTAAAATGTTAATTATTTATCATCGCTCAAAACACGATCATCATATGGTCTAAAAAATTGAATACCAAGTTGTAGTGCACAGAAATTTTAGTCTCGTTTTCCTAGCAAAATACAGTATACAGCAACAGAGACGTCGGGCATGTGTTGAGATTTGAGAAAGCGCCGCCGGTAAGAACCCACTAAATCCAAACTTATGTTCCTAGTGGTATCTAGCGGTTGAGAAAGCACGGAGATGCAGATGGAGATGGACCAGACTAGAACACATTACTAACGTATAGGTGATGATCGTCTCAAGTTCCAAAACATGCGCAACTTGGTGTTCAGGTCAGGTGCGTCTGCGTGGGGAGAGGCCAGTGAAAAAGAGGCCAGCCAGGAAGGAGCAAAAGCTCCACCTATCAATCTGTCAGCGGGACGGGGAGCAGGCGGCGAAATGATACTTGCGGCAGCCTTTTGATCCTAACAAGCAAACAAAACCGAAAGCTAAAGCCACGCAGACGACAAGATGGGAGGGAGCGAGCTGCTGCTGATCAGACGGGACTTGACAGAGAGACGAAGCTCTCGCCCATCTGTTGTTGATCGGCGTGGGCCGCGTGCTCTCTGCAGAGCCAAAAAAGTTGCAAAAGAGAGAGAGAGAGAGAGAGAAAAGCACTGTTACCTTGTGTTAGAAAAGCACTGTTACGTTTGTGGGTCAGTTCTTTTTGTCTGAAGTTTGTAGTTTTTAGCTATGGTTTATGATTTTCGGTTATTCATATAAGAGATTAGTAATAAAAATTCACATGCAATTTTTACCGATATAAATAAAGTCGGTATAATATGCACTACAATTAAATAGTAGATCTTATTTTAAAAAGGTATTTCGTTTTAAAGTTAGTTACTGTAAAAAAATCAAAAAACAATTTTTAGAAACTGAAAAGGCATGTGTTACCCTTTCCGTTGCTCTATGAATTCCTTTATTTTCCACGGTAGTATACCGGAACACCGGCAAAATTGAAGGACGAATTCATGGACGCTATGCGCCAAACGCAACAATGCACGCTGTTTCATACGCTACGTAGTAACATCGTGCGTGCTGTGCTATACTACCTCCTGACGCTTTGTTCGCGGCGTGAACATGAAAGGACGACGTAGAGAAGACGGGAGGGGCAGCGCTTTAATCGGCGGTCCAATTCCATCAGCTGCCACTGACATCACGCGCGGTGGCAGCAGCAGCGATCAGGAGCGGCATACGTGCGAGATAAGCATCGCATTTGTTACCGACTCAAACACAACGCGCAAGTTAGCTAGCTAGCCTGCCTGCCTGCCTGCCAACAGAATCCGTTCATTAATTGAACTACCGGTTGGTTGCATTAGCATCAGACCTATCAAAATCCATGCGTGCGAGTAGAAGTCAAGCCATGCATAATAGTACTATGCGTTAGACTGGTACGAATAGTGTCACGGATTATGATTTTGGCCCTAGAGCAGTGTTTTAGCGAATGAATGGAAAGTTAATAAACTTATAAATTATTTTTAAAAAATTATATCAATAAACCATTTCAAAACAGTAACAAAAAGCTATCTTGTTTGTCTTTTCAAGAAAAATCATAGGTCATAAGCTAAAAAGAGCAAATCTATTAGCCTCTTTTTTTTGTTTATGACTTCTTCTAAATAAACAAATAAAACGATTTTTTATTGTCTTCCCAAAACGACTTATTGAGACAGTTTTTTTTAAAAACGGTTTATCGATATTTAGTTCATTCATATAAACATTCATGCTAAAACTATAAATCTATAATTATAATCATAACATATAAATCATAGTATAAAGAACAAGGCTTATCCTCTTCTCTTTATTACTCTCTAGTCTCAGCGTGTGCTCATCTCGCCAGTGGCGTGCTGTAGCATGACGGTGCCGTAATTGATTGCAGGTGTAAGCATTGTGTGATCCGTTTCAATGGAGGAGCTGCCTTGCTAGGGAGTATTTATTACTCACTGCTTACTTGCTTAGCAAATGGCCCGATCGAGGCATAGTATAATCGAGCACCAGTGGTAGAAACTGCCTTGGTGTGACTTTGAACTTGGCCAGTCCTCGCGCATGAGAGCATTTAGTAACGTACGGCGAGTTCGTGAGCTCTTCGCCATTGCAATAATGGTGTTTAGTTTGAATGCTTGATGATCATCCTTGCGAGCGGTGGGTGTTAGTGTTCACTGACTTACGGTTTAAATTTTTTGTTTTGATTTTTAGGATATGATAAAAATTATATTGTATTGATTGTTAGTTTTTTTGAAAAAGAATAAAGAAAAAAAGTTATATCGTCACGAACAATGCAAAAGAATAATGAGAAAAAAGACAAATAAGCTTGAAAAAAATTGATGTGTTCCAAATGACTTCTGATTTAAATAAATCAAAAGCCAAAATAAGTCAAAAGCTTAAAATAGTACTAATTTGGGCTTAAAAGCCCTGGCTTATGGTTTATTTTGCATTATAGCGTCGCCCCCACGCTAGTGTCGGCGGTATCGGCCTCCCTGAGCTTGACGCCAGTGGCCCCGTCCTCCCTGCTCCTTCGGCACTTCTCCGCGGCCCCATCCGTATTGTCTGGATATCTACTGTGACCTTCGTTCGGATCTCCATCGTCACCACTAGATCCCCTCTATGACATCCGCCTCCATCTCGCCAGCCACTGCCCCTTCTTTGTTCTTGATTAACGTCACACTCCACATCCGCTGACCTCCCTCTATTGACCTCGTCTGTTGCCCTGGCTAATATGCTTCCTCCATTCAGATCTAGAGGACAGAAGGTTAGGTAGTGATGTCAGCAAATCATCTCTAGACCCCGACAATAAGAGCGATGGCGTCCATAGCAACAATTCAACGGTCAGGCCAATGGTGGCTCGGCAGCAGTAGAGACACCACGGTAGTGATCGACAAAGACATGAATTTTTATACATTTTCTTTCTTTTTTCTGAATTAAATTGTGATTACAAAATTTATGGTCATGAATTGAATTATCCCTTATTATTGTGTGTTCTAGCAAGTATTGCTGTTGTTTGCTTTATTTTTATTTGAATGATACATGACACTGTTGGTTAAATCTCATGTGGCCACTACAAACTTCAAGATTATTGGATTGTAATGGAGTTCATCTCTGACATTAGAATAAAGGTATTTTAGATATTTCAACAATAAGCTGTCGCTCAAAAGTAAAAAAAAAAAAGCTAGAGTGCATGTTCTTTGTGCCTTTTTTGTGGCTTTTAGATTCGGCTTCCCTGAAGCCAAAACAAATAGAGTGGTTTCTCCAAACGCCTTCACGAAGCCGTTTTTTTTTTTGAACAGTTTTTTCGAGTTTAAAACCGTGTGCGCGTCCATGTACGACATCTCAAAAAGCATAGCCAAAAGCTATCTGCTGTAGTTTAAAAGAACAAAATCAGACTGCAAAATAGTCTGCCTTGTTTATAAACGAACTGATTTTAGGTTCTTTAGGCTAAAAAGCCTGACTTCACGCTATGAGTCAAAAAAAAAACCTAATACTTAATAAATAGGGCAAAATCCCACAATTCTTCCGTGTCCTGTAACAAACACTATAAATTAAGATCTTTTGTAGCCAAAATAGAATTGCAAATAACTACCCAAAACAGCTGAACAACACCTAGGACTAGATGGTAAGGTGAGCCCTATGCCGACCAACTAGCCACACAGAAGCGACAGCACAGGGCCCACAGACGCGTGGCACAGAGGATCATGGGCAGGAGCCGTACCCCACGGCCGCTTGGCAGTTAGCCCATGCCTCAACCACCCCACCGGCCCGGCCCGTCTGATCGCATCGCGGCCGTCCGTCCGCGCGGGCCCCCGGCCCCATCTGACCCCGGACAGTACACCCACGTGGTGGGCCCGCCCGCCCCGCGCGGTAAGTATGCATGGATATAGTGACATAATTACCGCCCCAATCCCGGCCCGCCACGCCGCCCGCCGCTACAGCGCCTCGACTCGCCACGCCGGCCTCCCCCGCCTCACGTAGCGCGGCCCTGCCCGCGAGGACTCCCTACCGCCCGCCACGTCGCACCGCTCGAACGTGAGGAGAACAAGTCAGCTTTGCTTAAGCAACTGTCAAATTTACCACTACTGCTACTACAGCGTTGCATTTGTGAAGTTAATTAATCGAGCGGTGGTCTGCAGGGAAGCATGCATGGGTAAAAAAAAGTGACTTACTGTCGTGACTGTTCTCTAGTTGTAGTAACAATCCTGTCCGATTAATTAATGTGCTCACTGTTCTGTCCCTTCTCTCCCGTTCTCTCTGTCGTTCAAACTGGTTGCATTAATTGACGGACTAATTGGTCCCTCGCACCACCTGATGGTGAGTTTAGCGAGTGAGCAGTGTCGTCGCCACGCGCACTTAAAAAAGCACCTCCTGCTTGGCCGGTCGCTTCCACCGCGGCTAGCTCCGAAAGCGATAGCTAAAGCGCAAGTGCGGTGAAAAGAACACGGGAACGCGCGAGTGAGTGACTGAGTGGGTGGTGGTGAGTGAGATCGTGCGGACATGATGGATCACCTGAGCCTGGTGCCCTACGAGGGAGGCAGCGGCGGCGGGGGCGCCGGCGCGGGTGGCGGGAAGTACAAGGAGTGCATGCGCAACCACGCGGCGGCCGTGGGCGGGCAGGTGTTCGACGGCTGCGGGGAGTACATGCCGGCGTCGCCGGACTCGCTCAAGTGCGCCGCGTGCGGCTGCCACCGCAGCTTCCACCGCCGCGCCGCGGCGGCCGGCGGGCCCGGGGCGTGCGCGCCCGTCTTCTTCCGCCCGCCGCCGCCGCCACACGGGACGCACCACGCCGCGCTCCAGGCTTTCCTCCCTTCCGTGCCCACGCCGTCGCCGCAGCTCGCGCTGCCGTACCACGCCGTGCCTTCCGCGTGGCACCACGCCGTGCGGGCCGGGTCGGAGACGCCGCCGCGGCCGGAGGACTTCTCCGGCGGCGGGAGCGGGAGCGGCAGCTTCGGGCGGAAGCGGTTCAGGACCAAGTTCACCCCGGAGCAGAAGGAGAGGATGCGCGAGTTCGCCGAGAAGCAGGGGTGGCGCATCAACCGGAACGACGACGGCGCGCTGGAGCGCTTCTGCCTCGAGATCGGCGTCAAGCGCCACGTCCTCAAGGTCTGGATGCACAACCACAAGAACCACCTCGCCTCCCCCACCTCCGCCGCCGCCGCCGCCGCGGGCATCAACCCCGGCGCCGGCATGGGCACTGGCGACGGCGACGGCGACGACGACGACACCGACGACTCCCCACCCCGCGCCGCCGTCTCGTCCCCCTCACCCTCCCCCATCAGCGTCTAGCTAGCTCTCCTACTCTCCCGCGCGCTAATGAGTTCTTTTAATCATTAGGGCTTAGCTCTAATTAACTAGTATCAGCCTGTAGTCAGCAGCTCGTGTTAATGATCTCTTGCATGCCTCCCCTGTCGCGGCCGCGCCGTACATCCCCGTGCCGGACCGAGGGTATATTTGTAAGTTACTCTACTCTTCAATTCTAGGCGCTGCTGTTGTAGTTGCATTTGTCTTTTCTTAATCGTACTAAGCTGCAGTGACTAATCATCGTACTATCTTACTTACTAGTTGATTAAAAACTATCAAATATCGTCCTCGGCAGTGCATTTCTTTGGGGTTAGTGCCTGGAAGCTTCCAATTGATTCGTCTGCGCCGAGATTTGTTAAGATCTCCTTTGCCTGCGTGGTAGTGTGCATTGCCGCAGCTTGCTGCTAGAATTGCTTCATTTTTCCTCGGTCGCAGTCGCGTGGCATTAGGCTAATGGAGCAGTGACCAAATGCGCCTACAGTATCGTAAACTGTTTTAACCTTGCGGTTCGTGCCGTGCGTGGAAGTTTCTAACTGGCCTGGGATTTTGCTCCCGGGCGGCCGGTCCACGTACGTTTGGGCCGTGCGGTGGCTGGCTGGCGACCACGCGGCGGTGGTGGAGCCGGAGCACGGCAGCTCCCTGCCCAGCGCTGTTGTTCTCTCTTTCCTTCGATCTTTTTCTGCCGGTGTGGGGTTAAAATTGCGTCGCGTCCGTCGCGAGTTGTCTTTTCGGCGTCGCTGGGTCGCGCGGCCGCGACTCGGCTGCTCGGTTGGTGTTTTAGGATGGGATGGGGTGGTGATGGTGGCAATTAGGCCGGCACGATTTGGGGCTTTCGGTGCGGGGCAGGATCCGACACGATCTCACCCCTCGGTGGGATTGGGATTGTGTGCGTTTGTCTGTTGAGTCTGGTCTCTCGTTTGGTTATGTCACGTCGCGTTTGTAATCCTGGTCTGTCACTTGAATGTGACAGTGCCTTGTGTTCGAACATCCGGTAGGGGGCCGGTCGCTCTTGTATGATTAGGTGGTTTGTCTTGCGTGTGATCTAGGTTTATTTATGTACAGTACAAACCAGTCAAGGCTGAGGTCCTACTCTAATGAGTCACTTTCGGTTGAAACGAGATTGATCGGGTAGAGGTCATTAGTTTTTTTTGTAATATTTAATTAAAAATAAAAATAAAAAATCATTTTATATCTCAACGAATAATAGAAAACAAACGTCATGTAAGACCTAGATTTTACAATCTGAAATCCTCTGTGATTTCACCGTACTATTCTTTAGATCAGTAGATAGTGCTGAAAGCCTAAAATCAATAAAATTCAGCAGCGAAAACGAAGTACGCAGGTGGGACTCTCAGGACGTGCCTGTTGAAAATATAAGCACATGTAGGTTCAATTTATTCCATAAATAAATCATGACATCATGCACGCAAAATAACAGAACCATCACAGGCATAAAAGATCTAGACATGTAAACCAGGAAACTGTACATGAACAGATCTAATAGGAGAACATGACCGTTACGCATCGATGATTCTGTTTCGATCGGTTTGCCGATGTAGACGCCGCAGCACGGTGAGATGACA
The DNA here is from genome assembly GCA_036346575.1 of Dendrocalamus sinicus. Taxonomy (NCBI): domain Eukaryota; kingdom Viridiplantae; phylum Streptophyta; class Magnoliopsida; order Poales; family Poaceae; genus Dendrocalamus; species Dendrocalamus sinicus. The sequence continues at coordinate 17,731,876 of CM070650.1, forward strand.
CGAAGTCGATGACGATTCGCGGCCGAACAGCGAGGAAGACGAGCGAGCTACGGCGGCGATCGCGCAGAGCGCTTCCAAAAACCTTATTCGCCTCTCCGGTGCAGGACTTGAAGGCGACGGTTCGGAGACTGCACTCCCGAACGGCGATGCACGCCGGCGGACGGGACGGAGTAGACTACGTGGGGCGGCGCGGCACAAACGATGGAGGAGGCAAAACCCTAGATTGATTTTCGCATCTGCGTATGGAGGCGGCGACTCGTATTTATAGAAAACCGGGGCGTGTGATCAAGGCGCTGCACGTTCTCCATAACTCGAATCAAAGCGGATTAGTCGCGCGTAATCGATCCGGATTCACCGCCACTCAAAACAAACAAAATAAAGCGCAAAGGAAGCGCGTCGTGCAAGCACTGGAGCCGATTTTGGCGGACCATTCACGCAGTGCCGTGCGCGCGCGCCCCGCCCCGCCCGCCCGGCCGGCCGAGGCGAGGCGGCGCAGCGAGCGCGCGTGTTATCCTCTAGTTCTCTCCACACATGCCTCAAGTGGCTAGGAGTGTACCATCCCTTTTAAGGTGGTCTTTCTCTCCTAGAACTAGCAATATGGTACTAAAGGTCACATGCATGCCTCCTTTGCATGAGTGGGCCTTTGAGATTTAATAGGAATTATTCTTATTATATGGGCTTGACCCACATAATCCAACAATCCCCACCAGATCTCAAAGTCCCACAGAGATTTGCACAATTCCAATGTCTTGTTTATATATCGGTATTTGATGGAGACCGATTAAGGTTGAACATCCACCTAGAACTCAAGCTACACTTACTCACAACTTGAACAATGGACTATGCCTTGAATTGCAAGTTTGGTGCAAGCAAGCTTCACTTAAAGACTTAAGCGATACTAGGCGCAAAGAGGCTACCCCTCGGTTGAAGCGTATAAGTCATACTCCTTGGTCTCTTCATGAGCTTAGTAGGAGATTACCCAAGATCTCCATAGACTGCGACTAACAGTCGGGCTCATATAGGTGTGTTCTTTCAAGAACGTTCTGCAGGATAACGTCTTCGCTTTTGAAAGCCAATGGAACACATTAAGACTTTAACCAACCTGCCTTGCAATTTCTGAGAGTATTGCATCTTCACATAGAGAGGGTTGAAATTACTCTCCTCCAGTTAACTAATGGCTTGTTTTTCCCAGATCCTAATTCACGGGATCTCCGATCACATAGGTTGGGTTACTACCATAGATAACTCACATGGGTCTCATACCCATCTCCTTCGATGCACTATCTATCACATTCGTGATAGTCCCTTTGTAAAGGATCGCGAGTTTTTATTTGTTTGGATGTAATCCAAGGTTATAACTCGGAGTTTCTCAATTTCTGACAGACTTCAATCGTCTCTTGACATGCCTAGACGATTTCATATTATCCTTAGAACTGTTCACTTTAGCGATAACGGTTTGATTATCACGATTCATAAGGATAGCGACATCGCTTTTCCATTGTAGGTAGATCCATCAATAGATCCGTAGCCATTACGCCTCAACGAGAGCGATGTCTAGTGCCGCAAGCTCGCTTCCATGGTTGACCTCGTCAAAATGGTGCATTTACAAAACCTCCATGAAAAAAGCACCACCACCAATAGTGAAAATATATCCACTAGTGGCTTTGATCTCATCAAGATCGAGAGATCCGATTGGAATCACTATAACCCTCCAAAGACCGACGGGTACCGGTATAGTGAAGTCCAAAATTCGAGGTACCTTTCAGATAGCGCAACACTCGCTCAAGCGCCTTCCGGTGATCATCTCCGGGTTAGATGTAAACCGCTTAACTCGCTCACACAAAGGAGATGTCGGCCTTGTTGCACTAGCTAGGTACATAAGTGAGCCAATTATCGAGAGTATTCCGGTGATTCCTATCAATTTTCTTATTCTTACGAAGTAACACGCTAGGATCATAAGGTGTTGGAGAAGGCTTGCTGTCAGAAAAGCCAAAACGACTCAAGACTTTTTCCACATAATGAGATTGCAAAAGTGTAATCCCATCCTCACCTCTAACCAATTTAATGTTTAGAATAACATCAGCCACTCCCAGATCTTTCATATCAAAATTTTGAGACAAGAATGATTTGACCTCATTTATCACATTAATGTTTGTCCCAAAAATCAGGATGTCATCCACATACAAGCATAGAATAACTCCTCACCCCACCATAGCGATAGTATACACATTTATCTACCTCATTGACAAAAAGCTGCAGATGTCGGTGTTCTATCGAACTTCTCATGCCATCGCTTAGGGGCTTGTTTCAAACCATACAAAGATTTCAACAGTTTTAACACCTTGTCTTTTGACCTTCTACTACAAATCCATCGATTGTTTCATGTAAATTTCCTCATCCGGCTCTCCGTTAAGAAAAGCTGTCTTAACGTCCATTTGATGAACGAGAAGACCATGTGAGGCAGCCAAAGCAAGTAGTACTCGAATTGTGGTCGGTCTAGCAACAGTGAGTAAGTGTCAAAGAAATCTTCGCCTTCTTTTCGAGTATAGCCCTTCGCAACAAGTCGAGCCTTGTACTTTTCAATAGTACCATCAGGCCTAAGCTTCTTTTGAACACCCACTTGCACCCTACAGGTTTGCACCCATAAGGTCTATCTGTCGGTTCCCGTGTTCCATTAGCGATAATGGAATCCATTTCACTACTGACGACCTCCTTCCGATGAGTGCGCATCGGAGATGCATACGCTTCTGAAATAGACTTGGGAGTGTCGTCCACAAGGTACACAGTGAAATCATCACCAAAGGATTTGGATATCCTTTGTCTCTTGCTCCTTCTAGAAGCTTCACTGTCATCCTCCTCATTGACAAGTTCATGTGTATGTTCAAAAGGTTGGTGGTGTGATTGAACTGGGAATTATTTGAAGGTTGACTAGTAGTGTTATGTGTATCCTTCATTGGAAAAATATTCTCAAAGAATGTTGCATCTCGAGACTCCATAATTGTACCAACATGCATGTCAGGTACCTCAGTTTTAACTATCAAAAATCTATAGGCAATGCTATGATTAGCATATCCCGAAAGATACTGATCCACGATTTTAGGTCCAAGCTTGCGTTTCTTAGTTATTGGCACATTAACTTTCGCCAAGCACCCCATGTACGCAAATAAGAAAGTGATGGTTTTCTCCCAATCCATACCTCGTATGGTGTTTTGTCCTTATTTTGTTAGAAACTCTATGTAATACATGATTAGGCGTTAGCAAAGCCTCCCCACCATGTCTTAGGTAAGCCCGCGATGTCTAACATGGCATTCACCAAGTCAGTCAACGTGCGATTTTTCCTTTCGGCAATCCCATTTGACTCGGGAGAATAAGGAGGCGTCCTCTCATATATAATGCCATGTTCCTCACAAAATAAGTCAAATTCGTTTGAGAAATACTCTCCACCACGATCTGACCTAAGTCTTTTTATCTTTCTATTTAACTGGTTTTCAACTTCTGCCTTATAGATTTTAAAATAGTCTAAAGCCTCATCTTTCGTTTTCAATAAATACACATAACAGAACCTAGTTGCATCATCAATCAATGTCATGAAATATCATTTTCCACCCTTCGTCAACACGCCATTCATCTCAGAAAGATCTGAATGCAGGAGTTTAGTGGTGCCAAGTTTCTCTCCTCAGCAGCCTTGTGAGGCTTACAAGGTTGCTTTGATTGCACACAGCTATGGCATTTAGAACCTTTGGTGATGGAAACGTTTGGAATTAAATTCATCTTTGGAAAGCGAGACATCAAACCAAAATTAATATGACATAGACGTGAGTGCCAAACATTAGCCTCATCATCCACACTACCACAAATATGGTTCATGGTCTTATTGCAGAAATCGAAAGGGAAAACGGAACAAGCCTCCGCACTCATAGCCTTTACCAATAAAATATCCATGTTTAGACACGACTACTTTATTAGACTCAAATACCAACTTAAGCCCGTCTCTACATAAGCGGAGCCACTAACGAGATTCTTGTCTATAGAAGGGACATCGCACGTTCTTGACTACACGATCTTTCCGAAGTAAACTTCAGATCTACTGTGCCAACACCATGAACAGTAGCATGTGACCCATTCCCATTAGGACGGAGGAATCTCGGGCGACTGATAAGAAGAAAATAACGAAATATCGGCACACACATGTACATTAGCTCTGTATCAATCCAAAGAATTGGTAGATTGACTAAGCGAAAGAACGATGAGGTAAATTACCATACCAGTCCCATCTCCGTCTTGCCAATGGTCACGTTGTGGACTTAGAAGTCCATCCTACAGTGCCTTCTTTCCTTTGCGTTGTGGGCACTTCTTGGTCATGTGACCGGGCTCACCGCACACAAAGCAAGTTCTATCATCCCGATTGTTGTTGTTGTTCTTCTTCTTGAAGTTGGTTGTCTGTTGGGCTTTGACAAATTTACCTTTGTTCTTGCTTGAGGGTTTTCGCACCACACCGGCGCTAGGCGCCTCCATCACCCTTAGACACAGCGTCCTTTTCCGAGCTTTCTCCTCAATTTCAAGAGACCCAATCGATTCTCAACAGTACTCTTGTCTCTTGTGTTTGAGTCTTGTTCGAAATTCCTCCATGAAGAAGGTAATTTCGCAATAATACATCCAATCACAAACTTGTCGGGTAAGGCACACTTCAGAGTTCGAGTTCCTTGGCAATGGCTCGTATCTCAAGAGCCCGATCTACTACGAACGGTTATCAACCATCTTGTAGTCATGAAATTGCTCCATGACATACATGTCATTCTTGCATCCAGTAGCACCGTATTTGAAATTGATTGCATCCCACAACTCCTTCGCGTCTGTCATGTGCATATACACCTCGCACAGACGGTCAAAGAAGAACACTAAGAATGCATCCAACAAAGAGAGTAGTGGCGGTCTCGAATTCTTTCGCGCCAAACATCAAGAACACCTTGGGCTTGCCATTACTAACCTGAATACATTCATAGCGATAAGCCACGAGTGACCTTGATCGCCATCTCTTAAAGTGCACACCGAGAACTTATCCGGCCTCGGTGCATCGGCAAATCCAGCCATAGTAAAACCACAAGGTGCCTACAATAAGGTTTTGGATTGTTGAAAATATAAGCACATGTAGGTTCAATTTATTCCATAAATAAATCATGACATCATGCACGCAAAATAACGAGAACCATCACGGGCATAAAAGATCTAGACATGTAAACCAGAAAGCGTACATGAGCAGATCTAATAGGAGAACATGACCGTGCATGCATCGATGATTCATTACGATCGGCTTGCCGATGTAGACGCCGCAGTACGCGGTGAGATGACACGAAGTCGATGACGATTCGCCGGCCGAACGACGAGGAAGACGAGCGAGCTACGGCGGCGATCGCGCAGAGCGCTTCCCAAAAACCTTATTCGCCTCTCCCGGTGCAGGACTTGAAGGCGGCGGTTCGGAGACTGCTCTCCGAACGGCGTGCACGCGGCGGACGGGACGGAGTAGACTACGTGGGCAGCAAAGCACAAACGATGGAGGAGGCAACACTCTAGATTGATTTTCGCATCTGCTGTATGGAGGCGGCGACTCGTATTTATAGAAAACCGGACGTATGATCAAGACGCCGCACGTTCTCCATAACTCGAATCAAAGCGGATTAGTCGCGCAGAACCGATCCGGATTCACCGCCACTCAAAACAAAGAAAATAAAGCGCAAAGGAAGCGCGTCTGCGCAAGCACTGAGCCGATTTTGGCGGACCATTCACGCAGTGCCGTGCGCCGCGCCCCGCTTCGGCCGGCGAGGCGAGGCGAGCGAGCGCGCGCGTGTTATCCTCTAGTTCTCTCCCACACATGCCTCAAGTGGCTAGGAGTGCACCATCCCTTTTAAGGTGGTCTTTCTCTTCTAGAACTAGCAATATGGTACTAAAGGTCACATGCATGCCTCCTTTGCATGAGTGGGCCTTTGAGATTTAATAGGAATTATTCTTATTATATGGGCTTGGCCCACATAATCCAACAGTGCCCACAGGCAACCAAATGGGGGTAAATAAGAGTTTTAAAATTTTCAATTTTTGAATTTCCAGAAATTTTAGGTGTTACTTTGCATAGAATAGAGCCTTAAACTCCAGTTTAGCACTAGCTCTATTGCTTTGCTGTTTAGTACGCCTGTACGCGAACAGGCCGTACTCGGTTTTCCCGTGTCCCCCACTAGATAGCTACAGTTAGCCGTGCCCACCGGGCACGGCCGCAGCCGCAGCATCCACGACCACGAGCCGCGTATCAGACGGCGCGCCGGGGTCACGGCACACGGCAGCACGGGCGCACGCACAACGGCACCAGTCCGTGGGGTTACACGCGCGTAGCCGCGGGAGCGAGCGCGGTGCCTCCCATGTGCAACGAGGCCGTTTCGGCAGCGCGTGCGCGCGCGGGCGGGGGACGGGAGCTTACCCCGAAAAAACGGCCGCGCCCTGCAGCTCGGCACGAGGGTGGGCCACGGCGCCCCAAACCCAGCACCGGTCGTTCAGAGCCAGAGACCAAGCAATCCGGCGGCCCATGCACGCGCGCACGCGCGACGCTCCAGTAATGGCATGTTGGCTGGCTCCATCGATCTATGGCGCCGCGCTCTGCCGCTAGGCTTGCTTTCCACCAACCATCGACTCGTTCGTTCGCCTATCCGCTTCGCGTCGACCCGCGTCAAGTACGACTGCACGAGCACCTTTTGCAGACGGGAGGGGAGGGGCACGGCACCGCACGGCACGGCTGATGGTGGAGCAGAGCAGACAAGTGGGTGGGGCGCAGTGTCCGCCTAGTGTGTGTGTCAGCGAGAAGGGGTGGGAAATGGCTGTGTTTCGCGGTTCTGCTTTTACCACTGGTTTGCATCGGTGCGCTCGGCGACGTAAAAAGTGATTGTGATTGCGTGCTCTACTCGTGGTCGTGGAGGCCTGGAGGGTGCACGTCGGCGAGAAGGGGGTCGACGGTGGGAGTCGATGTGCGGGCGAAAGGTTAGATTTTTGCGCGACTCTCATTGAAATGGTGAAGCATTTAAGGTGCATGCTATCGTCCTGACAGAAGGTTAATTGGGCAGTGTCCATGTTTATGTGGACTAATCCGGAAATCTGATTTCAAGTAGAAGTGGTCCCTTATTCGGTGGACCAAATTAAAATTGAACCATAGTGGCTCCACTGGATGTCATAAATAAAGGAATTTGCTAAAAAAATCTTTAACAAAAAGTAAAATATGTCGTCATTAATCTTATGGGCCTAACTAAGTTGAACTATAACGGTCATTGGATGTCTGTAGGACCGAATATGGCGACTAGAAGGAGATGTATAAAAGCCAACAAGATTACAAGACTTTTTCAAATCTTTTCTCAAGGTGGAAGCATGACTCCTTGTTCTTCACTCCAATAACTATAAGAAATTATGAAATTCAGAAACCAATCACCCATACAGAAAGATCGAAAAGAACTGTGCAAAACCAGTAGTACCGCTACTGTAACTTTGGTAGTACATCTAAAATACTTATGTCAGTACCATTGCAGTGTTACAGCACTCGCATGTCAGTAATTCTACAGTGCTACAGTGCTGCTACTATATTAATTTCAACATGAACAGTAAAATCAGCGCGGTTTCAAAAGCAAGAATACATGTAATTTTTTATCCATCGATCAAAATGATCTGAAACATAACACGCATCTTCTCTAGGATGTCAGGAACATATTCCAATCAACGATCAAGAGAATCATTGTAAAAGTTCTAACATTTTTCCGTTGAGTGAAGAGTGCACCAAAACCGAGCAAAAGAAGGAAATCTTCACATGCTCTTGCTCGTGAGTTCTAGACGATCTAGAGTAAGATTGAGGAGGCCGACTAGAGAGGGTGAATAAACGGATTTAAAATTTCTTTGGCTAACACCAAGTTTATAATACAAAAGCATAAATCAAAATGATTTTTCTCAATTAAAGCTTAAATCAACTAATCTCACTAAGTGCACTAATAACTAAGTCTAAGTCAAAGTTTTGCAATACTAAAATGATAAACAATCAATTTAATTCCATAAATATAAATTGTTTCAATGTAAATTGAGAACAAGAAAACAAACAACAATGACACAATTCTTTTTAATGTGGTATTTGGAGTCCATGTTAAGGTAAATCTAAACGAATTAGACTAGCTCCATGAATTAAGCCAAATACCTCAATTTCACTAGTTGTAGCTCTTTCCTGCTCCGGATATGTGAGTTCCAACTTTCACAACACACCAGACCTTCTCACAACTTTCTTTGAAAAGATCACCAGGCACAACACCTTCAACACCGTTTAGAAGTCAACAACCTTCAAGAGTAACAAATCAAACCCTTTGCTTGACTCTCACCGTGTGCAACGAATACATAAGTTCAAGTGGATACGAAATCCACCTCTAGATGCAACACATAAAACTAGAGATCTCTCTCTTTACTTACAAGATGCAACACATACACAATTAAGAGGAGAAGCTCACACTAGCTCAGGAGAATAAAGTGGAGTGGCAAAAATTGTTTACCAACCGGTCAAGGGGGTATTTATAGCCCACACCACAACAACTAGCCGTTCAAAATGAAAAACCTAGAAAATGGGTATTATGGCCGTTATATGGTCGGTATTACCGTTTTCCTCATAACATCTATAAAACAAGCCGTTACTTAGCAATTTCGGTAATACCGTAGTTATATGTCCAGTACTACCACACTTCGGTAGTACCACGATACCAAATCAGTACTACCAATTTCCAATGGAGAGAAATGTCCCCAAAAGCCACCTCTCTGAAAATTACATACTACTAAGTATAAATCATTCGAACCGCAAAGCGGTCATACCGCTCGACACAATAGGTACTACTAGGGTGCGGTACAACCGCGCCACACAAGCCGGTTAGACTGCATAGGTCTTATTTCGACCACATTATTTGGTTTTCAACCATACTGGTCATGTTTTGACCACACTAGTCTTGTTTGACCACATTTGTCTTCGACCATGCTAGTCTTTGACTACTCTGATTTTGTTCGACCACACCAGTCTTTCAATCACACTGGTTTTTTCGACCACATTTGTCTTTGACTACACTCATCTTCAACCACTTTGATCTTGTTCGACCACCCTAGTCTTTCAATCACACAGGTTTTGTTCAACCACATCTGTCTTTAACCATATTGCTCTTCGATCATACTGATCTTGTTTGACTACATTTGTCTTTGACCACGATGATCTTTGACCACTCTGGTTTTGTTCGACCACATTGGTCTTCGACAACGCTGAGGTGCAGTACTACCGCATCTCACACGCGGTCATACCTGATACGGGGTCACCTGATCTTCGTCGTAAGATCAAGATACTCACGTGTAGCCTCTTGAATTGTAGCGATTCTCCACTGCCAATGCAAGAATGACTGCTCTTTAATTCGCAAGACCACACACGCCGAACTTCACGACCATCAAGCGAAGCCCTATTACGCTCCCAATTCCCAGCGGAAAGGTCGAACAATCTCAATTTGCAAGAACTCTTAAATTTTTCTATTGAATTTGATTGGCTAACGAAAGATAAAAAAACAAGCAAATTGTGTTCTCCAATTATCTAGTTGTCCTCCCTCTCAAATGTTCCGTCTCATATCTAGTCGCTGTATATTTATATGGATGCAGTCCTCATACGCACATGCGCATGATTGGGCCTAAACCGAGTCCTATTCTATTCGACTGGATGGACTGAACTAGTCACTTACAAAAAGATGTATACTAAATAAACTCATGGGTTACATGACCGAGCAATGGCTTCGCTCAAATACTTAGCACGCGGGCCAGTGAGAACTCCATGCTCACGGGCTTCATGCATGGCTCTTAGTTTCTTCATAGGTTATGCATTGCTTGGACGCCACTCAGCAATGATCGATGTGCACTCATGCATGGGCTGGACCGACATGGCTGCTTCCTTGCTTTAGCTGCATGTAGCGCATTAATTGCTGGCTTCTTCGGCTTGTACACATGGACTTTCTTCTTTACTGATGATTCCAAGGTCTTCACATCGTTCAGACCTAAGAATGTATAAAGAACTTCCATGAGGTAGTATATTATTCTCATAGATACAAGAGAATTAATTAAGAAACAAATTAACCTGTTTATTTAAAAGCTTGGTTCTCACTCTAATCATTGGACCTTTTGGTGCTTTATGAACACTTGGACAATTTAGAAGGGTAGACGTGGTAGTAGTAGGGATGTCCTCATCAATACCGTTGGCCAGTCATACCGCCATACATAATTCGGTCATGCCGATTTTTCTAAAAAAATGCATATATTTCAACAAATTTTTGCAAAACACATTTGCAAATTACAATACCATGCACACAAGGATCACACCATGATTCCCAACAAGTTACAAAACATATTTGCACACAAGGTATAAGTACATAGACTGAACACGTTTGCAAAACATATTCACAAACCTAAATCACATGCTACAAAGATTGCACATGAGCTTCAACCATTTACAAAAACACGTTCGTAAATATAAACCTCATGCCACAAGGAGTAGGAAACATGTACTTCAAATACTTACAAAATACATTTGCAATGTATAGTCCCATGCTACAAGGATTTAATACATCAGCTTCAATTATTTGCAAAACACATTAACAAATATTAGTATCATGCCATGAAGAGCTAGAGCAAGAGAGATTTGAGCTATCATCATACAATGAGACTCAAGCTACTAGATAAGGCCCCTCTTAATAGTATGGCAAATCTATACTAGCAATTTGATCTTTTAACTAAATACCAAGACTGAAAAAAACTAGAAATACATTCTTAGCCCTAACTAATCATAACTTTGCCTTGAGCATATTCTTGAAGTTAGATGACGTACATCTTTACTTCAATTCTAGGTCATCGTCTTGATATGTATTAATTCTTTATACATCATTCACTTAAACTACATTAAGACATGATGAGTCTTCTTTTGACTTGATGATCAACTCATTATTATCTCCTCTTGGTAATCTTGATCAACTCATGATCATCTTCTCTTTGGGATCTTTATGTGCATCAACACATAATATATCATTTTTCTTGATAACCTTCAACTCAGGAAGCCATTTTTCATCTCGAACCTTGACTTGATGATCTTCAACACATGAAGCATTCCCAAGTCATCCTCATTGTGGTACTTCACATATTCATCCAACTAACGAAAAATGTTTGTCTACAAACCAATTGCCATTAATTACTAAAATTTTACCATTAACTCATAATGGAGGAATTAAATTTTATAATATTCCCATTTTGGTAATTGATGACAATTCAAATAAATAATGAGATAAAAGTTGATTTGTGAGTATACAACATATACACAACAATTGTATACTCTAGAATAAACTTTTCAAGTAATTAATTCATTTGAATGTGAGTAATTATCTTTGAGATCAATTGCGAACAAAACTTACACATCCGGTTGTTATTAATTATCCAACCATTAATACGTAATAGAGGAACTAGATTTATAATCTTTTTCTTTTGATGATTGTTGATAACCCGATTGTAATTAATTTGATTTAAATCAATCATGAGTATATGTGAACTACACAAGTTTATATATACTAAAGGGATACGTTTCAAAGTAAAAAATTCCTTAATATGTGATAAAAAGGAAATATGGATCAATACTAATAAAAACCACAAAACAAAACTATAAAACAGAGAGTGAACTCCTCCAAAATGTGTGCGTATAAGAATGTATAATTAAAAACATATGCACATATTTAACTTAAGACTTTTGGTGGAGCTCAATCTATATTTTGAATCCGAGAAAGACAATAAGATATAAGAATATAACGTCGAATGCATATCTCAATGATTTTTCACCTTTTCGTCCAAATAAGACTAAACAATATCATAATTAACAAACAAGTTAGCCTCATATTTGTATTTGTCATTAAGCACCAAAACACCAAACGCAACTTGATGCAGCTTGAACTTACATCTAGGTGACTTTAGACTGGTTCTCACATGTTATAGCAATCTAAATTACAGCACGAATTCAAGCCAAAACCCCCCAAATCAACCCTTTCTTCATCACAACCAGTCGAACTCAAGAACTCACCGTAGAAAGTGCCTAAATGGATAGAATCTAATCTTCAAGAGATATCTCCACCTCTTACACATCCTTGGCGCCAAGAAAGATTAAGAGAAGAGAGAAAGCCAAGAAAAATCTAAAGTACATGAGGAGATCCACGTCACAACTCATTTAGGCAAACTTTGGATATTCAATTTACTTGGAGAGAAATGTTTTATAGCCAATTTCTTAGGATAACAGAGTTTTAAGCCTAAAATACACACACAAGACTCCAGCACAAGAAAACCATGACCCTAATCTCTCGAGTCACTCACAAGACTCAACTCAACACAAGGTTTATATAGTGGAGGCTACCACCTCAGACCAACCAGCCATTCCTTAGTGGATTAGACCACTTACATATAAAGAAACCTGGTAATCCACACACAAATAGATTTTATACTTACACACTTGCACGTTTTTCAAAACGTGACTTCTAAAGGCTCCAAAGCCTGATAATACCTTCTAACCACAAAGATGTGACCTAAATCACTTAGGCTAATGCCGTGATTTTGCAAACCGGTACTCCACCTGGTTTTGGATAATTTTCCAAACTGTCATCCGTCGGTCTTCATAACGATACGATGCCCAGGATTTATCGCCAAGATCGTACACCTGCACCAAGGCCATCACCACTTGAAACGTCCAAGTCCCATGACACACCAACATCACTTCACAATATGTGACTCCCAGCGCCATGCCGTCAAGATCGTACGCTTGCTCTGAGGAACGTCACCACTTAAACATCACTCCACATGCATGCATTGTCTATTCACGACCCCTGTCTTTCTCCTATGCTTCTCAACTTGAGATATTGCTCCTCCCAAATTTATGCGATATGCCATAGCCTCAGGAGTTCTTTTGTAGTCTCAGTCTTGTCGCTGGCCACAACAATCATCAAAACATCTACACACCAAAGAACAAGCAATTGATTTAAGCACAAATAACATACAGTCGACTCTTAATTAGTAAACCGCATATATGGACACACTGTAACTCATATATGCATGGACTCCCCATGGCTAACTCTTGCACGGACTCCTGTCATGACTAATACTACCAAACCAACACTTACAACCATCTCAGCATAGGGCCAGTATTACCGCAGTACCCATGTCGGTCATATCGTCATTCAGTCGTACCGCGATTCCAATGCAGATACTACCGCATTAGGTCTTAGCCTAAAAACTCCAAAAATACCTTCTCTGAAAAATAGCTACCGACAACTATAGGCCGGTAATACCACTTCGACCGGTCATACCGCGGCACGTGTTGGTACTACCGTTTGTCGGTCATACCGTGATTATAATGCCGGTAGTACCGCTAGCTCCAAACGATAGCCACTCATAATGCAATTTCCTAAAATCAAACTTAAACAACAAAAGCAATATCAAATGCTCATCACTCTTATAGGGTTGTCATCACATGGTCTTACAATGTCATATTAGTATTTAGAGATATAGTTATGTTGTAGTTTTAAAAACCAAAGGGACACTGTATGCACATCCATTTTAGTGGGTTTAGATTATTATTGAACATATACGATTTTTTAGCAATGCAACTCTAATGTTGATTTCTACGTATACCATGCAAACCTCAACAAAAATTTTATTTATGCGTGTCCAACTACAGCACGAGTTGCACGCACTAGAAAGGATTCATGCCGCGGGTCAACCTGCATAACTTACGCATGCAAAGGGCCAATGTGCGACGTGCCATGCGTATACGTCAAATAAGAATGAGAATTGAACGAAGACACGATGTTAACAAAATTAACCACATGAAACAAATCCGTTTGATCTTTCCCGGCCGATCGATGCGTGAACAAAGAAGGCAGAACACGGCGTAGATAAGAGTCATCTCTCATATGGATCAAAGCGTCAAGAACGGCTCCGACGGCTACTCCTCTGTACGCTAGCAAACAAAGAACGGCAAGAACACTTGCGTTCTGCAAACATACCACGCGATACGCCCTAGGTCGATGCCGATTTGGCCCAATCCGAGACCGACGTCAAAGTGATGGGCAATGTTTCCGCCCGAGGAGTCGCCGGTTAACTACGCGATGTAGTACAAATTTTGTAGTTTGATCACATATATATACAATTTTTTTGCAGAGAAAAAGTTTTGGCACCCCTACTTACCAGGTCCGTAAAAGAAGATAGGATGGCTCTATGGTGGTTAATTTTCTAGAACCTCTACATTATTTTTTTTATCCCAAACTGATATTAATTATACCTCGCTCATTTCAGCTTCAGCTTCTGGCTTATTTTCTAATATTCATAAATTTCATCTTTTTCTAAACTTTTGACTTTTTAAGCTTTTTTGCCGGTTCTTTTTTTCGTATTCATTTGCATTGTACGTGTTGAGCTAGCATATGTTTTTCTATTTTTAAATTTTTTAGATTTAATTACGCCAAATAAGCCACCTTCAGCTACAGTGAAATTTCAGCCATAAGCCATAGCTTTTTAGCCCAACCGAGCGGGGCTCCGATGAATATAAATCATTTAGGAAATACATTCTTAGTTAAAAAGAATAACTAGTCACACAATTACACAACTAGCCGCACAATTACTCCAAAAATACTGTCCTGACCTTACTCCTCAACAAGGCTGCAACCTGCAAAAACTCTGGGCGCACAATAGCCGGGGACAGGGAGTTCATGGCAAGTTTGACGGTAAGTTCTTTTTAGTTGTGTCTAATGATTTATGACTGTCCTGAAGGCTTTTGATTCTAATATGAGTATTTGTGCAAATAAACCAAATACCGATAAACCAATTCAAAAGGGTTGTCCTGATAAACCGCTTCAAAAAGATGATGAACAAATTGTCTTGTTTGTTTGTTCGAGAGTAGCGATAACCTATAAGTTTAAAAACTATGGTCTTATTTATTTATTAAGAAGAAATTATAGACTATAAGCTAAGAAGAAATAGGCCATGGTCTTTTTCTTTTCTTTTTGGAGAGACAGATAGCTGGAAACTTTGCGCCAACCAATCTCTTGCTCGCATCGTCGTCGGATAATCCGTCACACCCTCGACGGCCCAAGTAACGGCGGCTTATCAATGGCCAATGCCCCGTTCAATCCATACAAAATCGCACGTCCTACCAGACACTTAGCCCAAGCAGGAAAGCCCAACTCAGGGTCAACAAACCCCCAATCAGACGACGATGTCCGTTCAAATTGCTGTTTTTTTTTCCAGTCCATCAGTGCGCAAGCTGCCCACGAAATACAATCGAAGGCAAAATACAAGAACACGCAGCACCACAAGAACACCACAAGCGCATATAATCTGAAGCGCACTGTGCGACTACTAGTAAACATTGCCCGTGGAGAAGAGCAGCGCCTGCACCGCCACACACTCGACAAGAACCGTGTCTTAAAGGTCTAAGAGTAGCAGGTTTGAGTTACATGATCCAGGCTACATACTCTGCAACAACTAAAAAAAACACAGATCGACATGCTAGCATTCAAGCTACCAACCGACGCACGCGGACGACACATGAAGCCTGAACTAGAGAACCATCACAAACGTGTCAGATTCACAGCACGCACGACATGAACAGAAGCTACATCACAAAGACTACAGGCAAGATTGCACCGGCGGCACGAAGGGCCTAGTGCCTAGCAGGCGCTGCTCATCTGGAGGCGGCGAGCCAGGTGCACCAGGTGCCATGTCAGAGCCATCAGGACCAGCACGTTGCACAGGGAGGAGTAGCTGTTGAGTTTCTTGAGCCGCTTGTTGAGCCGCACCGCCCTGCTCTTGGACATCTCCGCGTCCGCTGCCACCGTCGTCGTCGACGTCGTCTTCGCCGCCTTACCTGCTGCCATGCCGTCAGCTGAGGTACGGGCCGCTGCTGTTGCGGGGGTGGTGGTTGCGGTGGCAACGGTGGCGACCGGCGGGTCGACGATGTCGGCGATGTCCCTTCCCCTGCCTTCTTCCTTCTCCACTTTCATCCTCTCAAACATCACCTAAAGATGTACGAAACTGAGAAAACCCCATGCAAGTATTGGAAACGTGCACGCACGAAAGAAACGTCGGAAGAAACTTACTTTGGTTGCTTTTGGCTCGAAAAGCAGCATGTTGGCGAGGACCAGGGCCAGCGCGCCGAGCAAGTTGAAGCTCTGGGCGCGCACCGCCACGGTGCTCCGCTCGCGACCCAGCAGGTGCGCCGCGAGCGCCAGGCCGACGCCGTAGGCCACGGCGCGGAAGTACACCGGGTACAGCTTACTCTGCACCATGCCGAGCTGCTGCCGCGGCAGCGCCGCGGCTAGGAGGTAGCTCGACACGAACGTCACCCACACGCACGCGCCGTAGGCCGTGGCGAAGCCCAGCAGGTGCATCACCGCACTCGCGGTGCGAACGGTCTCCTTGGGCGCGCCGAGGAGGTACACGGCGGCGTCGGAAGCCACGTCCCGAGCCCGCCTCACGATGTCGGTCAGGTTCTTGGCCACCTCGCCGGCCTTCGCCTTCGCGTTCTCCTCGGCTTGCGCCACATTCTCGACCGCACTTTCGGCAGCATCTTGCGCGTACTCTGCAGCACTCTCAGCGATGTCAGAGCCCTTGTCTTTGGCGTTCTTGGCAGTCTCTTTGGCATTGTTCTTAGCTATCTTGGCCGCTTCAAAGACCTTGTCCTTGGCTCTCTTCACGGTTTCAGCTGCTCCGTCCTTAATGTTTGACGCCTTCTCCTTGGTTTCATCGGCTGCTTCAGAGACCTTGTCCTTGGCGCCCTTGATGGTGTCCTTCACTCCCGATGCAGCGTCGAACACCTTGTCCTCGGCTCTCTCCTTTGCACCGGAGACCGTCTCCTCGGCGCCTCTCACCGCATCCTGAGCGCCATGTTTGACGAGCGAGGCCTCGTCTTTCGCGCCCTCTTCAGCGCTCTTGACCGCACCGCAAAGCCTGTCCTTGCAACGCTTCACCGCATCGAACACCTTGCCCTTGGTGCTCTCCTTGGCATTGGACAGCTTCTCCTGGCCGTCGTCCGCCGCGCCGGCCACCTTGTCGACCGTGTCAGAGGCCACGCCCCTGGCCTCATCAGAGACCCTGTCCTTGGCCTCCTCACCGTCGAGGGAATGCAGAGGCGGGACGTGCGTCTCTTTGACGCCGTTGCCTGGGGAGAGCGGGAGCTCGCGCTCGTATTCGACGATGACGACGCGGCGGCCCTCCCGGACGACATGCTCGGCGTGGTGGTTCTCCGCGGGCGGCGGCGCGGGCGACCAGACGCCCGCTGCGGCCAGGGTGGAGAGGACGAGCCCTATGGCCACGACGTTCATCATGGTGGGATATCGCATTGGGTAAGCACGCATCAGCTGGAAGAAAAGAAGAAAGCTAGCAAGCGCCTCTACTCCACTGTGTAACGGCTTAGAGCAAGTATTATAAGAGGCTGTAAGCTGGTTGTATGCTAAGGTAGAGGAGAGAGGAGGAGAGAGAAGAGAGGTGGACTGTAAATTTACAGCCAGCTGAAGCACAAGAACCAAAAAACCTTATAAGAGAAAGAGGTAGATCATACAGCCTTCAGCTAGCTGTAACTACTATATAAATAAACTGATAAATAAGCTGCAAGTATCTACACAGTCAGCTGTATTATAAGACTTGCTCTTAAATTCGCGCGTGGCTGAGTTGCCGCCGATGCTCGTCGAAACTCGAAGAGGGAAGCCGTGGCGTCCTGCAGCTGCATGCACGTGGAGCGACGGCAGTCGGCACGGCGCGTGGTGGCGGGCGTGGTGCGGGCAGGAGCGACACGCGTGGAGGGACGTGGCCGGGCGCGGCATGGTTTCGGTTCTCGCGCGCTTCGCGTACTTGCTTCGCTGGAAAAGTGTAAGGTGAAGACAATAAACTAATGGCTTTTCATCGCCGTTTCAAAGCAACCTTATAAGATATAATTTTTTTCATTGTTATTTTAAATTAGATTATCAAGACAATTTATGTGAAGCAATTTATTAATAATTAATTAATTAATTTAATACTAATAGTAAAATAAAAAATTATAAACCACAGCCTGGCAAGAAAACCATCCAAAGCGGCGGGACTGGAAGGCGCGGGGCGGAAGCGAGCGAAACACGGCGCGGCCAAAAGTCAGCCCATACATCGCTCTCGCGGACGAAAGCCACCAGCGCGTAAACAGGCTCTGACCCAACACCAGCCCATCGCCTCGCGCTAACGGCAGTTCGCGTGGCACGTGGCTCGGCAAGCGAAAACCCAACTCACCATGCTCGTTAGCTCGTGCAGCCATGTCCTCGCGTGGCCATTTGATGCCTCGGTGTTGTACGCACTGGGGCCGTGACGCCACCGCACCGTAGCGTTGCGCGCCCCGCCGGACCGCCGCGCGTGGCCCAGCGTGCCCTCGCAGGCCCGCGCCGCTAGACTGCCACGCCAGCTCGGCATGGCCACACCGCCCCGTCGCGCCGCCTCTGCTCGGCCTCACCCCGCCCCCTGTGGTGCGCCCATGCTGCTGCTCATCCTCCTTAGAGGCTCAGAGTAGGACGAGGAATGGCGCGAGGCTTAGAAGGAACGGGTGGTTAGGCAGCTAGGCTTGAGCTATTTGGATAAGGCGTTTGATTCGAATAAGATCATGGGATAATTGTTTGAGAGAGCGATTAGCTATCCGTTGGAAAAAAACAACAACAACTGCAGATTGGACTGAGCAGCTAAAAAGGCAAATCAGGAAATAAGAAAACAAAGACAAAAATCCCATCGGAAACCGACCGAAATATATCAGAGCCAGGTTTCGATCCTGGGACCTGTGGGTTATGGGCCCACCACGCTTCCGCTGCGCCAGTCTGATTTGTGGTGCTATAGGGTAAACGTTGTTTGTTTTTGTACTAAACTGTATGCCCAATAGGGCAGTGCCACCACATGTAAGGATTGTTCCTTTTTGTCCGGCAAGACATGAACCGTGTTGCAGCAATTGCATAGTATCCCAGCCGGCGCCCAGAAATCGCACTAACCTAGCGGCTAACACGTACATGTTCGTACGGTACTGCAGCCACGTACGGACGGAGTAGGAATTTTTAAGGGGGGTAGGTTGAAAAGTCCCCAAAATTCAAAAGGAATTTTTTTTTCCTTGAATTTTTGCTGCATTTTGGTTGAAATCTGAAAACTTTCCTTTTCGGGAAAGTTTTCCCTCTTCCCCGTTTTCCTCTTTTGGCCGGGGCGTTTTCCCTTTTCTCCGGCGCCCCTCCTCTTCCCGTTTCCTCCGCGCCCGCGCCTCCTCCGTTCTCCGTGGCGCTGCGCCTCCCGCTTTCCTTCCTCGCGGACACCCGACCCGCCTCGCGCTCCGCGCGCGCGTGCGCCGCGCGCCGGACCGCTAACGCCGCGCCGCCCGCCGCCGGTCAGCGCGCCCGCCTCACGGATGCGCTGTCGTCTTCCTTCGCTCGGCCCGCTGCCGGTGGCGTGCCACCTTCCTTCTCCCGCGCGGTCGCGCCTCCTGCCGCAGCTCAACCGCCTCTCTCCGTCGCCATTAAGCGCCGCGAGCTCGCGTCACCCTCCCACGCCGCGGAGAGATGCGCCAACCGCCCTCGCCCTCCCCTTGACCGTTGGCGCTGCGCCGTTGCCCCTCCTCAGTTCCGCTTCTCCCGTCGGGCTATAAGAGCCACTCGTCGCCTCACTTTCCCTTGTTTGCTCGGCCTCCCACCACCCCATTAGCTTCCGGCCACTCCAGGAAGCTCCCGAGCTCGGTTGGGCCTCATCGCCCCATCGCTGCCGCCGCTCTCTCCTGCGCGGCGACCCGTAGCTCGATCTCCCTTCACTGCGCCTTTGCCGATTGGTTTCTCCCGAGCATCCTTGCCATCTTCTAACACTCGTTGTGAACTCTCTTGGCGGGAGAACCGGAGGAGCTCGGCCACCGTCGACCACCGCCGCCCGGCCCGTGCTCCGTGGCGGCTCCTCGACGCTCCCGGCCGCATCCACCGCCGCCAGTGTACTCCCCTAACTCCCCTCCCCGTGAAATCGCCAGCAATCGGGCCTGTTCCCCTCCGGTGAACCCTAGCGCCACCATGGCCCCGAATTTCCCCCTTCGGCCTCCGGCCACCCCAGTCGTTCCCCGCACCCCCCAAGCTCCAAAAATGGGACCTCCACGCCAAGCCGCACCCGCCGGTGCCTTTGGCGCCGGCGCGAGCTCCTAGCGCCCATCCGCCCGGCCGCCGCCAGCCACCGCCGAACCATCGCCGCGGCGGGAGGAGGAAGACGACCTCCTCGCCGCGACGTGGCCCCATCCTGGCCCTCCGTCCCGAACGTTGCCGTCTCATTCGGGCCATCGGATGACCACCTCCCTCCACCGTCGGATTCCCATAATGATTTCACTTCTCGTCCGTCCGATCCCCCATACCGCTTCGGCCACTTCGTTAAATCTTCGCCGTCTGATCTTCCCCGAACTCATCCGGACCGTCCCCTCCCTCGCCATCTCCGCCACTCCGCCGCACCACGCGTCGGCCATCCAGCACGCGCGCGCGCCATTGGCCGCCTCCCTCGGCCATCTCTCTCGCGTGCGAAGGCCGTTCGGCGCGCGATTTGAAACCGATCGAGCGGGGTGGGCTGCCTTTCAGAGCATCCGGCCGCCCGACACATGCATAACAATTTTCCCGATTTTCCATTTTCGAAATCGAAATATCCAAATAAATCCTAGAAAATCACAGAAAATCCCAAAAATTCCCAAATTTCACCACTTTGCTCCAAATATTATTCTGACCCAGTGGTGAACTCCTTTTCCACATTTCATCCTAGAAAAATTCCTAAAATTCCTTTTGGGGTGTTTATGCAATTTATTTCTTTTAATTAGATTATTTTTCCTCGCTTGATTAGTTGCAAGTGGATTTAATTTATTTTAATTGTTTGCGTTAGTGTCGGAGATCCGGGAAGCCGAGGAGCGGACTCGGGATCCAGTGCTTGACGTTCGAGCTTCTTGAGATCGTCGGATAGACGGCAAGTCCCAAATCCTTTGATCATGTTGTATCCCATAATGTTTAAATATGTTAATATGTTATTTGCATTGAGCTAGTTCTGAAATGTTAGTTTGAAAATAAAAATAAAATGTTTAGAATGACTTGTGTTATAGTTAGTCCTACCACCGCTAAATGCCATGTTTAATTCGTAGCCATGCCATTGAAACCCTAGAAATAATTATCGATATTCTAGAGAATTGTAGGCTATTATTATTACCATGCAAAATGTTACACTAATAAGGTTGTGGTTGCGGACCAATTTTAGAATTGAAAACCCGACTCTAAGGTAGGGTGGTATGGGACACCGTACCTTAGAGCGGAGAGTGCTTGGCGTGCACAAGGTAGGGTAAGGGTTGGGGAGAGCGCGGGACGGTCTTTGCCCACCTCTTGTCCTAGGGTTGGAGTAGGGTGAGGTGAGTGGGAAACCGCGGGACGGTCTCACGCCACCGCTTACCTTAGTTTGGGTCGCGGACCGCGAGGTTGCGGGCCATGTGAAAATATAAGGATCAAACCCTTACGCTGAACAAATGTCACGGTGATCGCTCAACCACGGAGTTGACTTGTCAACACTTGTCGATTATTGCTCAACTCGATTGAAACTCTACGGGAGGGTAGCGATAAGGTTATTTGGCCGTCGCTGAAGCCTAACAACGGTGGAATTCACCGGCGGACGTTGTCCTCTCTGTGTGTGTGTGTGTGTGTGGGTGTGTGAGCGGACTGAGTGAATTCTCTGGTAGAGCCTATATAAAGAGTTGAGCAGAAACGGCTGGTTTTCTTGACTCTTTAGCGGGAGTTGAGGATCGTGTGGGTAAAGCGAGCAAACTCTGCAGAGTCAAATAAATGGTATTCGAATACGCCGTGCTCCGGTTATTGGAGCCGTGTCACTTGGGTGATTCCAAGAAGCTTAAGTAGATTTGTAAATACTTTAACTTGGTTAGTTGGTTAATGAACTCTTGATGAAAACCCACGAGATCTTAAGGAGTAAGTTTTGTGTCCGTCTTATGAAAATGTTTGCAAATAAAATTGCATCCACCAAATGTAATAAACCAAGTATACTCCTTCCTTTGATGATTCCGTGCATGTAGTAAGTTAGGATCCCTTTGGGATTTCTTTGAGCCAGGTTGTTTGGCTCATGGCTTGCTTAATCTATTCTTTAGAGGATCAAGACGAAGGAGAAGGGCTCCCGTTGAAGAAGTCCTGAGGATCTTTTCTTCGACGAGGACCCTTGGTCGTAGGTCTCCGCCGCGCCAAGCGCGGAGCCTTTTGTAATGTAATACACTTTGGGCTTGCTCGCCCATTGTAAAAACTCGGATGTTAATCCGTATGTCAAATATATGCTGATCTTTTGTTGTAAGCGTGCAATGGTATACTCTTGCGCGAGTCCATAGCTTGTTCATGCGTGAATAGTTAAGGAGTGTCGTGTCCAGACGCGCCCACGAAGCGGGCGTTATAAGAAGTGGTATCGAGCGAGTTCTTTGACCGTAGGTTGAGACCTAAGGTAGCCTAGGAAGCGATTTTATCGCAAAAATTAATTTAAGGCATAAAAAGAGTTTATGAAAAATATAAGTATTAATGCTGTCTTGTTCCTCTCTTATTGCTACTTTCCTGTCTTAGTTTATTTCTGCTTAAGTTTTAATTTTCGCAAATGTTTATTGTCTTACTTGTCTAATTTCAAAATTTCGTTTCCGGCAGATGGTGCGCCTCGTCTTCTCCCGCCCCGACCGTAGTGATGGATGGCGCCACAAGCTGTGGGAAATGCGACGCTTCCTCGGAGCGAGAGGAAACCACGGCCCAGTGATCTACGCTGAGGGACAGTTTCGCCAGGACCAGTTCTATGAGTACAAGGCTTGGGTGGTCCTCGATCCCTTGCCTATCCGCCCAGACAGGAAGCGGAGGTTCACCGCTGACGGTGAGCGATGAGGATCTTTGTTCGGGACGTGGCTCGAAGGCGCACTCTATCTCGGGGACTACTACCACCAGAGCTAGCAGGACACCTTTCGACTGGTGCGCGTCGCACTTTGGGGACTTTATAGTCCCTAGGTTCGGTGAGATGACGATCCCTTTGGCGGTATCGCCACCCTTATGTCGCAAAGCCAGTCGCGATTCTGACAGAGCGATCGAGGAGGCCGAGTGCGGCAGAGGCGGTTGTGGGGCGCTCGTGAGAGGCTCGGCGCCTCGGAGGTCCCTCCTCCGCCACGAGGCCCGGGAGGCCGCAGAGGTCTCGAGATAGTGCGGAGTCGCCAGCGTTCACTCCTCTTGTGCTTGGTGCGATCTAGGCCCAAGCGCCGGATGGCTGCAGTAGCATCATCGTGCTTGTTCGCCGGCGGCCCGCTTGCCCTTCCGGCACTGGGACAGGGAGGAGTAGACGCCGACGCTAGTGGTAGTCGACCTTTTGTAATAGATGTACTTTTGGTATGTAAATGCAAGTGCAAACTCGAACCCTAAGTGTCTCTGCGTACCACTTGCTTTATTGTAAATTTATGTTAATTAATCTTTTATGTTGTTTGTCTAATTATCGGTATGTTCTTCCCGTGTTCAAAGCTTTCTCTGTCCCTTTCGCTCGTTCTTATCTTTTCATCCTATACTTGCCTTGAAAAATTCTCAGTCTTACTTATCTGTTCTTGAATTGCCAAAGCGCGCAAAGCTAACCTCAAATTCCCAATCAACAGATGGAGCAGCAGAGCGACGACGGACAGACCAGCAGCGTGGTGCACTGCCACCGACTGCAACACACTCGATGTTATTGCAATGTTAGAAAAGAATCGGTACCAAGGAGAGCGAACATACTGCGAGTGTTGGATCAACAGGCCAAATTGATTGAACAGATCGCCACCGGATCTTCAGGAGTACAGGGTGGAGGCAATGTTCCTCGGGATGGTGCTCCAATTTCCACCCGGTGGAATGACTTTCTAAAAACACGTCCGCCCACTTTCTCCACAACCGTTGATCCTATGGTTGCTGAAAATTGGCTGGCAGATGTAGAGAGAAAACTTCAGGCTGTGCGGTGCGATGATAAAGAGAAGGTCTTATTTGCATCCCACGATTGCGTGGTGCAAAGAATGACTGGTGGATCAACTATCAGCGCACACTACAGAATCAAGAAATTAGTTGGGAAGATTTTTCCAAGGTCTTCCGTAAGGCCCATATCCCTGATGGCATTATGGAAGCCAAGCGCCGGGAGTTTTTGGCGCTTAAGCAAGGTGGCCGTACTGTGATGGAATATTTACACCAGTTTAACCACCTCTCCAGATTTGCTCCTGAGGATGTTGATAATGAAGACAAGAAGATGAGCAAGTTTCGTGCGAGTTTTTGCGATCCTTAAGATTCCACATTTCACCTTGAAATTCAAGGATCGAATGATATGGTTGATGGCCTGATCACCTCCGAAGAAGCTAGAAGTGACATGGAAGACTATAGAAAACGCAAGGCAGCACATAGATCACAGTCGTCTTCACACACCACTCAACGAGCCAGGACATCGGGATCTTCTTCATATCGATCCCCATCCTCCCGGCAGTATGTGATGATGCCGAAGAACCAACCCAACCGGACTCGAGATTATGCTTCCCCTCTACCATTGGCTCTCAAGTGTCCCACATGTGGTGGGAATCACAGCTAGTAGCTGCCGCGAAGGTCAAACGCATGTTTCCATGCGGTGAGATAGGGCACTACCGAGACCGGTGTCCTAGGAAGAACTTGCCATCGATGCAGCCAAGCTACAAGTTCAAAACCAACAGAGCAAGAGGTCAAGTCACGGTCAACCCCAATACCCCAAAGGAGGATTCCTCAGATTAAAGCGGCCAACCCTCGGTCACTGCAGCACGCAAATTTCTCAACTACTGAGGCAGAGGCAGAGGCGAAGCAATGTCGACCTACTTTTATGCGAGTGAACCATGTATCTGCAGAGGATGCCGCTGGAGCAAGTGACATCATTCTTGGTATGTTTCCAATCAATTCCATACCGCACCGATTTTATTTGACCCGTGCAACGCATTCATTTATTTCAAAGAGTTTCTTTGCCGAAATCAATTGCCTTCGTTGCATTACCAAGACCTTATGTGGTGGAAACCCCAGGGTTAGAATGGAGTCCCAGTGGGTGTGCGGGACTTTGCATAAAAATCCAAGGGGTAGAGTTTAAAGCGATTTCTCGCAACTAGATATGTCGGATTAGATGCCATCTTGGGCATGAACTGGTTAGCCAGGAATAAAGGCAAGGTGGATTGCGAGATCAAAACAGTGTCTTTGGTTAACCCTGAAGGTCAGAAAATAGTAGTAGAGACGGATCGAAAGGTGCTGAAAGATGCCAAGAAGCGTATGATCAACATGATAGCAGCCACACGACCAAGTGCCAATAGTACAAGAGTACCCGATGTATTCCTAAGAATTACCAGAAGACCCCGGCGAGCAAGTTGAACTTGCAATAGAATTGGTGCCTGGTACTCAGCCAATTGCCAAACACCAGTATAGAATGTCAGCTAGTGAGTTAAAAGAACTGAAGAAGCAGTTGGATGAATTACAAGAAAAGGAATTCATTCGACCCAGTACTTCACCATGGTCAGCCCCAGTATTATTTGTGAAGAAGAAAACGGGAGAGTTGAGAATGTGTGTCGACTACAGAGGCTTGAATGCCGTCACAATCAAGAACAAGTATCCCATCCCAAGGATCGATGATCTGTTTGATCAACTCAAGGGTGCCAAAGTGTTCTCCAAGATCGACTTGCGCTCGGGTTATCATCAGCTCAAGATCCGAGAGCAAGATCGAGAGAAGACAGCCTTCATTACCAGATATGGATTATTTGAGTTTACAGTCGTTCCTTTTGGTTTGACCAATGCGCCAGCTTATTTCATGAATCTTATGAATCTGGTGCATATGGACCAATTGGATCGATTTGTGATCGTCTTCATTGATGACATTCTGATTTATTCCAAGAGTGAGGAAGAGCACAAGCAGCATTTGCACATGGTACTGACAAGGTTGAGAGAGCATCAGTTATATGCAAAATTTGATAAATGCAGTTTTTGGTTGAGAGAAGTCGCGTTCTTGGGTCATATTATATCTGAAGATGGAGTGAAGGTCGATCCAGAAAAGATTTCAGCAGTCATGGAATGGAAACAGCCTATGACAGTGACTGAAGTGAGAAGCTTCCTAGGATTGGCGGGTTATTATCGCCGATTCATAGAAGGTTTCTCAAGAATATCGCGTCCACTCACTCAATTATTGAAGAAAGATAAGCCATTCATATGGTGATGCATGCGAGAAAGCTTTCATATGTTGAAGACCAAGTTGACAACCACGCCATCTTGATTTTACCCAATCCAGAGAAGGAGTTTCAGATTTACTGCGATGCCTCAAAGCAAGGTTTGGGTTGTGTGCTTATGCAAGACGGAAAAGTTGTTGCCTATGCATCAAGACAGTTGAAGCCGCATGAGGAGAATTACCCCACACATGATTTGGAACTAGCTTGGTGTGGTGCATGCCCTCAAAATTTGGCGGCACTACCTGTTAGGAAATCGTTGTGAGATATTCTCAGATCACAAGAGTTTGAAGTACCTATTCACCCAGCCAGAGTTGAACATGAGACAGCGCAGATGGCTGGAACTGATTAAAGATTATGATATTGATCTCCAGTATCACCCGGGCAAGGCAAATGTAGTTGCTGATGCCCTTAGCCGCAAGACTCATCCTAGTAAAGTCAGTCGGTCAGAATACCCACCGTAATCGCAGAGAGATATATTACACTGAACTTGGTAATCACAGAACAAGGTGAAGAAGCACCTTAAAGATTCAACCGCTCATCGCGGATCAAATTAAAGCGACCCAAGATGAAGATGAAGAGATGCGAAATCAAGAAGGACATACAAGAAGGAGATTCATCGAGTATGCGATAGACGAGCATGGGATCCTTACTTTCCGTGGTCGCTATTGCATACCCAACAAGAAAGAGCCGAGAGAGTTAATCTTGTTCAAGCCCATTCATCTCGATTCTCAATCCATCCAGAGGCACAAAGATGTACCAAGACTTGAAGAAGAGATATTGGTGGAACCGAATGAAGAAAGAAGTGGCGAATATGTAGCTAAATGTGATGTCTCACAACAGATCAAGATAGACCACCAAAACCATCGGGATTGTTGCAGCCTTTGCCAATTCCCGAATGGAAATGGGATAGCATTGGTATGGACTTCATCACTGGACTTCCCAAAAACCCGTGAGGGATATGATGCTATCTGGGTCATTGTCGACTGATTGACCAAGGTGGCTCATTTCCTCCCGATCAAGCAAACCTATGGGAAGGATAAACTTGCCGAGTTGTATTTGACAAGAATTGTGACACTACACGGAGTTCCGAAGAAAATTGTTTCAGATAGAGGAGCACAGTTTACATCCAAGTTCTGGGAGAAATTACATGAAGCTATGGGCACCGATTTAAACTTCAGCTCAGCATATCACCCTCAAACAGATGGACAAACAGAAAGAACCAACCAGATCTTAGAAGATATGCTAAGAGCTTGTGCTATTGTGTATGGAGCAGCGTGGAATACTTGCCTCCCGTTTGCTCAGTTCTCATATAACAATAGTTACCAAGCTAGCATCCAAATGACACCATTTGAAGCTCTATATGGCAGAAAATGCAGAACCCCACTGAATTGGTCAGAAACAGGTGAACGACAATTGATTGGCCCTCAGATTTCTCAAGATGCAGAAGCACATGTTAGGATTATCAGAGAGAGACTCAAGATTGCTCAAGACCGACAGAAAAGTTATGTAGATAACGCGAAGGGATTTGAGTTTCGAAGTTGGAGATTTCGTCTACATCAAGGTCACACCATTCAAGATAGTCAAGAGGTTTCAAGTCAAGGGCAAATTAGCACCGAGATATGTGGGACCGTTTCACGTCATTGGAAGAATTGGAGAAGTAGCTTATCAAGTACAGCTACCACCCAACTTGTCAAGGATACACAATGTATTCCATGTATCTCAGCTTCGAAAGTGTTTACGGCAGCCCACAGATGAAGTACCTTTGTCAGATATTGAGTTGCAAGATGACTGCACATATGCTGAAGAACCACTACAAATACTTGAAACATCAGAGAGACAACTCAGAAACAAGAATGTAAGGTTCTGCAGAGTTCAATGGAGGAATCACACCGCGGATGAGTCCACTTGGGAACGAGAGTCAGACTTGCAGCGGGATTTCCCCAACTTACTCCCTGGACCAAGTTAATCTCGGGGTCGAGATTCTTTTAAGGGGGGTAGGTTGAAAAGTCCCCAAAATTCAAAAGGAATTTTTTTTCCTTGAATTTTTGCTGCATTTTGGTTGAAATCTGAAAACTTTCCTTTTCGGGAAAGTTTTCCCTCTTCCCCGTTTTCCTCTTTTGGCCGGCGTTTTCCTTTCTCTCCGCGCCTCCTCTTCCCGTTTCCTCCGCGCCGCCGCCTCCTCCGTTCTCCGCGGCGCTGCGCCCCCCCTTTCCCTTCCTCGCGGACACCCGACCCCCGCCGCCGCCTCTCCGCGCGTGCGCCGCGCCGACCGCTAACGCCGCTTCTTCCGGCGCGGTCGGCGCGCCTCGCCTCACGGATGCGCTGTCGTCTTCCTTCGCTCGGCCCACTCGCGGTGGCGTGCCACCTTCCTTTCTCCGCGCGGTCGCGCCTCCTCGCCGCAGCTCAACCGCCTCTCCTCCGTCGCCATTAAGCGCCGCGAGCTCGCGCCACCCTCCCACGCCGCGGAGGAGATGCGCCAACCGCCCCGTCCTCCCCCTTGACCGTTGGCGCCGCGCCGTTGCCCCTCCTGGATTCCGCTTCTCCCGCCGGCTATAAGAGCCACTCCGTCGCCTCACTTTCCCCTTGTTTGCTCGGCCTCCCACCACCCCATTAGCTTCCGCCACTCCAGGGAAGCTCCCGAGCTCCGGATTGGGCCTCATCGCCCCACCGCCGCCGCCGCCTCTCTCGCGCGGCGACCCGTAGCTCGATCTCCCTTCACCGCCTTTGCCGATTGGTTTCTCCCGAGCATCCTTGCCATCTTCTAACACTCGTTAGAACTCTCTTGGCCAGAGAACCCGGAGGAGCTCGGCCACCGTCGACCACCGCCGCCCAGCCGTGCTCCGTGGCGGCTCCTCGACGCTCCCGGCGCATCCACCGCCGCTGTACTCCCTAACTCCTCCCGTGAAATCGCCCGGCAATCGGGCTGTTCTCCGGTGAACCCTAGCGCCACCATGGCCCCGATTTCCCTTCGGCCTCCGCCACCCGGTCGTTCCCGCACCCCCAAGCTCCAAAATGGGACCTCCACGCCAAGCCGCACCCGCCGGTGCCTTTGCCGCCGCCGCGAGCTCCCTAGCGCCCATCCGCGCCGCCAGAGCCACCGCCCGAACCATCGCCGCAGCGGGAGGAGGAAGACGACCTCCTCGCCGCGACGTGGCCCCATCTCGCCCTCCGTCCCGAACGTTGCCGCCTCATTCGCCATCGGATGACCACCTCCTCCACCGCGTCGGATTCCATAATGATTTCACTTCTCGTCCGTCCGATCCCCATACCGCCGGCCACTTTAAATCTTCGCGCCCGATCTTCCCGAACTCATCCGGACCGCCCTCCTCGCCATCTCTCGCCACCCGCCGCACCACGCGTCGGCCATCCAGCCACGCGCGCGCGCTTTGGCCGCCTCCCTCGCCCATCTCTCCCGCTGCGGGCCGTCGCCGCGCGATTGAAACCGATCGAAATTTGGGCTGCATCAGAGCATCCGGCCGGCCCGACATCATGCATAACAATTTTCCCGATTTTCCATTTTCCGTAAATCGAAATATCCAAATAAATCCTAGAAAATCACGAAAATCCCAAAATTCCCAAATTTCACCACTTTGCTCCAAATATTATTCCTGACCCAGTGGTGAACTCCTTTTCCACATTTCATCCTAGAAAAATTCCTAAAATTCCTTTTGGGGTGTTTATGCAATTTATTTCTTTTTAATTAGATTATTTTTCCTCGCTTGATTAGTTGCAAGCTGGATTTAATTTATTTTAATTGTTTGCGTTAGTGTCGGAGATCCAGGAAGCCCAGGAGCAGACTCAGGATCCAGGTGCTTCGACGTTCGAGCTTGCTGAGATCGTCCGGATAGAGCGCAAGTCCCAAATCCTTTGATCATGTTGTATCCCATAATGTTTAAATATGTTAATATGTTATTTGCATTGAGCTAGTTCTGAAATGTTAGTTTGAAAATAAAAATAAAATGTTTAGAATGACTTGTGTTATAGTTAGTCCTACCACCGCTAAATGCCATGTTTAATTCGTAGCCATGCCATTGAAACCCTAGAAATAATTATCGATATTCTAGAGAATTGTAGGCTATTATTATTACCATGCAAAATGTTACACTAATAAGGTTGTGGTTGCGGACCAATTTTAGAATTGAAAACCCGACTCTAAGGTAGGGTGGTATGGGACACCGCACCTTAGAGCGGAGAGTGTGGCGTGCACAAGGTAGGGTAAGGGTTGGGAGAGCGCGGGACGGTCTTTGCCCACCTCTTGTCCTAGGGTTGGAGTAGGGTGAGGTGAGTGGGAAACCGCGGGACGGTCACGCCCACCGCTTACCTTAGTTTGGGTCGCGGACCGCGAGGTTGCGGGCCATGTGAAAATATAAGGATGAAACCCTTACGCTGAACAAATGTCACAGATGATCGCCAACCACAGGAGTTGACTTGTCAACACTTGTCGATTAGTCATTGCTCAACTCGATTGAAACTCTACAGAGGGTAGCGAAGGTTAGGCCGGCCGTCTTTGAAGCCTAACAACGGTGGAATTCACCGGCGGACGTTGTCCTCTTGTGTGTGTGTGTGTGTGGGTGTGAGCCGGACAGAGTGAATTCTCTTGGGTAGAGCCTATATAAAGAGTTGAGCAGAGAACGGCCTGGTTTTCTTGACTCTTTAGCGGAGTTGAGGGATCGTGTGGGTAAAGTCGAGCAAACTGCAGAGTCAAATAAATGGTATTCGAATACGCCGTGCTCCGGCTATTGAGCCGTGTCACTTGGGTGATTCCAAAGCAATGAAGCTTAAGTAGATTTGTAAATACTTTAACTTGGTTAGTTGGTTAATGAACTCTTGATGAAAACCCCTGAGATCTTAAGGAGTAAGTTTTGTGTCCGTCTTATGAAAATGTTTGCAAATAAAATTGCATCCACCAAATGTAATAAACCAAGTATACTCCTTCCTTTGATGATTCCGCATGTAGTAAGTTAGATCCCTTTGGGATTTCTTTGAGCCGGTTGTTTGGCTCATGGCTTGCTTAATCTATTCTTTAGAGGATCAAGACGAAGGAGAAGGGCTCCCCGTTGAAGAAGTCCCAGAGGATCTTTTCTTCGACGAGGACCCTTGGCTGTAGGTCTCCGCCGCGCCAAGCGCGGAGCCTTTGTAATGTAATACACTTTGGGCTTGCTCGCCATTGTAAAAACTCGGATGTTAATCCGTATGTCAAATATATGCTGATCTTTTGTTGTAAGCGTGCAATGGTATACTCTTGCGCGACAGTCCATAACTGTTCATGCGTGAATAGTTAAGGAGTGTCGTGTCCGTACGCGCCCCTGGAAACGGGGGCGTTACAAATATGATCTTAGTTGTATTTTAGGAATATTAAATGAGTAAAATTTTATATGAAAAAGAGAGGAAGTGAGAGATAATATGTTGTCTCTTATGGAAGAGACGACTTAAGTCTGCAAAGCAACGTAAATAGTGAGAAAGTGTGAAGGAAGAAGTTATGATAAAAATAATATAAAATAGTTAGAGGAATACTTTACTATTGAAGAGATTGTCTTTAATATTATCTTTAAATAAAATGAAAATTTTAAAAAACAACTTTAAAAGGTAAATTATTGTACATGTCCAAAACATGTGTTGTTCATTCACCATGACGCGAGCTGGCCGGTGGAGTAGACCACCAGGCCGACACGCGGCAAGCGAGGGGGCAAGCTGGGCCAACACGTGGCGTTGGCCCCGCTACAACCAACGGAGCAGAGCAGTTGGGCGCTACCCAAATCCGACAATTATTTAACCGCCCAAAGTTGAGAGCCACCCTTTTCTGCTCCTGGGCGCGTGCATGCCTGGTTGCAGTGGGAGTAAAAGTACGTGTGGTAGCGCAGCGCAGTTGTTGGCGCGATGCCTATCGGCTATCACATTCGCCGTCGCGCGTGTCGGCCACACCGGGGGCACAGCTCGAACTCGAACGCCGCCCGTTTTCCCAAGAACGGCGAGGCCACGGTAAACGCGAGCAAGTGCAGGTGCGCGCACCATGATTAGTCGATCCACTCAAGACCGGTCTGCACTGACTGCCTACAAGGCCTTCTTGACGACCCTGATGCCAATTGCTCAAAGTACTAAATCATCATGGCCACCATCGCCGGTGGAGGGGACGGATTGTCGTTGTTACCTGGCGTCCCCGGTGGTCCGGTTGTCGTTGTTACCCAGGCATCCCCGGTGGTCCGACATCGTCTTACTGCATAACGTAAACAGTAGCATAAATATTGGGCATATCATTGTACTGAAATGACTGAACATGACAAATGGACAGTGAGCATTCATCCCAGTTTAACAGAGGCCACTCTTCAAGTATCTAGTCCAAATTAACTTGCTACATAGCCCAGTGTGTAGTCTGAAGTTCATGTGCCAATATCATGTTAATCCAGAGGACATGCAGATCTCACAGTGCTATGATCTGCAGGACATCAGTTATCACAACATGCAGGCTATCAGAACGACTGACAAACATAAGCAGGGTACATTGTGCAACATAAGCATGGTAAGGTCAGCAGGAATTAACAACGGGATGCGTGGACAGGAATTAACGACTAAACGTAATGCACGGGTAAACACCAACTACCCCAAAACCACTCTCCAGGCTGCAAACCGACAGCCCCTCAAGGGTTGGACGGGCCTCTACGGGACAGGAATATCGGCCACATCCTACGCAGGTAACCAGCACGGCCCTCGGAGGTCTTGAACCCCGTGAAGACGTCCCGGTACTTCCTCTCCGCGAGAATAACGGCGGCGTAGAAGTGCTCCTCCGTGCCCTCAGGATACCCATCGGCGATGACCAATTGAAGCAACTTGTGTAGCTCCATGCGATCCTTGTCATAGCCGTTCTTCAGACAAATGTAAATGAATCAGTCATGAGCGTGATTCAGTCATGGCAAGTGCACTGAAGCCGAAATTAAATGTCAAGGTATTTACAGGAAGAATAGCCACAGTCATCAACTACGTTACGCGGATACTTCACAAAAGTCGCGTACCGGTATCGGATACCGTATCGGATACGGATACTGCCCCGATACGCGCCGATACGTATCCTGTAAGTATCCGGAATTACTGATTATTCAAAAAAAGAAAATAATTCCCGATACTTCTTCGATACTGCTCCGATACTTCCCCGATACTTTAACCTAATATTCCTCACCCCCACCACCCCACAGCCCCAGATCCAATCTATCCACCCCCACCCCGTCGCCCGCACGCAAAAAGTCGACGCCGCCGCCTCGGCTCGCCTCCACGACCGCCGCCTCCGCTCGCTCGGATCCTCCGCTCGCCTGCCACCTCCGGCCGCCGCCATCGCCCGGCTCCTCGGCTCCCGGCGCCTCGTCGCCGCCGCCTCGCTCGCTCGCCGCCGCAGACGGCGGCTCTCGGCTCGCCTCGCGCCTCGGTCGGCCGCCGCCTGCCGCCGTCGCCGCGCGCGTCGCATCCGGCCGTTGCCTCCGCCGCCGCATCCGGCTGCCACCTCCGCCTGGCACTTCGGCCGTCGCCGCCTCCGCCTGGCACCTCCGACCGTCGCCTCGGCCGTCCCTGCCTCCGCCTGGAACCTCCGCCTCGGTCGGCCGCTCAACTGCTCCAGACTCCAGTAGGTGCTGGCGTCCTGCTGCTACTACTAGTGCTTGGTTGCTATTTGTTGATTGAATGTTTTGGATGATCAGGTTGCTATTTAGCTGCTACTGCTAGTGCTATTTACTTATTTAGTTGCTATTTGTTGATTGCTACTGCTATTAGCTTGTTTAGCTGCTACTGCTACTGCTATTAGCTTGTTGCTATTTAGCTGCTACTGCTATTAGCTTGTTTGTTCATGTTGTCATTAGCTTGTTTATTTGCTATTTGTTGTCCTGCTGTTCAGATTAGATTATGGCATCTGGTGGTGGATTTGGAGGCTCGAGTGCGTCGTGTAGCACTGGTACATTGGCATATCACATTATTGTCTTGTTGAACTTGAACATTTGGACTGGTTGTGGTCTGTTGGCATATCACATTATGTACTAAGTTTATTTGCTAAGTGGTCTGTTGAATGCTTTCTTTACTACCTAACTATCAATCATAATTCATGAGTTGTGATTCTGCTATTTATTTCATTATTTGTGTACATGTACTTATCTATTCTATTATTCTTCGCAGATAGTTCATTATATTGGTCTAACAGTCAGGAGGGAGAACTGAAGTACCAAACAAGTTGCTACATGCCTACATCAATATTAAGGTATTCTCGGTTTCTCAAATCCTTATAAGAATTCATTAATTTCTTATTTTTATCTTTATTATATATATATCCACGTATCGCCGTATCGCGTATCCGTATCCGTATCCGTATCGGGGTATCCGGGTAATGTAGGTCATCAACAGCGACCGAACTGGATCAATTTCGCACATATCATTGCTTGGCATAAAGATGAAAACTGGACATCTCGTCGAAGTACTACTACGCGAGCAAACAACTTGAATAAGTTCAGAGAAATGCAAATGAACCAGTCATGCGCTTGAATCAGTCATAGTCTCATAGACTTCAATCGGTCATGGCCAGTGCACGCAGGCCGAAATGAAATGTCAAGGTATTTACATAGTCCACAACGAAACAGAACTGAAGCGAAGCACAATGTCAAGGTATTTACAGAGTCCACAGTGTGAAGCCACTTCTTCAAGTAACTGATCAGGACACAACTATCGCACATACGAATGTAATTGCAAGGGACAGTAGGGAAATGGAATGGCGCCGATTGGACCTTGCGTTACCTGGATCTGCAGGGCAGAGGTGGCATCGGATGTCGAGGCAGACGACGACGAGCCGGCGGCCGAGGAGGGCGGCGCGGGTGCCAGTGCGGTGGCCATGGTGGGGAGGGGGTGCGGCGGAGGAGCTGTGTGACGCGTTGGAGGGAGGTCGGGAGGTGGAGGGGTCGACGGGATCTGGGCGTGGGGACGGGGTCCCGGCGAATATAGGGGAGGGGATGCCGGCGGGGCGGACGCCGGTGGCTATAGGGGAGGGATGACGGCGGATCGATGGGGGAAGCGGGTGGAGGGGATGCCGGCGGCTGGAGGGAGACGGGATGATGTCGCCTCTTGGGGGAAAGCCGGCGGCCGTACGGGCGGGCGGCTGGGCGCAGCTCGGCCAGGGGAGGCCTCGGCGGGCGGGATTTGGGGAGGGTGTCGGTCGCGTTAAGCCATGAAGCGGCTTTTACTAGCCGGTGGCAGCAGCCCGCTCCCCCGCTTGTTCGACTTGGCTTCCGGCTTTTTCGTACATAAGCCAAAGCCGGTTCCAAAAACCAGGCCCGAACACGCAATAGCGCTCTCATTCATATGATCGTAGTATGATGTTAATCACGGAACAACTTATGGCAAAGCACCATATGATCACCGTACGATCAAGCCATAGGGCGACGACACGTGATGGAGACTGTCGATACAAGCCAGGAGCGATGGCATGTGTTGCCTTGTGACTTATCGGTATGGTGATGGTGCGGATCGAGAGCACTATCTTTACCAC
Source organism: Dendrocalamus sinicus (assembly GCA_036346575.1). Classification (NCBI taxonomy): domain Eukaryota; kingdom Viridiplantae; phylum Streptophyta; class Magnoliopsida; order Poales; family Poaceae; genus Dendrocalamus; species Dendrocalamus sinicus. The sequence continues at coordinate 17,767,734 of CM070650.1, forward strand.
TACAGCTCTAAAAATATCATATTTGCTAATCACGTCTTAAAATTTACCCTTTCGACTAAAAAATTTGTGCGCGCCTCCCGAGCAGAGTGCCATCACTGTTCAGTGCGGTGCGTTGAGTGAGAGAAAGCTTGAGAGGAGGCGACATCTCCAATGGGGAGGGGATAGGGCAGGACTGGTTGAAGCCCAGGTAATTTCACATAGAAATCACTTCTCCGCATCGAAAGCATTTGATGGTCGGTAGGATCATTTCAGGCACCGATGGAGTCAGCAATCATCAAATAGACAGCGGCGGACAGACCACTTCGCTAACAGATGCAAGCAAAGCATTGGTACCAATTAGCACACCATCCGGCTCTGCCTCCAACTACAGGATGGTGCAATGTCGTATACTTGAGTCCTTTACGTATGGCAACCTATCAAGCTATCATGTCTTCTATCGTCGTGCCAATCAACAGATGCAGAAAGCAATGCCTTCTCCTGATGCCGGACCTTCTGAGCTCATGGTACAGTGGACACCACCTTCCATTGAGAGGGTGTACACTCGTAGGGCGGTGGCTTGCAGGAGCCAGAGAGCAAAACTTTGTAGTGCTCTGGATTTGGAGAGGGTTGACATTAGCGGTGTTGGATTTGTAGTGCAGCTCCTTGATCCTTTCGTGACAGTAGTTTGCATTGATAAGAAGGTTGCAGCTCTGTGGAATGGAGTGGCGCTGAAAGCTGTGAGCGGCACTGTTACATTCCTCAGTCACAGTGAGAGTAAGATGTTGGGTGCCAGGAGTGCTAACAAGCCACTTGGGCTCAACTATGCAAGCAACTATAACAATACACATCCCAGGTCACGGAAAAATCTTCTGCCGCTTCTTCTATCTGCCGCCTCTGCTCCGCGCCACCCCGCCCCCTGTGGCGCGCCCATGCTGCTGCTCATCCTCCTCGGAGGCTCAGGATAGGACGAGGAATGGCGTGAGGCTTAGGAGGAACGGGTGGTTAGGCAGCTAGGCTTGAGCTATTTGGATAAGGCGTTTGATTCGAATAAGATCATGGGATAATTGTTTGAGAGAGCGATTCGCTATCCGTTGGGGGAAAAAACAACAGCTGCAAATTGGACTGAGCAGCTAAAAAGGCAAATCAGAAAATAACAAAAACAAAGACAAAAATCCCATCGGAAACCGATCGACATATATCAGAGCCAGGTTTCGATCCTGGGACCTGTGGGTTATGGGCCCACCACGCTTCCGCTGCGCCACTCTGATTTGTGGTGCTAGAGGGTAAACGTTGTTTGTTTTTGTACTAAACTGTAGGTCCAATATGGCACTGCCACCACATGTAAGGATTGTTCCTTTTTTCCGGCAAGACATGAACCATGTTGCAACAATTGCGTAGTATCCCAGCCGGGCGTCTAGGGCTGGACAAAAATCTTGAGGCTCGCGAGTCGCTCGAGCTCGAAATCAGCTCGGCTAATATACAAGCGAGCCAAGCTTCAATCCTAGCTCGTTAAATTTTCGAGCCGAGCCCGAGCGGTCTCGCGAGCCGCTCGTTGGCTCGCTCATTTCATATCTCCGCGAGTTATCCCCCACCACCAGACGTCCAGAGTCCATCCAGACTCGCGAGCGCACACGTCCTATCCAGACCCCATCCCAACTCCCAAGCGCACGCATCCAGACTCTTCCCCAATTCACCGCAACGCATGGTCCGCATCTCCAGATCTCCTCCTCCCCTTCCACTGCTCCTACCCCGTAACCCCATGACCCCGTCCACCGCGCCGCCCATCACGCCACCGTGTACTTCCCAGCCCCTAGGCCACGTGCTCCCTCCCCTTCCCCACCGTGTGCTGCTCCCCCGGGCCCCGTGCTCCCCACAGCCACTGTTTGCTCCCCCGCCGCCATGTGCTCCTCTCGGTCCCCGTCGGCAGATCTCCCAGCCCGTCAGCCATCGCCAACAGATCTCCCCACCCACCCACCGATTGGCGATGATCTACGTTGTCAGACCCGGATTTTTCAATCCGAATCTACTGTGTTTTACTGCACTAATCCCTGGATCAGTAGTTAGTGCACACAGGTACATAGCTGGATCATTTCATACATCGCATAGTAATATTACAGAAGTTGAGATACACCACATCGGGTGACAGTTTACAAAAGGCCGCTTTAGCCAAATATCATCATTACAGTCATACAGCGGAAACAGTAGCAAAAGTAAGCCCAAAGCCACAGGCAAGCGACTGGAAGGGTAATGTGTGCAATATATATTACCGGGGTTCCGGAATATACGTGCACACAAAGCCACGGGTCTACTTGTCTATGGCTAGCAAAACGAGGCCTGCGCCCTAATCTCCTTCGTTGGATCTTCCTTCAGTGACAGGGGTGTCTTCGTGAGCATAGTGATCCTGCGACCTTGTTTCTGTATTATGTCGCAAAAGCGAGCGTGAGCACTCCGACCCCGTGCTCCGCGAGCCAACACACAGAATGCAATATTTAACATGTATGGCTAATCAAAGGATGGCTTGAGCTTATTTTATTTTGCGAAGAGTGCTTTTGAATACAATTATATAAAAATCCTTAGGACCTAGCAATTTTAAACTCAAGAATTTTATCTGTAAAGTAAGTTGATCTTATGATTGACACAGATTCCATCCACCATTACATGGCATCTGCACCATATAGTCTCTTTCAGCGTTATAGCCGCTTAATTCACCACTGGGACGACACCCAGGACAATTCAAACTAGGGCCTTTCTCTGCCCTCCACTTTACCATTTCCACCCACAAAGATTTTGAAACAGAACTATATCTAGTCAAGTTCCCATGTCCGCCCTTGACCGTGGGCACGGCTATTCGAATAGTTTTCTACTCTGCAGAGTTTGCACACTTTACCCACAAGAGATAAATCCACTCGTTGCTCCATATGATTCCTTAGTCATGCGGTTGAGTAGACTATCACAGGACTTTTACAATGCATTTTTCCTAGCAGAGTTACGTCCGCTAAGGTTTCCACTTCCTTCAGGGTACGACCACCCTTCCAGAAGCCCCCTCTTGCGCCGTCACGTCGGAGGATGTGGCCATCCTCTACCCGCCCGTGGTCACACCGGCGTAACTCTTACTAAGTCGATGCAAATTAGTTAGCCCTGCCTACATTTTGCCAGCTTGTGGTTGTACTTGTTGTACACTGGGAGGTCATCACAAGATTCGGTCCTTAGGGCTATCTGGGCGGTTCTACCACTAACCATTTGTGCTTCCACTGCACCACTCATTCACACCCTCGAACCATCCGCCCAGATAATTAAGCATCTTGGGGTTTTTGGGAGTATAAAATATCCATAACCAAATATACCAGTCATTTCCATCATGACTGCCCAAACCAGTTTCTCATGATTTAAAGTGATGCTTTGGGGCATTTTTGGTGCCCCGATTATCTAAGCAGTACTAAGCATGGCATATAGTTATGGACTTATTTTCGAAAGGTTACCATTATTGTTTTGCTAGGGTGACAAGGCTCAGGTATTCAAATGTTTCAAAGGAGGTATAATACTAGCGAATTGAATAATGGGTATGTAACTAGAATCTTCCAAACAAACATATATTTGCATATGAAATAATAGCATGCAATTTGATAATTTAAATAAAAGTAAATTTACGGAAAATGTAGGTTCAACATGATCAAAGTATTGACTCGCCTTGGTCACAGTGGGTAGTTTCGGGGTCGTTTTGTGCTTCTAAGGTCGCTGCTTCGGCTTCCTCTTCTTGGGCCTCGTACGCTATTTTTAACGTGCGCCAAAATTTGGATAACAAGAGAAATGCAATCAGCAAACCAAATAAACATCCACCAAGAAATCCAAATAACTCCAATATTAGGTTTTTTTATTTTAACTTGGTAGATGTGGTTTTAGATAAACTTGAAGATGTGTTTTATTTGCTTTGTGGGCTACAAGAATCCTCTTGGATTAATTAAAGTCTAACCATAATTATTTTTGTATATAATATTGTTTTAATTACATTTGGGTGGTATATTCTAGTTTGCTAATAATGTCTTATAGCTTATCTTGCTAGTAGTTGATTTCTACACCCTATGTTTAATGGGTTATTATTTCATGTGAGCAATTGCCCTAATCATATTATTACTAAACCCTCTTACTTGGCAAAGAGATAAAAGAAGGTCTTATGCTGCATATATATATATATATATATATATATATGTGTGTGTGTGGGTATATGTACGGCTTTATATCACATGCTAAACATCCCTAATCAAAAGTCCCTAATATACTTTTAGTTGGAAGTTGTAGAAATTATGGCACAAGGTTACATAGGATATTTGCTACTACATGTGCCATTTTATATTAGGTTTAGTCACTCATTAGATTTATTTGCCAAAGATTTAGGAAGAGTTATCCATTATATATACACACTTGGATAGGTGTGTATATGTATATATACACAACACTCTATGGCACATGCTAACTACCCATGCCAAAAAGAGCTGGTATATACCCCTATACACCATTTCTCCTTATGTCTTAGCTAGGAACTAAGTTTATATATATAAAGATCCAAACACACATTTAGCCTCTATTAAGAAGTATTTAATCCCTGGTTAATTATTTATTAAACTCATTTATACCTTGGATAAGTCTTAGCATTATTAATAAAGTAGTTTCTAATTTTTAGTAAATTTTTCTAGCTGTATTTGACATAGCAGCAGAACTAAAGACTAGAAAAAAATAAATAAAAACTAATGTCAGATGCATGCGAGGAGAGGGTTCAAAGTCGGGCGGCCGAACCGACTGTGCGCTCAGCTAGCCATGGGGACTTCTTAGATGTTGCTCACTTACAAAGGAGGCTAATACCTCTTATGATATGCAGGAGCAGAGGTTGGGGTAGAGGAGTTCGGGGCCGGGGAAGGGCGGCGGGCTCATCGGCGGGGAGGCTCGGGCGATGGGCAAAGGGATGCCCGCACCGTGGAGTCCGTTGGGGTGGTCGCCCGGGTCGGGAAGGCCGGGAGGGGTCGGCGGCGAGTGACGGCGGCGGCTGGGGAGCGCGCGGGACGGCGCGTAGAGGCACCGTGGAGCTCTGAGGATTTGGGATGTGTTCGTGACGCCCGAGGATGGTTTGGTGCAAAGGAATTGGGCTAATCGGCTCGACCGCCGTGAGCTCGGTGGACCGCCACGGGAAGAAGATGCGCCGCGAGCTTGGTAGGGTACGGGGTCCATTACTTTTTGGTGGAGGAGGATGAGGCGTGGGAAGGGCTTTGGCAGCCTCGGTTCTTATAGCGGTTGAGGGGTAGGAGCGCGACGACCGGCGGAGGGGTGTTTCGTCCCGCCGCGGGCTCGGCGGAGGCACGGGGCTCGACGGAGGTGCGACGCAGGCGCAGAGATTCGATGGGACGGTTGTGCAGAGCTCGAGCGTGCCGCCCGAGGGGAGAAACGTCCGCGCGGAGGGAAGCAGAGGGGGAAGAAGAAAAACAGTGCATGGGTGTTGCTTCGATCGGGAGAAATGAGGGAGCCGACCGTGAGTTTAGGCCGAGCGGAGGGGAGCGTGGGGAGGGTTGGGCCGAGCCAGTCGGCCGGCCTGATCCCCCTTTTTCTTTTTTTTCCTCTTTTTTTTTGAATATACATTTGCATATGTATATATATACTGGTATATATATACATGCATATATATCTTTATTTATTTCTAATTTTTATATAAGTACATATATTCATTTCATTTGTATATACATATATTTATATATACATTTTTATTTATTTGTACATTCACTTTATATACATGCATACCTTTCCTTAATGCTTATATTATTATTATTATTTTATTTTTGAAATGGGTCTCAAGGCTTTAAATCAAATTTTCCCCTTGCCTCATATGGATCATCTTTTCAGATTCTCAATTTAAACCTCAACTCACTATTATTTAAATATTTTTGCTTCTCCTTAACCCTTTATTTTTGGAACCTCAACCAAATTTCCAATGTAAGGCATAAACTCCAATTTCAAAATAGAATATACTGCAAATAAAATTCAGAAACTTCATATTTTCAAATTTAAAATTTTTAGGATGTTACATACGTGCACGAAGGCAGCTCGATGCTTGGTGGCGCGGCTCCGGCAAGTTGCATTCCGGCAGATGCAGGGGCAGACCCACGGAGGGGTCAGGTGGGGCGGCGGCGGCACGATGGTCGGGATGCTCCTGCTGTTTGTTATATTGTGAATTTGTGATGTAATTATGTAAACTGCTGCTGCTGTTTGTTATCTTGTGAATTGATTTGCTACTGCTGTTCATGTCAATTTTCATGTCATGCTGCTTGCTCTGTGACTCTAAATAGCTCTGTGAGATGCTTTGAGATGCTGCTGCTCTGTCTCTATGGAACCTGCTCTGCGAGCTGTTCTGGCTAGCGAGCCGGCTCGAACCGATTTCCGAGCCGGGCCAAGCCTCTTCCGTAGCTCGTTCGTAAAACAAGCCGAGCCGAGCTCACTGTTCACACGAGCCCAAACGAGCTTGGCTCGAGCCGGCTCGGCTCGACTCGTTTCCACCCCTACCGGCGCCCAGAAATTGCACTAATATATCGGCTAACGCGTACATGTTCGTACGGTACTGCAGCCACGTACGGACGGAGTAGGAAAAGCCTTCACGGATAGCGGGATAGGAGGAACTCCAACAGAGTTGCCTTATTGTTTTTGATTTATAAATTTTGAATTCTAATTTTTCGTGAGAGACGATATGAATAGAAACACAGACATATATTATTTTAGTCAGTATAGATAAAAATAAAGGATATAATATGTACTACAATCAATTTATACATCCCGCCTTAAAAAGACGCACCGTTTAGAAGCTAGCTACTATTAGCAAAAGACAAAAGACTTCTAAAATATGTTTTTCTATAATGAATGATTTTTCCTACCGAATCTAACTTTTAAATGGATTGTGTTTTTAAGATGAAATTTACTACTCGATTATAGTATACATTACAGTGATTTTATTTATATCAGTTAAAATCACATGCAAATATCTCTTTACGAGCTATTACAGTTTTATAAATCAAAACTAAAATCCTAAGAACTGGCCCCATTGGAACCCAGCCCCATATCTCGAACGTACAATGGATCAACAAATAACAGAGTAACCAAGTTTTGGGGTGTGCTCGGTTGGGCTGAAAGCTTATGGCTTAAATTACTGTAGCGACTGAAGAAGGTATTGTAGCGGTTGAAGGAAGTACTGTAGCACCTAAAATGATATAACTAATGCTCCAATAAGCTGAGACTTCAGAAGGCAACATTGTGCATGTAGTAATGACGTTTCACACAAAAATTACGATATTACTTTCGCCGAAACGTCGTACACATTAATTTGGTAAGACGTGAGAAACGAACGAACAACTGCATGAATCATACAAGGGATACATATAGCTCTAAACCACCAAGGACGCTGCTATGTAGTCACGTGTCATGTTCATGAAGTCAGCGTTAGTGGCTGGAGGCAGCCCGGACGGGTGGTATGCGGGCGGTGCGGAAGATCCTGCAGCCTGCGCTGCCATGTTGCTGGCAGGCCCCGCGCCCGATTCGGCGTCGATGCTAAAGTTGTGCAACGCCATGCAAGCTGTGATGATACCACATTGCCTACGACCCTTGTAATTCGGAATCTTGTGGAGAATGCGCCATTTGCCCTTGCACATGCCGAACGCGCGCTCGATGGCGTTGCGCAACTGGGAGTGATGGTGGTTGAAAACCTCCAGCATCCCCTCCGGATCGCTCCCATTGTCGAAAACTCCCCTCCTGCATTTGCAACAAGTCGATTATGCAACGCCTCAAAAACATTTGGCCGCATTCTGAACATGTTGCGATATCACATGTTGTCCGCCAGTTGTGTCGATACCCACTACAAACTAGTAAGTACAGGCATTCTTGGGAGCTAACCGGCCTCTTCATCGACGTCCGTATACCGCTACTTGCAACACGGGGAAACCCATGCCGTCTACCATCACTGCACACACAGCAAACCCATGCAATTTGGTTAGAATGAAAAAAGCAGGCACAGAGGCAGCACATACAGCAAAAAGCATGCAGTTCGTCAGCAGTAGAGACAATGCAGTTCGGCAAACAGAGAGGGAATGCAGTTCGGCAGACAGAGAGGGAACGCAGTTCGGCAGACAAAGAGCATGCAGCACTGAATAAGCAGACAGAAAGCATGCAGCACTGAATAAGCAGTTCGTCAGAGTACAGAGAATGCAGTTCGGCATAAGCAGACAGAGAGCTCAGCGGTTCGGCAGCAAATACAACATCATCGGCAGACAGAGAGTTCGGCAGCAGGCATCTCATTTCAATAACATCACAGTTCGGCAGCAGGCAGACAGAGAGTGCGGCAGCAGTAGAAAAACAACAGCAAATATCACAGTTCAGTAAAACAGACATAGAGCAATAAGCTAGCATAAGTTCAATAAACCAGGGGATTGTCACATGCGCACTACCGCAGTTGGAAAACGCATAGGTACATGCACATAAATGTTCAGCAACGAACCACATAGCTCAACAATATTACGAAGTTTAGGTAACAAACGCACAGGTAAATAGACACAATAAAACTCAACGCATGGCTAACGGACCGACAATGCTCAACACGGTTATCCGCACTCCTCACAGCTGCCCTCGTCTTTCCCAAGTACGCCTGATCCAGTTGAGGCGACCCTCATTCGTTTGCATGGCCGAGAAGTTGTGGCGGCACTCGGGCTTCATGAAAAGCTGCGTTGCATAGTAGTGCTCATCGGATCCTTCGTGCGCACCTGCTTCTTCCACCAGTTTCATCAGTTGATGCACGTCTTCCCTTGCGTGGTCTAGCGCACGGGCGCGCACTGCTTCTTCCATCAGTTTCATCAGTCGATGCACGTCTTCCCTTGTGTGGTCTAGCTCAAGGGATGTGACACTCATGCCAGAGCCTTGGCTTGCGGGCTGCATGCTCCTCTCATAAAGGTCAACCAGGACAAACATAAGCAGGGTACATTGTACAACATAAGCATGGTAAGGTCAGCAGGAATTAACAACTGAATGCGTGGACAGGAATTAACGACTAAACGTAATGCACGGGTAAACACCAACTACCCCAAAACCACTCTCCAGGCTGCAAACCGACAGCCCCTCAAGGATTTGGTCATGGACTTCAATCAGTTCAGAGAAATGTAAATGAATCAGTCATGCACTTGAATGAATCAGTTCAGACAAATGTAAATGAATCAGCCATGCGCGTGATTCAGTCATGGCAAGTGCATTTAAGCCGAAATTAAATGTCAAGGTATTTACAGGAAGAATAGCCACAGTCATCAACAGCGACCGAACTGGATCGATTTTGCACATATCATTGCTTGGCATAAAGATGAAAACTGGACATCTCGTCGAAGTACTACTACCACCGCAACAGCATTCGGCATACTACGCGAGCAAACAACTTGATTATGTTCAGAGAAATGCAAATGAATCAGTCATAGTCTCATAGACTTCAATCGGTCATGGCCAGTGCACGCAGGCCGAAATGAAATGTCAAGGTATTCACATAGTCCACAATGAAACAAAACTGAAGCGAAGCACAATGTCAAGGTATTTACAGAGTCCCCAATGTGAAGCCACTTCTTCAAGTAACTTACCAGGATACAACTATCGCACATACGAATGTAATTGCAAGGGACAGTAGGGAAATGGAATGGCGCCGATTGGACCTTGCGTTACCTGGATCTGCAGGGGAGAGGTGGCATCGGATGTCGAGGCGGACGACGACGAGCCGGCGGCCGAGGAGGGCGGCGCGGGTGCCAGTGCGGTGGACATGGTGAGAGGGGGGGGGGGGGGGGCGGCGGAGGAGCTGTGCGACGCGTTGGAGGGAGGTCGGGAGGTGGAGGGGTCGACGGGATCTGGGCGTGGGGGGGGACGATGTGGGGTTCCCGGCGGATATAGGGGGAGGGGATGCCGGCGGGGGGGGGGGGGGGGGACGCCGGTGGGCGGTGGCTGTAGGGGGAGGGGATGACGGCGGATCGATGGGGGAAGCGGGTGGAGGGGATGCCGGCGGCTGGAGGGGGACGGGATGACGTCGCCTCTTGGGGGAAGCCGGCGGAGGGGCAGCCAGCGGCCGTACGGGCGGGCGGCTGGGCGCAGCTCGGCCAGTGCAGGCCTCGGCGACGGGGGAGTGTCGGTCGCGTTAAGCCATGAAGCGGCTTTTACTAGCCGGTGGCAGCAGCCCGCTTGTTCGACTTGGCTTCCGGCTTTTTCGTACATAAGCCGAAGCCGGAAGCCGGTTCCAAAAGCCATGCCCGAACACGCCCAAAACCCGACAAGCCCCATCACCACCCCCTCCTTCCTCACGCTCCGGGCCCGAGCAATCCGGAGCTGCGGGTACAACCCGCGCCGGCGGATCTGCGTGGGAAGCACGTAACGGGGCGCGCGCAGCCAGCACTTGTGCCTCCTGTGCGCGCGAGGGAGGTTTTTTTTTTCAGAAATGGCAAAATTTAGAAGATGGTTAGCAAAAATAATATTTTTGTAGTTGTAACTATAAAAATAGTGCTCTTCGTTTATATGATCACTATACGATTTTAACCACGAAACAATCCGTGGCAAAGCACCATATGGCCACGGAATGATATATGATGAAGACTCTGTGACTTATTGGCACGGTGATGGTGCGGACGAGAGCACCATTTTTACCATTACAGCAATAAAAATATCATATTTGCTAATCACGTTTTAAAATTTACCATTCCGACTAAAAAATCTGCGCGAGGTGTTGGTTAAAAGGATATATTTGTGCGCGCCTCCCGAGCAAAGTGCCATCACTGTTCAGTGTGGTGCGTTGGGTGAGAGCTTGAGGAGGCGACATCTCCAATGGGGAGGGGATAAGGCAGGATTGGCGATGCCGTTTCTTGCCGCGGAGGTACGGCCCAGCTGCTCTCGGCTCTGCGGCGCGGAGCATCTCCGTTGATGCGCTCTGCCTCCTCTCGGCAGTGCTTGTTATTGGTATGTATGCATCTTCCGTTGCATTTGGTCGAGGTATCGATTGATTTGTGCGGTTTATACATTGGGATTGGGGCTAGTATTTTTGTGATGCATGTAGGACTGGCGTGCGCTCTCCTCTTCAGTTAATGATGTTGCATGTTTCTTTTTCCTTTTTTTTTTTGATTCTCTTGATGGATGTGTTCTTGGATTGGGGAAAGAAATGCTGCTACCTTGGTCTTATCAAAGTGTGAGTGAGATCTCTTGTAGGCTTGGTTCGTGCTCTGAGGTTGCGTGCAAATGGCTTGCGGATGAAATGTTGCGTGGAGTTCTTGATGCATGTGGTGTAGGATGGGGTGGATTTTTGGACTATCATGGATAGTGATTGTCCCATTGAAATCCGTTCTGATGTCCCAATTCGTTCTTTGGCTTATTCTTTTTTTCCTGCTACCATCCTCGCATTGTTTTCAATGATAAAATGCCCTTCTGGTTGAAGTCCAGGTAATTTCATATAGAAATCACTTCTCCGCATCGAAAGCATTTGATGGTCGGTAGGATCATTTCAGGGTCCGCGACTCCGCCATGTGGTTTCAGTGCGATTACTTTCAGTAAAAGATTTCAAATTTGTGCCTTTGATATCCTTGAAAGGACACGAATGCAACTGCTATCATTACTGTGTCCTCCAGTTCAGTTCAGTTGTTGGTGCCTTCTTTTGGTTAAGCCGTTTATGCTTCCATAGGCTGACTGATGTGGTACAGGTTTCTGTTTCTGGAATCATAATTTAGCTCTTCTGGTCCGTCAGATGATTCTTTTCTGCATTTAGCGACTGATAAGTTAGGATTTTTCTGTTGAAAACTCCATGCTGGCATGGCATGTTGTAACACAGTAATAGTGGCTCAATATGTGTTGGAATTGGCATGCTTTGATTTGAGACTATTTGCTTCAATCGTTTTTTCAATGGGTTCGGTCTGTGTTGTTAAATTTGAAGTGATGTTAAAATGTTTATGCTTTCATTGCAAGGTCAAAGGAGTGCGTGTTTAACGTGATCGAGTTGGTTAATAATCAACGTGATGGATGGGAAAGACTTATTTGTGGAAGTAGGCATGAAGGAGGAGGACATTACGACAATGCTGTTTGGAAAGAAGGTTGCTGGGCTGAGAGAAGACACATTTGAAGGTTCCAAGGACGAAAGACAAATCGTTGAGGACGTCTTCTGCCGAACAGGCACCGATGGAGTCAGCAATCATCAAATAGACAGCGGCGGACAGACCACTTCGCTAACAGATGCAAGCAAAGCATTGGTACCAATTAGCACACCATCCGGCTCTGCCTCCAACTACAGGATGGTGCAATGTCGTATACTTGAGTCCTTTACGTATGGCAACCTATCAAGCTATCATGTCTTCTATCGTAGTGCCAATCAACAGATGCAGAGAGCAATGCCTTCTCCTGATGCTGGACCTTCTGAGCTCATAGTACAGCGGACACCGTCTTCCATTGAGAGGGTGTACACTCGTAGGGTGGTGGCTCGCAGGAGCCAGAGAGCAAATCTTTGTAGCGTTCTGGATTTGGAGAGGGTTGACTTTAGCGGCGTTGGATGGCGAAGGGATGTGCATGGATATGGGATGCTTTGGAATCATCTCCGGCTGCACGCACATCTTCTGATGATGGATGCTGGGTGGAAGATTGAGGGCAGGGAAAGAGAGGACAAGAGTAAGATCGACCACATTTACGAGTCACCTGACAAAGTAATGCGCCTGTTTTCTCTTCCCAGGGCTTGGAAATGCTTTGGTCAGTGGTTGCTTAGTAGTTCGTCCAGCTTTGATGGAAATGACTATGGAAGGGAATGGTTCAACATGTATGACTTTTTGTATGATTTGAAGAACACGCTGCTATGCTTACAATACGAGGTCCAGTGTCCAAAGCAATCTCTATCTTTCCTCCACCAGTGGCAGCTCCTTGACCCTTTCATGACAGTAGTTTGCATTGATAAGAAGGTTGCAGCTCTGTGGAATGGAGCGGCACTGAAAGCTGTGAGCGGCACTGTTACATTCCTCAGTCACGGTGAGAGTAAGATGTTGGGTGCCAGGAGTGCTAACAAGCCACTTGGGCTCAACTATGCAAGCAACTATAACAATACACATCCCAGGTCACGGAAAAATCTTCTGCCGCTTCTTCTATCTGATGGCCAGCTTGATGAGGAGAAAAATAATTTGCACAATGAACAGTCTTCTATATTTGGAACAAACAAGCCTAGCCAATATAAAGTGGATCAAAGATCATTGAGCATGGAAGAAATACATGAAAGAACCATTAGAAGTACTGCTCATCGTATAGTGATGGGCCTCCAAGATGCAACAGCACTTCTCGATTCAAGGCCTACTTATTTTAGTAGGAAAAAGAAACTTTCATACAGTAAGTCTAAAATGGCTCAGGATGTTCAAGACAAGTCTGACCCACTATATTTCCCACCTAATTATTCTTCAGATAACCTGGTTAAAAATGCACAAATCAAGGATCCATGTTCTCATGCCTATGAAGTGATGGAAATTGTTAATGTGGATAATTCTGCAGACAGTTCTGACGAGTTGCTACTAGGACAGAACATACTGCTTTCTCACAAGGTGGACGAGATGCTCCTTGGAATTACAGATGATATCAACAATGAACATCCTGATGCTGCAGTTGTCTCTGAATCCCAAGTGGCGAATGAAGATGTAGGGGGTGGACTTTCAGCTGGTGTATTATCTCTACAAGCAGAAAAGGATACAGGCTTGGAAGGTAATAGAGATGATATCAACAATGAACATCATGATGCTGCAGTTATCTCTAAGTCCCAAGCGGTGAATGAAGATGTAGGGGGTGGATTTTCAGCTGCTGTATTATCACTACAAGCACAAAAGGATACAGGCTTGGAAGCTAATAGAGATGATATCAACAATGAGCAGCATGATGTTGCAGTTGTCTCTGAGTTCCAAGCGGCAAATGAAGATGTAGGAGATGGACCTTCAGCTGGTGCATTGTCACTACTAGCAGAAAAGGATACAAATTTGGAAGCCAACGAGATTAACTTGGAAGAGATGACAAAAACAGAACGGGTATCATCTGAAGCCACTGGTAGCGCGTTGGTGATATCGGAACCACAAGTATTGTTTGTGTCCCCCCAAGACGGGAATCTTTGTTTCATGAACAATAGTACATACCACCAAGAGATGTGGAGTTGCCTCGATTACATGCAGCTGGACATCGAGTCATCAGTTTATGAAGCGAGCTTGATTCAGGGATTCTTATATCTTGATAATGAGGGTTCTCCAATTTGTTGGACAGTAATAAACCCAGAACCTCCTAGGCAGTTGATCTGTGGCCCTTCTTCAGAACCAAACTCAAAGGTGCCTGAACATTGTGGTGAAATGAACATGGCGAATGAGGCATCAACATCTGAGCACAAGCAACTATCAGAATCCGACTCAAGTAAAAAGGGGCAAAAAAGGTCTGAGAAGGTTGCAGATGTCCAGGACAAGGTCAGTAAAAAGAAGCGGAAAGTAAACGATGTTCCTGTAAATGATTGCGTAATTGGTCAACATATGGACAGTACAGCTGAGAATCCTACTGGTTGTGTAGCTCACAATGAGGAAGAACAGATAGGTGCAGCAAGCAGTGAGCATTTTCCTTTGAATAAAAAAAGGCCCGAGAAGGTTGCAGATATCCAAGACAAAGTTAGTACAAAGAAACAGAAAGTAGATGATGCTCCTACAAGTGATTGCATAATTGAGCAATATATGGAGAGTACACCTGAGAATCCTCCTGGCTGCGTAGCTCGTAATGAGGAAGAACAGACAGGTGCATCAAGCTATAAGCAGGTTCTTTTGAATCTAGTGCCCAAAATTAATGACTACAAGGATCAGGCTGAACAGCTCTTGTTAGAACAACCACCCAAAAAGAATGTCAAAATTGAAAAGAAACCATGGTTAGATAAATGCAAGTTTGATGATGATGATCTTCTGATGACAGCTGTAATACATAGGCTAACTGTGCGCTACAGGAACCGTTCTAATCAAAGTCGAAAGCTCATAAATAGAGTTGGTTTCAAACGTCTTCCAAGATATCGCTGGGAAAGCAAAGAGAAGGTTGTCAGGAAGAAGTTTCCTAAAGGGGCAAGAACGGTGCTGAGCAAGTTACTTGAAATGGGCATTTTTTGTACAACGAATATTCTTCAATATCGAAGGCCAGGAGGCAAGAATGTGTTAAAGGATGGGAACATAACTAAGAAAGGCATTCGGTGCCGGTGTTGTGACACTGTATTTACAATGTCCAACTTTAAGTGCCATGCAGGTCTCAAGCAAGAAATCCCTTCTCTGAATCTTTTCTTGTGTTCTGGTAAATCATACAGCCTTTGTCAGCTTCAAGCATGGTCTATTGAGCATAAGGTGAGGAAAGAACGTGCAAAAGATACTATGTCACTCCTAGCCGATCAAAATGATGATACTTGTGGATTATGTGGTGATGACGGTGAACTGATATGTTGTGACAACTGTCCTGCTAGTTACCATCAGGCCTGCTTGCCTTGTCAGGTTTGTTTTCCTAATGTTCCCCTTTTCTTTGGTTAGCTAAACTATAGAAATATACAGATGTACTGTTTGGGAAATTAACCAAATTAGATTACGATGAGTCTGATAAGACATCCTCTTGCTCTTGATCCCTGCATGCAACTGAAATGGTGTTTTCATAATTTGTTATGTCATTGCTGTCAAAGAAAAAGGATGTATTATCACTACTCTTCTCCCCATGATTGTTCTTACTGCCATGCTACTCCCAGAGCAACTTTGTCGCAACAAGCAGTCACTGATACATCTGTTTGATGATGGCTCTTTCTGTACTACACTGATTGGTTCAAACATGTACTTAATACTTTAGTTTCGTCCTGAACATGACAGAACTTTTCTACCTGTACTGGAATTCATATTTTTCATCAGCATTGCACAATAACTTTCTTGTCACTTACACATCAGACTTTAATTCATTTTGAAGTACCTATTTTAACTAACTCAACTCTTTGTATTACTGACGTTGTCATCTTTAACAACAGTAAGGCACAAGGTTTACATTAATAATACTGATTTGTTCCTACTGTATTATAATTTTTTTCAGGAGATTCCAGATGGTAGCTGGTATTGCTCTAGCTGCCTTTGCGATATTTGTGGGGAAGTGATCAATTCAAAGGAGCTCAGAAGTTTTTTACCTGCTTTAGAATGCTCACAATGTGAACGACAATGTAATGCCCCACTTTGCATCTTCATTGCTATCTTATCATTTGTTAATAAGATTGCTCGTATCCCATCCATCATCATCATCATTAATGCATTTTTTAAAGCGCATTATTCATGCACTGTTGATTCAGAACTGACAACATACATGCACTGCTTATGATTATCTGTTTATGTAATATACATTTCTTAGTAACAGTTAATCTACTTGAGTAGTTGTCCATTTTTATGGTAATACAGTTGAATGCAGTGTTTATCCCTTATAAGAGGTTATGTTTGAAGTCAACTGTAATTTGCACTTCGATTGCACAAAACTTGTTATCACAGTTCTTGATTCCTTATACTACTCAGGCCCATAGCAAGATTTAGCACTGCTTAAAAATTCTCTGTGAAGTGTTCATTTATTCTGATGCTTATTCATTTTTTATGTTGTATTGTTGCTTATTCATTAATCAATTCATTTCCTCCAGATCATGTAAAATGTATATCTGGGAAAGTTTTGTGCAATGAGGAAGGTGGACCTGGTGGTACCTGGTTTTGTGGAAGAAGATGCCAGCAGGTATACTCAAGATTCTACTTGTTCTTTAACCAAAGCTAGCAGTACATTTGCCAAAGACGCCGGAAATGTTTACTTGAAGGAAGCTGATATTTTTTCTGATACTGTCAGATTTATACAAGCTTGCGTCCTTGTGTTGGAATTCCTGACCACACCGACGATGACTTTTCTTGCATCATTCTTCGTAGCAATGGTGATCAAAAGTTTCACACAGCAGCAGAGATTGCTCTCCTGGCTGAATGCAACATGAAATTAGTTATTGCTTTGAGTATTATGGAAGAATGCTTCTTGCCTATTTTAGATCCAAGAACAGGGATAGACATTATGCCCCCTATATTATATAACTGGAGGTGAGACATACCTTTTCCTTTCCTAATCAATCTGTTGTCTCCTTGACATGCTTACTGTATGTTCACTTTATTTTGTTATTTTACTTCCCTGGAATACCATGCAATTGTTAAGGAGATAGAGTTGTATTAGGAGATAGAGTTGTATTCTATTCCATATATGCCTTATCTCTATATGGCATATCCTCTTGTACTCTCCTATATATATGGCCCTTTGGGTCTCATATCAATACACACAATATATATTCATAACATGGTATCAGAGCTTAGGTGAAAACCCTAACCCGATCTACTTCAGCTTTGTCTTCCGCATCTGCTGCCCCCGGGAGGATCGATCTACGCTCCCGGGGGCGGTCACCTCGTCTTCTCTCCTCGCTCCCAAAGCCGACTGCTGGGAGCCGACCGTCGCCTCCACGCTCGCCGGGAGAAGACTCGCATCAGCCTCGGGCCGTCGCCCCCACATGGGCCGCTGGCGGCGTCGGCGTCGCCGTCGCATCGCCTCGCCGCCGCCCCGTCACGGTCGCCGCCGCCGCGACGGGCGCTGCCCTCGTACCGTCGGATCCGGCCGGATCGGCCTCTCCGCCCGGATCCGGCGACCGCACTACATCCGGCTCGCCACCGCCGGCAAGCCCGGATCTCGCCGCGACGGCCGCTGCCTCGCGCCGCCGCCGTTGTCTCCGCTGAGCCGACGCGCCGCCGATCCGACGCCGCCGCTGATCCGCCGACTCCTCGCCGGATCCGTCGATCCGGCCGTCGCCGCCCGCCGTCGGGCGGCCGAGGCAGGATCGGCGGCGCGCCGCCGTCGCGCCTCGGATCCGGTTGCCGCCTCCACCGCCGCCGCCGTTGCCTTGCCGCCACCCCAGCCGCCGTCGCCATCTCCCACTGGCCTCCTTCCTTCCGCCGCGCCGCCGCGCAGTGCTGCGCGCGCCGCCGCCTCTTGGCCGCTGCGCCCGTGTCGCCGCCTTCGGCTGCTCGAGAGTGGAGCGAGAGAGACGGGAGAGGAGGTCGGCAGAGGAGGCGGCGGGAGTGTGAGGGGGACGGGTGGGAAGAGAGAGAGAGGGGATTTTAAGGGGATTTTTCCTGATTTTAGTGTCTGAGATCAGTGCGCAGTCTTTAGTTATTTTTTCGTGAGTCCTCTGTCGCGTCCATCCAAGTTCGTAGTTCTAATTTTTAGTTCGTCCAAGCCGTGCGAGTCCACAAATTTATTGTCAGTCATAAAAGGTAGGAATTTTTGTTTTGCATGACAGCAGCCGCCGCTCTACTCTCTGAGCCGCGTGCAGATCGTAGAAGTCGTTATGATGCCGCCGCTTCTCTAGCCGCCGCCCCGAGCTTCAAAGGCCGCTGCGCGTCCTCTGTGCAGTGCGCCGCCGCCTCTTGGGTTTCGATCTGCGCCGTCGTGCATCTATCTATTCCTCTTCGGCTTGATTTGACAGTTTATTCAAAGGCTGCACGCAACGACCACATCATCAAGACTCGGACTTCGGATTTTTCTTGTTTTAGTGTTCACCCTTTTTCAAATGCAATGCTATTGCATACGCCTTGCATCTGAGGGGGGTGTTAAGGAGATAGAGTTGTATTCTATTCCATATATGTCTTATCTCTATATGGCATATCCTCTTGTATTCTCCTATATATATGGCCTTTTGGGTCTCATATCAATACACACAATATTCATAACAGCAATCACCTAACATCTCTATTTACACTATTATATTTCTTTGCCAGGTCTGACTTTGTACATTTGGATTACAAGGGGTTCTACACTGTAGTCTTGGAAAAGGACGAAAACATCATTTCTGTGGCATCCATCAGGTATAATGTGAACATACATTTTTTAGTGAATTTTTTCATGAGTTTGGAATCCAAAACCCTAAATTAATCAGACTAGTAGAGGTTTGCATCTGGAGTTAATATAGATGTTACTGCAGGTTACACGGTGCAATTGTAGCAGAGATGCCTCTAATAGCTACTTGTACTGAGAATCGTCAACAGGGGATGTGCAGGCGCCTCATTGATTACATTGAGGAGGTATGGAGATAGTTAGACTGGTGCTTTTGTTTTCTGTTTGGATTATTTCTTAAAATTGTTATGCCAAAGCATCATGTCAGACATACTCCCACTGTATATCCTTCTTAAGCACCTTAATATTTGCCTGTATGTTCTCCCAAAGATTTGCTTGGCTAGCTATATACATCGCAAGTTACGATGTGAACATGAGGAAATAAGTTCAATTAATCTTCCCCCCTTGAAATATATTTTTCTCAGCTGGGAAATTCAGAACCTATTAATGATTTATCAAACGGCAATAGATTATTTACCATGACTTGTCCTATGTAAAATATTTCAGTTCTTCCATGTGTACTATGTAATAGTTTTCTTTTTTAAAATAGTACTTATCAATAGTTAAGGTCGAGTTGCTACTCCAAAACTTATGCCTACCCAACACTTCCGACAGATGCTGAAGTCACTGAAGGTGGAAATGCTGCTTCTATTCGCAATACCAAACCTAGTTGATACATGGACGTCGGCATTCGGGTTCATGCGGATAGATGATTGGGACAAGAAGAAGCTAAGCAAGGTCAGGCTGGCCTCAGTTCCAGGAACTGTTCTACTGAAGAAGGATCTGTATGAATGTTCAGACACTGAAACGGGTGAGCTACCATACTCTAAACCCTTAAAAGTTTAGTCACGTTTGTCAAGAAGGTGCACCAGTTTGAATATACTATGCCAATGAGATGACGCAGCGGACGGCATGGAGTACCTCTCATGCGATCAGTCATTGGTGACAGCAGCAGATCGTCACATGGGGACTCCTGACGCTGAGACCAAACAGCAGCAGCCCTGTGAGGATTCCAGGCCAGTCTGGCCAATGGATAGCCTCATCGACGAGCTAGGAGGTCTGAAGATCACTTCACCCTGGGCAAATCCTCCCTCAGCTGTTAGTCCCAGCAGGAGTCCTGTAAGTTCCGCCTTAGCGGATAGCGATAACGTGCATGAGCTGTTAGTCTCGCCTTAGCGGATAGCGATAACGTGCCTTCTGTAAATATTCTGTAAATTATGTTACCGTCGACGACAACCCCCGGTGCAAGTTAACAGCGGCCTGAACTTCGCTGCGACCGCTGAGACCTGAACCTCTATGAGGAAGCTGAACTGTGTTAGTGCTGGTGCTAGTTATGCTCGGGTTTTCTCCCTGGAATGAAGGTTCAGAGATAGTGCTGACACGGTGCAACCATACATTTCCTCTTGTTAAAAAAAGGTTCAGACATAATATTGTGTTGATGCAAGCTTAATTTTTCTGTTTACATAGACAGAAAGCCTTTTTAAGGGTATTGATAAACATCATCCGGATGTTTTCTTTCTAATTATCATTCAGATTTGTGACCGTTGAATTAGAGATCTAACGGTCACGAATTCTCCCCGCCCCCTCCAAAAAAAACCTCCTCCCTCCAAAAAAATCTCCCCCCCTCCAAAAGAAAAGATCCAACGGCTTTAAAAAATCCTAAAATTTTCAGGAAAAGGAAATGCGCTGACGAGGCGCAGCGCTGCAGTGTTCGGGTCATCAAATGCGATGGCTTAATATCTGTATCAATTAAAATCATAAACAAGTGTATTTCTCTATAATCTCTGTCGTAAATAGCTAGAATTTAAAATTTTCAGTCAAAAATCAAAGTCCACAGCCATATTACACAGTCCCGATGTTTTCCCATAGCGCGGCATGAAAAATAGTCGGCCGATGAGTGCGATGGCGCAGGGGGGAAAGGGGGTTACCAACAGGAGGTGGTCGCGTGATGGCCGATGATCGCGCGGCGGCGTTGATCGCAGCATCACGGTTCCAGTTGGCTCGCTCGCTTTTCTTCCCCCTCCACATTAGCGCTCCTTTCCCTTGTCTTGGCGAATCATGAACAAACGAGACCGGCCGCATGAGGGATCGCAGAGCTCCATGTCTACTTCTACAAAATCAATCATTTGCTCATAGTTATGTGGACCTAAGGATTTGCTATTCTATATATAGGGAGATTGGATCATATACCCTCCTTTTAGTTGGGAAATTGAGGATTTACCCTCCACATCTTAATGACACGTGGGGTCATCATAAGTCACTGACACGTGGGCCAGGAGGGTAAATCCTTAATTTTCATCTAAATAGAGGGTATATGATCAATTGCCAGTTCTATATATGGCAATAGACTTTATGAACTTTGTGACATAAGATCCATCATCATATATAGAATGACTAGCTAAGGTGATGATCGGTTCGGCTGAAAATCTCGTGGCTTATGGCTGAAAACACTGTAGTAATTGAAAAAAGCATCAGATGTGATGAGAGACTTATTTAGCATAATTAAATTTAAAAAATATAAAAATAAAAAATATGTTAGCCCATTACGTATAATACAAACAAATACGAGAAAAAAAGAACCGGCAAAAAAGCTCAACAAAAAAATCAAAAGTTCAGAAAAAGACGAAACTTATAAATAGTGAAAATAAGCCAGAAGCCAGAAGCCGAAGCCGAGTTGATCAGGGCAAGTCTTCATACGTTGCTATAAAGAAATTATAATACCCATAGGACGTCAAATCATCCTTGCCGTGTGCTTAGGTTCCGTCTGTTGAGGAACCGTCGCTGGCGACCGATCGATTCCTCTGCTTAATGCGAAACAAGATCAATCACAAGAGACAGAATAATAGATTGAAAACACAGAGAGGTAGAGAGAACTCATGATCTTTCTTTATTACTTTTCTGATTGCATGTGTACAAAATTTGCCAGTACGGCTCCTTACTTATAGTCTACCGTTGAGATGCCCACCATGGGCCAAAACTTTCAGCCCAGGCCTAGGTTTCCTAACACCGTCAAGCCATCAGCTCCATCAGGACATGGTTAAGGCCCATCTCAGCCCACGACGTGCTTTTGCTCACCGTGCTCAACCTAAATATTAATGCTGAATAATAAAGCATCTATTGTAAAAGCACTTTAGGATTTTGTAATGTCTAGTGTTATGCTAACTTATAGTAGCAGTATATAAGGTAAAATGGAAAATAGAAAGGAATTAAAAGCTTTTACATAAATGTGCCATGAAATTTGTTAGTTTGAAGATTGAGAGAATAAAAACAAAGGTAAGCATAGAAACCAATGAAAGAGCTAAAATGGAGTGTAAAGCATATTCTAGATATATTCACTTCGAATTTGTTCCTCTTAAAAGAGTAAAGTCCGCAGGGTTCCCTAAATTCCCCTTGAATCAAGTGGGACTGGGAGATCGTTGTTCATTCAGTGGTTGGCCTTCCCCTAATAAGTACCTACCAAGAATTGGGCCAGTTAGTTCAAGCGGTACCGAATCACAAAGAACAGTTGAGTTTTCTAATTCATCTATTATTATAGGTTTTTTCATTTCTAGAATAGCGTTGGAGCTGGGACACACATTTCTGCCCGAGTTCCAACAGCAAACCAAATACGTTATCGTGGAAAACGAGTTTCGCCAACACATAAGAGTTTGTGTGCTTTTTTATTTTCACATGAGTTTCACATATGTGATGGTTGGTTGGGAGGGTACGGCAAATGACTCTCGGAAGCAAGTTGCAGGAGAGCTTATTTTCCATCTATCAGCAGCAGTGAGTTATCCAGTCCAATCCAAGTAGGAGATCTTCTTTCTGGCGTTGAGTGACTCTATGTGATCCACCATCTGAGGTGGGCCAGTCTTTCTTGAAGTTCAGCAAGCGATCATTCTACTTCGACGCGGCGCATAGGGTGCGAGTGAGGATACTCGAGCATTGATCGCACAGGCATGGTGTGTCCAACTTTAGCAAGATGGCATAAAACCTCCAGAAGGTTAAGACAGAACCAAGCATGATTACATAGGCTAAGACTTGCCAAGTCCGGAAATGTCCGAAAGAAATTATAAACTTTAGTTGTATGAATTGCAGATAGTTTTATCATGAGTAAGGCCGTAGATTGTCAAAAAAGTACCAGCTGCATTGAACAATGTGCAAATGTAAACATATCAGCAGGAGCAGAAACTACATGCTTTAAGAATGATATCTGGACTTCTGTATTCATCCATAATGATCCACAGATAGCATGAAGCGGAAATGGATACTGTATAATTCAATCAATTTCTCAGCTAAAGATTTTCTACTTATTTCCTTAAATTATATCTTAAGAAGAGAGAGTACATGTACATATGGATATATTACATAGTTAAAGCATGTGCTCGTACTTCGTGGGATGTAGATCTCTGTCCTAATTAGACACGTGCTAATAGATGCATCTATAAATATATGAGTTGTGATGAACATATAGTGTGTGTATGTCCACAGTTGTACTTAAAAAAACGGGCGCCTGTACATGATAGGGAATACGATTCAGTGTTCAAACTTGAGTACATGATAGAGATTAGAGAATACGAATTAGTGTTCAAACTGGGAAAACGGGTTGTAACCTGTACATGAAAGATAGCCTTCAGGAGGACGACACGGTTCCTTATCCAGAGGTTTCTATCCGTTGGAGCCTCGAAGAGCACCAGTTGCCAACCCCGCACGGATCTCGGCGCCCATCCGACGGCCGCCGCGCTAATCAGAGGAATCAGAGAGGCGGGTGCCCCGATTCGTTTCCCTCCACGCCCACGGCGAGAATTTCAATTCTAGCCCGTGCTTATAATATCCCGCCCGCACCGCAGAAACCCACCGCCGACATCCGCCGCACGGAGCCAGGTCTCCTCCCCCAAATACTCCCTCCCGCTAGGGCTCGCTCGCGCGCATCCTCGCCGCCGCCTCCGCGGCATCGTCGGCCGCAGGTGATCTCATAGCCTCCGGCCCCCGGTCGCGCCCGCGCCTCCGTTTTCTCTGCGATTTTTTTCGGGGGACCTTTTTGGGATGTTTTGGTGGGGGTTTACGCGCCAGTGGGAGAAGTTTGGTCTTGTGGTGGGGAGCGGCGAGGAAGGTTTGTTTCGGATGGTGGTGTGGAGCTTGAGGATAGGGTGTTCGACGGAATGCCTGCCCCAAGCGACTTCTCCGAGATGTGGGGGTTTTGACGGTTCGGGGTCTGGGTACCGCGGTGATTGCTGACTAGTGGAGACGTTTGAGGAATTCGTTGCATTGGTCTGTGGCTAGTGGTTGTGGTGAGTGATTTGTGTAGTTGGGTGTTGAGTTTGTGATGATTCTTGAAGCTCTGAAGTTCTTTTCGTGGAAACGTAGGGTTGTTCCACGGGGTTCATTTCGTGCATCGATTCTCAGTGCTCTGAAGTGATTGAACAGAACCATGCCTGCAACTGATGAAACATAGCTCATGTCCTAATTTCTTTCGCTGCTGAATTCATAACACTTTTTGCAACCATAGCGAAACATAGCTCATGTCGTAATTTCTCTCGCACATGTTGGCAGAACCATGGAAGTGCTATTGATTACAGCTTTGATGGTTTGATGGCTTTTGAGGTCATCAGCACCCAACATTCAACAAGTCAGTTCATGAGCTAATTATCATAGCTGCAGATGCAAGACAGACACAAGCTCAACGTTGGGTCCAGCTACAACGATAAGCCACCAAGGGTCAACTGGCCACACCATGCAAATGCTGTTCAAAGCTCCTCTAGCAATGATGTCTTTCTGAGTTCAAGTTTTTTGTTCTCTTTACCAACACAAAGGCCTAATCCAGAAGCAAACTGTAAGGGAATGCTTTCTTTAAGGTATGCTCTACTTCCAGTATATATAATGATACAGTATATAATTTGTCTTAAACTTTAGTCTTATCCTAGGAAAAGATAGTTGTTTACCACATGAGCAACAAAGCATTATCCATATTTTTCAGGTCTGCTGCTTTTAAAATTCAAGGCCCAGAACGTCTCCAGGTTCCATGGATTGAGAAGGTATGGCAATAAAACTGTAACATGTTACGAATCATCACTGAATACTTAAAAATGCAATAGTTACATGATCATTTGCATTGTAACTTGTAGGCTTAGCTAACCTTACTTAAGAGGCAGGTTTCTTTCAGAGCTTTCAGAAACATGTGCTCCATGATAATAAAAGCCGTTGGAAGTTGGGTTGCCCTAACTCCTAAGTACAGAATAAGATATGTGTATTGTAAACTTGAAGTTGTCTACTAAAGGTGTAACATGTTCTGTAATAACTAGGACTAGTTACCCCTCATCTGAGAATTCAACCATATCTTGTCTTTTACTTTCAGTCATCACTCCTTTGTTGAAAAGCCATTAACCTAATTGCCACTGTTTCAAAAGCTCAACACATTTTGTTTACTTCTTTGAGGCTGTTGGTATTCTAAGAACATTCCTATGGCAGGCCTGGCGTTCTCTGTGCAACACTCAGGTTGCCTGCAAGAGTTATTTAAGACCTGGTTTATCTGCAAAAGTGAAAGATTGTGATAGGGATCATGCTCATACTTATGGAACAAATTCTTCATTTAACATGAACAAAATGGACAGTGTGCCAAGAAATAGGGTCCCCTCCCAGGAAAGCATGCATCAACCCACTGAAAGTGGTACCTTGGAGAATAATAGCAGTCATCAACCTGCAGGCATCAACTCCTGTAGAAGGACTTACAAGAGCAGTCATGCGGTGCAGGAAGATACCATTAGAACAACAAATCAATGCAGTTTTACCAGAAATGGTGCTGAATTACTCCAGACTGCTCCTGTTGCTGATAACATGTGTACTGATGATAAGTTAGATGCCTTGGACGATGATGAGATTCTGGCGGTAGTGCTTTCATCTGATAAGTTTAATATTTTATTAACTTTAATTATCATTTCCAGAATTAGATTAATATAACACATTACTAGGCCATAATTGGGCGATGGATCAAGTTTTGTGTTTTTTTACTTGTGATTTTTCCCAACTGTTGAATTTATGTTCCAGACTATTGATGTGGACCAAATAGTCATGGAACATTATCAAGCAACAAATACACCTAGAGGGTCAGCATCATGGCAAATGTCAACTCCATCAGGAAACAAGTGTAACTTAAATGGCTTAGATGAGAATAATTTACCACAAGAACTCTCTGATATATGTAAGCATGGTTTCAAGGTAGGAAAAATACCAATAAAATCATCATTCTTGTTCTTTAGTCAGAAGCTATTTTGGCATGTTAGCTGACAAGTTACTACTAAACTTGTGCAGCTCGCTTTTTGCCCAGAGGCAAAGTTTCATTTGCAGGAGATGAAGGATCAATTGATTGCAGTATGCAATGAACTTATTGATGGTTCTGGTGAACTCAGCCCTCAACATTCCGAAGAGCTTCGTCAAAATAGGTTTGATTCTTGGTCCTACTGATTATTATTTGCTTGTTTATTAAGTAAGTCTGTTTTACCAGCATTAATGCTGATGTTTGCTATGGTTATACTCTGCAGAGTACATCTAAAGAAACAGATTCAGTTGCTCGAGGAGTATATGGCGAGGTCAACCCATGATGATGAGAGACAGAGATCACACTCTATGGCATCCACAACGGCTATACAGGGGCATCACCCCCCTATGACTCCAAGAAGCGCTTTTGTAATGGATACTGATAGATTCCAATCTCAGGTTTACATCAGGAATGAACCTGGGAACAGTGGTTTATGCTATACTCCTGCCCCATATTCCTATATGGATAATTTAAGCACGCCATTAACATCTGTACAGAGAGATTACACCCCTAGGATTATAGATATTAGCTACACGGAAGGGTCTGGTGATAAAAAGTGGAGTAGTACAGATTTTCCGTGGACTAAGGAACTTGAGGTTATTTTCTTCGAAATCAACATTTAATTACTTACATCATCATTGGTTTACGTCAACCGCTAATTTTTACTGATCTTCAGGTCAACAACAAGAGAGTTTTTGGAAACCGTTCTTTCCGCCCAAATCAGCGAGAAATAATCAATGCTACAATGAATGGGAATGATGTTTTTGTTTTGATGCCAACTGGTGGTGGAAAAAGTTTGACGTATCAGGTAATAAACCATGCTTCTAGGAATTGCTGTCCTTGTTTGATATGATATGACTCTTGAAAATTCTACTGCTTGTATAGTGCCTCGTGAGTGGTGATTTTTATGAAGTTTTTTCACTCTTCTCTTTTCTAATGCTCACATATATGGTATTACTGGCCAAAAGGTACTTTAAGTTTTATTCATCAATGTGCAAGGGAAGGTAGTTTTGAGAAGAGTTTTATCAGGTGGTAGTTGTGAAGTAATCAATGTTATTGCAGGAAAATAACAACACAGCAATTTATTCAAGATTGACTGCTAACTCCATCTACAATATTTTATTTCCTCAGTTCAGCATTAACGTTCATACATCAATTTGCAGCTTCCAGCTCTTATTGAAGAGGGCATAACACTGGTAGTTTCTCCTCTTGTCTCACTCATCCAAGACCAGATCATGCATCTGTTACAGGTAATGAATTGTTTCATACTTTCGTTTCCTTCATTCCTTGTACATATTTCTTGATGCTTTTCTGACTACTCACCTATCTGGAGCAGGCAAATATTCCTGCAACTTATCTCAGTGCTAGCATGGAGTGGTCTGAGCAGCAGGAAATATTAAGAGAACTCATGTCTCGAACATGCACCTACAAGTTGTTGTATGTCACTCCAGAAAAAATAGCTAAGTAAGTGGAATGTTGCAAATTATGGATCACAATTCACAAGTCCGAAGTAGTTATACTTGGATTCAGCTACATCGTCTCTTTTGACCGCCGTTTCAAAGCTATCCTTTTGCAGTATAGTGTAACTCTCAAACTTAAATTTCATATGACCTGCTGGCATTATCCAGCAATTCATGTTTTCAGATCAAAAGTAGTCGTTGTTACAGTTCTTTTTTCCCCTGGCATGCTACATTGGTACTCCTGAATATATTTAAGTCTTAAGCTCTCTCTTAGTTTGTCACTTACACAGTTACGCCCTTCTTTTGTCACGCATCATTTACATGTGTTCTATCAATGTATTTGTATAACCGGTAGTGTTTTCCTGAGTACAGGAGTGATGCTCTACTGAGACAATTGGAAAATTTATATTCACGAGGTCATCTTTCTAGAATTGTTATTGATGAAGCTCATTGTGTAAGCCAGTGGGGTCATGATTTCCGACCTGATTACCAGGTACTTTCTATCGTGAAGAGAGATGTTCATGTTAAATAAAAGATAAGCTTTTGATATAGCTTTTATGATCTGTCAGCATCTAGGTATTTTAAAACGAAAGTTCCCAGATACACCAGTCCTGGCCTTGACTGCAACAGCAACTGCTAGTGTTAAGGAAGATGTTGTGCAAGCTCTAGGCCTTGCAAACTGCATTGTTTTCAGACAAAGTTTTAATCGTCCAAATCTAAGGTAAGTCTGTCAGAATATATTGACATGCAGCTTCTATCGTATCAGACCATCTCAGCTCAAGTTTTTCAGGTATATTGTAAGGCCCAAGACAAAGAAGTGCGTCGAGGATATTGATAGCTTTATCCGTGCAAATCATCATAAAGAATGTGGCATCATATATTGCCTTTCGAGAATGGACTGTGAAAAAGTGGCTGAAAAACTACGGGTTATTTCTTGAGACTTTAAACTGCTGCAAGCCTGCTGTGTGTTTTTTTAAATATTTAATCATTTAATCTTGTTCACTGGAGTGAATTCTTCCTTATCCATCTTTTTAGCATCCACATGTTTTTTCCACCTTGACTTGGATATAGGTCTGTGATTTTATTTTGGGTCAATCCTCTTGTTTATCGTGAGTCCAGGCCCTTTTTTAACAGAAGTATAATTCACTGTAGCCTGTAGGTGCTTACATATAGGCCCTGTTCTTTTTGTCTTTTTAGTGGCTTTTGACTTCTCTCAGCAGTCACTATTCATTAGACTATTAAATTGCAGCCCAAAAGAATGGACCCATTGGTGTGCGAAGTAGGGCTGCTGTCATGGGCGTAGGCTAGGCCTTGAGCCTAACCGGTTCATTATTAGAAAGTTAGAGATTAGTTTCTATTTGTTAGGGATATGATATTAGTTTCTATTTGTTAGAAATATGATTAAGATTAGATTCTATCTGTTAGGGGGAACCTATCTATATAAGAGGGCTGTTGTATGCTATTGAAACTAAACAAGGAAATAACAAAGTCTTTCTTATCTATAATCTCCTCTCTCTCAACCAACCTGCCACTACTTGGCCATAATCTCGGTGGTGTTTACCCCCTTATGAACTAAGGTTTATAACAACTTGGTATCAGAGCCAACACTATGGTTTCTGGTGCCAAGTTAACATGTGGCAAGATCATTGCTGGCTATGAAGAAATCATCGTTAGACTCAAGAATGTAGAGAGTATGTTGAAAAAGATGATGGTAAAAGAGAAGGCACAAGCAGTTGTGGCTGCGCGATCTGTGGTGGCACAAGGGGTAGGAGCAATGGTGGCCGTGTCATGGCAACGGCGTGGCTACTGTTGCTCCTTCATCCGGTACAGCCAGCGCTGTGTCTTCAAGCGACGCCTGTGTGGCATCTTCCAAGGTTGACGCACCGGCTACAAGCTACACCTCGTGACTGTGGAGGCGCTGCTTGGAGAGGCGGCTATGCTACTTGACCCCCTTCCCTTCCCCTGCCGCCACCGCCAATCCAATATGCCTGATCTCCCCTACGATGGCGATGGCGTCTGCATGCTCCCGATCTCCCCTGCCTCTCCAATCCCCCACTGCTCTCGCTCCGCCTCCGGGGGCCAGCTCGTCGTCGCCATCTGTGCCATCGGGGTTGATTCCATGCTCTCTAACCAGGAGAAGGCACGTCGCTGCTAGGCGCTGCTCAGAGGCGGCCCGTCCGCCGCCGATGAGGAGAGGGACGATTACTGCCTCTTCAACCCCTGCCACTCTCGCCGACGTTGCCAACTGGAGCTGCCTCGACTGCTCTGGCGACTCCTTAACCGTTCTTGCTCCCACCTCTGAGGGCTAGCTCGTCGTCGCCATTCGCGCCATCGGGGCCAATCCCACGCTTTCCGACCAGGAGAAGGCACACTGCCAAGGCGATGCTCGGAGGCGGCCCGTCTGTTGCTGATGTAGAGGGGAACGACTGCTGGCGCTGCGCCAGGATGTTCCACGCTGCCGTCTTCCGACCGCAACACCCCTACAAGAGTCGCCTCAGGGACACCTTCAGGTCCAGGGCTGACACTGCCTTTCGCCTCCTCTCCACCTTCCTCTCTGTTGAGCCCGCCGCTCGCGGCACTGCCTCCTCCGCTCTCGTTTTTGAGTACATGGTCCACGACCTTACTAGCCTCACCTCCCACCCCGATGTCACCTTCTCTGAACCCCAGATGAAGTGCCTCCAAGACCACAGCTGCACGTCCTTCTTTCCTTGTGCAACCTGGGGTGGGGTCCACTTTCAGGCGTGTTGGCGCAGCAAAATAAGTTATGCGTGAGCCCTGTCAACAAAGATCTCTTGCTACTGCAACCATGGCCATCGCTTAGCAGCTCAAGGATGAGCTGCATGTCTAAGAGGGGTGTAATGTCATAGGTGTAGACTAGGCTTTGGGGCCAACCAATTTATTATTAGAAAGTTAGAGATTAGTTTCTATTTGTTAGGGATATGATATTAGTTTCTATTTGTTAGAGATATAATTAAGATTAGATTTTATCTATTAGAGGGAGTTTATCTATATAAGAGGGCTGCCGCATGCTATTGGAACCAAGCAAGGAAATAACAAAGTCTTTCTCATCTAGTTTTCTCTCTTTCTCAACCACACCGCCGCCGTCCCGCCATCCTCTTGGCGGTGTTTACCCCCTTATTAACTAAGGTTCATAATAGCCGCATGCCTACATATGTTTATTTTTCTCGTTGACAATTCCTGGCTAACTCAGTTTTCATGCCTAAACTACTATAGATACACCAAATCTTAGATATTTATGTGAGAAGATTCCCCAGCATTAACATCACCGTATTGAATTTCGTTGGCCTCTAAGCTCTTCAGTCATTTGTGCATGTCTCCTCAATGCTGTCTAAGAAACGTGACTCCAAAAGGGATACGAGCGAGCGGGTAGATCAAGGGTTTGGGTAGTGCATGGTTAAGGAGTTTTTGTCTCAGATTTGCCACGTCATAGTCTCACTACTTGCCTACACAAGCAGCCATGCCAGTACTTATGTTTTTTAGGATAAGACGATAAGTTGGTATGAATATTTGGTTTATTCAAAATAGATTGTTGGGTGTTGTGGTAAATTTCAAGTGTTGTGCTTGAATTTAATCAGATGACAGAAATTTGATGGGCTATGTAAATTCCGAGTGGCTAGCATTTGAATTTCATGGGCTATGTAGCCACTGACCTGTATGACTAGAACCTCTGATTGTTTTCTGTTTTTTCTACTCAGGAATGTGGACACAAAGCATCACACTACCATGGTAGCATGGATCCTACTGATAGAGCACATGTCCAGAGACATTGGAGTATGGATAAGACAAACATAATCTGTGCTACAGTTGCATTTGGAATGGGTAACTTCATCTTTCAAACATCTGTGACTCTGTGTGTGTGTGTGTGTGTTATTTATTGGTGCCCCATGCTAATGGTACAAATTGCAGGTATTAATAAACCTGATGTTCGATTTGTTATTCATCATTCCTTGCCCAAATCAATTGAAGGATATCATCAGGTATGTCTGATGACATAAGTTTAACAATGTATGCACAGTGAAACTGCATAATTTAAGCTGTTTGATAATCGAGCATTCGAGCATTCTTTTAGGAGTGTGGACGTGCTGGTAGAGATGGGCAACTTTCATCTTGTGTGCTGTATTACAGTTATTCTGACTATGTAAGTCTAGTGGTACCTTATGTTGTCAGCTTCTCACTATCTTCATATCTCTCCACAAAAAAGTAATTTTCTTGCAAAACTATCTAGATTCGTGTCAAACACATGCTTACACAAGGAGTTGTAGAGCAAACAACATCAGCATCACGAGGAGGCTCTTCGTCTTCACATGAGCAAGCACTTGAAACACACAAGGATAATCTCTTGCACATGGTATATATAATTCTATATGCATGCTTCTGCTTGTTGCGTTGTAGTTTGGAAACCATCATAACTATGTCACATTCTCTTTCTATAGGTTAGTTACTGTGAAAATGATGTGGACTGCAGACGTCTACTACAACTAATCCACTTTGGAGAGATGTTTGATCCTTCACGTTGTGCAAAAACATGTGACAATTGCTTGAAAGAATTACGATGGATTGAGAAAGATGTGACCAACATTGCTAGGCAATTGGTTAGTGGACAGATGTTCCGCTCCTCCAGAACACACGCACGCACACGCCTCACTATGTGTGAATCTACATTCTCATCTTGTCGCTTCTTTTAGGTCGAGCTGGTCATGATGACGAGGCAGACATGTTCAACTTCTCATATTCTTGAAGTTTACAGAGGTTCAGCAAATCAAAACGTATGCATTCTGCTAAGTACTCAAGATTATTATGTTATGAAATTCTTTAATGTGAGACCTTGCCACCAGTGGCTACTGCCAGTGCCGCAAACCAAATATGCCCATGGCCCAGATTGTGCATCTTGGCTTACTGCCGGAGAAGTCATGGTGACATGGCAAACCGCATACTTACACCTAGATTGTAAAGTATATCTATTACTACCCATAGGTCAAGAAGCACCGTCATGACACTTTGCGTCTTCATGGAGCTGGGAAGCATCTAGCTAAAGGTGATGCAGCAAGAGTGCTACGGCATCTAGTAACTGAGGGAATACTTATTGAGGATGTTAAAAAGAGCGATAACATGTATGGATCAGTATCATCTATCTTAAAGGTGAAAATACTGAATGCCTTGGTTGGTTTATTTTGAGACAAATATTGCTAATTCTTTTCTTTTGCAACCTTCTAGCAGCTGCCTTGGTCTAATATATGTGTTTTCCTTCACAACTTCTGTTGAGCAGGCTAATCAGACGAAAGTTGCTGATCTTCTCTCTGACAAGCACAGCATTGTCCTTAAGTTTGTTTTCTGCCTTGTCCACATTATTGAGTTTATCACATATTCTGGATTTCCCCCCTTAAAGTTTGCTTGACACATTTTTCTTTGTTGAGAAATATTGTCTGTTTTGTAACTTCATTTAATTATACATTCTTTTCCATGTATATCTATAATCTTTATGGGGGGTCCATCATTAATTAAGGATATCTTATGAGTATGATGAAAATTAGTTGTGGCTATTTTTAAAACATGTATCTTAAAACTGGTAAACAGTCAGTTTTAGCTGCTAGGGGAAAATCCTAGTTCAGAGTTCAGACTGAGTTTTGCAACCCTGACTGGTTTAGGGCCTTTGAAACCGGCCAGAAATTGGTTGGTTTCAGGCTGTTGCAAGTGCCCTCTATCAAAGATATAGTTCTCCTGTTACCTGACTGGTTACTACCTGTAAATTGCTAGGGGTAGATTAGTAGATAGCAGCCTCTTTGGGATAAACCGTATGAATGCCCTATATTCCCATGACACACTGTTTTGTTCCCCATTTAAGTGTTCTGGTATCAATATGAGTTTGCACTCTGGGGTGCTACCTAAATTTGGTTTGTAAAATAGAATCTTGATAAGTTGATCTTTATGTTGTAGAACTGAATATAAAATATGTCAAATGTCTTATTGAGAGTTTGAGACTTAGTTGATTCAATCAAAAGTTGAAAACTTAAGCTTTAAAAGCTAAATGAGTGTGGCATTTAATATTCTACACATATTTGAATTACGAAAGGCTGGTAATTGCTTTATTATGTTATTTTGCAGGTTTCCCACTCCTGAGAAGGCCCCTAAGATGGGGAAACTTGATGAATCATCAGTTCCACAAATCAATAAGAATGTTCAACAGCAGAGTGAAGTGGATGAGGTAGTCGGTCTTCAGTTCTAATAGCTCCTTGATTTTTTTTGCCTGAATTTGTCTTGGCTCCGTACTTAAAGCTATTTTTATTCATTGCAGAACCTTGCATCGATGCTCTATGAAACTCTAAGAAGTCTTAGGTGTCAAATAGTGGAGGAGTGTCGTGAAGGATACAGTGCACCCCACCACATATTTAAGTAAGTTTTATGTTATACCTTTAGTTGTGTAAGCACTCACTTCTGACATGATGAATTTTTCATCTTCAGAAATGAAACATTGAGGGAAATCAGCTACCGGCTACCAAGAACAAAAGAAGAACTTTTGGAGATAAATGGCATCGGCAAGTAATGACTCTACCTGAAACACATTCAGTGCAAGTTGTAATGTTAACAACAGTTGTCAGAAGTAGAGCAAGAATTATATTGCTTTTTACATGTTTTCATTCAGGGTAAAGCTCAGAAGGTATGGGGACCGTGTGCTTGCAACCATTGAGGATTTTCTCAACAAATATCCAAATGCAAGCAAAAAAAGCAGCAGCAGCGGCAGCAACGAGCATACTGAGGCGGTAAAGAAGCGAAGAGGCTTCACAGCCACCAATACGTCCAGTAACGGTGATGACTTTGAAGAACGCACAGTTCAGTCCAAGAAACGCGCGGCGAATACACGAAACACCAAGCAGGGGATATCTGATGCTGCAAGCATTGTCCAGGATATCCACTGTAAAGATCCTGATTTGGATGGATGTGACGTAGTAGATCAGGAACTGTGCAGTGTCCAACTGCCTGTGGCTTCTGGTAGGGTTTTGCCTAGGTGGCCAACCGCCAGAGCCAAAGGTAACGCTCCCGTTTCTAATTTATTTGAAGAATTTAGATATACTGGGTAGGATTGTAGGCTACCTCTTGAGCTTTTAGAAGCCTAGGACGACCCCCTTCCTGTAAGATCACCATCCAGGCCACATGCTAGGTTGCTGCACATATGGTAATTTCTTATTATATCACATGTAACATGATATTCGTGTAAGCGGCTTCTGTGGGGAAAATGGAACTTGAACTGTCCTCCATGGACATCGAAATATATGTATTGCTGCACTTGGTTTGATCTGTATTGGGATGTCGGACGGTAGCTTCCTGTCGAGAGTATCTTTTATTGAGAAGGTAAGGTACGAGCCTTCTTAGGTTATATTCTTTACCGAATTTGGCTCTGATCAACTCGGTTTCGACTTCTGACTTATTTTTTACTATTCTTAAGTTTTGTCTTTTTCTGAACTTTTGGCTTCTTGTTGAGCTTTTTTGCCGGTTCTTTTTTTCCCCGTATTTGTTTGTATTATACGTAATGGGTTAACATATTTTTTATATTTTTAATTTTTTTAAATTTAATTATGCTAAATAAGCCTCTGTCAGCTACAGTGCTTTTTTCAGCCAGTTACAGTATTTTCAGCCATAAACCATGAGTTTTTCAGCCGAACCGATCACCACCAGAGAAGAAGCGCCTTATCTATGAAGTATCTACCATCGACCAGTCACTTTATGCTACTAAAGTATTCGCCTGCGCTACCCTGGTGTGGAATGTAACAGACGTGGATTTTGTCGGAAGTCTGCACTAGAAGGTTGTTGCCTTGTTCCTTCACAGTTAACAGCGCATATTGTCTGCTGAATGCCTGAATCTTGAAGCATGCTGCATCTATGCATCATGCATGTGCTGATGCAGTTTGTTCTGCAAGATTTTGCCTCTTCAAGAACCCTGAAGAGTGCAGCTTGCCAAAAGTGGATACCTCTGAATTTGGACTTTGGCGTCACGGATGACCAATAGCAGCATGTTTTTCCCCGTTATGCAAATGACATGTTCGGTTTGACCAATTGCTGCAGTTCGATGGGGATCCTGTAAACGTTCTCAAGTAATGCATTTTTCTCTTTCATATGGCCTCTGGCATCGGGAAAGTATTGTATTTTAGTGCACATATCAGTCATCAAATATTCAATATTGTCTGAAGTTTCTCATGTTACTCATCATTTGCTTCTAAACAAATCGAGTCCATTGATAATCGAACTTCATACAGTTTCGATAAGAGCTGGCAACAAAAGTTTCGTAAATTCGGGATTGTATATGTACAAGCTAGTGTCGGCACGACGCACAAGTTGACGAAGCTATAAACCCAGTTATTTTATTATCAAATATTCTATAACTCATTTGCAGTTTATTTTGAGTTATCTCGATGACAGGGCACGAGGGGATGTGACCAAATGGGACTTTGAGCAGTTCCTTTCACATTGTCAATGTCGACTGATGCGCAAATTGAAAACGCTGATGACATGCGAAACACCTGTTTTTGTGAATTGAACTGATAATGCCGTTTGGTCCATTGACCTGATAATGCTAAGTGATCTCGTTTGGTTTAGTAATACAAAATCAGAACAGAGTGGAAAGAATCCGGGACCGTGTGCGAACGGCGACTGATTCTGTACAACCACACCCATCTTTTGCATGCTTTGGTTTAGTAATATTCCGGTGTAGCCCGCCGGTCGCGCGACGAGCCTCTAGACGCGCACGCAACACCTCAGCTTGGTGCGCGGCCGCGCCAGCACCAATGCAGTCCGTCCTCGTCTGCAAATGGGAGCGAATACCGACAGAATTCACTATCTTATTCAATATTTTTCTTAGACTTAAAGTTGAATACGAATAATATCAGATACATATTTCTTTATTTCACTTCTTTTTGCATCCCTATACAAAACATTAGACAATAAGAATGCAATCAGAATAATCACGAATGGACTAATCATCAAAATATCTAAAGAAGTACACTCAATATTTTTCGTCTATTTAGATATGGCAATACACCTATCTGTTATCTTATTACTAAGTGAAGTTACAATAAACTTACTCATATCACTTGACATACGGGTATATATAAATAGAGTCGAACACGGATAGCGTCGGATAACCATTTACCCTTGTATATTTTCTTTACAAGCTTTCGATTGGTCGGTTGGACGAAAATTATCACTCTCTTTGCACCCAGGCCCTCGTGTGCCACGCGCACGCGGCACTCCACTCCGACCTCCGGTCGGGGAGAGGAGGCTCGTGGTGCGCGAGATAGCCGGAGAGTACGCGCGCCGCGCCGCACCGCACGTCGCGCTTGCGCTTGGAAAGGCTGACGGGCTCGCGTCCACTGGGAGTCGCGTGTCGTTGCAACGGAGCCGTGGGTGGTGTTGAATGCTAATGTAAAACTAGAACACGGTGAAATAAACAATGAACCAGTAGTTCTTTCATTGATTATTGATATGTATATATACATGCTGTACGGACGCCATGGACGTCGGTTCAAGTAAGAGAGAGAGAGAGGAACTGCTGTCGGTTCTTGGATGAGATCATTCGTAACTTCTCAAGTTGTAACACTCCCCCTTGATCGAATCCATCTTTGAGATTAATGAATAGTATTAATCCTACAAAAAGTCCTGTAGGATAAAAAAAACGAGGAGAAATATTTGATAGATACGTTGTTAAAAACTCCTTTAAACCCAATGGGAAAATAAGGAGAAAGTGATACAACATATAATGAGTATTGTCTCATTGTAAACTCATATGAGAAAAACCTTTGCAGGAGAAAACTCATAGATAGTTTAGAGGACAATATATGTCATTGATATCTCCTAAAAAAAATCCTCGATGGGGGAAAAAAAGGAAATACGACATATGCTTATGCTAATATTGTCTCATTAAAAACTTTATATGAGAAACCTTGTGAGTAAAACTCATACAAAGAAAAGAGTTCAATATGATGTTTTGGACAGAGTAACATTTAGGAGATTTCTCCCCCTGAATCTTGCAAATCTCGAAGTCGTCGCATACCAATTCCTTGAACACATTTCTGGAACGAGGAAGCTGGTAAGGACTTAGTAAACAAATCAGCGAGGTTATCACATGATTTGGTTTGCAAGATGTTTATTTCACCCATTTGTTTTAACTCATGGGGGTAAAACAACTTTGGAGAAATATGCTTGGTTATGTTGCTCTTGATGTAGCCTGTCCATCTGTGTAACACAAGCAGAATTATCTTCATAGATAATAGTTGGTGAATCGATGGCACCAATGCCACACGATTGTTGTATGTGGTTAATCACTCTACGAAGCCAAACACATTCGCGTGAGGCCTCATATAGTGCAATTATTTCAGAGTGATTTGTTGAGGTAGCCACCAGAGTCTGTTTTGTAGACTTCCATGAAATGGTTGTTCCTCAGTGTAAGAACACAAAACACATGCGGGATCGGCCATTATGGGGATCGGATAAATAGCCGCATCGGTGTATCCAATCGATTAGGATCTGGGTTCCTTTGGAAAAATAATCCAAGATCTCTTGTACCATTAACATATCGATGATATGTTTTACTCTGCCCAATGACGTTTGGTAGGAGCGGCGCTATGTCGAGCTAGTAAGTTCACCGCAAATGCAATATTAGGCGGGTGCAATTTGCAAGATACATAAGCGCTCCCAATGACACTGAGATAAGGATAATGAGATCCAGAATCTCTTCTCCATCATCCCGTGGTCTGAATTGATCGATCTCCATTTCTAGAGATCGAACAACCATAGGAGTTTTGGATGGATGTGATTTGTCCATATTGAATTTCTCCAATATTTTCTGGATATAGGCTGATTGATGCACTAAAATTCCAGTGGGAATATGCTCAAGTTGTAAACCTAAGCAAAATTTGGTTTGACCCAAATCCTTCATTTCAAACTCCGTCTTTAGATGATTGCGTGCTTCATCAATATCTTGTGGGTTGCCGATGATATTTAAATCATCAACATATACTGATATGATGCAAAATCCCGTTTGGGACTTTTTTATGAAAACACATGGACAATCATCATTGTTAGTGTATCCCTTCTGCAAAAGGAACTCACTAAGTCGGTTATACCATATTCTTCCCGACTGCTTTAAGCCATAGAGTGACTTTTGAAGCTTTACACAATATATGTTGCAATTTGCGTTTGGATCCGGTATAGAGATTCCATCAGGGACCTTCATATATATGTCCGAATCAAGTGACCCATATAGATATGCAGTCACTACATCCATCAACTGCATAGATAGACGATTTTGAACAGCCAGAGATATAAGGTATCGGAATATTATTCCACTCATAACTGGAGAATATGTTTCATTGAAATCAATGCCGGGTCTCTGCGTGAACCCTTGTGCTACAAGCCTCGCTTTATGTCTCACCACCTCATTGTTTTCATTCCGTTTCCGGACGAAAACCCATTTGAATCCCACAGGAAAGATTCCTCGAGGTGTAGGTATTGCATAAGTGAATACCTCTCTTTTAGTGAGCGAGGTTATCTCTCGCTTGAATTGCATCTTTCCATTGATTCCAGTCCAGCGCTTTCGCACTCGCCATGGTCTTAGGATCTGGATCATTTTGGATGATTTCTGCAATTACTTCAGAGAAATAGATGTCGACAATTGTAGACTTTCTGTCATATGATTCTCCAGATTCAATATAATTGATGGAAATTTCAAGCATCCCTTGTGATGTATCATTATTTCCCAAAATGATTGCATCAGGGCGTTCCGATGTCCCAACATCAGTAATTGAGTGCACTGTTGATGTGGGATGTGAAGGTTGAACCTCCACAGGGTGTTTCTCAACGTAAGGTTGAGTTATATTTACTGGGTTAGAAGATTTGTTCTTCCCTTTCCTTTGCTTGGTAGAAGCTGTATCTGTGGAAATAGCCGTACTTCTCCCCCTCTTACTTGGGAGTTGAGTAGTTTTATTTGGTACCTCTACTCTTTCCGGCACATTTCTCGCAGGATTATAGGATTTTGTAACACCCTTATAATCAGTAAATGCATCTGGCATATTATTTGCAATGTGTTGCAAATTAATGATCTTCTGAACTTGGAGTTCGGGCCGTATACGTGGATCAGAGTTGGAGATGTCTATGGCATCCCAATTGATTTCCTGGCATTTTTTGTGGTTTTCAATTCCTCCCCCTAATACCGGGAAATGATCTTCATTGAAGATACAATCAGCGTACCGGGCAGTGAATAGATCCCCTGTAAGGGGTTCCAGGTATTTAATGATCGACGGAGATTGATATCCCACGTAGATCCCCAATTTCCTGTGTGGGCCCATAGATGTACACTGCGGTGGGGAGATCGGTACGTATGTAGCGCAACCGAACTTCCGCAGATGGGAAATATTTGGTGTATTTCCACGTACTAGTTGCAACGGGGAGGTTGCATGGTATGCAGTTGGACGCAATTGAATCAAGTCAGCAGCGTGTAAGACTGCGTGACCCCAACATGATGTTGGTAGATTGCAATTCTGTAGTAAAGGTCTTGCAATAAGTTTCACTCTTTTAATGAGAGACTCTGCCAACCCATTTTGAGTATGAACATATGAGACCGAGTGCTGAACTTGAATTCCTAAAGCCATGCAACAATCATTGAAGGCACGTGAGGAAAATTCAGCAGCATTATCCATTCGGATTGATCGGATTTGATGTTTAGGATATTGTGCTTTAAGTTTGATAACTTGTGAAACAATTTTAGCAAATGCATGGTTCCGTGTGGAAAGTAGACACACATGAGACCATCGTGTAGATGCGTCTATTAGAACCATGAAATACCTGAACGACCCAGACAATGGTTGAATGGGACCACATATGTCACCTTGAATGCGTTCAAGTAACTTTAGACGTTCGGCATGAATTTTGAGGTAAGAGAGCCTCAAAATTAATTTCCCAGTGGCACATGCGGTGCACATAAAATCTGAGGATTGGGGAAATTTTGCATCACTTAAAGTGTGACCAACAGAATTGCTTATAATTTTCCTCATCATTCCTATTCCAGGATGGCCAAGACGATCATGCCAAGTTTGGAATGCGTTAACATTCTGGAAAATTACTTTGAAAGCAACATGTGGTACGAGGTTGATGTATGTGTAGTACAATCCAGACGGGAGTGAGGGAAACTTTTCAAGTGTCTCTTTGCCATATCCGTGATCTTTTGTTATGAGAAGGAACTCCTCATTGTTGTCCTCATGAGTTTCAACATGAAACCCATTCTTACGGATATCTCTATAACTCAATAGGGTACGAGTTGAATCGGGATACAAGAGTGCATCCTTAATCGTTATTGATGTACCCAGAGGGAGCAGAATAGTGGCCCGACCGGTGCCAACTATTACAGCATCGCGTCCAGCGATTGTTAAAACATTTCCTTTGTTCTTTGTGAGAGTTTGGAAATATTTTATCTCCCTGAGTATAGAGTTAGTAGTACCGCTATCCACTAGGCACATTTCCTCATCCATCAGATCGACTTCCGTACAATCTATACAAAATGGAGAATTTGAATATGTCATTCTCAACAAATATATATAGAATACATACAATATATATATAGGTATCAATTGTGCTTAATACAAATTACAATACCCATTGTGCGTAAATGAAGTACGGACAACAACTAGCTTATGACAACATTCACAATTAAACGACATCCACATTCAAGGGATAATGAAATAAGGTATCTCAAAGTGTAGGAGCCTAATTAAAGTCTCCAAACGGATCGTTAGAAGTGAACTCCACGATCATGTTCTCCATATCGTCAACGTTCCCATCAAGTGGAGGTAGTGCCTTGGTGTTGCTTGGTTCCGCAGCTGTAGGAGCAGAGTAGGAGCACCTAGGGGCATCTTTCTTAGTAATGTCAGGTTGGAGGAATTCTTCCATGTTGACATCAGGTTGGGAGTTGAAGTGTGCTTCAAATTGTCCACCTTGATTGGAACGTCCTTGATTGGAGCGTGCTCGTCCCACGGAATTCAAGTACAAAGCCACCAAGTGCTTGGGAGTGCGACATTTCTCAGTCGGGTGGTTGTAACAGCCACACTTGACACAAGTGTTAGACTTGTTCTTTTCGACTTAAAAACATCCTTTCCTTGTTAGCACCATTAGGTGACGTTGTCTCTTGCGCTTGTTCTTCCTTTGAAGTTCCCGTGATTGCTAGAGTTAGTAGCATTCCCTTTGGGTTTATTCGAGTGTTAGCATGTACTTCGGCAAAGGCTTAGTGCCCAAAGGCGCAGATTAGAGTTCCAAAGGAGGAGCTCACTATGCCTTCTCGCTGAAGTAATGTTTTAATTAACTCGAATAAGCGGTGAAACCTCTTTCACGGTATTGTTGCTGAAGGATCATTTGTGCGGGAGCATGGTAGACAATGTCTTCTCAATTTTCTCCGCATCGATGGTTCTTTCTCGCAAAAGCGCAGATTTAGAACTGATTTTATGAACAGCATGGTTGAACTCTCCCACGATTTAAAATCTTGTATGCGGAGGTGGTTCCACTCATTGACACCTTGGTAGGATGATGCTCGTCTGCTGTTCATACCGTGTTTGAAGAGCAAGCCACAGCGCGTGGGTCTTCTTCCATCGATACTCACCTTGAGATCGGGATGGATGTGGTTGCTTATGATAAATAAGGTATTGTACTTGAGAGTCTCAACCAAAGGAGCTACACCTCTTGGGAGCTGCAATTGCACGGTACATTCGCGCAACGATAGACTCACTTTGAGATCCATCGCCCATGTGGGAAAGTTGTGGCCATCAAGAGCGAGAGCCTCAAACTCTTTAGTAGCCATTGTGCCTACATATGTAGGGCCACAGATTTGTTAAAATCTTTGGCAATGTTAAATAAGCAATGCGAAATGCAAGTAATCAAGGTAAACTTGAAATACATAAAGGGACATTCTCCTATTGTGGAACAACATAGTTAATCACCAATGGTATTAACATTATTTAATTCATTTTTCAACATTGAGTGCGCAC
The DNA here is from genome assembly GCA_036346575.1 of Dendrocalamus sinicus. Classification (NCBI taxonomy): domain Eukaryota; kingdom Viridiplantae; phylum Streptophyta; class Magnoliopsida; order Poales; family Poaceae; genus Dendrocalamus; species Dendrocalamus sinicus. Next base: position 17,810,486 of record CM070650.1, read on the forward strand.
TTTGAGGATGATAATCCCACAGTAGTACTTTGATACTACCTTGTGTACGGCCAATGTGAAAAAGAACCATGGTAATCACTTAGGTGTAGACCTTGTATAATTTATAATCAAATTGGGTGCACGCACGTTGAGGATGAAATCCACAGAGTACCATGGTACTACCTTGTGTATGGCCAATTGGAAAATAAATAAAGGTAGTCACCAAAAAGTGTAGACCAAATTGTTTCAAAACTTGATATTGGGTACGCACGTTGAGGAATAAATCCTGCAGTAGTACTATGGTACTACCTTGTGTATGGCCAATATGAAAGTTAAGAAACTTTGTGTTATTCCAAAATGAGAGAAAATCAACCTAAGGCATTTGCATAATAATCAAAAAATTAAGTGCTTGTATGGTAAGCTAGTAAACGAAATATTTAACTTGCATAAGATAGATTGCAATAATTGATATATAATACATTGCATGGAACACACATATGTACAACACATGGTTACATCAGGCGTCTAAAACAGTAAAACAATTTAGATTACCACACTGATGAAAAGTAATACGAAATTATAATACAAAGTTTATTTAAATAATAATGCTGCAATTACATGAAAAAGGAGGGGGGGTTATTGTAATATTTCGGCAACCTGGGCTGCAGCCCGATTGGCCTTGTGGCCCATGAGGAGAGGTGGGGGTAAATGGGCCAAAGCCCATAAGGGGGCAGCATATAAAAACAAGGAGGTGGGGTGGTTAGGGTTTCCAACCCTAACCCCATTCCAGCCGCCGTATGAGGCTCCTCCATGGGAGCCGCCGCCCCTGCTCTAGGCGCCACCACCGCCGGCTGCGCCGCCGCCGCCGCCGCCGCCGCCGCCGACCCGCGACCGCGCCTCGCGCCTCGCGGTCGGGCGCGCCACCGCCACATCCGGCCGGCCGCGCGCGCTCCGTCGCCGGCCTTAGGGGGGCGCCGCCGCCCAGACGCCTCCGCTTCGCCGGCCGGACTGCGCGCGTCGCCACGGCGCCTCGCTCGGTGCCGCGGTCGCGGGCGCCTCGGCGCTGCGCCGGGGATGGCGCCGTCGTCGCCGCGGGCTTTGGCCGAAGCGCGCGCCACCGCCGGCGCGCGCTCTGGGCCTCGGCGGTTGCGCGCCATCGCGCGCCGTGCTCCGGCCGAGCCGCGTCCGGGCGGCCACCACGCCGCTCCGGCTCGCGCGCGAAGCGCCGCCGTGTCGCCGCGCCGGTCCCCCTCCCCTCTTTTTTGGAGTTAAGTGGAGGAGAAGGCCTCCTCTGCGGAGGAGGCCAGAGGAGGAGTACGGATCCGGAGGCCGGGACGGCGGTTGGCCGCCACAGAGGCGTGCGCCGGTCTCCAGAGCGGTCCATAGCGTGGAGTCTTCGCCGGAGGTAAGACACCGTGTGCCTCCCATGGACGACGACGATGCGGCACAGAGCCATGTCCGGTGGAGATGATGGTGGTGGTCGCCGGTGTGTGTGGTGGGTCTTGATGGCAAGGTGCAAAAAGAAGTTGCAGGTATTCACACAAAGAATCAATCGAAGCAAGAACACCAAGTAATGCGTTGTGATGCTTCTCACAAAGATTGATCTGATCGTTCTCCATACCTTGTCTTCTTTTTTGGTCTGTGCTCCCTTTCGAGAGCACAGAGTTGCAAGCAAAAGTGCTGATAACGTGTTGAATGCTAATGTAAAACTGGAACACGGTGAAATAAACAATGAACCAGTAGTTCTTTCATTGATCATTGATATGTATATATACATGCTGTACGGACGCCATGGACGTCGGTTCAAGTAAGAGAGAGAGAGGAACTGCTGTCGGTTCTTGGATGAGATCATTCGTAACTTCTCAAGTTGCAACAGGTGGGATGCCAGGTGGGGCGCGCGGGCCTGCCGCGATACACAGCTCACCGTTTCGCCACGTGAAACGAGGCCAGATCGCGCAGAACCGTCACGTCCCATGGCTGGCCCTGGTTGTGCGCGGGACGGACGGACGGACGGGAGTGGGTCGGAATCGGAACGTAACGTTTTTCTTTGTAGAGGAGCCTCCTTTTCTTTTGTGACGAGTAAATCGGTTCGTAAAACGTTCAGGTACGTCATGACTAGGACCCCTAAGCATATGCCCATTGCGAGGAAATTTTCTATTGTATCATGGTTGCATGAAATGATTTGTCTTACGAGTCAATTAGAAGATGACATGTGGCATGAAAATACTGTAACATGTACAAAGCCGCACATAAACACACTGCTACAGTGTGTGCTACAGTGTTGCTATAGTGCTTATGTGCTATGTGTCAGATGTTGGTTGACTTGTTACATATACTGATCTGTGTCATTGTGATACAATATAAATTTTCCATTGCGAGTGTCTTTTGATCACCGGTTTTAGCCCCGAGTGGCTGTTGGAGCTTCTGAATCTCACACTTAGGTAAATATAACGTAAAACGGCTGGAGATCATTTTCAAGAGCCTGGTTCTGGATATGACGGTCAGGATAACTAGCGTTCAATAACGGATCGACAAAGATTGAAGTACAGGTTTTACTGGCGATCATTTTAAGTATAGGTTTTACGTCCCTGCACAGCTTAAGCTTACCCGTGCTTCCACAGAGAAAAAAAACAGCTACAAAAAATTCTGCACTATCCTGTATCAGAAGATGTATACCTGTGTTAGAGGCAATATCTCAAAAATATTAAGATTTTAACTGAAATAATACTGTAGTAGTAGTTAGTTTTTTATGTATTTAATTAATTGAAAATAAAGAAAAAAAATAACATTATATCTCCAAGAAAATACAAAAGAAGCCTAAACTTTTAAAAGTTATGTTAAGAAGCTAACATCTTTCAAATAGTTTGACTTTTAAAAGACAGATGTCATTTTTGTTTCATACAAAACCTAAACTTTAGCATTCCTAACACGACGAAAGAAGCCTGAAATAAACATCATGTACACGCTCTCTCTCTCTCTCTCTCTCTCTCTCTCTCTCTCCAAATATAGTCTTATACTATATAAAGAGATTAGGGGATTGATCGGCGAAAGGACGTGACCCCCACTTCGTAGTCATCGGCAGCAGGTGAGCTAAAAATCGATCCGGATTCTGACGCAACCAGGCCCACAAGACGGACGAATCCTCATGCCGGCCGAGTCCGGCAATCAAACGGCAGCTCAAAACTCCACAAAAATATTTGCGGCGTGCGCGCGTGCGAATCACAGGGTCAGCGCGCGGACTCGGCTCGGCCTCTGCCTGCCTGTCGTGTCTAGTTGGCGTGGGAGCAAAAACAAATGAGGCCCGGAGAAACCGCCTCGCGTCCCGTCCCCTGATCGAGTCTCTTCCCCCTCCCATCTCCATCCGCGCGCGAGAGTTGCTACCGAGTGATTCCCCTCTCGATCTCAAAGTCCAAGCCCAATCCCATCAATCATTTTCTCGCCTCACCTAATCGTAACCTGCGAAGAAGCTTGCGAAAGTTCGACCTTTTCCCCCCTCCTTATTTTTTTTTCTCTCTCTCTCCATTCTTGGCGAGTCTTGTGTGTGTGTTTTTCTCTGTTGGTTGGTCTTGTCCTTGCGAGGTCTCTTTGGTTCTTGCGGGAGAAGGTGCCTCCTTTCCTGCTCTCGTTCGCTCGGGCATTCCGTCGAGCACCTTGCCTGCGCCGCCGGTTGGCGTGGGAATCTGGTGATGCTGTGGTTTGTTGTGTGAACGGGCGGCGTTTCTTGGGTTCCTGGGAGCGTTCCTCCATGACTTTCTCGTGGATTCAGGCTTCTCGCGGATGGATTGCTACAGTACGTGTGGCTGTGTGCCTCTCCTGGTTTTTGGTGTTTTGGACTGTCGAAGGTAGGAATAGAGAATTTTGCTCATGGTGATATCTTTTGTTTGGCAGTGCTGAAATCAAGAAGGTATGTTGGCATCGCCGATGCGGGGTTTGAGGATGCTGCAGATGGCATCGCCGAATTTCCTGACACGATGAGCCTTGCACACAAGCAGAAGGTCAGCGGTGTCGGGGAAACCATGGAGGAGGAGTCCACTAGCCAATCCAATCTATTTTCCTCCAAGGATGATGATTTCCTTTCCTCTGGGAGTAGTAATTTGTCTAGGAAAATGATGTCCTCTGAGTCGAGGACAGACAGGCCTGCACAAAATGGAACAAGCAAGGCAAGTGGTGGACACTGCACAAGAAGTGAATGAATTTTCCTTTCACATACAGTTATTTTTAGCTGAACTGATGACAATTGATTTTGTTAATGTTTCTTTAGCTATGTTCATAACTAAACTTACTTTAAGTTACTTTCAAATGATTAGAATTGTGCAGGTTTGAATCCGAATGCAGGAGAATGACTTTGCCTATCTTGCATGATGGTTAGCTCAACCACGTTACTGCCTGAAATCCTCTTTCTTAGCAGGTCTCTACACTGGGTTCAGTGCTTGGCTCAGCTGGCATGGCTGGATTTGGGAAAGCAGTGGAGATTTTAGACACACTAGGCTGCTTGGTGACGACCTTGAGCCCAGATGGTGGCTTTATTTCCAGGGCAAAGACCAAAGAGTGCATGATATCAATTCTGGCTTTTGAGGTTGCCAACACAATACTGAAAGGTGCCACTGTTATGCAATCTCTCTCGAAAGACACAGTTACATACTTCAAACAAGTGGTGCTTTCTTCTGAAGGTGTGCAGAATTTGATTTCTAGTGACATGGGCGAGTTGATGCATATTGCAGCTAATGACAAAAGGTATACAAGATGATTCATGGTTGTCCTTAGTGGCCACTGTAACTTTTTTATCGCTCCCACCAATAACTATTTTGTGTACTCTGGCTAATATTTGCAGGGAAGAACTGAAAATATTTTCACAAGAGATTGTCAGGTTTGGCAACCGTTGTAAAGATCCCCAATGGCATAACCTGGACCGCTATTTTTTCAAGTAAGAAATTATCATATTTTGACATGCAGCATGAATTATACAGATTAGACTTGAATTATATTTGTTACTTTGGTATCTAGACTAGAATCAGAAAGTGCAACCCAAAAGCAGCTGAAAGAAATAGCAGCAGCAGAGATGCAAAAGTTGATGGCTCTTGTTGAACGTACAACAGTAAGCATTCTGCTGTACCCTGAAGATATCGTTTGAGCAAAGTATTCCTGTCATCTACTTTTGTTTATTTTGTTTTTATTTTCCAGGATTTGTATCACGAGCTACATGCCTTAGATAGATTTGAGCAAGATTACCGATGTAAGCTAAAGGAGCAGGATAATTCAAATAGATTGGAGAAAGGTATAGTGCCCATTTTGTAACTTTTGCTCTTTTCAGAAAGAATGCCAAGCATTTTGTCACTCGTTCGTTGTCCATTACCTAAACAAATGACTTAGATGTGGATTGTTGAAGCTAAGGCAAAGAAATTCTCTTATCCTTGATATTTTCTGAATCCAAATCCATCTCAGTTTAGTTATCACGGAAATTTAGCTTTAGCTCTTTGGACTTTTTACACTGTGATCAGATTGCTTTGCAGGAGGCAATATTCAGGTTGCGAGACTAGAGTTGAAGACGCAAAGGAGTTATGTGAAGAGCTTGAAGAAAAGATCTTTGTGGTCCAAGACATTGGAAGATGTGAGTAGCTTTTACTGTAGAATCTAATTTATATGCTCTGTTGGACTGTCCTATTTTTGTTTGTAACATAACTTTCTTGTTATAGGTTGTCGAGAAGCTTGTTGAAGTTGTGCACTACTTACATGTTGAGATCAATGATTGTTTTGGATCTTCTGGTACTTTTGTGGTCCACTTCTCATGTTAGAATCAGTCACACTTAGTGTCATCTGATCCTTGTGATATATTTGTAGATGGAGATGAATTGGGTTCTCAATCAACTGTGAATTGTCAGAGACTAGGACCTGCCGGACTTTCATTACACTATGCAAACATTATCATACAGATCTATAGCATTGTAAGTTCCTTCATGTTCTTTTTTGAGAAGTCAGCTCAAGATTCTGGCAATATATGCTTCCCTTTTCTATCTTATTGTATGTCAATTGAAAAGTGAAAACTATTAAACCCCACCAGCATTTTTTTTTACCAAAATAGGTATTGTATGCAGGAATTCCTTCTAGTTCATTGTATATATCTTGTACGGAAAAAAGAAGAAGAAGTGAACAATGCAAATAACACTTCAGCAATGTCCACTAGCTAGTATCTGAGGGCAGCACATTTAACAAAATTTTGTTTGTTTAAGGTTTCTCGATCAGGGTATATACCGGCAAATACAAGAGATGCCCTCTACCAAGGATTGCCACCAAGGGTCAGGTCGGCTCTGCCAAGTAGGTTAAGAACTTCCTCGGTGCCTCGGGAGGTAAATACATCTCGACTGTGAAAGAACCACATCAACAAAGTTTTCACATTCTGAATCTTCATTTTCTGCTGCAGCTCACTATGGATCAAATAAGGGGTGCGATGGAGAAAACTTTGAAATGGCTTGTTCCTATGGCCATCAATACCACCTGGTATTGTAGCTTGTCATACATCAGAACAATGTTTTAAGCTTTATTCAGTTTATGGATCATGATTATTTTTTCCAGTGCCCGAGGTTTCTTGCGGTTTAGTGAATGGGCAAAATCTGGGTAAGGAGCATTTTTCAAATATTTTAGCCATAATTAGTGCAAAGGAAAATTTTCTAATACTGGCCGATCTCGTTGCATTTGTTTAATGTCATTCAGGACTGAGAGGGTTGGAAGAAGACCAGGTCAACCAGACGTGATCGAGACACTCTACCATGCTGACAAGGAAAGGACGGAGGATTACATACTGGAGTTGGTCGTCTGGCTTCACCACCTTGTCAGCCGGAGTAACAGGCCAGCAAATGCAAAAGACCAATCCATCTAACCAAGATTGATCAAGTTTCATGAAAAACTAGTCTGGCACAGCAGCCATTGTCCAACCAGAGCAAACACCAAACACCAAACACTTCTGATCTGTTTTGTTGGTTTATTTCGTCGTTGGTACGTCGTAGATGGATACTAGGCATGTGCTCCGTACATCAGTTAAGTAGGTAGGAAAAGTAAGAGCTTATCTTTTGGTTATTCTGAGGTGTTGTAATAATATGCAGCTGTGATGTTCACATTTTACCAAAGGAAAAGTGCAATAATGCCTGAAACTTCATGGCGAAAGAACCAAGGAACTGCTGCTCGTACATGTATGCAGAAGCAGCAAAAGGTTTGAGTGATGTCACTGATGTGTAAGTACTTCCGTGGTGTCCCTTTCCTCTTGACGTTTTGCTGCCTGAACCCTGGTGGTCCTGTGCTCGGCAACGGGCAAGTTTCCACGACTTGGTCCCCGATTGCTCTCCGCTAACCGGCTGGAAGGTAGGACCGATCGACAGAGGGGAGCTGCATGTACCGTGGCGAGGATGACGGCCTCGAGCGTGCGGGGCAGTGGAGGCCGTGGACGTCGCCGGAGAAGACGAGGCCGTCGCGGAGGTTCGCACGATTGCACAATAGTCCCCCAGCCAGTGCCGGCAGTTCGTGAAACCGGAGCGCACATCTCGCTCGTCCATCCTCAGACGGACGGCCCAGTGTTCCAAGAAACCGGATCGCGGATAAGATCCAAATTTTCCATGGACCTTGACCGTCCAGCATCGAACGGCCGGCCCAGCCGTTCTGAATACTGCAACCCACTTCCGTTCGCCGGCTCCACCTGTCGTCTTGCGGCCAGTTACCACATTACCACTCGGGTTGCACGTCTGAGCCTATTGTTCGGCCCGGTCTATTCGCACCAGTGGAGACGATGGCTGCGCAGCCCACTAGTGTGCCGCTTCCCAGCCTATTGGAACCGCGTTGCTTTGCTGGCGCACAACGCTTCACTCACGAACGGACGGAGCAAAAATGCATGCCGTCCTTGAAGTCTCCAACGATTTCATCACAGCTTGGTCGTTTCGTCGCCGGCGGGATGGATATCTGCTACTTTTCTTTTCCAAAATCCAGATGGGAATCGCCTGTTCCAGATTTATTTTATTTTATAAAAAAACTTCACTTCAAAGAGAGAAGGAACCAGCAAAAAATGGGGGGTGTGTCGGCTTTGGTTGCTCGTAAGTTTGTTGTCGCTAGGTGTGCATACCGCACACGGTGTCACCACAGCACGAGCTTGCTCGTGTGTAGGGTGTGCCTTCATTTGGCACGCCTCCCATTCGGCCTGGCCCTCTTATGAAACGCGGTGCGTTTGCTAAGCCCTTCGATATGATACAAAAAGTGGTTTCACTGTGCTGATCGGTCCAAGTCAAGTGCTCTCTGATATACTCTCGAGAAGGCTAAGGTGCTTTTGCGATCGCATCAAACCATATTAGCTTTCAGATCTGCGCGTGTGCTGCATGCTGCACAGCTGTAAGCATGGACGAAATCAGGCTTAGCTCAAGCCTCGAGTTAGACCAGCTGCTTTTAGGCTGTCTTAACTTTTGTTTCTATACTTCCACACCTAAATCACTATTTTCTATATATTCTGGTTTTCACAGCTCAGACTATAGCCTACTTAAATTGAGGCCTGATTCTGCTCTTGACGGTAAGTGTAGTTGGGGATATCGTAATGCTACCAATGAGCGAATGAGTCCGAATGGCTCACCAGAATAACTAGGAATTTTGAGGAGGAAGAGTATATGTATATATAAATATATTTTGTGGTTAAAATATGTTTCCGTGTGCTACGTACGTAAGCTGTATGCGTGAGTGCACGTGCTGTTGTACTAAAAAGTCTGAATGTGTCAAATAGTTTTTTTTTTGTTTTGTTTTGTGAGGGAATGTCTCAACTAGTTTGTGGGCGCTGCCGCGGCCTGCCCTGCCCTGGCCGGCTCATGTCATGCGCTGTCCATGTGTTGCACGTACGGCTGATGCTGCTTCTGCTCCAGATGCGAATTAAATGGCGTCGGAACTTCTAGCTAGCGCGGGGGCAGCGCAACGTGTTGGATCCGTGAAGCATGCACCGCACCGTCCGACTCGGCCGCCGCTGCACGCACCATTGCGTTATCGGATGGGGTCCCCCGCTGCGGCGTTCGATCGTCCGTGGACGGCCCAGATCATCGCGAGGGAGCGCCCGAGTGTAGCCAGAACCACCCTTTGTCCGGTGCCACTAATACCGCAATCGGTTTTGTTATCGCCCAGTCAATTAAATTTTTTTATCTTTTAGTTATCTGACGTTATAATATACTAATTTTTTCTATCTAAAATTATATTCTTAGTTGTTTAAAATTACAATATAAAAAATAATTTAAGATAAAAAGAAAAACAGTTGTACGTACCATACACACTTCCTACCGCAATTGCTAGATTCAACCTACGTCTTCCGTACGTCGATCGTCCACGCGTGACCTGGCCATAATGCCACGCGTATTCCTGGGACGACTTGATGAGGAGATATATTATCTGTGGTGTATTTACTTTGTTGCCCTCTGCCCTACGGTGCACGAAACAATGTCACCCCGGGTCCGTGTAGGAAACGAAGCAAGCTAGAGAGAAACACCGGTCCATCCAGCGACTGTCCCTTGCTATGCGCGTCATACTTAATTTAGGGTAGATTATTACAGTTTTTGAATTTTGACTTTACGAGTGATAGTACGAAGAGAAAAAAAATTACATATAATTTTGATCTGTACAATTAAATTCGATACAATATATAATATAATATACATATATACCCATCTTGAAAATACATATCATTTAAAAATTAGTTACTATAGCGCCCCTGCTCGGTTGGGCTGAAAGCTGTGGCTTATGGCTGAAATTTCACTGTACCTGAAGGTGACTTATTTGGCGTAATTAAATTTTAAAAATTAAAAATAGAAAAAATATGCTAGCTCATCACGGACAACGTAAACGAATACAGGAAAAAAGAACCGGAAAAAAACTCAAAAAAACCAAAAATTTAGAAAAAGACAAAATTTATTAATACTAAAAATAAGCCAGAAACGGGAAGCTGAAGCGGGGACTAAGGTGGTGATCGGTTCGGCTGAAAGCCTCATGGCTTATGGTGAAAACTCTTGTATTTGTTTGAAAAAAGATTTGTAGTTGTGAGGCTTATTTACCATAATTAAATTTTAAAAAAATTTAAAAATAGAAAAAACATATTAGCCCATCATGTATAATGTAAACAAATACGAGGAAAAAAAGAACCGGTAAAAAACTCAAAAAAAAGCCAAAAGTTCAGAAAAAGACGAAATTTATGAATAGTGCAAAAATAAGCTGAAACCAGAAGCTGAAGTCATATTGATCACGCATAAAGCTTAAGCGAGAAAGAACCTACATTTATTTATTGAACCCGGTGTTCTAGTGCTAATAGTACAGGCGTCTTGTCCAAAACATGACGTGTCGGATCAGCTTGGATCGCGCGCTTTTGGTACCAACTCTGACTTTAGAGTCTTGTCTCATCACGAGATTCTGGTAAAAGCGAGTTAAAACCAGATTGGCACATTGCTTAAACAGCTTCTCTCCAATTATGGGCTAGCTATTATTGGAGAGCACTGTTTCCCATGATTCAGCCATGACATCTGCACAGTTCTTTGTTGAAAGCTTCGGGCAGGCAAGGAGACAGCCAGACGTGACGACAAGCGAGCGAGCTAGTCCATCGCACATGTGCATCTATGCAATGGAGAGAGAGAGAGAGAGAGAGAGAGAGAGAGGGAGAGAAGAGGCTTTGCGTTGAGTTTTGGAAACCAATGTCGACTCGATTGGTGAATTTGGGGCTCATGTATTCTTAAGGTAGCTTTTGCCGTCAATCAAGGAAAAAAAAATTCACATCGATGAAGGTAAATAATGGTTGCATGTCCCAAGTTGAGGATTGAATGCACACGTTGACGAAGCTTTTGCATCAAGTCATCTTCCGACTGATCCAATTCACCGAAAATAGCCGGTTCCCCAAACTTCAGGTAACGAAAATTCCACGAGAATTTGATCACTCATAGCTCTTTCAATTGAAAATGATATCGGTAGATGCGCAGGATAATTTTGTATAAACATATAAATGTCATGCATATATCATAAGTCTTATTATTTTTAGACTTTTAATTTCTCCATAAGTCGAAATAAACGGATGATTTCTTAAAACGGATTCTTGAAACGACTTTTCAAGTTTAAAATCGTATGTGTTATCTGTATGACTTCTTTACTGTTCGCTATCGTTTTAAAAAGTATAGATAAAAATTATCGGTCGTAGCGGTAACCTAAAAGGCAAAGACTATAATTAGAGACTCGCTAGATATTTCTACAGTGTCAAAGGTGCCGGGTTCCGAGTGTGATTTGATACAAACCAACCCATGTCCTTTACTTATTGTCTGATGATTTGATACACACCAGCCCTGATGTCCTGAACTTATTATCTGATCGCGATTTGGCTTGTGGCACAATGTCTTCTTCCCCAGGCAGCCAAGTCCCTACATGCTGCATGCATCAACCTACGAAAGCAGCCCGCGGCAAAAGCTAACTTTATGCTTTTGGGTCTTATTTTTGGATTAAGACTTTGGTTTCTTTGAAAATCTAAATAAAGAAGACAATTTTTTCAAGTAAATTTTAAACTTAAAATTACATACGTCATCTGCATTAATATCTATACTATCTGTCGTCTCGAAAAGAATATGGCATTTAGCCCGGGGCACCCGACACACGCTTGTACCCGTAGCAAATTAAAACCGCTTGCGTGGTCAAGACGGGAGGCGACCGGCGTCGCTCGACGGACGCTCTCCTAGTCTCTGCATGTACCGCTTGCCACCACCGGCTGTAATTAAAGAGAAGCTACAAGCACACTAACTAAAGCACGCTACAACAGTTGGACAGAAGTTTCCATCCATGTCGAAACAGGCTGCGTGATTAGTCAGATTAAGTGGAGATTATCAGACAAAACAATGTAAGATCTATAGAATGCGTGGCACACGTGTGCGCATGGTTAGTATTCTGTGCTAAACATGTACGGGCCACGGGGCCAAACAAGAATGTAAACAAGAAAGGCAAGAACACAAGATAGTTCAGATTCAAGCAATGAACCATGCATTATCTGAGTGGTTATTGACTTATTGGTCCACATAGGAGGCTAATATGTCGTAGGCACATTCTTCTTTACATAAATCGTGGCCCACCAGTCAGTGTGACCTGCCCATACAAGATCAGAACCTAATAGTAGAACGCATGCGACACCTAAAAAATGGAAGAAAATTCCATGGACAAATCTTGAAACCCACCGACCTATCGTAGGAGCAATCCCCCTTCTCATCTTCTCCAGTCTCCCTCCTCTGCCTCCCCACCGCGCCACCACCGCCTGGCCGGCAACTCAGCACCTGCGCTCCGGCGAGCCTCAGACAGGCGACGGACTCGGAGGAGCTAGTTCTGCCGCGCCGCCCTTGGATCTGTCGAGCGCCGGACCGAGCACGCGCGGCTCCCTGGGTTGGCGAGCGCGTGGAGGCGGCGGCGTTCGGCGAGCGCGAGGCGGTGGTGGCGTGGACCAGGGAGCGCAGAGGCGGCGGCGGCCGGCGAGCGCGTGGCAGCGGTGGCATGGACCTGGGAGCCTGCAGCGGCCGGCGAGCGAGTCGCGGCAGTGGCGTTCGTCGAGCGCGGCGGCGTCCGGCAAGAAGCACGGAGGAGGCAGCGGCGTCCGGTGAGCGCAGCAGCGGCATGGAGCGGCGAGTGCTATCTATGACTCGGTGGGAGCAGCTGTGGTAGTGAAGACAACGGAAAGAAGACAAAGTTTGCTTCAAGATTAGTACTTTGATACATGGCATGAGGCCTTTCCCCAAAGAATTTTGTTCCCACAGACATGCAAGGCAGCCAGCAGCAGCAGGCACAGCAGCATTAAGTCATTAATCAACAAGCTACTAATCGTGCCGAATTAATCCATTATTAATTATTCTTGGAGCGAGCGCGTGCATGCACCACACCGAAAGCCACCTTAATTAGTGTCACACCAAACGTGATTAACCCGGCGCACATTCTTGATCGGTACGAGCGCCCAACCCAACCCACGCAACGCAACGCACACCCAAGAATTAACGCCGCGCAAACGAACTCACTACGTACGTGCCTTTGCCGGAGCGCGCGGGCGCGGGCGCGGCGGAGGACCGGCGTCGGTGAGGCAGTCTCGGGACCTCGTGCACGACCGGTACAGGCTCAGCACGGCCATCCAGTCGGTCAGGGCGGCGGCCAGCTTCGGCCGCCGCCGTTGCTGCCTCCGCCTGCGCCTCCTCGTCTTCGTGTTATTCTCCGGGATGATGAAGTAGTCGGCGCCGGCGGCAGTGAAGGGGTCGGCGACCACCTTGTTGGAGAGGAGGGACGGCGGGAGGGGCAGCGGCTTCGGCTTGGCGCCGGGCTTGCCGCGGGGCGGCTGGCGCGCGGGGGTCTTGGGGATGCCAGGGCGGTGCTCCCAGGAGAAGGGCACGGCGACGGCGCGGAGCGGGGACAGGAAGCGGTGGTGGAACGGCGAGGGCACCGGCGAGAAGGAGGGGAAGGAGAAGGAGAGGTTGGAGGAGGCGGAGGAGTAGGAGGACGAGGTAGACGAGGACGCGGAGGCGCCGGAGGTGGAGGTGGGAGTAGTGGAGGAGGGGTTGGAGGACGGGAGGAGGCGTCGGCGTCGTCGGGGAGCGGCGGCGGGCGCCGGGGAAGGGAGCGGCGACGGCGAGGCGGGGGAGGAGGGGTTGGGCATTGCAATGTTGTGGGTGTGGACTGGAGGTGCAGTCGTGCAGGGGTGGGGTGGGGTTGCGTTGGGTTTTTATGGTTGGGTCATGGCGACCACGTGGCTAGCTGCAGGGTCGTGGTGGCCACGTGGGATGGCGTGACGTGGATTCCCGACTGGCTGCTTCTGTACACGTCAGCAGATGAGCAGGAGTGTAGCCAAGTGGCGTAGCCAGGGGTTTTTTTTAGGTGGACGTCTTCGTGCGTACGCAGGAACGAGTAAAAGGCTGGGCAAAATTACACTCTCCACAGTTGCTTCATCTGAATTGGGGCAAAATCGATAGAAAATAGTGTATGTGTATATATACACACCAAGAATTTGTATGTAATTTGATAGCAAGGTATCCAATACCTCATAGTAATGTTTCAAGGATATATATACACATACACGGCTGCGATATTCTGTGCTTGTGCATGCTAGAAAATTACTATGGTGCGTGAGTGAAATTACTCTAGTAATAATTATAAGATACTTTAATGTGAGTTCCATGAAAAAGTTCATTAAATTTCACTTTTTAGCATAATTTATGTATATAATTCTTTTACATATAAAAGGATATATAGCAAAAATAAAGGGTTTCGATGAAATTTTCAACCATGTTGCATTGGGATATTTCAGAATTAGTATTTAAGTATATCAAAAAGTGATAAAGAGATATAATATAATCGTTTAAGTGGTATATTAAAAGGCGGGAATATGTACTCTCGAGAGCACAGAAAAGACCTCATATACACACACATACTCTAGTCCACAGCAAAAACCCTACACGTGTATCCGCTATTATCTGTTTGATAGAGATCATGGGACACAGATAACATCCAATAATTTTTCCTTTTCAAAATGAAAAACATCCAACAATTCAACCACAGAAAGTACATGACCGAGCCATGTATTAGCTAGTTCAAACGTTCGAGAAAAATCCAACACTTTGTATGAAATTGCTATTAAGCATGCCTGCTTTGCAGTTAATTAGATTAGGCAATGGAGATTGCCACATAATCAAGGAAGAGAGTAGCACTAGCATTGTTAACTTTTATGGGGCCGAAACAGTAGAGTCGAATGAGACCGCGTGGGAGCTTTTTTGACCACTTTTTTTTGCCAGATCTGGACTCGCTAGCCCGACAATCGGCTCCTGGCCCATCGTCACTGTTGGTTGCAAAGCAAAGGTCGCACCAATCGCGCGATTAGTCGGGGTACATGCTTATTGTTGGATCTAATAATCTGTTTCACCTACTCTAACAACCATCCATCTCGTAATTATAATTTACGCTGTTGTGCCTTGTAGGGTCTGGGTTTGCCTAGCTCCCTGAAAATATGCGACGCCCCCTATCATTACCTTGAGAGTAATCACATTTAAGTAATAGATTATTATTTATTAGAGTAGTTTTTACTAGAGTCACACAGTAAAATAATAATATAAATACTATTTTAACAAATAATAATTCGTTGTTTAAGTATGATTATTCTCGAGATAATGATACGGCGCATCGCAAAATCCATCTTGTAGAACTCGTAAGCGTATCATCTAATTAAGCTCGTCCATTTTTTGAAGGGCCAGCAAACGCCGGATCTAATTAAGCTCATCCATTCACTTTCGGCCCTGTTCACATGGCGTGAAGAATTTCACAGGATTTTTTACAAATTTTTGTAGGAACTTTACTGTTAGCGATAGGATTTCTGTCTCTCCAAATAAGCCGAATTTCACAGGAATACATTCCATAGGAAACAAACATAATTCCCACAAGAACCCTACGAAATTCTCACAAGAGCGTGTATGGTTCGACGCTCGAATTTTGAAAAACATATGTATCTTTCCGGTGCTGTCGTGTGTCGCATTTGAAATGTATACCCCGGATGAAGTCCACCCGGTGGACTTATGGGAAATTAACTAAACATAGGATAGGAGGGGACCGGACTAACCGAGATACCAATTGGATTTGCTTACTCCACAGTCCACACCAAAGCATGGCAAAAGCAAATGCCACATTACCACTTCTACTACTGGCAAGTGGCAATCAAGTAGGAGCATGCAGTAGGTGCCATGTCGATCGTGGAGTTTGGGTGTGATCTTTTTAGTTGTGTTTTATATTTTTTTTTATCCTAGCATAAATGTTCTTATAGACGAATTGAATGTCAATAAATTGATGAACTGTTTTAAAAAGACGATAAAGAAAACACACTGTTTAGTTGATCGAGTGAAACCATAAGCTGAAAAACCGAGGATCGATCATCGATAGCTAGCTTACGCCAAAACTTTCTTGCAATTCTTTCCCTTTCAGTTGGGGAGCGAGATGCATTGCACGCAAGCGCGCGCACACTGGCTGGTTGGTTCATCCGTTAGCTTCGTGGGGGAGAAAGTAGTATAGTTTCGCGGAGATAATCACCCGGCCGGCCGGCAAAGCGACGGAGGTGTGTACACATATCGCGTTATGTGTCTACCTCTCCGGTAAAGAACAGAAAGGGAAAAGCCCAAGGGAAAAGGTGCGTCCATGGATGCCCAGTGGCAATGGCGAGTGCATGGTTTCTCTCTCTCTCTCAACTATTTCTCCTCTCTAAATCATTGCTCGCCACTACTGCTTAATTAGGCGTCGATGGCCCTTGGTTTTTCTCTTCTCCTCGCAAAAAATAAGGGATGTTAAATAAAGTGGCCATGTAAAGTTTGTGATTTAGTTAAGCAGTGCCAATAGCTGTGAGTACGACAAATGACTCTTGCCTGATATGTCGGTGAAATGTATATATCCAGTGCCGTTTTGTTAAAGTGCAAACTTTGCAATGGCACTTCGCTTAATTCGAGGCAAATATTCTTCCAAGAAGTTAGCATATAGGAGTACATTAACATGTTGTTCCGTCTTTATAGTACATGCATGCACGCACGCGTGGACAGAGAGACAACCGGCAAGGCGAGGAAGCAGCGTTTTGTCTGAGAAGCAAATAGTCGCATCTCAGCGCTTAACACTGGCCTGGCTAGTACAGGCATGGCTGATGGACAGTGCTGCGACACCCCAAAGGGAAAACGAGTAGGGACAAAATTGGTGAGGTGAACTCGAAGTTTCGGACTGCACTATCTTGCAGTTAATTCCCATAAACCATAGATGCTTGCTTAATTACTTTTCTTCATCGGTTAATTATACATGTCTTTATGCCTATCTCCACTTGGGATATCCTTTTACTTGATATGGATTGGGACATGCATCCTAACTCCGATTGGGAGAATACATACGCTAGGTTAGTTGGGCACACGGCATTTTCAATTAATGAGCAAGAAATTGATTAATTTGCGCTCGACGGAATCCAACTCTAATGTCAAGAGCCAAAAGAAAAACAAGAAGGCCTTGCACCCGTGATGCCTTACATACTTATTAATATTGGGATATAAATAGGTTACATTGGCGTAGATTAAAATTTTTTACCGTATAAACCAGGAAACCATGCAAGTAAGAGATTATATATCATTACCACTAGATGCGCAGTGCAACGGAAATAAAGTTGAAGTGTCCGGTTCAACGAAGCGCACGTCGGTGTAGTGAAAAGAGTCGATTGATCTCTGGCCAACAGTCTTCTCCTAATGATTGTCCTGATTAGCGTCGCAGTCACAGCATCACCTCTATCGAGGTCAACACGTTTAGGGATGGAACGCCGTGTATCAATGTGCTAGCATTAGCGCGTACGGTAGGGGTTATGAGAGGTGATGGCTAGGGATTCGATGGGTGTGGCTCGGGATCCTCTCTCAGCCCTTGCACCTCCCTTTATATAGCCTTTAATCAGATTCTTATCCAATACGATCAGATATCATACCCAACTCGGAAAGCCTCAGACTGAATCTTTATCCAATATGGGTAGAGATCATATCCCACTCGAAGAACCTCCAACTGGATCCAATATGAGTAGAGATCGTATCCCTTCTGGACCCTTATCATTCCAACCCATTAAATGTGTGACCTTATAGGTTCATGTATATTTGGCCATGAACTAAAAACTCATTTCCGATCCATAAGTCGGCAGCGATCTATAGCAAGACATAACGACTCCTAAATATACATAAAAATCATATTGAATGAACCTATATAGCGTTTATGTACCAATCTCTTTGCCTCATGATACCAGATCGAACTCAAGTCGAAAAGCGTGTCATCCTATGATAGCTTGATCTTTCACTCAAATCTGTAGTGGATTACTCAGCTGTGATTGACTCCTCAAACACATTTAGCATGGCTATGCACTTTCTTAATCCAATCATATCGAGGGGCCTAGAGATATCTCTCTTGTTATATTGGAGGGGCAAATTTCATCTTGACCACTCACATTCCTCCGTATGTTTTATAGTAAACCTAAAAGCTACATTTATGAGCACTCAGTTATGGAGTAGTGTTTGGCAACCTCTAAGTAAACTATTACATATGTAGAAAACCATGACGATCTTAGGTTTAAGGATATAACAATTGATGCGACTTAAGAATATAACAATTTTCGCAGTATCTCATGGTAGGTCAATCCAACATCATGTTATCTAATATGTGTTCACATTATTGATTTGATATCTCCATATATGTGTTGATCCATGGAATATGATCATCAATCAATACATATATTGATCTGAAAATCATAATTGTCCCACATAACGATATAAAATCAGGAATGATTTAGAATAACATCAAAACATGAATAAAGAGTTCTACGAACAAGTCACATACTTGTTGATCAATATGAAAGATATTTATTTAAAGGACAAAATAACATATTATTGAAAAGATCATAAATATAGAAGTGATATAACCATCTTCATGATTATCTATAGGGTATATCACTAACAATTAATTAGTATATGTATTGTATTTTAGAACTATATACATATAATGTCAGTCAAATGTTGACAAAGTTTGACTAACTTTTTAGGTTCATACTATTGTCCGGACGTATGATGAGAACACTCTTTTCTATCGTTGAATCACTTATAGTCCATCTCCCAACCGTCAAATCCTACTCCAAACCATTGTTCGGCAAGGGCCACACTAGGAGAAGGAGGCTGTGGAAGTGGACACACTACCTCACTCCTTTGGTGTAACCCACCATGACACATCTAGAGAGAGCGAGAGAGAGGGAAGAGTAGGGGGAGTATGAATGCAACGGTGGCTAGCTTCCAGTCAAAGACTAACGAGCTATGTGATGGGCATTAACAAACAAAAATGTATAACAAATTTGAACTATTAAGGCAACAAATACAAAAACCTATTGCAGCACAACTTAAAACCTTGTTGGAATAATAAAGTAACAATCGAAACATCTGCAATATTTCATATCTTGTGTTGTAATATTAAAAAATAGCTGCCACAACAACTCAACTTACCTGGTATCAATATTTGAGATGAGTATTAGAGGAGGATGGGGACAATTCATGCCATCACCGACATGACCCCAACTCGTTTGGCCTCATCCTCACCAAATCCGGCGAGATCTGATCATGGGGGCGATAAGTCCAGCGGACTCTGGCCACTCCACAAAAAGGGAACCTCCATGTGAGCCCCAGCCATGGTGCATGGCTTTCATCGAGCGCAAAGCTGCAGGAAGAGAGAGATAGAGAGAGGGGGAGCAAGGTATTGAGAGTACCGAGCTTCTTGCATTGGTGCAAAACAGCGGGGTAGGGGACTCTAGCTACCTACCCGGGAGGATAAGAATGTGCTACTTGAGATGATTGTGTGGTAGTGATCAGGCATGAACTGAGCCGTCTATTATGACAAGTCAGTATTGGACATAGAGTTGTATCATTTCCTTTTTATTGAAGTGAAAACCCTAGTTTTTACAGTAACTATTATGAGATAATTGATTATATGCTACTGAATAGCGTCCACTTCTATAAAATACCATTAAAAAATACTCTCTATTATATACCACTTAATAGCACCTAAATTCTGTTATATGCAATTGCAATCAATTAGGGTATGTTTGCCTTGAAAAAAAAGACAATTTTGCCCTCAGTTCAAATATGTCCCTATGATAAAATTAAATATAGGTAGCCAAAAATACTGAATTTTTTGGTGGATCATTGGGGTAGTGTACAACTAAAATATAAAATTTTGTGAACGTACTCTTCCATTCGTTCCATTTTTGAAATTCAAATCCAAAATCAGCCTATTTGAGCTATTTTTAAACTGGGACAAATTCACTGTATAAAAATAAAAGTAATATTTTTAGGAGCTATGACACATCTTAGGAGCATGTGAGAATTATTCCAAAAATTGTAGACCTCATTTATTCTCTGTTTCTAAATAGTAGCCTTTATTAGTATTTAAATTAAAAATCTAAAAAATTTCTTTGAACGGTGCCTTGAAATTTTTTTCTAGCTCACTTGAATATAGAGAAACACTCCTATGAATTTTCATAATTTTAGAGGTTTTTTGCTATTTTAAATAAATTGGGTCTTTGGTCTTTACTAGGGGCATTTTGGTCTTTTGTCAGAATTTAACAGTCAACCCTAATGGTCAAGTAACGACAGTGGCATATAATAAAATTTTAGTGCTATTGAGTGGCATATAATATATAGAGTGTTTTTCAATGGCATTTTGCATAAACCAACGCTTTTCAGTGTTATATAATTAATTATCCCAACTATTAAATGCCCTGTTCTTTCTAGCTTTTTAGCGGTTTTTAGCTTTTGGCTTCTCTCAGCAATAATTATTATTGGTTTAATAAATGGTGTTTACCAAGAGAAGCCAAAAATTAAAAACTGCTAAAAAGACAAAAAGAACAGAATCATAAGTCGCAACTCAAAAGAAAAAAGCTATAACATTGTTGCCTCTTGATAGGGTATGAACCCACAACCTCCACCATAAATACAGGATAATTTAACAATCGAACTACCGATTAATCGGCTAACATGGAGTTAGACTAATTGCAACCTGATATGTTCACAACATTAAACACTAACGAATGCCTAGTTCTTCGCTTAATTTGAATGGCGTTGCGCGCACGGCAGTCACCTTCACACCAACAAAGCAAAGGCAAAATCATAATGCAATACAACTATGCAAGTAATGCAACTGCATGAAGTTGTTATTGCGTGCCACCATGAACTAAACACTCTCATTAAAATATCAATAAGCCAAACAGAGCAGTAGACTGGTCCCTGCAAGCTAAAAGCTACACCAGCTGCGGTTGCGGCTCCACCATGAGATCTCAGTTACATCTGAGATATTGATAAACTTGAGAGTTCAGAATAGCAACCAATTAATGCTCATTAGCCTGACAGATATCAGCTTCTCTGTAAACATTGCATGCTAAAAGTTACACAGCATGAAGTAATGATGCATGATGGTAAAATTGAGTTTTTTTGTTTGTATTTGCATTGGTACAGTACTGTAGTACATGCCATCAAGTTCCACGGTGGGAAAAAAATGCAAAGCTTCTGTTCATCGATTTGTGGCTAGTAAGAAGGTGGCAACATAACATTAATCGATGATGTGCTAGTTGTCAGCACAACACCGATGCACGAGATGAGAATTGTGTAACGCACATTAAATAATTAGAAGTTTGGAACAAATCCATTTTCTAATTAGATTATGGCACAGTCTCAGAGTTGCATGATCAAGGCCAGCAGCCTCCTCTTGCAGGTGAGGCAGAGTCCTCTGTGTTTAACGTTGTAGGATCGGTGCCGACAATTAAAGGTGGGTAGGTGATTTTTAGAACTTTTTTCTTCTTAGTTATTCAAATCTTTACTTAATGACTATGATAATCACCAAATTTAGATTACATCACTTAGATTTAAGAAGACAAAGCAAGAAACCCGAGCTAACAATTCAATAGCCTTCAACCAAGGCCACTCAGACTATAGGTCATGGACCTGTTTGACCACTTGCCACTAGTCTGACCGCCGGGGTAATGCCAATCTGATTGGTCTCGTGTTCCCTGTCAGAAATCCTCTTGGGACAAAAGCTCAACAAACACTTCTAAATTTTGCGTGAGACTTATTCAAGCCATCAGGAACCCAAACCAAACATGAATTACTAGGTTCTTGGGCTCAAGTCTACTGAATCGAGGAAAAATCAAATTTAGGTTACAAGAACATCAAAAACCCTAAATCCTAAATTATTTCTTTCTTGTGAGGATATAAGGCATAATGATTTCTAGATCCATTTTCACATGTCCTAGCAAAGTAAATCAAGCAAGAGATTGAGCTAGACCAACCACAAACACATAATCACCAATCAATTTCAAGAACAAGCAAGACCAAGTAAGAACACAAATAAGAACATGATTGAGATAAAACTTTAATTTATTCTCAGTAAAGAAAGATATTTACAAGCTTGTGGATGTTACTAGGTGCAGCCACAACACCACTATTATCTATCTCAACTTTCTTGCTTGCAACCATGAAATGAGATAATGTGGAGGAAGAGATCTTAACCATAGGATTCTTGGATCTAGCCACCTTCTCTCATTCCTACTAAATAACTAGCACACAGATAACTCTAACAGGTCCAATCCATTAAAGAAACCGAGAAACCCATCAACCCCAACTAAGACGGGTTTTACATACTGACACACGTTTTTCAAAGCGTTTACAAGACTCAATTCGCTAACACCTTAGTGATTGATCCACTTATATTTTCATATCTCCTTGACCTAAACCACTTCTCCTTTACGCCTCCTCGTGCTACAGTTTTGATCAAGTTACAAACTCGGTATTTGGCCAACTACCAAAATACCTTCGACGAACCTTTCAGGCACCTTCCCTTAACCCCATAACTGCCTTCACCTCAAAACACCCTGACATGCTTTGACACGTAGTCCATATGCCCAATGACTTGTCGTCACGCCTTCACACATTCGGTCTCCCCTGAACAATCTCTACATGCATCAGCCTCGCCACAATCCTGTTTTCTTTGTGCTCCTACTTTGCGACATAACCTCACCTGGACTTACACAACTGCTCTGAACCTCCGCTTCCCCGCCTAGTCTCGGTCCATCGCTACCAACCGTTACGTCCTCCAAGCCGCACATCTAAAGACCAAATAACCATATCGAGCACAAGTTCTTTACACGTTAGCCAAAACAATGTATCATGCAATGCAATACAATTATGACCAAAGAACCAAGATCAAATCTCCCAAAATCGCTCAAATTTTAGAAAATCAAACCGCTGCTAGTCTGACCGCCACCACCATTCCGGCCAGACCGCACCCATGGTTTGACCGGTCAGACCACCCCATACAAATGTCTAAGTCATTCAGAAAATCCTTTTTGGACTTTTCGGTATTTCTCTATCTAGGTTTTCTCACAACTCTATTTACAATGAAACCTAGTGCAAACTCATCACTAAACAATCCCTCACAATAGTTTGGTCCAAAATCCCTAAAATTCCACAAAAGCAACCTAGGCCGGTCTGACCGCTCATCCCATACCAGTCAGTCTGGCTTGACATTTTTAGTCTAAGTCTTCTGCGGTCGTTCTGATCAGCCTATAGGACGGTCTAACTGCCCATGCACAACGGTCTGACTGGCCATGCAAATCGGTCAGACCACCCTACTACCAAAACCATTAAAAATTAAGGTTATATTGCACAACCAAAATTCAATTAAACAAATATGCCAATTATATATTGACCACTGTTATCTCACATGATCTTTCAAACTTTAACAAATACTTTATCTTCAAGCCGATCACTGCCAAAGGACTACACTAAAAAAGTAAAAAAGAAACAAAAGAGAATAGGTTATTGTTACAAGTTGCTGATCGGAGTGCACTGCCTCTATTTTGGTTGTTTGTAACGAATGGTCTATTTTGGTTGTTTGTAAGGAATGGTACTAGTTAATTATCTACCAGTACTGTCATTGTACGTATTGTACATGTCATGCATGTGGATAATATGTACGGTCCTGCGACCAACAGCGCTGAAAGAACAATCGGGAAAGATTAGTCGTACCAGCTAATAATAATGCCGGACACATGAATTCATGGAGCTTTGTCTAACATCTTGCAAGAGCAGCAGTGGCCTGTTAAGACTTTAGGGCGGCTTGCATATGTGATATGTTTAAGCAACGCTGAGATGGATCTGCCTCGCTTGTAATTTAGAGAGAGAATGCGACAGTAGTTCGAAATACAACAATTCATACGATTAAAATTCCGAAACCAAACAGGTTAAATACTCATGTCGGATCGGAGGAGCTTGATGAATTGGCTAGTATTAAATATGGTTAACCCTTACACATCAATTGGATCTTAATAATAAAGAGTAGTTACGTGTGAACAGTTTAAGCTTAAGCACGCAAGCAATGATCAACAGTTTAGCCTTATATGGTAACACAGGATCACAGGCACATACGTCTCCGCTTTGGTGTAGTAATGTACACGCATGACGTAAACGGAAACCATTAGGTATTTCTCAAGAAGTAAGTCAGCGCATCAGTTCACATCTTAACGACCTCAAGATGATAAGAGAGAATCCCATATAATTATGGTGTAAGTAGTTATCCCGGCAGCAGCATCATGAACTTACTTTATTTTCATGAGCTTATACTGTTTTACGCCCACGAATATTATGTAAGGGGGAGTTGAAATGTCAGAAACGCATATTAGTTCTTATGCTACTTACATGTTCCATCACAGTCAACTATAATGTCAGATTTAAGCCAGGGCAGATAATCAATCACTATCATATCCTTCATTCCTGAACAGTGCCGGCAATAAACGAACTAGAGATCTTTCCCTAAGTAGCTGACCCTCAAAAGAACACAAACGACAATGCGGTTCATGCGGTTCAAAGAACAAGAACCAAAGAGGAGCACTTGGAATTAATGGCATCAATCTGCTGCTGACTGTAAAATGGTAGACGAAAGAGATGTTGCAATTACTAAGTACACATACACAAGTGTGAGTGGCATCATGTGGGCAAGCATAATTTTCTTCTTTCTTTTATCAGCCCCGTATGTACAATACAAATGGTACAGAATATTTACAGTGTGGCGCAGATGAGCAGCGCTTCCGGTGAACTATGCACCCTTCGGGTGCAACTTCAACAACAGTACTATGATAAGCACAGCACAATGTCTGCTTCCTTGATTTGGGTATGTGGATCATTCATTGCTCCTTTTGTGCATCTGGAAACAATTGCAGTATTTGCGCCCTGGATATACAGTTTCAGACACGTTTCAACACTTTTATCAGACACAGAACGTACTAAGCAAAGTAACAACGTTGGAGAAAAATAGTGATGCTTGAAAGAAATTTGATCAAAATTGAATACTAATACACCGCATACTGTACCAGATATACTTCAGATTAAGACTATATCAGCAAATACAAAAAATCAAATTGAAGAATTAGTATCGAAAATTCGTTTTCATCAGCAAGACAGCACACTTTGTTACTTGGGCATGTTTTTTTTTAAAAAAAATCAACAAATCAAACCATGGGTCAATAACAATTCCTACGGCACTAAATTGTTGTTGCCCTCTCACTGGTACATGGAGTTCATACAAGGGGAAAATATCCTACACCACTAGGAGCGTTAGCTAAATGCTATACAGGAAAAATGGCACGATTCCCTTCAAGCCTCAAATAACATAAAATTATTTGCATGTGTGAAGGATGGGATGAGTGCTTACGTTAGTCGCTTTGCAACAAAGAACACAGGTATTCCTTTTAGTTTCCCTCCATGGGAAGGTTTCAGCTCATCAATTACTTTCTCTGCTTGAGTACCAGCGGCAGTCAAGACAAACTGCAAAAAAACAATGTTGTGAAGATGGACTCAGACTCTGTTGCACACGTGTTGGATCATGAAATACAAAACAGTAGTCCTTTTTCTATCGGACAAACAAGCAGTTAAGCTCTGTTATAACATCATAAAGGAACAGAACGGACAGGTTATCATAGTGTCCATAATATATGAGGATCTCCTAACAACATGGTGTAACTCAGTGTAATTAAGGAGGGGTCTCGCTAGTATCACATGAATTTTCATGTCTAGAGTTTATTATGCCCATTCTACAAAGAAGGAACATGTCTGAATAGAGCGGGAAAAGCATTCAACTATTGCGAAGTCTTAAAAGTTATCAAATGACAAAAGCATGGACTGCTACTGGAAAGTACTTCTCCGTACCAATGGATAAAGTATTGCCATCACACCATAACTTGCAAGAGGAGAGAAGAAGAAATATGGAAGTACACATGGACTACCTGTGTAAGCAATATGGCACCAAAGAATGTGTCAGAATCGCGGAAATACTAGCTAGCGACATATAAGCTCTTAAAGAATATAAAGAAACAACAACACAGTGGGAAGCTATCTATATAAAAGTAAGCTAAAACAAAACAGCAACACCCAGTTACAAGAGGTGTTTGTGCTACATAACAGTTTGACAAACAGCTCACCTGGAATTCTTATAGGATGTAAGTTCTTTAAAATACACAAGGTATATGTGCCTTGGGAATGGATGGGAACCTATTAGAGATGTGGTTGTCCATTTAAGATTGGAGATTATAATGAAATGGTTCCAACTTGGTGCAGTAATCAGGATTGATGCCCATAGCAGATTTAATGTGTTAAGCATGCTGAACAAAGTTGAAAGAATTAAGATTCTGTAATCACTAAAACCTTCCCATGGGAAACTGGAAGTATGGATGCGTGAGGTTCTTAGCAAGAAAATATGCACACAGATGCAAAAGGGCTTAAATTATTTCACACTCGTAGTTACTAAGAATGAAAAAAGTTATTTTTTCGGTTCTTTTTTCCATCGGTTACATTTGCCTAACTGAACTGAGACTGAGAGGCATTTGCACCATACGATGACAAATTATCAACATACCAAATCCAGCAAAGAAAGCCCAATTTGACTCGAAGAAATCAAGTCGGTTATTCAAACTCACTGCAAAGAAGTTCCACTTGTACCTGAGAAAAAAGTTGGCAGCAATAAAAGTAACTTTGTACATGTATAACACATTAGGAAAAGTTTGAAAGAACACTGAAAGACATTCAGATGTACATACTCGAAGCAGTAGTAGGCATACATCAAAGAAAGGAGCAGGAAGTTCATGGCTGTGCCAAGGTAAGGTATGTAGCCAATCACTGAAACCTGCATGGTATCGGCTTGAATATTAGTGACAATGCAGATATTATGAAAAACAGCACCATAAAAGCTTAAATTAGAAGGAGACACAAAATGCAAAGATCATAATTTTATGATTTTAGGTATCCAGTGAGACATGAGGAATGAAAACATAATGAGCATAGAACCATACCTCAATAAAGAAAATAGTCAAAAGAATGAGTGAATAAACCTGTTCTCCAATACCAATTGCAACCCTAACAACAATATGTCAGCGCATGGAGCAGGTAAAATCCAACCAGCTACGAGCGATTTTTAATGTGAACACACCTACCCATCAAATCCTTCAGGCCTATCTTCTGATTCAGTTATGTTGTGAGCATCCATCGCTTGAGTTGCATCTAGGCTCTTACTTTTCACAACATCCAAAGCATGCTTGGCAATGTCATTATACCTGACGTAAGATGCCAACATCACAAAAGGGATAGTAGGATGCTCCCTTGTTTAGTATCTGAAACATGTGTACCTTGAGGTAGTAAAAGCAAGAGTTCGTACCTGTAACAATGAAAAATTGCATAAAAATTGAGAATTGAGTTTTCCATATAAAAAATTCCAAAAAAATATCCTTGAATAAATCCCCAAGTTTAGTTTCTTTTCATCTCAGTTTACTTTGTGACGTTGAAACCCAACAAGGACTGCACCATAGACAACACGCAGAATATTAAACAAAAAGAAAACATAAATAGAGCAATTCTATGATTCTATCTGCCTGATGCAAAACCAAAACTCATTTCAATATTTGCTAACTACATCTCCCACTCTCCCAGTGCCAATAGCAAACTTATGTATGGATGGATTTATGAATAGTGGTGTGTACATTTTCTTACCCTGTTACTCTGATTCTACTTTCTAAGGTAAAATGTTGCAAAACAGATTAATCTTATCAAAAGAAATTAGGCATAACACCATCAATCAGGAGATAAAAAGTTGTTCCAGAACTTGTGGCATGGTGCACCCAAAAGAGCAATTTCTAAGTGGTTAGAACGAGGCTCTAGAGTGCCTTGCTGGTATATTTGAAGTTTGAACCCATAGTTGCTGAGTGTATATCTTAACTGTAGCAGTAATAGAAATTGGGCAATTTCTGAACCTAAAAGGTTAAACTGCAATAGTGGCATCCAGAAGCTTTTCAGTTCAACAACAATTTAACTGATATTACTGTGGTTTGATACATACATAGAATTATAGTAATGATGGATTGCTCTTGATAATTACTTATAAAATTTGATAGCGTATTGACTGCTGCTAGATGACTCCCTTATCAACTCGAACCAAGGGTCTGTTCTTTGAAAAAGGAACCGATAGTCTAGCAAATATGGGAAGTAAGATATCAAGTATGGGGAAGGACCCAACATACCAAAGTGTGCTTAATATGAAGCTGAAGATGTAAAGTGGATAAAACCAAAATACCTGAAAGAGACTTCAGTTATAAGAAACCAACATACAATAGCAATGCAGCATATTTTTGAAAAAACTGTAATAACGGAAATACATATATTAAGGTACCACACATACTATAAACAGTACAAGGACATGATAGGAAAGGTAAACTGAAGAAATATTGCAGGTTGGCCCCAGGGAATCATACAAACTAGTGTTGGGTTTCTCATCTAGAAATTTTAAAACATACAGAGCATCAAGCCTGTCAATGGGAAAATGTAAATGAGGCTTAAAAAAATATAGCATTGCGCATTTGAACCACTATTGCCACAAAATATCGCAGGTAAATTGACAAAAGATTCCAGGTTGGCCCCACGGAATCATACAAACAAGTGCTGGAGTTTCTCATCTAAGAATTTACAACGTATAAAGCTTCAAGCATGACATTGGGAAAATGTAAATTAGGCCAAAAAAAAAAAGCATTTCGCATTTGAACGAAGTCACAAGCTTTCCTACCTGCTCCTCAAGTTCTATTCAGGTTCAAGTGTATTATTGAAAAGATAAGCTACCACCAGTAGATCGTTCCAATGCTAGTGTCTAACCTTCCAGCATACATTTTTTGAAAGGATAGTGATCTGATATCAGTTAATGATCAATACTCATGTGCCACTCTATGCAATGCCAAATGCCAATAACTTCGTATTGGAGGGAAAGGAACTCGAAATTGTTGAGGTAAGTTCAAACAATTATTGCATAAGCAACATGATCAGTACCCTTATAAGATGCTTACTCATAACAAGCATCACTTACATAGAAAATCTCGACAAGGCCAGAGCGTAGGAATGAATAGGTTGCTACAGCCACCGTGTGATCGCATAGATGTTGCCCCCGCAAATGATCGCATTGCTCAGGTAGTATCCACAAAAGAATTGGAATCACCACCGATTTCAGGGTTAACAAGCTATAAAGTATAAGATTTATTATAAAGAGGTATTCATGAGATGGAAAACAAAAAATATCTAAGCAGGAACATTCAAAACAAGATTAGTAGACTGCTGCTGAGCTGACATGACCGGAACTAAACAATATAATTCCCCTAATCTTGAGACAACGTAATTGAGTAACCAAAGTGACATACAGATGGAGAACTACGATAAGTCAAATGACCATTATGCTCTGCTTCTGCATGATTCCAAACAGCTCATCAAGCTCCATCGAGTTCATTATGCTATTTCATCCGAGAACGCACCCTACAGCATTCGAGGCTAAGGCTAAGGCCCTGTTTGGAGCACAGTAATTTCAAAGGAATCAGTTCAATTCCAGCAGAATTATAGGAAAATCTCCATGTCCCAAATAGGGCCTAACTATTTCCAGACGGCTGATTCCAAACTACACAGCTTGCTATTGCTAATCTTGCTACCCTCGAAGTCCCTATAAACGGGATAATTAGCGGTTGCTATACAAAGCACAAGCGCAAGCTTCGTAAGGCAAAAATATACGGGCGTCTTCCTCGCAAAAAAAAAGAAGCAAAACGACAAATTTAGGCGAGACTCAACCTCAATTACGAACAACCGTACCTCCCCAGGAAGATGAACCCGTTGAGTAGGAAGCACTGGGCGATCCTGATCGAGAGCGCCCTCGAGCTGCATCCAACAAACCACACGAGAAGGTTACTAACGGATTTGAAAAAAAAAATGCTTAGCACAGGATTAGAGTAGACTAAAGCTGCCCCCGAAAACCCCAAAAAAAGAACACCCAAAAATCGAGAGGGTGAGTAAGGGCAGGGGAGGCGGACCTGGCGCAGAAGGAGACGACGCGGTGGAGGCGCGCGGCCTGGAGGAACCCGGCGAGCCAGAGCACCGCGGCCGGCTTCGCTTGCGACGCAAGCGACTCCATGGGAGGAGTAGGCGGAGAGGTGGGGGAAGAGACTCCTGTTTTGTTTTTGCTTCGCGTCGCGAGGATAATCGATTTGATGAGATGGGCATAGGCATAGGCAGCGAGACCAGAGGCGGTTCCATGTTCTCCGTGAACGAGGAAGGAAAGCGGATTCTTAAAAAAACACACAAGGCGCGTCTCCTCTCCGTTGTCTCGTTGTCTGAAGTCATGGGCCTCCAGGAGGCCAGGGTTTCAGCTATCTCGCCACAGTGCAACGGCGCTGCTGCTGCGCTCTCCCGCTGGCAAACAAAAGACCCAAACCAATCCACCTTGATTTCGACAGAAAAGGCAGGCCGGCCCATTGGAAAGTAAAGCTACGCTCTTTTCAACTGTGACTACTGAATGCTTGTGCGTTGCTATGAATTTTTAAAATTTATCATACTACATATTTTAAAACTCACGGGTGGTAAAATTTTTTAGAATATGCATACAAACATGTTCTAAAAGTTTTTAAATCCGTCAAATAAGTCGGGAGCCATCGATCACACCTCGTGGTCATAAGTCGGAAGACACCAACCACACCTCGCGGTCATAGGTTGGGAACCCTCGAGCACACCTCGTTGTCTTAAGTCAGAAGCCGTCGACCATCGCGCGTGATCGTAGGTCGAGAGCGGTCGACCATCGCTGGTGGTCGTAAGTTGGCAACAGTCGACGATCGATCGTGGTCCTAAATCGGGAGCCTTCGATAATGACTCATGGTCGTACATCGGAAGCTGACGACCATCGTTCGTGGTCGTAAGTCGGAAGCCATCGAGGATACCTCGTGGTCGTAACTCGAAACACATCAACCAGCACTCGTGGTCGTAAGTCGGAAGACATCGACCACACCTCATGGTCGTAAGTCGAAACACATCGATCAGTGCTCATGGTCATAAATTAGAAGCCATTGATCATACCTCGTCGTCTTAAGTTAGAAGCCATCGACCATTGCACGTGATCGTAGGTCGGGAGCGGTCGACCATTGCTGGTGGTCATACGTTGGCAGGCCTCCGGAATGCTTGTGCCCTGTTGCCCGACTATTGGTGATACCCTACTCGGCCCTGACTTCGACCACTGCCCCCCTTTGACTTTAACCATTGCCCCCTTCAACCACTGTCTCCTTCGACCATAGCCCTTCGACGTCGACCACTTCCCCCTTCGACCACGGCCCCCTTCAACCACGGCTTCGACTTCGACCACCTTGTGGGTCTTGCCGTCGAGGGTGGGGAGCCCGATCTCAGGGGTGACCTGGGGGTAGGGGATGGGGATATCCAACTGGGGAGGGGGAACTCGTAGTGGTAGAGGTGGTGGACGAACCAGTAGGTGTCCTCCAGGTTGGCGCTACAACTACGACCATTATCGCTATGACCACGTCCACGGACGCTACGACTACGACCACGACCACGACTTTGACCACTACCCTTTTGACTTTGACCACTGACCACTTCAACCACTGTCCCCTTCTACACTTCCCTCTTCGACCACGGCTTCGACGACGACCATGGATCTTCGACTTCGACCACTGTCCCCTCAACCACTGTCCCCTTTGACCACGGCCCTTCGACGACCATGGCCCTTCAACACCGACCGCTTCCCCCTTTGATCAGGGCCCCCTTCCACGATTTCGACTTCGACCAAGGATATTTGACTTTGATTATGGATCTTCGACTTCGACCACTGTCCCCTTCGACCACGGCCCTTCGACGTCGACCACTTCCCCCTTTGACCACGACCCCTTTCGACCACGGATCTTCGACTTCAACCACGGATCTGCGACTTCAAACACTGCCCCCTTCGACCATAACCCTTTGATGACCATGTTCCTTCAACGTCGACTATTTCCCCCTTCGACCATGGTCCTTCGACGTCATCCACTTCCCCTTTCAACCATGGCCCTCCTTCTACCATGGTTTCGACTACGACCACGGATCTTCAACGTCGACCACGGATCTTTGACTTCGACCACTGCCCCCTTCGACAACTGTCCCCTTTGACTATGGCCCTTCGATGTCGACCACGGCTTCGACTTCGACCACTATCCCCTTCGATGACCATGGCTCTTCGACGTCGACCACAGATATTCGACTTTAGCTACGACCCCTCAACCATGGCCCCCTTCGACCACAGCCCAAATGTCAATCCTTCAACTTCGACCACAGCCCTTTGACTTCGACCGCGGTCCGACTTCGTCCACGGTCCTTCGACTTCGACCACTGTCCCCTTCGACCACCTTCCCTTCGACCATGGTTTGAACTTCGACAACAACCCTTCGACTTCGACCACGACCTGACTTTGACCACAACCCTTCGACTTCGACTGCAGACCGACTTCATCCACGACCCTTCGACTTCAACCATTGCCTCCCTTCGACCACTGTTCCCTTAGACCATGGCTTGGACTTCGATCACGACCCTTCGACTTTGACCATGGCCTGACTTCAACCATGGCCCTTCGACTTCGACCATTGCCTCTTCGACCACGGCTTCAACTTCGACCACGGATCTTTGACTTCGGCCATGGTACCCTTCAACCACGGCTTTGACTTTGACCACGGCCCCTTAACTATGGCCATGTCCACCTTGACCACGGCTCCATTTGACCACGGCACTGATTTTGACGACTAGCTTGAGAGACCAAAATCACTAGACAGTGCAACGGGCTCCGAGCGAAGAGCAGGAGGAGGTAGAAAGGCTCACCGGGCGAGTGACCGCTAGGCAGCAGCTGCGGGGGGAGAGCCACGTGGGTGGGCGCAGTAAGAGGAAGCCACCGCTACCATTACCGAGCGCCCTTCTCTCTGATCCACCAGCCGTTTCCTCGACCACCATTCTCTCTGATCCACCGGCCGCTGTCGCCGAGCGTTGTGCCGCTAGTTGGAGGGGCGATAAGAGATGGAATTGGTGGTGGTGCCCTGGGGAAAGTTGGGGGACTGCGACCAGACACTACCGCGCAGGGAAGGAATTGGTGGCGGCGCCGAGGAGGAGGAGGCG
Organism: Dendrocalamus sinicus; assembly: GCA_036346575.1. NCBI lineage: Eukaryota > Viridiplantae > Streptophyta > Magnoliopsida > Poales > Poaceae > Dendrocalamus > Dendrocalamus sinicus. The sequence goes on from CM070650.1 coordinate 17,843,527, forward strand.
CTGCTCGAGGGTTCGGGGGAGAAGGAGGCGGTGTTTGCGGGAGGTGGAGGTGGGGAGGCGACGGTGGGCAGATGGGAAGAGGAGGCGGCGGGTAAATGCGTTGGGGAGGCGATGACGGGGATGCGACGCTGCTGGGGGAAGTTAGGGGACTGCGACCAGACGGTGCCGTACGCGGAAGGAATTGCTGGCGGCGCTAAGGAGGAGGTGCGACACGAGGGCTCAAGGGAGAAAAGGAGGCAGCGGTTGTAGGAGGTGGAGTGGTTGCAGGAAGCGGATGATACGGGGAAAGAGAAGAGGAGGAGCGTGGCCCACGTGTCGGCCCGACCTTTTCTACGAGGAGCGAAAGAACTAGCTACATGCGGATCTGGGCGACTGCTATTTGGTCGGACTGCTGAGAAGAGAGGAGAGAGAACGAACCGACGACCACCAACTCATATTTTTATAATTGTAAAGATTTATAATTTAAAAATACTTATAAATAATTCTAATAACTTTGATCCTGCCATAAGTGCTTATATAAATAAATTAAAAGCTAATAGATCATATGAAAAAAAGCTATCCCAATAAATTACTTCAAAACAACAAAAAATATCTTATTTATTTATTCATTCGAAATAAGTCATCAACCATAGGCTCAGTTCTTTTGGACTTATTTTTACAGTAATTTGCTATTAAACGATATGTTTTTAAGACAGGGTTTACAGATAAATTGTAGTACAAACTTTACCGAGTTTAGTTATACTAGCCAAAATCGCATGCAACTTTCTCTCTATGTACTATTCTTTTTAGAATAGAACAGAATTTAAAAACTATAACTATAGATCATAAATCTTAGCTTAAAAGAACCCACTCTCCTCCGGAGGCATTTCGGCTGGATTCCCAAGTTTGGCATAACGGCCCCGTCGAGTAGGAACGAAGGATTGCGGGGTTTCCAAGATTCCGGAAGCTTGCTTCGCCAGCGACGGTACGGTAGCTTCCTTTCTTGGATTACAGCCGTGTGGGAATCGATTCGGGGGCGTTTCTTCGCTCCAAATGTTCTCACGCCAACTTTCTTGCACGCCACTAGTATTTTTCCTTATCCTCTATAAAAAAGGTATTTGTTCTTACATTAAAAAAATATTTATTTCTAGGGTTTCCACTATTTACATAAAAATTACTACTGCCTCGTGCCAAAAAAAAAAATCCAAATTTCTGATCTTGGAAACTACCTTGTGACTAGTACTTCGAGGTAGTACCTTCCTCGTCTTGGTGGCGGCGACAGGTTAAGACTTTGATAAAAACCATATAATTAGGCTAGCCAGGACGATCACACTGTTTTACTGTGAAAATGGAGGCCAGCAATGGTCGGTCAGGCGAAGTAGATGGCGAGGAATAACATTGCAACCAACGAGTTACGTATTGGGACGGTGGAAGGCAGTCACCAGTCCTTGATGCCTTGTTTTTGACTCGGGTATAAATATGTGTCTCTACCTCTCCCAACCCTGCCACAATATTCTAGGCCAAATCATCTCCAAGTCATCTCTCTAAGATAAATCCACTGATCCAGGTGTGTTAATCTTTCCTTGTGTTACACTAATTTGATCTGCTAGATGTGCTTGTTGACTGAAAATCGTTGATGTCAAAACTTCATCAAGATTATGTCCATCGTATTATTGAATACATTAGGTGACCTTGTGCAAACTCTTTACTGCTGGGGTCCCTTTATTTACTGTAACAAAATAGAATCGCTGCCAGCACATTTATACTCTGTCTGTTCGAATGATTGTCACTTTTGACCACTTCATTTTGTTCACAAACTTGTCACACAATTTCTTGATGCATAATTTCCCACTTTATCCTCATTATTTTTTCCTATTTCCGTTCCCCACCGCGCATATGGTGGGCCTAAGGTCACCTGGATACAGGTATAAAGTGTGTTTTGGTCATATTGGGGGAAGACAAATTATTGCATAGTTAACTAAGCCTCGATGAAAAGTGGCAGATTGTAAATGGTGGGAGTACAATGGAAGTTATTTACATGTCAGAATTAGCAAACTAAATGTCAGGATTAGCAAATTAAATGCCAGATTGTTTTATTTGTGAGAAAAGAGACGGTTAAGTTGGCAATTTATTTGACATCCTCCGGCACCACCGTAAAAACCACTCACCTCCCTCCTCCATCGCCCAAATCCTCGGCGCGATCCAACATCGAAAAATTCGTTTGATTTCCTAGAAAGAATTAGCGGACTCCATCATGATACGATGTTGTACACCAAATATGATCGTCAACAATTCTTTGGTAAACTAATGGACTGTACCAAACATTGTGATGATGTACTGTTGGTCTCGCCCCTGGGCAGGGATTAAAATCTCGGTAACTGTTCAAAAGCATTTAAACGAAATTTGGATTTTTTGGGTATGTTTTAACTAGCACGGTGGCCCCATGTACACACCTGCGTAGGCATCATTTTTAGAGCATATTTAATTAGTTTAACGGTACATATGTGATGGATAATAAATAAACTACATGCAGAACATAAATGATTGCAGATCACATAAAAGAATTCAAATATTAGAATTTCTACTTTGATTTAATTTCTATGTTTGTATAATTGGAATGATTTTGTGATATTAATGTATAGTAGTATATATTAAAACAAAGAATATAGATTATATCTATGAGAGGAAATACTTATTCTTTATAATTTTTAATCAGTATCTCCAACAATAGAGACAATAGTTGTATCCATATTAATATAACTAGTTGTATACCGCATGTTGCAACGGAAAAACAATTGCCATACATATAACACATCTTTGATTGTCATAATCTAATCATTGACGTCGTGATACATATTAACAAACGTAAGAACATTAATTTTCCATGGGAACGTGTGATGTGGGGACGAAAAGAGCGTGCTATGTGCATGGAGAGGAAAGGATGACGAACAAATTCTTCTTTTATATTAGTAGAGATTTAAAAAATGCAAATTATAGATATTGTAGTCAAGTTCATGTATGTGCATGGATCCTTTGAGCTTAATTCTATCTCTAGTATTTCGTGTTTTAATTTCATACAAGAATTCTCTAACCATACGTGCATGTATATCACGATGCCAATCAATTTTATGCGCACTTCCATAGATCAAGAAAAATCATTTGCTATGATCTGTTAATCATAAGAAGGATCCACCTAATTAAGAGATAGATACTTTCTTTTTCGAGAATTTCTAGCAATCATTCTCATTTGTCAGGTAACATCCATCGGTTATGAATTAGTAAATATAATTTGGGTCCACCAAATTAAGGGTTAGACACTTTTTTATTTTTAGAAGAATTTCTATAATATTTCTCTTTTTTCTTAGCAGATGTAATCAACCATCCTAAGTTTTTATTGTAGATAGAGAATACCCAACAATTGATATAGTTCAACTTTAATTAGTAGCCACCACATCGACAGTGATTCTAGCAAAATAGTTCAAAGATATAAAACACACATTATTGGAAAACATGCATGTGGAACATGTCTTGTCTTTTTTCCTTTCTCCTTGTTTTTCTTGCCGAGCGTCACTTTTTTCATACATGGTTTTTTACTCATTTATTTTGCTTATCCATGTCATTCTTTTGCTCTTGTATGTGGCTTTTAGTACGGGCCATCTAGGATTTTTTTATTTATTGGGTTCATCTAGAATCTATAACGGATAGCCTTGTTTTATAAGATTCCTTATTTTATCTAAAAAAATCCACTTGTAACTGTTTACTGACCATAATAAGGGTCCACTAAATTGAGAGATGAATGCTTTTTTTTTGAGTATTTCTATCTTTAATAACTTAAAACTCGTGTCATTAACTTTTAGTATATAATGGATAGATTTTGTTTTTTAGGGATTTATTTTGGAATTCATATGGAAATCAAATTGCTATTTTTTATTTTGTCCTGAATTTTAGTTAATTTATATTGTACTTGACATGAACTGCTTTTAAAATTTACTAATTTTATATTATTTATTATTCTAAAATTTAGATCTTTATGGATGTTACCTTAGATGTTGTATGGAAATCAAATTGATAATTTTATTTATTTTTAATCCAAATTTTAGTTAATTTGGATTATACTTGACATGTTTTTTTTAATTTGAGCTATTCTAACATGGGTTTGTGAGATAGATATAGATAGCTTGATCTTTCTAGTTAATACGAGAGCTTCCTTGGAGTGCCTAATTATTATATGTTTATAAATTTTTAATATTTTTAGAATTTAGGTTTCAAATTTGTTTACAAATCAAATATCTTATTATCATTTATCTTTATTCTGAATCTGCATTTTTTTGGATCAAACTTGTCGTAGATTTCTTTTTAGTTTTAGGCCAGAATTTGTATAAAAACCAATTTCTGTTTTTATTTTAATTATTATTCCCAATTTGCTTTTTAGGGTTTTACTTTGAAATTTATATGAAAATCAAATTGCTAATTTTATTTTATTTGTAATTCTAAATTTTAGTTAATTTGGATTGTATTTGACATTGACATGAACTCTTTCTTTTAATTTGCTTTTTTGTTTAATTATTATTTCGAATTTTATTTATTTATGGATGTTACTTGGGTAGTCATATAGAATTCATATTACTAATTTTTCTTTATTTTTAATTACAAATCTATCTTAAATCGGATTGTACTTGACTTAGATTCTTTCATTTAATCTGGGCCGTTATAATTCAGGTCCACCAGATTGATGGCTATCTTTCTATAAGTATATAATTAGTGTGTGTGTATATTCTAATATCTTTAAGTCAACTATCAAATATAAGCATTTAAAATTAGGACCCACCAAAATAAGGGTGGGATGCTTTGTTTTTTTATAAGAATTTATAGCATATGTATCATTTTTTCTTATAAGCTCTAAAAGGCATGTTATCAACTTTTAGTATATAATAGATAGATTTGCGAGATGAACTAGATTTTGAAATATAATTATAATAGAGATGAAATGTAGATGAAATTTAATGTATTCTTTTAGAAAATCAAATGTGAGCGCAGACTGGCAACATTCAAATTAGATCGAAATTGTTTTGATCGGAGGAGTTTTTTTTGCTGCTGGGACCAGCTTACCATGAATGTTAAGACTCCTACTAAAACCCAAAACTCTGCACACTAAATGCAGCCTGCAAGAAGAGGAGCTATAATAGCAAAGCAGTGATCAAGGCGCAGGGGAGAGAAGAGTTCCCATTAACCCTTCTATGGCGACCATCGCATCCAGTACCATCGGCAGAGGCAGGCAGTTGCGGTCCGCCTCCACCATCGTGGCCTTCACAGAGAGCGGCCAACACCTGCTCAAGATCGACGGCTACTCCTGCTCCAAGGACGTCCCGAGCGGTGATGAAATCAGGTCTCGATCTTTTCGCGTCGGTGGACACAACTGGCACATCCGCTACTACCCCCATGGTGTCAGCTCTGATTACTCCGACTACATATCCATTTTCGTCCATCTTGACTATAATGTTGCCCAAGGCGTGAAGGCGCAGTACGCGTTGAGCTTACTCGACCATGCCGGGAAGCCCGTGCCGGCCTACACCTGGAGCAGCAGCGGGGTGGTTACCTTCAGTAACATGGGTTGGGGGTCCCGGATTTTCATCAAGAGGGATGTACTGGAGAAATCAGAGCACCTCCGGGACGACTGCTTCACGATTAGGTGCGACTTGACGGTCATCGAGGAGATACAGACAAAGGATGTCGACGTCCCAACTCCACAACCTCCACCTGTGGTGGCAGTGCCACCGTCGAACCTGCATCGAACCTGGCGGCCTCCTCGCGGCAAGAGGGGGACGGACGTGGCGTTCGTGGTCGGCGGCAAGGCGTTCGCGGCGCATAGGCGTGCTCGCCGCCGGTCTTCGTGTTCGGGAGGAGCTCTTTGGCCCAACAAAGGAGAGCGCCGTAGCCAACGTCGTATGCATCGATGACATGGAAGCGCAGGACTTCGAGGCCTTGCTCTACTTCATATACACCGACTCATTGCCAGAGATGAAAGGAGAAGAACAGGCTGCAATGCTCCCAGATCTGATTGCAGCAATGAACAGTATAAAATGGAGAGGCTAAGGTTGATTTGTGAAGATAAGTTATGCAAGTATGTAGATGTGAGCCTTTGTGGCGATCATCCTGGAATTTCTTTGAGCAGCACCATTGCCATGGGCTTAAAGAGGCATGCTTGGAGTTCCTTGAGCATCTAAGCAAAAGCCGTCCCTCCATTTTAAAGGATATAATTACCAAGCGTGCTGCGGCACCGTAGATGTTTCAATGGTAGTCTTATTATGCAGCGAGTTCTCTTATGTTGAGGGCATGTCCAATCAACCTCATCTGTACCCCCATCTCAAAACACTATGTACACAGTCATGAAAGGTTCAGAAAGATTAAATGGGTGGTGATATAAGCAAGCATTATTGTACAAAAATTGAACTCTAAGTGAATTTACTATAGGTGAAACAAGAATGACAAATTTCAGTTGATAGTAGTAACTTTTATCTATCTTGTTTTCTTTTTATTTGGGGAAAAATCCATAACCCTTTTAAGTCAACTACTTTTTAGTTTGCCCTATATGTCATCTTCATTTACTTTGCCCTCCCTAATTGAGTTACCATGCAAATAACCCCAAACCGCACGGTAATGCTATTTCTCGTGATTTTCGCTATGTTTGACACTTGTTTCAATTTTTTTAGTATTTATTTTAATAATTTGAGTGATTTCAATTTGTAATATATGATTTCAATACTAATGTTTAGCACTGAAATAGGATATTATAAGCATTGGGTCACTCAAATAATTGAAGGAAGTACTGAAATCTTTTGAAAAAGTACTAAAATCATTGAAACAAAGTGTATAAGATAATGAAAACCATGAGAAATAACATTAACATGCATTATGGGGGTATTTGTGATGTAACTTAAGATACGGGAGACAAACTAGAAAGGCACGTGACTCATGATCGAGGTGGTTTATGTATTTTCCTTTTAGTTTTGGATTTACTTTCCAGTAGATTTGTTTCCTTATGTGTAAACTAGCAGGGTGACTCGTGCATTTGCACGTGTAGATTTATTTCAAAATTTTTAGTATCAAATGGTATAATTTAGATGTTTAAGAACTAATATGCTTATGATTCTTGTAGGCTATTTATGATTTTAATGCATCGCAAGCATTGAAAATAATAAAAGAAGTTTAAAGGAAAATACAACTTAAGAAATGTAATTGAATTATGAGCTTGATGGATTGAGATTCTTAAAAAAAATAAACACTCTCCATATGCATGAATCATGTAGTTGCACGCCCCCCATTCTTCCTCATTTAGTTACACTTTGCCAAAAATATATGCATGCGCATGCACCTCTATTTAATCTAAAAACAATATATTGATTATATATATACGGCAATCTTTTTAGTTTACATGATATTATAGTATGTTGCCCACATATGCACCGATGTACCATGGCATGACCTATCTTGAACTTACAATCCCTCACATGTTGGATGCCCCACCGAATCATGTGTCTTCTATCTCTTTTGTCATTACAACTTTTCTGCTTCAACCTCTAACAGCACGGCCAATTCTTGATCGATCCCTCTTAACTGTTACACATTCCAATACAATCTCTTAGCTGCTACCTACTCTAATACAATAATCCACTACATAATGATCTTCTACTTCTCACAATTGTTGCTTAATGATGACCATTATAACATCAATATACATATATGTGCAACTGTCACTTATCCCTACCGGGGACACCCGTCACACTTTCTCGGGTGACCCTAAGTATATTCCCTATAGCTGCACAATTTGTACTTTGAGCTCTTTGTTCCTCTACTTATGTACGTCCGTGCTTCTATTTATACAAATACAGCATGTATATACACATGTATGTATATACACATGCATGATGTTATATTTGCTCGATGTCTCTCTTCTCCCATGTCAATCACTTTTCTTTTTCTACATTGGCCACTCAACTCTATGGTTTCTCACTAACCGTGATAATCTCACATCTTCACTGATGTCGGTATGTTATCTTCTTGTCATCCTAGGTGATGTCATGCCCCTTACTAGTGATGGCACGCTCCTAGCTACCTGGTGATCCTATATCATTATAGCTTATCTTCAATGCAAAACTCTATCTCCTCTCAGCCAAAACTTCTCTATTATCAAGCTTATTTGGACACATGATATTTTATCATTTGATACTGTAAAGATGTGCGCTTTAGGATTTGTCACTCCATGTATCGCTGACATGTGGATCCTAGGACCACATGTCAATGAGACATTGGTGGCAAATCCTAAAATAGCACATCTAACATGACACATCCTCGAAAGAGAAGAAACAAGGTTATTTTGTATAGACACCTTTTATGCTACAGATTATACAAATAGCTAAACAATTATAAATTAAATGTTTTTCTCAACTTGCACTCAATATTTGTATTGACAATCTCTTATCTTTGTTAGATTATCCAGTCTCATCTCCAAGAAGTTATGATTGTAGTATAGGTAGCTACACTTTTATCTGTTGTAGTCTAAATCCAACCTTGCAATTGGATCTTTCTTTACAATATATATCAGAGTGGGTCCATATATTAGTTGTTCTTAGCTACAAAAATTATATACTGTGAGGCTACCTGTGGGGGAGACGATCTAATCTCCTAGGGGCCACGCTAACAAATCCTTTGTGGTTAGTTCATATTAATTTTTTCGATCAATGAATCATACCTATTCTGTTGCCTCATCGATGTTGCTTTCAACCATCGGTATCTGTCGTTAAATTATCTCTCGTTGTGAGAATCTTCTCACCATTGTAGGTGATGTCGTGCTTGTTACGAGAATCTTCTTACCATTGTAGGTGATGTCGTGCCTGTTACCAGCGATGGTATACTCCTAGCTACTTGAAGACCCCATATCATTATAGCTCATCTTCAATGCAAAACTTCATCTCCTCTCTGCCAAAGGTTCCGTATTATCAAGCTTATTTGGACACATGATATTTTATCATTTGCTACTATAAGATGTGCATTTTAGAATTTGTAACTCCATGCATCGCTGACATGTGGATCCTAAGGCCATATGTCAATGAGATATTAGTGGCAAATCCTGAAATGGCACATCTAACATGACGCACCCATGAAAGAGAGAAGAAACAAAGTTATTTTGTATGGACACCTTTTAGGCTACGGATTATACAAATAGCTAAACAATTATAAGCTAAATGTTATTCTCAAATTTCACTCAATATTTGTATTGAAAATCTCTTATCTCTGTTAGATTATCCGGTCTCATCTCCAAGAAGTTATGATTATAGTATAGGTAGCTACATTTTATCTGTTGTAGTCTAAATCCAATCCTGCAATTAAATCTTTCTTTATGGTATATATCAGAGTGGGTCCATGCCTTAGATGTTCTTAATCACAAAAATTATCTGCTGTGAGGCTACTTGTGGGAGAGACGATCTAATCTGCTGGGCCGCGCTAGCAAATCCTTCTACATATCCTCTTGCAACAGATGTGGCATGTATTCTATTATCCGACTCCGCTTAATGCCTTCAAAATTTACACACTGTAAAGCGAGTGTTGCCTACTATCGTAACATCCATTAAGTTAATTATTTGTCAGCAAAAGGCTGAACAACAAATGAAAAAAAAAACAAAAGTAGCCAGAGGATTTCACTGCTATCAGAACTCAGAACTCAGAGTTATAAGCCAGTATGGTGATTCAAACTATATCAGATGCCAGTATGGTGATACTCAGAGTTGTGACACGATTCCCCAAAGCGCCTCCTCGTCTCCCTCACACCCTCTCCTTCCCCAGCCTCACCGTCGCCTACCTCGAGCTCACCGCTGCCGAGCTCCTCTCAAAGTCGCGGCCCTCCTCGCCTTGCGCCGAGCCCTCTCGCGCTGAGGTCGGCGGCTGGTGGATGGAGTCGTCTCGACGGCGGTGGCGGAGGCCTACCTCGATGGCGACGGCGAGGTTGGACGGAAGGCGGCGTGGGAAGAAGAGGCCGCGCTTGCTTCAGGGGAGAAGGAAGAGGGAGGAAGCCTTGCGCGAAGATTGGTGTGTGCACACGTATCTTCGATCTGAGGCAGTCCTCATGGAGAGCAAATGGGGTCGTACCCAGAAAAGTCGCTTCCCCCTCAAAGTCCTTATAAACGGGACAATTGGCGCTTGCTACACAAAGCGCAAGCGCATGCTTCACAAGGCAAAAATATACACATCTAATCACCAACTCCAGTGCATTTGGGCGTCCTCCTCGCAAAATTTTTTTAGCAAAATGACACAAGTTTAGGCGAGACTCAACCTCAATTACGAACAACCGTACCTCCCGAGGAAGATGAACCCGTTGAGTAGGAAGCACTAGACGATCCTGATCGAGAGAGCCCTCGAGCTGCATCCAACAAACCACACGAGAAGGTTTACTAAGGGCTTAGAAAAAAATGCTTAGCACAGGATTAGAGTAGGCTAAAGCTACCCCCGAAAAACCCAAAAAAAAGAACACCCAAAAATCGAGAGGGTGGGTAAGGACAGGGGAGGCGGACCTGGCGCAGAAGGAGACAACGCGGTGGAGGCGCGCGGCCTGGAGGAACCCGGCGAGCCAGAGCACTGCGGCCGGCTTCGCTTGCGACTCCATGGTATAAGCGAGCAAAGTTACGCTATATTTTGATTAAATTAAATCAGAGTTCATGAGTTACATATATATAGATTATAGCTATCATATGAATGCGTTATAGCTATCATGTAGACGCGTTAATATTGGGAAGATAAAGCGTCATGCAATTACAACTATCATATGAACGCGTTACAGCTATCATGGGAACACGTTAACATTGGGAAGATAAAGTGTCATGCATGTAGGAAGCCGAGGAGTTTTCTGTCTAATACGTCCCCGCAGTCAGAGCGTTGCTGGAGTGAACGTTTATACTGGACCTGAACTTAGTGAATATCGACGTCGGAAGCCCCTTAGTGAAGATGTCAGTGTACTGGGACGAAGTCGGGATGTGAAGAACATGAATGTCACCGAGGGCGACACGCTCCCGAACAAAGTGTAGATCAATCTCTACGTGTTTGGTGCGCTGATGTTGCACTGGGTTCGTGGAGAGGTAGATTGCACTGATGTTATCACAGTAGAGAAGAGTCGCGCGAAGAAGTGGACTATGAAGCTCTTAAAGTAACTGCCTTAACTAGTAGGCCTCGGCAACGGCATTGGTCACAGCCCCGATACTCCGCCTCCGCACTGGAACGGGACACTGTGTTCTGACGCTTGGTGGACCAAGAAATAACATTCTCACCCAGGAATACTATATAGCCAGAAGTGGACTTGCGAGTATTCAGGCAACCTGCCCAATTAGCATTAGAGTAAACAACCAGGTCCGTCGATCTTGACTGGTGGAGAAATAAGCCATGATCTAGAGTGCCATGGATGTACCGGAGGACGCGCTTCAGTGTAGTATAGTGAGGTTCCCAAGGATCATGCATGTGAAGACAGACTTGCTGAACTGCATAAGTAATATCTGACCGAGTGAATGTTAGGTACTGAAGAGCACCAGCAAGACTGTGATAGTGGGTAGGATTGCTCACAAGAGGACTAGCGGATGAGAGCTTCGAGTGAGTGTCCACAGATGTACTGCAGGTCTTGCAATCTATCATGCCCGCACGGTCCAGAATGTCCAACATATATTGGCGCTGAGAGAGAAACATGCCGCCATTGCATCGTTCCACTGAGATGCCAAGAAAATGATGAAGAAGGCCTAGATCCTTCATAGAAAACTCTTGCTGAAGCGCAGAAATAATTCGGTGAAGAAGAGCATCCGAGGAGGCAGTCAGCACAATGTCATCCATATAAAGCAGCAAATAGTCCATGTCGGCACTACGATGGTAAATAAACAGGGAAGTGTTTGACTTGCCCTCAACAAACCCCAGAGAAAAAATGTGAGAGGCAAAACGGTTATACCATGCACGAGGCGCCTGTTTGAGGCCATAGAGGGACTTGTTCAGACGACAGACATAATCCGGATGCGAGGAATCCACGAAGCCAGTGGGCTGAGAGTAGTATACCGTCTAAATCAAGGTACCATGCAAGAACATGTTCTTCACATCCAACTGATGAACAGGCCAATCCTGGGACAAGGCTAAAGATAGAACAGTGAGGTTGGTGGCTAGCTTGACAACAGGGCTGAAGGTCTCATCAAAATCAACATCAGGCCACTGCGTAAAGCCACGAAGAACCCACCGTGATTTATATTAGTCAAGAGAGCCATCAGACTTGAACTTGTGACGAAAAATCCACTTGTCGATAACGATGTTGCCATGGGACGGTCGTGGCACAAGGACCCAAGTATTGTTAGCCAGCAAAGCTGCGTACTCTTCCTCCATGGTGTGGCGCCACTGTGGATCGGCTAAGGTAGATCGATATGTCTTGGGAATCGGTGACAGGGTGCTCACGTTCAAGTTGAGGCGCTGAACTTGCTGGCAGAAACCGTGTATGCCTCGTATCACCATTGAGTGCTTGTTGATGACGGGCGCAACTAGCACGACACCGGTCGGCGTTACCACGGCAGGCACGGCAGTCGAAGCTACGGCAGCCACAGGAGAAGAGGGCGCCTCAACCAGAGGCACGGAGGTTGAAGTCCCTGGCTGTGAGACCGAGGCCACAAGCGATGCACCTGGAGGCACGCCGAGCCCAGGTGGAGGGCCGTAGGCGCGCACTGAGCCGGGGGTGGGTGATGCGCCTAGAGGCACGCCGAACCCAGGTGGAGGGCTGTAGACGGGCACCGAGCTAGGGGTGCGACCGGGGGGTCGAGCAGCAGAGTCATGCTGACCGAGCCGCTCATGGGGTTGGGGGTCAGCTCACGGCTAGGGGCGACCGGACCACCAGGGAGATCTGCAGTGAGAGAGGATTGTGACGGACCAACGGGTGTCAGCACGGTCATTTTAGGAGACAAAAAAATCAAATACACCATAAGGTAACTGGCTGTTGAACTTGGCGAAAGGGAACGAGTTCTCATCGAATGTCACATGTCGGGATATGATAACCCGATTGGATGAGAGATCGAGACATCGGTAACCTTTATGATCGGAGGAATAGCCAAGAAATACACACATGGTGGAACGTGGAGATAACTTGTTGGGCGCAGTGGTGGACAAGTTGGGATATCACTTCGATCCAAAGACACGGGGATGGGAGTATGTGGGTGGCACGTTGTAAAGTACGGAGTGCGGAGTGGAGAAGGAGAGGGTTTTTGTGGGGAGGCGACTGAGAAGATATGTAGCGGCATGAAGGGCCTCAACCCAGTAGGAAGGCGGACGACTTGCTTGGAAAAGGAGAGAATGCACTATGTTGTTGATGGAACGAATAATGCATTTGGCTTTGCCATTTTATTGCGAAGTATAGGGGCAAGACATGCAAAGAGCTACACCATTGGTGAGAAAGAAGGTGCGGGCAGTGGAGTTGTTAAACTCGCGGCCATTGTCGCACTGGACACTCTTAATCTTACAGCCAAACTGCGTAGCCACAAAGGAGAAAAATTTAGAGAGAGCGATGGAAGTGTCGGATTTAAGACGTAAAGGAAATGTCCAAAGAAAATGAGAACAATCATCAAGAATGACTAAGTAGTACTTGTAACTGGAGACACTGGCAATGGGAGAGGTCCAAAGGTCACAATGTACTAAATCGAAATTATTAAGAGCTTTTTGAGTTTGATGTGGCAAACGGAAGGCGTACATGATGGCCAAGTTGACAAGCATGACATAGAGTATCACTAGCACCCTTATTACATGAAATAGCAGAAGAACTAACAAGTCGTGAAAGAGCATCGCCACTGGGGTGACCAAGACGACAACATAAGGGGACGTGGAGCGGCCGCCCAAGGCGATAGCCTAGTCGCTAGCGTGCTGGGCGCCCTCCTTTGCGCCAGATAGGGCAGTGGTGAGGAGGACAGTCGTCGTCTGCTGGGAAGGGCATGATGCCATCTCAAGTTCCTCAAGAAGAAGGTCGGAATGAACCACGAGGAACATGGGAAACGGCCGCTGCCGCTTGAGTAGAGCCGACATGTACGAGAACTTCGCGTTCAACCCGCGCAAGACAGCGAGGACAAGAGTGCGGTCAAGGACAGGCTCGTTGAGGGCGCTTAGAGCGTCAGCCATGCTCTTTAGGTGGCGGCAATAGTCCGAGATGGTGAGGTCGCCCTGGACGAAGGCATGGAACTTGACGTCGAGGTGCAGCGCGCGTGTCTCCCGGTTGCCAATGAATTGTCCCTCGAGTGCTTGCTAGACAGCGCGTGCGGTGACGCCGTTCTCTATGATGATCTCACAGAGGTCGGGGGTGATTGCGCCATATAACCACTCGAGGATGACGCAATCCATGCGACTCAAGCTGGCGGAGTCGCAGTGGATGTCGTCGGAGAGGACGTGGGAAGTCAGCGAGTACTTGCCCAATGTGATGAGGAACCGGCCGCACCATTTGTGGTAGTTAGGCGAGCCGAGGTCAAGGACGACGAGCACCAGCGCGCGAATATTCTGGACGGCAGCCGCCTGGGCACGAAGATTGGCGATGGCGGCGGCTTCATGGAGAACCAGCACCCGGGCGACTTCATCATCATGGGTGGCAACCTCTTCGCGATCGCGCGCGTCGGCCTCATCACGGTCGCGGGCGGCGGCCTCCTCACGGTCGCGGGCTGCGGCGGCCTTGCGTTCACAGGCGGCAGCCTCAGCCTCGGCACGTCGGCGAGCAATGTCGTCGTCAACCATGACGGCAGCATGTGGCGTGAGTTAAGGTAGGCGGAAGCGTGTGGTCGCAAGGAACGAACACATCTCTGATACCATGTAAGCGAGAAAAGTTATGTTATCTTTTGATTGAATGAAATCAGAGTTCATGAGTTACATACATATAGATTACAGCTATCACGTGAACGCGTTATAGCTATCACGTGAACGTGTTAACATTGGGAAGATAAAGCGTCATGCAGTTACAGCTATCATGTGAACACGTTAACATTGAGAAAATAAAACGTTATGCATGCAGGAAGCCGAGGAGCTTTCTGTCTAACACATGGCAGGAGTAGGCTGAGAGGTGGGGGAAGAGACTCGTGTTTTGTTTTTGCTTCGCGTCGCGAGGATAATGGATTAGATGAGATGGGCATAGGCAGCGAGTCCAGAGGCGACTCCTCGTTCTCCGTGAACGAGGAAGAAAAGCGGATTCTTGAGAAACACAGAAGGCACGCCTCCTCTCCGTTGTCTCGTTGTCATGGGCCTCCAGGAGCCCAGGGTACAGCTATGTCGCCACACTGCTTCGCTCTCCCGCTGGCAAACAAAAGACCCAAACCAATCCATCTCGATTTCGCCAGAAAAGGCAAGCCGGCCCATTGGAAAGTAAAGCTACGTTCTTTTCAACTATGATTTATAATTTAAGAATACTGTTGATAACTTTGATTCTGCCATGTTTATACAAATAAATTAAAAGCTAATAAACTGCTCGGAAAAACCTATGCCACTAAATCACTTCAAAACAATAAAAAAATCATCTTATTCATTTATTTGAAAGAAATCATAAACTATAGGCTTAGTTTTTTCGATATATACTTAGGCTTTAGCTTTTATTTTTAGAATGATTTGTTATTAAACGGTGTGTTTTTTAAAGTGGGATTTACAGGTAAATTGTAATATAAACTTTACTGAGTTTAGTTGTACTGATCAAAATCACATGCAACTTTCTCTCTATGTACTATTACTTATAAACATAGCAGAATTCAAAAACCCCAATCATACACCATAAACCTCATCTCAAAAGAACCGCTTTCCTCCGGATGCATTTCGGCTGGATTCCCAAGTTTGGCATAACGGCCCCGTCATTTAGAGTAGGAACGAAGGATTCCGGATGTTCCGAGATTCCGGACCGGTAGCTACCTTCCTTGGATTACAGCAACTAGTAGTGTGCCCGTGCTAACGCTACGGTAAAATACAAAACAAGATAAAATTTGTAAAAAATAAAACGAACAATCAGATTCATTAAGATTCACGTCTCATATATTGTATAACCAAATATTTTTGTCACATAATGAATGTCACATAACGACTAATCCTTTGAGGAGGCGACAACATCATTGGACTCACCCACCGACGACTTTCTCCATCCCCACATTGTTTAAACTTGAGGCTACAAAGAAAACAAACATTTTTGTCATATAAAGAAATATGAAACACAGTAAGGAAATATGTGTTTGTGGACTATTTACTTACCACATCACCATGCTAGGACGTCTTTATACACAATATTTTTGGTGCTCTTCCCTGAGGCATCTACTTCTTTCTTTGGTTTGGCCAAAATTCTTGTCGTTTGTCTTGATACACCCCTTGATAGCGCGACATAAAGCTGTCCATGTGAGAAAACAGGCTCTGGAAGGTAGATGCCAACATTTGGGATGGTTTGACCCTGCGCTTTGTTTATGGTCATTGCAAAACTCAGCGGATCGGAATTGTTTCGCTTGAACTTGAAAGGAAGTGAGATATCGTCGGACGGAGCCATAGGGATTCTAGGAATGAACACCCTCTTGCCTGCATGGTGGCCACCAACTATTTCTGCATCAATTGCATTGTTTTGGAATGCTCTAACCATGAGTCTTGTTCCATTGCACAATCCGTGGTTAGGATCTAGATTGCGGAGAAGGATCACAGGGCAGTGGATTTTCACTTTGAGCTCATGTGGAGGCAGACCATTTGGAGTGATGGAGTTTAGGAAGTCAATAGGGTAGTTATTTCTTGAATCGTCATCGACAGAGTCGAAGCTATGAAAAACCTTTTCCTCACCTGGAAACTTGTCAATCATCTTTGCATTTAGTTGATCTACATGTGCATTTTTGGCAGAAAGAATGGCACGTGTGCTCATATAAGCTGTTGATCTTGCATTTTCCTCAAGTGATGGAAAGATTTCCTAAATGAGTTTGTTTACTGAATCTTCGTCGTCTGTATATCCAATTACAATATCATCTGGTAGGCGTACATAATCATCTCCAATCATCTCTTCGGTGCCATTTCCAATTCTGAGTAGGTAATCTGAAAACCATGGGTCAGATTGAGCTCTCATGTTACGTGACAATCGTATCTTCCTTATATTGTCCCATAAATATGATCTCTGCAGCGTAGCATCTGTTACCTGTGCTCTTGTCCCACGTGTTACCACAGGAAGCACCTGCCTAAAATCTCCACCAAATACCACAACCTTTCCCCCAAATGGCAAAGAACAATCCATAATATCCTGTAGGGACCTATCAAGACACTCGACAGCTTGACGTTTTGTCATTGCAACCTCGTCCCAAATAAGCAAAGATGCCGACGCAGATAACTCAGCGGTGCCACTTTGCTTTGTGAAGTTACATGTGCTATTGTCGCAAGCTTAATTGGGATTTTGAACCTTGAGTGTCTTTGTCGTCCTCCGTGCAATATTGACGCCGCAATACCGGAAGTTGCCGTTGCAATTGCTATTAATCCCTTTGAGCGGACTCTAGCAAGAAGTGCCTTGTATAGGAATGTCTTTCCTGTTCCTCCTGGACCATCCACGAAAAACACCTGGCTCTTCTTATTCATGACATGATGTATGATTTCATCAAATCCTGCACGCTGCTCCTTGTTAAGGGATTTATATATATCCAAATGTTCTTGGTCGACACCCACAGAAAGTTCCTCCCTAACGTCTCTCATTATGTCGTTGTTAAATTCATCTGCATGATACAAAGCAAGACAATACCGGGAATATTTAATACACAGGAATAATTATAGAATAATATATTTGATACCATGTAGTTTATCAAAATAGAATTGTAAGTTTTCATGCAATAAGATATGCATCTTTGTCCATTCGCTTGAGTTTTATTGGGTGGGGGAGGGATTACCTGTATCATGGACCTCAGGAAGATCATAATTTCTGATATCCTTCCCCATTGGTGAATTAAATCTCGAATGTCTCTAAGCACCATTTGTTCTAGTCTGCAGTGTTAGGATTGTCTCTGCTGTAATCTTGAGACAATGATGCCTTGTGTTTGTCCCACAGACCACGAATATTGGTGGCCTCACAAAATACAAGAATAGTCGCAAATAACCGTCATGAGCATAAGGCATCTGAAAATTTGTTGCCTCACTCAAGCAGTCATCTAGCGTCTCGTCCCTTTCTATGAGTCCTCTCTTCTCGCATGCTTCCCTGAAAGTAGAGTAAGTGATACCCGCTACTGTTTTTAGATCATCATAAGAGGTCGCACCTCTTACATGATTTAGAAGCACCCTCAGGAAATATCTCTCACCTTCAGCAGGGTTAGCATACACAATCCGCCCAATCTGTCCTTTTTTCTTTCTTATTTGCCACAACTTGCTACCACCGATCCACCTTTAGTGTTCTGGAAGTTCTCTGTACAAAAAATTCCTTGCATAAGTATCCACTGGATTCAAACTGAAGTATTCTGTGAGTGTTGTCATAGTTGCAGATGGCTCATTGACAACATCTTCTAGATTTTTAGTCTCATCGACAATAACAGATTGCATGTTAGGTAGATGACTTTGGAGCTGCAAGACAGCGGGATACACACCAAAAGATGGAATCCAAAGATCCTATGTACCGCTTCGGTGGTGATATGTATCGAGCATCCTGTCTCGACGTATTTCATTGATAACTCCGGAGGGGTCGGCGAGAATGAGGCACGATCATGGCCTTTGTACACATATTTGAGCAGTACTTAATAGCTTTGATCTTTGGAGCAGCTTCAACGTTGATGTGACAGTTATACCTCATCAATAGCCCAGGATTATACGGAACAACCCACCTATTGTCCAATTCAGCCCTTCTTATTTTCACACCCTGTCCATCATCCCTCCTTCTATACAAAGGATATGAATCACTACCTTGTTGTGTTGCTGCACAAAATTCTCGAGGATAGCGAAAGCGACACTCTCCATCTACCATACAAGCACACTTTGGATTCAAGACTCCACATGGTCCATGTAGCATATGCTTGATTACCAGATCATGCAACACAGGGTACTTGTCCTTGTCTGGTATCTCTGCAGATATGAATTTATCATATCCATCTGGGCTTGTTAACTTACTACCTGATTTCATGATCAAGAGGATGTGCTCGTGTGGAAGTCCTCTCTTTTGGAACTCAGTAACATGCACATATGCTGCAACCTCTCCAAAATATTTCTTCTTGATCAATAAATCTTTCATCGAACGTAACTTGGCTCTGTAAACCCTTGAAACAAGGTCTGGCCTATCTTGTGGTTTTTGCCCAGGTTCAAGATGCTCTGTAATCTCTTCCCAATATGGATTGCAAGTCATGGTGATGAAGTAATCTGGTTTACCAAAACGCTGTACAATAGCCATTGCATTGAGAAATCTTTGCATCATGTCACGATCACCACCAGGGAAGGTACGGGGCAGCACTATTCTCTTGCCAACTTCTGAAGCTCTTGTCTCACCAGCAGAAATTACATCAACCAAACCCTATATTCAGGTAGATAGTATAAGATGGATGGCTCATGAGTGTCAAAATTATTATGCATGAAACATTGGCAAGTAATAAATTGTGAAAATAAATTCACCTGATATAGCTCAAGACGTATTAGTTTCAGTTATCGTGGTTAGAATACCAATCAAGCCTCATAGACTCAATCTTGATATACATGTCAACACCCATTGTTGGAAAAGCCTCCTCAGAACAACAAGATGTTAAAAGCCCCTTCTAACTTGCATCAAGAAACAATAGTATTCCCTTGCTGTCACATATCCGCAGATTGGTTCTCTTCTACCAGCTACCTAATAAATCGCCTTGTTGTATGTCGACATCGTTTTCACCATGATCGTGTCAAAGGGAAAGTATTTAGTATATAATACACATGCATTAGATCAAATAAGATGCCGTACAAATGGTGTTAATGTAGGTACTTGTTGTTGGATCCATAGTAGTGGTTGTTTCAATAGCGTGCACCTCGGCATGTTGCTCTCCATGATCGCCCCCATATGAAAACTATTTAGTATGTAAACCAACATTAAATTAAATGTGAAAAATAGAGTTTGGTAGGTACTGTTGATCCGTACAAGTGCACGCCCCATGCCGAACAAATTATTACAGAAGAGGAAGGAGTACCATGAAAGGTAGAATCATCATTGTGCGGCATAAACTTATTCCAGCCAGTTTCCCCCATAGGGAAAAACAATGGATACGCCAATGGATCATAACATCCATGATAAGCTCTAATATAGCGTGGGCGATCCCCTCTGGCATACACAAGCACACTCCTATCAAAACTTCTTTGTGGATCATTGCCTTACGACTGCATTGCGCAACTTTGTGAGGCCGTTGGAGCATTGTACCTATTTTTTATAAGAAATAAGAAATAATAATCATTTGGTTAACACAATCATACTAACGAATGCGGTGTATTAATAACAAAATTATATAAGTAGTAAATACATAAGCATGTTATCAGTACAAAAATAAATTGCTCACCTTCGCTGGTCAGGCGTGACATTAGTATTGAGCTCAATTACGTAGTCATCAAGATTGGGAATAGCTCCAACTCTATTGAATGTCTGTCCGTATGGGTTACCTTCTAGTATTCTTAAAACATTTCTTATAAGGTTGATATCAAGGTCAGGAGATCTTCGCACTCTGTGGGATAATGTATCATCTTACGTATCATAAAAGTAGAGTCGCAAGTGACGAGGGCCTTTACAACTGGCACCGGATGGTCCAGACGATGGTACATGGCACCATGCACACGGAATGTATATATACCAGTAGCAGCTGCGGTGGCATATCGTCGATCCAAGCTGACTCCAAGGGTTGTAAAGGAGAAATGAGAGTTGAAGTAGCGTATATGTTGTCTAAAATATTTTGCATCATTATCAACCTGACTTGTGAACAACCTTTTCAATTCAGCAGGAACATCTGGAATATGCACCTTTATCTTTCCTTTCCTGCAACAGAACCCAGGAGGCTCATATTCAAATCGTATGGCTCCACAATACATGCAGTCAGGGACTTTTCTCAAAACATGGTGTCTCTCGGCAAGTCACCGTAAACATAGTCATAAGGATCATCGGTGTCATTCTGGTCAACACCATTGGGATGTACACGATATGACTCGAATGCATCATCTGTGATGTAAAAAAGGGATGGTTATCACTACATGTTAATTTTTTAGTCATGATAATATAATGACTCAAACTATAACTTCTAGTTACCTTCTCCAAGGAATTGCCTTGTTTCATCATCATTATGATCTGCAATGTCCAAGATTTGTGGTGCCTCAAGATGATCTGTTGCATGATATTATATATAACAAATCAGCAAAACTATTAAGTCAGTCATGGTTGATTCGTAAACATTCAAATTATCGCACAATAACCCACCTTCTTCATCACTGCCAGGGTCTGTAGGCTCGAAAAGGGACCTGTCATATTCTATATCATTGGGCAGTATACGCATACTACCCTCAGCTTGCGTAAGACTGCCTGTATTAAAGGTTAGCTCTTACAATTAGTTAAAAAACATGTACTGGATACAAAGAGATGTTAACATATTATTCGAAAAATATTGCAAACATGTTCACCTGGGCTTGGATAATTATCTGCAGATCCATTCATCTTGTTGCAACTTGATTTTATCTTTTTGTAGTCTCGTCTACTATGCAACAACCTCTCATTCTTAGATTCTTCCATATTTATATATAGTGCTCGATTAAAGTCAGAGCACTGTTCTTATAGGTATCACAAGTGGATTTCCCACGTCTCTCATAATTATCATTTCTATGTAGCCAATCCATGGTTTCATCCGGAAAAATATTTTCTTTGCCAACTATGGGTGATGCTTGGTTCAGAGTTGAACACCCTGATCCATACGTAGGTTGTTGGCCTACCGTGGGGGAAGCATCTGCGATATTTTGAAATTTAGACTCTGATATATAATATATAACATGTTAGCAAAGCAATATAAACTACTATTTACCTGCAGAGGCTTGTACATTGCTACCTATTATTCCTGGAGGATTTAAAATCGTCGAGCACCGTGTTCCATATGGTGATAGGACGCAACCTAACGTGTGTAAACTCATAAATATGCAAATACTATACTTTTTATAGATGGATATTTGAGCCAGGTGCAGTCAATCAAGGATTACCAGGAGTAATTGATTTTTGTTCAGCCTTTCGCCTTGCATAGTTTTCTCGTTGCTTTCTGTTTCTTTCTTCTCTTTGCTCGTCTGTTTCTTCAGCCCTCTTCCTTGCACGGTATTCTCGTTGTTTTCTGTTCCTCTCTTCTCTGTGGTCATCCGTGATTATGTTATTTGATAGATCTCCAAATACGCGTTGACCTCCTTTTGTCCGGTCCATTAGGACAAGTTATTGAGTTGTAGTATCGGCAATGTTCACTTATTCCTCTTCTTCTTCTGTCTTGTAACACAAATAGTACATATACTGTTGGTAAGTGAAAAAGCAAAAGTAGGCTAGACAGTGTAATGGTCCTTGTAGTAAACAATCTCGGTGACAAAACATCAAGCTAAAATTTATTGAAACTAAAAGATGGCA
Source organism: Dendrocalamus sinicus (assembly GCA_036346575.1). Classification (NCBI taxonomy): domain Eukaryota; kingdom Viridiplantae; phylum Streptophyta; class Magnoliopsida; order Poales; family Poaceae; genus Dendrocalamus; species Dendrocalamus sinicus. The sequence continues at coordinate 17,866,100 of CM070650.1, forward strand.
CAAAATCTAGCAACCTTTGACATAGGGAGAGAAAAATATACATGAAACAAGAAATGGAGGATATATCATATCTTACTTTGCCAAAATCCGATCCAATAGTTCACCACCCTCACATAGTCTGCAAAAAGTAAAAGAGAAGCAAGAGTTGGTACTGGAGCATAGCAATGATTATTGAAATCATATGACCACGTGTGCCCGTTTTAGATAAAGTTTAGAAGAAAAAAAGCCCCTAACTATCCATGAGTGTGATAAATCATGATATATATACTATAAGAAGTACATCTAGTTCACAGTTTGACAATATTTATAGTATATAACAATGCAAGGAAACTGAAATATGATGTAGTTCTGAACATAAATGATTAAGTGCCACGAAACCATGCATTCAAAATGTGATTTTGAAAGAACGGTTTATATATTCACATATTGTAAAAAAAACTTGATAGAGAATGCAAGCGTGAACAGCGAGGAAGAATGGTTAGGATTTAAAATGATGCGAGTGGATATATGTAAAGGAATATGTGCAAAGGGATGCATCCAAGGCTCCAATTACCGCATAAATAAGCGGTGTTTGTATTCACGGCAGTGATTTGGGGCGATCGGGCGGACGGCGGAGCTACACGGCCTCGGTGCCTCAAGCTGCTGCTCAGACACGCTCGCCTCGCGGCCTCGCGCTCACGCAGACTCACCGGTTAATATCCTCGACGGCAGCTCACGGCGACACGGCCTCGGGCAAAGGGGATTTGGGGAATAGCCTCGCCTCGTCGCGCGTCCCGCGCTCCGCTCTGCCGCTCGGCCTCGCTAGCCCCACTCCGCCGCTCCCTCGGCCCCTCGGCCCCTCCGCTCCGCCTCGCTCCGCCCTCCCTCGGCCCCCGCTCGCCTCCACGTCGAGCCGCCCTCCGTGCTGGTCCGCCGAGGCGCCGACCGCCCCGCCTCCGCCTCCGCTCCGCCACTCCCTCGGCCCCTCCGCTCCGCCTCTCCCTCGGCCCCTCCGCTCCGCCTCCACGTCGAGCCGCCCTGCTGCCGGGCCGCCGGCGCCCGCCGCCCGCCCCTCGCTCGCCTCGCTCCGTCTCTCCTCGGCCCCTCGCTCCGCCTCTCCTCGGCCCCTCGCTCCGCCTCTCCTCGGCGCCTCCGCTCGCCTCCACGTCGAGCCGCCCTCGGGCCTTTATTTCAGGCGCCGACCGCCCGCCCCTCGCGCCGACCGCCCCGGCCTCCCCTCGCGCTGCCGCTGAAGTCGCTAATCGCGCGGCGGCGACCGCCCCTCCCCTCCGGCCCGCGCCGAGCCCCGACCGGCGACCGCCTCCCTCCCGGCTCCCCCCGCGCGCGCGGGCTGCGGCTCCGCGACTCGTGGACGCCGTCGCCGTGAGAGGTGAGACCGAGACCGTGACCTAGCGTCGGCCCTTCGCATTGTGCTGTGACTGTTCATCTTCTTGTGTGCTGTCCTTGGGGTTTTGGGCCAGTATTTGCCATTGACTTGGGCCGCCTATTTTAGTGCGTTTATTTTGCCTCAATTTCGTGTGCCCGTGCTATTCCTTGCCATGCTGTTTTCTTCATTGCAAAACAACAGAAGCCTATCATTAGTTATTTCAATATGTCAGAAAGTTACCTTTTGTAACCTTCCAATGTTTTCCATTTATAGGTGCATTCTCATGTGGATGTGTACAATTTCTCGGATAATTCATGGGGAGGAAGATTTGATGTGCCAAAGGAAATGGCACATTCTCATCTGGGGATGGTTACAGATGGAAGATTTATCTATGTAGTAACTGGACAGTATGGTCCGCAATGTAGGGGACCTACAGCTCGAAATTTTGTATTGGACACTGAAACAAAAGAATGGCGTGATTTGCCTCCATTGCCAGTTCCTAGGTACAAGTTTTGTTTCTTTTTCCCTTAAAATTTGCATCTAGACATTATGCGTTTAACTTGCTAATGTCTAATTGTTGCTAATGTGGCCAACACATGAGCTGGATACATCTAACTTGGCCATCCTCCTTTTAACACCCAGTTGCACTTGTTAGTCCATCCTTGACTTGGAATTGTTCGTCTTTTCATAGCAAGTGCTAGACGGCCCAGATGGATTAGGTGACAGTTTTTACCTAGTGCCGTTCGTGATTATAAATAGCTGAGAGCCCCTAGATGTGTCCACATACCCTTTTCATAGACGCGGGTCTTTCTCCGGAAGAGAGCAGTGGAGTGCATATCTTGCAGGTTTTATCAGGTAAGCTGCATATATGGCCTCTCTTGAGCTCTTCAATTTGTTTGGTTTTCCTTTGGCTTGTGGCATTTTTTTCTGCATCGAGCAAGTGGAATATAACTGTGAATGTCGTTGAGCAAGATAAGCACTTCGGTTTCAGTATTGCATCAAGCTATCAATATTACGGTGCCTGTACTGTTTTCTAACAAGAGAGTTCAGGTAGCTTGGATATGCTGCAAATTTGTGGAGACTACTGTCACATGGTATTGATCTTGTGGCATTGTTTTCATCTGAATCCATGGCATTTATCTTGCGGTCACATTTGCGGAACTGAAGAAATTAATGTGCTAATAATCTGTATAAGCTGAAAGATGTTCCGAAATAATGAAACCAAGAACCTCTGAACATCAAAATTTTCATGACCGTGTATTTAGCACAGGAAATGCAATGTTGTTCATGTCTAATTTCCTGTATCTGGTATGAAGCATGCACTTTCCTAATGTCTAGGTACAATGTTGTTCATGTCTATTTTCCTGTATCTGGTATGAAGCATGCACAAAAGAATGGCGTGATTTGCCTCCATTGCCAGTTCCTAGGTACAAGTTTTGTTTCTTTTTCCCTTAAAATTTGCATCTAGACATTATGCGTTTATGTTGCACTTGTACATGCATGGTCGCATACTCCCATTAATTTAAATATACCTTTGAAGTTTGAAGATTTGATCAGGTTGAAGGCTGTCAAGAAACAACCAAATCTTGTTTTGAGCCCTTATTTCATTTTATTTTCTAAATCTTTTGTTCAGATAATATGCTCCACCACAACTTTGAGAGGCAGCTTCATGTGATGGGTGGCGACAAGGAGGATAGGCATGAACACGGACTTGAACATTGGAGCCTTCTTTGTAAAGGATGGGAAAGCATTGGAGAAAGAGTGAAGGAGCGAGATACAAATCCCACGTGGCGGTCCTCATAGTAGGTCTGTAACTTCCCCTTCCCATGGCATCTATTGTTGTCATTTTCGTTGGAAAGCAATGTTGGTAGATGCCTAAAGTGTCTTGGCATTTCACCATCCAGTGTATTTAAACTTTTCTTATGCTCCGGGCTATATGTGTTGCTAGGCTATTTTGTTAACCAAGTATTTCAACTAAAATTAGTTTTTAGGATAAACTACATTAGTTCGGGTAGAAATCTGGTTGTACAACATACAAAGAACAAAGCGGAATGGTATGTCACCCCACAAAAAAAACTGTTTGCACCATGAATAGAATGTGAAACCAATAACAACCATAGATAGTCTAATGACATATATAATAAAAATTTCCAAATTTTCAGAAACATGTCTATTTGCACTGATACGGTCTTAGCTACGAGAATATACAAGCGATTACATCTTGTACACATGGTGGAACATAAGGGTTCAGCTCCTCGGCTAGTCCAGAGTGCATCTTTGGACGGCAGTTACATGCTTCAATCGGCAATTCAACTTCACACCCTTACGATTCGATGGCAGGAGCTTAAACTCCATCCTAGCTAGTTTTAATGGTGTGAACAATGATCCCTTAATGGACTATAGTATCACACGTCAAAAGACTTGAAGTGCACTTCAGACGCCACCATGAAGATTGCAATCGCAACTCAAATAACCTTGCCTTGGAAGCCAAATATAACCAATACTATTGGATTTACAAAGCATGCCGATTGAGAGCATTTTCCCGGCACATAAAGCATTTTTATTATCCGAATACTTTCAGATGTGAATGATAGAGGCGCAAATTAAATGCATGCTTCAGACACAAATTGGAAAATAAAATGAAATTGCAAGAGCAACCGACAAAGTCAAATCTTGAGCACATGATAGCATTGACCATGACAAAACCAAACGAATAGACAATACAAGAACACAACCTAACAAAGGAATTTAATCAAACACAGACATGAGCACAACCCACAGCAAAATCAACTGACAGCAATCCATTCCTTTTACATGAGAGGCAATTCCACTCCTATGATACATGGGAGTTGAGATATTACAAAAAAAAGTACTCTCTTCTCTAATGCTTATGTTGAAATCAATGTGAGTGCCATTCTATATGGTAAAAACAAAGAGGCATAAAGTATGATATAGTTTACATGCTTCTCAAATTGGTAAATGGTTTTACCGAATTGTATATAAAAAGTTTACCGAATTAGCAAAAATTCATGATCCCGATGCAACGCATGGGCATATATCTAGTTATACAAACAGGCGAAACATTTATAAATCCGGAAAACAATCATGTATATCACCAGCAAGTTCAGGTAATGAAATTACCAGCCTAGGCCAATTATAAAGCATAAATAACAAGGCAATAATACGTCATGTCTCGCCTCAACCATCTAATTTCTGATTTGCTTAAGTAGGTCATGGAGTTCAGCAGGGATAATGTCTTTACATTCATTTGCACTGCACTTCAAAATGTCCACCAAAAAATTCGTCCTCAGTGAATGTGTTTCCTGTGCGTGGCAGATAATAAATTATTAATAAGATAACATATTAATCTGCTATTTAGTCTGCAAAATATACATAGAGAATATATATGCTCACGAGTGTTGATCATGGCAATCGTATACCATTCCACGACCGCATGAAATTGTATACAAGGAAGCTTTGACAAGTTCTTTGGAGAAGAGCACGTGTTTAATTGTTGTACATAAATCAAATGATTATTGATAATAAAGATGAAACATATTATAAGTTATAATTACCAGTCAAATGTTTTGGAACCCATGTTGGGAATTTACGATGCGTAATAAATATTGTCTTTCCATGCAGGATGTGCCAAGTCCATGGCGAGTTTAAAATTATTGGCAATGTTATGCAATTTGTGTATATATGGCATGCATAGATCAGAACCCTTAAACATTCCATTTTTAGGATGAGGATCCATAATGGACACAGTTCTGGTACCCATGTCTAGTATGTATAATGTGTAGTGCTTCATTTGACGGTATGGCAGTAGAACCTGTAAACAAACACCGAGTCTATAAGTGACAAATGATAAAACACAAGTTTTTAAAGGAGTATACAGAACATATCTTACACTGTTGCAATGTGAAATATCGTACTCCATGTCAGGCCAGCATTCAAGCAATTCTGCGAGTTTTTTGCAGTCTAGCTTGTCACACCGCTGCGGATCTCGTCCAAACTGAGATATGGACTGTTCATTTTGCAAAATTTAGAATTATTTGTTTATATGTATATATATATACAACAAGGGAACAATTATATCAACTTACACAGAACTGGAGATCCATGTAGTGGAATTTGTCATCTAACCACAACAAGGCTTCGTTGCACGCAACCATCCGAACACCCATGTTGAAGCAATCACAATCAATGGGTTTATTTGCATCTAAAATATCTCTAAGTGTTCTGAGACTTAAAGAAATTGGATATGGTCTGGTGCTTCGAACCCATTCTTTGCTACAAAAAAACAAAAACAAGGACCAGGAACGAATTAGTTGATCATATCTTAGTATATGCAATTAATTAGCAAAAAATACTTACTCTAAACACTCTTCATCATCTATCGACCAGATGTATGTGCTCAACCAATACAATAGTTCCTTTCTGTCAGTGAATATTTTGGCAGATGGTTGAGGAGCAGTAGCAATTTCTGACAGTTGAGTGACCTCACCGGATTATCGATCATTATGACATCATCCGGATTATCGCGACCTCTTTATCTTGTTCATCATCCTGGTACCCTCTCGTGTTTAATGTGGAGTTCCACAAGATTGCAGGAGCTTGAACCTAAACTTACTTATATCATCCTGAAAATATGAGCAAGCGCTGATCTATTAACCGATTATTTGACAAAAAAAGTGACTATGTTTAGAAATCTCCTATGAATTACAGGTCACATGGTCGATAGAGTAATTCCAGTCCAATACTCCATATAGTTGATCATCCATAAACCACAACTTACCTGTGCAAAAGTGAAAAAAACTAACGTGAGTGATCTGAGATCTGGTGCAAGTCGTGCAATGGCATACACAACAAATCGATGATCTTTTACCCATCTGTTTGCATTCTCTCGATGATCTTATCTATAATTGGCCAAGATGCCACTTTAATATCCGCCCATTTATCTCGATGCAGTTTGTGTATGCTCTGCTGCAAGTTTTATTACTCTTTCGGTCCTCTTAAGCTGTTGTGACCGAAACACCAAGATTTAGAAAGGAATATTAGAATTAAAATACAATATTAAACTATATATTAATCATTAAGCCCTACCGTAGTTTTGAGATCTCGACGGTCCGATAGTTCTCGTCCGAAAGAATCCAAGACATGTATCTCACATGTTTTAGCATTCACAACCGCTAGGTACCAGTGAAACTTCTCAATATTAATTGGAAGGAACACTGCACTAATGAGTTTTATCTCAAATTTTTCTTCTATCTTTAAATTAACAAAATTAACATCGCATGATATTATATATATATATATATATATAATAATTATGGCATCGACAAGTTTACCATATCAGCATGTAAATACTTTTCGACCCTTGTATAATATACGTCATCTTTATAGTTCAATGCCACCTTAGGGTCTCCGTCACGTTTTAGCAAGCTGGAAATAAATGTATTTTCTAAATAAACATCTCCACCTTCTCTATGTTGTAGGTGTTCTTCATGCCGAATACAATGAATATAAGCACTTAGGACCTGCAAATTATGAATTTGACAGTAAAGAATTGAACCCAGATATTTGGTATACATCAATCAATGCAAAAGACAGTCTTAAACATACTTACAGCGCCATTCACTTGCTCGCCGTCACGGAAAAGACAATCCATATCATCTCTGTTTACCCAATTATTATCAATGTTGACGAGTACCCTATTTTCTGGTGTTGTTTTCATGTATTCAATTATATCAGCATCTTCTTTTGAACACTCATAATCTACAGAGAAATTATTTTTATTATTAATTAATTCCCAAATAAGTAAAGAAGATACAATTGAAGACCACTCACCTTGAGGCAGGACTTTTGCATTGTTTGACTTCTTAGGTTTATTATGTCGGGATGATGCCTTCATCTGTGTGTTCAAGACTATCGATTTCACATCCTCGTCAGCACGCTTCCTGTAGTCGTCTTGTTCTAGGTCAACTATTTGTCCGGCATCGTCTTTGATCGGCCCTTCTGCTACATCCATGTTGATCTGCAATATATAATATCAGTGAAGAGAGAGTGAAGCATCTTGTGAAATGAATCAGGTCCTGTGAAAAAATTTTGCTATTGTTCTTCGTCTTAATTAGTATAGCAAAAGTCGCGATACGAATGATACGAATGTCGTGATCGGTCCCGTACGATCTTGTCATCAACGTAAATTGACCATCACCTGGAGACCCTTCTCATCTACAAAGTATCAAAATAACTGAAAGATTCACAGGATATTATACGAGTACAAACGACGAACACAATCCACGAACCTGTCGTGAAGAGGGGGCCGTGGTCGCCGGAGGAGGACGACGCGCTGCGCGCTTACATCGAGCCAAATATTGCTGCATGTAATGTAATCACCACCAGCAGCAGCTTACCCGACAAAAAAAGTGTTACTTTTTTTTCTAAAAGAACGGAGAAAGAATCATGATGGCTGCTCTGTGCTTGCTTGTAATGAGGTGCATGTATTGCAAATGTTTGTTGTTAATTATCAGATGGTACTGTACTGGTCGGCGGACAACGGCGCCGCCGACGGCGGCAGGCTTTTCCCAGACCTCTGCATGGACTCCGATCTAGGCGCGCTGCGCGCGGACGACCGATTCTCTCACGACTACTACTATCCTAACGATCCGAGCTTGCCGTGAGGAAAACACACACCATGAAATTTAGCGATCGATAAAAACGCACGGAAGAGCCAATAACCAGCTGAGATATACTACAACGATGGTGATCGATGGGTTCATCTATAGGCTACAGGAGTAGAGATCAAAGTACGAAAAAATACCAATGAAGTGAAGCGAAGGACACTTGATCTTGTTGGCAGACGCCTTCGCGGCCGCAGGTGGCGACAGGATCTTCCCCCGGATATAGAATAGAGAATACGTGAGAAGAACACCTCCACAAGCGCACGCCCTCCGAGGAGAAGGACCTGGTTGACGTGCTCCTCCGCCTGCACAGCGATCCGGCTCACCGGAGCACGTTCGGCAGTCGTAGTCAGATCAAATGCATCCTTCCGGTACGTACGCACTCACGTAGATAAGAGTAGGAAATAGTTGCTTTTGCACGTTACGTTGTAATGTTTCTTGACAAAAATAGAGAGGTAGAGAGGAGAGAGGAGAGAGAGAGAGAGAGAGAAAAGATTGAGTTTCCATTGTTTTTGCATGTTACGTTGTAATGTTTCTTGACAAAAATAGAGAGGTAGAGAGGAGAGAGAGAGAAAAGATTGAGTTTCCATTCAATTTGCACGTTACGTTGTAATATGTTTCTTCAGAAAAATAGAGAGGTAGGGAGGAGAGAGAGAGAAAAGATTGGTTTCCATGCAGAATACGTGAGAAGAATACGTGAAGGGGAGAGAGACTGGTGCGAAATTCATGGGAGCGACAGACACGGTTGGGAAAGTTTTTCCTTGTTTTGACCCATGATTCTATCTGTTTCTTTCTATGGAAGAACTGCTTATTTTACTATCCAAGAAAATATCGTTGCAAATTTGTTTTATTACTTACTTTAAAAAATACAAAACAAGATGCCGGATAAAGTCGCAGCATCCGGATCCTAGCGAGAGGCCGCTGAGAAATATTTAGACTTCATTTATTTAGTATCAGTAAATTGAAGAGTAAGATCGTACTTTGGAGCAAGTGTACACAATAAGTGTAAGCCAAGTCCAGGCATTAGGTGCATAATTTGAGGAACCATCACCAGCTTCGTTGAGGAAATATGATATAGGAGACATCAATTGCAATTCATATTGGCGTGGTGAACCACACAGCCTACAGGTGCCAGCGTCTTGTAAGTTCATTGCAGCCAACAGTGGCCTACCACCATAGGAATACCTGCAAAGCATCGCACACCAAAATTTGATTCAGGTTGCGAAAGTAAAAAAGGCAACAAACAAATGATTGATGTAATAAGATAATAGCATAACTCAAAAGATAGATTACAAGGACACTATGAATTTAACTACCTAAAGCATTGCTGGGGATATGCATCCAACCGTTTCTTAAATTTTAAGAAAGTTCTGTCAGCACCAAGAGCTCTATCATATTCATAGTTTTCTCCTTCCCATTTGTCTTCTTCATCATTTCCCGTGTCTATGATTCCTTTCACCAAAACTGTTTCATTGTTGTCAAAAAGATTCAAGAGAAATGTGGGGTAGTCAATGCAGCTTAACACAGGTAACAAATCAAATACACATGGAGGGTAAATATTCTTCCCTGACTCCCTGTGTGCTATCTCACATAAAGGAAACCAGAAATGTTGAGAAATGTATGTATGTATGTATGTTTCACAGATAGCTAAAGTTGTTGTTTCAATCATTATTTCTAGGCATTCAAAATTATAGATCACAATGTAATGGACTGGAGCAAGTAGCAAAAACTAAGCCAGAAGTGAGAGAAAGCCATGTAATGGACTTGTTGTTTTTTACATGTTTAGGCCTCTTTTGGAACGCATGAATTTCATAGTAGACACTAAAAGCATCCCTACTTCCCTACCACTGCAGCACCACCACAAGCTATTTAGGTTGCACGCTGGACTAACCAAGCCTATATCTTTAAACACGATGGACACAACTACACAAGTGCCCTGCAACTGCAAATCTACAGTTCTACTCTACAAGAAGACCTCTGTTTAGTGTTTACAGAGGAGGACTGAGGTACACAACTACGGCAACTAACAAAAGGGAATCTTTACACAGCCAAACCAAGGCAGTATTCACAGAACGGAAAGATCGTTTAGCTTTGCCATCAAGTCGACTTCAGCCTGTCCAGTCTGAACTTGGCCTGTGAGATGGGCCATCAGAGATTAATATGCAGTGACGGTATCATATGAATTCAATAGCAAGAAATTTTTGAGCTGTAAATATGAATTCAGAAGCAGTGCTAAGTGCTAACCATTATGGCATGTATGTCGTCAAGAAAGGGCTGAAGCAACTGCACGAGCTTCTCGATCTCGTCCTTGAGAACATTGCAATCTTGGCCCTTCCCTACGAGCAAGCTGACGAAGATCTTCCTATCGGGAATGAGCTTCATTGCTATCTGTCCACAAGTTCATTGCAATTGTGTTCAGTGTAAGCAGGAGAAGCATTGGTCTTTTCAACAAAATCGCTACCCAAAAATTCAGAAATGCCTGACCTTATATGCTGCTGAAGAGATCCAGCCATGCCATGGCTTCAGAGTGACCTTGTATGCAGCTTCTACAAGCTGTGCAAAGCTCTGCTGATCAGAATCCACCTCCAGTCTCTGTAATAATGCAACAGTGAATTCCATGGATCTGGTGACGTTAGAAAAGATAAATACAAATGAGAAGAGGTGTGTAAGAAGCCCAGTAACATAACATCGCACAGTAATTATCTATGCAAGATTGCAAGTAATTACAGTTAAATGACATGTAATCATCCAAGTTATCAGGGGTTTTGAAATTAACCTTTGTTGCCAGATAATCACTGCACTGCACTGCACTTCTAAAATAAACATAGCAGTGCAGTGAGTTATTCCTACTGAAACAAAGGTTAATCACAGAGCTAATTAGTGCATACAAAGGTTAATTAACCTTTTTTCCTTCTTGGAAAAGAGGAACCTCTGGACCTATCTTGGAAAAGCTCTCAATTCTAATCAGGTAATCTTTTCACTTCGTTATTCATATACATGATACTATTTACATGGTAGGAACAAAGGAATACTACATCTGGCTTCTTGTCCTCAGGATCAGGAATGTACTCCTTATCATCCCAGTCCTCTGGCTGCAATTATCAAGGCATTTCTCAGTTAACTCTTGAAGAATTGTGAGCAAGGCAATTCACACAAACAGTAAGCAATGTCTGAAATGTACCTTCTTAGCCTCTGGGTCCTTGATTTGCTTGGAGGAAGAATATCCCAATGGTCATAGATGCTGCCAGTTTATTTCTCAACATTATCAATGAGAATGGTGTATGTAGCATCAGGACGGATGATCAAAGTGTACACATGAGACAGCTGATCAGTCTCGCAGGGCACATCCTTCTTGATCAAATGGTTTTGCCATCCTTAGTAAGGATAGCGTGAACCTTCTTGGTGCTGTACCCACAGATATCTGGTCCAAACATAACGCTGCAATACAAAAGTACCAAGTTATTTAACTAATAATCATAAGAATAGGCTGCATCAGAACATGAACAGAAGAAAATGTTACCTGTAGGGTGTGTCCCCACCGAATTTCTTCTGGTCAACATCACCACCAAGCAATTTGACATAACCACCACCACAATCAAGATTCTGCTCATGCTTTACAGAGAACTGCAGTACCAGGGTCTTGTCCTTGTTGCTGAACTCAGGGATGTGCTCAAATGGATGATAAACATAGCACTGTGTGCAATACCCTTGCCCTAAAGCCTACAACATGAATCCACGCAGATCAAGAGGCAGGAAACCTATCTCATCAATTCCCAATTTTATTAGACCACACAATTAGCATGGTAGCCTGACTGTTAACCAAATTTTATTTGTGAATAAGGCATGACAATAATCAAGAGATCATGTGACAACAATCAACGTCAGTAGATTTCACATGATATAAATTACAAACCTTCTGCCAGAAGTAAACAAGATCAGCATCCCGCTGATTAACAGCTCTTGAGAACGACGACAATTGAGTTATTCTTCCACAAACGTGGCGTTATCATTAGCAGATTTGATCCGATGTACAAGAACAGATGCTGAACATTCAGGTCCAAAGAACAGGCGAAGAAATAAATACACAGATCGGGAAACCCAAAGCCAAGATCAGATCGGATCTCACCTTGGGGCCGGAGGGGCCACCGCGCCAGAGCGGCGTCTTGGTGGTGTGGCAGTCGGTGCAGGCCTTGGGCTCGCCGGAGGCCGTGCGATCGTCCGGATCCAGCGACCCGCTCCCCTGCAACAGATCGAGCGAGAAAACCAGCAGATTTAGACCCGCAACCACCATTCCAGCGACAGATCGAGCACGAAAAAACCCACGGATCCGAGCTCACCTTCTCGACCGAGGAATCCATCTCCGTCGCCAAGATCGGCGGATCTAACAAAGCACGGATCGGGGGAGGAGGCGGGGCGGAGCGGAGGAGTGGGGGGAGGAGGAGGAGGCGTCGGGGTGGGGAGGAGTAGGCGAGGGCGGAGCGGCGGAGGAGGGAGGGGAGGAGGCGGCGCGGGCGGAGGAGGGAGGGGAGGAGGCGGCGCGGAGAACAGGGGAGCGGCGGGAGCGGAGGCGCGGGGGAGGCGGAGATGGCGGAGGATGGGGGGAGGCGCGGGGGAGGATGGGGGAGGCGGAGGGAGGGGAGGCGCGGGGAGGACTGAGGAGGGGGAGGCGCGGGGGAGGCGGAGGCTGCGAGCGCTGTGCGTGGGCGCGGGTGGGTACCGGTTCAACGATGCATGATCCAAATGATTTTGACCTTAGGATCTTCAATGAGTAAGAGAATAAGGTTTGAGGAGAGATCCAGACCATTCATTTGTATGGAGTTGGATTACTTTGGTACACAAATCTGGGTGGACTTAGATTAGGCATGACTGTGGGGGTGGTTGAGGGGGTGGATGTAGTAAAGATAATTTTGGTGTATTATAGAGTAGGGTAGATGTGGGAATCTATTCGGGGGCGTTTCTTCGCTCCAAATGTTCTCACGCCAACTTTCTTGCACGCCACTAGTATTTTTCCTTATTCTCTATAAAAAGGTATTTCTCCTTAGATTAAAAAATATTTATTTCTAGGGTTTTCACTATTTTCATAAAATTACTACTGCCTCATGCAAAAAAAAAAAATCAAAATTTCTGACCTTAGAAACTACCTTGTGACTAGTACTTCGAGGCAGTGCCTTCCTCGTCTTGGTGGCGGTGAAGGGTTAAGACTCCGATAAAAACCATATAATTAGGCTAGCCAGGACGATCACGCTGTTTTACTGTGGGAATGGAGGCCAGCAATGGGCGGTCAGGCGAAGTAGATGGGTGAGGAATAACATTGCAACTAATGAGTTATGTATTGGGGCGATGGAAGGCAGTCACTAGCGGTGAGCCACGCTGAAGGGGCCAATGGCAGCGTAGGCGAGGTGAAGAGCGGTGGCTACTTTGTAAGGTAGAGGAGATAGGATGAGGGTTTCTTTTGAAGTTGGATGAGGGGGTTTTAAGGTTAAGGGGTACATATCTCAAAGCAATGTAAAGGTGAAGAATTTAATTTATCTTTTTTTTTGCAAGATATTAGCTAGGTGATGGGAAGGCATTCTCTCTTTTTTGCAATTTCTTTCGAATAGGTATTCCGTTCTCCTTGGGGCCTTGTTTTTGACTCGGGTATAAATATGTGTCGCTACCTCTCCCAACCCTGCCACAGTAATCTAGGCCAAGTCAGCTCCAAGTCATCTCTCTAAGATAAATCCATTGATCCAGGTGTGTTAATCTTTCCTTGTGTTACACTAATTTGATCTGCTAGATGTGCTTGTTGACTGAAAATCGTTGATGTCAAAACTTCATCAAGATTATGTCCATCGTATTATTGAATACATTAGGTGACCTTGTGCAAACTCTTCACTGTTGGGGTCCCTTTATTTACTGTAATAAACTAGAATCGCTGCCAGCTCGTTTATACTGTCTGTTCGAATGATTGTCACTTTTGACCACTTCATTTTGTTCACAAACTTGTCACACAATTTCTTGATGCATAATTTCCCACTTTATCCTCATTATTTTTTCCTACTTCCGTTCCCCACCGCGCATATGGTGGGCCTAAGGTCACCTGGATATAGGTATAAAGTGTGTTTTGGTCATATTGCATAGTTAACTAAGCCTCAATGAAAAGTGGCAGATTGTAAATGGTGGGAGTACAATGGAAGTTATTTACGTGTCAGAATTAGCAAATTAAATGTCAGGATTAGCAAATTAAATGTCAGGATTATTTGTGAGAAAAGAGACGGTTAAGTTGGCAATTTATTTGACATTGAAGCTAGCACACACACACACACCCCCCATCCTCCCGTGCGACACCGCCTCCGGCACCGCCGTAAAAACCAAACTCACCTCCCTCCTCCATCACCCAGATACTCGGCGCGATCCAACATTGAAAATTTCGTTTGATTTCCTAGAAAGAATTAGCGGACTCACGTATAGCAAATTCGTTGAGAGAATTGTATTTGACGGCGTCACGATACCATGTTGTACACCAAATATGATCGTCAACGATTATTTGTTAAACTAATGGACTGTACCAAACATTGTAATGATGTATTGTTGGTCTCGCCCCTGGGCAGGGATTAAAATCTCCGTAACTGTTCAAAAGCATTTAAACGAAATTTGGATTTTTTGTATGTTTTAACTAGCGCGGTGGCCCACGTACACACCTGTGCAGGCATCATTTTTAAAGCATATTTAATTAGTTTAGCGGTACATATGTGATGGATAATAAATAAACTACATACAAAACATAAATGATTGCAGATCACATGAAAGAATTCAAATATTAGAATTTCTAATTTGATTTAATTTCTATGTTTGTATAATTGAAATGATTTTGTGATATTAATGTATAGTAGTATATGTTAAAACAAAGAATGCAGATTATATCTATGAGAGGAAATACTTGTTCTTTTTAATTTTTAATCGGCATCTCCAACAATAGAGACAATAGTTGTATCCATATTAATATAACTAGTTATATGCCCGCGTGTTACAACAGAAAAACAATTACCATACATATAACACATCTTTGATGGTCATAATCTAATCATTGATGTCGTGATACATATTAGCAAATGTAAGAACATCAATTTTCTATGGGAACATGTGATGTGGGGACGAAAAGAGCGTGCTACATGCATGGAGAGGAAATGACGATGAGCAAATTCTTCTTTTATATTATTAGAGATTAAAAGAATGCAAATTATAGATATTGTAGTCAAGTTCGTGTACGTGCATGGATCCTTTGAGTTTAATTCTATCTCTAGTATTTCGTGTTTTAATTTCATATAAGAGTTCTCTAACCATACGTCCATGCATATCACGGTGCAAATCAATTTTATGCGTACTTTCATAGATAGAAAAATCATTTGTTATGATTTGTTAATCATAAGAAGGGTCCACCTAATTAAGAGCTAGATACTTTTCTTTTTCGAGAATTTCTAACAATCATTCTCATTTATTAGGAAACATCCATTAGTTATGAATTGGTAAATATAATTAGGGTCCACCAAATTAAGGGTCAGATGTTTTTTTGGTTTTGGAAGAATTTCTATAATATTTTTATTTTTCTTAGCTGATGTAATCAACCATCCTAAGCTTTTTATTGTAGATAGAGAACAGCCAACAATTGATATAGTTCAGCTTTAATTAGTAGCCACCACATCGATAGTGATTCTAGCAAAGTAGTTCCGAGATGTAAAACACACATTATTGGGAAACATGTATGTAGAATATGGGTCTGTTTGGGAGAGCTCCACCAACTTCAGATTCACGAAAAACATGGATCTGGAGCTGGATTCACCGTGGAGCAGCTCCATGGTGGATCTGGGATTCGTCAAAGTGTTTGGTACAGCTCCACCTCCCTCTCTATCTCACTTCCACCTGGGCCCCACGCGTCGGGGCAAAATGAAAAAATCCCGGCGCAGCAGCGCGGTAATGGCGGCCGCGGCCGGCAGCAGCAGCGGAGAGAGAAGGAGGAGGCGGAGCGGCCGGCGGCGAGGAGGAGGCGAGAAGAGGAGGAGGCGAGCGGCCGGCGAGCGAGAGAGGAGCGGAGAAGAGGAGGAGGCGGAGTGGCCGCAAGCAGGAGGAGGCGGAGAAGAGGAGGAGGCGAGCGCCGGCGGCGAGCGCGAAGCGGCCGGCGAGCGAGGAGGCGGAGCGGCGGCGGCGCAGCGAGGCGAGGCGGGCGGCGGCAGGAGGCGAAGGCGCAGGGAGGGCAGCGCAGCGCGAGAAAGAAGAAAAACGAACCATTTTTTTTTGTGTAATCAGTGGCATGGTGGGTAATTTTCCCCAACTCCACCAATTTGAGTTTGGTGGAGCACCCCTTGAGGTGCTCCACCAATTTGGTGAATCTGGAGCTAGATCCATGGTTTTGGTGGAGCAGATCTACGGTGGAGCTGCTGGAGCTGGAACTGTTTGGCTTGGAAAAGTGGATCTAGATCTGGATTTGGTGAATCTGGAGCTGGTGGAGCTCTCCCAAACAGGCCCTATGTCTTGTATTTTTTTTTCATTTCTCCTTGTTTTTCTTATTGAGTGCCACTTCTTTTTCATACATGGCTTTTACTCATTTATTTTGCCTGCTCATGTCATTCTTGTCCTCTTGTATGTGACTTTTAGTACGGGCCATCTAAGATTCTTTTTATTTATTGGGTTCATCTAGAATCTATAATGGGTAGTATTGTCTTATAAGATTTCTTGTTTTATCTAAAAATATCCACTTGTAATTGTTTACTGACCATAATAAGGGTCCACTGAATCGAGGGATGGATGCTTTCCTTTTCTTGAGGATTTCTATCTTATTTTTCTTCTTTTTAATAACTTTAAACACGTGTCATTAACTTTTAGTATATAATGGATAGATTTTGTTTTTTAGGGATTTATTTTGGAATTTGTATGGAAATCAAATTGCTAATTTTTGTTTTCCCTGAATTTTAATTAATTTATATCATAGTTGATATTTACTAATTTTTATTTATTTATTATTCTAAAATTTAGATATTTGTGGATGTTACTTTAGATGTCGTATGGAAATCAAATTGATAATTTTATTTATTTTTAATCCTAATTTTAGTTAATTTGGATTATACTTGACATGATATTCTTTCTTTTAATTTGGGCTATTCTAACATGAGTCTGTGAGATAAATATAGATAGCTGGATCTTTTTGATTAATACGAGAGCTTCCTTGGAATGTCTAATTCGTATACGTTTATAAATTTTTAATATTTTAGAATTTTGGTTTCAAATTTGTTTAGAAATCAAATATCTAATCATCCATTATCTTTTATTTTGAATTTGCATTTCTGGGATCAAACTTGTCATAGATT
The DNA here is from genome assembly GCA_036346575.1 of Dendrocalamus sinicus. Classification (NCBI taxonomy): domain Eukaryota; kingdom Viridiplantae; phylum Streptophyta; class Magnoliopsida; order Poales; family Poaceae; genus Dendrocalamus; species Dendrocalamus sinicus. The sequence goes on from CM070650.1 coordinate 17,883,490, forward strand.
TCTTTTTAATTTTAGGCTAGAATTTGTATAAAAACCTATTTCTATTTTTCTTTTAAGTATTAGTCCCCAATTATGTTTTTAAAGGGTTTACTTTGAAATTCACATGGAAATCAAATTGCTATTTTTATTTTATTTTTAATTTTGAATTTTAGTTAATTTGGATTGTATTTGACATTGACATGAACTCTTTCTTTTAATTTGTTTTTTGTTTAATTATTATTTCGAATTTTAGTTATTTATGGATGTTACTTGGGTAGTCGTATAGATTTCATATTACTAATTTTTCTTTATTTTTAATTACGAATTTATCTTAATTCGGATTGTACTTGACTTAGACTCTTTCTTTTAATCTAGGCCGTTATAATTCGGGTCCGCCAGATTGATGACTAGATCTTTCTCTAAGTGTATAATTAGTGTGTGTGTTCTTATATCTTTAAGTCAACTATAAAATCTAAGCATTTAAAATTAGGACCCACCAAATTAAGAGTGGGATGCTTTGTTTTTATAAGAATTTATAGTATATTTATCTTTTTTCTTAGAAGCTCTAAAAGGCATGTTATCAACTTTTAGTATATAGTAGATAGATTTGTGAGATGAACTAGATTTTGAAATATAATTATAATAAAGATGAAAATGTAGATGAAATTTAATGTATTCTTTTAGAAAATCAAATGTGAGCGCAGACTGGCAACATTCAAATTAGATTGAAATTGTTTTGATCGGAGGAGATTTTTTTTGCCCTGCTGCTGGGACCAGCTTATCATGATTGTTAAGATTCCTACTATAGTCCAGAACATTGCACACTAAGGGCATCTCCAATGGGTCTATAGCAGCTATCTACAAGAGAGTCCATGTCATCAACTGTCCTACGTGGGAGATATTAAATGAAGAAAGAGAACGCAGCTCTCTACAGCTCTAGAGATAGTCTATAGCGCCAAACGAGGCAGCCTCCATAAATTCTGTGTGTGCATGTAAGCATCAAATAGCTATCCTTATAGATAGTTCTTTAGAATGCTAACTTTAGTGTGTACTATATAGATGATGTGGAAGTCTTATAGTTAGTTGCTAGCTATAACCATTGGAGATGCCCTAAATGCAGGCCGCAAGAAGAGGAGTTGTAATAGCGAAGCAGTGATCAAGGCGCAACACAGACGAGGGGAGCAAGAAGAGTTCCATTAATCCTTCCATGCTGATCATCGCATCCAGTACCGTCAGCAGAGGCAGGCCATTGCAGTCCGCCTCCACCATCGTCGCCATCACAGAGAGCGGCCAACACCTGCTCAAGATCGACGGCTACTCCTGCTCCAAGGACGTCCCGAGCGGTCACGAAATCAAGTCTCGATCTTTCCGCGTCAGGGGACACAACTGGCACATCAGCTACTACCCCCACGGCGTCAGCTCTGATTACGCCGACTACATATCCATTTTCCTCGAACTTGACTATAAAGTCGTCCATGGCGTGAAGGCACGGTACATGTTCAGCTTACTCGACCATGTCGGGAAGCCAGTGCCGTCCTACACCCGGAGCGGCGGGGTGGTTACCTTCGGTAACACCAGTTGGGGGTTTCGGGTTTTCATCAAGAGGGACGTACTGGAGAAATCAGAGCATCTCCGGGATGACTGCTTCATGATCAGGTGCGACTTGACGGTCATCGAGGAGATACAGACGAAGGATATCGACGTCCCAACTCCACAGTCTCCACTTGTGGTGGCTGTGCCACCGTCGAGCCTGCAACAGCACCTAGGCGGCCTCCTCGCAGCAGAGGGGGGACGGACGTGACGTTCGTGGTCGATGGCAAGATGTTCACCACGCATAGGTACGTGCTCGCGGCCCGGTCTTCTGTGTTCAGGGAGGAGCTCTTTGGCCCAACAATGGAGAGCGCCGCAACCAACGTCGTATGCATCGATGACATGGAAGCGCAAGACTTCGAGGCTTTGCTCTACTTCATATACACCGACTCATTGCCAGAGATGAAAGGAGAAGAACAGGCTGCAATGCTCCCAGATCTGATTGCAGCAGCGAACAGGTATAAAATGGAGAGGCTAAGGTTGATTTGTGAAGATAAGTTATGCAAGTATGTAGATGTGAGCACTGTGGCAGTCATCCTGGAATTTGCTGAGCAGCACCATTGCCATGGGCTTAAAGAGGCATGCTTGGAGTTCCTTGAGCATCTAAGCAAAAGCCGTCCCTCCATTTTAAAGGATATAATTACCAAGCGTGCTGCGGCACTGTAGATGTTTCAGTGGTAGTCTTATTAGTTATTATGCAGTGAGTTCTCTTATGTTGAGGACATGTCCGATCAACCTCTCATCTGTACCCCCATCTCAAAACACTATGTACAGTGTCATGAAAGGTTCAGAAAGATTAAATGGGTGGTGATATAATCAAGCATTATTGTACAAAAATTGAACTCTTAGGTAAATTTACTATAGGTGAAACAAAAATGACAAATTTCAGTTGATAGTAGTAACTTTTATCTATCTTGTTTTCTTTTTATTTGGGGAAAAATCCATAACCCCTTTAAGTCAACTACTTTTTAGTTTGCCCTATATGTCATCTGCATTGACTCTGCCCTCCCTAATTGAGTTACCATGCAAATAACCCCCAAACCTCACGGTAACGCTATTTCTCGTGATTTGCACTATGTTTGACACTTGTTTCAATTTTTTAAGTATTTATTTTAATAGTTTGAGTGATTTCAATTTGTAATATATGATTTCAATACTAATGTTTAGCATTGATATTGGATATTATAAGCATCGAGTCACTCAAATAATTGAAGGAAGTACTGAAATCATTTGAAAAAGTACTAAAATCATTGAAACAAAGTGTATAAGATAATGAAAACCATGAGAAATAACATTAACATGCATTATGGGGGTATTTGTGATGTAACTTAAGAGACGGGAGACAAACTAGAAAGGCATATGACTTATGAGGTGGTTTATGGATTTTCCTTTTAGTTTTGGATTTACTTTCCAGTAGATTTGTTTCCTTATGTGTAAATTGAATTTAAATTTAAAATTTTGTGACACAGTAGATTGGTCTTGTATCTACGTTTCTCAAATTTATGTAGTGCGAGGAGCACTGAAAGTATGGGATGCACTGTATACACCTCTACATTCCTATCGGTCATTAGGACATGCAAAAGTAGTTTCATTTCGTCTCGGTTTGCTCTAGTATGTTTGGTTGCATGGCTCCAAGCCGCACCGTATGAATGATACTTGGATGAAATGGCACACGCTGAGGGTGCAAGATCAAGTTGGTTAGCTAAGCTCGAAAGGTTATAGCCAGTATAGGTCTAAACTACTAAACTTATAATTTAAGGATACTGCACACCCAAACCAATCCATCTCGATTTCGACAGAGAAGGCAGGCCGGGCCATTGGAAAGTAAAGATACGTTCTTTTCAAAAGCGACTTATAATTTAAGGATACTGCTCATAACTTTGATTAAGTACTTATATAAATAAATTAAAAGCTAATAGGCTGTTTGAAAAAAGTTATTCCGATAAATCACTTCGAAACAACGAAAAAATCATCTTATTTATTTATTCGAAAGAAGTTATAAACCATAGGCTCAATTCTTTTGGACTTATGTTTATACTTTAGCTTTCATTTTTACAGTAATTCACCGTTAAATGGTATGTTTTAAGGTGGGGCCTACAGGTAAATTGTAGTACAAATTTTACTGAGTTTAACTATACTAGACAAAATCATATATAACTTTCTTTCTATGTACTACCTCTTATGAACATAACAAAATTCAAAAACCATAATTATACATCATATGCCTCAGCTCAAAAGAACCGGCTCTCCTCCGAATGCATCTCGGCTGGATTCCCAAGTTTGGCATAACGGCCCCGTCATTTAGAGTAGGAACGAAGGATTGCGGAGGTTCCCAGATTCCGGAAGCTTGCTTCCTTTCTTGGATTACAGCCGCGTGGGAATCGATTCGGGGGCGTTTCTTCGCTCCAAATGTTCTCACGCCAACTTTCTTGCACGCCACTAGTATTTTTCCTTATCCTCTATAAAAAGGTATTTCTTCTTAGATTAAAAAATATTTATTTCTAGGGTTTTTACTATTTCCATAAAATTACTACTGCCTCGTGCCAAAAAAAAAAAATCCAAATTTCTGATATTGGAAACTATTACTTCGAGGCAGTGCCTTCCTTGTCTTGGTGGCGGCGACGGGTTTAGACTCGGATAAAAACCATATAATTAGGCTAGCCAAGGCAATCACGCTGTTTTACTGTGGGAATGGAGGCAAGCACTGGGCGGTCAGGCGAAGTAGATGGGCGAGGAGTAACATTGCAACCAACGAGTTATGTATTGGGGCAGTGGAAGGCAGTCACCAGCGGTGAGCCACTAGAGATGAGGAAGAAGGTGGTGGGGCTGGGAGACGTTGGCGGTGCATTGGAGGCAGTGGCGGATCCAGGATTTTACCTAACGGTATGCCGTTCAAAAATTTTCATATATAATTCGGTAAAACCATTTGGCAATTCGGTAACAGTTGTAAAATTTACAACGTAATTCGGCATATATGCACTAAATAACACGATAAGTCTTAAATTTGAAGATTAAGTTGAAAACATCCACAAATTACAATATGGATAGTTCAAACGCCATACTGATAGTTCAAAATATAGGCATAAAAGAGAGTAAGAGACTTACAATACTACTTATCTGACTTTTTTAGCCGACGCTTTCTAAGGGACATGAATGTCTCGATTATATCATCTTCATCCACTTCAAAGAAAATATCTCGCTAAATGAAAGTGACTAGACAATCATCCAAAAGACTATCACCCATCTTGTTTCTTAACTTTGTTTTCACTAAAACCATTGCAGTAAATGTATCTGACCCAGTACCCTTTTTGAATAAGTAGCATATAAAGCAAAACACAGAATCCTTCTTGATACTATATTCAATCCAATCATGATTGTACATCCATACATAATTGAATTGACGATCTCTATTTGCAATCTTTCTTTTTGGAAAATCATGTGCATAAGGTCGGCATGGACCTTTAATAAAATATGCTCTTCGAATTGCATCTTGATCATTAACAGGATAGCTTTGAATGGGCTGTCTTTCACCTGGATCGTGTGAAAGGCGATTGATGTCATAAACCGGTGGCAGAGAAGACGGCGGTGGTGGTGGCATAGGATTCACAATTTCTTCAATTACTCTCTCCTGAGGCTGCTCTTCCACCATAGTTTCAACCGGATCAGGTGAATGATTTGCAGCAGCAGCCGCCGCCTTCTTTGCTGCATGCTTCTGAAAAAGCGATGCAATGTCTCCACTTCTCTTCATAACTACACAATTATTAAAAAATCACAATGCCAAACAATTAAACAAATTGCAAGTGCACGGATTGAATCCTCATATGTGGTTACACAAACACTCACATGATATGTACTAAATTATTGATCAATCATTCAATCTCGATCGTCTCTGATGTTGAGCAAATCCCCGATCTCGCTGCATTAGGGATGACTCGATGATGTTAGCCATGAAAATAGACATGATTTTTCTATAGAAAGACGAAGAGAAAAAGCGAGATTGAATCTCACGCGGTGGCTCAGCGATCGGGCTATGCGCGTTAATGGTGCGCGCGCGGCAGCAAAGAACCGAGCACTGGACGGATCCTCGGCGTCGCGTACTCGCGGTCGGCGCGGGAAGATTCAAGACTCGAGGCGGCGATGGGTGAGACTAATTATACGGAGTCCTTTACTCTGGTTGGTTAGATAATCGCCTAGAAGTCGGCGTCGGGACCTTAACTTTCCGTCCGTCCGTATGGGCGTGGGCGGGACACAGGCTTCCGTCCGTGTGGCGCGTGGGCTGAAACCAGAAAGTCCATCTCTCGCAAGCGGCGGTTTGCTGCGTTCGTTTTCCATTGTCGATCGTTCTTTTTGTTTACACACACACACACACACACACACACACACACACACACACACACACACACACACACACACACACACACACACACACACACACACACACACACACACACACACACACACACACACACACACACACACACACACACACATATATATATATATATATATATATATATATATATATATATATATATATATATATATATATATATATATATATATATATATATATAGCTATTCTTTTGATTCATGAGGTATGCAGGGCATACCAGATACCTTTAGCTCCGCCGCTGATTGGAGGGGATGTGGGTGTTGCTCGCTGAAGGGGCCAATGGCAGCGCAGGCGAGGTGAAGAGCGGTGGTGACTTTGTAAGGTAGAGGAGATAGGATGAGGGTTTCTTTTGAAGTTGGATGTGGCACATGTCTCAAAGCAATGTAAAGGTGGAGAAATTAATTTATTTTTTTTGCAAGAAATTAGCTAGGTGATGAGAAGGCATTCTCTCTTTTTTGCAATTTCTTTCGACTAGGTATTTTGTTCTCCTTGGTGCCATGTTTTTGACTCGGGTATAAATATGTGTCGCTACCTCTCCCAACCCTGCTACAATAATCTAGGCCAAGTCATCTCCAAGTCATCTCTCTAAGATAAATCCATTGATCCAGGTGTGTTAATCTTTCCTTGTGTTACACTAATTTGATCTGCTAGATGTGCTTGTTGACTGAAAATCGTTGATGTCAAAACTTCATCAAGATCATGTCCGTCGTATCATTGAATACATTAGGTGACCTTGTGCAAACTCTTCACTGTTGGGGTCCCTTTATTTACTGTAATAAACTAGAATCGCTGCCAGCACGTTTATACACTACTACAGAAAGGCTAATAGTAGACGGCAAATCACAGACGGTTTTGTGAAACCGCCTGTAATGTAAACTATTACAGACGGTTTTAATTTGAAGGCCGTCATGCGTATTTAATGGCGGGAAAAGGAGTATCACGAGCGGTTCTTACGTGCGAACCGTGCGTGATACTAGAATATCACGAGACGGTTTTATTAAAAACCGCAAATGCGTGATATCTGAGATTATCACGGCCGATTTTTATTAAAACCGTCTGCGTGTTGTGTCGACTATCACAGCCGGTTGTTGTTAAGAACCGTGCAGGAATGTTCCTGACGGTTTTTACAAGAACCATTTGTGATGTCCCTTTCTCTGTCATATTCTAGATCGAGGTTAATATATAAGTACACATTGCTTCTAATAACTTAACTACAGAACTCTGAGACAAGAGATCACAAATTAAAGGCAAATTTATTAATTTCAATTAGAGGCAAATTTATTACAAAAGTCGCGCAGTGCGAGTTTCCCAGTTGTATTCTTTTGGGCTTCGTAAGCTTCTTCTTCAACTTGGGGACTTGGAGGATCACCGCTAAATTCTCGAACACCGTTAAGATTGCCCTTGTCCTTAGCACTTCCTCGTGCAGCTGGGCAAATGATCGCGACATCCATAATGTCGTAGAGGATAGCATGAAAAGATTCCTCGAATCTGCCGTGCCGCTTGATCGGCAAGGCTATCCATCCGTCTCGCAATGCGTGTAGAGCTTCTTCCGCATTGCGCACATTGTGGAGAAGAACCGGGGTGAGGCGTTTCCCTTTCTTGGCGGCGGCGAGACGCCTCCGTCGACGGCGGAGGATCGAGTCAAGCCGACGGATGCAAGAAAGTCGGGAAGGAGAGCGGGCGGGTGCGGAGAAGCGCTCGGATGCAAATTGCTGGCGCTTTGTGTAAGGTTCGGCGAACAATTCGTGATGAATAGATGAGAGGAAGGAGATGATCACAAGAACGATAGTAGAAGCCATGTTGTATTGTATATTGTAATATTGTACGTCGTAGAAGAGACACGGATTAGGAGCGCATATTTAACCTTTAGCACAAGCGGTTCGTATACCCAAACATTAATGATATAGGCGCCGTATAACGATCGAGAGGCGTTAATTAGGCGATCGAAACACGGCGTTCGGCATCGAAACACGCGGCGATTACGGTATGAAGCTTATGACGGATGGTTTTTCATTAAAACCGTGCGTGATAATATTATCCGAGCGGTTTTTAGAAAAACGCTTTGTGATAATCATTATCACGAGCGGTTTTAATTAAAACCGTCTGTGATAACTAGGGCATTTATTGCGCTGCTCGGACCTCATCTGTCTTCATTTCGATCCGGATCTGCTGCGCACTTTTTCACTCGGGAGGAAGCTAGGCGATTTGGGCGATTAATTTGGTGGGAAGAGGCGAGATTGAGCTTTGAATTAAGATTCAGACTTTCTGGTTGCTGTAGAGATATGGTTAGTAATGAAAATTATTTTTCTTTAATTGCATTACAATTTAGTTCTAAGTAATCCATGAGTGGTTATTGAAGATGGTTATTTTGCAAAATTGTTGGTTATATAATAGATGTTGTGTTTGTAATATGAATTGGTGGCAAATTAAGTCTCAATATAATAAATGTGGCAGTATATATGTAGTTATATATAATTAGTTAATCTAGATTTTAATACTAAGTTGTTACATATGTACGTAACGTAGGACCGGCTGGATGTATGCCGCGAGCCGTGTGAGTGAAGAGTACATTAATGGCGTTTCGCTTTTATAAGAGCGCGAGGAGGATATGTTGAATAAGGGGTGGAATATATGTGCTGTCCATGCATCGATGCGAGAATTTGAAGATGTTTAGAACAGAGGCAAATTGAAGCGCACTTGATTCGGAGGGTTTCAAAAGGATTATACGTGTTGGACCGGTCATGGCGAAGTGAATGATCATATGCGCGGATGACATCGCGGTGAAGTGAATGATATGCCTCCGGATGACATCGCTGTGAAGTGAGCGACATGCCGCCGGTGATGTCGATTGTGGCTCGATTCGGATAGGTTGCACGATGATAATCTGGATCGGATGCTTCGCGATGTAGAAGAGAACTATGATGAGAGAGTATGTTAAATTCCGTGGCTTGATGGAGGACTCGAGAGAAACCTTTGTACACGGGCTGCAAGTACACGAGGTTGTCGGCCGTGCTTGAACTATTGAAATTGAAGGCAAGCAACGGTTGGTCCGACAAGAGTTTCACGTGCTGCTAGGTCTTTTAGCGGACATGCTTAGGAGAAATGAGTTGCCTAAAACCACGTATAAAGCTAAGAAGGTTCTTTGTCCGTTGGGAATGGAAGTAGAAAGAATACATGCATGCCCGAACGATCGTATCCTCTACCGTAAAGGGTATGCAAACATGCATGTATGTCCGGTGTGCAACGCATCCCGATACAAACGTAACAATCAATCGATGATGGCGAGGAGCAGAGGCGAACAAAGGACCTCTGCTAAGGTGGTATGGTATTTTCCTATAATTCCCGTTTGAAAAGGTTTTTGCAAATCCAAAGGAGGCAAAAGCTGCTGCGTTGGCACTCGGAGGAGCGCAAGAAGGATGGAATGATAAGACACCTTGCTGATTCGCGCGTGGAGAAACATCGATAGGAGGTTTGCGAGTTCGGTTCGAACAAAGGAATATAAGGTTTGGGTGATGCAGATGGAATGAATCCTTTGAGAGCATGAGCGGTGAGACATAGCACACGGCCGTGACTCTGCATCTATAACCTTCCTCCTTGGTTGTGTATGAAGCGAAAGTACATTTTGCTGTCGATACTTATCCAAGGGCCAAAATGTATATGTGTGATGTATTTGAGACCTTGTCAAAATGTATCAACTGGTTGGTGTTGTATATGAATGCAGCTATTTGGTGGTTGATATGAATGCATTTGTGTAGTTATTGGTCTTTGTCTTAATTGCGACGATCGGCAAAGGCTTATCACGAGCAGTTCTAAGTGTAGAACCGTGCGTGATAGTTTTCTATCTGGCCGGTTGAAGTGTAGAACCGTGCGTGATAGTTTTCTATCACGACGGTTCTACACTTAGAACCGTCGTGATATGTTATCCTGAGCGGTTCTAAGTTTAGAACCGGTGTGATAATCTGCCTACATATATACCCTCTCCCAAGGGTTTTCGTGTGCGCTGTAGTTATTCGATTCGATCTAAATCCCGAGCCCGTCGTCGCGCCGCCTCCCGAGCCCTCACCGGCTGCCTCCCGCAGCCCTCGGCGCCGCCTCCCGGACGACGACGCCGCAGCCTCCTCCTCCTCCGTCGCCGCCTCCCGAGCCGTCGCCTCCTCCTCCTCCGTCGCCGCCTCGCCGAGCCCGTCGCCTCCTCGTCCCCGTCGCCGCCTCCTCTGCGTCGCCGCCTCCTCCTCCTCCGTCGCCGCCTCGCGAGCCAGCCGCCTCCTCGTCCTCTGTCGTCGTCGCCTCCTCCACCTCCTCCGCCGCCGCCGCCTCCTCCTCTGCGTCGCCGCCTCCTCCTCGTCCGCCGTCCCTAAGGTCACCAAAACCCTAAGGTTGATGCTTGATCTTTGTTATGCTTTATGCTTGATACATTGGTACATAGTACAATATTTAGGGTTGATGCTTACTGTTAGTGTTATGGTTGATGCTTACTGTTAGTGTTTAGGGTTGATGCCATACTGTTAATGATATGCTATTTGGTACATACTACATTGGTACATTGTTTACTGCAGTTGCTTAGTTTACATTGGTACATATTACATTGATGCTTGATGCTTCATACTATTATGCTTGATGCTTGATGCTGTTATGCTTTATGCCTGATACATTGGTACATAGTACATATTTATGCTTGATACTGCAGTTGATTAGTCTACGTTGGTACATCTTACATTGATGCTTGATGCTTCATACTGTTATGCTTGATGCTTGATGCTGTTATTTGGCATAACCAATCAAGGAAGAGTATATGATTTAGTAGCGGGACGGCCAAGATTAATCTTGTGCAACCCTACAATTTGAGAGCACAAATTAACCAATCAAGAAAGATTATATGATCAAAGGGCATGAAGCAAGTGACACATTCTAGAATTCCCGTTCAATGAACGGGATGCTCTAGTTTGTGTCATTTGCTTCATAGAACTTTGTTTAGGGACTAAGATAGGCACATCACCCCCTCTCTCTGTCCACATCACCTCCTCCCTTCTCCCCCTTCCCTCTACTCCTCCCCTCTCTTCGTAACATTGAGCATCATGTTTCACTTTTCTTGCTTCCTCATCTTATCATGTTTCACTCTAGTGTAATAGTATTTGGTTTATAGTATTAGCAACTAAAGTAGGTGTTAGGAAATGCACTTTGTTTAGAGACCTTGTAGTAATAGTATTACAAAATTCAAGGAAATTTTAGTACAGAAGTTCAAAAAAGAAATTCAGATTCTTGGTGGCGGCCGACCTGCCGACTTCTTGGTGGCGACTATCCATCTGCTTCTTCCACTCCTTTTCTTCATCTCGGTCTCGGCTCACGACGCCAATAGCGATGATTCATCTAATCGAATCATCGCATCGCGCACGTGATCCGAGACCGAGATGAAGAAAAGGAGAGGAAGAAGCAGATGGATAGTCGCCACCAAGAAGTCGGCGATATCAGCGCCACCAAGAATCTGGAATGTCTTTTTGCACTTTGTAATAAAATTGACTTGAATTTTTGGAAAACGAAGGACTTGATACCTTCAGGGGCATGAAGCAAGTGACACACTCTAGTGTATCAGGTTCAATGAACCAGATACACTAGTTTGTGTCATTTGCTTCTTAGAACTTTGTTTAGAGACCTTGTAGTAATAATATATGCCACATAGACATATATGTCACAATTTGTTGCTTTTCTGTGCTATATATAGATTCATGCTGACCGAAGCTAGATCATCGAAATCACGAATTGGTTTCCTTGACCCACGCTTGGTCGCCATTGATACCATCATCGAGAATGCATCCTTCGTCGAGGACTATATTGTAAAAGCACTGCTGACTCACCAAGATAAGGAATTTGTTCTTATGCCATACAATGAGGAATTCCATTGGATTTTAATTGTAATTATACCAAAATGGAACAAGGCTATATACCTTGATTCTCTAAGTAAGAACAAATCCAAGTACACACTATCGCCCGAATACTCGATAGGTATGCGTACATTGTACATTGTACTCTTTCTTTCCTTTGAATGACTAATCTAACTTTTCGAATAACGAAGGTCGTCGCTACATACGTTAAACAAACACGTGACTCGACGACGGGGCCAAGCCCTTGAAACATGCTCGCAAGTTTCGGTATTCCCTAGCTACATATTAATTAATCATATACAACACATAGTAGTAATGCCACTTGATTTAACACATTCTATTTTTTGCAGTGCCACTAGCAGGAGCCGGGCAACACGTGTGGATACTACGTGTGCCACCATATGAGACTACTCCTCGATTCCACCAAGATCACTAATGCTAAGGTTTGTCAATCTTCCCACAATTATTTCATACATGTCACGTGTTATATGTGCGCGTTGATATTCCTATCTACAGAGTTGCGCCCATCTCTAAATCTGCTTTGGAACAATGGACTTAGCAAAAATTCGAGGAGAGTTGCTTTGGTTTTGTGGGCTAAAGTCATCAAATCAGATGGAGAGTTCCACTGCTGCAGATTGATTTTTATTGCTCTTATCACTCTGTAATTCTGAATTTGTAAATGGATATTTTATTTCATTTCAATTAATTCATTTCGAAATGGATGCCTTATGTCCGTGAATGAAATGTGATGTGAATTGGATGTTTGTCAAATGAATTGAGATGTGAATTGGATGTTTGTCAAATGAATTGAGATGTGAATTGTATCTATACTTGTTTATACGCTTGTTTGAGAGGGCATGGCTAGCATTTCGAGGCTAGCCAATAAGCGTAAATAGATTCGTTAGGGAGGAATATCACGAGCGGTTTTCATTACAAACCGTGCTCGTGATAATCGATATCACGACGGTTTTTATAAAAACCGTCGTGATTATCGATATCACGACGGTTTTCATTACAAACCGTCGTGATTATCGATATCACGATGGTTTTTATAAAAACCGTCGCGATATCGATAATCGCTGCACGATTTGTAATAAAAACCGCTCGTGATATCGATAATCCTGACGGTTTGAAAACCGTCTGTGATAACTTGGATTATCACTGACCCATAATTTCAGACGGTTCAGATAACCGTCTGTGATGACGATTTCGAACCGTCTGTGATGACCTTTTCTGTAGTAGTGATACTCTGTCTGTTCGAATGATTGTCGCTTTTGACCACTTCATTTTGTTCACAAACTTGTCACACAATTTCTTGATGCATAATTTCCCACTTTATCCTCATTATTTTTTCCTACTTCCGTTCCCACTTTAAATGGTATGTTTTAAGGTGGGCGTAAGGTCACTTGGATGCAGGTATAACGTGTGTTTTGGTCATATTGGGGAAAGACAAATTATTGCATAGTTAACTAAGCCTCGATGAAAAGTGGCAGATTGTAAATGGTGGGAGTACAATGGAAGTTATTTACATGTCAGAATTAGCAAATTAAATGTCAGAATTAGGAAATTAAATGCCAGATTGTTTTAAAGTCGGCAATTTATTTGACATTGAATCAAGATCGAGCGTTCGTTTTTTCTCCCTCGCGTGTATATCCATCCCCTGTCCTCCCCTAACACTCCCCCATCCTCCCGTGCGACACCGCCTCCGGCACCACCGTAAAAACCAAACTCACCTCCCTCCTCCATCACCCAGATCCTCGGCGCGATCCAACATTGAAAGATTCGTTTGATTTCCTAGAAAGAATTAGCGGACTCCATCATGATACGATGTTGTACACCAAATATGATCGTCAACAATTCTTTGGTAAACTAATGGACTGTACCAAACATTGTAACGATGTATTGTTGGTCTCGCCCCTGGGCAGGGATTAAAATCTCGGTAACTGTTCAAAAGCATTTAAAAGAAATTTGGATTTTTTTGTATGTTTTAGTTAGCACGGTGGCCCACGTACACACCTGCACATGCATTATTTTTAAAGTATATTTAATTAGTTTAGCGGTACATATGTGATGGATAATAAATAAACTACACGCGAAACGTAATTGATTGCAGATCACATGAAAGAATTCAAATATTAGAATTTCAAGTTTGATTTAATTTCTATTGTTGTAGGGGTAGCCCCCACTTAAGCCCAGCTGGCCTGTTAGAAGGTTATGAAGCCTAAGATGGGACATGTGTAATGACATGAGTGCCCTTGCAGAGGGATACTTGGGTGTAAGGACATTATTGTAAAGTACTCCCCCATGTGAATATATATATGCTATCTAGGCAAGGGGTAGAGCCCCGAAGCATTACTCACCTAACTCTCTACTACCATACTCTCTCTCTGCTTGAATGATTTTGTGATATTAATGTATAGTAGTATATGTTACAACAAAGAATATAGATTATATCTATGAGAGGAAATACTTGTTCTTTATAATTTTTAATCGGTATCTTCAACAATAGAGACAATAGTTGTATCCATATTAATACAACTAGTTATATGCTTGAACGTTGCAACAGAAAAACAATTACCATACATATAACATATCGTTGATGGCCATAATCTAATCATTGATGTTGTGCTACATCAGCAAACCTAAGAACATCAGTATTCCATAGGAACGTGCGATGTGGGGACAAAAAAAGCGTGCTACATGCATGGAGAGGAAAGGACGACGAACAAATTCTTCTTTTATATTAGTAGAGATTAAAAGAATGCAAATTATAGATATTGTAGTCAAGTTCGTGTATGTGCATGGATCCTTTGAGTTTAATTCTATCTCTAGTATTTCGTGTCTTAATTTCATACAAGAGTTCTCTAACCATACATGCATGCATATCACGGCGCAAATCAATTTTATACGCACTTCCATAGATCAAGAAAAATCATTTGCTATGATTTGTTAATCATAAGAAGGGTCCACCTAATTAAGAGATAGACACTTTTCTTTTTCGAGAATTTCTAGTAATCATTCTTATTTATAAGGTAACATCCATTGGTTATGGGTAAATATAATTATGGTCCACCAAATTAAGGGCTAAACGCTTTTTTATTTTTGGAAGAATTTATACAATATTTCTCTTTTTCTTTGATGATGTAATCAACCATCCTAAGCTTTTATTGTAAACAGAGAATACCCAACAATTGATATAATTTAACTTTAATTAGTAGCCACCACATCAATAGTGATTCTAGCAAAATAGTTCAAAAATGTAAAACACACATTATTAGGAAACATGCATGTAGAATATATCTTGTCTTTTTTTTCCTTTCTCCTTGTTTTTCTTGCCGAGCACCACTTTTTTCATACATGGTTTTTACTTATTTGTTTTGCTTGCCCACGTCATTCTTTTGCTCTTGTATGTGGCTTTTAGTACGGCCCATCTAGGATTCTTTTTATTTATTGAGTTCATTTAGAATATATAATGGATAGCCTTATCTTATAAGATTCCTTATTTTATCTAAAAATATCCACTTGTAATTGTTTACTGACCATAACAAAGATCCACTAAATCGAGAGATGGATGCTTTTCTCTCTTTTTTTTTGAGTATTTCTATCTTATTTCTCTTCTTTCTTAATAACTTTAAACACGTGTCATTAACTTTTAGTATATAATGGATAGATTTGGTTTTTTAGGGATTTATTTTGGAATTCGTATTGAAATAAAATTGCTAATTTTCATTTTCAACTGAATTTTAGTTAATTTATATTGTACTTGACATGAACTGTTTTTAAATTTTACTAATATTTATTTATTTATTATTCTGAAATTTAGATCTTTATGGATGTTACGTTAGATGTCGTATGGAAATAAAATTGATAATTTTATTTATTTTAATCCAAATTTTAGTTAATTTAGATTATACTTGACATGGTATTCTTTTTTTAATTTGAGCTATTCTAACATGGGTCTGTGAGATAGATATAGATAGCTAGATCTTTCTGGTTAATACAAAAACTTCCTTGGAGTGCCTAATTAGTATAGGTTTATAAATTTTAAATATTTTTAGAATTTAGGTTTCAAATTTGTTTTAAAATCAAATATCTAATTATCCTTTATTCTGAATTTGCGTTTTTTTGGATCAAACTTGTCGTAGATTTCTTTTAAGTTTTAGGCTAGAATTTGTATCAAAACCAATTTTTGTTTTTCTTTTAAATATTATTCCCAATTTGTTTTTTAGGGTTTACTTTCAAATTTATATGGAAATCAAATTGCTAATCTTATTTTTATTTTTAATTCCGAATTTTAGTTAATTTGGATTGCATTTGACATTCACATGAGCTCTTTCTTTTAATTTACTTTTTTGTTTAATTATTATTGTGAATTTTAGTTATTTACGTATGTTACTCGGGTAGTCGTATAGAATTCATATTACTAATTTCTCTTTATTTTTAATTATGAATTTATCTTAATTTGGATTGTACTTGACTGGGCCGTTATAATTCGAGTCCACCAGATTGATGACTAGATCTTTCTCTAAGTGTGTGTGTCTATATATATATATATATATATATATATATATATATATATATATATATATATATATATATATATATATATATATATATATATATATATATATATATATATATATATATATATATATATATATATATATATATATATCTTTAAGTCAACTATCAAATCTAAGCATTTAAATTTAGGACCCACCAAATTAAGGGTGGGATGCTTTGTTTTTTTATAAGAATTTATAGCATACTTATCTTTTTTTTCTTAAAAGCTCTAAAAGGCATGTTATCAACTTTTAGTATATAATAGATAGATTTGTGAGATGAACTATAATAGAGATGAAAATGTAGATGAAATTTTAATGTATTCTTTTAGAAGATCAAATGTGAGCGCAGACTGGCAACATTCAAATTAGATCGAAATTGTTTTGATCGGAGGAGATTTTTTTTGCCCTGCTGCTCCGACCAGCTTACCATGAATGTTAAGATTCCTACTATAATCCAAAACTCTGTACACTAAATGCAGCCTGCAAGAAGAGGAGCTGTATTAGCAAAGCAGTGATCAAGGTGCAGGGGAGAGAAGAATTCCCATTAATCCTCCTATGGCGACCACCGGATCTAGTACCATCGGCAGAGGCAGGCAGTTGCGGTCCGCCTCCACCATCGTGGCCTTCACGGAGAGCGGCCAACACCTGCTCAAGATCGACGGCTACTCCTGCTCCAAGGACGTCCCGAGCGGTGACGAAATCAGGTCTCGATCTTTTCGCGTCGGTGGACACAACTGACACATCCGCTACTACCCCCACGGTGTCAGCTCTGATTACGCCGACTACATATCCATTTTCGTCCATCTTGACTATAATGTCGCCCAAGGCGTGAAGGCGCGGTACGCGTTGAGCATACTCGACCATGCCGGGAAGCCTGTGCCGGCCTACACCTGGAGCAGCAGCGGGGTGGTTACCTTCAATAACACCGGTTGGGGGTCCCGGATTTTCATCAAGAGGGATGCACTGGAGAAATCAGAGCACCTCCGGGACGACTGCTTCACGATCAGGTGCGACTTGACAGTCATCGAGGAGATACAGACAAAGGATGTCAATGTCCCAACTCCACAACCTCCACCTGTGGTGACGGTGCCACCGTCGAACCTGCATCAGAACCTAGGCGGCCTCCTCGCAGCAAGAGGTGGGACGGACGTGACATTCGTGGTCGACGGCAAGACGTTCGCGGCGCATAGGAACGTGCTCGCCGCCCGGTCTTCTGTGTTTAGGGAGGAGCTCTTTGGCCCAACAAAGGAGAGCGCCGCAGCCAACGTCGTATGCATCGATGACATGGAAGCGCAGGACTTCGAGGCCTTGCTCTACTTCATATACACCGACTCATTGCCAGAGATGAAAGGAGAAGAACAGGCCGCAATGCTCCCAGATCTGATTGCAGCAGCGAACAGGTATAAAATGGAGAGGCTAAGGTTGATTTGTGAAGATAAGCTATGCAAGTATGTAGATGTGAGCACTGTGGCGGTCATCCTGGAATTTGCTGAGCAGCACCATTGCCATGGGCTTAAAGAGGCATGCTTGGAGTTCCTTGAGCATCTAAGCAAAAGCCGCCCCTCCATTTTGAAGGATATAATTACCAAGCATGCTGCGGCACCGTAGATGTTCCAGTGGTAGTCTTATTAGTTATTATGCAGCGAGTTCTCTTATGTTGAGGACATGTCCGATCAACCTCATCTGTACCCCCATCTCAAAACACTATGTAAATAGTCATGAAAAGTTCAGAAAGATTAAATGGGTGGTCATATAATCAAGCATTATTGCACAAAAATTGAACTCATTTGAAAAAGTACTAAAATCATTGAAACAAAGTATATAAGATAATGAAAACCATGAGATATAGCATTAATTTGCATTATGGGGGTATTTGTGATGCAACTTCAAATACGGGAGACAAACTAGAAAAGCTTGTGACTCATGAGGTGGTTTATGGAATTTTCCTTTTATTTTTGGATTTACTTTCTGGTAGATACTGAAATCATTTGAAAAAGTACTAAAATCATTGAAACAAAGTGTATAAGATAATGAAAACCATGAGAAATAACATTAACATGCATTATGGGGGTATTTGTGATGTAACTTAAGATACGGGAGACAAACTAGAAAGGCATGTGACTTATGAGGTGGTTTTTGGATTTTCCTTTTAGTTTTGGATTTACTTTCCAGTATATTTGTTTCCTTATGTGTAAATTGAATTTAAATTTAAAATTTTGTGACACAGTATATTGGTCCTGTATCTACGCTTCTCAAATTTATGTAGTGCGAGGAGCACTGAAAGTATGGGATGCACTGGAGTGCGAGGAGCACTGAAAGTATGGGATGCACTGGATACACCTCTACATTCCTATCGGTCATTAGGACATGCAAAAGTAGTTTCGTTTTGTCTCTGTTTGCTCTAGTTTATTACGGGCATGTTTGGTTGCGTGGCTCCAAGCCGCACCATATGAATGATACTTGGATGAAATGGCACACGCTGAGGGTGCAAGATGAAGTTTGTTAGCTAAGCTTGAAAGGTTATAGCATATTTGTCTAAAACGAAGCAACATGATCAGTGCCTTTGAAAGATGCTAATGCATAACAAGCAGCACTTACATAGAAAATCTCAACAAGACCAGAGCGTAACTGCAATAGGTAGGCAGAGCTACCGTGTGATCGCATAGATGTTGCCCTCGCAATTGATCTATTGCTCATGTAGTATCCACAAAATAGTCGAAATGACCACTGATGTCAAGGTTAACAAAGTTTACATACTCTAAAGAGGTTTTCTTGGAAGAGGTGAAGTTGTGATTGTACACTTGACCCACCAGGATTCAAATCTAGGTACACACCTTTATACAGGTGCGAGTGAGCTTCATTAGGAATTTTGTGAGGTTGTGGATGTATCTCTAGCCTCCATTTTTCTAGGTATGTGCTAGGGGCACACTCATAGATGGTGTGTGCATGATGGTGTGTTTATATGTACGTCTTCTTTGTAATCGCCAAAAGAAAAAGAGGTCTTCATGAGATGGAACACAAAAAGAGCTAAGCAGGAACATTCAAAACACCTCGCAAAAAAAAGAGAAGAAACATCCAAAATAAATCAACAGAGTGGTGCTGACATCATAAGAACTAGAGAATATAATTCCCCTAATCTTGAGATAAGTAATTGAGTAAATAAAGCGACATAGAGAAATAGGGCCAGCAGAAAGATTGCCAGGTTGAGTTTATTAAGATGGGAAAAACATAGTACATGAAGCCTAGCTTGACAGGCCAAAGAAAAACAACAGCTTGTCACAACGAGCACACTGGAAGCACTAAAATTTGCAGTCAAAGATAATCTAGCAGGCAGCCACCATTGTTCATGCTGGGCTGATCCAGGAGGGCAATGGGAATTCAATCCCTGTCCACCTCTTGAGAAGGTACCACACCCGCTCTGTAAAGGGGCAGTCCACAAGCAGATGTTTACCCGTCTCCGGGGCCGAGTTGCATAAGCAACATGATCAGTACCGTTACAAGATGCTTACGCATAACAAGCATCACTTACATAGAAAATCTCGACAAGGCCAGAGCGTAGGAATGAATAGGTTGCTACAGCCACCGTGTGATCGCACAGATGTTGCCCCTGCAAATGATCGCATTGCTCAGGTAATATCCACAAAAGAATTGGAATCACCACCGATTTCAGGGTTAACAAGCTATAAAGTGTAAGATTTATTATAAAGAGGTATTCATGAGATGGAACACAAAAAATATCTAAGCAGGAACATTCAAAACAAGATTAGTAGACTGGTGCTTTGCTGACGTGACCAGAACTAAACAATATACTTCCCCCTAATCTTGAGACCACGTAATTGAGTAACCAAAGTGACATACAAATGGAGAACTACGATAAGTCAAATGACCATTATGCTCTGCTTCTGCATGATTCCAAACAGCTCATCAAGCTCCATCGAGTTCATTATGCTATATCATCCGAGAACGCACCCTACAGCATTCGAGGCTAAGGCTAAGGCCCTGTTTGGAGCACAGTAATTTCAAAGGAAACAGTTCAATTCCAGCAGAATTATAGGAAAATCTCCATGTCCCAAATGGGGCCTAACTATTTCCAGACGCCTGATTCCAAACTACACAGCTTGCTGTTGCTAATCTTGCTACCCGCGAAGTCCCTATAAACGGGACAATTAGCGGTTGCTATACAAAGCGCAAGCGCAAGCTTCATAAGGCAAAAATATACACATCTAATCACCAACTCCAGTGCATTTGGGCGTCCTCCTCGCAAATTTTTTTTTAGCAAAATGACACAAATTTTGGCGAGACTCAACCTCAATTACGAACAACCGTACCTCCCCAGGAAGATGAACCCGTTGAGTAGGAAGCACTGGGCGATCCTGATCGAGAGAGCCCTCGAGCTGCATCCAACAAACCACACGAGAAGGTTTACTAAGGGATTAGAAAAAAATGCTTAGCACAGGATTAGAGTAGACTAAAGCTGCCCCCCGAAAAACCCAAAAAAAAGAACACGCAAAAATCGAGAGGGTGGGTAAGGACAGGGGAGGCGGACCTGGCGCAGAAGGAGACGACGCGGTGGAGGCGCGCGGCTTGGAGGAACCCGGCTAGCCAGAGCACCGCGGCCGGCTTTGCTTGCGACGCAAGCGACTCCATGGGAGGAGTAGGCGGAGAAGTGGGGGAAGAGACTCCTGTTTTGTTTTTGCTTCGCGTCGCGAGGATAATCGATTTGATGAGAAGGGCATACGCAGCGAGACCAGAGGCGACTCCACGTTCTCCGTGAACGAGGAAGAAAAGCGGATTCTTGGAAAACACAGAAGGCGCCCCTCCTCTCCGTTGTCTCGTTGTCTGAAGTCATGGACCTCCAGGAGGCCAGGGTTTCAGCTATCTCGCCACAGTGCAACGGCGCTGCTGCTTCGCTCTCCCGCTGGCAAACAAAAGACCCAAACCAATCCATCTCGATTTCGACAGAAAAGGCAGGCCGGCCCATTGGAAAGTAAAGCTACGTTCTTTTCAACTGTGACTAGCTGAATGTCCGTGTGTTGCTACGAATTTTTAAAATTTATCATACTATATGTTTTAAAACTCACGGTAGTAAAATTTTTTAGAATATCTATACAAACATGTTCTAAAAGTTTTTAAATCCTTCAAATAAGTCGGAAGCCGTCGATCACACCTCGGGGTCGTAGGTTGGAAGACATCGACCACACCTCACGGTCGTAGGTCGGGAACCCTCGAGCACACCTCGTCATCGTAAGTCAGAAGCCGTTGATCATCGCGCGTGATCGTAGATCGAGAGCGGTTGACCATCGCTGGTGGTTGTAAGTTGGCAATTGTGGTCCTAAATCGGGAGCCTTCGACAATGGCTCATGGTCGTACATCAGAAGCCGACAACCATTGTTCGTGGTCATAAGTCAAAAGCCATCGAGGATACCTCATGGTCGTAAGTCAGAACACATCGACCAGCACTCGTAGTCGTAAGTCGGAAGACATCGACCACATCTCATGGTCGTAAGTCGAAACACATTGATCAGTGCTCATGGTCGTAAATTAGAAGCAATCGATCACACCTCGTCGTCGTAAGTTAGAAGCCGTTGACCATCGCGCGTGATCGTAGGTCGAGAGCGGTCGACCATCGCTGGTGGTCGTATGTTGGCAGGCCTCCGGTGTGCTTATGCCTTATCGCCCGACTGTTGGTGCAAGCCTACTCGGCCCCGACTTTGACCACTACCCCCTTTTGACTTCGACCACTGCACCCTTCAACCACTGTCCCCTTCGACCACGGCCCTTCGACGTCGACCACTTCCCCCTTCGACCACGGCCTCCTTCGACCACGGCTTCAACTTCAACCACCTTGTGGGTCTTGCCGTCAAGGGTGGGGAGCTCGATCTCAGGGGTGACCTGGGGGTAGGGGATGGGGATGTCCAACTGGAGGGGGAACTCGTGGCGGTGGAGGTGGTAGACGAACCAGTAGGTGTCCTCCGGGTTGGCGCTACGACTACGACCATGACCGCTATGACCACGTCCACGGGCGCTACGACTACGACCATGATCGCGACTTTGACCACTACCCCTTTGACTTTGACCTCTGACCACTTCAACCACTGTCCCCTTCAACACTTCCCTTTTCGACCACGGCTTCGACTTCGAACACTGCCCCCTCAACCACTGTCCCCTTTGACCATGGCCCTTCGACAACCATGGCCCTTCGACGCCGACCACTTCCCCCTTTGAGCAGGCCCCTTCGACCACGGTTTCGACTTCGACCAAGGATCTTTGACTTTGACTATGGATCTTCGACTTCGACCACTGTCCCCTTCGACCACCACCCTTTGACGTTGACCACTTCCCCCTTTGACCATGGCTCCCTTCGACCAAGGATCTTCGACTTCAACCACGGATCTGCGACTTCGATCACTACCCTCTTCAATCACTATCCCCTTCGACCACGACCCTTTGATGACCATGTCCCTTCAATGTCGACCACTTTCCCCTTTGACCACTACCCCCTTCGACCACGACCCTTTGACGTCGACCACTTCCCATTTTGACCACGGCCCCCTTCGACCATGACTTCGATTTCGACCATAGATCTTCAATTTTGACCAGGAATCTTTGATTTCGACCACTACTCCCTTCGACGACTGTCCCCTTCGACCATGACCCTTCGATGTCGACCACAACTTCGACTTTGACCACTATCCCCTTCGATGACCATGGCCCTTCGACGTTGATCACGGATATTCGACTTTAGCTATAGCCCCTCAACCATGGCCCCCTTCGACCACAGCCCAGATGTCAACCCTTCGACTTCAACCACGACCCTTCGACTTCGACCACTACCCCCTTCGACCATTTTCCCTTCAACTATGGTTTGGACTTCGACAATGACCCTTCAACTTCGACCACGGCCTAACTTCGACCACAACCCTTCGACTTCGACCGCAGACCGACTTCGTCCACGACCCTTGGACTTCGACCACTGCCCCCTTCGACCATTGTTCCGTTAGACCATGGCTTGGACTTCGATCACGGCCCTTCGACTTTGACCACGGCCTGACTTCGACCATGGCCCTTTGACTTCGACCATTGCCCCTTCGACCACGGCTTCAACTTTGACCACGGATTTTTGACTTCGGCCACGGCCCTCTTCAACCACGGCTTTGACTTTGACCACGATCCCTTAACTACGGCCATGTCCCCCTTGACCACGGCCCTATTCGACCACGGCACTGACTTCGACGACCAGTTTGGGAGACCAAAATCACTAGACAGCGCAACGGGCTCCGAGCGAAGAGCAGGAGAAGGTAGAGAGGCTCACCGGGCGAGTGACCACTAGGCAGCAGCGGCGGGGGGAGAGCCACGTGGGTGGGCGTAGTAAGAGGAAGCCATCGCTGCCATTGCCGAGCGCCCTTCTCTCTGATCCACTAGCCGCTGTCCCCGACCACCATTCTCTCTGATCCACTGGTTGTTATCGCCGAGCGTCGTGCTGCTAGTTGGAGGGGCGATGAGAGATGGAATTGGTGGCGGCGCCCTGGGGAAAGTTGGGAGATTGTGACCAAACACTGCCGCGCGGGGAAGGAATTGGTGGCGGCGCCGAGGAGGAGGAGGAGGCGCTGCACGAGGGTTCGGGGGAGAAGGAGGCGGCGGTTGCGGGAGGTGGAGGTGGGGAGGCGACGGTGGGCAGATGGGGAGAGGAGGCGGCGGATAAATGCGTTGGGGAGGTGATGACGGAGGATGCGACGCTGCTGGGGGAAGTTAGGGGACTGTGACCAGACGGTGCTGTACGGGGAAGGAATTGGTGGCGACGCTGAGGAGGAGACGCGGCACGAGGGTTCAAGGGAGAAAAGGAGGTAGTAGTTGTAGGAGGTGGAGTGGTTGCGGGATGCGGATGATACGGGGAAAGAGAAGAGGAGGAGCGCGGCCACGTGTCGGCCCGACCTTTTCTACGAGGAGCGGAAGAACTACCTACATGCGGATCTAGACGACTGATATTTGGTCGGACTGCTGAGAAGAGAGGAGGGAGAACGGACCGACGACTACCAACTCATATTTTTATAATAGTAAAGATTTATAATTTAAAAATACTTATAAATAATTCTAATAACTTTGATCGTACTACAAGTGCTTATATAAATAAATTAAAAGCTAATAGATTATATGAAAAAGCTATCCCAATAAATTACTTCAAAACAACAAAAAAAATATCTTATGTATTTGTTCATTCGAAATAAATCATAAACCATAGGCTCAGTTCTTTTGGACTTATATTTAGGCGTTAGCTTTCATTTTTACAGTAATTTGCTGTTAAACGGTGTGTTTTTTTAAGACAGAGCCTAAAGATAAATTGTAGTACAAACTTTACTGAGTTTAGCTATACTAGCCAAAATCACATGCGACTTTCTCTCTATATACTGTTTTTTTAGAATAGAACAGAATTTAAAAACCACAACTATAAATCATAAATCTTAACTTAAAAAACCCACTCTCCTCCGGATGCATTTCGGCTGGATTCCCAAGTTTGGCATAACGGCCCCGTCATTTAGGGCCTGTTTGGATCCACCCAGATTTTAAGAATCGGCTTTGAAGGCGAGTGGGATCCAAGCAGATCGATTTTGGAGCGGTTTTAAAATCTACCTACCCAGATTCTTAAAACCAAGAAGTCATTGATACCCGACTTTTGCTAGTTTTTTTTGCACAAATACCCATTTACCCTCATTAAAGACCACGCATGGCTGTTTAATGTGCTGTTCAAGAGCAATAAATGTAAGGGTATAATAGTCTATTAGCACCAATCATAAATGAAACCAGCTTTTAAAAACTAGGGGATCCAAACACCCCATCAGTTTTTGCTTAGAAACCAGCTTTTAAAAACTAGAAGTAATAGCTGGTTTTTAAGAATCTGAAACTGATCCAAACAGGACCTTAGAGTAGGAACGAAGGATTGCGGGGTTTCCAAGATTCCGGAAGCTTGCTTCGCCAGCGACGGTACGGTGGCTTCCTTTCTTGGATTACAGCCGTGTGGGAATCGATTCGGGGGCGTTCCTTTGCTCCAAATGTTCTCACGCCAACTTTCTTGCACGCCACTAGTATTTTTCCTTATCCTCTATAAAAAAGGTATTTCTTCTTACATTAAAAAATATTTATTTCTAGGGTTTCCACTATTTTCATAAAAATTACTACTGACTCGTGCCAAAAAAAAATTATCCAAATTTCTGACCTTAGAAACTACCTTGTGACTAGTACTTCAAGGCAGCGCCTTCCTCGTCTTGGTGGCGGCGACAGGTTAAGACTTCGGTAAAAACCATATAATTAGGCTAGCCAGGGCGATCACACTGTTTTACTATGGGAATGGAGGCCGGCAATGGGCGGTCAGGTGAAGTAGATGGCAAGGAATAACATTACGACCAACGAGTTATGTATTAGGGCAGTGGAAGGCAGTCACCAGTCCTTGATGCCTTGTTTTTTTGACTCGGGTATAAATATGTGTCGCTACCTCTCCCAACCCTGCCACAATAATCTAGGCCAAATCATCTCCAAGTCATCTTTCTAAGATAAATCCATTGATCCAGGTGTGTTAATCTTTCCTTGTCTTTACACTAATTTGATCTGCTAGATGTGCCTGTTGACTGAAAATCGTTGATGTCAAAACTTCATCAAGATTATGTCCATCATATTATTGAATACATTAGGTGACCTTGTGCAAACTCTTTACTTCTGGGGTCCTTTTATTTACTGTAACAAAGTAGAATCGCTGCCAGCACATTTATACTCTCTGTTCGAATGATTGTCGCTTTAGACCACTTCATTTTGTTCACAAACTTGTCACACGATTCCTTGATGCATAATTTCCCACTTTATCCTCATTATTTTTTGCTACTTCCGTTCCCCACCGCGCATATGGTGGGCCTAAGATCACCTGGATATAGGTATAAAGTGTGTTTTGGTCATATTGGGGAAAGACAAATTATTGCATGGTTTACTAAGCCTCGATGAAAAGTGGCAAATTGTAAATGGCGGAGTACAATGGAAGTTATTTACATGTCAGAATTAGTAAATTAAATGTCAGAATTAGCAAATTAAATGCCAAATTGTAAATGGCGGGAGTACAATGTAATCAGCATCTTCAACAATAGAGACAATAGTTGTATCCATATTAATATAACTAGTTATATGCTGCATGTTGCAACAGAAAAATAATTACCATACATATAACACATCTTTAATGGCCATAATCTAATCATTGATGTTGTGCTACATCAGTAAACATAAGAACATCAATATTCCATAGGAACATGCGATGTGGGGACAAAAAGAGCGTGCTATGTGCATGGAGAGGAAAGGACGACGGACAATTTCTTTTTTTATATTAGTAGAGATTAAAAGAATGCAAATTATAGATATTGTAGTCAAGTTCGTGTATGTGCATGGATCCTTTGAGTTTAATTCTATCTCTAGTATTTCGTGTCTTAATTTCATACAAGAGTTCTCTAACCATACATGCATGCATATCACGGCGCAAATCAATTTTATGTGCACTTCCATAGATCAAGAAAAATCATTTGCTATGATTTGTTAATCATAAGAAGGGTCTACCTAATTAAGAGATAGACACTTTTCTTTTTCGAGAATTTCTAGCAATCATTCTTATTTATAAGGTAACATCCATTGGTTATGGGTAAATATAATTATGGTCCACCAAATTAAGGTCTAAACGCTTTTTTATTTTTGGAAGAATTTATACAATATTTCTCTTTTTCTTTGATGATGTAATCAACCATCCTAAGCTTTTATTGTAAATAGAGAATACCCAACAATTGATATAATTTAACTTTAATTAGTAGCCACCACATCAATAGTGATTCTAGCAAAATAGTTCAAAAATGTAAAACACACATTATTAGGAAACATGCATGTAGAATATATCTTGTCTTTTTTTTCCTTTCTCCTTGTTTTTCTTGCCGAGCACCACTTTTTTCATACATGGTTTTTACTTATTTGTTTTGCTTGCCCACGTCATTCTTTTGCTCTTGTATGTGGCTTTTAGTACGGCCCATCTAGGATTCTTTTTATTTATTGAGTTCATTTAGAATATATAATGGATAACCTTGTCTTATAAGATTCCTTATTTTATCTAAAAATATCCACTTGTAATTGTTTACTGACCATAATAAAGATCCACTGAATCGAGAGATGGATGCTTTTCTCTTTTTTTTGAGTATTTCTATCTTATTTCTCTTCTTTCTTAATAACTTTAAACACGTGTCATTAACTTTTAGTATATAATGGATAGATTTTGTTTTTTAGGGATTTATTTTGGAATTTGTATTGAAATAAAATTGCTAATTTTCATTTTCAACTGAATTTTAGTTAATTTATATTGTACTTGACATGAACTGTTTTTAAAATTTACTAATATTTATTTATTTATTATTCTGAAATTTAGATCTTTATGGATGTTACGTTAGATGTCGTATGGAAATAAAATTGATAATTTTATTTATTTGGATTATACTTGACATGGTATTCTTTTTTAATTTGAGCTATTCTAACATGGGTCTGTGAGATAGATATAGATAGCTAGATCTTTCTGGTTAATACGAGAACTTTCTTGGAGTGCCTAATTAGTATAGGTTTATAAATTTTTAATATTTTCAGAATTTAGGTTTCAAATTTGTTTAAAAATCAAATATCTAATTATCCTTTATCTTTTATTCTGAATTTGCATTTTTTGGATCAAACTTGTCATAGATTTCTTTTAAGTTTTAGGCTAGAATTTGTATAAAAACCAATTTCTGTTTTTCTTTTAAATATTATTCCCAATTTGTTTTTTTATGGTTTACTTTGAAATTTATATTGAAATCCAATTTGTAATCTTATTTTTATTTTTAATTCCGAATTTTAGTTAATTTGGATTGCATTTGACATTCACATGAGCTCTTTCTTTTAATTTACTTTTTTTGTTTAATTATTATTGTGAATTTTAGCTATTTACGGATGTTACTCGGGTAGTCGTATATAATTCATATTACTAATTTTTCTTTATTTTTAATTACGAACTTATCTTAATTTGGGTTGTACTTGACTGGGCTGTTATAATTCGAGTCCGCCAGATTGATGACTAGATCTTTCTCTAAGTATATGATTAGTATATATATAAATATTTTTATATCTTCGAGTCAACTATCAAATTTAAGCATTTAAAATTAGGACCCACCAAATTAAGGGTGGGATGCTTTGTTTTTTATAAGAATTTACAGCATATTTATCTTTTTTTTTCTTAGAAGCTCTAAAAGGCATGTTATCAATTTTTAGTATATAGCAGATAGACTTGTGAGATGAAGTAGATTTTGAAATATAGTTATAATAGAGATGAAAATGTAGATGGAATTTAATGTATTCTTTTAGAAAATCAAATGTGAGCGCAGACTGGCAACATTCAAATTAGATCGAAATTGTTTTGATCGGAGGAGTTTTTTTTGCTCTGCTGCTGGGACCAGCTTACCATGAATGTTAAGATTCCTACTATAATCCAAAACTCTGCACACTACATGCAGGCCGCAAGAAGAGGAGCTGTATTAGCAAAGCAGTGATCAAGGCGCAGGGGAGAGAAGCATTCCCATTAATCGTGGCCATCACAGATAGCGGCCAACACCTGCTCAAGATCGACGGCTACTCCTGCTCTAAGGACATCCCGAGTGGTGAACACATCAGGTCTCGATCTTTCCGCGTCGGTGGACACAACTGGCACATCCGCTACTACCCCCAAGGCTTCAACTCTACTTACGCCGACTACATATCCATTTTCGTCCAGCTTGACAATAATGTCGCCCAAGGCGTGAAGGCGCGGTACGTGTTGAGCTTACTCGACCATGCCGGGAAGCCTGTGCCGGCCTACACCCGGAGCAGCGGCGGGGTGGTTACCTTCAGTAATACCAGTAAGGGGTCCCGGATTTTCATCAAGAGGGACGATCTGGAGAAATCAGAGCACCTCCGGGATGACTGCTTCACGATCAGGTGCGACTTGACGGTCATCGAGGAGATAAAGATGAAGGATGTTGACGTCCCAACTCCACAACCTCCACTTGTGGTGGCGGTGCCATTGTCGAGCCTGCAACAGAACCTAGGCGGCCTCCTCGCAGCAAGAGGGGGGACGGACATGATGTTCGCGGTCGACGGCAAGACGTTCGCGGCACATAGGTACGTGCTCGCCGCCCGGTCTTCTGTGTTCAGGGAGGAGCTCTTTGGCCCAACAATGGAGAGAGCCGTGACCAACGTCGTATGCATCGATGACATGGAAGCGCAGGACTTCGAGGCCTTGCTCTACTTCATATACACCGACTCATTGCCAGAGATGAAAGGAGAAGAACAGGCCGCAATGCTCCCAGATCTGATTGCAGCAGCGAACAGGTATAACATGGAGAGGCTAAGGTTGATTTGTGAAGATAAGTTATGCGAGTATGTAGATGTGAGCACTGTGGCGGTCATCCTGGAATTTGCTGAGCAGCACCATTGCCATGGGCTTAAAGAGGCATGCTTGGAGTTCCTTGAGCATCTAAGCAAAAGCCGCCCCTCCATTTTGAAGGATATAATTACAAAGCGTGCTGCGGCACCGTAGATGTTTAGGACATGTCCGATCAATCTCATCTGTACCCCCATCTCAAAACACTGTGTACACAATCATGAAAGGTTCAGAAAAATTAAATGGGTGGTGATATAATCAAGCATTATTGTACAAAAATTGAACTGTATGTAAATTTACTATAGGTGAAACAAGAATGACAAATTTCAGTTGATAGTAGTAACTTTTATCTATCTTGTTTTCTTTTTATTTGGGGAAAAATTCATAACCCCTTTAAGTCAACTACTTTTTAGTTTGGCCTATATGTCATCTTCATTTACTTTGCCCTCCCTAATTGAGTTACCATGCAAATAACTCCAAACGGCACGGTAATGCTATTTCTCGTGATTTTCGCTATGTTTGACACTTGTTTCAATTTTTTAAATATTTATTTTAATAATTTGAGTGATTTCAGTTTGTAATATATGATTTCAATACTAATGTTTAGCATTGATATTGGATATTATAAGCATCGAGTCGCTCAAATAATTGAAGGAAGTACTGAAATCATTTGAAAAGGTACTAAAATCATTGAAACAAAGTGTATAAGATAATAAAAACCATGTGAAATAACATTAACATGCATTATGGGGGTATTTGTGATGTAACTTAAGATACGGGAGACAAACTAGAAAGGCATGTGAATTATGAGGTGGTTTATGGATTTTCCTTTTAGTTTTGGATTTACTTTCTGGTAGATTTGTTTCCTTATGTGTAAACTAGCAGGGTGACTCGCGCATTTGCGTGTGTAGATTTATTTCAAAATTTTTAGTATCAAATGATATAATCTAGATGTTTAAGAATATGCTTTTGATTCTTGTAGGCTATTTATGATTTTAATACATCATAAGCATTGAAAATAATAATAGAAGTTTAAAGGAAAATACAACTTAAGAAATGTAATTGAATTATGAGCTTGATGGATTGAGGGTCTTAAACAAATAAATACTCTCCATATGCATGGATCATGTAGCTACACGCCCCCATTCTTCCTCATTTAGTTACACTTTGCCAAAAATATATGCATGCGCATGCACCTCTATTTAATCTAAAAGCAATACATTAATTATATATACAACAATCTTTTTAGTTTTAGTTTACATGATATTATAGTATGTTGCCAACATATACACCGATGTACTATGGCATGACCCATCCTAAACTTACAATCCCTCACATGCCGGATGCCCCACCGAATCATGTGTCTTCTATCTCTTTTCGTCATTACAACTTTTCTGCTTCAACCTCTAACAACATGGCCAATTCTTGATCGATCCCTCTTAACTGTTACACATTATAATACAATATCTTAGCTGCTACCCACTCCAATACAATAATCCACTACAAAATGATCTTCTACTTCTCTCAATTATTGCTTAATGATGACCATTACAACATCAAATATACATGCGCGTGCAACTGTCACTTATCCCTACCGGTGACACCCGTCACACTCTCTCGGGTGACCCTAAGCATATTCCCTATAGCTGCACAATTTGTACTTCGAGCTCTTTGTTCCTCTACTTATGTACATTCGTACTTCTATTTATACAAATACATGTATGTATATACACATGCATGATGTTATATGTGCTCGATGTCTCTCTTCTCCCATGTCAATCACTTCTCTTCTTCTACATTGGCCACCTCAACTCTATGGTTTCTCACTAATTGTGATAATCTCGCATCTTCACTGATATCGGTATGTTATCTTCTTGTCATCCTAGGTGATGTCATGCCCCTTACTAGTGATGGCACGCTCCTAGCTACCTGATGATCCCATATCATTATAGCTCATCTTCAATGCAAAACTCTATCTCCTCTCTGCCAAAGCTTCTCTATTATCAAGCTTATTTGGCACATGATATTTTATCATTTGCTACTGTAAAGATGTGCGCTTTAGGATTTGTCACTCCATGTATCGCTGACATGTGGATCCTAGGACCACATGTCAATGAAATATTAGTGGCAATCCTAAAATAGCACATCTAATATGATGCATCCTCGAAAAAGAGAAGAAACAAGGTTATTTTGTATAGACACTTTTTATGCTACAGATTATACAAATAGTAAATAATTATAAACTAAATGTTTTTCTCAAATTGCACTCAATATTTGTATTGGGAATCTCTTATTTCTGTTAGATTATCCAGTCTCATCTCCAACAAGTTATGATTGTAGTATAGGTAGCTACATTTTATCTGTTGTAGTCTAAATCCAACCTTGCAATTGGATCTTTCTTTATAGTATATATCAGAGTGGGTCCATATATTAGTTGTTCTTAGCCATAAAAATTATATGCTGTGAGGCTACCTGTGGGGGAGACGATCTAATCTCCTAGGGGCCACGCTAACAAATCCTTTGTGGTTAGTTCATATTAGTTTTTTTTTATCAATGAATCGTACCTATTCTGTTGCCTCATCGATGTTGCTTTCAGCCATCGGTATTGATCTGTCGTTGGATTATCTCTCATTGCGAGAATCTTCTCACCATTGTAGATGATGTCGTGCCTGTTACTAGTGATGGCATACTCCTAACTACCTGATGACCCCATATCATTATAGCCCATCTTCAATGCAAAACTTCATCTCCTCTCTACCAAAGGTTCCCTATTATCAAGCTTATTTGGACACATGATATTTTATCATTTGCTACTGTAAAGATGTGCATTTTAGAATTTGTCACTCCATGTATCGACATGTGGATCCTAAGGCCACATGTCAATGAGACATTAGTGGCAAATCTGAAATGGCACATCTAACATGACGCATCCTTGAAAGAGAGAAGAAACAAAGTTATTTTATATGGACACCTTTTAGGCTACGGATTATACAAATAGCTAAACAATTATAAGCTAAAGGTTATTATCAAATTTCACTCAATATTTGTATTAAAAATCTCTTATCTCTGTTAGATTATCCGGTCTCATCTCCAAAAAGTTATGATTATAGTATAGGTAGCTACATTTTATCTGTTGTAGTCTAAATTCAACCTTGCAATTAAGTTTTTTTTATGGTATATATCAGAGTGGGTCCATGTCTTAGTTGTTCTTAATCACAAAAATTATCTCTTTGTGAGGCTACCTATAGGAGAGACCATCTAATCTCTGGGCGCTAACAAATCCTTCTACATATCCTCTTGCAACAGATGTGGCATGTATTCTAGTATCCGACTCCGCTTAATGCCTTCAAAATTTACACACTGTGAAGCGAGTGTTGCCTACTATCGTAACATCCATCTCTACCACTATAAAACCACCAGTTGTAAACTTTTCTATAGCTACCCAACAAATGTCCCCCGCAGTCAAGACCTCTCCTAGCTGCACCAAACCTAATGTTCCCAGAACCAGCGAACCTTTGAAACGAAGGGACGATATCCACTGTAGCCTCTGCTTTCTCTTACTCACTCAAATCCAATGGCCCAAATTGTTTGGATCATACCTCGTCACGCACCCCGCGCGAGGCGCGACTCCCCCCGACGCCCTCACCCCGCGCGAGGCGCAACTCCACCCCCGATGCCCCCATCTCCCACACCCCCATCTCCTCCTCTCCTCTGCCCTTCCCCTCTCGCGCCCGCCGCCTTCCCCTCTCACGCCCGTGCGCCTCCTCCACCTCCTCGCGCCGCGCGCCGCCCGCCTCTCTCCCCTTCTCGCGCGCGCCGCCTCCTTCCCCTCTCCCTCCCCTCTCGCGCGCCGCCGCCTCCTTCCCCTCTCCCTTCCCTCTCACGCGCCGCGCCTCCTCCGCCCCTTAGGCGCCGCCGCCTCCTTCCCCTCCCGCGCCGCCTCCTCCGCCTCCCACCCGCGTCGCAGCCGCCTCCTCCTCCTCCCACCCCGTGCCGCCGCCTCCTCCCCTCCTCCCACCCGCGCCGCCGCCGCCTCCTCCCCTCCCTCCCACCCCGCGCCGCCGCCTCCTCCTCCTCCCCACCCCGTGCCGCCGCCTCCTCCTCCCCACACCGCGCCGCCTCCTTCTCCTTCCCTCCCCACCCCGCACGCCTCCTCCCCTGCCCTGCCATCCCGCACCGCCGCCGCCTCCTTCCCTCCCCACCCCGCATCGCCTCCTCCTCCCCATCCCTCCGCTCTGCCGCCGCCTCCTCCTCCCCCCACCTTGCGCTGCCGCGCAACCGATCTCCGACTCCACGGCCGCGCTCACCATCGAGACCTCCGTGCCCTTCACCTCCCACATCGTCGACCCGCCGTCCCGCGACGTCACCACCACCCCCGCCACGGCAGAGGTCGCGGAGGCCGGGGTCGCGAGGTGGGAGCTGATGGGGGCGCGGGAGTACTACGACTCCTGGAGGGTCATCTACAGCGACATCACACACAAGGCCATCCTCGTCGACGCCGCCGGCACCCTCCTCGCCCCCACCGAGCCCATGGCCCAGGTCGGCTCACACCCCCTCTCCCATCGCCGATTCGTATATTTGTGTCGCTTTGTTTGATGCGGAGGTTCTCATCTGTTCCATGAGATGCCAATGGCTGAGGCCTGCGTGTTTCCATGTGCTGTATGTGGTGTGCACGATGAGACAATGCGTGATTGGGGTCGATCTGATCTGTAGCTGTTTTGTTCGAGTATATACATAGATTTGGGTTGCGTGGACATGGAGAGATTTATTTTGTGCTCATCAGGTTTGGCTTTGGGTGGATTTGTTCCATGCAAGATGAGTTACGAAGAAAAGGTCCCTTTTAGTGATGATGGGATATGTATGTTTTGTGATGTGGCTTGTTCTAAATGTGTGTTTAAGTGTACAGACAATCGGTGAAAAGTATGGAGTGAAGTACTCGGAGGATGAAATCTTGATGAGGTACTGGAAGGCGTATGAGCAACCATGGGGTAGATCACGGCTGAGGTATGGCATTTTAACTTTCACTGTTCTATTGTTCCAACTTGCGTGCAGTTTTACTATATCCTGGATCACCCTGTATGATGTTGTTCTTGTGAAGTTACATTGAATTGAAAATTAGCTTCTGGGACTGAGATATTATGCCATCTCTGGTGATTGCATTACAGTGTGTCACATGTTTGTCAACATATCGCATACCTATTGCTTTTGTGCAAATCCCAATATAATGAATGTAAGTATGGATACATATTAGCTTAGGCTCCTCAAACTAGAATCGCCATTTCTTGTTGAAGCATTCATACTTGTATGTAATTTTTGATATCCAATTCCGATGTTATTATGATATAATTTTTGATGTACTCACAAGGTCATATTTGCTTCTGATTTGCAGAGGTGGCTTAATCATTTTGAATCGTGTAAGCAGGATTGCATTTCAATAAATGCACACTGTGAAGTTCATTAGTCGAGTTAGTTAATGTTAATTTCATGTTTATCCATTCTTCTTTGTAAACCTCACGAAGATATGTATTATTTGGAACTCGAAGTAGCAGTTAAATGTTAAGTGTTAAACTTTCAGTAACTTAGAGATTGGGAGTTCATTTACCTAATTAGCAACTATAACTCTATAAGGGTAATTTCCGCTACACAATTTACTGAAATTCTATAACTTGTATTGGTAAAGGTCCTTTACAAAGATGGAAAGCAGTGATTTGGGGTAATTTAATGGAAGTATATAATCTTCATGTTTTATATGAAAATTGTAATTTAAGAAACATTCTGCTTCATATTTTTTCCTCCCAAAACAAGAGTGGTTGACCCAGCTGACCGTTATGGAAGTGATAATGATGGCCACTCTCCTCGACATTATCCACAGGTATTCATTCTTAATTGCTCAGAAGCTGTAGGTCATTCTTTTAGTTCCTTTTTTTTGACAAATTATCATAAATAAAGGCTGAGTCAAAGGTCTGTTTGTTTTTTGATCACAATATTTGGCTGTTGATGAAACCATTGGCATAGTTATTGTATTTTTTTTCCTGAGAATGACTCTGCATCATTGGGTGATACTGCAGCCCAAACAAATCATGTCCTTTTACTTAGCATGCGATTCCATGAGGTTGGGTAATGCACTGGATGGTATTTCAAAAGATGCACCATACTTAGTACATCAACCAATAGAGTTAAACAAGTATAGTGCTTCTTCTCCAGAGCTTGCGGAGATGTTGGAGTGTTAGCTTTGTAAGACACCACACTTTCTTATGCATGTTGTAGGCTGACATCCAGTGATGTGGGACTGTACTAATATGAAGCTAAGCACTTGTAGATTCACATATTCAAAACTAGATCAATTGTGGGCTAACTTGTGTATTCACATATTGAAAATGAGATCAATTTGTGGCCTAGGATGTGCTCTGTGACCATTAGTCATTCATGTGACGTGGTTATACTTATGTCCATATGTTTCACCATCAACGCACAAGACTGTAGCTTCGTATTGCCAACATATTGAGCCCCATGGACAACTGTGACAGTGCAGATTAATATATGCACATTTTCCTTTTGGTTTGTTCAACAAATTATAGTTATTACTTTCCACCTTCTTTTCTAAGGTCATTTAAGTGCTTGTGCAGATCAGTTTTCTTTTGGTGATCTTTTAGTTTTTGTCCTCTTTTAATGAGGTAAAATGCAAAAGAATAAATTATCTTGATTCAGCTAAAAAGTTTCAGCCCATTCATTGTAACCTGAAAGTAATTTTCCTTTGTTGAGTATTTCTAACCTCCTATGGAGAAAAGCTTGTTTTATAAATTAGTTGTTCCGAAGAGAAGTTTATTGACTCTTTAGCGTAAGCCATGGCTTAATCGATCGAAGATCTATTTTACGTATCTTTGAGGAGCACACTACTTTTTCCATTCAGTTCTATACTGGGAATTATAACATGACAATTCATTTCATATTCTGTGTGTTTATTCTCATATTCTGTAGCCAAATAATGTGGACCGATGCTCAACTATATTCAGTCATATTTCTAAAAGCAACGTAGGTGGGCAACTTTACATAGTAACAATAAGATTGATTTAAACTTTACATAGAACTATAGATGATTTAAACTGCTGATTTTTGTGCTTGTTGATATAGCATGAACAGGAATAATTCAAATAATTAAAAATTTAACAAGACAAAAATTTCAGGGCATTTACTTGTCAAGTTCGACCTGGATCGCTCCATCATGAAGATGACGATGCTACACTCTTTGCTTCATGGGTATGAGCTAGATTCTTTCACTAAACTATTGATGTATAGATAGTCGCTACACAGTATTGGGATGAACATGTTAAGAGCATCTTTGATGTATTTCTGCCTTAAAACTATACTGTACTGTCATTAACCATGCAGATAATTTTAGTAATACATTAATACGGAAATTGATTTTTGTCCAGGGTGTTGACTACCTGAAGTATGATAATTGTTACAATTTGGGAATAAAACCCAAGGAAAGGTAAGAGCACATGATTTCCCTTTGTGTCAATACGATTTAGAGCACAGTTATTTGACCTTAACATATCAGTGCTAAAATTTGTTTCATGATGTCATAGCCACAGTTTAGAGTACAGTTATTTGACCTTAACATATCAGTGCTAAAATTGGTTTCATGATATCATATTCTTAGGTATCCTCCGATGCGTGATGCTCTAAATTCAACTCGTCGCCAGATATTCTACTCTCTATGTGAATGGTAGGCCCCTTTATTTTTGGAGAAAAAATAGCAGTTGGGCATCACGCACAACCTCCAAGCTTGCTAAGTTCCGACGTGTGTCATGTGCTATCTGCTCTTCTGTCTTAGGGGCCAGGATGACCCAGCTTTGTGGGCTGCCAAAGTTGGAAACGATTGGCGTACAAATGATGACACACAGGATACATGGAAAAGGTGATTCATGCTCCTTCTGGAAAAAACACTAATCAATACGTTGATGTGCTCAAGCTGATTTATCTCTATCTTTGTTTAAAATAAGCATGGTGACATTGCCGATAAGAATAACAAGTGGGCATCATATGCTGGACCTGGTGGATGGAATGGTAATTATGTTAGCTTGGAGTACAAGCTTTCACTAATTTTCAGGCTGTTATAGACTGTTAGAAATACTGTTACACTATCATTCAACCGCCTTATTTTTGGGCAGACCCGGATATGCTGGAAGTCGGGAATGGTGGCATGACCTTTGCAGAGTATCGTGCGCATTTTAGCATCTGGGCACTTACGAAGGTAAGCATTCGTCAAGTGCATTTGTTATCACTAGGATTGGGCCAATGTTTTATTGTTGCATTGCATTCACTGCTTCACTTATTTATAGGGTAATTGAGTAAAGGAGCTAACAAAAATGTTTATAAAAGTAAATAATTCACTTATCTACTTGTGGTCATGAATGCTGTGGTGGAACATGCAAGCAAATAATTCTCTGAAAGTAGGCATTCAGTACAAAGTTGCAACACCTCAAAAAAAAAACCCATCTCAAAATAGTATGTACTGCTTGTGTTCTCTGGCTAATGGAAAAATACATTAAAATATCGTCCTGTCAGGCTATTATTTTGTTCACAATTTTAGTTTTGCACCTAGCTATGAACAGAATACTCAGAATTGGATTGGAGGAGAACCTACTTGGCCGTTTGAATGTTCCAGGTCCCTTACTGTCCCAGCTGGCTAATTGCATTATTGTTTGCTTAATTAATACACAAGATATCTGAATGTATCAATATCATTATTTAATTTCTCATTGCTTATAATTCAAAGGTAGTCACAGATGAATAGAGAGATTTAGGAGGCCTTGTTGCTATGAAGTTTTTATTCTTCAAGTGCACAGAAAACACACCAAATTTTGTGTGTACTATGTTGCCTCAGATAGGTCTTTAGTCAAGTATTTTGAAAAAAGAGGAAAACTGAAGCTATTGCACTCGATAATAATCTTCGCATTTTGGTTAACATTTCCAAATGCCTGAGAATATAAGCTTTTGTTAACTTATGCTGATGTTCATGAAGTAGCTGAAAGGCAACCAAAGAATTTTTTGGCCCAGTTCCATTGTGACTTTTTATGTTTTCTTTAGATATAATAGCTTGATTCCCCTTGTGCTGTTAATTCCCTGTCAATTAATGCAGTGATTAATTCTTAATGATGTTGTCCAATGATGTTGTCGCCTCCTCAAAGGATCAGTCGTTATGTGAGATTCATTATGTGACAAAAATATTTGGTTATACAATATATGAGACGTGAATCTTAATGAATCTGATTGTTCATTTTATTTTTTACAAATTTTATCTTGTTTTGTATTTTACCGTAGCGTTAGCACGGGCACACTACGGTAATGAGGAATAGAAGATCAATTTTAAAGATGTGAACATTGTTATGGAATATAGTGCAATGTTACATTGAATCGATTTGGATAATTGTCTTTCCAACATTTGTGATCTAAGTCAAGATTTGGTGCACTTTGAATGCGACATTGGTTTAGTATAATCAACTGCTCGATGCTAGATATCTTGTGGAAAATGTCAGTAGCTAGAATGGTTGAGACATGGTGTTTACTAATCAATTGTTGATAATTATAGCATGATGTATCGTTAAATGTCTTTTCTTTTCTAATCAATAGCTAGAGTGCAGATTTCCAATGGCCCCTTGCTCCAAAAGGTTTGTGATTATCTATTTACTTGTCTTTGGCAAGACAAGTTTTCAGTTGCAAATTATTGAACATGTCCTAATTGGAGGATTTTTCCTTTCAATTTGCTCCATTTTTTCAATAATGTATACAGCTAACTCGAAAAGTGCTTCTATACTTACTACCCCAAAAGAAAACTGCATACCTTAGTGGATGAGGACTTGGAAAGCTGATTTGCACCTAACTGTTTATAGCCACATGCTTTAGTGTAATGTGCTACCTTAAACTTGGTGTTCCTTCACATTCTGCATATTAACATTGGTTGTGCTTGTATTAATTGAGTCTCAATACTGTACTCATGCTCATCTGGTAAATAAGAGAATCATTGATTATTCCCATGAGCATGCTACTCACTCATTAGCTAAATCCTTCTGATTGTAGGGACTGTTGGTTTACGGTTTGGAAGGGAGAGAAATTTATAAAAGAAATATAGATCAAGAAGTATGCAGAGGGGTAAGCAACAGTTTTTATTTGCTCTGTTTTGAGATCATACATGCACACAAAAGTAATCTAGATCCAGAAAGGTTACATTATTTTCTGTTTTTTAACCTTAAAAAATGGTATAGCGTCTGGTTTTGTATCTCTCCAGCTAATGCGCTAGCTTACAGGCCCACTTATATATGAGATTATTTTTGAAAAGGCTTATATATGAGATTATTATCTGGTTGTTTATTAGGTGGATCCACAACAGAAAGAAACTGTAAAACTATCTATCTGAGTAAGTTAGATCATTATCGTACTCTCCATCTTCACCAATTTAAGTTAGCAACAATGCTTGTGCTGAACACCTGCATTTTTTTCATTAAACTCAATGCGTATAGGAGCTTAGTGGCATATCATATCTAACTTTTGTTTAAGTCTTGGTACAACTAATAACTATTCTTCTATATTTGCAACATTAGTGACACTTCATTGGCATGTTGCAGGCATTCTTATATTCTTTGGAGCACAAGGTACCATTAGTAGCATTTAGCCAGGATCAATGTTTTTCCATGTTTGACGATCCTTTGGTTGATTCTCTCCATTACATATACCATGAACCTAAGGTATGATCAGGTTTACAAGCACATTCTTGAGTGAATTTCACTTGTTTGTATTCCTGTTGATTTGACTGTGACAAAAATATTTGGTTATACAATATATGAGACGTGAATCTTAATGAATCTGATTGTTCGTTTTATTTTTTACAAATTTTATCTTGTTTTGTATTTTACCGTAGCGTTAGCACAGGCACACTACATATATAGCCATTCAAAAAATTGGCTTTGAAAGCAGGGAACAAAACATGTATGGCCATTCAAAAATTCGTTTGGTTGATTTCGTGTGCATTCCTAAAATGCCGCCGTGGCGTTAGCACGGACACTATTGAAAAAAAATATCATCATTTGGTTGTTTTCATGTGCATCCCCGAAATGCCGCCGTATCATTATAGCCCATCTTCAATGCAAAACTTCATCTCCTCTCTACCAAAGGTTCCCTATTATCAAGCTTATTTGGACACATGATATTTTATCATTTGCTACTGTAAAGATGTGCATTTTAGAATTTGTCACTCCATGTATCGCTGACATGTGGATCCTAAGGCCACATGTCAATGAGACATTAGTGGCAAATCCTGAAATGGCACATCTAACATGACGCATCCTTGAAAGAGAGAAGAAACAAAGTTATTTTATATGGACACCTTTTAGGCTACGGATTATACAAATAGCTAAACAATTATAAGCTAAAGGTTATTATCAAATTTCACTCAATATTTGTATTAAAAATCTCTTATCTCTGTTAGATTATCCGGTCTCATCTCCAAAAAGTTATGATTATAGTATAGGTAGCTACATTTTATCTGTTGTAGTCTAAATTCAACCTTGCAATTAAGTTTTTTTATGGTATATATCAGAGTGGGTCCATGTCTTAGTTGTTCTTAATCACAAAAATTATCTGCTGTGAGGCTACCTATAGGAGAGACCATCTAATCTCCTGGGCCGCGCTAACAAATCCTTCTACATATCCTCTTGCAACAGATGTGGCATGTATTCTAGTATCCGACTCCGCTTAATGCCTTCAAAATTTACACACTGTGAAGCGAGTGTTGCCTACTATCGTAACATCCATTAAGTTAAATATTTGTCAGCAAAAGGCTGAACAACAAATGAAAAAAAAAGTAGCCAGAGGATTTCACTGCTATCAGAACTCAGTATTTATTTGTTTATCATATTTCTTATCATTCGTTTAGATATAGATTGAATCACCATACTGGCTTAAACTCAAGAATTGATATCAAAGAAAAGTCATGTGCCTGCGGAGGAAAAAGCCCCCAATAAATTCAAAGTCCCATGAATCAAAGAGAGGAGGTACAGTGGCTTCAATAGAGCACACAGCCGGTAGCCAGGATGGTAATTACGAAATTAGTGCATCTAAATAATGAAAATTACCAAGAAGAGGCGGCAACACATGTTTGGGAGGCCTGGGGCAGAGCTTGGAGACTGCATCACATGCTTGCGCCATTGCATGCAGGGCAGCGAGAACTATGGGCTCGGACTGGGCGGCGACGTGGACAGTCGTCGATAGGAACATCGGGATCTAGCAGGCCGTCGGCAAGAGCTTCGATCACCTGCATCCTTCTCTTCCATGCTTGAGATATGAGAAATATATGCGCAACTCTCTCTCTCTCTCTCTCTCTCTCTCTCTCTCTCTCTCTCTGAGAAAAAAAAGATATAGCAGCTTGTTTGTTCCTTGCGGCGAGGACATAGAAAAAGGAAAGAGAAAAAAAACCGGATGAATCTCCAAGTCTATGTGCATTTTACAGATTTGTGTGAAGGACGTTTAGATGATCGAAGGCCGTGAGGAGGTTCTGGATGATATGTTCTCGGTACGCCAAACAGGAGATAACTTTTAGAAAATTACGTCTATTTGGTTGCAATGCAGGCCTTAGTTATCTTTTTTTCTCAGCATGCATGGTCTCCTTCCTTTTTTAGTTGCGTTAATTATCTTTTTTTTCACCTTGCGTACACTACTACAGAAATCCACATTACAGACGGTTCAGAAATGTCATCACAGACGGTTTTCAGAACCGTCTGAAATTATGGGTCAGTGATAATCCAAGTTATCACAGACGGTTTTTGAACCGTCTGTGATTATGCGATATCACAGACGGTTTGTCATTAACAACCGTCTGTGATTATCGATATCACAGACGGTTTTGTACTAAAACCGTCAGCGATTATCGATATCACGAGCGGTTTTTTTAAAACCGCTCGTGATATCGATAATCGCATGCGATTTTAGTACAAAACCGCTCGTGATATCGATAATCCGACGGTTTTTAATGACAAACCGTCTGTGATATTGCATAATCACAGACGGTTTTTAATGAAAAACCGTCTGTGATACTCCTCCCCCAGCAGAATCTATTTATGTTTATAGCTAGCCTCAGGAAATGCTAGCCATGCCCTCTGAAACAAGCAGATAATCACAGACATAAACATATACAACTCACACATCTCATTTCATTTCAGATACATTTCACATCTCAATTCATTTCACAGACATAAAACATCCAATTGACAACGCACTTCATTTCACAAACATAAAGCATCCATTTCGCAAATCAATTCATTGAGTTGAAATAAAATATCCATTAACAAATACACAATTGTAAAAGATCTACACCGTATTTGCACTTAGAATTACAATAAAAATCATTCAGGCAGTGGAACTCTCCATCCGATCGCATGCGACTTTTGACCACAAAAACCAAATGAGCTCTCCTCGAATTTTTGCAAAATCCGTGTGTCCTTGCAGATGTAGAGATGGACGCACTGCCGATAGGAATATCAACGCGCACATATATAAAAGCGACATGTATGAAATAAATGTGGGAAGATTGACAAACCTTAGAATTAGTGATCTTGGTGGAATCGAGGAGTAGTCTCATATGGTGGCACATGTAGTATCCACATGTGTTGCCCGCTCCTCGCTGGTGGCACCGCAAAAATATAATGTGTTAAATCAAGTGGCATTACTACTATGTGTTGTATATGATTAATTAATGTGTAGCTAGCGAATACCCGAAACTTGCGATCATGTTTCAAGGCCTTGGCCCCTGTCGTCGAGTCACGTGTTTGTTGAACGTATGTGGCGAACGACCTTCGTTATTCAAAAGTTAGATTAGTTATTCGGAAGGAAAGAAAGAGTACAATGTACAATGTATGCGTACCTATCGAGTATTCGGGCGATAGCTGTGTACTTGAATTTGTTCTTACTTAGAGAATCAAGGTATATAGCCTTGTTCCATTTTGGTATAATTACAATTAAAATCCAATGAAAATTCTCATTGTATGGCATAAGAACAAATTCCTTATCTTGGTGAGCCAGCGGTGCTTTTGTAATATAGTCCTCGGCGAAGGATGCATTCTCGATGATGGTATCAATGGCGACCAAGCGTGGGTCCAGAAACCAATTTGTGATTTCGATGATCTAGCTTCGATCAGCATGAATCTATATATAACATAGGAAAGCAACAAATTGTGACATATATCGGTATTACGTGAGCAGAGACTTTGATTGTGCAGACTTACGGCCCAAAGATCGAACGAGTGAGGCGTCGAGAGCGTTGGCGTGAAAAGATGAAATATATCGTCAAAGGTCACCGTGAAGACACGATCCCGAGCCGTGCAAGAAATGTTCCGCTTGAATTTGCAGCTATACCGAGCGCCGTTCGCCTCAGCTTATTGGACACTTCCATATACCAAAGGTGGAATCTTTGGCAACCAAGTCCTAGTTTTTGGAGCTCTTCCTGGACTACCATCGGCTGAGCTAGCACGAATTTGCGGGCCAATGGCATGGACGGGAATTCGTCATCATCCTTCGTCTTTGATTTGCCCTGGCCACTGCCTCGATTGTGGGTCGACTTTATGCTAGTCGACTGTAATGGTATAGACGGTGCAAGTTGCTCTGGCGAGAATAGCACCCGTGGAGATAGCACCGGTGGAGATAGCACCGGTGCAGGTAGCTGTGGTTCGCACTGCCCGTGTGGAGATGGCACCAGTGCAAGTTGCTGTGGTTCGTACTGCACTTCTGGTCCTGCCACCGGTGAAGAAGCCTCCAGGGAGATGTCGGTTTTGGGCCACTGGATGAATGTTCCAATGGCCTGTCCTAGATTCACGATCTCGTCGTTGGGGGGCTTCGGTAGCGGGACCACCTCAAAATTGGCATACACACCATCCACATTAACTTTTGCGGCTGGCGCTAAAGCTTTGTGCACCATGGCCCCGATACTGCATTTAATATGCTCGGCCCAAGCAAGCGTACAAGGAATGGAGCCATATCTCACTTGGAGCTCGCATGTCGAGGCTCCTACATAACGATACAAAATTAGCTACTCGAATAGGCCTACC
The DNA here is from genome assembly GCA_036346575.1 of Dendrocalamus sinicus. NCBI lineage: Eukaryota > Viridiplantae > Streptophyta > Magnoliopsida > Poales > Poaceae > Dendrocalamus > Dendrocalamus sinicus. Next base: position 17,928,447 of record CM070650.1, read on the forward strand.
AATGGAGCAAGCATTCGAGAGGTAATAATTATTACCAGGATGTCGTCCACAGGAAATTTGGACTGGGTTTGCGTTGGATTGGACGCGCAGCTACTCGGATGGTTGTGCGGGCTAGCTAGCACAGAGCGGCGGTGGCGGCTGCGACTTTCTGTCTGTTTCGCACCTCATCTCGATTATATCAGCCATCGAACCCAGTATCTCCTCTTTAAGAGATGCCTTGAGCTCTTCTCGTAGCTGTGCGTCACGCTGGCTTTGTTTCTCTTCTGCGCCGATACATGTCGGAGTCATCTTGGAAACCATGTTTCCAAGGAACGTAAAGCAAGCCCTCTCATGCGGCCCGGTGCTCCTTGTTTCCTGGGCCATGGAGAGCATATCATTCTCCCTTGTTCCTGGAATGATCCGTGGTAGATTGAAAACTCGGCTCTTCCCGCAAGAGCACGACATGTCATTTCAATTGCATGCAGTTGTGGAGTAATTACAAGCTACGTAGTTCGATCGATATCTTACCAGCGCTCGGTCACTTGATGGTGCGAAGGGTTTGAAAGGTGATGTCCGCGATGTCGTTGTAGATGACCTTGCTCTAATCCAATTTCGAGCGCGGTCGTCCGGGATATTGGAAAACGGCGGGCGATGTCTGTGCACCTGCCACTCATCCTCCTTCATCCATCTGCGCGATTTTACCCGCATACCCAGTGTGCCAAGTCCGTGAGGTGTGTATTTTTGCTGGAGGGCCTTGTGCGCCACACTTGTACTTTTGAAATCTTGGTCGTTTTCATCGCCTTGAACTCTTCCCATTGTGGTTCCGGGAATGGGTATGTATGAACAGCGTTTCGTCCGTCTCCACGTATTTCTTGACAAGCGTGCTCTTGAAGTTCTTCCATGCTTTGCACGCCGCTTTGTAGGTTTGTTGTTGCACAGCGTCGAGGTGTTCTTCTGGGAACTCGAACGATGCCAAAATTTCGGTCCACAGCTCACGTTTCCGAGTGTCAGGCACGTTCTTCCACGAATTGTATGTGATCTCAATTCGTTCTCGTGCAACTACTCCGACCATGGTTCGAATGCGTTCTGCTGAGGAAGGATAGGGACCCGGATGCATTCACGCTGTGATGATCTGTCGGCCCTCAGGCTTCTTTGATAGCCCTCTTCCTTGGCGTCTTGATGTTGGAGCGGACGCCTCCGGCGATGATGTTGAAGAATGCGCGGGTGATATGTTGCTCATTTTGTGGGTCTATTAAGATAAGATGAGAAAGTAATCATATTGAATTGCAAGACAAGAGAGGAGTAGAGAGGAGGGGGAGAAGGGAGGGGGTGATATGGACATAGAGAGGGGTGATGTGCCTAACTGAATCATCGCTACTGGCGTACGTGATCCAGAGACCAGAGATGAAGAGAAGGAGTGGGAAGAAGCAGATGCATAGTCGCTCACCGAAGAAGTCGGCTATATCATTGCTCACCAAGAATCTGGGAATTTGTTTTTTGAACTTCGTACTAAAATTTCCTTGAATTTTGTAATACTATTACTACAAGGTCTCTAAACAAAGTGCCTATCCTAGCACCTACTTTAGTTGCTAAAACTATAAACCAAATAGCAAAGTCCCTAAACAAAGGTCTATGAAGCAAATGACACAAACGTGTATCCGGTTCATTGAACGGAACACTATAGTATGTCACTTGCTTCATTTTCTGTTTTTGTCTAGATACATGGAGCATTTGGGTGGAAAGATCAACTGTTTGTCAGCGCATGATCGCCAATTGAAGCATAGCATAGCATTCGAGGCACATCCGAGGCCTTCTTTGTGTCTTGAGGAATGCCAAGAGCTGGTATTCAGATGGGTTATGAGAATAAGATTCATAATTTATAGTTTGAGGAATGCCACATCGAAGACCAGCTCTTGGGATTCCTCAAGACACACTGCAGCCTTGGATGTGCCTCTGATGCTACGCTATGCTTCAAATTGGCGATCATGAGCCTGACGACACAATGTATTTCTTTCCACCCAAATGGTCAATGTATCTTTGCAATAATCGCAAGATTTCTTTATCCAGATACACTAGAAAGAGATCGGGAGAGGAGTAGAGGAAGGGGAGAAGGGAGGAGAGGAGTAGAGGAAGGGGACCCAAATGATTTCAAACTATATACTATGTACTATATACTATATACTATATACTATATACTAACACAACAAGCAATATGTACCAATGTAAACTAAGCAATCTGCAGTAAACAATGTACCAATGTAGTATGTACCAAATAGCAAACTAATTAAGCTCTGCGATAAACAATGTACCAATGTAATATGTACCAAGCATCAACCCTAAACACTAACAAGAAGCATGAAGCATCAACCCTAAATATGTACTAAGCAACTAACCATAACAGATGAAGCATCAAGCATCAACCCTAAACACTAACAAGAAGCATGAAGAATCAACCCTAAATATGTACTAAGCAACTAACCATAACAAGATGAAGCATCAAGCATCAACCTAAACACTAACGAGAAGCATGAAGCTCGGGAGGATTTGATGACCTTACGGTTTTGGTGACCTTAGGGACGCTGGAGGAGGAGGCGGCGCGGAGGAGGAGGAGGAGGCGGCGGCGACGACGGAGGAGGAGGAGGCGAGGCTCGGGAGGCGACGGAGGAGGAGGAGGCGGCGGCGCGGAGGGGAGGAGGCGGCGGGCTCGGGAGGCGACGGAGGAGGAGGAGGCGGCGATGCAGGAGGAGGCGGCGGCGACGGAGGGGGAGGAGGCGACGGCTCGGGAGGCGGCGCGGAGGAGGAGGCGACGGGCTCGGGAGGCGGCGGCGGAGGAGGAGGAGGCTGCGGCGACGTCTTCGTCCGAGGCGGCGGCGAGGGGCGGGGAGGCAGCCGGCGAGGGCTTGGGGAGGCGGCGGCGACGACGGGCTCGGGATTTAGAATTAATCGAATAACGCAGCGCACACGGAAAACCCTAGCGAGAGGGTATATGTAGGGCGATTATCACGCAGCGGTTTTAAACTTAGAACTGTGCAGTGATAACATATCACGACGCTTTTGAGTTAAAACCGTCTGTGATAGTTTACTATCACGACGGTTCTAAACTTAGAACCGTCGTGATATGTTATCCTGACAGTTCTAAATTTAGAACCGTCGTGATAAGCCTTGCCCATTGTTGCAATTAAGACCACCAATAACTACACACTGCATTCATATCAACTACCAAACAATTTGCATTCATATACAACACCAACCATTGCATTCACACAGTGTATTTCTTGATACATTTTGTCATTCTCAAATACATCACACATTTTCACATATACATCTCAAAATTGACTACATCACACATTTTCACATATACATCTCAAAATTGACTACATCACACATTTTCACATATACATCTCAAAATTGACTACATCACACATTTCCACATATACATCTCAAAATTGACTACATCACACATTTCCACATATACATCTCAAAATTGACTACATCACACATTTTCACATATACATCTCAAAATTGACTACATAACACATTTTCACATATACATCTCAAAATTGTCTACATCACACATTTCCACATATACATCTCAAAATTGACTACATCACACATTTTCACATATACATCTCAAAATTGTCACACATTTTCACATATACATTCTTATTGTACTTGCTTATTTCCTTTAAAAATTAGCCCTTCATCATGATCAATGCGACGTAACTAGTTTAAATCACGTTGTTCATCGTCGACCTTATGCCATTTCCAAAAGGAGGTAACTCGTCAAATTGATTGTATTCCTCCTCGTCCACTACATTCTCCACTCGACAATTCTCCTTTTTCCATGAAGAACTACATGGCGTTTCTTATTTGCCGGTCGGTTACATAGAAAACTTGAACAACTTGATTGGCGAGTACGAATGGTTCATCTTTGTACCCGACACGTTGGAGGTCCACGGTCGTGACACCGTACTTGTCAACCTTCACCTGTGGGAGATGCACCCAACGGCAGCGAAATAAGGGGATCTTGAAAACCACATAGTCGAGCTCCCAAATCTCTTCTATGAAGCCATAGTACGAGTTTCTCGACCCATCGGTACTGAATGCATCTATGCGGACACCGCTGTTCTGGTTAGTGCTCTTGACATCCTGAGACTGCGTATAGAATGTGTACCCATTTATGTCATATCCTTGCCATGTCACAACTGTAAATGTCGGCCCTTTTGCCAACCATGTCGGCGTCTCACTCGCGAGCTCCTAGCGATTTGCTCCTTCAACCATTGGTTGAACCGACGGTTGTGTTGCCTCATGATCCAAACATCCGCCGCTCCGGATTCTCATTGCGAAGCACACCCTTGTGCTGGTCCACATAAGGCGCCACTTCGGTCATGTGTTGCAACAACGTGAAATGGGCTTGAGTATACATGTCCATATCGGAGTGATTGCTTTCCTTCCGATAGTTCGAGACCCTTCACCTCCCCTCATGACGAGATTGAGGACACCTATCGGTTGAATCGAGCCATATAATCGACACAAAACTCAATGACCTCTTCGCTTGCATAACCTTCGACGATCTGCCCTCTACGAGAACGATTCCGCACGTAGGACTTGAGAATTCCCATGAACCTCTCAAATGGGTACATGCTACGAGGAATACGGGCCCGCACATTTTTATCTCCCACACAACGTGAACAATGAGATGGACCATGATATCGAAAAACGAAGGAGGGAAATACATTTCAAGGTGACATAGAGTCATCACCACCTCGTCCTGTAGAGCATCTAGTCCTTCGGGATCGATGACCTTCTGAGCAATTGTGTTAAAGAAATAACATAGCCTCATGATTGTCTCTCGGACTTTGATCGGCAAAATATTTCTAATTGCAATAGGGAGCATCTGTGTCATCAGCACATGACAATCATGAGACTTCATGCCATTTAACTTCAAATCTTGCATCGAAACAAGTTTCTTCACGTTGCCGGAGTAACCAGACGGAACTTTGACACCATACAAGCACTGGCACAGTTCTGTTTTCTCAGCCTTGGACAGAGTATAACACGCAGGGGGAAGGTACGTTCGTGCATTATTAGTGCATGTCGGTGCTAACTCAGGCCTGATGTGCATATCAGCCAAGTCAAGCCGTGCGTTGACGCCGTCCTTTGTTTTATCACGGATGTTCGAGAAGAGACCAATCTGTCGCCGCACACATTCTTTTCTACGTGCATGACGTCGATGCAGTGCCGCACATCTAGGTACTCCCAATAAGGTAAGTCCCAAAATATTGATCTCTTCTTCCAGGTGTTCTTCTCATGAGCCCTCAATTTACGTCCCTTTCCGAGGACAACATCTAAATCCTTAACCATATCATAAACCTCGCGTCCCCTTAAATGCTTTGGAGTTGAACCGTCTTCCTTGTCTCCATCAAATTGTTTCTTCATCTTGCGGTATGGGTGAGCCCTCCGAAGGAACCGGCGGTGACGCATGTAGACGGTTTTGCGTGAGTGTCTCAGCCACACACTCTCGGTACCATCTAAACAGTGAGTACAAGCTTTGGCACCTTTTATACTATGGCCCGATAGGTTACCAAGGGCAGGATAATCATTTATGGTGCAGAACAATAAGGAGCGCAGAGTGAAGTTCTCTCGTTTGTATGCATCCCATACCTGCACCCTTCGTTCCACAAGCTTTTAGATCTTCCACCAACGGTGCTAGTAACACATCGATATCATTCCTGTGTTGTTTTGGCCCTTGGATAAGTATCGATGACAAAATGTACTTTCGCTTCATACACAACCAAGGAGGAAGGTTATAGATGCAGAGAGTCACGGGCCATGTGCTATGTCGGCTGCTCATGCTCTTGAATGGATTCATTCCATCTACTCGGTCCAAACCTTATATTCCTTGGTTCGCACCGAACTCGCAAAACTCCTATTGATGTTTCTCCACTGCGCGGAATCAGCAAGGTGTCTTAGCATTCCATCCTTCTTGCGCTCCTCCGAGTGCCAACGCAGCAGATTTTGCCTCCTTTGGATTTGCATAAAACCTTTTCAAACGGGAATTATAGGAAAATACCATGCCACCTTAGCAGAGGTCCTTTCTTCGCCTCTGTTCCTCGCCATCATCGATTGATTGTTACGTTTGTATCGGGATGTGTTGCACACGGACATACATGCATGTTTGCATACTCTTTACGGTAGAGGATACTGATCGTTCGGGCATGCATGTATTCTTTCTACTTCCATTCCCAACGGACAAAGAACCTTCTTGGCTTTATACGTGGTTTTAGGCAACTCATTTCCCTCCGGAAGCATGTCCGCTAAAAGACCTAGCAGCGACGTGAAACTCTTGTCGGACCAACCGTTGCTTGCCTTCAATTTCAGCAGTTCAAGCACGCCCGACAACCTCGTGTACTTGCAGCCCGTGTACAAAGGTTTCTCTCGAGTCCTCCATCAAGCCACGGAATTTAACATACTCTCTCTCATCATAGTTCTCTTCTACATCGCAAGCATCGATCCAGTTATCATCGTGCAACCTATCCGAATCCGAGCCACAATCGACATCACCCGCGGCATGTCATTCACTTCACTGCGATGTCATCCGGGGCATATCATTCACTTCACGGCGATGTCATCCGCGGCATATGATCATTCACTTCGCCATGACTGGTCCAACACGTATAATCCTTTTTGAAACCCCTCCGAATCAAGTGCGCTTCAATTTGCCTCGGTTCTTAAACATCTTCAAATTCTATGATCGATTGCATGGACAGCACATATATTCCACCCCTTATTCAACATATCCTCTCGCGGCTCTTATAAGCGAAACACCATTAATGTACTCTTCACTCACACGGCTCGAGGCATACATCCAACCGGTCCTACGTTACGTACATATATAACAACAATTAGTATTAAAATCTAGAATAACTAATTATAACTACATATATACCGCCACATTTATTATATTGAGACTTAATTTCCTAGCTCAATTCATATTACAAACACAATAGCTATTATATAACCAACAATTTTGCAAATTAATTAACCATCTTCAATAACCACACATGGATTACTTACACCTAAATTGTAATGCAATTAAAAATAAATAAATTTCATTACTAACCATATCTACAAAGAACCAGAAAGTCGAATCTTAATTCAAAGCTCAATCTCTGCCTCTTCCCACCAAATTAATCGCACGAAATCGCTCTAGCTTCCTCCCGAGTGAAAAAGTGCGCGGCGATGGCTAGATCTGGATCGAAATGAAGACGATGCGATGCGAGTAGCGCAATAAATGCCGTAGTCATTATCACGCACGGTTTTAACTAAAACAAATGCGTGATAATAATTATCCTGACGGTTTTTATAAAAATCCGTCGTGATAAGCTTCGCACGTAACGCTTTGCGCGCGTGTTCGATGCGTAACGCCGTGTTTCGATCGTCTAATTAACGTCTCTCGATCATTATACGAAGCGTCTATATCATTAATGTTTGGGTATACGAACCGTTTGTGCTAAAGGTTAAATATGCGCTCCTAATCCAGTCTCTTCTACGCACGTACAATACAATATACAATACAACATGGCTTCTACTCATCGTTCTTGTGATCATCTCCTTCCTCTCATCTGTTCATCACGAATTGTTCGGCGGAACCTTACACAGGCGGCCAGCAATTTGCATCTGGAGCAGCTTCTCCGCACCCGCCCTGCTCTCCTTTCCCGACTTTCTTGCATCCGTCAGCTTGACTGATCCTCCGCCGACGGAGGCGTCTCGCCGCCGCTCAAGAAAGGGAAACAGCCCTCACCCCGGTTCTTCTCCACAATGTGCGCAATGCGGAAGAAGCTCTACACGCATTGCGAGATCGATGGATAGCCTTGCCGATCAAGCGGTAAAACGGCGGATTCGAGGAATCTTTTCATGCTATCTGTATAACATTATGGATGTTGCGATCATTTGCCCAGTGCACGACGAAGTCCGAGGACAAGGGCAATCTTAACGGCGTTCGAGAATTTAGCGGTTGATCCTCCAAGTCCCCAAGTTGAAGAAGAAGCTACGAAGCCCAAAAGAATACAATCTGGGAAACTCTTTACTGTGCGACTTTTGTAATAAATTTGCCTCTAATTGAAATTAATAAATTTGCCTTAAATTTGTGACCTCTTACGTAGTTCAATAGTTAAGTTATTAGAAGCAATGTGTACTTATATATTAACCTCGATCTAGATTATGACAGACAAAGGGACATCACGGCCGGTTCTTGTGAAAAACCGTCGTGAACATTCCTGACGGTTCTTAACAACAACCGGCTGTGATAGTCGACACAACACAGACGGTTTTTAATAAAAACCATCTGTGATATTCCAGTATCACAGACGGTTCATCAGTAAGAACCATCTGTGATACTCCTTTTTCCCGCCACAAATACCACAGACGGCCTTCAAATTAAAACCGTCTGTAATAGTGTACATTACAGACGGTTTCACAAAACCGTCTGTGATTTGGCGTCTACTATTAGCCTTTCTGTAATAGTGGTAGCATGCATGGTCTCCTTCTTTTTTCGGTTTGTAAGTATTTTAGAGTCAATCTGAGCCGTTATAACTTAGATCCGCTAGATAAATAGATGGTTAGATCTTTCTGGTTAACGTAGAAGCTTTCTTAGAGTGCCAAATTACCCGCTAGATAAATAGATGGTTAGATCTTTCTGATTAACATGGGAACTTCTTCAGAGTGCTTAATTATCATAGATATAGAACTTTTAGAAAATTTCATCTATTTGGTTGCAATGCAGGCCTTAATTATCCTTTTTTTTCAGCATGCATGGTCTCCTGTTTTGGTTGTGTTAATTTGCATGGCTCATACATTTCTTCGGCTGATCCAATGCATGTTTGGGCTCTTTTTTTTAATCTAAACTGTTATAATCTGGATTCACCATGATTAACGTTGTAGATCTTTCTCTTTTTCCTTCGATTAATGTGAAAATTTCTATCCCTTAAGAGCAAACGTGGTGGCCTTTTTGTTTCTGCTTTAATAATATAATAGATTAAATTTAAATTTAAAATTCTGTGACACAGTAGATTGGTCTTGTATCTACGCTTCTTGAATTTCTGTAGTATGAGGAGCACTGAAAGTGTGGGATGCATTGGATACACCTCTACATTCCTATCGGCCATCAGGACATGCAAAAGTAGTTTCGTTTCATCATTGTTTGCTCTAGTTTATTACGGACATGTTTGGTTGCGTGGCTCCAAGCCACACCGTATGAATGATACTGGATGAAATGGCACACGCTGAGGGTGCAAGGTGAAGTTGGTTAGCTAAGCTCGAGCATATTTGTCTAAAACGAAGCAACATGATCAGTGCCTTTGAAAGATGCTAATGCATAACAAGGGGCACTTAACATAGAAAATCTCAACAAGACCAAAGCGTGACTGCAATAGGTAGCCAGAGCTGCCGTGTGATCACATAGATGTTGCCCTCGCAATTTATTTATTGCTCATGTAGTATCCACAAAATAGGTGGAATGACCACTGATGTCAGGGTTAACAAAGTTTACATACTCTAAAGAGGTTTTCATGGAAGAGGTGGAGTTGTGATTGTACGACTTAACCCAACAGGGTTCAAATCCAAGTGCCTACCTTTATGCACATGCGAGTATGCTTCATTAGGAATTTTGTAAGGTCGTGGATGTATCTCTAGCCTCCTCCGTCTTTCTAGATGTGTCCTAGCAAGGCGCATTTGTAGATGTGTACGTGTGTATGATGTGCGCACATATGCTTCTTCTTTGTAATCGCCAAAAAAAAGAGGTCTTCATGAGATGGAACACAAAAAGAGCTAAGCAGGAACATTCAAAACACCTCGCAAAAAAAGAGAAGGAACATCCAAAATAAATCAGCAAAGAGGTGCTGACATAATAAGAACTAGTTAATATAATTCCCCTAACCTTGAGATAAGCAATTGAGTAAATAAAGCGACATAGAGAAATAGGGCCAGCAGAAAGATTGCAAGGTTGAGTTTATCAAGATGGGAAAAACATAGTACATGAAGCCTAGCTTGACAGGCCAAAGAAAAACTACAGCTCGTCACAATGAGCACACTGGAAGCACTAAAACCTTGCAGTCAAAGATAATCTAGCAGGCAGCCACCATTGTTCATGCTGAGCTGATCTGAGAGGGCAATGGGAATTCAATCCCTGTCCACCTCTTGAGAAGGTACCACACCTGCTCTGTAAAGGGGCAGTCCACAAGTAGAGTTGCATAAGCAACATGATCAGTACCCTTAAAAGCTGCTTACGCATAACAAGCATCACTTACATAGAAAATCTCGACAAGGCCAGGGCGTAGGAATGAATAGGTTGCTACAGCCACCGTGTGATCGCATAGATGTTGCCCCCGCAAATGATCGCATTGCTCAGGTAGTATCCACAAAAGAATTGGAATCACCACCGATTTCAGGGTTAACAAGCTATAAAGTGTAAGATCTACCCTATTCTATAATACACCAAAATTTTCTTTACTAAATCCACCCCCCTCAACCACCCCCACAGTCATGCCAAATCTAAGTCCACCCAGATTTGTGTACCAAAGTAATCCAACTTCATACAAATGAATGGCCTATATCTCTCCTCAAGCCTTCTTCTCTTACTCAATGAAGATCCTAAGGTCAAAATCATTTGGATCATGCACATCATTGAACCTCCCACGAATCCCTTCCCTCCCCACCCGCCGCCGCCGCGGCCTCCTTCCCTCCCCATCCCGCACCGCCTCCTCTTCCGCCCCCATGCGCCGGCACCTCCTCCTTCCTCCTCTTCCCTCCCCACGCGCCGCCTCCTTCTCCTTCCCTCCCCACCCCGCATCGCCCCTCTTCCCCTGCCCTGCCATCCCGCACCGCCGCCTCCTCCCCCGCGCCTCCACTCCCGCCGCTCCCCCATCTCCGCCTCTCCCCCGCGCCTCCACTCCTGCCGCTCCCCCCGTCCTCCACTGCGCCGCCACTCCCTCCGCTCCCCTTGTCCTACCATGGTTATCTCCGACACCCTCACAGGCGACGACGCGGCCAGCTGGGGCCGGGGGGCGTGGCGCGTCTCGCTTCCCCGAAGCTGAGAGGCCAGAACCGAGGCACGAATGGCGGCCACCCTTCTCCCGACCTCATCGCCGCTGGTTTCCCGCGCCGCCGCCTTCCTGCTCCTCCTCCGAGCCCCACCAAAACCCTTCCCCGCTCCCCCTCCCCTCTACCGCCGCCTCCTCACCTCCACCTCCTGCTCACCAAGCCCTCCCCCTAACCCCCGCACCCTCGCCACCATGCCCTCGTCCTCCGCCGCCCTAGCCCGCCGCGACCTCCTCATGCTCGGCATCGAGACGAGCTGCGAGGACACCGCGGCGCCGTGGTACGCGCGGTTCATACCTCCCTCCCCCTGTGTCCAATCGCTTCGGTTGTGGTTTTTAGGTTCGTGCTTAATGCCCGCTCTCTGTTCCTTGGTTGGTTGCAGGTTAGAGGCGACGGGAGATCCTTAGCCAAGTGGTCTCTTCCCAAGTAAGCAATTTGCGGTTCAATTCCCTTTTCAGCTCAATATATTTCAAGATTGGTCATGTTTTATTCCATCGGGAATTTTAGTATACATGAGGATCCTTTACGTGTTCTTGATTGTTCTATTTTTCTCGTGGATTCCTTTGCCAACAACGGGAAGGCGATTTGCTTGCAGGTACGGGGTGTCGCTCCTAAGATGGCCGAGGAAGCTCACGCTCTTCTGCAATCGATCAGGTTTGTCTTTCCTTTTAGAAGAAGGGTAGCGGTTGTGCGGATTTTGTGGTATTTTACATTTATGCTAACTGTCTTCTATGTCTTCATCTTGCAGGTTGTACAGAAAGCACTCAACGATGCGAAAGTGTCAGAGAGTGATCTTTCTGCTGTGGCTGTGACCATTGGACCGGGACTTAGTCTATGTCTTAGAGGTTCCCCTTTTTGCTCTTTTAATCTTGATTGAGATGATCATGATTAAGTGCTATTTACTGTTACATGCTACTAAAATGTCTTTTTGTTAGATATCATATCCAGTTTGTAAGTTTGCACATGAGATACTTTTACCAATTGTAGATTTCGGTGTGTGGTCCAAATGAGTTAAATTCAGTCAGGCTTAAGAATCATGTTGTTCACTTAGAGAACAGTTTTGGATAATTTGCTGCTGACTTGCTTGAAGTGTCCATGTATGGTCAAATACTCAAATGCGATCATATGACTTGTGATGTGCCAGATTGCAGGATGGATAAATGGTAATGTGTAGTATGATTCAGAAGGCAATTGCTTTTTCGTTGCTTCCATGTTCCATATCTATTACACTGTACAAGTGATGACTAAAGCTTCATCTTTCATCCATGTTCTCCTTTTTCTCTCTTTGTAGTGCTTAAGCAAAAATTTTTGGTGTCGTGCAATTTTATCACTAACTTGTTTGCCCTTTAGCTTTTCTAGAAATCCTTTACATGTAGTTATTTGCAATGTCAATCTGTACAATTAGTCAATAACCATTAGAAGTTTAGTGTTCAAGTGACATATTTTATATACTATTTACCAACCCAATCAGAGTTAGTCCTGTTGTTTTCAACGTTACTGGAGTTAGTCCTATTGTTTTCAACGTTAATGAGTGTATCACTATTTCTTCTCTTGTATGTGGGACACTATGAGCTTGGAGGCAAACTAAAATTTGCTTCTTCTTAAATGTTAGTGTAATGACCAATGGCGCGGAGGCGGAGGCCATGGCAGAGGTGGCGTCGGCGCTGCGGGCCGTCGGGGAGGGGTTCCTGAGGGTGGAGGAGCGCAGGCTGCAGATGGCGCTCCAGATGGAGAAGGAGCGGATGGAGTCCGAGATGAAGCGCACCAGACGCGCGCTCGGCGCGCAACGATTGTTCGTCGAGGCCTTCCTCGCAAGCAGCAGCACAAGAAGGCCAAGGGGTCTCTTGGCCGCCCCATGGATGAGGATTAATGCATGGAGCCGAGGTGCTCAGCTCGACCACGCTCGTTGTGGCGATGTGTTGATGTTTATCGCTCTGTGTTACCAAGAAGAAATTTATGTTTCTTAACTTTCCACATCCACATGCTACCCAAGGATTAAGAAGTTATTGGTTAATTTCTTGCTGCACATGGAGGTAATTCCCTGGATCCCTCTATGCGGAACTCATTTCATCTTCTGTAATTTTTGTTTATATTTTCAGGAAATGAATATACACCCGATGTTGTGTTTGAAAAAAATATGAATGTGCACTTATAATTAATCTTAGAACAATTCTCGTATTTATGTTAGTGTTAGGATATTTTATCTCAAGTCTGTGTCACACTGGATCATGCAGCTTTTCTTTTGGAGCAAGAACTAATAAACAACAGATTTTTGTTGTGGGTGTCATATTGACTTCCATTGGGCTAATTTTTGCTGTCTTGATTTCCCATTGGTAGCTATCGTGGATCTTAAACAATTTGGTATTATTTGTTAAGCATGTGCTTCAAAGCACATGTATCACAATCTAAGTTTGTGAAAAAAAATAGTGACAATGTAAAAGATAACACACTTCTTAGCTACTAATGTTTACATCACAATCACCTTCAACAACAAAGGTTCAATAGATCTTGTTGTGGTTTTTTTTAAACTAAATCATGTTGTAGTTGAGTAAGAGAGGTGTGACATCTGTTCACAGAGATTGGTGCAGAGGCCTGTTGATCTAGGTGATGCAGAAGAGGACTCGATCAGTTCTGCAAGTAAGCATAGAAGGTACGGAAACCCAATCATTGATTTAGGCTCAAATTTTTACTGTGCTTGTTATAGTTTTACCGGCTACTATGGAAAGCCCTAATGATCAGAATTCACTTTATTACTCAAAGAATCCCCATAGATCTGAACCATTATAGGTTTTTGAACTTGAATTTTTTTAGCATTATGTTCCTCTATGATGTTTGCTAAAAATTTTGTCATGCATCAGTCGTGATCTTCATCAAGGAATGGCCGTTGATTCTCTACATGGGATGCCATGGGGAATGGTTTCCTATTATACTGAGCATGTCTTTATGTTATATTGTCTCAAGGTAGGTATCAACAAAGCTTTGTTTCATGTGTTGTTCCATTTGTTCATGAATTTTTCATTGCTATTTATTGTTTAGATAGAAATGTTCCATGTTAGCCTGGACTAGAGTAGCTACAGGCTACAGTTCAAAGCTAACTCCCTTGTTGTGTTACAGTTCACATAATTCCAATGTAAGTAATAAACTTGTGAAGATATTGAAACCCTGTAAGCTCTGGCTTATTGTGCTCCCTTCTATGTCCTACCCAGTTGGATATATCAATGTTGGTTTCATATGTTTGAGAAAGAAAATGGACATTAGGGATTAAGTGAGTTCAAAGAACTGAAACTACACACACAAAAAAATGGTGGTGATAACCATTCATCTGCGGCTAAATGTTTATTTTGTGTACATGGACAGTTACACTACAAGTCTTGTAGGAATAAACATTCTTTACCTTGAGTACAGTTGGTCTTCATCTTAATTATATGGTCTTTCAATCAGTAGACTAATCATTGAGAGATACCAGTAAGAAGTGATCAATTTCAGGTTTAGTTGCTAATGATTGTTCGTTTTATTTTTTACAAATTTTATCTTGTTTTGTATTTTACCGTAGCGTTAGCACGGGCACACTACTAGTTTATTATAAAGAGGTATTCATGAGATGGAACACAAAAAATATCTAAGCAGGAACATTCAAAACAAGATTAGTAGACTGGTGCTGAGCTGACATGACCAGAACTAAACAATATAATTCCCCTAATCTTGAGACAACGTAATTAACCAAGGTGACATACAAATGGAGAACTACGATAAGTCAAATGACCATTACGCTCTGCTTCTGCATGATTCCAAACAGCTCATCAAGCTCCATCGAGTTCATTACTTCATTATGCTATATCATCCGAGAACCGCCCTACAGCATTCGAGGCTAAGGCTAAGGCCCTGTTTGGAGCACAGTAATTTCAAAGGAAACAGTTCAATTCCAGCAGAATTATAGGGAAATCTCCATGTCCCAAATGGGGCCTAACTATTTCCAGACGCCTGATTCCAAACTACACAGCTTGCTATTGCTAATCTTGCTACCCTCGAAGTCCCTATAAACGGGACAATTGGCGCTTGCTACACAAAGCGCAAGCGCATGCTTCACAAGGCAAAAATATACACATCTAAGAGCATCTTCAAGAGATGCCCAATAAATTCACACTCTAAATCTCTTTTTACAGATCCTAACTACGATATAAGGTCCCAAAATAATCATTCCCTCCAACAGATACCCTAAACCAGAAAAACAGTATTGGGAGCCTAGATCATCCTCTATAAGTAGAGAGCGAGAGCCTATTTTTTTGGATGTGTTCTATTTTTGGGAGTCTATTTGGGAATCTGTTGGAGCTATTTCTTACCCTTCAACTCTAAAATTTAAATATTAAGAGCCATATAGAGTATCTCTTGGAGATGCTCTAATCACCAACTCCAGTGCATTTGGGCGTCCTCGCCAAAAATGTTTAGCAAAATGACACAAATTTAGGCGAGACTCAACCTCAATTACGGACAACCGTACCTCCCCAGGAAGATGAACCCGTTGAGGAAGCACTGGGCGATCCTGATCGAGAGAGCCCTCGAGCTGCATCCAACAAACCACGCGAGAAGGTTTACTAAGAGCAGCTCCAAAAGATGGGCTAAATTTGATCCCCTATAATCTCATTTTAGGGGATATGCCAAAAAGTTAGGATCAATATAACTTCTTTGCTCCAACAGTCATTACCAAAATTGGTCCCCTAAATATTTTAAATATACTACATGGGCTTACAGGCCATATTAGTTATAAATCGGCCCAGCTGCCGAGCCTGTTCACCACCAAGCGCCGCCCCTGTTCATGCCCTTGCAGCGCCGCCCTGTTCATTCCTTCTAGCGCCGCCCCTGTTCGTTCTTCGTAGCGCCGCCCATTTCAACCAACCTGCTCCTCCATTTATTTTATCACGGTAATCTCAACGAACGCCACTGCTCTTACTGTAATCTCCACGTGCATCTGTTCTATTCTACAGTAAATTTACTAGCTCTGCCCCATTCATTCACAAGGTCTGCAGTCTGGATGCGCAGAGAGGAAAATGGTGATGCGAGCTTACCAGGGAGGAGTGCGTGGGGATGTGGAGCCCAAGCGGGAGGGCGCTCGTGCGCCCGTGCGTGGCCGGCGAGGAGGTGTCTGTGCACGGGCGGAGGGGATGTGCGCGGCCAGCGGAGACGCACAGCGGCCGGCGAGGAGGCGCCTGTGCGCGGCCAGAGGGGATGTGCCTGGAGGCGGCCGGCGGAGAGGCGCAGGCGGCCAGTGTGCTCCAACAGCGGGGGCGCCGGTGGGGAGCCGCGCCGGCGGGGAGGAAGCTACAGACACCCTCAGGTAGGTCTCACGCAGCGCGAAGGAAAAAAAATTGGGCGCAGAATCGCCTACTCGCGCGCGGCAACGGTGATTGGGGACGCGTGGGGTGAGGCCAATTTTGGCTCCGGTGGGGTGAGATATTGGGGGTGTTAAAATTTTTAGTGGTGGTTTTGGGGATCTTTTGGAGGGGGTTTTTTTCACTAATCACCAAAATTTGTTTTAGGGGATGTTTTAGCCCATCTCTTGGAGTTGCTCTAAGGGATTAGGAAAAAAAGCTGAGCACAGGATTAGACTAAATCTGCTCCCGAAAACCCCCAAAAAAGAACACCCAAAAATCGAGAGGGTGGGTAAGGACAGGGGAGGCGAACCTGGCGCAGAAGGAGACGACGCGGTGGAAGCGCGCGTGTAACACCCCAAAAATTCAAAAATTTTGAATTTGTTGTGAACTTTGCTTGATTTTCCTTCCTCTTTCTCAATTTGGCAATTTCCAGTGAAAATGCACTTTCCTCTTCCGGCGTTTACGCCTTCTCCTCCTTTCTGGTGCCACTTGCGCGCGTCGCCTCTCCACCGCCTCTGTGTTTGGCCGTCACACGCGTCGCCTCCTCCACACGAGAAATTGCGGCACCGCTTCCCCGCTCAATGTCATCTCTGTGCAGCCGGTCCCACCAGTCAGCCGCACCCCTCCTGCTCCCTCCTCGCTCAGCGCACCGTCGCCCGCGCGCATGCTCTCGCCGCGGCACAGCTCTCTCTCTCTCTCTTGTTGCTTCCGCCTCTCACAAGAGTCAACCGGCTGTCAAATCCTGCAGGAGAGACACGCCACCTCCCCCTCACAAGCTCTGGCAGCGCCAAAGCACTCCCCCTCTCCGCTCTCGCGTGAGAAGAATGCGCCCGAACCGTCTTACTGTAGCCACCGCCTTACACGCAGTATAAAACCCTTTGGCCACAGTAGAATTCCTCCAGACACTCCCACAAACCTCCTCAAGCAGTCGATCCAGCTCCTGTCACCTGTGTCACCGCCAATCGCCACCCCTGAGCCCGGTGAGCCCTAGAGGCAAACTTGTGATTTAGCCGATTATTTTTCGATTCCATGCATTGACATGTTGTCTTCTACTTCCTAAACACGATGGGGAACTCGCCAGAGCCCGAGCATTCGCCTAGAGCCCTGGCGACGGAGATCGCCGTCGGCCGAAAGGCCCTCTTCGTGGCCAGCTCGCCTGAGTGATCCCCGAGCTGAGCCAACACTTCTAGTGTGCTCCTAATGCCCCGTAGATGGTGAAAGAGCAGCCGATCACACCAAAAAGCCACTGGAGCCCCATGGCGTCGCCGTGAAGGCCGCCACCTTCTCGGCCGCCGCCTGCCAACTCCGTTCATCCCCTCGCACCCCAAAGCCCAAAAATGGAAACCCAAACCCTAGATGCACTCCTTTGTGAAACCCATTCCTACCCAGGTGTGCTGTCGTCGCTGCTTCGCCGAAGTTGGCGCACTCTATTTTCCCGCTGGGAGAACCGTCTAGAGGTTGAAGACGACCTCCCGGGGGCAACGCGGTCGCATCTCGGCTGCTGGTGCCGCTTCATCCGCAGCGTCGGTGTTAGTTCAAATCCCAGCCGTTGATGCCGTCACGGCCTCCCATCCGAGCGCTCACGCTCGCGAGATCTTGTCCGTCGGCGCCGTCCGCGCATCGCCCATAGAGCGACGTGTGCGCGTACGCGCTGGCCTCTGGCCGCGCGTTCGCGTGGGCGTGGCCGTTCGGCCGCCTCACTGCTGCTGCGTGCGTGCCGCCGCCGGCCCGATCAAGACGGCCGGGCCGCACTTATTCTCGTGCCGAGCCCAAGATCGCATTCACAAGGTTTTAAAAATCCAGAAAATTCATTAAAAATCCCAGAAAAATTTAAAAAAATCCAAAAATCTCAAAAATACACCATTTTGACCAGTTGAAAGATCAAGCTCCGTTTAAGTTGGTTTTGGTGTTAATGACAAATGCCATTATGAGATTTTGATGTTAATGACAAATACCTTTATAATGTTTTGGTGATAATGACAAATGTATATATGAGACTAACATGTTTGTTCAAGTTTATTTATGTTTAGTCTCATTTGGATGGAAAGGTGAAATCAAATAGGTATGCATTCAAAATCACTTTCTCATATGATAATGCATTCCTTAGATCCAAAATATATATTGAACTCCTCAAATAGTTCAAATGAATATGTGCATATATTTTTCTTTATATAGACTTGTATGCACACATTTAGG
Organism: Dendrocalamus sinicus; assembly: GCA_036346575.1. Taxonomy (NCBI): domain Eukaryota; kingdom Viridiplantae; phylum Streptophyta; class Magnoliopsida; order Poales; family Poaceae; genus Dendrocalamus; species Dendrocalamus sinicus. Next base: position 17,947,088 of record CM070650.1, read on the forward strand.
GGGAGCTCTCTCTCTATGTTTTGGAGTTCCACTAACATTGATCCATGTTTCCTTTTATACATACTTTGGGATCAAACTAGGAGCATACATTCATTGAAAATCTGTTTTTAAACCAAAATTGTGCTCGGTCTGGAAGAGCAGTAGTACCGCAGTTTTGAACGTCGGAACTACCGGAGAGCGGTAGTTCCGCGCCCAGAAGCGGTAGTACCGGGGAGTGGAAGATCCGGTTTTTGAGCGGATCCTTTTTTTCCAGAGAGCACCCTCCGGACGCTTTTGAGATTTCGCGGGATCAGAAGTACCGGCGGTTTCAACGCCAGAACTACCGCAGGGTGCGGTAGTTCCGCAATTTGGAGCGGTACTTCCGGAACCCGGAAGCTCCGGAGGTAGAGCGGAGCCTTTTTTCCAGAGAGCGCCAAGTTTGGTTTTGGTTCAAGCGGAACTACCGCGCCAACTTCGCGGAACTACCGTAGAGCGGTAGTACCGGAAGTTATAACGGCGGTAGTACCGCACTTTGAATTCAAATGATTTTATATTGAATTTATTATCTCATTATTTGTTGAGATTGTCATGAATTACCAAAAAGGGAAGATTGTTGAATCTAGTCCCCCATTATGTGTTAATGGTGAAGTTTGGTAATTGATGACAATTGTTTTGTGGACTAACGGTTTCCATGAGTTGGATGAATATGTTAGGTTCCACAAATGAAGATGACTTGGATGACTTCGTGTGTTGAAGATCATCAAGTCAAGATTGAGATGAAGATAGCTTCATGAGTTGAAGGCTATCAAAGAAGAAGAAGATGTGTCATGAGTTGATGCATGATGATCATGTGTTGATCAAGTCAAGGAAGACCATCATGTGTTGATGGAGTTGATGAGAGGGATGCATCATGAGTTGATGCATATCGAGATGATGACCCAAGGCAAAGGTATGATTAGCTAGGGCTAAGGATGTGTTCCTAGTCTTTTACCGGTCTCGGTGGTTGGTTGAAAGACCGGATTGCTAGTATAGGTTGCCGTACTATTAAGAGGAGTCATGTCTAGTAGTTTGAGTCTCATCATGTGTTGATAGCTCAACCTCACTTGCTCTAGCTTATCTTGGCATGAGGTTTGCATTTGCGAATGTGTTTTGCAAATGGTTGAAGCTCATGTGGCGAATCCTTGTAACATGTGACTATACTTTGCAAATATGTTTTGCAAAATGTTGAAGTCCATGTACCTACTCCTTGTGGTATGATCTAAGTTTGCAAATGTGTTTTGCAAAAGTTGAAGATCATGCATTATCCCTTGGCATGGTCTAAAATTGTTTATTGATATCTCCTTTGACATTAGACCATGGTAGTGACTCTTTGGATATCTTTTGATTTCTGCATTGATCTAATATGTTTGAGATCATGCAAATAGATGGGTTGTGTAGCCCTTTGAATAAGCTTTCCATAGAGTCCAAGATCACTCAATTCCGACATCGGAGTCAAAAGTTATAACCGTTTTTCTGAGTGCTGTCTGTGCTGAAAAACCGAGAGCGGTAGTACCGCATTTTATAAGTGCAGTAGTACCACAAATGGCTGACTAACGGCTATTTTTCTAGCCGTTATGATGGGGGAGCAGTAGTACCGCACCTATAATGGCGGTAGTACCGCAGAATCCTGTTTTTGACTCCAACGGCTAGTTTTGAGGTGTAGGCTATAAACTCTTTTGAGCTAGTGTGAGGCTCTCCACTCAATTGTGCATGTGTTGCACTTTGTGAGAGAGGAGATGTGATCTAGAGTGCATGTGTTGCATCTAGAGGAGGACTTTGTGTCTGGATTGAGCTTGTGCATTCGTTGCACGTGGTGAGAGTCAAGTGAGAGACTTGACTTGTTACTCTTGGAGTTTGCCGACTCCTAGACGGCGTGGGAGGCGTCGTGCCCGGTGATCTTCTCAAAGAAGCTTGTGAGAAGGCCCGGCGTGTGTGAAGGTTGGAGCTCACCTACCCGGAGCGGGGAAGAGCTACCACTAATGGATTTGAGGTAGAAGGCTTAATTCGTGGAGCCGGTCCAATTCATTTGGGCTAACCTCAACGTGGACTAGGGGAGACCGGCAAGTCTCCGAACACCACGGTAAAAAGAGAACGTATCATTTGTGGTTTGTTTTCTTGTGCTCTTTTTACATTCAAGCAATTTACTTACTTAGAATTAATTTGATTGCTTGTCAACCTAGAATTGCAAACCTTGACCTAGGCTAGAATTGTTGGTGCACTTAGGCGAATTTATTGTTCTAGGAGCTATTTGTGCTAAACCAATTTGATATTAGCTTCCGCATTATATACTTGGTTTAGAAAAATTGAATAGGTCTTGAATTGCTAATATTAATTTGAAGAAAATTTTTTAGACCGCCTATTCACCCCCTCTAGTCGGCCACCTCGATCTTACACCAGTTCAACATCTTGAACCCAAATTTGACCTCCATTCCACCAGATTCAAATTTTATAAATTCAAATTCTTCCAATTTCCAAACTCTTTATTTGAGATTTTATGCAATTTGTTCCTTTTTTAATTAGATTATTTTTCCTAGCTTGATTAGAATCAAGTTTGGACTTATGTTGTTATTTTATGTGTTTACGCTAGCTTCCGAGTTCGCTGAAGTTGCAGTTCCTGAACCGGAGCCGGTCGCCCAGTTATACGATATTGTTGAGATCCAGAGCAGTAAGACAAGTTGCAAGTTTTTTATCATATTGATGCCTACACATTTTTATGGCATTTAATTAATGTATTTTCATTATTGATAATTGCAAAATGATAATTGCTTAAAAAAATGTTTAAAATGTCATGCTATTTAAATAAATCCTAACACTGATAAATGCCCTGCTTTGATTGATGGCCACATTTACCTTGACAGCCTTAGGAACAATTAAAATATTGTATTCATATTTATAGATCATCTCATTCAATATTTTATACTACCAAGTGACTTGGCCGTTGGCCAATAGGATTTGAAAATTGGTACTAAGTTAAGAGTCTGATGTGGGAAATCACAACGTGATCTATGCCCACGACTTTACCTTAGGGAAAATTGGATGAGGGTGTGCTGTGGGAAATCACGACGTGATATAGGCCCACGACCTCAACCTAGGATGGAGGCTGATTTGGAATGGTGGTGGTTAGTGCTGTTGAGCACAGTGGAAGGTTGTGGTTGGTGCCTCAGGTGAAAAGTATAAGGACAAGAACCTTGTGCCAAGTAAAAGACATAGTGATCGCTCAAATCACAGAAGTTGACTTGTCAACACTGGTTTAGTAGCTACTCGGTTCAATTGAAACTCTACAAAATGAGATGATAGGATGCCGAGGAGTCAGGTATGCTGCGGGTACCTAACAACAGTAGAGGTCACTCACACGGCAAGGGAGTTAAATTTTTGCCTAATTGAGTGACGCTACCGGGTAGAGCCTATATAAAGAATTGAGCAGTGAAACGCCCTAGCTTTCTTAACTCTGTCGCGGGAGTTAAGGGATCGTGTGGGTAAAGTTGAGCAACTCTACAGAGTAAATTAATGGTATTCGAATACGCCGTGCTTCCGGTTAATGAAGCTGTGTTAATTGGGTGATTCCAACAATGAGGCATAAGTAGAGCTTATGATGTGTTAATCTGATTAATGGTGAAACTTTATCTGATAACAAAACCTCCTGATCTTAAGGAGCAAATGTTTTAATTTTATTTGTTTGAAAATAAAACTACATCCACTCAATGTAATAAACCCAATATATCCCCATCCTTGATTATCCTTGCAAGTAGTAAATTAGGGTTTACCCTTATAACTTGCTGGGTATGGTTGTACTTATGACTTGCTAAAAACAACAACAGAAGGTCAATGGAGCCAAACTAAGGCCGCTAAAGAAGAAGCTCCTGAGGAACCAGTCTTCTCGGAGGAGGATTGGTCTTAGTCTCGCTCAGACCGCCTGGGAAGTTTTTGTAATGTACAGTGGTTTGTGGGCTTGCACGTCCGCTGTCTAAACTGGTGATAACCATGTGTTGTAATAAAATTGGATCTTTTGTTGTAAGCTTGTGTTGTTGTAATGATCGCTCACTTTCTGAACGTCGTAATTGTTCATTTCTGTACGGTTACAAGATTCTGTAATGTCTCTAGAAATGGAGGCGTTACACGCGGCCTGGAGGAACCCGGTGAGCCAGAGCACCGCGGCCGGCTTCGCTTGCGACGCAAGCGACTCCATTGGAGGAGTAGGCGGAGCCACAACATGGGGCCCGGTGTCACAGGACACCGGGTCCAAAAATCTTTTCTATAGGTATTAATATCTCTATTCCATGTGTGAACCCTCTAACCTAAACTCGGTGCACCCGGTATCTTCTTTGAAGCCAAACGAAGGGAATACTAGCAGCCTAAATTTTCAGTAACTAGCAGTAATCCACGAGGAATCTCCACTGTCCCTCAGCACACGAGGTCGCTGCAGCACCTGGCCCAAGAGGGAGGACCGCAACAGGTGATGTTGTTTATTTGATAGATCCTGAAGCATGTCACTTCGCACAGCCCTCTACGCATGTTCATCACGCAAGGTCGTGCAGAAGATGCGCATCACGCCCGCTACAGCAACACCCAGCCAAGCAGCAAATATTCACAAGAAAACAAAAGAAATCGATGCCATCAGTGGCTCTCGTTTGCCATTTGGCTACAGTGCCGCATGGTCCCTATTGCCTTGTGCTCTCGTCAGTCGAAGGAAATTATACCTACCTAGTGAGTATGTATTTTGCTCTAAATTTTTGTCAATTATTCCAATTTATTTTAAGAATAGGGACTACATTTGTGAGCTGGGGTTTCAATGTGATGATTGTTGATTGTTTTTGTCAAATTATAAGTTTAAGACTTAGTGTTTCAATTTTGATTTGTGCAATATTGTCCTGGCTCATTGCAAATTAGATGAAAATGTAGAATTTGATCACGATTAAGTAAGTAAACCACTTAACGTATTTTCTATTATATTATTCTTGAATTGTTGAACATACAAATATCTAATTGACCTTTTCCAATTTTTTGATGATGTTTCGATGAATGATAGACTTATTTGTTATGTAGAGAAATAAGAATTATAAAAAAATTATCAATGATATTGTAGTTCATTGCTTTATGAATTTGAAAGAACACAAATATTAAAAAGTAATGCTTTTATTTATATTTGATCATTCTATTTTTTAGTTAAAAACTTTAAGTAATTTTATTTTTATAGGCCAATGAGATCGGATGATGTATTTTACTAATGCCGAACAACTTTTTTGTCTAAGATTTCACACTTAGTTACTTTAGTTTGTTGCAACTAACCAATATTATTATCGGGTTTATTTATTTTGGTAAGTATTTTGATCATTACTTCTTTATTATCATATACGGGTATCGGTCATATTGAAGTATTGATGCTAAAAATTACCGGACATATTATTATTAGGCACAAAATTGATTGAAAATTATATATGTTGTTATATATGTGATGAAGTGGTGAACCCCAGTTATTTTTTGTCTAGTTCCGCCCATGGGCGGAGAGGTGGGGGAAGAGACTCCTGCTTTGTTTTTGCTTCGCGTCGCGAGGATAGTCGATTTGATGAGATAGTCATAGGCAGCGAGACCAGAGGTGATTTCACGTTCTCCGTGAACGAGGAAGAAAAGCGGATTCTTGAGAAACGTCTCGTTGTCATGGGCCTCCAGGAGGCCAGGGTACAGCTATCTCGCCACACTGCAACGGCGCTGCTGCTTCGCTGTCCCGCTGGCAAACAAAAGACCCAAACCAATCCATCTCGATTTCGACAGAAAAGGCAGGCCGGGCCATTGGAAAGTAAAGCAACGTTCTTTTCGACTGCGAATTATAATTTAAAGATACTGTTGATAATTTTGATTCTGTCGTGCTTATGCAAATAAATTAAAAGCTAATAAACTGCTCGAAAAAACTATCTCAATAAATCACTTCAAAACAATAAAAAATTATCTTATTTATTTATTCAAAAGAAATCATAAACAATAGACTTAGTTTTTTGGACATATACTTAGATTTTAGCTTTCATTTTTATAATGATTCGCTATTAAACGATATGTTTTTAAAGTGGGATCTATAGGTAAATTGTAGTATAAACTTTACTGAATTTAGTTGTACTAACAAAAATCACATACAACTTTCTTTCTATGTACTACCTCTTATGAATATAATAAAATTCAAAAACCACAATCATACATCATATACCTCAGCTCAAAAGAACCAGCTCTCCTCCGAATGCATCTTGGCTGGATTCCCAAGTTTGGCATAACGGCCCCGCATTTAGAGTAGGAACGAAGGATTCCGGAGGTTCCGAGATTACGGAAGCTTTGCTTCGCCAGCGACGGTACGGTAGCTTCCTTTCTTGGATTACAGCCGTCTGGGAATCGATTCGGGGGCGTTTCTTCGCTCCAAATGTTCTTGTTAAGGAACCGACGCTGGAGATCAGTCTGAGCGATTCCTCTGTTTAGAACAAGAACGAATCAATCACAGAATCACAGAATAATAGATTGAACACAGAGAGGTAGAGAGAACTCCTGGTCTTTCTTTATTGCTTTAGATTGCATCGGGGTACATAATGAGGGGGGTCTAGGTCCCTATTTATAGTCTACGGTGGGGGTGCCCAATTAGATCAGGACTCTAGATAGAGTCCAGGTTTCCTAACACTCCCCCTTGGGCACTCACCCAACATGCTCATGCCTCGTCAAAACTCCATAAAAAGCCAGTGGAAAAAATTTGTAGAAAGAGTACATGATACATGTAATGCTGCGATGCACGAATTGCCTCATTAAAAACCTTGGTCGAGAAACTTCATGGAAAACTCGTCAAGGGAAAAAGAGTACAATTCACCCAAATTCATTTGGTCTGCAAGACTTTATTTTTGGGTACTTAATCTTCATGATCAAGATTTATTAGCGGGCTTATGAGAATTCTCCCCCTGAATTCTGCACTTCTCTAAGTCTCATCATTCCAATTCCACGCACGCACCTTTCAAAACTAGATGCGAGGAGTGACTTAGTGAATAAATCTGCGAGATTTTCACATGACTTAGTATGCAGTAATTTAATCTCGTCCATCTTTTGCAATTCATGTGCATAGAAGAACTTGGGGTTGATATGCTTTGTGAGATGACTCTTCAAATAGCCCGTTTGCACTTGTGCAACGCAAGCTGCATTATCTTCATAGATAATTGTGGGGGTTTGCACAATATTCATCCCACATGACTGCTGGATGTGGTGAATCATTCGGCGGAGCCAAGCACACTCTCGTGCGGCTTCATACAGTGCTATAATTTCTGAGTGGTTCGTCGAAGTAGCTACCAGGCTTTGCTTAGACGATTTCCATGAAATTGCAGTTCCACCACACAGGAATACATAGCCTGTTTGTGACTTAGCGGTATGCGGGTCTGACAGATACCCAGCATCTGCATAGCCAATCAAGTTCAGATCTTGATTCTTTCTGTAAAATAATCCGAGGTCCTTACTACCTTGGAGGTATCGGAAAATGTCCTTTATGCCCTGCCAATGCCTTTTGGTGGGCTCGCAGATGCTGCACCTTGCTAATGAGTTCACGACAAATGCAATGTCCGGTCTAGTGCGGTTTGCTAAGTACATGAGTGCTTCCATCGCACTCAAGTATGGGAATTCGGTCCCGGACTTCTCCCCTCTTCCCTTGGTCGGAAAGGATCTTTTTCTTGCTGTAAAGACCTCACCGATCATCGGTACTTTCGAGGAAATGCCTTCTCAAAGCCAAACCTTTCGAGCACCTTATGGGTGTAGGTCGACCGATGTACCAAGACTCCTTCAGGACATGCTCAAGCTGCAAGCCTAAGCAAAACTTGGTCTTGCCCAAATCTTTCATTTCAAATTCGACTCCAAGTAGGAGCTTGCTTCTTTTATGTCTTTACTGTCCGATGATATTCGGATCATCTACATACACAGAGATTATACAGAATCCATTCAGGATCGCCGTATAAATACACAAGGACAGTCTTCATTGTTCGTGTAGCCTTTCTTGCAGAGAAAGTCGCTCAGCGATTATACCACATTCTTCCAGATTGTTTCATCCATACGGTGACTTTCTCGAGTTTCACACTGCATGATTTCTATTTGCTTTGTCTTGGTTCGGAGAGGAATTCCTTCAGGACTCTCATGTAAATCTCGAATCCAAATTACCGTAAAGGTATGCAATCACAACATCCATCAATTTCATTTCTAAATTCAAGTTTACTGCCATTGAGATCAAGTATCTAAAGGTAATTAAACTCATGACTGGGGAGTAGGTTTCTTCATAATCAACTCTACGACGTTGAGTGAAACCTTGGGCTACGAGCCTTGCTTTATATCTCACAACTTCATTTTTTTTTCATTTCTCTTTCGAACAAATACCCACTTGTGCCCAATGGGGTGTACATGGGAGGCGGCAAACATCTGAGCTCAAACTCCTCTCTTTTGTTCAGAGACAACAATTCAGTTGCTATTGCCTTCTTCCAATCTTCCCAATCTGATCTATTCAGCGAGCGATGCAGGCTCGGGATCAAGACCAATGATGGAGGCAATTTTCTTTGCGAAGTAGATATCGATATTAGCGATTGTCCTATTCAGGGACTCTCCCGTATGCACATAATTTATAGCTATTTCTTCATGAGTTGATTCTTCTGGAGCTTCACCTTGCGCATCGCTTCTTTTAATTGCGGTGGCAAATCCCTTTAGTTTTTCGGCTCCGATGTGTGCGCACACATCCATGCCGATGGGGATATTCAGATCCGGTATGCCCTTTTCGGAAGGTGTCATACTTTTGCCAGGTCTCAACTGGCTCCCCTTCTCATTCTGGGGGACTTCAATGATCGGCTGTGACAAATCCCTCTTATCCTTTTTCACTAGGCGTCCCCGGTTACTAAGGATTCGAGGAACCGGAGTTCTCGTTCTCTTTTTTTATTTTTCTGAGGCCTCTGGACGAGATTAGGGATACCTTCTGCTTTCTTTGGTATTTCAACCCTCTCCGGTGCAGTGCGTGCAGGCATATGCGACTTAGTCACGCTCTTCAAATCACTAAAGTGATTAGACAGTTGATTTGCTAATGCTTGCAAATCTATTGTCTTCTAGACTTCTCTTGTCTTCTGGACTTCTATTGTCTTTTGGACTTCTCTATTTGCTTCACTAATGCGCGGGTCATCTGCATGAATTCCCGTGGCTTGCCATGTAATGTCTTCTGGACTTCTCTAGTGCGTGGGTCATCTACATGGATTCCCCAGGCTTGCCACATAATTTCCCGACATTCTTCATCAAGGGGTTGATTTCCTCCCCCTAATGTTGGGAAATCTTCGGTGCTGACCATTGCGCTAGTTGCATAGGTGAATGGATGTTGTAGGCCGAAGGTCTAAGGTTGATGAGATTCGCTGCATGCAGGACTGTGTGTCCACAACATGTAGCTGCTAGATTTCAATTATACAAAAGGGGTCGGGCAATAAATTTAATTCTTTTAATTAAAGTCTCTGCCAGACCATTCTGGGTATGGACATGCGGTACCGAATGCTCAACTGCAATTCCCATTGCCATGCAATGATCATCAAATGCCTTTGAAGTAAATTCTCCGGCGTTGTCCATTCTGATGGACTTGATGTGATAATCAGGGGACACATTTCTGATGCGAATGATCTGCGAGATCAATTTGTGCAAAGACGTGGTTTCTTGTGGACAACAAAACCACATACGACTACTTCGAAGAAGCGTCAATGAACACCATGAAATACTTAAATGACCCTAAGATGGGGCTGAATGGGACCGCAAATGTCTCCCTGGATGCGTTCCAGGAATGCAAGGACTTCATCCTTCACTTTCAGAGTGGAGGGTCTAGTTATTAGTTTCCCGGTGGCACATGCAGGGCACACAAAATCTTCATGATTCGGGAAATTCTTCACATTAATATTATGCCCATGCGAGTTATTTATTATGTTTCTCATCATCCTAAGACCTGGGTGGCCTAATCTGTCATGACAGAGACAGAAGAGTTAAGAGCTTCTAAACACTATTTTCATAACAGTGTACGCTGCAGGCGCTTTAATGTTGGTATAATATGGCCCAGTGAAGGAAGTTTTTCTAATATTCTTTTGTCATTCTCTTCGCGCTTCATAATGAGCAGGTATTTCTTACCGTGCTCTTCTTCAATCTCAACGTGGAAACCATTTGCGCGGATATTCTTAAAACTTAGGAGAGTTCTAGTCGATTCTGGGTACAATAAGGCTTCTTCAATAACCAAAGTTGTGCCCATTATGGCTCTTCCTGAACCAATTATACATCCATCGCTTCTGGCGATTGTCGTAAGGCTGCCAGTGCTCTTACAAATCGGCTAAAAATACATAATCTCTCTTAAGATGGTATGCGTTGTGCCGCTGCTAGCTAAGCACACTTCCTTCATAGGGCGCTACACGCGTTCTAATATATGGTATTTTATTAATATGCATGAGAAGGCAATCAACACATAGATAAAATATACCAATATCAGAACATATCATGCCATCATAAACTGAATAAATGAATGAATTCATCAAATATCATCCAACCATCACGAGAAAATAACAATTCTTAAGTACCATCCATGCAAATTCTAACATATTCTTCCACACAAAATAAATGACAATTAAAGTCGAAATGCATTGATGCACTAGACTTCTTCGCTATTTTCTGGGGTTGACATTCTCTTCAAGAGAAATCATGGCGTTAACTACTTCTAGGTCGAGAGGGATTCTTGTTGTCGTGATGGTTTCAACTTCCATCGGTGCGCATACTACTCGAATTCTCCCCTCACCGATGCAGAGTGGGCTTCATACCGCCCTTGACCATCCCGCTTTGGCTTGCTGGCCTTATTCTCTCGTGGAGCATCTGATTCGCCTTTCTAGGCTGCGGCCTTACCCTTCCTTCCCCTTCTCTCATTAAGAGCTTTTCGCACCTTGTAGCTCCTGTCGTTGGCTTCACGGCCAGCGGAGCTCCCAGGTGGCTGAGTGACGTAGTTCTTACGGAGAACTTTGTCCTGAGCCTCCGCAACTTGCATCATATCAGTCAATTCGGCGTATTCCTCATAGCCATCTTGACGATAGTTGCGTGCGGATTGTGCTATATTGGGGTGGAAGGTTTTTCTCACTTTTCTGTATTGGGGTACAAATCCTGTGCAAGGCAGAATTGTATTCCCTGACCGTCTTAAAGTCGGCAAAACCTCAGTCTGATCCACTCTCGCTCTGCTTGAGGAAGAATGGTGTACTTTAGCCTCTCAAACCGCTTCTGGAGTGCGGTCCAGAGTGCTAGCGCGCTCTTCTCCGTCATATACTCATTCTTGAGAGTGAGGCAGAGGTGGTGCCTAAGAAAATGAAGTGCCTGATCATTCTCCTCAGGTTTGGGTTGAGCGTCATTCAGTCCGCCAATCCCAATAGCAGCGCGGAGCTTCCTGGCTCCAAGCACAGTCTCGACATCGGATGCCAACATCAGGTAGTTTTGGCCATGCTGGGCCAGCTCCTCGAACTCCCAGTTCGTGATGCTAGTCATCTAAATGTGTATAAGTCTACTGCTGGTAGACATGCACGGAATAATTCACTGCGGGTAAATAAATGGTACAAAAGCTTCTCATAATGTTTCATAATTTTCTTTGCATTTTATATAAATTTTACTGCTAATTCAGTGATTAAAAGCAATTTTCAGCAATTACAATTAACCAAAACAGTAAATAAATACAGAAAATACAGGGAATAATAATGGCATAAATAAATAAGCTTCAAATGCTAAAATTGAAGCAAAATTCGGATTCCCGAGGCCCTTTTATGCTAAAATATAAAATTTCAGCAAATTCTGCAATTCCAGAGGGTGTTTACGCAAAATTTCAATTCAGAGAAAAATTCGCGCAATTTTCTGATTTACAGAGGGGTTTTCTGAAAAATTCTGGACCCGCTCGTAAATTTGAGGGCTTATTCGCAATTTTTTTGGAACTGCGAGGCCTTTTCTGCAAAAATCAGGATTCATATGCAAAATTTAAGGGCTCATTGGTGATATTCATGACTTCGGGCCCCTTTGTGCAATTTTTACCACAAAAACCCCTCCCCCCACCGGCCCATCCGGTTCCCCCCCACCGGCCCGTCCCTTTCCCCCGGTTTGGGCCAAATTCCAGCCCACCCCCCCCCCTCCGTTTTTTTTCTTTCGCCTGGCTTTCCTTTGGCCTTTCTCCGGCCCACCAGCCCATCGGCCCATTTCGTGTGGCACCAAGGATGGGGTAGGGTTTCCCCTACCCCCAGATGCCTTTGGCGCGGCGGTGAGAGGGTGCGGCGGCGATCAAGCGCGCGCGGACGCAGATGGCGGAGCGCGCGCGGCGCGGTTCTTCGGCGAGCCGAGGCGAGGGGCGCGCGACGCGACGCAACCGGCGTCGGCGGCGGCGGCGCCGGCGGCGCTACGTGGCGGTACAAGGTGGCGAGGCCGGCGGTCAAGTGCCGAGCGGCGGTGGACCGCACGAGGCCGAGGCGCCGCATCATGCGGATGCTCATGGGCGATTGCCGAGGCGGCGGCGTCTGTGGCGGCGCCATGCGGGCGCGGCGAGCGGGTGGCGCGAGCGGGCCGGCGGCCTGAGCGGCGTGGCTCGCAGCGGTTTCGGGCGGCGCGTGTGAGGCAGCCAGCGCGCCGCGCATGCGGCGCTGCGGGCGCGGCGACGCGACGCGCTAGGTGGAGGCACGGACCCCAACATGCGGAGGCCATCGGCGATGTGAGTGCGCGCGCCGACCGGCGCGGTCGGGCGGCTCGAGCGGCACGCAGCTGGGCGCGGCCGGAGGTGGCGCGTGTGCGAGGCAAGTGGAGGCCGGAGCAGCCGGTTGGCCGGCGACGGCGGCAAGCGGGCTGCATGCAAGCGGCGGTCGGGTCCCCAAGGCGGCGGCCGTATGCGATGCAGCTGCGAAGGGCAACCGTGGCGCGGCTACGGCGGCGCGCGAGGCGGCGGCTTGGCGGTCTTCCTCGGGTGGCTGTGGGCATTGCGGTCTTCGGGACTGCCGGCCAGAAGGCCAAGCGTCGGCGCTTCGAGTGCCATCCATGGGCAGTGGCGGCCGATCTTCTAGCCGGCTTCGACAATGCGCATGCGGGCGCTGTGCACGCCCAGCGGTGCTTCCGGCATCTCGGCCGGCTGCTGGCCAGCGACCTGGCAGCGCACATGCGGGTGCGGCCATCGTGCATAGGTTGAACAACGAGAAAACATGCAATTTCGTGCATAATCAAATAAATTCATGCAGAATTTTTTTTTAATCTACGATGCAATCAACATCTACCCCGTTTCGCAATCTACCGATCGACATTGTGCCGGCGATTTCAGATCTGCTCGCGGTAGATTCGGGGCGGATTTGCATCGTTTCTAATCTACAGTGCAATCAACATCTACCCCGTTTCACAATCTACCGATCGGCATTGTGCCGGCGACTTCAAGTCTGCTCGCGGTAGATTAGGGCGGATTTGCACCGTAGAATTTCAATCTAGAACGCGAAAAGAAAATGCAGATTCAAAAGCGATCTAGAAAATTCAATCTGTGCTTCGATGATTACCTCGTTCACCGGAGCGAAGTCGTGCTGATAACGTGTTAAGGAACCGACGCTGGAGATCAGTCCGAGCGATTCCTCTGCTTAGAACAAGAACGAATCAATCACAGAATCACAGAACAATAGATTGAACACAGAGAGGTAGAGAGAACTCCTGGTCTTTCTTTATTGCTTTAGATTGCATCGGGGTACATAATGAGGGGGGTCTAGGTCCCTATTTATAGTCTACGGTGGGGGTGCCCAATTAGATCAGGACTCTAGATAGAGTCCAGGTTTCCTAACAGTTCTCACGCCAACTTTCTTGCTCTCCACTAGTATTTTTCCTTATTCTCTATAAAAAGGTATTTCTTCTTAGATTAAAAAATATTTATTTCTAGGGTTTTCACTATTTTCATAAAATTACTACTGCCTCGTGCCAAAAAATTTCCAAATTTCTGACCTGGGAAACTACCTTATAACTAGTACTTCGAGGCAGTGCCTTCCTTGTCTTGGTGACGGCGACGGGTTAAGACTCGGATAAAAACCATATAATTAGGCTAGCCAAGGCGATCACGTTGTTTTACTGTAGGAATAGAGGCCAGCAATGGGCGGTCAGGCGAAGTAGATGGGCGAGGAGTAACATTGCGACCAACGAGTTATGTATTAGGGCAGTGAAAGGCAGTCACCAGCGGTGAGCCACTAGAGATGAGGAAGATGGTGGTGGGGCTGGGGGAGGTTGGCGGCGCATTGGAGGGGATGTGGAGAGGTGGTGAAGGGTGTTGCTCGCTGAAGGGGCCAATGGCAGCGCAGGCGAGATGAAGAGCGGTGGTGACTTTGTAAGGTAGAGGAGATAGAATGAGGGTTTCTTTTGAAGTTGGATGAGGGGTTTTTAAGGTTAAGGGGCACATGTCTCAAAGCAATGTAAAGGTGGAGAATTTAATTTATGTTTTTTTTTTGCAAGAAATTAGCTAGGTGATGGGAAGGCATTCTCTCTTTTTTGCAATTTCTTTCGAATAGGTATTCCGTTCTCCTTGGTGCCTTGTTTTTGACTCGGGTATAAATATGTGTCGCTACCTCTCCCAACCCTGCCACAATAATCTAGGCCAAGTCATCTCTCTAAGAAAAATCCATTGATCCAGGTGTGTTAATCTTTCCTTGTGTTACACTAATTTGATCTGCTAGATGTGCCTGTTGACTGAAAATCGTTGATGTCAAAACTTCATCAAGATCATGTCCATCGTATCATTGAATAAATTAGGTAACCTTGTGCAATCTCTTTTCTGTTGGGGTCCCTTTATTTACTGTAACAAAATAGAATCTCTGCCAGCACGTTTATACTCTGTCTGTTTGAATGATTGTCACTTTTGACCACTTCATTTTGTTCACAAACTTGTCACACAATTTCTTGATGCATAATTTCCCACTTTATCCTCATTATTTTTTCCTACTTCCGTTCCCCACCGCGCATATGGTGGGCCTAAGGTCACTTGGATGCAGGTATAAAGTGTGTTTTGGTCATATTGGGGAAAGACAAATTATTGCATAGTTAACTAAGCCTCGATGAAAAGTGGCAGATTGTAAATGGCGGGAGTACAATGGAAGTTATTTACATGTCAGAATTAGCAAATTAAATGTCAGAATTAGCAAATTAAATGCCAGATTGTTTTATTTGTGAGAAAAGAGACGGTTAAGTTGACAATTTATTTGACATTGAATCAAGATCGGGCGTTCGTTTATCTCCCTCCCGTGTTTATCCATCCCCTGTCCTCCGGCACCACCGTAAAAACCAAACTCACCTACCTCCTCCATCACCCAGATCCTCGGCGCGATCCAACATTGAAAAATTCGTTTGATTTTCTAGAAAGAATTAGCGGACTCACGTATAGCAAATTCGTTGAGAAAATCGTATTTGACGGACATCATGATACCATGTTGTACACCAAATATGATCGTCAACAATTCTTTGGTAAACTAATGGACTGTACCAAACATTGTAACGATGTATTGTTGGTCTCGCCCCTGGGCAGGGATTAAAATCTCGGTAACTGTTCAAAAGCATTTAAAAGAAATTTGGATTTTTTTTGTATGTTTTAACTAGCGCGGTGGCCCACATACACACCTGTGTAGGCATCATTTTTAGAGCATATTTAATTAGGTTAGCAGTACATATGTGATGGATAATAAATAAACTACATACGAAACGTAAATGATTGCAGATCACATGAAAGAATTCAAATATTAGAATTTCTAGTTTGATTTAATTCTATGTTTGTAGAATTGGAATGATTTTGCGATATTAATGTATAATAGTATGCATTAAAACAAATAATATAGATTATATCTATGAGAGGAAATACTTGTTCTTTATAATTTTTAATCAGCATGTCCAACAATAGAGACAATAGTTGTATCCATATTAATATAACTAGTTATATACATGCATGTTGCAACGGAAAAACAATTACCATACATATAACACATTTTTGATGGCCATAATCTAATCATTGATGTCGTGATACATATCAACAAACGTAAGAACATCAATTTTCTATGGGAACGTGCGATGTGGGGACGAAAAGAGCGTGCTACGTGCATGGAGAGGAAAATACAATGGACAAATTTTTATTTCATATTAGTAGAGATTAAAAGAATGCAAATTATAGATATTGTAGTCAAGTTCGTGTATGTGCATGGATCCTTTGAGTTTAATTCTATCTCTAGTATTTCATGTCTTAATTTTATACAAGAGTTCTCTAATCCATAGATCAAGAAACATCATTTGCTATGATTTGTTAATCATAAGAAGGGTCCACCTAATTAAGAGATAGATACTTTTCTTTTTCAAGAATTTCTTGCAATCATTCTCATTTATCAGGTAACATCCATCGGTTATGAATTGGTAAATATAATTATAATGCTAAACGCTTTTTAATTTTTGGAAGAATTTATACAATATTTCTCTTTTTCTTAGCTGATGTAATCAACCATTCTAAGCTTTTATTGTAAATAGAGAACATCCAACAATTAATATAGTTCAACTTTAATTAGTAGCCACCACATCGATAGTGATTCTAGCAAAATAGTTCAAAGATGTAAAACACACATTATTAGGAAACATGCATGTAGAATATATCTTGTCTTTTTTTTCCTTTCTCCTTGTTTTTCTTGTCGAGTGCCACTTTTTTTTGTACATGGTTTTTACTCATTTATTTTGCTTGCCCACATCATTCTTTTGCTCTTGTATGTGGCTTTTAGTATGGGCCATCTAGAATCCTTTTTATTTATTAGGTTTATCTAGAATCTATAATGGATAGCTTTGTCTTATAAGATTCCTTGTTTTATCTAAAAATATCCACTTCTAATTGTTTACTGACCATAATAAAGGTCCACTGAATCGAGAGATGGATGCTTTTTTTTTTGAGTATTTCTATCTTATTTCTGTCTTTCTTAATAACTTTAAACTCGTGTCATTAAATTTTAGTATATAATGGATATATTTTATTTTTAGGGATTTATTTTGGAATTTGTACGAAAATCAAATAGCTAATTTTTATTTTCCCCTGAATTTTAGTTAATTTATATTGTACTTGACATGAACTATTTTTAAAATTTACTAATATTTATTTATTATTCTGAAATTTAGATCTTTATGGATGTTACTTTAGATGTTGTGTGGAAATCAAATCGATAATTTTATTTATTTTTAATCCAAATTTTAGTTAATTTAGATTATACTTGACATGGTATTGTTTTTTTAATTTGAGCTATTCTAACATGGGTCTGTGAGATAGATATAGATAGCTGGATCTTTCTGGTTAATACGAGAACTTCCTTGGAGTGCCTAATTAGTATAGGTTTATAAATTTTTAATATTTTTAGAATTTAGGTTTCAAATTTGTTTCAAAATCAAATATCTAATCATCCTTTATCTTTTATTCTGAATTTACGTTTTTTTGGATCAAACTTGTCATAGATTTCTTTTCAGTTTTAGGCTAGAATTTGTATAAAAACCAATATCTATTTTTCTTTTAATTATTATTCCCAATTTGGTTTTTTAGGGGTTTACTTTGAAATTTATATGGAAATCATATTGCTAATTTTATCTTATTTTTAATTCCAAATTTTAGTTAATTTGGATTGTATTTGACATTGACATGAATTCTTGCTTTTAATTTGCTTTTTGTTTAATTATTATTGCGCATTTTAGTTATTTATGGATATTACTTGGGTAGTGGTATAGAATTCATATTACTAATTTTTCTTTATTTTGAATTACGAATTTACCTAAATTCAGATTGTATTTGACTTAAACTCTTTCTTTTAATCTGGACCGTTATAATTCGAGTCCGCCAAATTGATGGCTAGATCTTTCTCTAAGTGTATAATTAGTATATATAAAAAATATTTTTATATCTTTAAGTCAACTATCAAATCTAAGCATTTAAAATTAGGACCCACCATATTAAGGGTGGGATGCTTTGTTTTTTTTATAAGAATTTATAGCATTTTTATGTTTTTTTAGAAGCTCTAAAAGGCATGTTATCAACTTTTAGTATATAGTAGATAGATTTGTGAGTTGACCTAGATTTTGAAATATAATTATAATAGATATGAAAATGTAGATGAAATTTAATGTATTCTTTTAGAGAATCAAATGTGCGCGCAGACTAGCAACATTCAAATTAGATCGAAATTGTTTTGATCGGAGGAGATTTTTTTTGCCCTGCTGCTGGGACCAGCTTACCATGAATGTTAAAATTCCTACTATAATCCAAAACTCTGCACACTAAATGCAGCCTGCAAGAAGAGGAGCTGTATTAGCAAGCAAAGCAGTGATCAAGGCGCAGGGGAGAGAAGAGTTCCCATTAATCCTTCTATGGCGACCACCGGATCGAGTACCATCGGCAGAGGCAGGCAGTTGCGGTTTGCCTCCACCATCATGGCCTTCACGGAGAGCGGCCAACACCTGCTCAAGATCGACGGCTACTCCTGCTCCAAGGATGTCCCGAGCGGTGAACACATCAAGTCTCGATCTTTTCGCGTCGGTGGACACAACTGGCACATCCGCTACTACCCCCACGGCCTCACCTCCTCTTACACTGACTACATATCCATTTTCCTCCAACTTGACTATAATGTCGCCCAAGGCGTGAAGGCGCGGTACACGTTCAGCTTACTCGACCATGCCGGGAAGCCCGTGCCGGCCTACACCCGGAGCAGCAGCGGGGTGGTTACCTTCAGTAACACCGGTTGGGGGTTCCGAATGTTCATCGAGAGGGACGTACTGGAGAAATCAGAGCACCTCCGGGGCGACTGCTTCACGATCAGGTGTGACTTGACGGTCATCGAGGAGATACAGACGAAGGATGTCGACGTCCCAACTCCACAACCTCCACCTGTGGTGGCGGTGCCACCGTCGAACCTGCATCAGAACCTAGGCGGCCTCCTCGCAACAAGAGGGGGGACGGACGTGACGTTCGTGGTCGACGGCAAGACGTTCACGGCGCATAGGAACGTGCTCGCCGCCCGGTCTTCTGTGTTTAGGGAGGAGCTCTTTGGCCCAACAATGGAGAGCGCCGCTACCAACGTCGTATGCATCAATGACATGGAAGCGCAGGACTTCGAGGCTTTGCTCTACTTCATATACACCGACTCATTGCCAGAGATGAAAGGAGAAGAACATGCCGCAATGCTCCCAGATCTGATTGCAGCAGCGAACAGGTATAACATGGAGAGGCTAAGGTTGATTTGTGAAGATAAGCTATGCAAGTATGTAGATGTGAGCATTGTGGCGGTCATCCTAGAATTTGCTGAGCAACACCATTGCCGTGGGCTTAAAGAGGCATGCTTGGAGTTCCTTGAGCATCTAAGCAAAAGCTGTCCCTCCATTTTGAAGGATATAATTACCAAGCATGCTGCGGCACCGTAGATGTTCCAGTGGTAGTCTTCTTAGTTATTATGCAGCGAGTTCTCTTATGTTGAGGACATGTCCGATCAACCTCATCTGTACCCCCATCTCAAAACACTATGTACACAGTCATGAAAGGTTCAAAAAGATTAAATGGGTGGTGATATAATCAAGCATTATTGTACAAAAATTGAACTCTAAGTAAATTTACTATAGGTGAAACAAAAATGACAAATTTCAGTTGATAGTAGTAACTTTTATCTATCTTGTTTTCTTTTTATTTGGGGGGAAAATCCATAACCCCTTTAAGTCAATTACTTTTTAGTTTGCCCTATATGTCATCTTCATTTACTTTGCCCTCCCTAATCGAGTTACCATGCAAATAACTCCAAACCGCACGGTAACGCTATTTCTTCGTGATTTTCACTATGTTTGACACTTGTTCCAATTTTTTAAGTATTTATTTTAATAATTTGTGTTATTTATTTTGTGTACTATATGATTTCAATACTAATGTTTAGCATTGATATTGGATACTATAAGCTTCGAGTCACTCAAATAATTGAAGTACTGAAATTATTTGAAAAAGTACTAAAATCGTTGAAACGAAGTGTATAAGATAATGAAAACCATGAGAAATAACATTAACATGCATTATGGGGGTATTTGTGATGTAACTTAAGATACGGGAGATAAACTAGAAAGGCATGTGACTTATGAGGTGGTTTATGGATTTTCCTTTTAGTTTTGGATTTACTTTCCAGTAGATTTGTTTCTTTATGTGTAAATTGAATTTAAATTTAAAATTTTGTGACACGGTAGATTGGTCTTGTATCTACGCTTCTCAAATTTATGTAGTGCGAGGAGCACTGAAAGTATGGGATGCACTGTATACACCTCTACATTCCTATCGGTCATTAGGACATGCAAAAGTAGTTTCGTTTCGTCTCTGTTTGCTCTAGTTTATTACGGGCATGTTTGGTTGCATGGCTCCAAGCCGTACCGTATGAATGATACTTGGATGAAATGGCACACACTGAGGGTGCAAGATGAAGTTGGTTAGCTATGCTCGAAAGGTTATAGCCAGTATAGGTTTAAACTACTAAACTTATAATTTAAGGATACTGCACACCCAAACCAATCCCTCTCGATTTCGACAGAAAAGGCAGGCCGTGCCATTGGAAAGTAAAGATATGTTCTTTTCAAAAGCGATTTATAATTTAAGGATACTGCTCATTGTAAGTTTAATCTAAGTCTAACATTAACATAAAACTTTAATCCCTAGATCAAACATAAACACCTAGCATTAACATTAGAGCGGAAGCGTGATTTACATACCCGTAGTCGGAGATGCCATGATAGGTGGTCTGTGGTCGGTCGACGCAACAGAGGAGGGTCGGCGATGCTGAGGTGGCCGACGGTGTAGAGGTGGTCGGCCGGCGCAGTGAAGCTGATGTCATGGTCGGAGAAGGGCTTCGGCCTTCGTTCACCACAGCGCACCATTAGGGATCGGGCTTGTTAGGGTTTGTAAGGCCTCTAGCAACTCGTGTCATTTTTCTGCCGCAAACCCTAGTCCTTTTTATATGGCGCTGGGTGACCGGGACCGAAACCAAGAGTTGGTTGCAGCGCTTCCGATCATGGCGCGAGTGGAGGGGGTTCCTCCCTGAAATCTCGGGGTGGTTAGCCGAGATTAACCCAACACTCATAACTTTGATTAAGTACTTATATAAATAAATTAAAAGCTAATATACTGTTTGAAAAAAGCTATTCCGATAAATCACTTCGAAACAATGAAAAAGTCATCTTATTTATTTATTCGAAAGAAGTCATAAACCATAGGCTCAATTCTTTTGGACTTATGTTTAGAGTTTAGCTTTCATTTTTACAATAATTCACCGTTGAATGGTATGTTTTTAAGGTGGGTTCTACAGGTAAATTGTAGTACAAATTTTACTGAGTTTAACTGTACTAGCCAAAATCACATACGACTTTCTCTCTATATACTGTTTCTTATAAATAGAACAGAATTTAAAAACCATACCATAGACCGTAAACCTCAGCTAAAAAAACCCACTCTACTCCGGATGCATCTTGGCTGGATTCCCAAGTTTGGCATAACGGCCCCGTCATTTAGAGTAGGAACGAAGGATTCCAGAAGCTTGCTTCGCCAGCGACGGTACGGTAGCTTCCTTTCTTGGATTACAGCCGTCTGGGAATCGATTCGGGGGCCTTTCTTCGCTCCAAATGTTCTCACGCCAACTTTCTTGCACGGCACTAGTATTTTTCCTTATCCTCTATAAAAAAGGTATTTCTTCTTAGATTAAAAAATATTTATTTCTAGGGGTTTCACTACTTTCATAAAAATTACTACTGCCTCATGCCAAAAAAAAAATTATCCAAATTTCTGACGTTGGAAACTACCTTATGACTAGCACTTCGAGGCAGCGCCTTTCTCGTCTTAGTGGCAGCGATGGGTTAAGACTCTGGTAAAAACCATATAATTAGGCTAGCCAAGGCGATCACGGTGTTTTACTGTAGGAATGGAGGCCAGCAATGGGCGGTCAGGCAAAGTAGATGGGCGAGAAGTAACATTGCGACCAACAAGTTATGTATTGGGGCAATGGAAGACAGTCACCAGCGGTGAGCCACTAGAGATGAGGAAGAAGGTGGTGGGGCTGGGGGAGGTTGGCGGCGCATTGGAGGGGATGTGGAGAGGTGGTGAAGGGTGTTGCTCGCTGAAGGGGCCAATGGCAGCGCAGGCGAGGTGAAGAGCGGTGGCGACATTGTAAGGTAGAGGAGATAGAATGAGGGTTTCTTTTGAAGTTGGATGAGGGGTTTTTAAGGTTAAGGGGCACATGTCTCAAAGCAATGTAAAGGTGGAGAATTTAATTATCTTTTTTTTTTGCAATAAATTAGCTAGGTGATGGGAAGGCATTCTTTCTTTTTTGCAATTCCTTTCGAGTAGGTATTCCGTTCTGTTTGGTGCCTTGTTTTTGACTCAGGTATAAATATGTGTCGCTACCTCTCCCAACCCTGCCACAATAATCTAGGCCAAGTCATCTCCAAGTCATCTCTCTAAGATAAATCCATTGATCCAGGTGTGTTAATCTTTCCTTGTGTTACACTAATTTGATCTGCTAGATGTGCTTGTTGACTGAAAATCGTTGATGTCAAAACTTCATCAAGATTATCTCCATCGTATTATTGAATACATTAGGTGACCTTGTGCAATCTCTTTACTGTTGGGGTCCCTGTACTTACTGTAACAAAATAGAATCTCTGCCAGCACGTTTATACTCTGTCTGTTCGAATGATTGTCGCTTTTGACCACTTCATTTTGTTCACAAACTTGTCACACGATTTCTTGATGCATAATTTCCCACTTTATCCTCATTATTTTTCCCCCACTGCGCATATGGGTATAAAGTGTGTTTTGGTCATATTGGGGAAAGACAAATTATTGCATAGTTTACTAAGCCTCGATGAAAAGTGGAAGATTGTAAATGGTGGGAGTACAATGGAAGTTATTTACATGTCAGAATTAGCAAATTAAATGACAGATTGTTTTATTTGTTAAGTTGGCAATTTATTTGACATTGAATCAAGATCGGGCGTTCGTTCTCTCTCCCTCCCGTGTTTATCCACACTCCTGTGCGACACCGCCTCCGGCACCACCGTAAAAACCAAACTCACCTCCCTCCTCCATCACCCAAATCCTCGGCGCGATCCAACATTGAAAGATTCGTTTGATTTCCTAGAAAGAATTAGCGGACTCACGTATAGCAAATTCGTTGAGAAAATTGTATTTGACGGCATCATGATACCATGTGATCGTCAACAATTCTTTGGTAAACTAATGGACTGTACCAAACATTGTAATGATGTATTGTTGGTCTCGCCCCTGGGCAGGGATTAAAATCTCCGTAACCGTTCAAAAGCATTTAAACGAAATTTGGATTTTTTTTTTTGGTATGTTTTAGCCAGCGCGGTGGCCCACATACACACCTGCGCAAGCATTATTTTTAGAGCATATTTAATTAATTTAGCGGTACATATGTGATGAATAATAAATAAACTACATATGGAACATAAATGATTGCAGATCACATGAAAGAATTCAAATATTAGCTTTTCTAGTTTGATTTAATTTATATGTTTGTAGAATTGGAATGATTTTGTGATATTAATATATAGTAGTATATGTTAAAACAAAGAATATAGATTATATCTATGAGAGGAAATACTTGTTCTTTATAATTTTTAATCTACATGTCCAATAATAGAGAAAATAGTTGTATCCATATTAATATAACTAGTTATATGCTCGCACGTTGCAACGGAAAAACAATTACCATACATGTAACACATCTTTGATGGCTATAATCTAATCATTGATGTCGTGATACATATCAGCAAACGTAAGAACATCAATTTTCCATGGGAACGTGTGATGTGGGGACGAAAAGAGAGTGTTCCATGCATGGAGAGAAAAGGACAATAGACAAATTCTTCTTTTATATTAGTAGAAATTAAAAGAATGTAAATTATAATAGAGATGAAAATGTAGATGAAATTTAATGTATTCTTTTAGAAAATCAAATGTGAGCGCAGACTGGCAACATTCAAATTAGATTAAAATTGTTTTGATCGGAGGAAATTGCTTACCATGAATGTTAAGATTCCTACTAAAACCCAAAACTCTGCACACTAAATGCAGCCTGCAAGAAGAGGAGCTGCATTAGCAAAGCAGTGATCAAGGCGCAGGGGAGAGAAGAGTTCCCATTAATCCTCCTATGGCGACCACCGGATCCAGTACCATCGGCAGAGGCAGGCAGTTGCGGTCTGCCTCCACCATCGTGGCCATCACGGAGAGCGGCCAACACCTGCTCAAGATCGACGGCTACTCCTGCTCCAAGGACGTCCCGAGCGGTGAACACATCAGGTCTCGATCTTTCCGCATCGGTGGACACAACTGGCACATCCGCTACTACCCCCACAATGTCAGCTCTATTTACGCCGACTACATATCCATTTACCTCTTTCTTGACGGTAATGTCACCCAAGACGTGAAGGTGCGGTGCGCGTTCAGCTTACTCGACCTTGTCAGGAAGCCCGTGCAGGCCTACACCCAGAGCAGCGAGGTGGTAAACTTTCGTAACACCATTTGGGGGTCCTGGCTTTTCATCAGGAGGGACGAACTGGAGAAATCAGAGCACCTCCGGGACGACTGCTTCACGATCAGGCGCGACTTGACGGTCATCGAGGAGATACAGACGAAGGATGTCGATGTCCCAACTCCACAACCTCCACCTGTGGTGGCGGTGCCACCGTCGAACCTGCATCAGAACCTAGGCGGCCTCCTCGCAGCAAGAGGGGGGACGGACGTGACATTCGTGGTCGACGGCAAGACATTCGCCGCGCATAGGAACGTGCTCGCCGCCCGGTCTTCTGTGTTCAGGGAGGAGCTCTTTGGCCCAACAATGGAGAGTGCCGCAACCAATGTCATATGCATCGATGACATGGAAGCGCAGGACTTCGAGGCTTTGCTCTACTTCATATACACCGACTCATTGCCAGAGATGAAAGGAGAAGAACAGGCCGCAATGCTCCCAGATCTGATTGCAGCTGCGAACAGGTATAACATGGAGAGGCTAAGGTTGATTTGTGAAGATAAGCTATGCAAGTATGTAGATGTGAGCACTGTGGCGGGCATCCTGGAATTTGCTGAGCAGCACCATTGCCATGGGCTTAAAGAGGTATGCTTGGAGTTCCTTGAGCATCTAAGCAAAAGCCGCCCCTCCATTTTGAAGGATATAATTACCAAGCATGCTGCGGCACCGTAGATGTTCCAGTGGAGTCTTATTAGTTATTATGCAGCGAGTTATCTTATGTTGAGGACTTGTCCGATCAACCTCATTTGTACCCCCATCTCAAAACACTATGTACACAGTCATGAAAGGTTCAGAAAGATTAAATGGGTGGTGATATAATCAAGCATTATTGCACAAAAATTGAACTCTAAGTAAATTTATTATAGGTAAAACAAAAATGACAAATTTCAGTTGATAGTAGTGACTTTTATCCATCTTGTTTTCTTTTTATTTGGGGGGAAAAATCCATAACTCCTTTAAGGCAACTACTTTTTAGTTTGTCCTATATGTCATCTTCATTTGCTTTGCCCTCCCTAATTGAGTTACCATGCAAATAACCCCAAACCGTACAGTAACGCTATTTCTCGTGATTTTCGCTATGTTTGACACTTGTTTCAATTTTTTAAATATTTATTTTAATAATTTGAGTGATTTCAGTTTGTAATATATGATTTCAATACTATTGTTTAGCACTGAAATTGGATATTATAAGCATCGAGTCACCCAAATAATTGAAGGAAGTATTGAAATCATTTGAAAAGTACTAAAATCATTGAAACAAAGTATATAAGATAATGAAAACCATGAGAAATAGCATTAATATGCATTATGGGGGTATTTGTGATGCAACTTCAGATACGGGAGACAAACTAGAAAAGCTTGTGACTCATGAGGTGGTTTATGGAATTTTCCTTTTATTTTTGGATTTACTTTCTGGTAGATTTGTTTCCTTATGTGTAAACTAGCAGGGTGACTCACGTATTTGTGCGTGTAGATTTATTTCAAAATTTTTAGTATTAAATGATATAATTTAGATGTTTAAGAATATGCTTATGATTCTTGTAGGCCATGTATGATTTTAATACATCATAAGCATTGAAAATAATAATAGAAGTTTAAAGGAAAATACAACATAAGAAATGTAATTGAATTATGAGCTTGATGGATTGAGGTTCTTAAACAAATAAACACTCTCCATATGCATGGATCATGTAGCTGCACGCCCCCATTCTTCCTCATTTAGTTACACTTTGCCAAAAATATATGCATGCGCATGCACCTCTATTTAATCTAAAAGCAATACATTAATTATATATACAACAATCTTTTTAGTTTACATGATATTATAGTATGTTGCCCACATATACACCGATGTACTATGGCATGACCCATCCTGAACTTACAATCCCTCACATGCCGGATGCCCCCACCGAATCATGTGTCTTCTATCTCTTTTCGTCATTACAACTTTTCTGCTTCAACCTCTAACAACACGGCCAATTCTTGATCGATCCCTCTTCACTGTTACACATTCCAATACAATCTCTTAGCTGCTACCCACTCCAATACAATAATCCACTACATATTGATCTTCTACTTCTCTCAATTATTGCTTAATGATGACCATTACAACATCAAATATACATGCATGTGCAACCGGGGACACCCATCACACTCTCTCGGGTGACCTTAAACATATTCCCTATGGCTGCACACAATTTGTACTTTGAGCTCTTTGTTCCTCTACTTATGTACGTTCATGCTTCTATTTTGTACAAATACATGTATGTATATACACATGCATGATGTTATATGTGCTCGATGTCTCTCTTCTACCATGTCAAACACTTCTCTTCTTCTACATTGGCCACCCCAACTCTATGGTTTCTCACTAACCGTGATAATCTCACATCTTCACTAATGTTAGTATGTTATCTTCTTGTCATCCTAGGTGATATCATGCCCCTTACTAGTGGTGGCACGCTCCTAGCTACCTGATGATCCCATATCATTATAGATCATCTTCAACGCAAAACTCTATCTCCTCTCTTCCAAAGCTTCTCTATTATCAAGCTTATTTGGACACATGATATTTTATCATTTGCTACTGTAAAGATGTGCGCTTTAGAATTTGTCACTCCATGCATCGCTGACATGTGGATCCTAGGACCACATGTCAATGAGACATTAGTGGTAAATCCTAAAATAGCACATCTAATATGATGCATCCTCGAAAGAGAGAAGAAACAAGGTTATTTTGTATAGACACATTTTATGCTACAGATTATACAAATAGCTAAACAATTATAAACTAAATGTTTTTCTCAAATTACACTCAATATTTGTATTGAGAATCTCTTATGTCTATTAGATTATCCAGTCTCATCTCCAAGAAGTTATGATTGTAGTATAGGTAGCTACATTTTATCTGTTGTAGTCTAAATCCAACCTTGCAATTGGATCTTTCTTTACAGTATATATCAGAGTGGGTCCATATATTAGTTGTTCTTAGCCATAAAAATTATATGTTGTGAGGCTACCTGTGGGGGAGACGATCTAATCTCCTAGGGGCCATGCTAACAAATCCTTTGTGGTTAGTTCATATTAATTTTTTTCGATCAATGAATCGTACCTATTCTGTTGCCTCGTCGATGTTGCTTTCAGCCATCGGTATTGATTTGTCATTGGATTATCTCTCGTTGCGAGAATCTTCTCACCATTGTAGATGATGTTGTGCCTGTTACTAGTGATGGCATATTCCTAACTACTTGATGACCCCATATCATTATAGCTCATCTTCAATGCAAAACTTCATCTCCTCTCTGCCAAAAGTTCCCTATTATCAAGCTTATTTGGACACATGATATTTTATCATTTGCTACTGTAAAGATGTACATTTTAGAATTTGTCACTCCATGTATCGCTGACATGTGGATCCTAAGGCCATATGTCAATGAGACATTAGTGGCAAATCCTGAAATGGCACATCTAACATGACGCACCCTTGAAAGAGAGAAGAAACAAAGTTATTTTGTATGGACACCTTTTAGGCTACGGATTATACAAATAGCTAAACAATTATAAGCTAAAGGTTATTCTCAAATTTTACTCAATATTTGTATTGAAAATCTCTTATCTCTGTTAGATCATCCGGTCTCATCTCCAAGAAGTTACGATTATAGTATAGGTAGCTATATTTTATCTGTTGTAGTCTAAATCCAATCGTGCAATTAAATCTTTCTTTATGGTATATATCAGAGTGGGTCCATGTCTTAGTTGTTTTTTATCACAAAAATTATTTGCTGTGAGGCTACCTATGGGAGAGACATCTAATCTCTTGGGCCGCGCTAACAAATCCTTCTACATATCCTCTTGCAACAGATGTGGCATGTATTCTAGTATCCGACTCCGCTTAATGCCTTCAAAATTTACACACTGTGAAGCGAGTGTTGCCTACTATAGTAACATCCATTAAGTTAATTATTTGTCAGCACAAGGCTGAACAACAAATGAAAAAAAAAACAAAAAGTAGCCAGAGGATTTCACTGCTATCAGAACTCAGTATTTATTTGTTTATCATATTTCTTATCATTCGTTTAGATATAGATTGAATCACCAAACTGGCTTAAACTCAAGAATTGATATCAAAGAAAAGTCATGTGCCTGCGGAGGAAAAAGCCCCCCAATAAATTCAAAGTCCCATGAATCAAAGAGAGGAGGTACAGCCGGTAGGCAGGATGGTAATTACGAAATTAGTGCATCTAAATAATGAAAATTACCAAGAAGATAAGGCGGCAACACATGTATGGGAGGCCTGGGGCAGAACTTGGAGACTGCATCACATGCTTGCGCCATTGCATGCAGGGCAGCGAGAACTTTGGGCTCGGACTGGGCGGCGACGTGGACAGTCGTCGATAGGAACATCGAGATCTAGCGGCACGAACGACGCAAAGGAAAGGTAGCTTGGGCGTAGACGGCAGGCCGTCGGCAAGAGCTTCACCTGCATCCTTCTCTCCCATGCTTGAGATATGAGAAATAGATGCGTCAACATGCATCGTCTCCTGTTTTGGTTGTGTTAATTTGCATGGCTCATATATTTCTTCAGCTGATCCAATACATGTTTGGGCTTTTTTTTAATCTAAACCATTATAATTTGGATCCACCACGATTAACGTTGTAGATCTTTTTCTTTTTTTGATTAATGTGAAAATTTATTATCCCTTAAGAGCAAACGTGGTGGCTCTTTTGTTTCTGCTTTAATAATATAATAGATTAAATTTAAATTTAAAATTCTGTGACACAGTAGATTGCGACGTGGACAGTCGTCGATAGGAACATCGGGATCTAGCGGCACGAACGACACAAAGGAAAGGTAGCTTGGGCGTAGACGGCAGGCCGTCGGCAAGAGCTTCGATCACCTGCATCCTTCTCTCCCATGCTTGAGATATGAGAAATAGATGCGGCAACTCTCTCTCTCTCTCTCTCTGAGAAAAAAAAAGATATAGCAGCTTGTTTGTTCCTTGCGGCGAGGACATAGAAAAAGGAAAGAGAAAAAAACCGGATGAATCTCCAAGTCTATGTGCATTTTACAGATTTGTGTGAAGGACTTTTAGATGATCGAAGGCCGTGAGGAGGTTCTGGATGATATGTTCTCGGTACGCCAAACAGGAGATAACTTTTAGAAAATTTCGTCTATTTGGTTGCAATGCAGGCCTTAGTTATCTTTTTTTTTTCTGAGCATGCATGGTCTCCTTCCTTTTTTAGTTGCGTTAATTATCTTTTTTTTTTCACCTTGCGTAGCATGCATAGTCTCCTTCCTTTTTTAGGTCTGTAAGAGCAACTCCAGCAGTAGCCCTCAAAACAGGGCCAGCCTACTTTTCATTTGAGGGCTCCCCCTACTTTTGAGGGCCCTGTTTTTTTGCATCTACTCCAACAGCACCCCTCAAATTTAAGCCCTCAAATCTATTCCCCTACAACTGACATATGGGACCCACTCCTCATTCTCTGCCTCACCCCGCCGTCTCCAGCCATCCCGCCGCCTCCGCTTCCCTCTTCTCCCCCTGCCCCTCACCTCTCCGTCTCCGCCTCGCGCCTCCCGCCGAAGAGGAGCCGCCGGGGAAGAGGAGCCGCCGATGAGGGCGGTGGCGGCGCGGGAGGAAAGAGGCGGGCAGAGGAGAGCGGGGAGGCAGGCGCCGGCGAGCGCTGGCGGCGGAGGCGTCGGGCACGGCAACGGCGAGCCGAGGAACCGGCGAGTGGAGGCGGCGGCGAGCGAGGAGCGGCATGGCGCGGCGAGCGAGGAGCTGGCGAGGCGGCGGCAAGCGAGGCGAGACGGAGAGGCGAGGCGGCGGCGAGCGAACGGAGGCGGCGAGCAGCGGTGACGAGAGGCGGCGGCGAGCGAGGAGCGGGCGAGGCGGCGGCGAGCGAGGCGAGACGAGAGGCGAGGCGGCGGCGAGCGAACGGAGGCGGCGGCCAACGGAGACGAGAGGCGGCGAGCCGAGGAGCGGGCGAGGCGGCGGCGAGCGGAGGCGAGACGGAGAGGCGAGGCGCGGCGAGCGGCGGCGAGACGAGAGGCGGCGGGCGAACGGAGGCGGCGGGGGATCTGGGAGTTGAAGCGGCAGAGGCTGCGAGGAAACGGGCGGAGGCGGGGAATTTCACGGGCAGCGGGGGAAAAAACTGAACAACGGTAGGATGAGAGCCAGAGTAGAGGGCCCCTGGGAATGAGGGCTGAAGAGGGGATTTGAGGGGCTCCTCAAATTTGAGGGCTCTAGTAGGGGCCCTGCTGGACCTCTATTTTTACCTCAAGCCCTCAAATATGAGGTTTGAGGGCTCAAGTAGGGGGCCCTGCTGGAGTTGCTCTAAGTATTTTAGAGTCGATCTGAGCAGTTATAACTTGGATCCGCTAGATAAATAGATGGCTAACGAAGGAGCTTTCTCAGAGTGCAAATTACCTGCTAGATAAATAGATGGCTAGATCTTTCTGATTAACATGGGAACTTCTTCAGAGTGCTTAATTATTATAGATATAGAACTTTTAGAAAATTTCATCTATTTGGTTGCAATGCAGGCCTTAATTATCCTTTTTTTTCAGCATGCATGGTCTCCTTTTTTGGTTGTGTTAATTTGCATGGCTCATATATTTCTTTGGCTGATCCAATACATGTTTGGGCTCTTTTTTTTAATCTAAACCGTTATAATCTAGATCCACCACGATTAACATTGTAGATCTTTCTCTTTTTTCTTCGATTAATGTGAAAATTTCTATCCCTTAAGAGCAAACGTGGCGGCTCTTTTGTTTTTGCTTTAATAATATAATAGATTAAATTTAAATTTAAAATTCTGTGACATAGTAGATTGGTCTTGTATCTACGCTTCTCGAATTTCTGTAGTGTGAGGAGCACTGAAAGTGTGGGATGCATTGGATACACCTCTACATTCCTATCGGTCATCAGGACATGCAAAAGTAGTTTTGTTTCATCAATGTTTGCTCTAGTTTATTACGGACATGTTTGGTTGCGTGGCTCCAAGCCACACCGTATGAATGATACTGGATGAAATGGCACACGCTGAGGGTGCAAGATGAAGTTGGTTAGCTAAGCTCGAGCATATTTGTCTAAAACGAAGCAACATGATCAGTGCCTTTGAAAGATGCTAATGCATAACAAGCAGCACTTACATAGAAAATCTCAACAAGACCAGAGCGTAACTGCAATAGGTAGGCAAAGCTGCCGTGTGATCGCATAGATGTTTCCCTCGCAATTGATCTATTGCTCATGTAGTATCCACAAAATAGTCGGAATGACCAATGATGTCAGGGTTAACAAAGTTTACATACTCTAAAGAGGTTTTCTTGGAAGAGTAGTTGTGATTGTACTCTCGACCCACCAGGATTTAAATCTAGGTGTCCACCTTTATACAAATACGAGTGAGCTTTATTAGGACTTTTGTGAGGTCATGGATGTATCCTTAGTCTCTGTTTTTCTAGGTGTGTGCTAGGGGGCGCACTCGTAGATGTGTGTGTATATGTATGTCTACTTTGTAATTGACAAAAAAAGAGGTCTTCATAAGATGGAATACAAAAAGAGCTAAGCAGGAGCATTCAAAACACCTCGAAAAAAAGAGAAGGAACATCCAAAATAAATCAGCAGAGAGGTGCTGACTTAATAAGAACTAGATAATATAATTCCCCTAATCTTGAGATAAGTAATTGAGTAAATAAAGCGACATAGAGAAATAGGGCCAGCAGAAAGATTGCCAGGTTGAGTTTATTAAGATGGGAAAAACATTGTACATGAAGCCTAGCTTGACAGGCCAAAGAAAAACTACAGCTCGTCACAACGAGCACACTGGAAGCACTAAAACCTTGCAGTCAAAGATAATCTAGCAGGCAGCCACCATTGTTCATGCTGGGCTGATCCGAGAGGGCAATGGGAATTCAATCCCTGTCCACCTCTTGAGAAGGTACCACACCTGCCCTGTAAAGGGGCAGTCCACAAGCAGATGTTTACCCGACTCTGGGGCCGAGTTGCATAAGCAACATGATCAGTACCCTTACAAGATGCTTACGCATAACAAGCATCACTTACATAGAAAATCTCGACAAGGCCAGAGCGTAGGAATGAATAGGTTGCTACAGCCACCGTGTGATCGCATAGATGTTGGCCCCGCAAATGATCGCATTGCTCAGGTAGTATCCACAAAAGAATTGGAATCACCACCGATTTCAGGGTTAACAAGCTATAAAGTGTAAGATTTATTATAAAGAGGTATTCTTGAGATGGAACACAAAAAATATCTAAGCAGGAACATTCAAAACAAGATTAGTAGACTGGTGCTGAGCTGACATGACCAGAACTAAACAATATAATTCCCCTAATCTTGAGACAACGTAATTGAGTAACCAAAGTGACATACAGATGGAGAACTACGATAAGTCAAATGACCATTATGCTCTGCTTCTGCATGATTCCAAACAGCTCATCAAGCTCCATCGAGTTCATTATGCTATTTCATCCGAGAACGCACCCTACAGCATTCGAGGCTAAGGCTAAGGCCCTGTTTGGAGCACAGTAATTTCAAAGGAAACAGTTCAATTCCAGCAGATTTATAGGAAAATCTCCATGTCCCAATTCCCAAATAGGGCCTAACTATTTCCAGACGCCTGATTCCAAAGTACACAGCTTGCTATTGCTAATCTTGCTACCCTCGAAGTCCCTATAAACGGGACAATTAGCGGTTGCTATACAAAGCACAAGCTCAAGCTTCACAAGGCAAAAATATACACATCTAATCACCAACTCCAGTGCATTTGGGCGTCCTCCTCGCAAAAAAAAAAAAAAAAGTAGCAAAATGACACAAATTTAGGCGAGACTCAACCTCAATTACGAACAACCGTACCTCCCCAGGAAGATGAACCCGTTGAGTAGGAAGCACTGGGCGATCCTGATCGAGAGAGCCCACGAGCTGCATCCAACAAACAACACGAGAAGGTTTACTAAGGGATTAGAAAAAAAAAATGCTTAGCACAGGATTAGAGTAGACTAAGGCTCCGCTCGATTCGGCTTTATCTTCTAACTTCTGGTTTATTTTTCACTATTCATAAATTTCATCATTTTATGAACTTTTGACTTTTTTGAGGTTTTTTGCTGGTTCTTTTTTCCCATATTCGTTTGTGTTGTCCGTGATGAGCTAGCATATTTTTTACATTTTTAAAATTTTTTAAATTTAATTATGTCAAATAAATTTCCTCCAACTACAATGAAATTTCAGTCGCTACAGTGTAATTTCAGCCATAAGTCACAGCTTTTTAGCCCAACCAAGCGGGGCCTAAAGCTGCCTACGAAAAACCCAAAAAAAAAGAACACCCAAAAATCGAGAGTGTGGGTAAGGATAGGGGAGGCGGACCTGGCGCAGGAGACGACGCGGTGGAGGCGCGCGGCCTGGAGGAACCCGGCAAGCCAGAGCACCGCGGCCGGTTTCGCTTGCGACGCAAGCGACTCCATGGGAGGGGTAGGCGGAGAGGTGGGGGAAGAGACTCGTGTTTTGTTTTTTTGCTTCGCGTCGCGAGGATAATCGATGTGGTGATCAAAAGAGTTTCAGCTTATGGTTTCCGGTTTATTTTTCACTATTCATAAATTTCGTCTTTTTCTGAACTTTTGGTTTTTTGTTGAGCTTTTTTGCCGGTTCTTTTTTTCCGTATTTGTTTGTATTATACGTAATGGGCTAACATATTTTTTAATTTTTTAAATTTAATTATGCTAAATAATCCTCTGTCGGCTACAGTACTTTTCAGCCAGCTACAGTACTTTTCAGCCGTAAACCATAAAAAAAAGCTCAAATGTCCGTGAACGAGGGATAGGCATAGGCAGCGAGGCGCGTCTCCTCTCCGTTGTCTCGTTGTCTTTTAAGCCATGGCTCTCCAGGAGGCCATGGTACATAGGGGTGGAAAACGGCAACGGATAATTCGTTTTATCCGATATTCGTATCCGAGAAAATATGAATATGGTAAGCAAAAATCCGTATTCGAAAATATTCGTATTCGTATTCGACAATATTCGTATCCGTATTTGAGAGTATTCGTATTCGCATTCGTATTCGAGAATATTCGTATTCGTATTTGTATTCGAAAATATTCGTATTTGTATTCGAGAATATTCGTATTCGTATTCGTGAACATTGTATTTACATTCGTATTGCCGCCGGCGCCAGCTCGCCAATTCGCCATGGCGCGAATGGCACAGCCCGACAGCCCATTGGCGGGCACATGGGAACTAAAGGGAGGCGCCAAGGCAGGAATCGCGCGCGCGGGAGTCACGACTCACGAATCATTCTCATTTGGTCAATCGAGTGCCGAGTGGCGAGTCTGGGCCAGCCAAGCGTCCGCGCGTGAGTCTGGCGACCGACTGGCGAGTTGGCGACTGCCTGGCGACTGGCGAGTACCGAGCGTCCGAGCGGCGTCGCCGACGAGCGAGAGCGAACTCAGCGTCTCAGCGAAGTAGCGAACTCCTCACTTCCTCAGTCCTCACTCCACTCCGTGTCTCCGTCACAGCGTCAAGAGCCAAGAGCGGAAGAGGAAGAGCCAAGACCTCAACTAGTACACTCCTCATTTCGCTCAACTAGTACTCAATACTCAAGACTCAACTCCTCATTTCCAGATTTCCTCAACTAGTGCTCAACCTGCTGCCATTTCGGTGGCCGGCGGCTGCTGCTAGAGGCGAGGCGCCAAGGCCAGAGGGCGGCGGAGGAAGGGGAGGCTGGGCGAGCGTGGGGAGGGAGTTTGGGCGCCGGCGATCTGAGTTGGAGCCAAGAAAGAAATCGAGGAAGCAAGCTAGCAAGCAACCACTCATCTTCCCAGCTGGAGACGCATCGCCTCCGCCATGGACAACAATGACAGGAAGAAGAGCAGCCATGGGCGCCGACGACTGCTGGTCCTCTGCGCTATCACCGCCGTGGTCGCCCTCCTCTGCTCCACCTCCATGGCCCTCACCCCGGATGGTACGCAGGCATCTCTCCCTCTCCCTCCCCCTGCTGTATGTAACTGCAACCCCACGGCCCCACCAGATTAGTGTGCTTCTTCTTGCAGGTGAGGCCTTGCTTGAGCTCAAGCCGGCCTTCAACGCCACCACCCGAGGCTCACCGGTGGAGGCCGATCGACCCCAAACCTGCGGATGGGAGGGCATCTCCTGCTCCTTCCCTGACCTCAGGGTCCAATCCATGTCCGTTCTTCTCCTCCTTGAGCTGCATGCTCTTCTTGCATTTCTTCCTCTCCTACGTACTTGTACTCGATTAGATTAGCCGCCCCCCTCTTTTAATGGCATCAATATTTAATTTCTCTTTATTTTTCCTCCTCAAATATTCGAAGGAAATGCCTGACGGCTCGGTGCCCGATGTGTTCTTGGATTCCATGTCGCTGAATAATCTGTGTGCCCTTTTCGTTGTGTTGCAGAAATCTCCCTTAGATGCAGCTTGGAGGCATCATTTCACCTAGCATTGTGAAGCTCGACAAGCTGCAGAGATTGTAAGATTTCTTTCACCGTCTTTGTGCACAAATCTTCCCTTATCTGCAGGATGCAACAAGCTCTGATACTCTTATCTGGTTGCTCTTGGTTCAGGAAAAGCCTTAGAGTAAGTGAAGTTATAGTTCTGCATAATTCTTATCTGGTGTTCTTTTTCAAAATATGTGGACCTTTATACTTCCAAATTACTTTTTGCTACAAGTATCTCCATGAAAGCTTCAAACCTCCAATTGTGCATCAGAATTTTGAACCAGCTAAAGTGCTCCTTGATAATAAATTCTCGGTGTGTGTTGCTGAATGTGGACTGGCAGAACTGATGTAATCAAGTTCTGTCACTCAGGTAAGCTATAAAATGTGATATAGATGTTGCACGTTCTTAGGACACTAAACAGGGAGAGGAGGTCGTCGTGGTCTTCTTTTTCATCATGACCAATTTATTTTAAGTCTTGATGGTGCTATGGCTATACACCCAAAGTTAGAATAGCATGTAAAGCCTTAGGTGTTAACAATGAGATATCGGGCACAACATGCACTAGCTCATTGTAAGATAATTTGTATTGACAAGTCGGGATGTTGATAATCTGCTTAGCTAATGTGGTTGCATATTGCATGATGTGGCATTTCTGTCTTCCTGTAGTTTTTCAAAAAAGCGGATATCAATCATTTAGTTGGTCTATTAATATTAGCAAATAGTTGTGCTTTATTTTAAGGTTTGGAAGTGAGGTTACTGAATTCTGATGGTGAATAAGCATGCTCATATATGCATCCAAGGTCTGAAAAATGAGGATTCTGGTAGTGGGGATAATAGATCAACTCTCCTAGTAACTCCTTTGCCTGTTAGTCCAATGTAGTACCATCCTGTTCCTGGCTAATCTTTGACTCAACGTATTAGAAAATTCTGGATGGCCCATTGGTTGGAAGGAATTAAATTTTGATTTACCTGTAATTATTAATCACTTTACTTTTTTGTTCAAAACATGAATCACTTTGCTATTAGCTGACGCTTAATGCTTTCCCAGTTTGATCGCAAATGAGTAGATTTAGCTAATTTAATTTGTCCAGGTAGTGAGAAATGCATCTTGTTATGCTGATGGAAATGACTGCTGGTGTACTTACAACTGGTATATTTTTATTCCAGTTGCCAGGTCGGATGCGTGCATTACTAAACTATAAAGCGCCTGAATTCCAGAAATATTAACTGTGGAAATCATATTTTGAGAAAATTTCAAATGTCAAATTTTAAATTTAAAACCGCTAATCGGAAAAACCGGTCGATTACGACATTCGTAGGAGGATATTCGTATTCGACCGAATTAAGCATATATCCGATTCGAATTCGTATTCGTTAAGACATTCGATTCGTATTCGTATTCGAAAATGTTCGAATTCGTATCCGTATCCGTTTTAAAAACATGAATCCGTATTCGTATTTGAGACTATTCGACCGTATCCGATCCGTTTCCACCCCTAATGGTACAGCTATCTCGCCACAGTGCAACGGCGCTGCTGCCTCGCTCTCCCGCTGCCGAAAAAGGACCCAAACCAATCCATCTCGGTTTCGACAGAAAAGGCAGGCTGGAGAGCGAGGCAGACTATCCCGATAACTTTGATCTGCCGAGAGTACTTTTACAAATAAATTAAAAGTTAATAGACTATTTAAAAAAGCTATTCCGATAAATCACTTCGAAACAATAAAAAAATCATCTTATTTATTTATTCGAAAGAAGTCATAAACCATAGGCTTGGGTTTTTTAAGTTTATGTTTAGGCTTTAGCTTTTATTTTTACAGAGATTCGCTGTTAAATGGTGCGTTTTTAAGGCGGGGTCTATAAGTAAATTGTATTATAAACTTTACGAAGTTTAACTATACTGATCAAAATCATCTGTGATTTTCTCTCTATGTACTGTCTTTTACGAATAAAACAGAATTCAAAAATCACAATCATAGATCATAGACCTCAGCCTCAAAAGAACCAGCTCTCCTCCGAATGCATCTCGGCTGGAATCCCAAGTTTGGCATAACGGCCCCGTCATTTAGAGTAGGAACGAAGGATTGCGGGGGTTCCGAGATTCCGGAAGCTTGCTTCGCCAGCGACGGTACGGTAGCTTCCTTTCTTGGATTACAGCCGTGTGGGAATCGATTCGGGGGCGTTTCTTCGCTCCAAATGTTCTCACGCCAACTTTCTTGCACGCCACTAGTATTGTTCCTTATCCTCTATAAAAAGGTATTTCTTCCTAGATTAAAAAATATTTATTTCTAGGGTTTTCACAATTTTCATAAAAATTACTGACCGCCTCGTGCCAAAAAAAATTATCCAAATTTCTGACCTTGGAAACTATCTTGTGACTAATACTTCGAGGCAGCGCCTTCCTCGTGTTGGTGACGGTGCTAGGTTAAGACTCCGATAAAAACCATATAATTAGGCTAGCCAGGGTGATCACGTTGTTTTACTGTGGGAATGGAGACCGGCAATGGGTGGTTAGGCGAAGTAGATGGGCGAGGAATAACATTGCGACCAACGAGTTATGTATTAGGGCGGTGGAAGGCAGTCACCAGCGGTGAGCCGCTAGAGATGAGGAAGAAGGTGGTGGGACTAGGGGAGGTTGGCGGCGCATTGGAGGCGATGTGAAGAGGTGGTGAAGGGTGTTGCTCGTTGAAGGGGCCAATGGCAGCGTAGGCGAGGCGAAGAGTGGTGGCGACTTTGTAAGGTAGAGGAGACAGGATGAGGGTTTCTTTTGAAGTTGGATGAGGGGGTTTTAAGGTTAAGGGGCACATATCTCAAAGCAATGTAAAGGTGGAGAATTTAATTTATCTTTGTTTGCAAGAAATTAGCTAGGTGATGGGAAAGCATTCTCTCTTTTTTTGCAATTTTTTGAATAGGTATTCCGTTCTCCTTGTTGCCTTGTTTTTGACTTGGATATAAATATGTGTCGCTACCTCTCTCAACCCTGCCACAACAATCTAGGCCAAATCATCTCCAAGACATCTCTCTAAGATAAATCCATTGATCCAGGTGTGTTAATCTTTCCTTGTGTTACACTATTTGATCTGCTAGATGTGCTTATTGACTGAAAATCGTTGATGTCAAAACTTCATCAAGATTATGTCCATCGTATTATTGAATCCATTAGGTGACCTCCGGCACCACCGTAAAAACCAAACTCACCTCCCTCCTCCATCGCCCAAATCCTCGGCGCGATCCAACATTGAAAATTTCGTTTGATTTCCTAGAAAGAATTAGCGGACTCACGTATGGCAAATTCGTTGAGAAAATCGTATTTGACGGCATCACGATACCATGTTGTACACCAAATATGATCGTCAACATTTCTTTGGTGAACTAATGGATTGTACCAAACATTGTAACGATGTATTGTTGGTCTCGCCCCTGGGCAGGGATTAAAATCTAGGTAACTGTTCAAAAGCATTTAAACGAAATATGGATTTTTTTTGTATATTTTAACTAGCACGGCCCCACGTACACACCTGCCTAGGCATCATTTTTAGAGTATATTTAATTAGTTTAGCGGTACATATATGATAGACAATAAATAAACTACATGCGGATCACATGAAAAAAATTCAAATATTAGAATATCTAGTTTGATTTAATTTCAATGTTTGTAGAATTGGAATGATTTTGTGATATTAATGTATAGTAGTATATGTTAAAATAAAGAATATATATTATATCTATGAGAGGAAATACTTGTTCTTTATAATTTTTAATTGGCATCTCCAACAATAGAGACAATAGTTGTATCCATATTAATATTACTAGTTATATGTCCGCACATTGTAACGGAAAAACAATTACCATACATATAACACATCTTTGATGACCATAATCTAATCATTGATGTCGTGATACATATCAACAAATGTAAGAACATCAATTTTCCATGGGAACATGTGATGTGGGGACGAAAAGAGCGTGCTACGTGCATGGAGAGGAAAGGACGACGGACAAATTATTCTTTTATATCAGTAGAGATTAAAAGAATGCAAATTATAGATATTGTAGTCAAGTTCGTGTATGTGCATGGATCTTTGAGTTTAATTCTATCTCTAATATTTCGTGTTTTAATTTTATACAAGAGTTCTCTAACCATACATGCATGCATATCACGGTGCAAATCAATTTTATGCGCACTTCCATAGATCAGGAAAAATCATTTGTTATGATTTGTTAATCATAAGAAGCGTCCACCTAATTAAGAGCTAGATACTTTTCTTTTTCGAGAATTTCTTGCAATCATTCTTATTTATCAGGTAACATCCATCAGTTATGAATTGGTAAATATAATTAGGGTCCACCAAATTAAGGTCCAGACGCTTTTTTATTTTTGGAAAAATTTCGACAATATTTCTCTTTTTCTTAGCTGATGTAATCAATCATCCTAAGCTTTTATTGTAGATAGAGAACACCCAACAATTGCTATAGTTCAACTTTAATTAGTAGCCACTACATCGATAGTGATTCTAGCAAAGTAGTTCAAAGATGTAAAACACACATTATAGGGAAACATGCATGTAGAATATGTCTTGTCTTTTTTCTTTCTCCTTGTTTTTCTTACCGAGTGCCACTTTTTTCATACATGGCTTGTACTCA
Source organism: Dendrocalamus sinicus (assembly GCA_036346575.1). Taxonomy (NCBI): domain Eukaryota; kingdom Viridiplantae; phylum Streptophyta; class Magnoliopsida; order Poales; family Poaceae; genus Dendrocalamus; species Dendrocalamus sinicus. The sequence continues at coordinate 17,987,813 of CM070650.1, forward strand.
TTTATTTTGCCTGCCCACATCATTCTTTTTCTCTTGTATGTCGCTTTTAGTACGGGCCAACTAAGATTCTTTTTATTTATTGGGTTCATCTAGAATCTATAATGGGTATCCTTGTCTTATAAGATTCCTTGTTTTATCTAAAAATATCCACTTGTAATTGTTTACTGACCATAATAAGGGTCAACTGAATCGAGGGACGGAAGCTTTTCTTTTTTGAGTATTTCTATCTTATTTTCTTCTTTCATAATAACTTTGTTTTTAGGGATTTATTTTGGAATTTGTATGGAAATTAAATTGCTAATATTTATTTTCTCCTGAATTTTAGTTAATTTATATCGTACTTGACATGAACTATTTGTAAATTTATTAATTTTTATTTATTTATTATTCTGAAATTTAGATATTTATGGATGTTACTTTAGATGTCGTATGGAAATCAAATTGGTAGTTTTATTTATTTTAATCCTAATTTTAGTTAATTTGGATTATACTTGACATGGCATTCTTTCTTTTAATTTGAGCTATTCTAACATGGGTTTGTGAGATAAATATAGATAACTGGATCTTTCTGATTAATACGAGAGTTTTTTTGGAATGTCTAATTTGTATAGGTTTATAAACTTTTAATATTTTAGAATTTATGTTTCAAATTTGTTTACAAATAAAATATCTAATCATCTTGTATCTTGTATTCTGAATTTGCATTTTTTGGATCAAAATTGTCATAGATTTCTTTTTAGTTTTAGGCTAGAATTTGTATAAAAACTAATTTATGTTTTTCTTTTAATTATTATTCCCACTTTGGTTTTTATGGGTTTACTTTGAAATTCACATGGACATCAAATTTTTTATTTTATTTTATTTTTAATTCTGAATTTTAGTTAATTTGGATTGTATTTGACATTGACATGAACTTTTTCTTTTAATTTGCTTTTTTTGTTTAATTATTATTGGAAATTTTAGTTATTTATGGATGTTACTTGGGTAGTCGTATAGAATTCATATTACTAATTTTTATTTATTTTTAATTATGAATTTATCTTAATTCGAATTGTGCTTAACTTAGACTCTTTCTTTTAATTTGGTCCATTATAATTTAGATCCACCAGATTGATGGCTAGATCTTTCTCTAAGTGTATAATTAGTGTGTGTGTGTGTGTGTTTATATTTTTGAGTCAACTATCAAATTTAAGCATTTAAAATTAGGACCCACCAAATTAAGGGTGGGATGCTTTGTTTTTTCATAAGAATTTATAGCATATTTATCTTTTTTTTTCTTAGAAGCTCTAAAAGGCATGCTATCAATTTTTAGTATATAGCAGATAGATTTGTGAGATGAACTAGATTTTGAAATATAGTTATAATAGAGATGAAAATGTAGATGAAATTTAATGTATTCTTTTAGAAAATCAAATGTGAGCGCAGACTGGCAACATTCAAATTAGATCGAAATTGTTTTGATCGGTGGAGATTTTTTGTTTTTTGCCCTGCTGCTGGGACCAGCTTACCATGAGTGTTAGGATTCCTACTATAATCCAAAACTCTGCACACTAAATGCAGCCTGCAAGAAGAGGAGCTGTATTAGCAAAGCAGTGATCAAGGCACAGGGGAGAGAAGAGTTCCCATTAATCCTCCTATGGCGACCACCGGATCCAGTACCATCGGCCGAGGCAGGCAATTGCGGTCCGCCTCCACCATCGTGGCCTTCACGGAGAGCGGCCAACACCTGCTCAAGATCGACGGCTACTCCTTCTCCAAGGACGTCCCGAGCGGTGACGAAATCAGGTCTCGATCTTTCCGCGTCGGTGGACACAACTGGCACATCAGCTACTACCCCCACGGCATCAACTCTACTTACGCCGACTACATATCCATTGTCCTTCGACTTGCCGGTGTCTCCCAAGCCGTGAAGGCGCGGTGCGCGTTCAGCTTACTCGACCATGTTGGGAAGCCAGTGCCGTCCTACACTGTGAGCAGCAGCGAGGTGGTAAACTTCCATAACACCATTTGGGGTTCCTGGGCTTTCATCAAGAGGGACGAACTGGAGAAATCAGAACACCTCCGGGACGACTGCTTCACGATCAGATGCGACTTGACGGTCATCGAGGAGATACAGACGAAGGATGTCGACGTCCCAACTCCACAACCTCCACCTGTGGTGGCGGTGCCACCGTCGAACCTGCAACAGCACCTAGGCGGCCTCCTCGCAGCAAGAGGGGGGACGGACGTGATGTTCGTGGTCGACGGCAAGACGTTCGCGGCGCATAGGAACGTGCTCGCCGCCCGGTCTTCTGTGTTCAGGGAGCAGCTCTTTGGCCCAACAATGGAGAGCGCCGCAACCAATGTCATATGCATCGATGACATGGAAGCGCAGGACTTCGAGGCTTTGCTCTACTTCATATACACCGACTCATTGCCTGAGATGAAAGGAGAAGAACAGGCCGCAATGCTCCCAGATCTGATTGCAGCAGCGAACAGGTATAACATGGAGAGGCTAAGGTTGATTTGTGAAGATAAGCTATGCAAGTATGTAGATGTGAGCACTGTGGCGGTCATCCTAGAATTTTCTGAGCAGCACCATTGCCATGGGCTTAAAGAGGCATGCTTGGAGTTCCTTGAGCATTTGAGCAAAAGCTGCCCCTCCATTTTGAAGGATATAATTACCAAGCATGCTGTGGCGCCGTAGATGTTCCAGTGGAGTCTTATTAGTTATTATGCAGCGAGTTCTCTTATGTTGAGGACATGTCCGATCAACCTCTCATCTGTACCCCCATCTCAGAACACTATGTACACAGTTATGAAAGGTTCAGAAAGATTAAATGTGTGATGATATAATCAAGCATTATTGTACAAAAATTGAACTCTAAGTAAATTTACTATAGGTGAACCGTATGAATGATACTTGGATAGTTGGATGGAATGGTACACGCTGAGGGTGCAAGATGAAGTTGGTTAGCTAAGCTCGAAAGGTTATAGCATATTTGTCTAAAACGAAGCAACATGATCAATGCCTTTGAAAGATGCTCATGCATAACAAGCAGCACTTACATAGAAAATCTCAACAAGACCATAGCGTAACTGCAATAGGTAGGCAAAGCTGCCGTGTGATCGCATAGATGTTTCCCTCGCAATTGATCTATTGCTCATGTAGTATCCACAAAATAGTTGGAATGACCACTAATGTCAGGGTTAACAAAGTTAAGAGGTTTTCTTGGAAGAGGTGGAGTTGTGATTGTACACTCGACCCACCAGATTTCAAATCTAGGTGCCAACCATTATACAGATGCGACATGTGAGTAAGCTTTATTAGGAATTTTGTAAGATCGTGGATGTATCCTTAGCCTCCGTTTTCTAGATGTGTGCTAGGGGGCGTATTCGTAGATGTGTGTGCATAGTGGTGTGTGTTTATGTACGTCTTCTTTGTAATTGCCCAAAAAGAGGTCTTCATGAGATGGAACACAAAAAGAGCTAAGCATGAACATTCAAAACACCTCACAAAAAAAGAAGGGACACTCAAAATAAATCAGCAGATAGGTGCCGTCATAATAAGAACTAGAGAATATAATTCCCCTAATCTTGAGATAAGTAATTGAGTAAATGAAGCGACATAGAGAAATAGGGACAGCAGAAAGATTGCCAGGTCGAGTTTATTAAGATGGAAAAAACATAGTACATGAAGCCTAGCTTGACAGGCCAAAGAAAAACTATAGCTCGTCACAACGAGCACACTGGAAGCACAAAAACCTTGCAGTCAAAGCTAATCTAGCAGGTAGCCACCATTGTTCATGCTGGGTTGATCTGGGAGGGCAATGGGAATTCAATCCCTGTCCACCTCTTGAAAAGGTACCACACCTGCTCTTTAAAGGGACATTCCACAAGGAGATGTTTACCTGTCTTCGAGGTCGAGCTGCATAAGCGACATGTATCGTGGTTCGACCACTCTCAACATTGTAAATTATCCACCAAGGCATTTCTAATATAGCACCAACCACATGAAAAATCTGCAGCGGGAAGGGGCTTTTGACCTCCGGAGGCACTTGTGACACCCAAACATTCTTGTCGCTGAGAAGAACAAATTGTACACTGAGCTCGTTGTATACTGCCCTGTGTGTTTGCCTTCCACACGAATGGTGTCTGCTCATCACTGTTGAGTACTGGTGACATTATCCCACAGATGTAGATATTAGATGATCGCCTGGATTGAGAGGCCTCCTTTGACATCTCTTGGGGGGAGTGGCCCCCAATGTGGCACCTTCGACCCATTATGCATACGCCCAAATGCATTTGTAAGCAAAGGTTAGGCCCAGTACTGAGTCTTAGGCTTTGGGCACCCCTCTCGGGCCCTCCCAAGCCTTGTTCTCTACTGTTTAGCTTGTAACCACAACAGTTGGCGTTATCCATGGGGAGCGGTGTAAGACCCACAAGTCAAGAGCAAGACAGATGGCACTAAAGAGGAAGGTTGTGTCGGCCCTGAGGAGGAAAAGGAGCTGTGACCTTGGGGGCGATGGAGCTGGCGGTGAAGGTCCCACCCCCCATGGTAGCGACATACCACGGTGGCCAGGCCTGGCACCATCATAGGCGATAGAGAGGGCCCCTCGGCGTCGACGCAGGCTACAAGACAAGCAACATCGTAGTTGAAACCATTCACTTTATATCCCTTGACTGGCAAAACCAGAGCACATCACCCTATTGCCCTAAACCACCTGGGTTTTAGATGACGTGAAGTCAACATAAGCTCATTTTTTAAAACATGGCAGCCACTCAACAAACAAAAAAATATTTATGAGATCCACATGTCATCCTCGCATCTCCTTTCTCCTTTCTCCCCTCTCACCCATCTTTTACTCTTCTCAATGATGTGAAGCCCACATAAGCTCATTTTTGAAAACATGGCAGCCACTCAATAAACAAAAAAATATTTATGAGATCCACATGTCATCCTCGCATCTCCTTTCTTCTTTCTCCCCTCTCACCCATCTCTTACTCTTCTCAATGATGTGAAGTCCATATAAGCTCATTTTTGAAAACATGGCAGCCACTCAACAAACAAACAAAATATTTATGAGATCCACATGTCATCCTCGCATCTCCTTTCTTCTTTCTCCCCTCTCACCCATCTCTCACTCTTCTCAACCTCATCTCTCCCTTCCCTTCCCTCTTCTCCAAGTGCCAGGAATGGCCATGATTGTCAGCAGCAGAGTAGCCATCTCGCACGCCAATGCCGCCTGTACTGCGCTCCACAAGGCCATTTGCGCCTCTGAGAAGCTTGTTGTCGTCACACTTGCCCTTGTGCCGCCTGGTGCCGCACCGCTCCTTGAGGTTGATGTCGAACCCATTGCGAAGATTGTCGCTAGCTCATTTGTTGCCAGGGGCGCTCCTCGGGGCGTTGACGCTGTCACGGGCTTCGTCGATAGTGCGTTCGTCAAGCTTCTCAAGGAGTCCCAAGGCGCCCTCAAGCGCCTCACGTGGGCGACCTCTTCATTAGCTACGCCTGACACTTGGGCCTCTAGCAGGGCGACGCGTAGTGGTGGAGGCGCAACCACGTCGACGCCATGATCCAGGCAAAGATGGCAGAGGTGATTCTCTCCACCACCACGGTGGACACCACAAACTCCAAGTGGGTCATCGGCCTCTGCCTGGCCGTCGTTGTATGCTTTGCTCGCCCAAGCTGTCGTGGCTCCTTGCTTTGTTGGCTCTTACCGCCACCACCTAAGAAGCTGTGCAACCGACACACTGCTCGCTCATCATCAATGGACAAGAGAGAGAGAGAGAGAGAGAGAGAGAGAGAGAGAGAGAGAGAGAGAGAGAAGAGGATGAAGAGAAGGAGAGGAATAAGATAGCATGAGAGAGGAAGAAGGGTGCCATATCATCGTTATTTATTACAGGATGACATGCGGGGCCATATCATATGAAACAAGCTTATCTGTCAAAACCACCACTACATTATCCGAAACCAGGGTGGATTAGGGCATGGGATGATTTGATCCTATTCTGATAGTAAAGAGAGGGTGTAAAATGAAAAGTTTTATAGTTGATGGTATAAATCAAACTCCAGCATAAGTTATGAGAGATAAAGTGTGCTTTTTCCTGTTATTTTCTTCAGCTCATCGAGGCCCATACATCTATCGGCCCACAATTCACCCATTCTCTTCCACTCTGCACAACCCTCAAAGGCGGAGCCGGGACAAATCAGCGAGTCACCCCACCCTAGCACCACATCGCGATTCCGGCGGCGGCGACCAGACGAGAACACGACCACGAAGGCGATGGCGACGGCGCTCAACCGCGGCCTCCGCTCCGGGATCCGCCTCGTCGCCACCGGCGCCGAGGCCTCCAAGCCAGGCAAGAGCTCCCCTCTCCCTTCGACCCTTCCCTCCTCCCCCCGACCACCCACCAGGACCCGATTAGGGTTTCGGTTGACGTGATTCTCTTCACAGGATGTTTGCTTTGGTCGTTCGTGTTGGTATGGATGCGTGCAGCGGTAGATCTGTTGGTCCCGTGAAAAATTAGTCGGAATCTGTGACTAGATGTTATGTAGCGTTAATAGATTTTGGGCAAAAGATAGCCTCCCTCCGATGTGGGCTATGGCTGTGGTTTCGATTGCATATGCGTTATAAAATCAGCCGGTACATTGTTGCTGTTGAACGAATCCGGCGATGAACCATCAACCATGTTAGTGATTAATCCGATTAACGGAATGTCGCTCTGGGGATTCTGTCATATCATCCGAATAAACAGGGAAGGGGTGTGAAGGAGAGTAATGCACCCGTAACCCGTGTGATTTTTGTTTCTTGCACGCTGTACAGAAGCTCTTAGCAATTTGTTTCGTCTTGTGTGTTTTAGAGATGTTCTTATAAATTTGTTTTGAGTTTTTTTACAGTCCAGCTATTCGCCACTGATTGACAGGTCGGAGCCTCAGAGGTGATTTTGTACTAAACTCACCAATTGTAGTTGGAAACACTAGTTACGATACTGTCGTGGGATTGGGTGATTGGCCCAGTGTACTATTTTGTTATGTCTCCTTTATGGCCGCAAGAGTCCATTTACAATGAGCACATACCTTCTTTGTGCTTGGAACTCTGCTTGTTGTAGTTACTGTGATGGCCTCATGATTTTGACAAACAGTATTCAGCAATTTGTCAGTTTTCTATTGTAAAAAATGTCAATTCGCTACCGCCTTTGCATTGTTTATCCTATTCATTAGGATGTGTGCTGTTATTGATGAACAACAATGTCAATCATATATGTGCCCAAAGGTCAAAACTCCCGTGTTTCAGATTTATTGGCATATGTTAATGGTACATTTTGTTTTTTGAGTATTCTTGGAGGTGCTCAGAGTAGGTTGGGGAGAACTGGAGAAGTGGAGATATTGGCTGTTCACATTGGATTAGTTGACTTTGAGAAGTTTGGCTTGTCCATTATATTTCTAAAATTTGCCATTATCATCAAATGAGCTTGTGAACTCTTTTTCTTCTCCTGTCTAATTCGCTCCCGATTGCTGACTTACTTCTCTTTGTGCATGTATCAGCTTCTCGTGGATTCCATGCCACTGGTGTGAAGAGGATGGGAGGGCATGGCCATGATGAGCCATACTACCTCCATGCAAAGCACATGTACAACTTGCACAGGATGAAGCATCAGACACTGAAGGTGACTCTTTCCGTGCTGGGAGCAGTTGGCATTGGCGTCGGTGTCCCAGTATATGCGGTCGTCTTCCAGCAGAGCAAGACCGCCTCCGCATGAGCCTACATACTCTCAAGGCCTACGTATTGGGTCCTACGTATTGGATGTATTTTCAATAGCATTTTGTGAAGTTAAAGTCAGGACTTCACTTTACCTTGGTTGTTGCTTGTTACTCTGATTTGCTCTTACCAGAAGCTGTTACCAGAGCTGTAAGCCTGTAGCCGCTTTTTTTTTTTTTTGGCATTTGATATACGCTACTTTTTGTTAATAATATCGTGGCTTGAACTTTCCAGGCTTTGGAGAAGCCGTGCAAATCATATTGTTGCTTGGGTTTTTCTTGGCCATTGAAATGTCAATCCAAACTCATATTATACTACTTACTATGCTAGCGTCTTTCGAGATTTCTTTTAATTCCGTATATATGCTAAGGATGTTAGATAAGACAGCAGGACCTGGATTGCATCCTGAATCTTTGTTGGTAGACTATGATTGTTTCAGTAGCATTGTCCGTTGAAATTTGATGAAAGCGTAAATTTCCATGAGAAGGCAGCAGAGGCAGATTGTAAATTTGTAATTATATGCCCGTTTTTTGTATATTACAAGGTTTCTTTTTTCAAACATTTCTCATTCTTCAGTGTAGAACAACATTACTTCAAGTCCTCAACCAGCTCGTGTTTTTCAAAATTTGTACGTGGTCTGCATTTTTTTTCAACAATTTTCGACTTGAACATAAAAGCTGCCAGAGATAAACGTATGCATTCCTTTTTTTTTCCTAGACGAAACGTATGCATCCTTACATGTTATGTCACATGTACTTACTGGTCGTAAATCGTAATTCTAAATCACAAAGGTTGCAGATTAAACTTAGTACTGATGCGTCGTATATTTAAATCTAGCAATTAAGCCTTTAGATATGTTAGCTAGAAATTTTCTATCACGCACGAGGTGCTAACAATAAAAAAAAGAGTAAATTTTTTATGCTGTGTCATCCTGGTCTATAGACTTTCAAAGTGTGTCATCCCGGTCCTTAAACTTTCAAAGTGTGGCAATTTCTTTTGAAAGTCTATGGACCAGGATGACACAGTATAAAAAGTTCACTGCTACAACTACATAGGATATTGTCACACTTTGAAAGTTTAAGGACCGGAATGACACACTTTAAAAGTCTATAGACCGAGATGACACAGCATAAAAAGTTTAAGGACCGGTAATGGACTTTACTTAAAAAAAAATTAGTTAATCATGAGTGTTGAACTTTGGCTATATTTGCTACTATCAAGCAATGGTTCGAAAGTAAACGAAGAAATTTTAGAGCAAGTTCGTTTAATTTAAACGAACAACCTTTACATGTTTCTCTTCTCTAAAAAATTCCTAGTTCACGTCTCAAAGAAAAAAAACCTAGTTCAAACTGGGGGCAAATTCGCATGCATACTATTTTAGAAGGGCAAATGTGAGAACTTTTCCCCAATAAACCCATCCCAGACTAGTCACGTCACCACCGGAGCCACTCCTTCGTTCCGACGCGGCGCAGATCGAATCGACCGCGCGGCGATGGCGACGGCAGCCCTTCTGCCTCCGCCGCCGCTTCCTCTCCACCACGTCCTCCTGCTGCTTCTGTCCGTATGCGCCGCCTTCGCCACCGCCGTCGCCGGCGAGGAGTTCCCGCGCGACGGGCGGGTGATAGAGCTGGACGAGAGCAACTTCGAGGCGGCGCTGAGCGCCATCGACTTCCTCTTCGTCGACTTCTACGCGCCGTGGTGTGGCCACTGCAAGCGCCTCTCCCCCGAGGTACTACCTCTAGTCTACCACCCAGCCGACCTGTTGCTTACTGCTGTTACGAGTCCCGCGAGATGTGTGATGTGAATTGGGTTGCTAGGTCTTGAGATACCGTACGATGTCTCTGTGGATCCCGTCAATTGTGGTGTGGGAGTCTTATGGAAGCGGAGTGATTGGGAATTTTAGGATCGCAAGTTATTGGCGAGATCTCATAAGCTCTAGCAGATCAGGCCAAGGAGGGGGTTGGAGCATATATTTTATTTTAGGTTTCTTATGTAGTGATCCGACCGTCAAACAAACAATGAGATGGTACGGGCCATTTCCTGAATTAAGGTAAGCTACTTTGTGGAAGAAAAGATGTTTTTTTGTAGCTGCGAACAACTTTGGTCTTTTCTGTTACTCCCTCCATTGCAAATTATAATGCATATTTTGAGTGTGCACAAGGACCATTACTGGATCATCAAATTTTTACACTTTGCTTGCTTGAACTGTTATAAAAGCAGGGAACTTCCTGTGGATTATCTGTTTCTTAGGACTTAAGATTGAGAAAAATAAACTGTTGCAGTTAGATGAAGCTGCACCGGTGTTGGCGGGACTGAGTGATCCCATCATAGTTGCCAAAGTAAATGCTGACAAGTACAGAAAACTTGGATCGAAATATGGAGTGGAGTAAGTGCTTACCCCATAAGTAGTTCCAGTTTTGCTGGACGTAGATATTTTTAGGGTGCCTAATGTTTCTTTTAATTATTTTCTGGATGCAGTGGGTTCCCTACTCTGATGCTCTTTATCCATGGGGTCCCTATTGAATACACTGGTTCAAGGAAAGCTGACTTGCTCGTCCGCAATCTTAAGAAGTTTGTTGCACCTGATGTTTCTATTCTTGAGTCGGACTCTGCAATCAAGAGCTTTGTTGAGGATGCTGGCACAGGCTTTCCGATATTCATTGGGTTTGGGGTGAATGATTTGTTGATTGCTGATTATGGAGGGAAATACAAGAAAAGAGCATGGTTTGCAGTTGCAAAAGAGTTTTCTGAGGACATCATGGTGGCGTATGATTTTGATAAGGCACCGGCTCTGGTTGCAGTTCATCCAAAGTATAAAGAACAAAGTTTATTCTATGGCCCATTTGAAGGTAATTGTGAGGCAACTTTATTTTATTCCTTTCTTGTGTTTAATGTTTATGATTTTATGTTCTATAGTTTCTTGGTACTAATCTGAGAAGTAATTTAAAGTGCCATATTTCATCTTATGTCAAGTTAGGTTGACTAAACATATATACTCATGTTAATATTATCTTCCCATGCTTGTGATGGTAACAAATGGTGTTTTTTGCTGTGTACACAGGAAGTTTCTTGGAAGATTTTATACGGCAATCCCTGCTGCCTTTGACTGTCCCCATCAACACAGAGACACTCAAAATGTTGAATGATGATGACAGAAAAGTTGTTCTTGCAATTTTGGAGGACGACTCAGATGAAAATTCTTCACAGTTGGTAAAAGTTTTGAGGTCTGCTGCTAGTGCTAACCGTGACTTGGTGTTTGGATATGTTGGAGTCAAACAATGGGAGGAGTTCGTGGAGACTTTTGATATTTCCAAGAGCTCACAGCTGCCAAAGTTACTAGTGTGGGATAGAAATGAGGAGTATGAACTAGTAAGTAAAACACTTACCTCATCAATCCATTCCTGTACCAGCATCATAATAAAACCACCTTGCTCTGATTAATGTATCCCTGTTTATTGGCATGCTCCAATTGGTTGTCATATTCATAGAAGCGATATGTTTCATCCATTCGTATTTGTTTGATATCTTGATTTTTTTAGATACTAAAGCATGATTAAAAATAAAACTGCTCTTTCTGCTTAGCTGATCAGCATCCACGGAAAATTCAGTATGTCCTGTAGTTGACTAAAAATGCTTCTTGATGAAGGTGGAAGGTTCAGAGAGGTTAGAAGAAGGTGACCAAGCATCCCAATTAAGCCAATTCCTTGAGGGATATAGAGCAGGAAGAACAACAAAGAAGAAAGTGAGCGGCCCTTCCTTCATGGGCTTCCTGAACTTTCTTGTCAGCATGAAATCGTTGTATGTTCTTATATTTGTTGTTGCTCTTCTCGCTATCATGATGTACTTTGCTGGGCAAGATGATACTCCTCATCCTCAGCCAAGACGAGCTCATGAAGAGTGAAGGAAGCTGGGTAAGCTTCTTGCACCAAAAGAAGAATATCAACCAGGAGATTCAGCTCAGAGGTTGTATTGCAATTTTTTAATCGATTTTAGTCCTGAAGAGGTCTGGTTTTAGCAGTTGCTTCTGACAATCGTCGTATCTTTACCAGCAATCACCAGGCTCTGCCTTCTGCCCCAACTTTCGTTTGTTGATTAGAACTTAGCGACTAGACTCCATACATTAGAAACTGTCATTTCGGACTCCAGTGCCTAATTTAATCATTTCTGTGAAAATATTTTGTTATCATGCTCTACTAAACTTTTGTACAACTGAAACAGTATTAATAAGGTGTGTGTTCTTTTGCTTTGTTTCTTAGTATTGTCACTGATACGAGCCCTTTTGTCGAGAAAGATTTTGACTTGATGTATTGTACCTTCAACTTTTGAGCAATGCAAAAACGAGTATGTGTATTCGTCAGTTTGTATTGGATGCTGTAGTTTCTGACTTTCTGCCTGGATGGTAGTATTGCAACATGAATATTTCTAAAGCAGTAATATGTTTTTGCAAATTAAACATCAGTTTACTTGTCTCCTGATGTGAGGTAGAGAACCCTTGTTTCTATTGTGAGAGTAAAAACTCTGATATGTACCATTTGATCCTGCGAGCAAGGATTTTTGTCAAGCTCATGAAGAATGCCAGTGTGCCGATCGGACGGTTGCTATTATAAGTTCGTATTATCCTATTTTAGAAGTAGTTTCTATCTGATACAGAGAATGATAGAACTAGCAACAGGCAGGATAAGAAATTCCAAAATTGATAGAACTAGCAACAGACAGGATAGCAAATTCCAGAATACTGGTCCAATGAATTAATTTTCTAGTTCTCCCGTGTGTCTATCTGTTGTTCCTTGGTCCTCTCCTCTGAAGAGGGTAGACGTCCATGATGGGATACATATGGAATGGAGGAATGGATCCAAGGCTTAAGGGCTTCTTTGGATGGATCGAGATTAGGTCCACCCCCTTCGGATTACGAGGGATTTTAGTGCAATTTCCTTGCCAATCCGAAGGATTACGATCTAATCCCTTTCTATCCAAACAAAGCTTCAAGGCGTCTTCACGTCCTCATACTACTAGCAGTCTATTAGTACTCATATGAAATTTCATATTATGGGACCCATTTTGCTCTTTATTATGTTTACAATACAATGCGCCCTGCAGAAATCGATGATGCATTTAGCGAGTAATTTCCCCCTTACTACCACTATAAAGACGCCCTGGACAATCAACTCATTGCATAAATAAATTATAAATGTAGACATGTCTTCATTCTTCTTCTCTTACATTGATTTCATGATTTCTTGGTCTATTATGGAACGGGGAAGTTCTAGCACTGTAGCAGACAATAGTCGTACGTGTTCATATACGCATACCCTCAATTTGACATAGTTGTATGGACTGCGATGTGAGATTGGAACTGACGTGACCAGTTGTCCGATTTCATCCTAATCTTACATACGGTGCCTGTAGACTGCAGTGTCGGTGTCCCAGTCGAATGGAACGCATTGGAAGCGAGCGTCTGCGTCGAAGGCACAGTGCAATGCAGCTATGCAAGTCGCAAGTCATGAATGAAAAGAAAGATCAATCCAGGAAAAAGTGCCGGTGCCCTGTTGGAAAAGGCATCGCGCGAATATGAACTTCCTACTTATGACCGTAATGAATTGAATTACAGTCAAATTGCGCTGAGAGTCGGTTACCAATATCAGAGATTACACAATTTAAAAAATTAGGAATTCGACTCGTTGTGAAATAGACGAAGAAGAATGAGTAGCGACTAGCAAGCAGTACCGATACAGGCGCCTGTTGTTTATACTCCATACTGCGTGGTTATAGTAGTCGGCAGTTGGCCTTGAAACGAAAGAACCGAGGTGCTGTGCCATCGAATTCTGATGGCTAATCGATCGTGTCGTTACTAATCTCGACTGTCCTATCAAAACCGATCGACATCCGCGAGCAATCCTGTAAGAAAGCATTCGAGCAACCTGGTACTGTAAAAAGTAGTACACGTGCATTTCACTATAGCACCCTCAAGTACTATTTTATAGCGTATTTTACAGCAACAGGATCTACATATACTGGGTAGGTTTTTTCATTGCGGCTACTTTTTTTTTTCTCTAACGCGAGTACTTGTACGAACGAACCGAATACTAATAAGTTATTTTTAAAAAAACTGTCATGATAAACCACTTCTAAAAATAACGAAAAAATATCTTATTTATTTATTCAAAGAAAATTATAAGTCATAAACTATAGACTAAAAAAGCTTCGAAAGAACAGGCCATCTATCCATTTGGCCTCTTCTTTTCAGTTTCTAAAAGCTGCTTTTCGATTTTTCTATAGTAACTATTTTTAAAACGAAGTGTGTTTTCAAAGCAGGGTCCATAAATTAATTGTAGTGCACACTATAGAGACTTCATTTATATCGATCAAAACTATACGTGAGTTTCTATTACTTTACACTCTTTTACGAATAGCTCAAAAGCTTCAGCTAGCTAAGACAAGGCATAAGGTGATACTCATCCGACCCCGCGGCTTATCATCATCTCTCCACCATTTGATAATTGATATCCGTTCCATTCCATGGGCATACGCAATTACAAGGGCCGATTAATCCACTACTACAGTACTACTACATTGCGGACCAGTTAATCCTGCATGCCATTTGCAGTAGACGCTCCTGACGTGTTACGCGCCCTGCTGTTTCACACATGCTGACATGCACGCACAGGAAATTTGGACACTGTTGGACCCATAGCCCACCGAAATTCCATTTTTGGCCCCCCAAAGCAAAAAATTCCAAAAATGGACCCCATTTGAGCGCGCGTTCACGGGAGGCTGCCACGTGGACACTGTTCATCCGGTCGTGCGGTCAGCGACCGCACGACCGGCCTGGCGCCGCGGCCGAGCGCGCGATCACGCGCGCGAAGCGCGCGATCGCGCGCGCCGTAGCGCGCCCCTCGCGCCGATCGCAGCGTGCGGCGCCACGCGCAAGGTCCCGCCCGCCCGGCAGCCCCGCCCCGCCCCCGCGCGCCCCCGGTCCCGCGATCGCACGAGCGCGCGCTTGCTCCCGACCGCATGTCCCCGATCGCAATACTCGTGAATATTTGTATGATTTCGCAATTTTGTAGTTATAAACTGAGAAAAATAGATAAAATTGCAATAATAATTTTTGTTCATTGTTAGTTGCAGATGTAAAAAATTTGGATAAATATTTTTAAAACGATTAATCATAGAACGATCGTTTAGTAAAGTGGTAAGTGATATTTAGGGTTTCGTATGGTTTTAGGTTTGCAATGACCATGTTATTTGTATGTTTTGTCAATTTTGTAAATGTAAATTCGGAAAGAATCGACCAAGTAGTAATAAAAGTTTATATTCATTATAACTTGTAGATGCCAATAAAATTTTGGTAAATTTTTTAGGAACAATTGACCGTAGAATGATCGATACAAATAGTGGTAAGTGACTTTTAAGGTTTGCTGTGTTTTTAGGGTTTGCAATCTCCGTGATTGTTTTCAGTTTTGGCAATTTTGTAGTTATAAACTGGATAAAAATCAGATAAAGTTGTAATAAAAGATTATGTTCATTGTAAGTTGTAGATGCATAAAAAATTTTGGTAAATTTTTTGTAGGAAAGATTGACCGTAGAACGGTCGATACATAAAGTGGTAAGTGATATTTTGAAGGTGAGTAACATGGAATGCGATACATAAATTTCGGTACATTTAATATTGTTAAATGAGGTGCTACGTGAATCATGGAATGCGAAAATACTAGATATTAAATTTCATAATACAGTTGGGAATAATATGCGCGTAGATTTTTATTACATGCATAACATATAGCATGATATCGACTAACCCACCCAATCTCAAAGACGACCTCTTTGTGTGGACCGGGCCACTTTCCCTTCCTTGCCCGCTCGGCGTTGAACTCCTCCGCGCCTCTTTTGCCTTAGCCGCAATTTCCCTCTTTCTCTCGCGCTCCATCTCGCGAGCCTCCCGATCCCTACGCGTGCACGCTTCAAGATGAGCTTGCGTCTCGCGCTGTATACGCAGGTGTGCTCGTGCTTGCGGCGCTCCTCCTCCAGCAACTCCTTCTCCTTTGTGACATTCCACTCCTCGAAGTCGAGGGTCCATTGGTCCTCAGGGTGGATCTCAAGATCGATCCATTTGCGGTAGGCACATAGGGGCTCGAGACCGTAAATAAAGAGAGATATTGTTAGTGCGTGTTGTGAAGGAGAAAAGGTAGGGAAAATGGTGCATGTGGTCGCATTCTGCCGCCGATAGGTTGCGGTGTCAAAGCGGCGGTTGGGATAGTCTTTGGAGTAGTTTGCGCAACCCCGCATCGCATACCTAGACCGATGCGGTGCTTAGACTTGAAGAACTTGCACACGCCCCGCACCAACAAAGGGAGGTGTCTCCCCTCAGTGGTAGTTGTGGCGAACGCTCGGTGGGACGTCGGGATGGGGTTGTTGCTCTGCGGCGCGCTGGGGACCTTTCATCGTAGCACGATGGGCTTGTTCTACCGGGCTCAGACGCCCTTATTTTCTCATCGCGAGCGGCATCGCGGCTGCGGTGACCGTGCTATGTCACGGGTCTCCTCCCAATCCTTCACCATCTTGTCCCATTGCTTCTTCTTGCCTTTGTCCATCCCGGTTGGGTGAGGGAAGCGCGATGGAGTATGGGGTTTGGATGTGCAATGTTTTTGGGAAATGGAATGCATACCAATTTATAGGGGCCGTTTTGTCTCTACTCGTACGTGTAAAGTTGGTCCGCGTGGTCGTAGTAGTGAGTAAAGATGGGAGTTATGGCACTGCCCAAAGCTGGCATCTTTTGTCATCCCACTGAGCAAAGCTGACCTCTTGTTGTCATGTCACTGAGCACAGCTGCCCTCTTTAGTACTGTCCCTGCCCAAAGCTGGCATCTTTTGTCATCCCACTGAGCAAAGCTGACCTGTTATGTCATATCACTGAGCAAAGCTACCCGCTTTATCATGTCATCTGCGCAAAGCGGCATGTTGTCATCTCACCGAGCAAAGCCGCCTCGCTTTGTCATGTCTCGAGGAAAGCCGCCCGTTTTATCATGTCATCTGCGCAAAGCTGGCATGTGTTGTCATCTCACTGAGCAAAGCTGGCCCGTTTTGTCATGTCTCTGAGCACAGCTGCCATGTTTTGTCATCTCACTGAGCAAAGCTGGACTCTTTTTGTCATTTGACTGAGGACAACTGCTCTGTTTAGTAATGTCACTGCCCAAAGCTGGCATCTTTTGGCATCCCACTGAGGACAATCGCTCTCTTTAGTAATCACGAATTGGCTATACTCATGCCTTTTGGCATTGTTTAGGTGTTTAGCTCTCGCCAATGGCCTCTTATCTCTAAATCTGAGCATCAATGCACACCCAGTCACCTAAGCTAGAAATGATGTTCTCCTTATTCAAGCCACGGAACCAAGATGATGGCCTCATTCGGTAAGAGGTGTTATTTGATCCAATATTAAAATTTATTTCATTGTCAATATTAGGTACATCTGTCCCTGTATGCATTTGATGAGATAGGCTCCTCCCTAAAGACTGCAGAATTTGTGCATTCACTCTCTTACGTGTACGTAGAAAATTGTACCACACGTCATTCTCGCCAAGTTAAAGTATTAGCCTAATATGTATATGTCGTAATGGCCTAGGCGAGTCATCAAGCGGCTCGGTGGCGGTAGCTCAACAAAGCAGCCCGTTTTGTCTAGTCACCGAGCAAAAGCGACTTGTTTTGTCTAGTCACCGAGCAAAGCGACCTCTTTTGTCATGTCACCGAGCAAAGTGACCTCTTTTGTCATGTCACCGAGCAAAGTCGACCTCTTTTGTCATGTCACCGAGCAAAGCGGCATGTTTTGTCTCCTCACCGAGCATGGTGTGGGGTCAAGATTTGTGTTGTCTGTGGTCTTTGTGCGTGAGGCTACCCCCACTGACCTATAAAGCGGAGCCATCCTCACATACTCCCCGGCCATGTTATCAGTCACCTCCCGAGTAAGTTGTTCACAATCTGTGTAGTTTTATTTCGTGCTCACTCCCCAAGACTAGGCAATGAGTCACCAAAGACGTCTTCATGGGCACCACGGTGATGTGCCCAAATTGCAACTTGGTGGTTAGGCGTAGGACATCACAGACGGCCAAGAATCCCGGCGACACTACTACAAGTGCCCCAATCACTCGGTGAGTCATATTGTTTGGGTTCATTCAAATCGTGGTGGTATGTTTAAAAATCTTCTTGTCATGGAATCGCAGGAAGCTCATGGTGGTTGCCGATTCTGGGTGTGGGAGGATGAAATGGGAAATAGGAATGACAGTGTTCGCCGTGAGAGAGTTGTCGTGGGGGGTTGCGACCCCGTCGGGATGCAGCATCGTTTCGACAGACTAGAGTGGAAGATAAATTTAATGTTGTGTGCTATTTTGTTTCTTGTGTTTATTGTTATCCTCAAGTTGTAGTGCTGGAGGTTATCCTCGTGTATGTTCGCAATGTTTTATGCTATCTTGTCGTCAAGCTCTTTTGATAATGTTTTATGTACGGTTGTGTTGTATTTTAGTTCTTGTGTTCGTTGGTGTGTTGGTGGTTGTACTATTTGCTACATGTCATGTACGTGAAATGTATGAGTTGTTCGTGTTGCTACCAAGAGTATGTTAATATTGTTAAATGACTTGCTATCTGAATCATTCAATGCGAACACACGAGATAATAACCTTATGTGAATAGAAATAAACTTCATAACATCTGCGTACAATTTTATTACATGCATAACATATAGCATGATATGCGACTAACCCACCCAATCGCTCGTAACATTTTGTGAACAACAAGGAAAGGTGACATGAAAACTCACTGGAAAGGATACATGCCTATGGCGTGAACACTCATTGAAGGCCACACCTACGCCCCATTTTGTTGGTTTACGTGAGCGATAGGCTTTTCGAGTAGCAATAAATGTTCCTATGTAGGCTTTTGAGTAGCAACAAATGTTCGTATGAAGGCTTTTCAGATCGTAGTCTTTATGTAGGCGTTTAGTGGCATGTGTTGTCATCTCACCGAGCAAAGCTGCCCGATTTGTCATATCAACTGCGTAAAGCGGCATGTGTTGTCATCTCACCGAGTAAAGCTGAGCGCTTTTGTCTTGTCTCTGGGCAAAGCGGTCATCTTTTGTCCCGCCATTCGATATAAATAGCACGGTAGAGGTCCCATGAAGTTGTAGCGAGAAAACCTCAGAATCGAACAAAGAACATACCATGGCGGAAGATGAGGGGCCAGTCGGATATGGGTCACCGAAGGAAGACCTTCCCTTGGAAAGGAGGGAGATGTTCGGACCACAGTACCGCTTGCTACCAAGCCGGCGTGCGCAACCAGCGTGGCCGAAATGCAGACACAATGAGTACGTGGTCGTGCAGGTCTGGAAGGGCGAACGATGGCGGCGCCGTTTCTTCCGATGCCCACGCCCGGGTACAAATTACTAATAGTACTTTTTATTGCTTATGGACCCTCCATGTTGCTTGTCATTTTTCGCAGATGGCGAAATGCGACTTCTCCGCTGGATCGACCCTCCTCATGAACGGTATATTGACCGTTATGTGGGTACTTTATGGGACCGAATAATGGACTTGGAGTACCGAATGGAGACTCTCAATGAGGAGAACAATGAGCTCCGCCAACAGATGCAACGCGAGAGGGGAAACGAGGAGGTTGTCAACATAGGAAGCTCTTATGATCCCACATGTTGCTGCGCGAACCCGAGCTGCATATGTGCGTGCCACTACCACGATGGCCAGCCCGTCGAGGCGGCCCCTCGTGATTCTCCATGTGGGTGCCACGAGGCTCGTTTGGCATGTAGGCCACGACGGTACCGAATGTGTTGATCTGTGCGATGGGATCATTGTGTTGATGTTTTGGGTGTAGAACTTTCCATAAATTCTGTGACCTTCATATTTTGTGCAACGTTGTTAAGCATGTGATGAATTGGTTGTTATGTACGTGGAGTTGTTATCAGAAGGCAAAAAAATTTGTCGTCAAGCTATGTCTTCTCCCGCTACCCCGTGTTGTCATCTCTCAGTTGGTTGTATGCCGTACTAAATCAAAGAACTTAGAGCAACCCTTTTATACTGGAAACCATCTTTGAACATCAAACCATGAAGCACTTGAAAAACATCACAAATATTACAAAAGCACAATTTAAAAAATTCATTCATCATCTCGTCGTCGCCGCCTCGTACGGCGCATATGATCCTCGAGAAGGTGAACCTACTAGGGAGCGGGGTGCATCGCGAAGATCGTAGTGCGAGGGTGTGGCCGAGGCGGCGGTGGGTACAACTCAGTGAAGCGATTCGACGGTGGTCATAAAGCATAGAGCTCACCCAATCGGAGGAGGTGCCTACGTCCTACTTAGATGGTACAACTGAATTAGACAATGGAAAGTACGAAAATTGTTCATAATGAAATACACACGTTTAGTGCATACCGGGGTATGTGGCTGGTGAAATGAGGATGTCGACGGGAAGTCCCCATGTACTCGTGCGATGTCATGCCTTGATAGGTCGGCACAACCCACTGTCCGGTCATATAGGTTGGTCTCGCACTGCCCCGGAGATACGAGGGCATCTGCCCCTCTGGTTCGTCCGCGAGTCACCGCCATTGTGCAGAGTGGGCCCCGTCGTCTGGAGAGCGCGTCGCCGTCCGTCGCCCTCCGTGATGACGATGCCCGTTGCGGCGTGCTATCCGTCGCAATTGCTGCAAGACGAACATGTCGTTAGACATAAATGGTAAATGAGTGCATGAACAGATAGTTGCGAATTGTCGAACCGCCGGGCGGCGCGTGGAGGTCGGCGATCGTAGCTTGGCCGACTCTCGGACAGCCCCTCGGTTCGTCGCGGCGATGGCGACCTCCGTGATGGCGCCGCCCTCCGTAGCTGCGTGCTATCTGTTGCAATTGCTGCAAGTCGAACATGTGCGTGACATAAATGGTAAATGAGTGCAGGAACAAATAGTTGCGAATTGTCGAACCGCCGGGCGAAGCGCGTGGAGGCCGAGCGGCCGTAGCTTTGCCGACTCTCGGACGGCCTCTGGTTCGGGCGGCGATGTCGACCTCCGTGATGACGTCGCCCTCCGTAGCAGCGTGCTATCCTGGCGCAATTGCTGCAAGACGAAGATGTGGTTAGACATAAATGCCACTCAGTGCACAAACAAATAGTTGCCAATTGTCGAACCGCTGGGCCGAAGCGCGTGGAGGCCGAGGATGGCCGTGCTGATCCCGGTGCCGACGGAGGCGCGGAGGAGGTGGTGGTCCCGCCCACGTCCGCCACGCGTGTAGCAACAACGTCATCTCGGCGACCACAACTCAAGCCCCGTATCGTACCCCTTGCCATTTCGCTGATGCTGCGCATATAGCTTACCCACCGAGATTCGGTATTGGACTTCCTATGTCGTATAGCCTCATTAGCCTCGATGTCGATACGATGTATCCGGTCCACTGCGATGAAACAAGCGATCGGTTCAAATGTAATCGCATTGCGTAATGACACGATACTCTCGTATCGCCTCGTCGACCCGTGCCGCTAGATGACGGTGCGGACCTTCTGTATAGCCGCCCGTGAACGGCATGAGGTGGAGGCGTGGGGCTCCCGCAGTAAGCCTACGGCCAGTGCGTGCAGCGTACCGATCAAGGTATGCCCATGCGGCGCGGGGTCCTCGTGGTCGCACGGCCGTGTCTCATCCACAACCATCGTATGCGCATGGTCGACCACATGTCGTCCACGTCCATTGTGTGGCTCTCGTCTTGATCGCTCGCCCTCTCCTCGATTGCTCGCAAGTCCATTGAGACATTACACAATCGATGCGATGCGACATTGACACTAATGCAGTAATTAAATTTGGGGTGTCTTGACATACGGTGGTACTCCTCCGCAAGAGGGCGCCCGGCATGGGAGGGACATCTTGGTACAGCCGAAGCGTCTCATGACTCGGTGTGGGCATGCGGCTCGGCGCGAAAGGCGCGAACACCAAGTGGCGGTCGTCATCCGGTACCTCGATCTCGCCGCCGGTATGACAACCCGTGGGGGCGTGTTCGCAATTAATCGTGGAGACCATGGCCACGGCCTCGTCGGCAAGCGCCGAAGCTCGAACCTCGGTGGAAATCCGAGCACGCACGTCTCGGTCTCTCCTCGCCCACCTCAACCGACCATGCGTCCAACGTGTACCCATTGTGGGCGCATCAATGGGGTCGTCACCACCATACAAGCTGCGCGGATGAGGTCATAAGGGTGCACACGACGACCAAAGTCGCTCGCCAGCGGGTAAGTGTTCCCATGACCACAATCGAAGGAGAAGGTAGCGAGCGGCTAGGATCGGCTCGCCGGCGCGTGATGCGCGAGGCGTCACACAAGCCTCGGTATGTGGAGCTAGGGCTGCTGATCCCGGCTATACTGTGGCTGCGACCAGGCCGACCATCCGCCAAGGACTCGCTAGCGGTATGTAGCTAGGCTGCACGAGTCTCGATCGTGCTAGGGAACAAGACGTGCGAGAACAGATATAGCAGGTATGCAACGAAGTGCGTCCGCACCGCGACCTCATCTGCGTCTGCAGGACAGGTCATGAAGCGACGAAGCCATCCATGTGGCACCCCAGCTGCGTTGTCTCGGATCGCATGACCGAACCGGTGACCCAGACGGACCTTCCAATCTGCGCCGGGGTGGCACCAAAGCGGCACCACGGAGGGGTAGACCTGTAATCATCGTGACGTCCTGCAGCGTAACCGTCATCTCCCCCCACCGGAAGTGGAAGGTGTGAGTCTCCGGCCTCCATCGATCAACGAGAGCTGACAACAGTGGCGCATCGTACTGGAACCCATGCGGTAGATCCAACATGCGGGCAATGGGCGCGGATCGGTGTCCGCGATGAGTGGGATGTACCGAGGTCGAGACGCCGATTCTCTCGGGGCCCCTAAGGCGAAGCAAGGAGGCCCTGTGCGGTGCCGACAACCACACATGGCATCGGTGGTGCTCGTCCCAACGGGCTCTAGCACTCGAACGCCATGTCACGCCAAAGAAGGATAACAAGTTAGTGTACATTACAACAAAATGTGCAACAAATAACAACATAACTCACAACAAATGTTATGACAGGGAAACGTACGGAATGTACAAAAACATACGTAAAATGTGCACACCAATATGACCCACACGACAAGGAAACATATGGAATGTGCGAAAATATACATAACATGGTAATGTGCAATACATAGCTACACCATCGAGCCAACAATTAGCGTACACCTCTGAATAACACATTACATATGGATTGTGGTTGGTACTACGGGCGTTGCTTGATGCCGGCTGTTGGGGCGGCGATGGAGTGGCCAAAGGTCTTGCATAGCCTACACTTCGGGCGCCGAACACGATCCCCTCGCTGGCTCTCATCCATGTCGTTGCGGATGCGACGGCTTTGTCGTCTTCCACGCCCGACATGCTTCAGTGCATCGTTGGGCACCCACTTTATCTCCCCCGGCCATAATTCCCTGTAGTGCATGTCTACCCCGTAGGAATGGAACTCTGCACTCCAGGTTGCATACAAGTCTGCATGTCGTAGTACTTGGAGATGTCTTGTGTCGGCGCTGGTTCCATACAGCGCATGCCGCGTACACATGGGAGCATGGCTTGTGCGAAGCTGCGCTTGTTGCGGTGCAAGATGCTTCATCACCAATCGTGCATACCGCTTGCGCTCCTCTAATTTGACCCATGACATACTACGCCTTAGGCGGACCTCAAACTTCCTCCTTAAGCCATCAATGGGCTGAGCAATGTGGGTTCGAGCCTTCTCCATCTTCCCGTCCATGAAGGCTGCATGACCTCAGTATTGCTTGTTTTCCTCAACGTGCTTCTGCGCCATCTCGGCTCTATTCACAAAGTACCCGGCAGTGCGGTTCAGTCTCGCCACAATTGCCGTGATCGGCGAGGATCGACGCCCTTCAATACACCATTGTAAACCTCGGACATGTTGGTTGTCATGATCCCATACCTCGCCCCACCGGTGTCGTGCAACAAAGACCACATTTCCAAGTCAGGTGCATTGGACTGAACCCATTGTGAGAATACCCCGACTCTTGTGGAGCCCCCCTCCACGGCCCCTGCTGCTGCATGCACATGCTTCGTAGCCTCCTGATCGAGCTGCCTCCGCAAGGCGTCGAACTTCCACCTGCAGTTCTGCATGCATAGCTTCTTGAACATCTTCATGAGGTCCTTGCTACGGAACCTTCTGTGGAAGTTCGCTGCAATATGCCTCATGCACCAGCGGTTCTTCACATCAGTCCACGGGACGGGGGCCTGCGTCCCATCCTGCAACGTTCGCAACGCAGACATCAAGCCTGCATTGCGGTCGGAGATAAGGCACACTTCGGGCCTGTCTTGCACTACGGCATTCTTCAAATTGCAAAGAAACCAAAGCCAGCTATCTGTATTCTCGCTCTCCACAATTGCAAATGCCACTGGGAGTAGCTGGTCATTTGCATCGGCTGCAACTGCGGTAAGGATAGTGCCCTTGTACTTGCCGGATAGGAACGTCCCATCTACGGTTAGCACTGGACGGCACCACCTGAACCCTTGTATCGCCTGATGGAAGGCCCAGAACACTCTGTCAAGAATGAAACAGTTCGGGCCCTCCGTAGGATGGACCCTCTCCTGCCTGTTTATGTAAGTGCCTGGGTTTGATTGTGCAATTTGATCCAGCATTCTTGGGACCAGGTCGTACGCCTCCTCGTACGTCCCATACATACCGTGCAGCACCTTTCGCTTCGCCCGCCACACCTTCTTGTAGCTCACTTCGTAGCCCGCCTCGTTCGCTACTGCTGCCATCAGAACCTTCGGGGTAATTGACACATCCGCCTGGACGAGGTGCGTGACCACCTCCGCAACATAACGTGATGTCATGTTGCGGTGTCTATGTACTGGCCCCGCAAGCTCGCAACTGTGATCTTGCAGCACCGTTATCCGGAACTCCGTGCCAACGCCCTTGTACCGTTGTGCACGGACTTTGCCACCACATGACCCGTCCACACACTTCACAACGTACGTGTCCGGCTTTGACTTGTGGACCCGATACGTCCGGCTTATGTTGACGGCATGTCTAGCAATAGCCTGCTGGACAGCACTCTTATTACGGAAGCACTGCCCCAGAAAGAGTGCGCCCTCGCTGAACCCCCATTCTCCCTCCTCCGCCTGTGGCAGAACTAGGGCTGCCGCTGCGATGTCGTCCAGTCTGGACGACACATACGCACCGTCCGTGGTCACAACACGACCTACCACCCCTCGGTTGCACCTTCGCCATCCTCGTCCTCTCGAGCTGCTGTGTCAACCTCCTCATCCTCCTCGCTGTCCTCTTCTTCCACCCGGTCCCCAAGATACTCATGACGATCAATACGGCGGCCCACCACACATCGTGCACACCTTCGTTGGGCTGGAAATTCTGCGCACGCCTCTGCCGTCTTCATCACCCACTTCCTCGCCCACATGTTCTCCCGCGAAGGGTCTTCATGACCGCCGCCACTTCATCTCCACCGTGGCGTCTGAACCAACCATGCCCGATGATTCGCCTCTCCACGAACTCGACATACACCATTGGCCTCCCATATATCGCAGCATCGTGGTTGCGCACGACCTCCATGTAGTTCGCCCATGAGGCGTCATTGGTCACCTTCGAAGTTGCCATATGCTCCCCTTCGCCGTCCACCATTGAGGCATAGGCGCCTCGATCCGTAACTTCTTCCTTGCGGTGCTGCCGATCGAGCGCTGAACGGACACACCTCCGTAGCTCGGACAAGCTCATGGCGCTCGGGCCGGTGCCGGATCACGGTCCGCTCGCAATTTGACAGTCCGCCCCATACGGCCCATCACGTGCGAGACCACTCCCATAAAACACCATCAATTGTTCAATGCCGACCATTGCGTACCTAACATAAGTGCATAATCAACCATTTTAGTACACGGCATGTAACAATCGTATCATGTAATTAACAGTTTCGATTATTATATGTTTTGTATTTCTAAATCTACGATTTTTTTGTAACTATTTCACTTTCTAATTGTACCATACATCAAATTAAATATACTTATCATTTTTTTCCATCAAATGACCTTCATACTACGGTCATTCACTAAGCATACTAATTATACAAATTGTCTCTAATCTAACTACTACAAATTTACCACCTACAAATGCTCCAACATAAATATTTACTTTTTCAACACATACACATTATTTAAACTACAATCTTTTCTAACTATGGACATAAACAGTCTATGTAGCAAACGACATTTGGACGCAGCAAATATTTCTGAAAAAGTAAATGTCTATGTAAATTTCTAGTGCTATATAGATAGAAAACGACATAAACACTACAAATAACTACGGTCAACATTTTTCGAGACGCAGCAAACGACATAAACAGCGTATATAGATTTGAAGTCTGTAAACCATTCGAAAAATTCACTTCAAAAGGTATCCGTTTATTTTTATTTTGGGATAAGTTCAAAGCGAAAAGATGCTGGCCTAGAGTAGAGTAGAGGTGGTGGCGGGTGCCATGCCATTTCTGATTTCTTTCTCCTTCCACCACCTCGATTCTATACGATCTGATCTGACCAACAAGTGCACTAGCACGCAGACCAAGATCTTCCCCACTTGCAAACTTACTGCATAGTCCTCACTGCTCCTCCCACACCATACATTACTTTGCTCGATTACCACTTCTGTACCTTTCACCCTCCATTATTTCTAATCTACCAAATTTATTTTAATCTAACATAAATATGTGTTTTCTCAACGTCTACACACTACAACTTCATATTTTCCACCTAACTGAAACTACTTTACAGTACGTATGTTCACAAAAAAATGAAACCCTATATACACTACAATACATCATGCTAAACATATGCAAGATTTGCTATACATACATAGCGTATAAAATATTGACATAAAATAACAAGATAACACAAGATGGTTTCGTTAATTCAGGCCTAATGACATACATAAAATTATAGTTGCATGGGCACAAAACTTACCTCTTGTTGATGCTCACGAGACGATCTACAACTTTTCTACTTGCCAAGTCCACGATTCCAAACGAAAACAATTCAACTCTTAGGCTTCGCTCCTCTCTTTTCTTCACAAAAACTAACTACATTACAATACGTAACTTCAACATAAAATACAACATTATCTACACTACAATAAAGCATGCATCATATGTGGATTTTTACCTACACATACACACTGTATGATACATTGACTTATAATACATATG
The DNA here is from genome assembly GCA_036346575.1 of Dendrocalamus sinicus. Taxonomy (NCBI): domain Eukaryota; kingdom Viridiplantae; phylum Streptophyta; class Magnoliopsida; order Poales; family Poaceae; genus Dendrocalamus; species Dendrocalamus sinicus. The sequence continues at coordinate 18,014,812 of CM070650.1, forward strand.
TTCACATAAAGATTACCTACAAATACATAACGTACCAAATATTGACATCGCGTATCACACATTCACATAAAATAACATTACCAAACGATGGTTTGTGCTAATCGACTAATTATGGACTAATCACATACATAAAATTTTAGTTTCGGGGGCACAAGACTTACCTCTTCTTGAAGCACACGGGACGATCTACAACTTTTGTATTTGCAAAAACCGCAGATTTCGAACAAACACAACTCAAATCTACGGGTTTTCACTCGTCACTTTCCTTCGCTTCCTCACTCTCTCGCTCGCCGTTTGGTGTGCTTGAGCTTCTGGCTGGCCAAGTATTTCTTCCCTCTCCTTGCTCTTTTAAGTCCGCATGCGCGTGTGCTCTGAGGGGGCCGTTTTGGGCTCTCGACGCGTGTGCGGCGGGTACAAGAAAAATTCAGTGTTTTTCATTTTGGCGAAAGGACGGACGCGAATGGCAAAGATTCGCGCGTCGGGCGTCAAGACACGCTGCTGGCGGGCGGTCGCGCGCTGGCCGGGCGATCGCGCGTGGGGCGAGGCGACGCGCGCGCGCGCGGGCGGACTTGCTGGGCGGGCGGGCCGCGCGTTGGCGCGAGGCGATCGCGCGCTCGGCAAGTGATCGCGCGCTTCGGCGCGGCGCCGAGCGATCGTGCGATCGCTGACCGCACGACCGGATGAACGATGTCCACGTGGCAGCCTCCCGTGAACGCGCGCTCAAATGGGGTCCATTTTTGGAATTTTTTGCTTTGGGGGGCCAAAAATGGAATTTCGGTGGGCTATGGGTCCAACAGTGTCCAAATTTCCACGCACAGCAGGGAAATCGACGTACGGTCCTTGTGATGATCATATAATTCTGAAACTACGCCCGATGCTTCTTAGGATTCTGCGAGCGTAATGATACAGGCGCGTTCGTAATTATGCTCTCTGAATCATCATGCGACGGGGTTGTGCGCGATAGATTGCCGCTTGAATGAGGACTCATGATAATCCATCTCGCCGTCGTGAATGGGCAATGAGGACTCATGATAATGTATCGCCGTCGTGACACCTGACGGAGGCAGACGGGTGGGGGCCAGCCGAGCGACGGGTTCCCGGACGAGGAGGCAAAGGCGCTGGTCAAAAGGCAGCCCATGCAGACGATCGAGGGACCAGTGGTAGCCCTCCACGTGGCATGACGAGCGGCGGTGGCGTCGGGATCTCGCCGCGGCGACCGGCCGGCAGCATCCGGTGAGTGCGGGAACGGTTGGGGTGTCTCCCTGTCTCCCACGCTTTGGATACCATGGTTGTTATGGCGGAAATGGATCTCTTCGGTTCTTTCTGTTGAGGAATCGATGCCGGAGATCAGTCCGAGCGATTCCTCCGCTTAGAACAAGAATGAATCAATCACAGAATCACAGAATAATAGATTGAACACAGAGAGGTAGAGAGAACTCCTGGTCTTTCTTTATTGCTTTAGATTGCATCAGGATACATAATGAGGGGGGTCTAAGTCCCTATTTATAGTCTACGGTGGGGTGCCCAATTAGATCAGGACTCTGGATAGAGTCCAGGTTTCCTAACACTCCCCCTTGGGCACTCACCCAACATGCTCATGCCTCGTCAAAACTCCATAAAAACCCAGTGGGAAAAATTTGGAGAAAGAGTACATGGTACATGTGATGCTGCGATGCACGAATTGCCTCGTTAAAAACCTTGGTCGAGAAACTTCATGAAAACTCGTCAAGGGAAAAAGAGTACAATTCACCCAAATTCATTTGGTCTGCAAGACTTTATTTTTGGGTACTTAATCTTCATGATCAAGATTTATTAGCGGGCTTGTGAGAATTCTCCCCCTGAATTCTGCACTTCTCTAAGTCTCATCATTCCAATTCCACGCACGCACCTTTCAAAGCTAGATGCGGGGAGTGACTTAGTGAATAAATCTGCGAGATTTTCACATGACTTAGTATGCAGTACTTTAATCTCGTCCATCTTTTACAATTCATGTGCATAGAAGAACTTGGGGTTGATATGCTTTGTGAGATGACTCTTCACATAGCCCGTTTGCACTTGTGCAACGCAAGCTGCATTATCTTCATAGATAATTGTGGGGGTTTGCACAATGTTCATCCCACATGACTGCTGGATGTGGTGAATCATTCGGCGGAGCCAAGCGCACTCTCGTGCGGCTTCATACAGTGCTATAATTTCTGAGTGGTTCGTCGAAGTAGCTATCAGGCTTTGCTTAGACACACAGGAATACATAGCCTGTTTGTGACTTAGCGGTATGCGGGTCTGACAGATACCCAGCATCTGCATAGCCAATCAAGTTCAGATCTTGATTCTTTCTGTAAAACAATCCGAGGTCCTTGCTACCTTGGAGGTATCAGAAAAAGTCCTTTATGCTCGCCAATGCCTTTTGGTGGGCTCAGACTGTACCTTGCTAATGTGTTTACGGCAAATGCAATGTCCGGTCTAGTGCAGTTTGCTAAATACATGAGTGCTCCCACTGCACTCAAGTATGGGAATTCCGGTCCCAGGACTTCCTCCCCCTCTTTCCTTGGTCGGAAAGGATCTTTTTCTTGCTGTAAAGACCTACCGATCATCGGTACTTTCGATGGGAATGCCTTCTCAAAGCCAAACCTTTCAAGCACCTTCTAGGTGTAGGTCGACTAATGTACCAAGATTCCTTCAGGGACATGCTCAAGCTGCGGGCCTAAGCAGAACTTGGTCTTGCCCAAATCTTTCATTTCAAATTCTGACTCCAAGTAGGAGCTTGCTTCTTTTATGTTTTCGGCTGTTCCAATGATATTCAGATCATCTAGAAGGAGTTGGGCGGGCGCGGGAGGCTGCCGGCCGGCGGCCGGGTGCGACGGCGTAGAGCCGTACCGAGCGGCTGCATGCCAAGGCTCGGCGCGACAACCGGCGGCGAGGCGAGGAGAGGCGCGGCGGCGGCAGCGGAAGGCGGTGCACGGGCGGTGCCGTTCGGCAGCGGCGGCGCGTGCGGCGGCGCGCGGAGCACCATGCGGCGCGACGGTGGCCGGAGGCCGCGGCGGCGGCGGCGGCTCTTCGGACGGCGGCGATGGCGGCGAGACTTCAGCCACCGGCGAGCCGGCACGCGTTCGGCGCATCTCCTAAGGCGGCGGTGGCGATGCCGTCGCGGTGGTGTGCACGGAGCTGAAGGCGCGCGCGCATCTGGCGCGATTGGGTCGACACGGCTGCGGGCGGTGGCGGCTACCTCGGCGGCGGTGGCGATTCTTGGGCCGGTGACCAAAAGCATCGTGGAGCCGCCATGGCTTCGGCGGGGCGGACCGGCAAGCCGCGGCTGGCCGGCGTCATGCGGCAGTGGTCGACGCCAGACGGGCACGCGCACTCGAGCGGGGTTTAGGTCGGCACATGCAGTCCGCCGCATGCGGCGGCGAGTGGTGACCGGCGACAGGGCCGGCGACCCGAGGCGGCTTTAGGCCAGTGCTTGGAGGGTTTTTTTTCATGCAGTGCTCGTGCAAAACCAAACAGAGATTCATGCAAAATTTCCTTCTCTTTTTTTCATACAATTACTGTGCAGAAAAGAACAGAAAAATAATGCATAGTCTCCATATAACGATCATACAGGATCAAACAAATTAATGCAAAATTTTCGTTTCCAATCTACGATGCAATCAACATCTACCCCGTTTCGCAATCCACCGATCGACATTGTGCCGGCGATTTCAGATCTACTCGCGGTAGATTTAGGGCGGATTTGCATCGTTCTACAGTGCAATCAACATCTACCCCGTTTCACAATCTACCGATCGGCATTGTGCCGGCGACTTCAAGTCTGCTCGCGGTAGATTAGGGCGGATTTGCACCGTAGAATTTCAATCTAGAACGCAAAAAGAAAATACAGATTCAAAAGCGATCTAGAAAATTCAATCTGTGCTTCGATGATTACCTCGTTCACCGGAGCGAAGTCGTGCTGATAACGTGTTGAGGAACCGACGCTGGAGACCAGTCCGAGCGATTCCTCTGCTTAGAACAAGAACGAATCAATCACAGAATCACAGAATAATAGATTGAACACAGAGAGGTAGAGAGAACTCCTGGTCTTTGTTTATTGCTTTAGATTACATCAGGGTACAAAATGAGGGGGGTCTAGGTCCCTATTTATAGTCTACGGTGGGGTGCCCAATTAGATCAGGACTCTGGATAGAGTCCAGGTTTCCTAACACTTTCTTTTGCGAGGGAAAAAAATAACTAAAGCTATTCATTTCTTCCTAGTCATAGATATGTTCATATTTTCTTTTTCTTTTATTTTTTGCTTAGAGACACTCGGTTTTCAGAAAAGGTTGTCTCACTTCACTTGCTTCGTCTCGCTCCGAAATAAGGCAAGAAATTATAGGTGAATTACACATTCCACTCCTATCACTTTCATCTCACGTACAGATCTTTTCATCACTTTCCCCACCGCTTGTCTACTCATTCTAAAAGTCACTTATTTCACTCACTACTATTTATTTTTAATCAGAGTCCTCAGCCGCAACTAATATGAATAGACCCATAATCTCAAAGGTCAATACTGTAGTACATAGTAATACTCTTAAACAAATTCATTTAATTGTTTGAATTGATGCCCTCTTTCAAGGGTTTTTTTTGACAGAACTACGGCGGGCGACCGGCCAGCCTGAACGACTTTATTAATTAACACCCAAGAGTATTGAGTGCAAAGTTGTTACAGCAGAGTGGATACAAGCGAAACAGCAAGGGGTGCGGGGAACAATTCTTTTCGGTTTTTTAGTTTTTTTTTTGCTTCGGATCAATATTATTTGTCATACCTATGAATTACAGTTAATACTCATAAGTCACAGTATAAAAAGACGAGAACAAAGCCATAATCAAAGGATTACATCAGTATGACAAAAATCTCTCTCCCCAGGTCGTCAACTGCTGTTTCTTTGGCGCCTTCAAGCACCTGTGCGCCAAGAGACAGTGGCGGAGAGAGGGGAGGCTGAGGGGGCCTGGCACTCCCAACCTTCTACTAATCCTTCATTATGTAGTTAATTTGTAGGACCGAAATGGCGACAGAGGGGGGGTGAATGTCGCTCGCTTAAAAACGCCCCCGAGAAATCGAACACTGATTTCTCACCAGATGCAGAACAACGCAACTCACAGAAAATTTAAAATTAATTTCTCTGAATTTTGGAACGCATGCGACACCAAAAAATTCAGCATAAATCAGAGATTAACCAGTAAAAATTTCAGCTGAAAAAACTGTTGTTTGCTCTGCATGCAAAATTGTCAAAGATAGCAAAAAGAATAAAAAGAAACATGACTTTCCATTCCTTGTGCTATCCAGCCAAAAGAACTAGCATGCTGTTTACAGGAATCTTCAGACAACGAAGAAGGCAGCAAACAAACAACCTGACAGAAGCTCTGATCTTTAACTAAATCAAGGAAAATGAAAGGAAGGCTTAAGAACTTCTTAGAGAGAAACACCAAGGGACTATTCTAAATACTTTTAGGACCTTAATCAACAAGGAAACTAAGCAAGAACACTAGAATTTCAGAGATAAGCCAAGAACTGACAAAGTACAGAGACAACACTAAAACTCAAATTACTCTCCAATCTTTGATCATTTGGCCATGAAACTTTGAGGATATATTAGCAATAGCCACATGACTCTCCAGACCAAATTTCATGCCATTTCTCCAAAGGAATCAAGAAAGCCACCAAACCCTAGAATTTGCAAAGGAAGAACAGAGGAGGCCAAAAACTAAAACTGAGATTAAATTAGGTTTTGCTCTTAGGAAACTTGATCAAATGATCTGGAGGAACTATCCCATCACTGAGCAACCCATTTTGCACCTCCACAACAAGCAAGAACTCAAAAATCAAAAACTCACTAATCCAACAAAAGGGGCAACGAAGAACAGACACAGGCAAGAACAGAAAACTTCAAATTTTCATTTAATCCATCAAAGCAAGGAATGCATATGAATCCCGATACGCATGGACATTAGGACCAGAGAAATGATTACAAGACACTCCACTCAATCCTTCTCCTCTCAATCCTCAAGAACACCAAGAATCACACATCTTCTTGGGAGGAAGAACACACAGAGAGGAGACCTCACATAGAAACCATCGTAGAGACAACAGGGAGCACACCTCTGCCTCTCCACTCACTCTCACCAACTCACACCAACTAAAGAGCTAAAGGAAACAACCTTCCCAAAGCCTCTTTTGACTCTAAAACCCTAATTCTCTCACAAGTGCTCAAAGAGGGCATGCAGCCCCTCCTCTCCTTTTATAGTGCTTGGCTAACGGGTCTCCGCCCCGTTACGCCCGCTACGACCAACGGAGCCCGCTCCCGCTTGTGCAGCCTTGCGAATTTCCTGATTCGCCCCTCCTGCACCTTCCGGGAAGCTCCCGCGCTCCTTGCCTCGCACGTCTCGCAACCACCTCGAGTCCACGTCGTCTTCAACACATCCCGACCGTTCTGACCTCAGCGCCACCTGCGCCTAGTTCGGTCCACCGTGTCTCACCACGACTCCAACTCGACGTCCTGCAGTCACACAGACAATAAACACGTCAAATAGCACCGCTCGACACATGAAAGCGTAAATACCATCACACTTACCACAGATGAAGTCCAAACCTGTCGAAACATTAGAATATACATCCTAAGCCCAAATGACCAGGTTTGACCAGACCGACCGAGCCCGTTGCACCAGGCAACGACATGGTCCAAATCACCCAAACCAAACTCGACTGACCTAAACCCTTGTCAATTACTCATCACACTCATGGGATCACGACCACATGGTCTCTCATAATTACATATGTTTAATTAATGGTTTGGCCCCTCCCAATTTAGCCCAAATGTAAAGTATGTTTAAAGCCTAGTCATATACAGCCCAATTAGGCCTAGTAGTTGAGGACTGACGCTTCATATTTGAGCCCTTGGCTCTTTGCCGGCTTGCCGCACGCTCTGTCTGTTCGTCTTCTTGCCGCACGCTCTGTCTGTTCGTTTCTGTGAAGGTCGGCCTGACCCTCTTCCGGCCCACCGAGAAGGCCAGAAGGGCGCGTGTAAGTCCTCACTTCGATCCCCTTCCGTTCGCAATACTGTGGGATTCGGTCACTACTTACTACTATCTGAATCAATTCGTGCGAAATTGGAATTCTCAGGATTCAAGTGTGTTTCTGCTGTGAATGTGATTTGCAGTGTGCTTGGATGGGAGCGTGCCATCTGCAGAGAGGGTCTGAGAGTGGATCTCAGAACTGGTTCATAGTTTCCCTTTACAATTTTAGATGAAACTTGCAAAGACGCGACTTCGAAGTACAATGGGAGATGGATTTCTATGAGATTGTTTGGTAATTTATATTGAAAAGGAATTGGCCGCAAAGATTAGTAATGATGATATTATTAAGACCTATGATCTTGCTGGTAGTCGTAGAGCTAAGTTTAAGTTAATAGAGATGTAATTTTCTTTGCATTGTAATTTGCGAAACATATTACTCTGATATGTGACTATTGGATCGGTAAATCTGGCATAGTTTATTGGTTCTACTCTACTTGTTGTCTATGTTGCCTCTCATATCCAATTCATGGCTCCGCCCCTGACAAGAGATGCTACTCATGTGCACAACGTCGGGACACGGCCGAGTTGCACTCATCTGCATGATCGAATGCTTTTTTGTTCCGACATCTCAAGCATTCCGTAGAACAGCGGTGAGGACCGTGCCTTTCGCCCTTGATGTCGAAGCTCCACCGGGGAGGGACCGGTCCCAAACCTGTTCAAGCTGAATTGTTTCGTCTAGGCGCTCATGGGAGAAACCTGACCCTGTCCAAACCACCCGGGCCCTGGGGCAGTGAACAAGCAGGTTAAGCACGGTTTCCGGCTCCGGACAGAACGGGGCAGGCACCGGAGTTTGAGAGCCCGTGACGGTGGCGGCGCTCGTCTCTGTTTAGCCGGCCCTTGTGGGCTAGCCAAAGAAGCAAGAGACAGCGACTCGGCGCGCGGTTATCCCAGGTGCAGGACGCGGACGGGGCGTCCGGCCCGCCCGGGAATGCATGACTGTAGGCTGCCCGAGTCGTGAAGGGAGTAGCACTAGCTCGGAGCAGGCGAACGTCCGGTACGCCGTGCTGAAGAGTAACACTTTGCATGGATTGCCGGAGAGTTGCCAGCTCGGCGGCGGCGGCATCGGTGAGTCGTGGCTGCAGGTCGAGGGACAAGCCAGGAGTTCCCAGAACCGCAGCCGCCGTCGCATTCGGCCGCAACACATGGGAGAGCAGCGCGGGTACGGCAATTAGAGAGGATGAGTGATATCTTCAAATTTAACTTTTCAAATAGTATTTTAGAACTTTCACTTCACTAACTACAAAAAATTAGAAAAATCATACTTACTTACCAATAAAGAACTCGCAAAACAAGAAGCAAATGTAGGCCCTGTTTGTTTCCACTTAAAATTATTATAATTTAACTTATAATCATAAGTGGAAACAAACAGCCTAGATTATAAGGTAACTTATTATAATCTAATAGCCTAGATTATTATAATCTAATAAGCTAAAAAAGGAGCTTATTTCAGCTTATAGATCCACCTTTTATCTTTAGGACCATAAAACTTTAGGAATATTACCCACCTTTGCCATTCATCCATCCCCCAACTCCCTTACCTCTCTTTCAAAGACATTGTAGTCTTTAAACATTCGAATACAATAATCCATAACTCTGATAATCCAGCCTGTCAAATACTTGACAGCTTATTTTTCACCAATTTATTATAATTTAGGTTATATAATCCCCTACCTATAAACTAGATTATAATAATCTTAAGTGGAATCAAACAGGGCCGCAGTTCAACTCATCTGCTATGAGAGAGGGGTTTGACCGGCCTCTTGTCGCTGTAAACATGCATAAGGTACCGTAGTTCGAGAATGTTTGGCAGTGTTCGTGAATCTTTAGCTTCTGTGTAACAGCAGCATAAGTCTTAAACAGTGAAGAGATCCAGCGAAAGTGACTGGGCATTAACGATTGGACCCCGAGTCTGAACCAAAAAACGTGAAGAGCAAGGTAAGTGTTGCTTTCGTTCCATAATTAGATTTAAAACAACCAAAAGATCTGCACAGCGATCTCTATTTTGGCACTGCTCTAACCGGTTTTTTTGCTACGAGTTCTAGTTTACAGAAAGTAAAAGCCATTTAAAACATGTCGCTTTTTTATTTTAGTTTTTTTAGTTTTGTTTTTTCTCTGATTCCTTTTACATTGTTTATGAAGGTATACTACTATTTTTCTTTTTTAATTGAATTGACTCAGAAAAACTAATAATTGCTATAATGCAATTTTAGCCAAAAGCCAATGGCCGGTTGGAGCGACCCCTGTATTAATAATTTTTTTTGAGATTATGAGTACAACACTGACGTACTCACGCGCACACGCACTCAACACCACACACACCTACACACTCACGTGAGTGCGTCCAATGCAAACGTTTGAGACTAGAGATAAAGACCCTAGGTTTCCGGAAGTGCGGGCATGCATTTTGACCACTGAACGCACCCACGTATACGCATGTACTCAGAGGACGCTATTCATGTGAATAGTATCGAAGGGGCATTGTTCCAAAAATGTGCGACGCCACGGCTTAAAGCCGGGCGAACAGGATGCCCACTGGTTGCACCACCAACTGAGCAAGCGCTCGGTCGCTTGCATTAACCATTAACACGTGCGCAAGTTATCCCAACCAAATTATATTTGACAAGCTATACGTAATAGTATTGTTCTTTTGTGTTTTGTATGGACCTAACCTCTATTTTAAACTCACAAATGCTGTGCTTTGATACAAAAGTAGAACCCATTTCATGATTCATAAATGTAGGATCAAGTATAACGAGTCAGAGGGGAGAATCACTTTTTAAAATATTTCTCTTGGTATTACCAACATAATGCAGCACAAAATATAAACTTGCAAATTTCACCAAAGCTAAGAACCAAAAAACACAAGATCACATGAGACTTTCAGTCTCATCGGTCTTTCCCTTGGGCGGAGGTCGGACCACTTGGCCGGTTTGACCACAAGTGCCACCGGTCTGACTAGGTTGGATGGTTTGACTGCTCGGGTCACAACGGTCTGACCGCTCGCTGAACAGAGGCAAAAAACAGCATGGCTCACGAACATGAAAATTGCTAACTCTTAAACCACTGATCAAACCAAGATAAAACTTGGTACAAATTCTCCATGGGATGTCAAGAACATATTCCAATAATGGATTATGAAGACCATTGCTAAAGTCCCAACCTTTATCTAAAACAAGAAAGATTATATCAAAATCGGGCAAAAGAGAGAAATTTTGATCTACACTTACTCATGAGTCCTTGATGATATAAATGACTTTAGATGAATTCTTATATATTATAGTAAGCTAGATCATTATATGAAAGTCAAACGCCCTCAGGAACAAAACTCCAAAATTATCCATCTCTTGAGCAAAATCTGGCAATCACAAGAACTCTTCATAAAAAGTGCCTATATGGATGTGATATGACATTCAAGAGATATCTCTACCTCTTATACGTCATTGGCACTAAGAAAAATAAAGAGGAAATGAAATTCAAACAAAAAAAACCAAGTAAATCAAAAGCACAAATAGAAATCCATGACACAATTCACTTGGACAAAGTTTGAATTTTTATTTCACTTTGAGAGAAAAATTTTATAGTACCTTCTCATGGAGGACATAATTCTAAGCCTATAATAGACACAACTTCAAACACAAGAAAAACATTAACCTCTCTCCAAAAACCCTCAAGAGAGCCATCACCTCTCAACACATACAATGGCTTACATAGTGGAGACTCCTCGCCTTATACGTAACCAAACAACTAGCATGCACTTAGTAGATACAACCACTTACATATGGAAAATTTGATAACCCACACACAAATGGGGTTTACACTAGCACATACTTGCATGCTTTTCAAAGCGCGACTTTCATATAGTCCAATAGCCCGATAAGACGCTCTATCCTTCAAGACATGACTTAAACTACTTAGTCAACCGCTGCGGATTTGTAAACCGTCTCTCCACTCGATATGGACAATTTTCTCAATTACTACACATCGGTCTTCACAATGATTCTCCTCAAAGCAAATATCATAACAAAGTCTGTGATGCCTAATGACTTACCGCCAAGATCATACGCCTACTATGAAGACCGTCACCACTTGAAACACCTAAGTCCAATGGCATGCCGCATATATGCACTTGACTCATCAAGATCCTTGTCTTTTTTCCATGCTTCTCTGCTTGAGACGATGCTCCGCCTATACTTAGACGACTCTCCATAGACTCAAGGCAGCTCTCCTAGCCTCAGTCTTGCCATTGGCTACAACAATCACAAAGCGTCTTACACATAAAAGAATAAACAAAATCGTCTTGAGAACAAGTGACATGTACTTAACTCTCATGATCTCATCAAGAAAATTGATGCAAACATGCACCACTTGACAATCCCATCAAGATTTTCACAATGCATGGACTCGTACCATGACTAACACTTGTATGGACTCCATGAATAACACAACCGAAAACCAACTTAATTCACTCAATTCACGCCATGATCACACTGTCAGACCGCCGCCATGACCGGTCAGACAGCTCCAACACTATGATCAGACCGCCTCTGCAGATCGGTCAGGTTGCTACCGACGTGACAGCAAAAACAAGAGCGCAAATGCTATAAAATCAAACTCAAACTTCGACAATAAAACACAAGCAAAATCAAATACTCATTACCCTATATGAAGTTGCCACCACATTATCTTGCAATGTTAGTCTTCGTTTCTCCCATGATTTCATCTCACACGTTTAGAGATCCCCTTGTAGTAGTTTTTAAACTCAAGTGTCATGCTTTCGTTAAGAACCCATTTCGTGGTCTATCATCTTTCTCCTGTGACTTCGTCCAATCTTGCATTTGATTACAAGAATGATAACACGGATCATTCTGCATGCTTCTTTTCTTGAAATGATTTATATTTCTTTTCAGCAATGATTTAGGAGTAGTACCCCGTTTCTTCTTTTCCTCCTGTGCAGGTTGATAATTCGGAACCCACACGATGCGACGCACATTTATTTACTTGGAATTTGACAACTAAACGAGCAATTATTTGATGGTGCCCCATCCTGAATTCCTGATCATGTTGAGATCATTCATCGTCACAAACGTAGCAAGAAGAAACCACTTCTTGAATGCAAGATATGCACCGGGGCAATCATTCTGCCGACTAGTATCAGGCCGGCAGGTTGAAGAAGTTACTACTACAGGCTTAAGCGGCGCCCGGGGTTTCATACTCTGGGCCAATTTAGCTGCCGCTGCGGCTTATAGTTTTTGGCTGAAAATTTTAAATTTTGGCTGTTTATGATATAGATTATGGAGAGACAAATACTCACTTGTGATTTTAGCTGGTACAGATGTTGGACTTTTAACATGTAGATCGTTTAATTTGTAGACACCGTCTTGAGAAAATACTCCGTTTGAAAGTTAGGTACTATAGCAAAAATCAAAAACCGCTAATTTCGGAGAAAAAGAATATGCCCTCTGTTATGCTTCTACCAAGAAGATTGTTTAGTACCATGGCAAATATGGAATCTACAGTGTACTATATTCAATGCATGAAACCTCTAAAACAATCCGGATTTGCATAAAATAAAATTTTCAGCCGACATGAGCTAGCTAGTGGAATCTTCGTGATCTATCTCTTTAGAAGCAGCCACCGTATCGTATCAAGCTAGAAATACCTCGAAACCTATCTCTAAGAGCGCATAAATCCCTTGAGAAGTGTTTTCGTCTTACGTCCTACTGGTTTTGCACGCCAGGCACCATCTATATTCGAATTGTGAATGCGATGAAGCTGATGCGGCATTCCAGTGAATTTGGACTTCGTAGTTTTGTTCAAAAACTCAACAGAAACATTTCAAACTCTTTGCATATTCTTACTTGATTGCTTCAATGCTCATCCAAAATCCGTTCCTGTGTTTTATTTTTATCTTTTTACTTCTTTGAAAATCAAAATAAATGGACGATTTTTTAAAATAGTCTCTCAAACAACTTTTCAAGTTTAAAACTATATATATTATCTACATTAACATCTCTATTATCCATTACCATTATAAAAAATATAAATAAAAATTATTAAACACAGCTAAAAAGTCATCAACCCAAGCCTTGCTACCGCTCTCACGGACAACTCCACTCCAGGCACGGAAGCACGCAAATGGCGAACCAGAGTCCCGCGCGGTCACACGGCCCCCACAAAATCCGAACCCCGCCACCCACCAGCTCCCCGCCAGGTGGGCCCCACCTTTCCCGTCCCTACACGTCATCCCCCGGGCCCCCCGACCGATCCCTTTATATCTACCCACCCTTCCCGCGCCGGAGCCGAACCAGACACTGCAGTGCAGGCACGCGCGACCCGCCCAGGAACCCAACTCCGGCGAGCAACTATATACGGAACTCGCCTCTGTCAGGCCTCTCTTTTCCCACTCCTCGTCGCCGTCGCCTCCGCTAGCTTCTCGTTGCGCAGCATCGATCGCGCGCTGCGCTTCTGTTTTCGTCGTCCGGCCTCTTCGTCGCGTACGTGGATAGGGAGGTCTGGAGGGGGTCGCGACGGCGACGGCGGCGGTGTGCGATATGGAGGTGGTGGGGGGAGGAGGGGGAGCGGCGATGAGGAAGGCGTCGTCGCACGCGTCGATGGCGGACTCGGACGACTTCGACCTGACGTGGCTGCTGAACCAACGGCCGCGGATCAACGTGGACAGGCAGCGGTCGTTCGACGACCGCTCGCTCGCCGAGCTCTGGCTGGCCGGAACGGCCAGCCGTGGCGTCGGCTTCGGAGGGGGAGGAGGGAACATGGAGAGCTACGAGAGCATGTACTCCCCGGGCGGCGGGCTCCGGTCGCTCTGCAGCACGCCGGCCTCCTCCACGCGGCACTCGTTCGAGCCCCACCCGCTCGTCGGAGAGGCCTGGAACGCCCTCCGAAGCTCCCTCGTCTTCTTCCGCGGCCAGCCCCTCGGCACCATCGCCGCCGTCGACCACTCCTCCGGCGAAGTCCTCAACTACGACCAGGTAACACGGCAACGCGCAGTACTCATGTTTCTGAGATTCTTGGACAAGTTCTCAGTACAGTAAATACACTTTCTTGGACTGTATCGTGTAAAGTTGCTTCTTGGATTGTATTATGTCGATCGAGATAGATGCTTAGGATCATATTGCTATAGATATATACTTACTTGGATTGTACTGTGTAAATTTGGAAGCTTGATAGATTGTGCTGTGTAAATCTGAGCATGAGCTTGTCTGAATTCTTGTGCAGGTGTTCGTGAGGGATTTCGTGCCGAGCGCGCTGGCGTTCCTGATGAACGGGGAGCCGGACATCGTGAAGAACTTCCTCGTCAAGACGCTGCTGCTGCAGGGGTGGGAGAAGAGGATCGACCGGTTCAAGCTCGGGGAGGGGGCCATGCCGGCGAGCTTCAAGGTGCTCAAGGACCCCAAGCGCGGGGTGGAAACCCTCGTCGCGGACTTCGGCGAGAGCGCCATCGGCCGCGTCGCGCCGGTGGACTCCGGGTTCTGGTGGATCATCATACTCAGGGCCTACACCAAGTCCACCGGCGACCTCACGCTGGCGGAGACGCCCGATTGCCAGAAGGGGATCAGGCTCATCATGAACCAGTGCCTCGCCGAAGGGTTCGACACCTTCCCCACGCTGCTCTGCGCCGATGGCTGCTGCATGATCGATCGCAGGATGGTAAGAGCTCATGTCACTGCTTGGAATTAAATGGCCTTACTAGTTGTCATTCTGTGCCTTGCGTTGGTCGCTGGAAACGAATTGTGAAGTAAGATGAAAAACTGAAGAGGGGCTAATTAACACCAGGCTATATAGTTTGCCATTAAGCATGCTGAAAATTGCCATTTCATAGTAATGAAATTCGGATGAACTTTTGGGATAACACTGAAGAATTGAAGGATGTTATTAGCAAATTAATGTCTGTTTCACTGGAAAATAATGCCAAATTATATTTTCTATCTGCCAACATGACTTTACAGCTCATGAACATAACTCCAGAATATGTTGTTAAGAATCACTGTCATTGTATTTTTTGAACGAACATAATTTTTTTTGTGAACGAACATAATTTTTTTGAACGAATGAATCACTCTCATTATTCTCAGCCAGAAAAGGAAAACACTGGTTGATTTGGAGTTGTGCTACTCGGTCAAAATGTAACATCAGCTTTGATTTAAGCCGTTTTTCTCTGATAGGGAGTGTATGGCTACCCCATCGAGATCCAAGCCCTGTTCTTCATGGCACTGCGCTGCGCCCTCCTGATGCTGAAGCCCGACGCGGAAGGGAAGGAGATCATGGAGCGGATAGTGACCCGGCTGCACGCGCTGAGCTACCACATGCGGAGCTACTTCTGGCTCGACTTCCAGCAGCTCAACGACATCTACCGGTTCAAGACGGAGGAGTACTCCCACACGGCCGTGAACAAGTTCAACGTCATCCCGGAGTCCATCCCGGACTGGCTCTTCGACTTCATGCCCACCCGCGGCGGCTACTTCGTCGGCAACGTCAGCCCGGCCAGGATGGACTTCCGGTGGTTCGCCCTCGGCAACTGCGTCGCCATACTGGCGTCGCTCGCCACGCCGGAGCAGTCCAACGCCATCATGGACCTCATCGAGGAGAGGTGGGAGGACCTGATCGGCGAGACGCCTCTCAAGATCTGTTACCCTGCAATCGAGAGCCATGAGTGGGAGATCGTGACCGGTTGCGACCCCAAGAATACCAGATGGAGTTACCACAATGGGGGTTCTTGGCCAGGTTAATGATCTTCATCTGCCTTGTTTCTTTTATGAAAAACGGACGGCAAGAGCTCTGCCCATTCATTTCAGAGAAGAATAGAGTTTAGAAGTTACAACACAGTCCCGGTAGGGCTCACTGACAGAAAGAACACCAAAATCTGCCTTGTTTATTCTGTCCTCGTATATATTTGGGATGCTTTACTGAACTAAAGAATAACCATGATAATACTGACTCATAGCAAGTAATGCAAGAACATAAATTTAGTACTCACTGGGTTCTAAATCTCTCTCTATTGCTTCTGCAGTACTACTTTGGCTGCTCACTGCAGCCTGCATCAAGACTGGACGTCTGAAAATTGCGAGGCGAGCAATCGACCTAGCTGAGACGAGGCTGGCAAGAGACGGCTGGCCAGAGTACTATGACGGCAAGCTCGGGCGGTACATCGGCAAGCAGGCGAGGAAGCTCCAGACTTGGTCCATCGCAGGGTACCTGGTGGCCAAGATGATGCTGGAGGATCCTTCCCATCTGGGCATGATCTCCCTTGAAGAGGACAAGGCGATGAAGCCGGTTCTGAAGAGGTCTGCCTCTTGGACAGCGTAAGATGGTGGTGAAAACTCGATGCCGTGTTTGGCAGAAACACAGAAACAAGCATGTTTTTGGGGTTAGCAATTCTGCTCTTCGCCTCCTTACTTTCCCAACTGGGAAGGCATGTTTTGGCTGGCTCCCACGTATGGATAATGCATCTCAATTGTACAATATGTAAGCAAACATCGAAAAATAAACGGACGTCGAAAAGGGCAATTCAGCTTTCAATCTCATGGCGAGAAGGTACTAGGTTTTAGGTAAATCCATAGTTTATCCATCCTTTTGGTTTAACTCAACTTTGTTGTATGGACTGAATTTACAGAAGAAAAGGCTGATTCAATGTTCCCCTGCAATAAACAAAAACAAAGTGCTATTCTATAGTTTTTTTAAACTAAAGGCAGGAGCTTTGCCATTCATTTCAAAGAGGAGAAAAACACCCGTCCCGAAGTGGATATATTAAATACACCAACAACAACCCCAAGAGGGGGAAATCCAACGGTGAGAAGGAGTCTCAAATCTGAAATTCCTTCCAAAACACCAATTACACCCACAAGGCAAGCATCCTGTGGAGCAACTCCCTCTACAACCAAAGAAGCATAGAGTTAACTATTCACGGGCAAAAGCACAAAACTAAAGAATCACAACTCTTATAGGGGTTGAGATGTAGTCGAGAACATCATGGTGCTCACCACGGCAGCAACCACACCACGGCTCACCATAGTGAATCTACCATTGACTATGCCAACACCAACAACACCGGATGGCAACCACCAGCATAACAAGCAACAACAAAAACATGTAGAACCACAACTAGCGTAATGCAACCACAGGATGGCCGATAAGACAACTTCAGGAAGAAGAGGAGGCGGCCCCTCCACTCACACTGTGACGTAAGGGATGATGCACCAACCAGTGATGGATTACTTTAGTCAGGTACCAAACTAAACTGCACACATGGGGGGCCTCAACCATGATCAGAATAGCACACATTGAGCACCCCCAAACAATGGTAGAAAGATTGGTCCGTCCTTGATATACCCCGCTGCATGCAGCGCCACACCCGCGGCATGTAACACCGTCGTGCTACCCACCAAGCTGTCCTAACACCGGGCCAACATACCCCCACCGTCATCGCAACACCTATGTGCACCTCGTTGAGCATGACGAGCTTCACCACCAGCAACTGACCTGATGGTGAGGAGGAGGCGACCCAGCCAAACCGAAGGAGGGACAACGCCGTGCCATGCCGCCAGTGCATGACACACCCACAGGCCCACTAACTGCACGCCTATGGCTCCACTGGAGAGGAGCCATGGAACCTTGTGCCATCGCTGCCAGCAACTACGGTGATGAGAAGGAGAGAGCGGCAACAACAAGCATAACCCTTGGAACACCATCACCGACGTCCTTGTGCGACCCACCATCATCGCCGAGGTTGGAGCACGGCCTCAGATCTAGACTCCTTGATGCATCAACTTCAAGTCCCAGCAGTTCTATGAGTTGTCTACTCCGCTAGCTACCTCAACTGTTAGAGTTGTAATCTTATTTTTCCAGTTGTGGTCATAGTCCTAGTCATGTACGAGTGGTCGGAGTCATGTACAAGTTTGGTCATGGTCGTATACAAGTCCAGGTTGTAGTCGTATACGAGTTCGGGTCACGGTCGTATACGAGTCCGCTTCACAGTCGCAGTCGAGTTCTAGTCTGTTTCATAGTCCTAGCCGAGTTCGAGTAATAGTCTTGGTCGTAACCTAGTCAGAGTCGTAGAGTAGGGTATAAAAAGCAAAGACATGTAACTGAGAGAGCAAGGTGAGAAGGGCGAGAGAGGCCAAGGCGATCGGTGTGATTGAGAGGCAAGAGAGAGAGGATGATCAGGGTGATCGTAGAGATTTATGTGATCGAGAGAAAGAAATAAAGAGGAGAAGAGTGGTTTGGCTCTGGAAATCTATCGAGTTCATTGTGTTCTCAGACATAGTCATAAACGAATTACGACTACGGTGAGCAGGGGATCGCAGGCGTGGTCATAAAGGAGTTACGACCACAGCGATCGAGCAGCGGCATGCATAGGAGCAGTAGACGTGGTCGTAAGGAGTTACGACCACAGATGTGAAGTAGAAACTGTGGTCATAAGACGTTATAACTATAGTGTTGACAGGGCCTTCGGTGTGGTCAATAGTATCACTGCGTAGTCGTAAGGAGCTTCGACTATAGTGATCGGCCGTGGTCGAAGGAGGTGCAGCGAGAGGCGGTAAACGTGGTCGTAACTTCAGCTGAAGTTTACAACCACGAGATCGGAGCAGCAAGGCATGATCGGAGAGATCACAGTGTGGTCGTAACGACTATCTGCTTGGTCGGAGAACCAACAGAGCGGTCGTAGCGACATAGGAGGTGGTCATAGCTACTACAACGCGGTCGTACGGCTACAGGAGGTGGTTGTAGCGGTCAAAACGTGGTCATAAGTTCTTGGACACAGTCGTAAAGGGCTATAACATCGACGTCCAGACAGTGGCCACGACGCGAAGTAGCACGGTGGTGAGCTGCGCTGGTGACTGAGCACGGGGGTGCTAAATTGATCTAAGTCTAAACATGAATCAAAAGCTTTAACCCTAGATCAAACATGAAGACCTAGCCAAAATACTTAGAGCGGAAGCGTGATTAACATACCTGAACTGGGTGAGGCCATGGGGAAAAGGTCGGCGCTCGGTTGATGCAGAGGTGGCCGGCGTCGGTAAAGCTGTGGTCGACGGGACTGCGGTTGTTGCCGTGGACGGGGACGGAGGAGATCCGGCCTTCGTTCACCTTAGCGCTCCGTTATAGATCAGGTTTTGTGCGGGACTTTCGAGGCCTAAAACAACCCATGAACTAGCCTGTCGAATCCCCTTTTATTTAGCGCTAGGTGACCGGGACCGAAACCAAACGAGGGTCGGTTGCGCTCCCAATCAGGGCGCGAGTTGGAGGTGTAGCCTCCCTGAGAGCTCGGGAACGGTGCCGCAGGCGGCGGCAAAACACAGCCTCCACTCTCCCAAAATGAAGCCGGCAAGTCACCCCCCCTCTGCTCACCACCGCTAGCTAAGCCCTGGCACCCGGCAGCGAGGCGCCTAGATGTGTGAGTTTCAAGCGTGGGGAGGCAGTGGAACCGGAAAGGGAGACTGAGGGAGGAGCGGCGGTGGCCCCAAGCAACGGCGACGGCAATGGATCTGAAGCACATGAGAGAGAGAGAGGAAGGGAAGGAGGAATAAGTTGGGAAGGCCATGCCGCCGGCGGTGGCGGCGAGCGGGGCTAGGTGGATGTGTGGGTTTCTCTCGGCATTTTCCTGTTGTTTTCTGTGTCGTCCAGAGAGAACGCCACTGGAGGGCGTTTCGTCGCCTGTACCAGTGCTATTCTAGAGTGAATAAAGATATTTTTCTGCATAACTACTTATGTACTCTCTGACTGTCGATGCACACCAATCTGTTCCACATGCTTCTGTGTGTAGTTTAATAAATCTACAAGCTCTATCTTGGCTGTTACCTAACACAAATTCCTTTTTTTTGTGAATTATTTAAAGAATTCATCTTCTTGTTCTTTTTTTTTTGGTCAAACAAAGTTCGACTATACGGTTATTAGGTTGTTCGAGCACTTCAATATTTTTTTAGATTAAGGAATACGCAATATTCCGGCCTCCCGCATTCACACTCGAATGAGTATAGCCGTTCAACAAACACCCTTGTAGCACTTAGACCACACCTCACCACATGGTGATACAAAAGTTCAAAATACTTCTCAACAAAGAGACTCAAACTTCTATCCTATTTCTATTTCCCCAACCAAACTTGCTGAAGAGGTCCATCACCGTGATCTCCATCAAACGACATCCCTCCTTTAATGGCTCTCTTTCTCTTTAGATAGCTGCGACCATTGCTTGATCCAGTAAGTCCCCCTAAAAATGACCTGCAAGAATGAGTGAGATGTAGACCTTTTGAAAACAACGTCATTTCTACTCAACCAAATAGCCCAACAAAGTGCTGCAATCCCAATTAAAATCTGATCTCTCAGCATAAAAGAAAAACTCCTAAGCCAAGAACCAAACAAATGAGATACACTACTGGGTGGTTGAAAGTTAAAAACAATCATGACTGAATTCCAAATGGACCTTGCCACATGGCAATCAAAAAAAAGGTGTTGAATTGTCTCCTCAGAGCTACAAAAACAACATGTAGTGCATCCATCCCAACGCCTTTTAACCAAATTGTCCTTTGTTAAAATCACTCCCTTCTTCAAATACCAAAGAAAGACTTTAATCTTGAGAGGTAACTTAGTCTTCCAAAAAACATTTTTTTCTGGTAGCCCTTCTCTTTTCATAATATCTTTGTAAAAAGATTGAACGGAAAAATAACCATTCTTATGTAAATTCCAAACAAAGACATCCTTATTTCCATTCAAGGAAATCGGCACTATCAAAGAAACCAGCTCAAGCCAAGCCCCCAGTTTCTCCCCATTCAAAGCTCGTCTAAACGAAACATTCAAAGGGGTCGTACTTAGTATTTGTGAAACTGTGGCATTTTTCTTTCTAACGATTCTATACAACAAGGGGTATTTACCATTAATGACTCTTTTCCTAACCAAAGGTCTTCCCAAAATCTAGTTTGACGACCATTATTGACTTTGAACCTGCCCCTTGCCAAGAACTGGTCTTTTACATCTAAAAGCCCATTGTAATCGTGAATCCTGGTTTCTTTTGTACTTGTGACAACGTTTTATTCTTCAAGTACTTTCTTTTAAGCAAACTTTGCCAAAGACCATCCTCATTCATGAGCTTAAACAACCACTTGCTAAGAAGACATTGATTTTGAGCTTCCAAATTTAAAATACCCAGGCCTCCCATGCACTTAGGTTTACAAAGTATGCTCCATCTAGCAAGCCTCTATTTCTTTTTATGTTCATCACATTGCCAAAAAAACCTAGATCTGTAGTAATCCAGTCTTTTAAGGACTCCTTTAGGAATTGCTAAAAAAGACATCATAAACATAGGGAGACTAGATAGCACCGAGTTGATCAGTACTAGCCTACCCCCCACCGATAACATTTTACCTTTCCAACTACTCAGTTTTTTCTGGAACCTCTCTTCAACTAACTTCCAATCCTTATTCAGAATCTTGCGGTAGTGCATAGGAATTCCAAGATATTTAACGGGAAAAATT
The DNA here is from genome assembly GCA_036346575.1 of Dendrocalamus sinicus. Taxonomy (NCBI): domain Eukaryota; kingdom Viridiplantae; phylum Streptophyta; class Magnoliopsida; order Poales; family Poaceae; genus Dendrocalamus; species Dendrocalamus sinicus. Next base: position 18,036,402 of record CM070650.1, read on the forward strand.
CCCTCTTTACACCCGAACAACTCCACATAGTCTAAACTCTTCTCCTTAGCAGCCCCAAAACAAAAGAGCTCACTCTTATGAAAATTGATCTTGAGACCTGACAACTTCTCAAAAGTACATAGTACTAATTTCAGGTTCTTTGCCTCCTCTAAATCATCCTCCATAAAAAGTATAGTATCATCCGCATATTGTAAAATCGAAAGTCCATCTTCCACCAGACTCGGTACCAGACCCCTAAACTGCCCGTTGGCTTTTGCTCTAGAAATAAGAGTGCCCAACATATCCGCCACTAGATTGAAAAGGATCGGTGAAAGAGGATCTCCTTGCCTTAATCCTTTCCTAGTTTGGAAGTAATGTCCAATCTCATCATTCACTTTCACCCCCACACTTCCCTTACTAACAATTGTCTCAATCCACTTACACCATCTTGGAGAAAAACCTTTCATTCTCAAAACTTGTTGTAGGAATGACCAATCAACCCTGTCGTAAGCCTTCTCAAAATCTATTTTGAGAATGAGCCCACTCTTTTTCTCTTTTCGTAACTCATGAATCGTTTCATGCAAAACTACTATTCCTTCCATAATGTTTCTTCCTGGCAAAAATGCCGTCTGCGAAGGCCTAACAACCCTGTTTGCTATACCAGTTACTCTATTGGCCAGCACCTTTGTAAATATCTTAAAACTTACGTTAAGCATGCAAATTGGCCTATAATGTTGAATTTGTTTGACCTCCTTTAATTTAGGTAAAAGGGATATAATCCCAAAATTCAAACTAAAAATGGGTAGGCTCCCGTCATGGAAATCATTAAACATGGCCATTAGGTCATGCTTGATTAGACTCCAAAACACTTGATAAAACTCCACTGGAAATCCATCCTACTGGGCTTTATTGTGTTTCATCCGAAAAATAGCTTCCCTTACCTCTTTTCATAAAATTGTCAATTAGAGATTCATTTTCATTCTCTGTTACCTGAATTATATCATCTCTTTGAAGCTCATCAAGAGAAAATACACTTCCCTGCGTTGAGCCAAATAGCCCTTTATAATATCTTGTAATGTATTTCTTAACATTCTCCTCGCCCTCAATCACTCCTTCATCCTCCTCAAGTCTAAAAATCCTAGTCTTTCTTCGCTTACCATTAGCCACCAACTGAAAATATTTAGTGTTACTATCCCCTTGAAGTAAATCTATAGATTTAGCCCTCTGAAACCACTTAATCTCCTCTTCCCTAAGCAAATTTGCTAGCCTTTCTTTAACACATTGCTTTACGTCCATCTCTTGCTGACTAAGGCAATGCGTTTCAGCTCTTTTATCCAGCTCTTTAGCAACCCTAAAGAGCTCTTGATTTTCTTTTTTATATGTGCCCATTCTGTTCTTTGCCCAACCCTTTAAGAATTGCCTTAGCTTCCTGATTTTATTCTGCCACCTTTGCAAGGGCGAGTTACCTTTGTTCTCTCCATTCCAGACCTTTGAAACTAAATCGAAAAAACCCTCATGAAGAAACCATCCAAGCTCAAATTTGAACATTGGTTGGCTCAGGACTTGAGTCCCTTCCCTCGTGTTGAGCAATAATGGGGTATGGTCTGAAATCTCTCTATTCAAAGCCTCGACCGTGGAGAGGGGGAATTTTTGCTCCCAATCTGTACTTACTAAGACCCTATCAAGTTTTTCATATGTTGGAGTTGATAAAGAATTAGCCCACGTATATTTTCGACCAGATAATTCAATCTCTCTTAAATCCAAACCATCTATGATGGCATTAAACAAAAAGGGCCATCGATCATCATACCTATCATTATTCTTCTCACTTGGGTTTCTAATGATATTAAAATCACCCCCCATTAATAATGGTAAAGAGACCTTACTACACGCATGAACCAACTCCGTGAGAAATACCTCTTTGAATTCCTGTTGTGCTGCCCCATAAACAGCCACTAAAACCCACTGGAAACCATCACTTTTATTTCTAAGGTGGAACTTAACAAAGAAATCCCCTTCAGTAATACTTCCAATGTCGAAAACATCCAAATTCACCCCTAACAAAATCCCCCCAGACCTCCCATGAGGTTCCGACCAATGCCAAAGAAAGTTTCTCCCCCCACAAAGTCTATTGAGTTTAGCTTGGGAAAAAACATTTTCCCCCGATTCCAAAAGAGCAATAAAGTCTAAGCTTTGCTCTCTGGATGTGTTATACAAAAATCTAGATTTAGCCAAGTCTCTAAGACCTCTGCTATTCCAAAATATTCCTCTCATAATGAACCCCTTTTAGATATTTGAAGTTTCTTTTTCTTACAAGTCCTTTTCAGAAACGACTTAGCGTCAGACTTGTTTCTTATATGAACAGCCTTTGAATCACACCTTAGGTGATAGCTGTCATCATCGAAAACTTCTTCCATTAATTCACCACAAAAAAGATTAACTGCCTTCTTTTCCATTTCATCTACCGTTTCCTCTTCATTGTCGGAAGAAAAATCCACAACGCTACACTGTTCCGGCAAAAAAGACTTCCTAGCTTCTTCAGCAGAAAACAAACTTCCAACGGAGGATTCAAAAAAACTCTCCCCTTTTCCCGCCACAACACCTAACTGCTTTACATTATTTACAGCTAAAAACAAAGGCAAAGAGCACATTGAGTTAGCTGAGATATTACCTTCAACCTGCTCCAGGTTCCGCGCCACCGCTCGTCGCGCAGCCCTTGCTAGCGTGTGCTCGTCCAACGCACCCGCAAGCCTCAAACTAGACCTTGTCGGTGAAACCACCACCTCTGGGACTGCCGCCACCGCCTTAGCCTTCTGCTCTTCCATAACAGCTGCACTATCCCTCTGAGTCACAAGCAAATCTGCTATCTCCAGGAGTGAACTCTGCAATGCATCACTCCCAGAAACAACCGAAACACTTCCCTGCCACCGCACTGTCAAGACCTTGACCACATGAACTGCCAGCACCAGAATCCATCACGGCAAAGTCTAGCCCCCCTTCCATCAACTCCTCCCCACAGTCAACAGCTAGAACTTCCTGAACAACATCATCAACTTCCGCCCCAAGGGCCACTTTAGTGTCCCCTGCTGGAACCACCTCGCTGGCTACCTCTCCAATCACTTTGATCACCGAGACATCCAATATTTCCTCAGCCTTCTCTTTCAAAAATAATTTGAACTCCACTTCAGTCATATTCTGCACTTTATCCTTCAAAGATTCCAGCCCCACTGAACATTCCACAGAAGCTGGAGGCAAATCCTTTCCTTTACCTTCGCTCTTTTGACGCTTATTCTCCCTAGATCCTGCCAGATCACCTCCCAGCAGGTCATCTTCTTCGAAACCATCCTCCTTCCCACTCCCGCTACCTCCGCCTTCCTTCCCATTCCAATCCACCTCCACCTCATCCCCATTTTCGTCAAAACCCCGCTTCTCAACTTCAAAATTCAGCTCAAAGTAATGATCACCAATCACCACATCTAAGTGAGGTGGGATCAAAATCGGGTTCAAAACTGCCACCAATATCCTTCCAAAACCATTCTTCCTAGTGGTTTCCATATCAACTATCTGAGTTGAGCCCAACATCGAGCCAACTGCCCAAAGAGTAAGAAATTCCCTCAAAGATTTTCTCAATCCAAAAACTTTAACCCACACCTTCGGAAGCAAGTATCCTTCCTCCTTCTCATGCCACTCCTCGAACTTCAATCTCACACCTTGCGGAACCCCAGCATCCCTCACATCAGCCCCTCCAAAAGCAATTGATCGCTGCAACTCAGCTTTGGAAGGAAATTGAGCAATAAAAGCATCATCTCCATGCTCCTCCAGCACCCAAGACCACTTCCCCACCACGAGCATCTGAAGCTGCGAGATCACTTGCTCCTTAGTGAGATAACCTCCAACAACTGTAATTAGAGCCATCTTCGAATCATTCTTAGCTCTCGGCAAGGGCGGGTGTTGGATATGATAAAAGCCCAGACCATGCACGGCATAACCAACCGCGTGGGCAACCGGCCTTGGCATCTTAAGCATCGGGCACCTGTGATTCACATGATCGTTGCTATCACAGATAACACAATATACTTCCGCATTACACCCTACTGCCGAGTGACCTTTCTTAGTACACCTAGAGCATTTCACCCCTGAATAAACTCCCTCAGCCTCTCCAACAACACCTCCAAGCGCCTCTACCATCTGAACATCATCCCCTCGCACCTGCACGCCCTCAGAAATGGCCTCCACCGACCCTTTATCAACCTCAGTACGAACCCCCAACCTGCAACCACTGCGCTCAACAACAGGATTAACCTTTGCCCCAGCTCGCCAACTCTGCCGCCCGGCCCCTCGACCTCCAGCCGAGTCCCCGTCCCGACCACTACCCCTGGAGAAGCGATTAATCAAGTTTCTTATTTGAAGTCAAACCTGCTGCAAGATTCATGACGGGATGAACTTGGCGAGTACGTAAAAATTTCCATCACTAGAGACTTGAGAGATGGCTTCAGTTGATGGGCGGTTCATGCACAAAGCATGGTTGCATTAAGTATAAGAAGATAAATAATGCAACACCAGTACTATATTGGAACTGATCAACTGTATAAAATTGGAACAACCGCAAATTTTTATCTTTGGTCACCGGTAGAATGGAATCTCTGATTTTTTTTTTTTTGCGAATACATTTTCCTTTGCATTCCTTTGGTCAATTAGTTGCACCACTTACCTTTTCAGTCCTGTGCTCTATTTTCAAGTTTCACTTTGCCATTCCCCGCGCGCGAACTAGGACTCTTTGGTGCCTGGGCACCTATACCATCAGCCGTCTGGTTGTGCTTTACATTCGCGAAAACTTAGCGGGCTCATCCATTAATTCAACCCGTTAGATAGGTCAATCCACGTTTAGACGAAAAAGAACACCTTCCATATATTCTAAGCCACGTATAGGTATGTACAAGTAAGAGTATGAATAGGTATATACCCACTATGATATTAGTATTAGTGGATGTATCAACTAAATCCACTTTGATATTTATATGAGTAGATGTTTTAGCTAATTTGGATAACATATGCTAGCTTGAATGGTCGACGAAAATAAACGACGTGGGCAGATCAGAGTGTGTTAACTTCCTACTATTTTTATAGCGCGGTACAGAATAAATTGCAGTAGCGAATTTGTAAGGTACATTAACAGTGCAAGTGGAATTACATATTAAAATTTTCAACTCCTTCGGGTAGCAACCGCTTGCTTGTATAGGTTGAAAAAAGCAGACTGCATAGGCAAAGATGCATGTACTGCCTTCAACGATTTTTGTTGCGCGGTAGAGAAAGAATTGTAGAGGCGAATTTATATGGCCCGTAAGTGGTTAAGCTGAAAGTTTTGTGTGAAATTTTGAAACCATTCGGACAACATATACTAGCTTGTATGATCGACAAAGATGAACGGCGTATACATAATAGAGTGTATTGACTTGTATTATTTTTGTTGTATGGTACGGAGGCGAATTTCTAAGACACATTAACGACGTAAGCCATGTGCAAATAGGAGCCACGTACTCTGTACCCATGAGAATGGTGGCTCTCGCCGCTGATTAGTAGCCAGTAGGTGCTTGAATTTGACAAAAAAAAAACTGTACAAATTATTCAAAAGTTGCGATAACAAACATTTGTGGAAAGCCAGTTGTTTCACATACCTTTTGAATTTCCTATACTAATAATTGTCAATCTGATCTCAAAAGTCAAGGATACTTTTTAAGACAATTTAATTGTGAATTGAATTTGTGAGTATATATCCTTTTTAGATAATTTGTGAGTATATACCCTTTTTGAGATAATCTGTGAGTATATACCCCTTTTAAGATAACTCAATTGAGTTTAATTTCAAAAATAAAACTCTAAAGTCAAAGACTTAAAAATAATTTCTGCAAAAATATCTTCATACAATAAGTAGATACCCACATGATTTTTGGAATTAATCCAAATCAGTTGTTTATTGCCTTGCCAGCTGGTTCAACTAATCAATATTAATACAGTAGCAAATCTAGAAGACTCGCCAAATTAAATACCACAGCACCCTTTCCTTTTATATATCAGTGAATGCAACTGGGTTGACTCGTAATTTCTTGTACCTACTCTAATGAAACACATCATAAAGCAATCTAAAGGTAACGGGGTATGGTGCCCAGGCACCATGATATCCTATTTGGGTGTCCTATATATATGCAGGGGCGGAACTAGACCAAAAATAACCGGGGTTCACCACTTCATTATATATATAACAACATATATAATTTTCAATCAATTTTGTGCCTAATAGTAATATGTCCGGTAATTTTTAGCATCAATACTTCAATACGACCGATACCCGTATATGATAATAAAGAAGTAATGATCAAAATGCTTACCAAAATAAATAAATCCAATAATAATATTGGTTAGTTGCAACAAACTAAAGTAACTAAGTGTGAAATCTTAGACAAAAAAGTTGTTCGGTATTAGTAAAATACATCATCCAATCTCATTGGCCTATAAAAATAAAATCACTTAAAGTTTTTAACTAAAAAATAGAACGATCAAATATAAATAAAAGCATTACTTTTTAATATTTGTGTTCTTTCAAATTCATAAAGCAATGAACTACAATATCATTGATAATGTTTTATAATTCTTATTTCTCTACATAACAAATAAGTCTATCATTCATCGAAACATCATCAAAAAAATTGGAAAAGGTCAATTAGATATTTGTATGTTCAGCAATTCAAGAATAATATAATAGAAAATACGTTAAGTGGTTTACTTACTTAAATGTGATCAAATTCTACATTTTTATCTAATTTGCAATGAGCCAGGACAATATTGCACAAATCAAAATTAAAACACTAAGTCTTAAACTTATAATTTGACAAAAACAACGCCAGCTCACAAATGTAGCCCCTATTCTTAAAATAAATTGGAATAATTGACAAAAATTTAGAGCAAAATACATACTCACTAGGTAGGTATAATTTCCTTCGACCGACGAGAGCACGAGGCAATAGGGACCATGCGCATCAGAGCGGATGGCAAACGAGCCACCGATGGCATCGATTTCTCTTGTTTTCTTGTGAATATTTGTCGCTTGGTGGGTGTGGTCAGAAGCGGGCGTGATGCGCATCTTCTGCACGACCTTGCGTGATGAACATGCGTAGAGGGCTGTGCGAAGTGACACGCTTCAGGATCGATCAAATAGACAACATGACCTGTTGCGGTCCTCCCTCTTGGGCCGGGTGCTGCAGCGACCTCGTGTGCTGAGGGACAGTGGAGATTCCTTGTGGATTACTGCTAGTTACTGAAAATTTAGGCTGCTAGTATTCCCTTCGTTTGGCTTCAAAGAAGATACCGGGTGCACCGAGTTTAGGTTAGAGGGTTCACGCATGGAATAGAGATATTAATACATGTAGAAAAGATTTTTGGACCCGGTGTCTTGTGACACCGGGCCCCATGTTGTGGCTCCGCCCATGTATATATGTGTGTGCGCGCGTGCGCGTAAGAGAGAGAGAGAGATACGATTGAGCTTTGGATTGTATCACAATAAAGCATGAGCAGGTCAAAATTATTTTCAAAATCCCAAACCAAACAAATCCTCCAGTAAGCAATGTCAATAGTTCTAAATAAGGCAACGGTCACTTATTCAGAGGTTGCGGACCTCTCAATCACCCCTCTAACAATCTAGTTCCTTATTTGTGGTGGTCACCCCTGGCCACCTGTTTACTCTTGCCCCTCTTTCTGTCTTTCTTCCTTTTGTCACTTCTTTAACTCTCTCTTTGAATTAATTGAAGGTAAGTCTCTTGCCCGCTTCAAAATAAAAAAAAGTTCGGCAAGTACGTAAAAAATTCCCATCAGTTGAGACGTGAGAGAAATGGCTTCAGTTGATGGGCTGTTCATGCACAAATCATGGTTGCATTAAGTATAAGAAGATAAATAACGCAACACCAGCACTATATTAGAACTGATCAACTGTATAAAATTGGAACAACCACAAATTTTTATCTCTGGTCACCGGTAGAATGGAATCTCTGAATTTTTTTTGCCGAATAGATTTTCCTTTGCATTCCTTTGGTCAACTAGTTGCCCCACTTAACTTTTCAGTCGTGCTCTATTTTCAAGTTTCACCTCGCCATTCTACATATATAGGCATGATAGGATTGATCTTCAGATTGTATCACAATGAAGCACGCGCAAGTCAAAATTCTTTTTCAAATCCCAAACAAAACAAACCATCCAGTAAGAAATGTCGAGACTTCTAAATAAGGCAACAGACGCTTATTCAGAGGTTTTTCATTCGTTCAAGCAAGTTCATTTGACTTCACCTGCCAGCGATTATCTTTGCGGAAAATGAGAAGGCAACAAAAATGACAGAATTTTCATGTCAAGGACATCTCAACAATCGCACCGCACACGAAGTTTACGCAATTGATAAGTCTAATCCGCAGGTCAAAATTAAGGGGTGTTTTAATGGTTGAAACTGTGATAGAATTTTCATGGCAAGGACATCTCAACAATCGCACATGAGATTGACGCAATCAATAAGTCTAATCCACAGGTCAAAATTATGGGGCGTTTTAATCAGCTGAAGCTGATGATTTTTGGCTCGAGTTTTTATCTTTTGGCTAAAATAAAATAATAATGGCCGAAAGAAATAGCTTTTAAAATAAAATTTGAAAAATTACTTTTGGAAGATGCGAATGTGGAGGAGGCGATCAAGACCAGATGATGGTTTTTAAAAGTGGCTTGATGAAGCCGTTTTTGAAAGCCAAGATATTCATGCGTGTGTCTACCTATTGCATCAACAAGTAAAGGCGTAAACAGCAAGGAAATCAAGAACAACTCAAGGCAAATGCAACTACAGTACGCAACACTTCACTGCACCAATTAATGAACGTTTGTAAGCTCAAACCCGATCAAGAAACCGTGCCATTGGGCGCGTGCCGGCCGCCCATCCGGCTGGCGAGCTCGCAGAGCCGGCACGGCAGCGTGTCGAGGCTCGCCAGCCGGTTCCGCCCGTAGGCGCCCAGCACGCCGCACCGGCGCCACGCGTGGAACTCGGCGTACGCCACGGGGTCGGCCGCCACCTTCTTCACGTACCCGGCGAGCTCCTCCAGCGACGCGAACGTGGACCCGTCGATGATGGAGTTGGGCGGCACGAGGTCCCGCACGTTGGGCGCGCCGAAGTAGATGGGCACCGAGCCGGCGTCCAGCGCGTAGTAGAGCTTCTCGGTGGCGTAGCTCTCGGCGAGGGTGTTCTCGATGGCGAGCACGAACTTGTAGTGCGACATGGCGCAGTGGAGGTGGTCCCACCACTGCGGCCGCGGGCTGTCCGGCCCGCCGCTGGCACAGTCCGGGTAGAACTCCAGCGCCCTGTCGCCGCCGCCGACGTTGTTCTCGCACTGACCGAAGGAGTGCGCTGAGATGTGGCGGAAGAACTCCCTGGCGATGCTGTTCCGGTGGCCGAAGCACCTCGACGACGACCAGTACACCAGGACGTCCTACACGCAACACAACAACAGACGATCGTTCAGGCGTTCGCGTCGGAGGCTTGGAGCGAAGTGACGAGTCTTGTTCGACTTACGTCCCTCTTCTTGGTGGCCACGTGGTAGTTGTGGGTGATCCGGAAGAACTTGCCGGCGTAGGTCACCTGCACGTCGTCGCCGGCGTGGTAGCCGATGAAGATGTCCTCGTACCCCGACCGCTTCCTCGTCGCCTCGATGTCGAGGAACGCGCGCAGCGGTTCCCCCTGCTTCCTCTGCACCAATGACAGAACAGAACGAAACTGGTCCGTCACATGGTGCACTCATGGCTGTGTGCGGTGTGGTTTCTTATCGTAGTGTGCTTACGGTGGTGGGCGGGTGCCACGACTCGTAGAGCACGACGTCGGGGGCGTCGGCCAAGGCCTCCTCGTTGCGGCTCCAGACGCAGGTCATGCCGCACCGGCACTGGTACACGCCGTCGAGGATGTCGGGCACCCACGTGACCCTTTTGACAGCGACGGCGACGTGCCGGAGCCGCAGCGCGTCGCACGGGGCCGCCTCGGGGTCCTGCAGCGCCGACTTGTCCGGCGACCACGACCGGAACTTCTCCGCGAAGGCCGCGCACCCGACGGCCGCGTCCCACCGCGCGTACGCGTCGCGCAGGCCGGTGAACTGCTCGGCCGGCCGCGACCCGAGCGTGTCGACGGCCGTGCGAACGGGAGCGGAGGCCGCGCTGGGCGGAGAGGAGGCGGGCTCGACGGGGGCGGAGAACGCGGAGAAGTCGACTGACGAGAAGAGGAAGACCGCGAGGACGAGGCCCGCGGCGACGACGGGCGCGCGGAGGTAGGCGCGGTTGAACTTGAAGGACGCCGAGAAGAACGAAGTCACCGAGCGCTGCGACGACGGCGATGGTGGCTGAGACATGGCGCCGGGTTTCCCACCCGTCGCCGGAGCTGTCCGGAGTGGACTGGCCGGTGGCCGAGGACAAACGTGGCGCGAATGAAGTGGGGAATGGGATACCGTTAGCTCGGCCCGTTGAGCGCTGAAGCCGTCGCGTAGAGGAGAGTACCAAGTATATCAAGGGCTCCGTTTATATAGAATTTTAGTTTTAATTTATAAGTAGTAATATTTTGTAGAGAAATTTGCAAGGCACTTACGTGTCTTTTTGATCGATATAAATAAAGTTTTTGCAGCATGTACTACAATTGTTTAGTGAAATTTGTTTTAAAAATATACTCCGTTTGAAAGTTAGATATTGTAAACAAACTATTTACTATATAAAAAAGCTTTTAAAAATTAATATAAATAGAGTCAAAGTATATTCTTTTGGTTACCTCTGAAATGCATGCATGTGGTAGGTTCGGTCCACACGAAATGGCGAAAACGCTGATCCAGAACGGGGGGACACGCTAGCAATAAGAAGAAAAGAAAAACGTGGAGGGATTTTACATCTCATTCTCAACGTGGAGGGAAAAGAAAAATGAAGGCGGGGCGCAGAAGAAGTAGCACGGGGGCAGCGGCGCCATTGAAGACAGGGGTTAGGCCGAGGTAGGGCGTACGGAGGCGGAATCGAGCAAACCCGGGGGCGGAGCCAGGCGCGGGCTGGGCCGGGGCAATGAACAGCGGCGCGGGGACCGGCTGGCTTGGCGCGACGGGGAAGCGGAAGGAGGAGGAAGAAGGAAGAGGCTAGCGCGTCGGGTGGGCTGCAGCCGAAAGCCAGATGAAAAAGAAAAAGGGGCGGGCAGAACGGGTCGGTTGGACCGGGAAAGAAAAGGAGGACAGGCCGGTGAAAAAAGAGGGAAACGGGCCGGGAAAGAAAAGAAGTGTGCTGAGCCCAAGAGAGGATTTTTGGGGATTTCAAGAAATATCTCTATCTCTTGAATTTCTGATTTGGGTTTTGCATTTGAAATCTTGATTTAAAATTTTGAGCCTAACAATTATATTTTTAGGATTGCCGAGTTTTGGAGAGATAACCCTCGGATTTCGGAATGTAAATTTTTAGATATGAACATTAGGTGAAAAGGTTTGATTTTAATTTCTACTCTTGGTTCTGAACATCTGAAATTCGAATTTTTAAATTTGAATTTTAATACTTCCAAGGGAATTGGGATTTTCTCAGTTTGATTTTCAAACTTGGTTCTTGACTCCATGGTTTTGAATTTTATTAATCGCGCTTTCAGCTAGAAACCAACTCGAGAAATTCAATTAACACCAAAACTTTTTTTGAGAAACTCGGGAGTAACAAATAAAATATTTTATAATTCTCACAATTACACTAGTTCACTTTTTGGGATGTTACAAGTGTTGACAGAGCCTTCGATGTGGTCGATAGTATCACTGCGTGCAGGGGCGTAGCCAACTGTGGGCTGGGCCTCGGGCCCAGCCCATTAGAAATAAAATTTTGCAGTTCATCTTACTTTTGCTACAATATTTATATAATGGATTTTTTTGCTCTGGCCTGGGGCTGGTGCCCCGGCGGCCCAAGGCTCAGCTACACCCCTGACCGCGTGGTCGTAAGGAGCTTCAACTAAGGTGATCGGTCGTGGTCGAAGGAGGTGCAACAAAAGGCAGTGAATATAGTCATAACTTCAGCTGAAGTTTATGACCACTAGATCAGAGCAGCAAGACATGATTAAAGAGATCATAGTGTGGTCGTAACGACTGTCTGTATGGTCGTAGCCACTACAATATGGTCGTACAGTTATAGGAAATGATCGTAGCGGCTAGAACGTGGTCGTAAATTCTTGGGCACAATCGTAAAGAGCTGTAACATCAACGTCCAGACAGTGGCCACGACGCGAAGTAGCACGGTGGTGAGCTGCGCTGGCGACTGAGCACGGGGGCCCTCGTGCTGGTTCCGCAGGCGGCGGCAAAACATAGCCTCCACTCTCCCAAAATGAAGCTGGCAAGTCCCCCCACAACTGCTCACCACCGCCAGCTAAGCCCCGGCACCCGGCAGCGAGGCGCCTAGATGTGTGAGTTCCAAGCGTGGGGAGGCAGTGGAACCGGAAAGGGAGACTGAGGGAGGAGCGGCGGCGGCCCCAGGCAGCGGCGACGGCAATGGATCTGAAGCATGAAGGGTCGTATCTGAGAGAGAGGAAGGGAAAGAGGAAGAAGCTGTGGAAGGCCATGCCGCCGCCGATGGCGGCGAGCGGGGCTAGGTGGTTGTGTGGGTTTCTCTCAGCATTTTCTCGTTGTTTTCTGTCTCGTCCGGAGGGAACGACACAGGAGGGCGTTTCGTCGCTTGTACCAGTGCTATTCTATAGTGAATAAAGATATTTTTCTGCATAACTATACTTATGTACTCTCTGACTGTCGATACACACCAATCTGTTCCACATGCTTCTGTGTGCAGTTTAATAAATCTACAAGCTCTATCTTGGCCGTTACCTAACGCAAATTCCCTTTGGTGAATTATTTGAAGAATTCATCTTCTTGTTCTTTTTTTTTGTCAAACCATGTTCGACTATACGGTCATTAGGTTGTTCGAGCACTTCAATATTAATCAAGTTTCTTATTTAAAGTCAAACCTGCTGCAAGATTCATGACGGGATGAACTTTTAAGTTTGGCGAGTACGTAAAAATTTCCATCAGTTGAGACTTGAGAGATGGCTTCAGTTGATGGGCGGTTCATGCACAAAGCATGGTTGCATTAAGTATAAGAAGATAAATATGGGAGTGTCTATACAACATTCGACTATTTTTGAGGACAAAAACAGTCAGATTTTGAGCCGTTAGACGGAGATCCAACGCCCTAGATCATTTTTTTTGAGGGGGTCATTTTTTTTTAGGAGAGCTTGTATGAGTGGATCCATTGGATGAAGATCTAACGCCTCAGATCAATCTGACTGTTTTTGTCCTAAAAAATAGTCGAATGTTATATAGACATTATGCAACACCAGCACTATATTGAAACTGATCAACTGTATAAAATTGGAACAACCGCAAATTTTTATCTTTGGTCACCGGTGGAATGGAATCTCAGATTTTTTTTTTTGCCGAATACATTTTCTTTTGCATTCGTTTGGTCAATTAATTGCACCACTCTTTTCAGTCCTGCGCGCGCCCCCACACACACACACACACACACACACACACACACACACACACACACACACACATATATATATATATATATATATATATATATATATATATATATATATATATATATATATATATATATATATGATACGATTGAGCTTTGGATTGTATCACAATGAAGCATGCGCAAGTGAAAATTCTTTTCAAAATCCCAAACCAAACAAATTATCCAGTAAGCAATGTCAAGAGCTCTAAGGTGGTGATCGGTTCGGCTGAAAAGCTCGTGGCTTATGACTGAAAAACGCACTGTAGCTGACAGATGCTTATTTACCATAATTAAATTTAAAAAAATTTAAAAATATAAAAAATATGTTAGCCCATTACGTATAATACAAACGAATACGGGAAAAAAAGAACCGGCAAAAAAGCTCAACAAAAAACCAAAAGTTCAGAAAAAGACGAAATTTATGAATAGTGCAAAATAAGCCAGAAGCCAGAAGCTCAAGCCGAATTGATCAGGGCCGACGACCACTTATTCAGAGGTTGTTCATTCGTTCAAGCAAGTTCATCTGACTTCACCTGCCAGCGAGTATCTTTGCGGAAAATGAAAACCCAATGAAACGCAACCAGCCCGTTCTTTTCGGCTTATAATTTATAGTACAATAACTAGCTCTTCAATAGAGTATCTTTTTAAAGTAGGGTCTATAAGTCGATTATAATAGACACTATACCGACTTCAGCTATACCGGCCAAAATCGCACATGACTGCCTCTCTCTGTACTCTCTTTCGTGAACAACCAGAATTCAAAAGCCATAAATCATATATCACAACTGAAAAGAACGAGCCCAACAAATGTGACAGAGTTATCATGGCAAGGACTTCTCAACTATCGCACATGAAGTTGACGCAATCAATAAGTCTACTCCGCAGGTCAAAATCAAAATTAAGGGGGTGTTTTAATCAGCTGAAGCTGTGACATAATTTTCATGGCAAGGACATCTCAACAATCGCACACGAGGTTGACACAATCAATAAGTCTCTAATCCGCAGGTCAAAATTAAGGAAAGTTTTAATTGGCTGAAGCTTATGATTTTTGGCTTGAGCTTTTGTCTTTCAGTTGAAATGAAATAGTAACAACCAGAAAAAATAGTTTTTAGAATAAAATTTAATTTTTTTTGAAGATACGAATGCAGAGGAGGCGACGGATACCAACTGACAGCTTTTGAAAGTGGTTGGAAGAACCCGCTTTTGAAAACCAAGGTATTTAAATCGACTTCTAGCTTCTCCAAACATAAGCCGGTCTGGACACCACTTACAATGTTTCTCCGTACCAGTTAGAACTGAGCAAAACTGGTAGGACAACCTGCCCGGTATACATATTTGCTATCTGCAGCTTGCTCAGTTGAACTCAATTCGATGCGATGCGCATCTATCCTATATTTTTGTCTTCTAATCATGTACCGAAAAATCTGTGAAAGCTACGCGAAACAAACTTGCGCATTCTGTAATTCTTGGACAAGGATAAGCCATTTCATGACTGTGTCTCATTACCTATTGCATCAACAGGTGTAAAGGCGTAAACAGCAAGGAAATCAAGAACAACACAAGACAAATGCAACTACAGTACGCAACACTTCACTGCACCAATTAATGGACGTTTGTAAGCTCAAACCCGATCAAGAAACCGTGGCATTGGGCGCGTGCCGGCCGCCCATCCGGCTGGCGAGCTCGCAGAGCCGGCACGGCAGCGTGTCGAGGCTCGCCAGCCGGTTCCGCCCGTAGGCGCCCAGCACGCCGCACCGGCGCCACGCGTGGAACTCGGCGTACGCCACGGGGTCGGCCGCCACCTTCTTCACGTACCCGGCGAGCTCCTCCAGCGACGCGAACGTGGACCCGTCGATGATGGAGTTGGGCGGCACGAGGTCCCGCACGTTGGGCGCGCCGAAGTAGATGGGCACCGAGCCGGCGTCCAGCGCGTAGTAGAGCTTCTCGGTGGCGTAGCTCTCGGCGAGTGTGTTCTCGATGGCGAGCACGAACTTGTAGTGCGACATGGTGCAGTGGAGGTGGTCCCACCACTGCGGCCGCGGGCTGTCCTGCCCGCCGCTGGCGCAGTCCGGGTAGAACTCCAGCGCCCTGTCGCCGCCGCCGACGTTGTTCTCGCAACGACCGAAGGAGTGCGCCGAGATGTGGCGGAAGAACTCCCTGGCGATGCTGTTCCGGTGGCCGAAGCACCTCGACGACGACCAGTACACCAGGACGTCCTACACGCAACGCAACAACGGACGATCGTTCAGGCCTTCGCGTTGGAGGCTTGGAGCGAAGTGACAAGTTTTGCTCGACTTACGTCCCTCTTCTTGGTGGCCACGTGGTAGTTGCGGGTGATCCGGAAGAACTTGCCGGCGTAGGTCACCTGCACGTCGTCGCCGCCGTGGTAGCCGATGAAGATGTCCTCGTACCCCGACCGCTTCCTCGTCGCCTCGATGTCGAGGAACGCGCGCAGCGGCTCCCCCTGCTTCCTCTGCACCAATGACAGAACAGAACGAAACTAGTCCGTCACATGGTGCACTCATGGCTGTGTGCGGTGTGGTTTCTTATCGTAGTTTGCTTACGGTGGTGGGC
Organism: Dendrocalamus sinicus; assembly: GCA_036346575.1. NCBI lineage: Eukaryota > Viridiplantae > Streptophyta > Magnoliopsida > Poales > Poaceae > Dendrocalamus > Dendrocalamus sinicus. The sequence continues at coordinate 18,052,536 of CM070650.1, forward strand.
GGGTGCCACGACTCGTAGAGCACGACGTCGGGGGCGTCGGCCAAGGCCTCCTCGTTGTGGCTCCAGACGCAGGTCATGCCGCACCGGCACTGGTACACGCCGTCGAGGATGTCGGGCACCCACGTGACCCACCTGACCGCGACGGCTACGTGCGGGAGCCGCAGCGCGTCGCACGGGGCCGCTTCGGGGTCCTGCAGCGCCGACCTGTCCGGCGACCACGACCGGAACTTCTCCGCGAAGGCCGCGCACCCGACGGCCGCGTCCCACCTCGCGTACGCGTCGCGCAGGCCGGTGAACTGCTCGGCCGGCCGCGACCCGAGCGTGTCGACGGCCGTGCGAAGGGGCGCGGAGGCCGCGCTGGGTGGAGAGGAGGCGAGCTCGACGGGGGCGGAGAACGCGGAGAAGTTGACTAACGAGAAGAGGAAGACCGCGAGGACGAGGCCCGCGGCGACGACGGGCGCGCGGAGGTAGGCGCGGTTGAACTTGAAGGACGCCGAGAAGAACGAAGTCACCGAGCGCTGCGACAACGGCGATGGTGGCTGAGACATGGCGCCGGGTTTCCCACCCGTCGCCGGAGCTGTCCGGAGTGGACTGGCCGGTGGCCGAGGACAAACGTGGCGCGAATGAAGTGGGGAATGGGATACCGTTAGCTCGGCCTGTTGAGTGCTGAAGTCGTCGCGTAGAGGAGAGTACCAAGTATATAAAGTGCTCCGTTTATACAGAATTTTAGTTTTAATTTATGAGTAGTAATATTTTGTAGAGAAATATGCAAGGAGAGACACTTACGTGTCCTTTTGATCGATATGAATAAAGTTGTTGCAGTATGTATTACAATCGTCTAGTAAAATCTATCTTAAAAATATACTCCGTTTGAAAGTCAGATATTGTAAATAAACTATTTACTGTAAGATAAGGCTTTTAAAAATCAATATAAATAGAGTCAAAGTATATTCTTTTGGTTACCTCTGAAATGCATGCATGTGGTAGGTTCGGTCCACACGGAATGACGAAAACGCTGATCCAGAACGGGGGGACACGCTAGCAATAAGAAGAAAAGAAAAACGGGGAGAGATTTTACATCTCATTCTCAACTAGTGATGGTTGGGGGTACGTAGATCAATAGGCTATTCAGCTAGCGTCCACGCTACTGAAATACTAGCACAATCTCCATTTTTTATCAACGTAAACGCCATTAGTGTCAGCTCAACTGCTTCGATGTTTCGACTTCCAAGCTGTTCTTCTCTTCGATCATTACTAATGAAAAATCGATTACTAAAGCCATTCTAATCTAAAAAAAAATGATTACTAAAGTCATTCGAATACAAGAATCCTTTCCCAAATGAAGCAGCAGTACTCCACACATTGGCCTGTGTATCAAATGGAAGGCCCAGCACGAAAGCAACAATGTTGAGTACGCTTTCGGAACCAGAAAGCATATTGCGAACAGCACGCAACCGCACCGGTCTCGTCAGTATCGGCAAAAACGCACTACCCGTCGCCGATTTCCCCCCAGCCTCCATAGCCAATCTCGCTGCCGCCGGAGACGATCAGACGACACAGCGCCCGAACTCCGCAAATGAGATCCTCTGAAGTCGCATGCGGCGACTTCAGAGTGCAGTCGCGAATCTGAGCCGTTCGATCGGAAAAAGAACGGATCAGATCGGTTGCTACAGTAACTTCAGAGGATCCGGTTCCGAACTCCGCGGGGCCAAATGGCGCCTAAGAAGAAGCAGCCGGCCTCGAAGCAGAAGCAGAAGCCTAAACCCTCCTCGTCCTCCTCCTCCTCCGCCGCCGCGCCGCGCCTCCAGATCTCGTCCGAGAACGAGCGCCGCCTCCGCCGCCTCCTCCTCAACTCCTCTACCAGCACCGCTCCGCCCCCGCGCCCGCCGATGCTCCCGCGGCGTGTACTGCCGAGTTGAGGGAGCAGAAGGCGCGGCGGCTGCGCGGCGTCTACGACAAGCTCGCCCTCGAGGGCTTCTCCTCCGCGCAAATCGAGCAGGCCCTCTCCGCTCTATCCGTTCGTATCCCCAAACACACGTAGAACACCGCTACCGTGCAGTTGAATCGGCTGTTTGTTGATGATTATTGGCGATTTTGATTATTGGGTACGATTCGGCGACGTTTGAGTCGGCGTTGGATTGGCTATGCTTTAATCCGCCCTTCGACGAGCTTCCCCTCAAGTTCTTCAGCGGCGCTGCCTCCTCTTCTCGCACAGGTATTTGATTCGAGGGTTTAGGGTTTAGTGCTTCCAAGCGGTGTGTGAACTGTGATTTGTGCCTGTGCATGCGCCGCACCAGTGTATGCGTGTGCCTACCTGCATGCAGTTGCGATGTGTGTGAGCATCCTCGTCCATGCGCGCACAACGAAACTTACAACAATGATCATTTGCCTGCGTTCTATGCTAGCTTACTATTTGAAGTGTGAAGGAGCACCCTATATATGTTGGAGCATGTGGGTTTGCACTCATCTACATTTTAGGTTCTGCGCGTATGTGTGTGCACACCCGTGGACGCCAGATGTGGTGTGTTTATGCTTGTGTTTTCTCATGGAGGCATGGATTGGATTGAATAGCTGCGTGTTAGTCTGTCATGCTTAAATCATGTGTCGATTACTTTTGTGGTGCCTTTTTAGGAACGGAGGGTTCGGTTAAGGTAGTATCAGCAGCGAAGGACAATTGGGTGCCACAGATTCATGAGCCTGAGGAGGCAAAGGGGAGCACTGAGGGGTTGGAAATCAGAATTGGTAGGCAGCGATAAGAGGATGTGACATTGGATAATGGGCAGTCATCGCAAGCTGCATGGATTCGGCAGTACATGGAACAACAAGAGGAGGTATAGATGTACAGATACGTGATTTTATCACTGGCATTGCTATCAAATCTTAATACTCTTTGAACAACTGCGGACTTCATTAATATTATGTTGTTTTGGTTTATCTGCTAAGTGCTTAGACCGCACTGCTTGTTTATTCTGAACTTGTTAAACATGCAGTTTAGAGAACTTCATTTATTTTTGTGCTAATTTCAGTCACCTCTTGAAAACAATATTTATTCACATACTGTTTGAACAGCAAATTAGTTATACACAATAGTAACTAATTCTCTAAGACTCTCTTTCACACCAATTTAAGTCTTATCTGTTTAGCCCATGATATATCTGTTGTCTCAATGGGTCAACTACTCCCTCTGTTACTGTTACTGAATAGTTGTTGTTTTGGACATTGATATGGTCTTCAATGTACAATTTTCACTTCAATTTTTACATTAATATGTTAGTAAACATGATAGAAAGTGTTTATAATGACAAATCTACTAATATCATTTTAATGCGGTCAATCTAAATATTTTGTGCATATTAGTGGTCAAAGTCCAAAAAAATTGACATCATCCATACTGAAACAACATCAATTTTGTAAGAGAGGGAGTATATATATCATTTTACGGCTTACATTTTTAGTGTTAACTATTTTCAAATGTAATACTATTGCATACGTCTTACATTTGAGAGGGTGATAAGAGTATATAGTTCTTTTCCTATTTTACGGCTTGAGTCCATATATTCCTATATATTGCCTCTTGGGCTATTGCAATAGATTTAGACTTCATACTAAACTAACACCCTGGAGGTATATTCAAGGAAAAATTGAAACAAAAACTTCAGTGAACTGACCCTATAATGTTCTTTGTGTATCTTTGGAATGCTTCCAGAGTTCCAGTATATCATCCTTTGCTGTACTTTGGAATGCTTCCAGAGTTCCAGTATATCATCCTTTGCTGTACTAATGTCTAGTGTAGAAGAGTTCATTTATAGGAATTTTGCCACATTTTTTCATATCTGGTGGCCCTTTGAGCACCTCCAAGGGCGATATACAGCAAATTCAGGGTTCATAAAAAACCAATAGACGCTCTTAAAAATAATCATTGATATTTTCAGATTGTACAATTTGTAGTGCATATATAGTTTTGTACTGACCCTTTCAGATTAATTCTGCCGCTCAGGCTGCATATGATGCTCTATGGTGCTATCTTTGGTTGCTTATCACCAGTTCTTTCCATTGCTGCTTTTCTTAGTTATAAATCCCCATTTATCTCTCCAAATGACGAGGTATTATGCAATTATCGTCATCAATAATTTATGCAATCTGGATATGCCATGACATTTCATAACCTTATTTCATTCATAATACAGAAGCAAAATGTAGAGAAAGCAAAAGCTGCATTGTTGAATGAAAACCTCTATAGATCTACTTCTACAGTAGATAATAAACAATCAGACCACCTGTTAATGGTTATTGCATACAACAAGTGGTCCCGGATACTGCAAGAGGTCATAACCAGCTTCCTTTTGTACTGGATACAATTTTTGTCATTTGATAGATATGTATGTGTACTTAGCATCATGTGTTTATCTTAGAATTTGCTATGGGCATGGTTTGTGCTGTGCATACCAGTCACTAAAAAAGTTACAGCTCCAAGGATTTCTAATAAGATAATTTTGGATTGCAGAATGGAGCTAAATCTGCTCATCAGTTATTATTTTGTTTCCCATCCAATGCTAGACTATTGGACTAAACTATTGAAACCCCACCCTCCTTTTTTTTATTCTATAGGATGTGCTTAAGCTACCATGGTCTTAAAATGTGTAATTCTTGAACTAGATTTAGTTCGACTGACTTTTCTGGTGTTAGCATGTTAGATGTTGGCACTTGTCAGGATCAAAGGAGAAACTAGCCAGTAGAAATTTTATTATCTTCTATGTGAATAATATATGCAAAAAAGGGAGATTGCATTAAGGAGAGGGTATGTTTTAGGGCTTCTAGTTTCATTCCAGGTCTGTGTAAATCAGATAAACAATTTTTCCTCCAAGATTCTTTTTGGAGAGGAAATTCCTTTTGAAAGTACTAGTTATTATATATATTGTTATATACTAATTATTAAATGGTATCTTGAGCCTTTTGATGCTTAGGAGGAGAAACTGATAGGCTTTGTTTCCAGACAGGAGTGGTTGTTATAGACGGATGGTTAAGGTTGACTGCTGCACAGACCGCCGTTTTATCCAAGCAACTTCGCATAACACTTGATGGTGTTCTTAAAGAATTGACAAGAAAGCCGGAGGTATGATGTCTCTCCTTGTTGGTTTGACATATAAGGAAAAAACACCTGCTGATGAAATGAATATATCATGCAGCTGTAGTGTTTTTTTGCACATCTCTGTGTACAGTTGCTTGGTATCACTCCATTGTATGTAAAAATGTACAACTTGCTTTGAACAAAAGGCTGCTTCACTGTATGTAAAAAATGTATAACTTGCTTTGAACAAAAGGCTGCTTGACAGAGTATACACAAGATGGTTTTCGGTCCATATGCTATAACTTGCATTTTTCTAATTAGCTGCTCTGAATGTCTGATTTCAGATTGCAACATTTGTTGACAATGAAGTGGTCAGGTCCATGTCCATCATTCATTTACTGTTAGAAGAAGACAAGGACCAACATGTCCATCATTCATTTACTGTTAGAAGAAGACAAGGACCAACATGTCCATCATTCATTTACTGTTAGAAGAAGACAAGGACCAACAAGCATGAAGTTGTGGTAATCTCTTCATATTAAAACTTCCTTGTAACATCATCTTACTTGGTCAAGTATATCTTGCAGATGCAAATGCAATAGACCAATAGTCATAACCTGATAATTTGTGGAGCATTAGAGTTTTCATGGAAAATAGTTTCCTCAAGTTTTGAAGTATTACATGGAACTCTTGCTATCAAAAAATAAGTTGGGGGGGGGGGGGGGGTGGGTCAGGTTACTTCTATTTATCAATAGGTAGTACTGTAGTAGTCTCGCGGTTAACATTTTGATTGATCACTTGTAGCAGTTATTCAAAGATTTAAGTAATTATAGTTGAGTGATTCGGGTCGATGGCTTCCTGCTATGTAATGTGTAGCTAATTTCTGTAATTTCCATTAGGTCAACGGATTACAATGCAGACAACACTGGTGAACTGTGTCGGAATCAAGTTCAGAACACTAGTATTCGGATGCACAAATTGTCAAAAAAAAAAAGGTATTCAGATGCACATTTAGGTCCCCAGATTTAAAATGCACATGACCAGGTACATTTCAGTTGTGTTTGTGTTGGTAACTCTGTAGCTTTTTTCCTGACGAAACATGGATGCTTGAATCATGCTACTTATTTCTCACTAGTAAAAATTGTTAAATTCAGTGGTTTTGGGCAGTTTTCTTGGTTGTATCTGCTTTTAATTATTGTCAACAAATGTTGCAATCTGAAATCAGACATTCAGACCAGCTAATAAGAAAAATGTAAGTTATACCATTATTTTAAAATAAGGTTTTATTTTATTAATAAGGTTTTTAATAAGGCAATAACATTGTATTTTAAAATATCAAGAAAATTCCACTTTTTCTGAAATATTTACGTCATTATGTGCCCATGTTTTTATGCAACTAATTCAATTTCAACTAGTTTTTAACAAGGCAGGTACGAGAGAAAAAAAGATGGTGACCGCCGCCGCCTTCGCCGTGTATAGTTATTTCGAGCTGGGCTTGAGCTGGCATGACACGAACACCAGCACTTCGGGCCACAAGCATAATGTGGACTCGTGGTGTGGAGAAGAAAAAAAAATCTATATGCCTACCTAGTATCTTCTCTAGTGTGTTCTATCACGGCTCTTGACAGTTCAAATGTCTGGTCTGGGGATCTTCAAATTTCTTCCGTACATAGTGATACGGGGTCGTTCGATCTTTTCGATGTAGGATCAAGATATTTACGTGCAGCCTCTCGAATTGTAGTGATCTTTCGTTGCTAATGGAAAAACGAGCACTCTTTAATTTGTGAGAACATATGCGTCGGACTTCACGACCACTAAACAAAACCCTATCATACTCGTAATTTCTAGCGAAAAGGTTGAACAATTTTGATTGGAGAAGTAATCCCAATTTTCCCCATGATATGATTTTGGTCATCATAAAGAAACAAACGATCAACCTATTATTTTTCTTGTGTTCGATGGTCTAGGGTAACATGAAAAGGGTGGCTGAAATATTTAAGGGCATCCCACCCTTCCACGTGTGCACATAACAGGCCTACAGCCAACTCACAACCTGCTGGCAAAAAAAAAAAAAAAGAACCAAAACACAAACTCAGTTCGACCTAGAGTTACCCGTCCGGACTCTAACCATATTACCAACTAAATGCAATTACATGGCTAGGCTTGACCAAAATTAGAGCTGAGAGTTGGGTCGTGCTGTGCCGGCATGGCCCGAGCTCACCATGCTTCAGGCCGCTTCGTGCTGTGCTGACTCGGCCCAGTCATCCCGCTGTGCTGTGCCATGTTAGCTGGCCTTGCCTCCAGCCAGGCCTAAGCACAGCCCAAAGCCCGAAGTGCTGGTGTTCGTGTCATGCCAGCTCAAGCCCAGCTCGAAATAACTATACACGGCGAAGGCGGCGGCGACGATGGTGGCGGCGGTCACCATCTTTTTTTCTCTCGTACCCGCCTTGTTAAAAACTAGTTGAAATTGAATTAGTTGCATAAAAACATGGGCACATAATGACGTAAATATTTCAGAAAAAGTGGAATTTTCTTGATATTTTAAAATACAATGTTATTGCCTTATTAAAAACCTTATTAATAAATTAAAACCTTATTTTAAAATAATGCTATAACTTACATGTTTCTTATTAGCTGGTCTGAATGTCTGATTTCAGATTGCAACATTTGTTGACAATGAAGTGGTCAGCTCCTATCATTCATTTACTGTTAGAAGACGACAAGGACCAACAAGCATGAAGTTGTGGTAATCTCTTCATATTAAAATTTCCTTGTAACATCATCTTACTTGGTCAAGTATATCTTGCAGATGCAAATGCAATATACCAATAGTCATAACCTGTTAATTTGTGGAGCATTAAGAGTTTTCATGGAAAATAGTTTCCTCAAGTTTTGAAGTATTACATGGAACTCTTGCTATCAAAAAATAAGCTGGGGGGTCAGGTTACATCTATTTAACAATAGGTAGTACCGTAATATTCTCGTGGTTAACATTTTGATTGATCACTTGTAGCAGTTATTCAAAGATTTAAGTAATTATAATTGAGTGATTTGAGTCGATGGCTTCCTGCTATGTAATGTGGTAGCTAATGTCTGTAATTTCCATTAGGTCAACAGATTACAATGCAGACAACACTGGTGAACTGTGTCGGAATCAAGTTCAGAACACTAGTATTCGGATGCACAAATTGCCAAAAAAAAAAGGGTATTCAGATGCACATTTAGGTGCCCAGATTTAAAATGCACATGACTAGGTACATTTCAGTTGTGTTTGTGTTGGTAACTCTGTAGCTTTTTTCCTGACGAAACATGGATGCTTGAATCATGCTACTGTATTTCTCACTAGTAAAAATTGTTAAATTCAGTGGTTTTGGGCAGTTTTCTTGGTTGTATCTGCTTATTAACTTCATTTGTGTCTATCTGATAACTCTAACCGGTCAATGAGAAGTAATTCTTTTTTGTACCTTTTTGTACCCTCCATGTGATCTTATGATTTCCTTTCTTACAAACACATGGGAAATTATGGATGTCCCACCTTGTCCATCCCATTTGTCATATTGGCCAGCACAAGTGTCGTGCACGTCTTAATGGGGCCACCAATAGAATGGACTTGCTACCACCCACCCGTTTGTCATCAAAAGCGTGGAAACTCTTCAACTATGCTAACAGAAGCATGAAATTTGAAACAATAACGCAAAATCATGTTGTTGCTAAAAATGACTTTTAGTATCATAGTAAAACAGTGCCCTCACTTCCCTATATTGCTGTTTGGAATGGAGGATTCTTCACTTTCCATTCCAAAGGATTGGTCCCCAATCCTATGATTTTGGAGGAATCTAAAAAGAGCTCAAACCTCTTGGGAAACTTTCCTGCATGAAGCAAGTCACTAACCAAATGGGCCCACTAGCAATCCTATGGTTTCTTTCCTGCGTTCCAAACAAGTTTTCCCTGTGTTTTCCATTCCTCTGTTTTGCCACTGCATTCGTGATTTCGTGTGTGTTTTTTTCATTCCTATGTTTTTCTATTCCTGTGTTCCAAACAGACCCTCAGAGTAAATTGGTAGCTAAACATGTTGTTTAGTATGGCAGTGCATAACAAGACATTCTGCAGCTTCTGGCCTTTTTCGAGCATATGGGGTTTCATTATCCAGATAGTGCCCTTTCTTACTACAAATGAATGCTATCTGGTTGCTGTGACAGATGGTTCTCAGGGCCTGGTCATATTGTAATTTTACCTTCTGTGTAGGCAATAAAATTGGTTTCTACCGCGGCTGCCCTGCATGGTCCATTCTGATAGGCTTGCAAAGCTGTCTTACTGCGCCATGTTGGTGACTGGCAATGGAGAAGCTTCAAAGCAGAAAAGGGTTCGCCACTGCATTTACTTGATTTATTTAGGAAACAAAAGTCTATATGAATTTACAGTGTTTTTATGACAAAAATAAAAGTCTGTATGATACTTTACTTTAAATTCTAATGTTATTTCATCCTGAATGTGGAACATATATATAGCAAGTCACCAGAGCTGACGAAACTCGAAAGCCATACGTGTATGAAAAGACTGCACCATAGTGAATTGGTGATGACAATTGCATTGGAAATGGAATAGTACAGCTTGCGCAAAGTATTGATTCATTCCAAAGCCCTTTTCTTTCACAATAATTTGCTACGCTGATGAGACCCTCTTCCAGTTTTCAGCAGTGTATAATCTAAAATGGACTTGTAAGGTACAGTGGGTGATATATAGCTGTTCAATAGATTTAGGGTCAAATTTTCGTATTACGAAATTATTCGCTATTGAATAATGGAGATCCTTGCATGATAAGACCAATAAAATACCGTCACGGGACCTGCTGAGGATTTGTAGTACGAAAATGGACCACGATTGGACGTTTGGACCTTGTGGAGTTTTCCATAACGAACATGGGGGAGACAGTTTCAAAACAAAGTACTCTAGGTTCAAAACGATGTCTTCTAGTCTAAGAGTCTGCTTCCACAAGCACAATGTGGACTCGTGGTGTGGAGAAGAAAAAAAAAATTCTATATGCCTACCTAGTATCTTCTCTAGTGCGTTCTATCACGGCTCTTGACAGTTCAAATGTCTGGTCTGGGGATCTTCAAATTTCTTCCGTACATAGTGTCGTACGATCTTCTCGACGTAGGATTAAGATACTTATGTGCAGCCTTTTGAATTGTAGTGATCTTTTGTTGCTAATGGAAAAATGGTCACTCTTTAATTCGTGAGAACATACGTGTCGGACTTCACAACCACCAAGCGAAGCCCTATCATACTCTTAATTTCTAGCGAAAAAGTTGAACAATCTTGGTTAGAGAAGTAATCCCAATTTTCCCCATGATATGATTTTGGTCATCATAAAGAAACAAACGATCAACCTATTATTTTTCTTGTGTTCGATGGTCTAAGGTTACATGAAAACGGTGGCTGAAATATTTAAGGGCGTCCCCACCCTTCCACGTGTACACATAACAGGCCTACAGCCAACTCACAATCTGCTGGCAAAAAAAAAAAAAACCAAAACACAAACTCAGTTCGACCTAGAGTTACCCACCCGGACTCTAACCATATTACCAGCTAAATGCAATTACATGGCTAGGCTTGGCCGAAATTAGAGCTAGGAGTCGGGTCATGCCGTGCGGGCATGACCTAGACTCATCGTGCTTTAGGCGGCTTCGTGCTGTGTTGACTCGGCCTAGTCATCCCGCCGTACTGTGCCGTGCCGGCTGGCCTTGCCTCCAGCCAGGCCTAAGCACAGCCTAAAGCCCGCCGTGCTGGTGTTCGTGCCATGCCAGCCCAAGCCCAGCTCGAAATAACTATACACGACTAAGGCGGCGGCGACGATGGTGGCGGCGGCCGCCATCTTTTTTCTTTCGTACCCACCTTGTTAAAAAATAGTTGAAATTAAGTTAGTTGCATAAAAACATAGGCACACAATGACATAAATATTTCAGAAAAAGTGGAATCTTCTTGATATTTTAAAATACAATGTTACTTCCTTATTAAAAACCTTACGCCCCATAGTGGGGTTCCCCGAGTAAGGAAAAGAGTACAGTAACAATATATGTATATACTAACTATAACAACATGCGCATATAGTATCCACTTATGAATGTCTAGGTTGTTCATGCGTTCGAGGTCAGCATACGCTTGCACAATTTTAGGATCCTCCAGTTGATGCTGATGTCACTCTTTAGCTAATTTCTAGTCTTTGGCGCATGTGATTGCCTCCACTATCATGGGCGCGAGGGATAATATCCTTTCTTCGATTATTCTCCCTACCTGCTGAATGTCGCTTCCATAAGTGTGATGTCAAGCTCATCTTTCCTTGTTGTGTCTGCTGTGAGGCTTCCGATCATACGCTGCTGCCAAACTTGTCATGATACATACGGAAAACATGAATAAGCTCCTCTTTGACATGTGTGAAAGCATCCAAATAATCAAGACCAAGGCATTCACCTATTCCTTCTATGCCAATCTGTAAACCTGCCAGCTTGTTCGTAGGATCGAAAATGATAGCAAAGCAATACAAGTGTGAAATAGAACCAAAATATTTAATAAATTTCCCCCCCATTGCTACGATGGCAGAATGGCCTAAAAGGGGATCCTCCCTAAATTTGGTAATTTTGTCTGCAATTAACCAAATAAATTCTATAACTAAGTAAGAGGTAGGAAAATAAACACCAAATAGAACCTTTGTTGCTTTATAAAAAGACATTAAAAATCCTAAAAAATGATTAGTAATCTGCCAATCTTAATTAGTAACTATCAATTCATTATTTTGAGAGTTAGCATTGATAAAAATGGATATAACATGTTCGTACCCTTGTAATTTCTTTAACATAATATATGTCGAGTTCCACCTCATCTTCATGTCAAGACCAATTTTTTTTTGCTCTTTCCCATTGGTAGTGCAGTACTCCGCAAACTTGGCTACAACTTGTGGGGAACTTGTGAGGTAACGAATGGCATCACAGATACTGTTCAAATGTTATTGCCTTAAATTTTTTCCCAAATATTTACAAATCTTTTACTTCAATAGCTATAGAGCTATGAAGATTAGAATAGAAGGCTACCACAAAAACTAGCGCATAGAAACACTGAAAACCCAAGAAAAATCTACGAAAACGAAACTACCGTAATTAAATTTGTGGTACTACTGCTTGCTACAGTAAGTGCGGTACTACCGCTACAGTACTGCGGTACTTCTGCTGCACTCACGCTCAAACCCTAACCCTAGAGATGAGAGCACAAGAGATGGGTTGGATGGTTAACCCTACATGTCTTTATCCCAACATCTTTCATAGGTGGGCAACCAGCCACCTACACCCCTTAATGAATCATATCCACTATTACAATGAGAGAACCCGTTTACCTCACACATACGGGTTTTACTCACACAAATTCACTTATGCACGCTTTTCAAAGCGTATAAGTGTGTATCCACTAAACCATTATCCTTGATCCAACCAGCTCCACCTTGATCTAAACCGCTCTCCAACGCATCGCCCATGTGCCGCAGTTTTGATTCAAGATGATTCCGGTATTTTGGTCAAACTACCAAAATACTCTTTCTTAACCTGGTCACCAAGAATCACTGCAAGCAATCGCATGCTTGCCATGTGTAGGTACACTACTAGCCTGCCACGCGTCTCCAAGTCTTTCCCACTCCAATTCCATCGAACCACGGCTCACTTGGCTCGTGCAAGCTACATGGCGTCATCCCGCTGTTCGAACTCGCTTTCAATATTCCTGCCTTTTTTGTGCCATGCTTGAGCTCACCGTCTCACTCCGGCATCCTCGATCGTACTGGGTCTCATCTCCTTCATGAACCTAGCCCCGATCCTTGCTGTTGACCACACTTGACTGAAGAGACTTTGCACATCTAAAAATAAAGAAATCGTTTTCAAGTATAAGTTCTTCACAACTTGGCCTACATTAGCCAAGACATGCATCATGCACCTTTAATCTAATGACCCAGGTCAAACCAACTTAATCCATGACTCAATTCCCCAAAATCCTGTTTTTCTAAAGATCGGAAGTACTGCATTTACCATGCAGGTACTTCCACTTTGCGGTACTACCGCTCTCTAAAGCGGTACTTTCACACGTTGAAAACCTCACCTGGACCTCTCTGGAAAAAATATACCGCAACTCAACCTGGTACTTCCGCCGAGCGGTACTACCGTACTTATACCTGCGGTACTTCCGCAAAGCGGAACTACCACACTAATACCTGCGGTACTTCTGATTTTCCTGACACTTCCAGAAAACAGTCCAAATCAATTGCAATCTTTGCAAAACCAATTGACCACTCCACAAACATTGTAATGGTTTATCACAATAGTATCATGGACCTTCTCACATGGTCCTTCAATGACACATCTTGCGGCTCTTGGACTCCTGAGACTTGATGTGAGATGGACTCTCTGTTGCCGCCACGGTTGGCAGCTTCTCTTCATTTATTCTCACATGCAAGCTTCTTTCTCCAAGACTTGACAATATTTAATATGGTTCAATAATTCTGTCTAGTTAAATAATATATTTAACTGAAAAGTGTAAGTCACGAGCGTATCTACATCACATAGCATGTGCAATTCTATTTGTTGTGCCATACTGTAGTATGCGGGATTATATTTATAGAGCATAGGGAATTTTTGTATACCAAAAGTAGAAATTGATCATTTAGAGTGGCAAATTATCAACTTACCCTTAACAGCGTTGTGCTACTCTTCGCAATTTGGCTCTGCATGCCGATGATTGTAATGACATTACTTGTGGTGTTTATGACAGTTGTTTTTCATTTGTAGTGGCATTTATCCGATTTTCCCAAATAAAAACCTCAGTTAAGTAGCGTCAAACATGCCAAGAGCTAGTAACATTGGGGTGGATCTGCATCAAGGGCAACGAGCACATAACATGGTTCTCCTTTTCGAGTGTTCAACTTTTCTATTATTGGAAGGTTCAGAGAGAGCGGAACGGAACGGAACGGAATGACCAATTGTGGCAGTTTCACGGGTGGCTCTCGGCAACTGTTGATGCCCTTATTAGCGTCTTTTTGCAGGCCAAATATCTCGTCTCATTTGGCTTTGGCAAGGGTCCGCTCCGTCGCATCTTCCTACTACTACTATCTCATCACTTTTGTCCCAACCACCCCTTTCCTTTCCACAATTTTTACTGGTTCCATGTCCAACTCTTAAAAGGTCAAGTCCACCGAACGTATGCCCGAATGGTCTTGACGTATACGATGATGCTTGAGTCAATATTAATCTTATATCTCACCAGAGAAGCACAATCTTCAAAGCTTAAACTAGAGCGTTGTAAGTCTGAATCATGCTACCTCACTGTATAAAAATTGCATCGAGCGAGGTTCGTCATGACTAATATACTCCCACTTGATAACACAAGTGTAAAGCGCATATGGCAGTATGAACTAGAGGACTAGATACCATTGAAGCACCATAGTATATTCACAAAGTACTTGGTCTATTGTATTCTATCACGCATTGTTAACACTAATGTTGAACAATGTTTCCAAGTAGACCAGAGGGAGTCTATGGATGCAGTGGAGCAGACGGTAGATCGATGGAGAAGGGTATTTTCTTCTGTTTATCAACTTTTCTACATTAGCTAGTTTTCAAACAAAGTATTTTTTTAAGGTGAGATTTACAAATTAATTATAGTATACACTATAATGACTTCATTTATATTAGTTTTCTGTTACTCTGTACTCTTTCATGAATAACCTAAAAGCTATAAACTATAGACAAAAACTATAAACCAAAGTTAAACAAAACAAGCTCAATTCCTTGCGCGTAAAAACAAAGAGGAACGAGCTAGCCAAAACGACCGAGCAGCATATGGAAGCATTTCTTGCAAGCAAAGCCACACGAACAATCTCTAGATTCCTCTGATCGCTCATATATAGCCATCGCCGTGACCTAGACCCGTCCCTTCCTCCCATCCGGTCGATCTCCGTCGCTGCGCGCTTCGCGATTTCTTGGAGAGGTTGGATTGGGTGTGAGAATTGTGTAAGGTTCGTTCGAGAAGAAGGTGTACATGAACCTGACGTTGAGTCTAGGGCCTCTAGGCATCAATGGTGATGCCACGGCCAAGAAACGCAAGGTGCGGGACGGCGTTGTCGATGACGTCGGCGGCGCCATGCATGTCGTTGATGGTGGAGATCGCGGCAGGGTCGTGAGGCTTCTCCAGGCGAGAGACCGGATGGCGAGACTGTTGCAAATAATCTTGTTTAGAAGCTGTGTACAAAATTTGGTTGTAATCGAAGTCGTATCGGAGTCGAAGTAGAAGTCATATCGGAGTCGGAGTAAGAATTGTAATCGTAGTCGAACCCGTGTTAAAGTCGTAGAACCGGGTATAAAAGGAGGGGTAGTCATGTAACCAAGGATGTACCAAGCAATTGAGAAAATACCAAAAAGAGAAGAAACGCAATCCTGGTGTTTTGGCTTCTCTTGAGCAATCTCATAGACGTGATCGTAGAGGCTTACGATCACGATGATGAAGAACAGAACGTGGTCATAAAGGTCTACCGACCACGTTGAAGGAGTTTGACCATGCAGAGAAGGCTACGACCACGATGAAGGTGGTCGTAAGGAGCAGTGACTTCATCGGGGAGATCTGAACGTGGTCGGAACGAAGTTCGACCACGGTGAACAGTGATCACCAGCATCACTGCGTGATCGTAAAGGGTTTCGATCACGGTATTCTCAAGCAGCTGGAGGAAGACAGCGCAACGATACAGCGGAGCGGTCGTAAATTGCTACAGTGAAGTTACGACCACGACTCAAAGAGATCGGTAGCGAGTTTGAGTGATCGTACGGCATTGTAAGTAGTCGGAATCGGTCGTAAACGACTCGAATCGGTCGTAAACGACTCTAACCGGTCGTAAAAGATCCTGGGAGGTCGTAAGACTTTCCAACAGTTGGTATCAGAGCCTGGTGAGCCATGGCTGAGAAGGTAAAGGAGAGTGTGTTGCTACAGTACCCGATCCTCAGTTCGGATAATTATCCGGTCTGGGCGATGAAGATGAAGGTCAACATGATTGCGCAAGGTGTTTGGGGTGCGGTCGAACCAAAGGAGAAGGACAAGGTCCTCGATGATCGACTGGATAAGATGGCAATGGCGGTAATCTATCAAGCCGTGCCTGACTCGATGATGCGGCAGCTAGTCGGCAAGGAGACGGCGAAGGAAGTTTGGACTACTCTGCAAATCATGCATGAAGGAGTAGACCGAGTAAAGGAAGTTCGACTCCAAACATTGAGGAGTGAATTTGAAGCAATGAAGATGGGGAAGAATCAGACAATAGAAGAGTTCTCTGGTCGATTCAACGAAGTCGTGAACGAGATCAAATCTCTCACCGACGACTTGAAAGATGAGGTGGCAGTGAAGAAGTACTTGAGAGTGCTACCAGAAAAGTTTCTTCCGGTCGTAACCACACTTATGTACTCGCAAGACCTCTCGAAGATGAAGATTGAAGAGGTGACCGGAGCGCTCAAAGCACACGAGCAGCTCCTGAAGAGTTATCAAGATGATAATGGACAGCAGGCTCTACTCGTAAGAGAAGACACAAGGAACCGAGGAGACTCATCATCAAGGGGCGGTCGTGGTCGTGGGACATCGACCGGCCGCGGTGCATCTCACGGGCGTGGACAAGGCCGAGGCTATGCGCCAAGAGGCCGAGGCTCCCAGTCCGGAAGAGGAGGAAGAGGTGGTCGTGGAGAAAGGGCTGGTCGTGGAGGCGGCGACTATCAAACCGACAAATCGGACGTACAGTGTTACACGTGCGAGAAGTTTGGACACTACGCCGCCGAATGTCGAAGCCACATCCAGTGCCATAACTGCAAGAAGTATGGTCACTATGCTGCGAATTGTCGGGGCAAGAAGAAGGTGGAAGAAGCAAACTTGGCACAAACTACAGAGCACAAAGAGCCGACACTGCTGTTGTCGTTCTGTACTGTAGACGAACCGACAATGGTTCTGTTGAATGAGGAGAGAGTCTTTCCAAGTCTGTTGGAGCAGGGAGAGCAGACACAAGCCGACTGGTACCTCGACAACGGAGCAAGTAATCACATGACGGGCACACACTCAATGTTTCACGAGTTAAACGAGAGTGTGCTCGGAAAAGTACAATTCGGAGATGGCTCAACTGTTCAGATAAAAGGAAGAGGCATAATCCTGATGCAATGCAAAGATGGAAGTCGAAGAAAGCTCTCGGATGTATATTACATACCGAGTCTTCGGAGCAATATCATAAGCCTTGGACAATTGACCGAAGAAGGTTGTCGGATCGAGCTCAAAGGCAACCATTTGAAGGTGTTCGACCGCAGTGAGCGACTACTGATGAAGGTACAAAGAATAGTGAACCGTCTGTACAAGATTCAGATTGAAGCGTGCAAACCAAGGTGTCTGAAGACTACGACCGATGATGCAGCCTGGTTGTGGCACGCAAGATTCGGACACTTGAACTTCCAGAGTCTCAACACGATGGCAAGGAGGGAGATGGTGGTCGGACTACCGAAAATCGACCACCCAGAGCAAGTCTGCGAGGGCTGTCTAACGGCAAAACAAACTCGTAACAGCTTCCCGTCGCAGGTACAATACATAGCCTCTCAACCACTCGAGCTAGTTCACATTGATCTGTGCGGTCCGATCACACCTCGAACTGATGCTGGAAATCAATACTTTATGCTAATCGTGGACGACTACTCGAGAGCCATGTGGGTGTACATGCAGAAGAGCAAAGATGAGGCAAAGTCAAACTTTCAGAAGTTTATAGCGCTTGCCGAAAACGAAGTCGACAAGAAGGTAAAATCGGTAAGGTCTGACCGAGGAGGAGAATTCCTCGCAAAAGAGTTTGACTCGATCTGTGAAGAGAAGGGCATTGCAAGATTCTTCACTGCTCCGTACTCACCTCAACAAAACGGAGTCGTAGAAAGGAGAAATCGGACTGTGATGGCTACAGCCCGAAGCCTCCTGAAAAGCCGATTTCTTCCCGGGAGGTTCTGGGGAGAAGCAGTAAGGCATGCAGTCTATCTTCTCAACCGCACGACCACAAGATCGCTCGATGGGACCACCCCATACGAACATTGGTCGGGAAGAAAGCCGAACGTTGAGCATTTAAAAGTCTTCGGCTGCTTGGCTCACGTGAAGCCGTCCACTTACCTGAAGAAGCTGGACGACCGGAGCAGAAGGATGATCTACCTCGGCTCGGAGCCAGGCACCAAGGCGTACAGGTGTTATGATCCAGTCGAAAAGAAGATTTATGTGAGTAGAGATGTGGTCTTCCAAGAAGACAAACACTGGGAGTGGGAAGAACACCAGGACATTGAGAAAGTTATGTCGAAATGGGTAACTTTCAATGTCGAAGATGACGAGGTCGACGGCACAGACTGGGAAGGAGTTACGACCACATCTCAAGGCTCAAGTTCAGCTGGCACTATCGACCATGAAGTCTTACCTGAAATAGAAGACCTCGATGAGGAAGAGTCAAACGGCCGAGTACCGAAGATGAGGAGCATAAGTGAGATTTATGCACTGATCGAACCAGTCTGATCAAGAACTCGCCGCTTTACATCGCAGAAGAACCCGAAAGCTATGAAGAAGCAAAGGGAGATGCATACTGGAGAGCTGCTATGCAGGAAGAGCTGAAGTCGATTGAAGATAATAACACATGGGAACTCACTGATCTACCAAAGGGTCATCGTGCAATGGGTCTGAAGTGGGTGTTCAAAGTGAAGAAGAACTCACAGGGAGAAGTCGTGAAGCACAAAGCAGACTTGTCGCAAAAGGATATGTTCAGAAACAAGGAGTAGACTATGAAGAAGTCTTTGCTCCAGTGGCTCGGATGGAGACAATTCGAGTACTTCTTGCGCTGGCAGCAAACGGTGGATGGGAAATTCACCACATGGACGTGAAAACAACGTTTTTGAACGGAGACATTGAGGAGGAGGTGTATGTCTCTCAACCGCCGGGTTTTCAGTCCAGCAGAGAAGCTGAGAAAGTTTTAAAGCTTAACAAAGTTCTTTACGGGCTCAAACAAGCTCCACGAGCATGGAATCTGAAACTCGACAGAAGTTTGACAGCACTCGGGTTCAAAAGAAGCACATCTGAACATGTTGTGTACACCCGAGGGGATGAGAAGGCAAGGTTGATTGTAGGCGTTTACGTGGACGATTTGATCATCACTGGGTCAAATTCAATTGAGATTATGAAGTTTAAGGAGGAAATGAAGAAGCTATTCAAGATGACCGACTTGGAACTTCTGAGCTATTACCTCGGTATCGAGGTAAAACAAACTGACAATGGCATATCACTTTGTCAGTCGGCGTACGCCCAAAAGATTCTGGAGAAGTGCGGCATGGGAGAGTGCAATCCCTGCCAAGTCCCAATGGAGAATAACTTGAAGTTAAGTAAAACTGGCCTAGGATCGACAGTCGATGCCACGCAGTACAGAAGCATTGTCGGAAGTCTGCGTTACCTAATACATACCCGACCTGACATTATGTTCGCGGTCGGATATGTGAGTCGGTTCATGGAGAAACCGACCCAGGAGCATATGAACGCCGTGAAGCATATTCTAAGGTATATCAAAGGTACTTTGAACCTCGGGATTCAATACACGAAAGGAGGAGAAAACGTTTTGTCGCTGACAGGCTACAGTGATAGCGATATGGCGGGAGATGTCGACGATCGAAAGAGCACGACAGGCATAATGTTTGTGCTTGGGGAGAGTCCGGTCAGCTGGCAATCACAGAAGCAAAAGGTGGTCGCATTGTCCTCCTGTGAAGCCGAGTACATCGCAGCAAGTGCAGCATCGTGCCAGGGAGTTTGGCTCACTCGACTGCTAAGTGAGTTATCGAACGAGACAGTCCAGAAGGTGACGCTCAGGGTAGACAACAAATCGGCTATTTCACTGAGCAAGAATCCGGTTCTACATGATAGAAGTAAGCATATAGACACAAGATATCATTTTATCAGAGATTGTGTCGAAGAAGGGAAAATCACGATTGACTACATCAGAACAGAAGAACAAAAAGCTGATATTCTGACGAAGCCGCTGGGGCGGACAGAGTTTTCGGAGATGAGGAGAAGAATTGGTATGATCGAAGTTGAAAAACAAGATTAGGGAGAGAATGTTGCAAATAATCTTGTTTAGAAGCTGTGTACAAAATTTGGTTGTAATCGAAGTCGTATCGGAGTCGAAGTAGAAGTCGTATCGGAGTCGGAGTAAGAATTGTAATCGTAGTCGAACCCGTGTTAAAGTCGTAGAACCGGGTATAAAAGGAGGGGTAGTCATGTAACCAAGGATGTACCAAGCAATTGAGAAAATACCAAAAAGAGGAGAAACGCAATCCTGGTGTTTTGGCTTCTCTTGAGCAATCTCATAGACGTGATCGTAGAGGCTTACGATCACGATGATGAAGAACAGAACGTGGTCATAAAGGGCTACCGACCACGTTGAAGGAGTTCGACCACGCAGAGAAGGCTACGACCACGGTGAAGGTGGTCGTAAGGAGCAGCGACTTCATCGGGGAGATCTGAACGTGGTCGGAACGAAGTTCGACCACGGTGAACAGTGATCACCA
The DNA here is from genome assembly GCA_036346575.1 of Dendrocalamus sinicus. Classification (NCBI taxonomy): domain Eukaryota; kingdom Viridiplantae; phylum Streptophyta; class Magnoliopsida; order Poales; family Poaceae; genus Dendrocalamus; species Dendrocalamus sinicus. The sequence goes on from CM070650.1 coordinate 18,073,221, forward strand.
GCATCACTGCGTGATCGTAAAGGGTTTCGATCACGGTATTCTCAAGCAGCTGGAGGAAGACAGCGCAACGATACAGCGGAGCGGTCGTAAACTGGTACAGTGAAGTTACGACCATGACTCAAAGAGATCGGTAGCGAGTTTGAGTGATCGTACGGCATTGTAAGTGGTCGGAATCGGTCGTAAACGACTCTAACCGGTCGTAAAAGATCTTGGGAGGTCGTAAGACTTTCCAACAGAGACTGGATTTTGACGATCCTAGGGTGGCGCCTGACGGTGGCGGGGCCGGCCTGCAGCTGATGCATTTGCTGCTGTCGTCGATGGCCGCGGGCGAGGTCGGCAACGTGCACGCGGCGGCCGTGGCCCTGCAGGAGGTCTACCGGCACGCGTCTTTCCACGGCGGCGACCCCGCCCAGCGCATCGCGGCCTACTTCGCCGACGCACTGGCGTCCAGGCTGCTCCGGTCGCCGGTGGGCTCGCCCCCGACGACGCGCGCCGAGCAGTTCCTGGCGTTCACCATGTTCTACCAGGCGTCCCCGTTCTACCAGTTCGCGCACTTCACGGCGAACCAGGCGATCGTGGAGGCGTTCGAGGCCGGAGGTCGGCGGCGTCTCCACGTGGTAGACTTCGACGTGTCGGACGCCTCCACGAGCTGCTCCCACGACGGCGACTGCGACGAGGCAGAAGTATCCCTGCGGATCACCGGATTCGGGACGAGCGCCGACGAGCTGCGGGAAACCGAGGCTCGGCTCGCGCGCTTCGCGAGCGGCTGCCCCAACCTACGGTTCGAGTTCGAGGGCATCCTGAATTTACCGAACAGGCGCCATGACCACATTAAGATCGACGCCGCCGCGACGGTGGTCGTCAACTTGGTGTTCCCGGCCGCACAGAACGCGACGACGACCTCACGAGAAGCCAGCACCACACTGGCATCAATCCATTCCCTGAACCCGTCCTTGGTGTTCTTGATTGAGAAAGACGAAGGCGGCGGCAGCGACCTAACCCGCCGAAATGATGCCTCAAGAAGAAGCGTAAGCTTTCTTCCGCGGTTCGCGGCTAACCTCCGGTATTTCGCCGCCGTGTTCGACTCGCTGCACGAGTGCCTCCCGGCCGACAGCGGCGAGAGGCTCACAATCGAGAGGAACCACCTCGGCAGAGAGATCAACAATGCAATGGCTTCTTTAGACCATCGGCATGGTGATCGCATGGCATCAGAGACTAGTTGGAAGGAGACGATGGAGAGCGCAGGGTTTGAGGGTGTGAAGCTGAGCTCAAGGACTGTGAGCCAGGCGAAGCTGCTGCTCAAGATGAAGAGCGGGTGCGGCGGCAGCGGCGGCGGGTTCCGGGTTATCGAGGGCGACGATGGCCGCGCCATGTCGCTGGGGTGGCGAGACATGGCTCTGATTACAGCGACCGGGTGGCGGCCATGTCGGCGATCGATCAACGAGAGAGGTCTCTGATACATGCGTACGTTAAAATTTAGTACAGACAGTGGGAGACAATGCATGAGTTCAATTCATCGGATTCTGCTTCCTCTTCTTGGTTTGTTGATTGGTTCTTCATTCACAAAGTTTTGGTCCTTAGTGATTTCTTGTTTTCTTCATTGATACATCTATACTACAAATTAAAGAGCTATTATACAGTTGATGATATACCAAATATGATAAATAGACAAAGCAACATTCGAAAGTGTGTTTTCTCCTCACGTATGAACTGCATGAGTATAATGCACTAACTAGTACGACTACTACAAGTATTGAGGGAGTAGCCTCTATCTTGACACAGTCGACCCGTTGTACGAGTGGAGCAGGGGTCTGCTCTGGCAAGTACTTTAGGCCATATAAATAGCATGTGTTACCCCATGAATAGAGGGCCAAATAGTGGTGGTTATGTAACTCTAATAAGAGAAAATGGTATATTTATCTCTATAAACATAGACCTAGGTAGAAAGTATTTATCTCTATATCAGGATGTCATGGGGGACAGAACACTCTTTTTTAGATGAAAACAGATAACACAAATTTCTAACACATGAGTACAGATTTCTAGTTTCCATCTCTATGTTGTGCAAGGTTTCGGGTAGCCCATCGATGGTCTCTCTATAGCCCTCTTCCTTCACTATTTGGTCTATAACCATAACAACAAAAATTTCTATGCCAGTCAGGCTTAATATGATCGATCAGTTGACTAATCCATAACTAATCCTGCAAACGTTTCTGTTATTTTTTCCTCTAGAATTGAGTCAAGTCCCGACTGTCGAATTGACATTTTGCTTCGACTTCAAATTTAGTTTCATACAGTAATCCAATATATTAATTATTTTAAGGTTTCACTTGTAGAAAGCATATCCCAATGCTCATTATGCAAGGAAGTTACGTCATTGCAAAGTAAACCTCATTGCAAAGTACACATTGGAAAGGATATATACAGGACAATGAGGCCATGCAAGGGTGGTTCACCAAACGGTTGGTCTACACCTAGCAAAGATTTCAGAGCAGATAGCATCGTTGAAATATTGCCATTTGTGTCTTCGGAGCTCAAGCTAGCGCAAGTTCGTTAATTGATCAGTTAAAATCTTCATCTACAATGTGAAGATGGAGATCATTATAGATAGAGAGGGTGTGTTTTTTTCAGCTGCTACTTATAGCTTATGGTTACAGCTGATAATTTTTAGTCTTAACACGAGCGTTTATGTTAATGAACCGAATACCGATAAGCCAATAAGCCGCTTTAGAAAGTCTATCACGAAGAAAGCATTCTATTTGTTTATGCCGATAAGTTGTGGCTTTGTCTTTTGACTTATGGTTTTTAACTTTTGTCTATTCGCGAGAAACAGTACGCAGAGAAAAATGGTCGTATGTGATTTTGACTGGTATACCTGAATTCGATACATTGTCCACTACAATCTACTATAAATTTTATCTTGAAAAAAATGTACTAAGTAAAAACTAGTTACTATAGATTTTAATCGATATAGCTGAATTCGATATAGCGTCTATTACAATCTACTTATAAATTTTATCTTAAAAAATATACTATATAAAAATTAGTTACTATAACAGCGAAAGCCAGCGGCTAAGCTGAAGCCTCCCGGAGGAAATGAGGCAGAATGAGCACACTAGTGTCATCCACCCAATGGCCCACTCCATGCAGCTGTTCTGACTTTCTCAGCATCTTCCATGCCTGTGAATGGGCATCCTATGAGGGAGTAATTGCCTCCTAGAATCAACAGAGAAACTCCGTACTGGAAAAACAAAAGGAAATCGGTTCCCCAAATCGACACCATAATGCAGCCTAGCAATCGCATTCGCTTGCGTGAAAAATATGAACCGTAGCGCGATTCGAGACGCAAACATCATATTGAAACTTCAAAAGTACAAATCCAAGTTCATTTTTCCATGGAAACATGTAAAGAAAAACCACGGAGGACTATGCTCCAGCTCAGCTGATAATGTACAACACCATGGTAGTACACGATTTTTCCCATATTAACCACATCTGAGAGAAATGTTGTAAAATTTACGATATAAGTATATTTATTAATTTAATTCTAGTAATACTTATAATATTAGTCCAAACACGATAACCATGGCATAGAAATGGCTTAACCAGTATATTAACATATGAATCATTTAAGTCATTACAAATTAAACACATGCCCAAATTAAATGTCATATAACAGTTCATTATTAGCATAACCTCAAGAGAATATGTGCAAAGAAATGCTAACCTTAAGAACTTAACATATATGACCTCATTTAGCATATGTTCAACAAATTGAAATTTGTTTAGTGCTCTCAGAAGGCTAGTTGCACAAAATTTATTCTTGGCCCTCTCCGCCATGACAAATTCACTCTTGATTATATATATGATAGTTGCAGATTAAATCTTGAGCTAATAATGTACTTTGCTACTGCCAAAACAAATAACAGATATAGAAATCAGCATGCTATACACTGCAGAAGCAATTATAAATCACTCTTTCATTCCTTCACAGAGAACATCAATGATTTAACAGAATAATAGCTTCGGCACAGATCAGAACAGGGCAAAACAGCATTGTCCAGAACTGAATAAAGGCATGCACAGCAGGAACAGAGACAACAGTTTAAGAGAATCGGTAGTATTAGCTCAAGAGTAATCTACCCTCACATTTATATATATAATCTCAGTTTTGTCTTATTTCATCACAGAGCAAATATTCCACAGAACCGATCTTTGCAAATTCCTACTTAATAGGCTTCACAGATATATGAAATATATTACCAGATTGCAAAGAGGCAAGAACCAGTATACTCACAGCAGTGGTGATACTCAAAATCACCGTGAAGAAGTCAAAACGGGCAAGGCACGCTCACGGCGCTGACCCAGAAAATCTAGCACCCTCTTGTGTCGCCAGCAGAAGAGGAATGAGGAAGACGGAGATACAATGCCCCTCCAGCCACGGGAAGCCGACGCCGGAGTTGAGGGTTAGGGTTGATGCCGCACAAGACCACCGAGAACTCCGGCCGAGAGTGCTCGAGAACACAAAGAACCGATCACAAACCTCTCACAAAACAGCACACACCCGAGTCAAATCAACCTTTAGAAATTATCTCTAAACCTTTCCTTTCGGCCTAATCAAAGAGAAGGCTCAAGGAACTTGGTAGAGAAAACCCTAGCTAAGGCGATTTGAGCTCCTCAGCCGACGGCTACCAGAGAAAACCTCGGCGATGACCCTTGGGACTCAACAACAAAGATCCACTTGAGAGAGATTTGAGATCGGGAAAGAGGGGGGGTCTTACTCTTCGGATGCATCAAAGGAGAGGAGGAGCCCGAGCTTTATAGCAGAGCGGAGAGGGGAAAAGTTCGGCGGGCTGTGGTGTGGCTGGCGCTGAAATACCCACGCCGACGCCGCCTCTGTCGCCTTCGTCTCCCTAAGACCCGGCCGTCGCCGCCGCGAGCGAGAGGGCGAGATCCAAAAGAATCGCGCGTGCGCACCAGCCGCAGGAGGAGACTCGTCTCCTCCCCTTATTCGCTCGATCGGCCCACCGACAGGTGGGCCCCACCAGCCCGGTTTCCTCTTCTCTTTTTTTCAATTGGGAAATTCCTAAAATGCCCTCGCATCACAACAAGAAAGTGCGTGTGAAACTAGCTCGCATCAAGAAGAGACCGATGCGCGCGCACGAATATCTTTTGACGCGTTCAAGATGCTCCAAATCTTGGCCTGAATACTTTAGACAGAGTCGGATTCAGAAGAGACTTTTCCACAGCGAAGAACAGAATGCTGAATTCCTTCTCCAAATGCTAAGCCGATGCGAATTGTTTTCCCTTGGACACCGAGCAAATATTCTTTTGTTCCATTCCATTCCATCACACCAAACTCTGCCTCTTTCTCGCTGCTTACTTTCTGCAGTCTTTCAGGTCATCGTATCCTCTCCAAGAGTGGACAAAACGCGCGTCGCATTCAGGCGCTGCGCAGCCCGGAGTCCACCCCCATTGGGGGCAGATTCCATTTTGGCAGGTGGAAACGAGACGGCTACCAACGAGAGCGAATAGAATTATCTGGTCTCGCCGGCTTGCCCTCGATCGATCGCTTTTAACTTCGCTCATGCGAGGTCTCTCCAAATCTGGTTTGTCCTTGTCGATCGCATCTGCATATGCGTGCGAAGCTTCTTGATTGGCTTGTCGTCGTTTGCACGAGAGCAGAAACAACAAAATGCGGAGAGATTCTGGGAATATCCCAGTGCGGATGCACGCGACAGCGACGCCGAAAGGGCCCGTGCTCTAAATATTCAGACAGAATGGTGCTTCTGGACAGGTTGATTCGTCCACACGATGGGTAGTACATGTGTTCCTAGAGGCATCAATGTATGTCGTTCTCATTGTGATTATTTCCTTGGATATATATACTTATGTGTTTTTTTTGCTTGGGAAAGGAGTCTTTAAGTGAAAGCTTGGATTGGACTACGAATCATGTGTCGTATATGTCAGTAATACCTTCGTGTTTTTCAACCTTGATCGGTCAATTCTTGTGTGCAAGTATCTTGGTTAATTCTGGGGAGGTATTCATCGCATTGATCGAAGAACAATGCTGCCTGGTTGTAATATTTTTGTACGTGCTAAATGATCATAGGTCAAACTGCCGCTGCAAGTTAGTCTTACTTTTGAAGTCAAGTTCCCTAGAAGGCTAGAACCAACCCACTGTTGCTGGTTGCCTGCTCCAACCGGTGAAGTATATATCCAGATTTTCTAGCCAGACCATAGTTTGATTTTCACTGACCTCGTAATTCTGATGGTATCCAATTGCTTCACTGTAAAAAAAAATCTCTCGAATAATGGACTATGGTCATCTTTTTTTGCCTTTTGGTTTTTAGATTCTCTAAGCGTTCAAACAAATGGAATCGTTTCTTAAAATAGATTCTCCAAACGGCTTTCTAAGTCTAAAATTATATGCGACATTCGAGTCGGTGTCTCCGTCATCCACTGTCATCTCAAATAGCACACTTAAAAGTTATCAACCATAGCTAAAAACCATCAGTGCAGAGATCAAATGATATGAGACACAACATCTGGGGTTAAATCCCTTTAAAAAAACCAGGATCCAGTACTTATCACGAGCCACCCACGGACATGGGCACGCAGCTATAGCTATGGTGTCTTTTTACCTAGGCACGGCATGCATGCATGCATGTTTGAACTCTCGAGTCTGGAGTCACGGGGTTTGCACTACAGCTATGGATGGAAACGAATTGGATACTATTAAATAGTATCAAATATGAATATGAATTTATATTTTTAAAATAAATATGAATTTGTATATTCTTGAATACGAATCAAATGTCGTAACGAATATGAATTCGAATCAAATATGCACTTAATTCGATCGAATACGAATATCCTCCTATAACTTCTGTAACAAATATCGGTAGAATAAATTTATGTAACATGATCGAATATGAATCTCGGCCAGCATAGAAAATGGATCGAATACGAATCGATAATCTTAAATAAGAATATGAATGTTCTCAAATATGGATAGGGATATTATTGAATGCGAATATGAACATTTTCAAATACGGATTTTGCTTACCATATTTGTGTTTTCTTATATACGAATATCGGATAAAATAGATTATCCATTACCATTTCGCATCCCTACCTGCAGCATGGCCTTCGGCATTAGGCTGGCGCACGTGACCGCCCACTTTGTGGAGAGCATGAGCGCCGCTAGTGCACCACTGCAGCGGCCGCCTCCACCTATCCCACCCACTCCGACGGCTTCAAATACTACACCTCCACGATTCTGCTGCCGCCCGCTGTGGCAAATCCTCCCCCTTCCCCTCCTCTCCCTCCATTATCCACAGCAAACCCCTCTGTCCCTACCGCTGCACCAACCCAGACCAACGCGCCACCTCTTGCTTGTACCTGCAAGCTGCACTCCGTACGACCTCTAATCACTACAATCTACAAAAAGATTAGACTCACAGTGTAGGACCGAAATGGCGACAGAGGGGGGGGGGGTGAATGTCGCTCGCTTCAAAATCGCCCCCGAGAAATCAAACACTGATTTTTCAAAAAGATGCAAAACTAAGCACCTCACAGAAAATTAAAATTAATTTTGCTGAAATTTGGAATGCATGCGACACTGAAAAATTCAGCATAAATCAGAGACCAGCCAGTAAAAATTTTAACTGAAAATTCCACTGTTTGAACTGCATGCAAAATGGTCAAAGATCAGCAAAAGAAAGAAAAAGAAAATGACTCCTTGCCATTCGGATGATTGCACAGATGGTTGCTGGCCAAAGAGACTAAAGACAAAAGAACTACTAGCTGAACAAAGGGGTAAAGGAAAAACAGGAGGACAAAGCTGCAGCCGAACAACTGAAGATTGCCGAAAAATCAAGGTTGCAGAAACTGAGAATTCTGCTCCCAGCCGAAATAAAAAATTGGACCAAGGAAATTAACCCAAAAGAAGTGAAAAACTGCTGCAAAAGAGAGCTGCCGAAACACACCAAGAAATTCAGGCCGAACTGACAATAAGCTAACTGCAGCCGGCTGAACAGCTTCTCTTACAAAACCAAAGAAAAACTTAAATCTGCAAGTTCAATGGAATTTTGAGAAATGCAGATGATCTCCTCAGACCACAAGCAATAGACTATAATTCAAATAGCCTAGAGACCTCAAACAACAAGGGAAATGGACACCAACACAAGAAATTCAGATTTTTGGGAAAAACTGAAAATCAACAGAGGTTTCACCAAAATCCAAATTACTCCCCAATCGTTGATCCGTTGGCTATGAAATTTTGCAGATATGTTAGCAATAGCCATGGGATGATCCAGATCGAATTTCATGCCATTTCTCCAAGGGAATCAAGATTTACCTCAAAACCCTAGAAAGGAAATGCATGAACAGAGGAGCTAAGAAGGAAGAATCTGAGATTACTCAAGGTTTACTCTTGGGAATCTTGATCAAATGATCTTGAAGTGTTAACCCATCATGGAGCAACCCATTTTGGCCCTTTCCAGCAAGCAAGAACTCAAAATCAAGAAAGTCCAGAAATCAAGCAAATGGAGCAACGAAGAACAGAGAGCAGCACAAACAGGAAAACATCAGATTTTCATTCATTGAAGTAATAGGATCACAGAGGAGTCCCGATACGCATGGACATTAGAACAAGATGAAGGATTACATGACTCTCCACTCAATCCTCTCCTCTCCCCATCTCAATCCCTCAACCATACATGCTTGGAGAAGAGGGGACACAACACTGGCACTCAAGAAACCATCGAAGAGTCACACACACAGAGGGGACACAGCCCTGCTGTATACACCAACCCTCCACCAACTAAAGCCCTAAAGCCAAACCATCTCACAAAGCCTCTTTTGACTAGAGCTAACCCTAATTCCCCCCAAAATCCATACATGGGCATGTAGCCCCTCACAAGTATTTATAGCCTACGGCTAACGGGTCTCCGCCCCATTACGCCCGCTAAATCCAACGGAGCCCGCTCCCGCTTGTGCAGCCTTGCGAAATTCTCGATTCGCCCCTCCTGCACCTTCCGGGAAGCTTCCGCGCTCCTTGCCTCGCACGCCTCGCAACCACCTCGAGTCCACGTCGTCTTCGACACATCTCGACCGTTCTGACCTCAGCGCCACCTGCGCCTAGTCCGGTCCATCATGTCTCGCCACGACTCCGCCTCGACGTCCTGCAGACACACAGACAAGAAACACATCAAATAGCACCGCTCGATACATGAAAGCGTAAATACCATCATACTTACTACAGATGAAGTCCAAACCTGTTGAATCATCGGAATATGCGTCCTAATCCTATACGACTAAGTTTGACCATTTCCGACCGAGTCCGATTGCGCCATGCAACGACTCGACTCCGAACTACGCAAACCAAACTTGACTCACCTAAACCAATGTCAATTACTCATCATACACATGTGGTCACCTCCACATGGTTCATCAATCTCCCCCTTGATGAGTATATTGACAAACCCCGAAAATAGCGCAAAGTAGAGATGAGTTTGAAGAATCCAACATGGTCAAAAGAAGAAAAATGAAGCAAGTGACCATGTCGACAGAAAGATCACTAGAGCAACAACTGAAAGAGCAAATTGTTCTCCAAAGCTCTAAAATGATCCCAACTAGCTTTTTTTTCTAAAATGATCCCAACTAGCTTTTTCTGCTCTTCTCCCCCTTTTGGCAATAAACGCATCAAGAATGCAAAAGAGAGAAAATGATAGTCAACGGATGAAATGGCTGAAGTTTGATTATTCTAAGCATTTAGAGCCATGAGAATTATCCATAATGACCATAATGTAATACACCAAGCCATAACTCAATAAAAGGCTATCTAGATCATAACAAGATATGTATATCCTAGCTAGAACACATAGATGATGATCTGAAATGTAATGCATTTTATGAGCATGTCAAGTCATCAATAAGCAAAGTCTAACTAGAGATATCCAAGAATGATGCAGGCCATGTCAATAAGCTAAGCAGAACTAAGAAGCTACAATTGAGACCAAATAGAGTGCTATGCTCAAGAATGAAACATTGGTTCAAGTACTTAGTTCTTTTTGTAGCTTAAGCAAATTGAGCACATAAAACATTGTCTTTTGAAAGCATATGGTCGATTCCAACCCAATTTTTTGTTATGTGCTAGATCTCAAGCCTTATGCGACTACTCCAAGCGATAAGCTTAAGAAGATAGTCTAGGTCATCCAAAACTCCCCCTGAGTTCATGCCTAGTGCAATGGCAAGCCGTCTCATGAGAAAGAATTGGTGAAATCAGTTTTTTCGCACAAAAGAGATTATTTTGCTTTTTAAACATGTTGTACTAACTTATGCATCATCAAGAACTAATATAGCTCAACTTAAGGCTCAACAAAGATTCAACGCTCAACTAAGCTTATTTGACATGGCATGAATCATAAAAGGATAGCTCAAGAAAGACTAAACTTAAGTGCTAGCATGGCAAGTTTTAATTCAAGTAGATCAATTTTAATTCACTTATCATGGTAAAAGCTAGTCTACACATATGAAGTCATGATAAATCTAGCAAATAAAGCACAAACCATGGCAAGGTGTAGAGCATTGTACGCATGTCATAAAGGATAATAATCAAGGATCAATGTAGTTATATTACAATGCGAAATGCTAAAATGCAAGAACATCCAGCTCCCCCTCAACATGAGATGCAACTTTTAGTTCAAGTTGAGTTAAGTCAATATTAAGCTCCAGAAGCTCCCAAATGAACTCCCTCTGAACCAAAGCAATAAATCGAGAAGCTGGGAAAGAAAACAGCAAACAGGCAGTCCTTAAAGCATAGATAAGATATAGAGACAACTATGGCTCAGACAGACTCTCATCTACCCCATATGACTCCGGGACTATTAGCTTGACCGAAAACACACACACTAGAGAGCAAACACGCACCTGTCTACCCGAGGGTGGCCCAACCTCGCTAGAACCTACAAGAAGTGAGTGAGCTCAATCTAGTGAGTAAGAAACAACTAATAAGAAGCATCCTGGAAGCACAAGATAAGAGTAAGAAGTCTATGCAACTAGACAAGAGAAGCACTCTAACCTATGCTAGAAGGACTAAGCCCGATGCACCCAGTGCAAAGCGACGAAATGAGACGAAGCATAATCAATATAGAAAAGCGAGAAAGCCCAAAGCTCCCTTACTACAGTCCATAAGAACAAACCACCCCAAGCTCTCCCAGAGTGAAAACCTCGAACTATCCAATGGCTTGGTGAAGATGTCACCAACCGGTGGTCACTCTCACAAACCGGAGCACTATATCGCCCTTCTCTACATGGTCTCTAAGGAAGTGATAACGGATATCGATGTGCTTGGTCCGAGAGTGTTGCACTGGGTTCTTAGCAATGTTAATCGCAGAAGTGTTATCACAAAAGAGTGGAACACTGTCGATAACTAACCCAAAGTCCCGTAGGATTGAAGCCATCCAAAGAACTTGGCTACAGCAACTGGCTGCAGCAACGTACTCGGCCTTTGCGGTGGACTGCGCAACACCGGACTGCTTCCTCGAAGACCAAGAAACGAGAGAAGTGCCAATGAATTGGCAAGTGCCAGAAGTGCTCTTCCTATCTATCCTACAGCCGGCAAAGTCTGTATCCGAAAAGGCTCTCAAGGAAAGACAGGATGAGGAAGAGTACCAGATAACATAGTCAATGGTAGCTCGAAGGTACCGAAAGATGCGCTTCACCGCCTGACGGTGAGATACGCGAGAGAAGCACGAGCGAGCACACGCACACACGGAGAAGTGTATGTGCGGTCTCGAGGCGATGAGGTAAAGAAGGAGCCGATCATACTTCGAACTCTTTCGATCAAGCGGCTCGCCGTCCTCATCCGGGTCAAGATAGGATATAGAAGCCATGGGAGTCGACACAGGCTTACCATCACTCATGTCGAAGCGCCTCAGGAGGTCACGAGTGTACTTTCCCTGATGAAGAAATGTACCCTCCCGAGTCTGCTTGATTTGGAAGCCAAGGAAGAAGGTCAACTCGCCCATCATACTCATCTCAAACTCGGTGCTCATGACATCCGAGAACTGTGAAACTAGAGTATGGGAAGAACCGCCAAAGATGATGTCATCGACATAGATCTGGACGAGCAGAAGATCAGTGCCATGCCAGCGGATGAACAAGGTCTTATCAACTTTACCCATCTCAAAATCATGACTTAATAAGTAGGACTTAAGCCTCTCATACCAAGCTCTAGGGGCTTGCTTAAGTCCATACAAAGCTTTGGAAAGCTTGAAGATATGGTTAGGGTATTTGGGGTTTTCGAAACCAGGAGGCTGTCGGACGTAGACCTCTTCCTCAATAAATCCATTGAGAAAGGCACTCTTGACGTCCATCTGGTAAAGCTTGAAACCCTTACAAGCTGCAAAGGCAAGCAGGATTCTAATGGCTTCAAGTCTAGCTACAGGGGCAAAGGTCTCCTCGAAATCTAGACCCTCAACCTGGGAGAACCCCTGAGCTACCAGTCTAGCCTTGTTCCGAATAACCACTCCATCCTCGCTCTGCTTGTTCTTGAACACCCACTTAGTCCCAATAATATTGTGACCTCGCGGGGTCTCGACAAACGACCAGACCTTGTTCCTCTCAAAATTTTCTAACTCCTCATGCATGGCATTGACCCAAGACTCATCGGAAAGAGCATGAGAAACATCCTTGGGCTCAAAGGAGGCAATGAAAGCAGAATTGAGACAGAATTGAGATAAACCAGATTTTGAGCGGGTAACACGCTCGAACAGGTCTCCAATCATCTGCTCAGAAGGATGCCTTTTCTGGATATGCCGGGGAGGTCCAGGATGAGATGAAGAAGTGGCCTCTACCTCGTGAGCTGACGAGGTAGGAACAGAGCCACTAGCTCCAGAGGAAGAAGAAGGCATGGGCTGATCTCCTGGAGGTGCGGTGGAAGACGGCACCTCAAGGGGTGGATAAGGGACTGGATCGGGTAGACAACCCTCATCTCCATCGTCCTCGTCATCCACGAAGATGGTCTCGGACTGCTCTAAAGAACCTGAGATATCTGGTCTAGTCTCCGGACTGGCCTCGTCAAAGGTCACCTCACAGGTCTCTACCAATTTGCTAGACTCGTAGTTCCAGACCCTATAAGCCCGCGAAGAAGTCGAGTAGCCTAGAAAAATACCGTCACAGGAACGTGACTCGAACTTGTCTAGGTTCCCAGACTTCAGAATGAAGCACTTGCAACCAAACACACGAAAATGAGAGACGCTGGGCTTTCGCCCGTATCTCAACTCATAAGAGGTGTGGTGCAAGTGTGCCCGAAGAAAAACTCGATTTGAGACATGGCACGCGGTGGCTATAGCCTCAGCCCAAAACTTCTGCAGTGTAGAGTACTCATCAAGCATCGTCCTGGCCATCTCGACCAAGGTACAGTTCTTTCTCTCCACAACGCCATTTTGTTGTGGGACGTGCAGAGAGGAGAACTGATGCTCTACACCTGTCTCACCACAGAAACTCTCGAAGTAGGAATTCTTGAACTCCGTGCCATTGTCACTGCGGATCACTCGTAAGGCACCCGGGAGCTCAACAGAAAGCCTACTGAAAAGGCCTCGAAAATGTGAAAACGTCTCATCCTTCGAGGCTAAGAAAAACACCCAAGAAAACCTCGAATAGTCATCGACCACAACAAGGACATACCACTTCCCTCCTGCTGACCGCACTCGAGCTGGTCCAATAGTGTCCATATGGAGCGGTGTCACGGTGCATCGGTCATAGTAATCGTGTGACCGGAGGGTGAGAAGCGGCAACCATCTTGCCGTGCGGCATGGAGCGCAAACAAGATCTTTGACCATTTTGAGTTTCGGCAAACCACGAATGAGATCGTGGCCGCTAACTCGGGTCAAATGGTCAAATCCGATATGACCAAGTCTCCTATGCCAGGAAGTCAGATCGCGGGACTCCGAAGCAACCAAACACCGGAGAGGATCACCAGAAGACTCAGAAAAATCAGCACGAAAGATCCTCTCAAAACGAAATCCATAAACCGGACTACAGAAGAATCAAGAATTTTGCAATTGTTTTTCTTGAAGCTCACCTCGAAACCGTCATTGGTAAGCTGAGAAACAGAAAGCAAATTGTACCGCAGCTTACTAACCAAGGCAACATCCTTAAGAATAAAAGAGGCATTAACACGCACAGTACCTTTGGCGATGACGCGCCCAGACGAAGCGTCTCCGAAGGTGATCGTCTCATCACCTGGGGCGCGGGCTAGGGAGGAGAACCAACGGGAGTCTCCGGTCATATGACGAGAACAACCGGAGTCTACAAGCCAAACCTTCTCCTTCCCTACCCGGCGAACCTGAGTCAAACAGAGAGTAAAGTCTCAGTACTGGGGTAAATCAAGAGTGATTTTAGCACCCAATACTGAACAACACGTCGAGCAGATGAAGTAGTCAAGCACGACTGACCTCTATCTACCCTACGCTCTCTGTGACTCAAAGAAGCAGGAGGTCCGTGAGTAGACCTGAAGCTGTTGCGAGGTCCGACTGCTACAGGAAAGCGAGTCGAAACACCGGCAACACGCTGATCATGCCGTGGGTAACTGTCTCGACGGGAGAAACGAGATGTACCCTCAGAACGGCGGAAGTCACGACCAAGAGCAGCATGAGAACGAAAACCAGAAGACTCAGAAAAACCAAGTCCTCGATGCTGCCCAAACCCATCAGAAGCAAACCTGGACCTCGTACTAGTCTTAGGTGCACTCAGGATATGGGGCTGACCCTGAATACGCTTAAGTGCTTCTGCACGGTCTCTACGCACAACCCTGGCGCGCCTGAAGCAACGATCGACTGTGTGTCCATCCTTCTGACAGAAGGTGCAGTGGTACTTCACCTTCTGAGAGGTAGAAGTAGCACGGAGAGGTTTCGCCTTCTGAGAGGCCGAAGCTGCAGGTGGACTCACCTTGCTGTCAGAGATCCTTTGGACAAAGCCCGCTGATTTGAATTTGACCTCATCAGATCTGGGCTCGACCTCGATCACACCTCCTACTATGGGTCGGAGAATAGCAGGTGGATGCTTCCTCATATCCTCATAGAAATCATATCCTAGACCTTGATTGAACTTGCAAATCTTGGATTGGTCTAGAATAAGATTGAGCTTCTTCTTGCCTCCTACAAATCTCTCGAGAGTGTTCATAAGGTACTGACACTCCCGAAAGAGAGAGGTGCAAGAAGAGCAGGGGGAAGAAGAGATAGCAGAAGGTAAGGGAGCAGAAGAAGAACCAACAGTAGAGGAAAGAATGGCTTGTGCACGCACAGCCGACTCTGAGGGGACAGTCCTACTACTAGCAGGTTGGTTCACATTACTAGACGTCTCTACCTTACCCTAGGGCATCTCCCCCTTCTCAGCACAGACAATACAAGCAGAAGGTTGCTTCTCTAGTAGGTCCTTAGTCAGCTTCACATATCTCTCATCCAATGCAATCAAATCAGATTTTAGTTTGTTACAGTTAATGCATGGTGAGCTAACAGGGTCCTTAGAAGCAAACTGAGCCAACTTCCTATCATGATCAATCATATCTTGAAACTGTTTGGAGACAGCTTCAAGTTCAGCAGTTAACTTAGGACAGTTCAAGCATGAATCAATCGGCTCAAGTAAAGAAGCTTGTAGTTCAGCAATTTTATGATCTGCCCGTTTTAAGTTCATCTTCAAGTTATTGCAATTTTCATAGGACTCGGGCAGATCAAGGAGCATGTCATAAGGTCCTCTAGCAGCTATGTCCTTAACATCACATGAGGTGGGAGAAGTAGTCTCATCAGTAGTAAGTAGAGTAACAGCCATCCTACTCAATTCTAACTCAGCAAGCAGACTAACATTCTCCACCTTAAGCACATCAAGCTCAGAAGACAAACTATCATGAGAGGTCCTTAGTTTCTCCATGTCTCCAAGCAAAGCAGGACATGTATCACAGTCGTCACGGGAGGGAGCAGATCTAAGTGAAGTAATCTCACGTGACAGTCTATCTACTTCCTTCTCTAACTCGGTACACTTATACATAGCTCTAGCATGAAATCCACCTAGGTTAAGAAAAACATCATTAAGCTAGTCATAAGAAGGGAGTACCTCATCCGAGTCGAGTACAAAGACATTTGTCGCTCGATTCGCCCTCGAGGCCATGAAGCACATGCCGAGAAGTCGTCGCCGCCATCCTTGGGCTCTTGGTCACCCGCCCCGTCGTCGTCGCTCCATCCCTCCACCTCGCTGAGGTCGAGGTCGTCGAAGGCGGTGAGGACGCGGTGAAATAGCTTCTTGGCCTTCCCGAAGTCGCTGAACTTCTTCTTGCCCGGCGTCTGAGCTGGAGTCTTCTTGTTGCGGTTCTTGTCGGTGTAGTCGTTCTTGCCCGAACCGCCGTAGTCGTTCTTGCCCTTCTCCAGCTTGGGGCAGTTTGCCCGAATGTGGTTGGGGCCACCACACTCGAAGCAAATCACGGGTCCTCCTCTCTGTCCCTCCTCCTCTTGTAAGCATGGGAGAACTTCCGAGCTAGGAGGGCCAGTTGCTCATCCTCAAGCTGCTCTAACTGATCATCAGTTACGTCACATAGAGCAGCAAGGGAGAAACCGCAAAGCGAATCAGAAGAATGACCTGAAGCCAAGGTGGGATCGGTGACTAAAGCCATTGACTGAGACTTCGACTTACAAGAGACAATGTCAATCTCGTGCGTCTTGAGGCGCGAGTACAGCGCGTCAAGCGTCAAAGTCGAGAGGTCTGTGGTGTCCTTGATGGTAGTCACCTTCATCTCCCAAACGCGAAGGTCGAGTGCAGCAAGCATTTGACGAGCGTTGTCCGAGTCGGAGTATGTGAGACCGACAGCTCGGAGATTGCTCAAGATCTTGTGGAAACGCGCAAAGCACTAATCAAGGGACTCGCCAGCGAGCATTTCAAACTTGTTGTAATCTCGCTTGAACTGGTCCTGTCTCACCATCTTAATCCGGGTGGTGCCCTCATGGTATGCATCGAGGGTTTCCCAGATATCGAAGGCGGACGAAAGATGAGAGATGCGATCAAACTCACTACGACTCAGGCCCTGAATAATGATGTTCCTTGCCATAGCATTTGCCTCAACATCAGCCATGTTCCCAGCATTTATGTTCTCATCGGCAGGAACAACAAACTGGACCTTGACCTTGCGCCAGATGGCGTACCCCTGGGCCTGGATGTATATCTCCATTCGGCTTTTCCAGAAGGGGTAATCGATGCCATCGAAAACGGGCGGCTTGGTCGAGTACTTGTCCGTCGCCATGGCTCTTGAGACCGGTTAAGATCTATGGATTAGAGCTAACCGGCTCTGATACCAATTGTAGGACCGAAATGGCGACAAAGGGGGGTGAATGTCGCTCGCTTCAAAATCGCCCCCGAGAAATCAAACACTGATTTTTCAAAAAGATGCAAAACTAAGCACTTCACTGAAAATTAAAATTAATTTTGCTGAAATTTGGAACGCATGCGACACTGAAAAATTCAGCATAAATCAGAGACCAGCCAGTAAAAATTTCAACTGAAAATTCCACTGTTTGAACTGCATGCAAAATGGTCAAAGATCAGCAAAAGAAAGAAAAAGAAAATGACTCCTTGCCATTCGGATGATTGCACGGATGGTTGCTGGCCAAAGAGACTAAAGACAAAAGAACTACTAGCTGAACAAAGGGTAAAGGAAAACAGAGGACAAAGCTGCAGCCGAACAATCAAGATTGCCGAAAAATCAAGGTTGCGAAGCGAGAATTCTGCTCCCAGCCGAAATAAAAATTGGACCAAGGAAATTAACCCAAAAGAAGTGAAAAACTGCTGCAAAAGAGAGCTGCGAAACACACCAAGAAATTCAGCCGAATCGACAATAAGCTAATGGTGGCTGAACGACTTCTCTTACAAAACCAAAGAAAACTTAAATCTGCAAGTTCAATGGAATTTTGAGAAATGCAGATGATCTCCTCAGACCACAAGCAATAGACTATAATTCAAATAGCCTAGAGACCTCAAACAACAAGGAAATGGACACCAACACAAGAAATTCAGATTTTGGGAAAACTGAAAATCAACAGAGGTTTCACCAAAATCCAAATTACTCCCAATCGTTGATCCGTTGGCTATGAAATTTTGCAGATATGTTAGCAATAGCCATGGGATGATCCAGATCGAATTTCATGCCATTTCTCCAAGGGAATCAAGATTTACCTCAAAACCCTAGAAAGGAAATGCATGAACAGAGGAGCTAAGAAGGAAGAATCTGAGATTACTCAAGGTTTACTCTTGGGAATCTTGATCAAATGATCTTGAAGTGTTAACCCATCATGGAGCAACCCATTTTGGCCCTTTCCAGCAAGCAAGAACTCAAAATCAAGAAAGTCCAGAAATCAAGCAAATGGAGCAACGAAGAACAGAGAGCAGCACAAACAGGAAAACTTCAGATTTTCATTCATTGAAGCAATAGGATCACAGAGGAGTCCCGATACGCATGGACATTAGAACAAGATGAAGGATTACATGACTCTCCACTCAATCCTCTCCTCTCCCCATCTCAATCCCTCAACCATACATGCTTGGAGAAGAGGGGACACAACACTGGCACTCAAGAAACCATCGAAGAGTCACACACACAGAGGGGACACAGCCCTGCTGTATACACCAACCCTCCACCAACTAAAGCCCTAAAGCCAAACCATCTCACAAAGCCTCTTTTGACTAGAGCTAACCCTAATTCCCCCCAAAATCCATACATGGGCATGCAGCCCCTCACAAGTATTTATAGCCTACGGCTAACGGGTCTCCGCCCCGTTACGCCCGCTAAATCCAACGGAGCCCGCTCCCGCTTGTGCAGCCTTGCGAAATTCCCGATTCGCCCCTCCTGCACCTTCCGGGAAGCTTCCGCACTCCTTGCCTCGCACGCCTCGCAACCACCTCGAGTCCACGTCATCTTCGACACATCTCGATCGTTCTGACCTCAGCGCCACCTGCGCCTAGTCCGGTCCATCGTGTCTCGCCACGACTCCGCCTCGACGTCCTGCAGACACACAGACAAGAAACACATCAAATAGCACCGCTCGATACATGAAAGCGTAAATACCATCATACTTACCACAGATGAAGTCCAAACCTGTCGAATCATCGGAATATGCGTCCTAATCCTATACGACTAAGTTTGACCATTTTCGACCGAGTCCGATTGCGCCATGCAACGACTCGACTCCGAACTACGCAAACCAAACTCGACTCACCTAAACCAAGGTCAATTACTCATCATACACATGTGGTCACCTCCACATGGTTCATCACACAGCCTCGCTGATGGTGAAGGCGGCTGCTCCATCTGGTTTGGGCCTAGACATGCGCTTAACCCTGCGCCCACTACACAACCAGCCCCGGAACCTGGAGTAGGGTTTGCGACCAAGGACCAACCAAACACCGTCAAGTGCAAGTGGTTGCGGTGTCCTAGGATGCATCTCTGCGCAAACACGGCGGCGAAGGATGATTACAAGGGTGGTGCTGGGAGTGTTGGGAGGAAGCGGCCGGCGGTGTTCGTGTCCAGTGGGGCCTCCACCGCTCCAATTTCCAGGCGATTCAAGAGGCCACGTTAACTTGCGTGGTGCATGGAGATGTGGTTTCTCTTGTCACTGATAAGCTAGGTGAAGTTTGCATTCTTGGGAAGTATTCGGGTTGTGAGCATCGGTGGTGGAAGCAGATGTTTTGACGTGAAAGTGAAGCTATTTTGCAGGCTGTGGAGGTGCGAAGCGGCACGCGAGGAGCAATGGCATTCCTATGGTCGTGTTTCCGAAGTCAGTTTGCACCGGAGGGGATTTCAATACCTCAACTGCTGAATACCTTGTATCCAATGCTGGTTGGCAGTGATGTCTACATCTCTAGATTGGTAATAACGTAAGCACACTTCGGTGCCTTCTGAAGTTACAAAGTCAAGTTGCAGAAGAGAAAAGTACATGAATATCAACAGGGAGTTGTCACCATCCTGGAATGTTCAATTCTAGCTTGCGTTTGCTTTGCTTCCACTTTGCCTACTAACATCGGTGTGATCATTGCCCCAGGCTCCCAGCACGAGTAATAACTGAATATGCCAGATACATAAACAGTATGCAATGCAGCTGTAGTTCTCAGGATAGGATAGAGTGCAAATGTGCTATGAAAGAGGAATTGTAAGAAGATGCTCAATGAGATGGTTTATTCCATACATTATGTTTCCGCATGCTAACTTAATCAGTCATTACAAAGATAGTGATGGAACCACTTTGGTAATTTACACTGTTGCAGCATTAGAGAGAGAAGAAAACTTTAAAACAAGACCACAAACTAACATGATGGGGGTTAAGACCATCTGCTACCACAATATGTCAATATCTCCTGTTTGCGATCTTCTCATGCCTGCGAAACCACATTAGTTGATCTGAAACTCGCTGCTGGCGCGGACTTCTGTCACCTACTTGTCATACATATATACTTATATATACCAATATACCCTTACATATGTGTGTATGTGTAACACCCCGCTCATCCTTTGGACTCGGAATGTTACCACCATTGTATACTTTTACATTTTTTCAATTGCTAATTATTTTAAGCAAACTTTACTTTATTCATAATGCAGTGACCACTTTACAACATATCATTTTATGCAACTATTCTAACATACTAGTGGAGTTTTAACCTGCTACCCAAAAGCTGATATATGAAGTGCTGCTAGTACATGAAGTTATTCGTGTGCTACTCCCGCCTATGTATGATGTTCTCAATGATCACCTAAAAAAACAACAAAGTAAGAGTGAGTTCAAAGACTCAGCAAGTACAAAGTAAAACTGTAAATAACAGTTTCACAAATCAGTCCATAACCATCACGGTTTAATAACCACTTGTTTCCATTTAATATCTTTAAGTTCTCATCAACCCATCATTATGCATTTGCACCCGTTCTCTGTCATAATGCAAATGCACATGCATATGTATATGCACATGCACTTCTCTCTTATCTATTTAGCCTATACCGATATAGCAGAGCGAGCACCCGTCAATGCTCACCCAGGCCCGTCCTGTTTCCATGTGGTGATCACAAACCCGTCCTTTTTCAAAAGGGGACCACAGTAGCCCATTATTTTCATACAGGGACCTCAATCTCCACTCTCGTGGAGCGTCCACGCAAATTGGACAATTAACACTACAAAACTATCTCTTTTCATGACATGCATGCAATGCGAGTTCTCCATTTATGCATATCAACATGTCATGTCTCAACAATCATCATTCATCATTCGTCATCATATAATCAGAAAAAGTTAACTTACCATATTATGGTAAACAATGCACCATCATTCATCTAACAACAAACACTACCCGAACTTACCGTTTTACCATGCACTTGCCTGGTTAGTCTCGGGAACAATGCGTGGACGGCTCCCACTCGAGACCTCCACCTATACAAACATCAACCCAACTCAACACATCATATCGAAACTAGTGCTTAAGCAAGCAGCGACGACTCTAAGCGCATAACCCGACTTTGGCATAAAACGCACGAGGTTAAGGACCCATCGCGCAGGTTCCAAACCCCCATTTTTTCTTTTTCTCCTCTTTTCTTTTATTTTCTCTCTCTTTTTCCTTTTCTTTTTTCTCTCCTTCATCTGGTTCGGCCGAACCGGCCTCTCTATCTCTCCTCTTCCTCCTCACTCCCACCCCGACGTCTCCTCGTCTCCTCCCCAAACCCGGACTTGGAGGCACCCGACCCTAGGCCTGCCGGCCGCCGGACTACCTCCCCTACTCCTCATTCCCCTTGGCTCCTACATCTGACGTCACCTCCTGCTCCCTAGATCTGGCCAATCCAGGCAGATCTGTTGCTGCCCTATCGCCCGCTACTTCCTTCCGCATGCCCTGGTTCTGGCCCTGACCAGCATCGCTAGTCACTGGCACCAGCCACCTTTGGCTCCCCTCGGTCTGGGTCTTCTCCGGCATCCCAGCCGTCAGTCCCTCACCGGGTTCCCCTCAGCTCGGCTTCCTCGGAGGTCGTCGCCGACTAGGGTTGCCATGGAGGTCCGCCCCGGCTATGGCCGAGCACCAATGCTCCGGTCTGCCTACTAGCTTGCTGTGGTTTCACCTTTACTTTGCATACTACCCAAGACAGTCCAACACTCCCTCCCCCTCCTTACTACAAGCATTTTATTTTGGATTTAGCTACTACTTTTGCCTTGCTCTGTTCTTAAAAACACACAGCTGGGAAGGCTTAAGGTGGCTGTCGTGATGGGACTTGGTGGAGTGCATGTGTCGGGGAGCATGCACTGCCATCCAAGGGCACACGACGGTGCTACGGGCTCACCGCCGATGTGTTTGAAAGGACAAGGAAAGGGTTGGGAAAGAATAGAGGCTTACTGTCGAATGAAAGGGACTGGGGGTGGACGATGATTTAAACACCCTCCCCTTGTCATTGCCAATGACGTCAACTCACTGTCACCACCCTTGCTCCCCTTCTTTGAGCCTTTCTCCTGCCTTCCTCTTGTGTCCTGGCTATGGGATGGAAACAAGGTAGCTTACCTTGAGCTTACCCTGTGCCAATCGAATGGAAGGATTGTGTGGGGGGGTTTGGATATGTGGGAAATGGAAGGAGAAGGAGATAGAGATGGCTGTTTTCTGGTGCTTGCTCTAGTGGAAATGGTTTCCTTTTTCCTCTCTTCTTTCTTGTCCCCTTTTATGGCTTTGCTCTCTGAATAAACTCTTGGCTGGGGGAAGGAAATGGGAGTGAGGCTTTGTAGCTTTGGCTAGGAGATGGAAATACAGTGATGCATTGTACATACTGATGGCCTTGGGCTTAAGAAGGAGCTCCGGTTGGCTCCTCCCTCCACTACCTTGTGCATTGCCAAGTTTGCCCTTCCCATTGGGGCCTTGGCTGGTCATGTGCCTCATGGACCTTTTGGTCCAAGGGTGGCTCTGCACTGTTTGGGGCTTTCAACAATGATAGGTAAGTCGATAATAGAGGGTATTGGCTAAAATTTTCTACCGAATGACAAAGCCCACATAGCGAGAGGCGTTGACCGGCCCCAGACAGTCTGGGAACCTCTGTGAGTGCTACTTGTATTCGGCATTCTAAAAACCAATAGGTCTAACGACAAAACTCTACTTTATTTCCTTTATTCTCCCTTGGATGGTTTCATTTCTCACTTTTTCTTCCCTTTGCATTTTGGTGGTTTTACAGTATGCATTTGTTTGTATCTATATAGGTGTGATTTACATGCCTATATTCCAACCAGCCCACTACCGGCTCGATTGTCCCCCTTATCTACTCCTCTCCCTCTCTTGCACTTGGTTGCGCTCCCTGAGTACCTTCCCTGCCACCATACGCTGTCGCCCCCTCCGTTGGTCCCGGCAATGGGTTGCCGGCCTCCTAGCGGGATGTCGCTGCCCTCCCTATGTGCTCCCCTATCTCCAGCTTGCACCTCTATTGCACCGCTCCCCCTGGTTCTCCCCATAGCTACCGTCCCCAGACCCTAGCTCAGATCAGCTGCTGCCAGCTTTGGGACGCCGCCCCGACTCCCCAGCAGTTAGATCCGCGCCCTACAGTTGTGGTTCCATCTCTGATCATTGGGATTCGACTCTCCTCCACTCCCCCTCTCAATTTACTTTCAATTTCCTCTTTTTTTCTTTTGATTTGGTTTTTGATTTGGGGATTTACTTCTTGATCTGTTATGATTTGTGTGGTGGAGTTGTGTGTTCAAACTTGGCATGTCGTGATGGGGCTCTAGATCTCCTCATGCACTAGGGAGCAAGTGGAGGTTGTCGGGTGCACATGGGTGGCCGACTACGGGCATAGTTAGCTCTACTGTGAGCCCTCCCTCTACTATTTACTACCCCCTAGTTCTCTCTTCCTCTGCTCTATTTATGGATACTACTGGCTCGAGTGCGAGGCATGTGCTTTTTGGGCTACATGTGCTGTAGTCCTGACAGTGCCAACAGTGATGGGGATAAACTTGGGGTATCTTAGCCGATCATGTCAGGCTTGATTTGGCGTGGTCCGCATTCCTCCTCTTTATCCTAGGTGCACGTGGTTGCTTCTCCTCCTCAGCTATCCCTGGTCCTAGCTTCCTTGTTCTTCGGTGTGGCCTTCTCTTCTTGGCCCGTCTCCTTCTCTTTAGCGCCACCTCCTTCCCTTGGTCTGGCTCTTTCTCTTCAGCTCTGCCTCCTTCCCTGGTCCGGCTCCCGCTGTTCACTCCTCCATCTTCTCGTTCCCTTGCTTTGATGGGTTGGATTTAGAGGAAATGTGGGTGAATCTGGATGATGGCAGTGCGCTACTTACCTTGGTTGTGTTGTGGTTCTAGGTGACTAGTACTCCCTCTCTCTCTCTCTTGGTTCCTCGTTGGTCCTTATCCATTCTGCTTGTGCAAGGTATGAGATGGGTGGTGAAGAATTTACAGGTGTCTACAGGGTGCCATGTACTTTAGTAAACCATACGGCTGCAATAGGTACCGACTGGCCTCGTTCGGTCTGGTATCTCGATGAATGATTTGCCCAATATTATTATTCCAAAAAGGGTTCTGATGACAATATTCATTTTATCCTACTTTCTTTATTCTGTTCTTTTTCTTGTTGACGTTATCATCTCTTCTTGCAAGTATTTGAGGCCGTGCTAATGTGAATTACCTCGAAGAAATTGTCACTTGTGATTGTATTGAGTTGCATCCATTTATATATGTGGACATGGATGTACAATTTCCTTTATATACCTAGAATGTATAAAATTGTAATATTCTGAATTGAGTTGTAATGAAATGGTTCTTCTGGGTGTATGCATTTATTCACTGTTCTTATGTTTCAATTTGGTTTGTTGCATAATTAAAGAACTTAATTTGCCTCGTAATTTATTTATTAGTTGTTTAATTTGGTTTAGCTCCATAATTCATTGGTTTGAAGTTAATTAAGAACGAGTCGGTTTATAAATCAATAACTCATACATAACGTACAGATCTCACATCAGA
The DNA here is from genome assembly GCA_036346575.1 of Dendrocalamus sinicus. Classification (NCBI taxonomy): domain Eukaryota; kingdom Viridiplantae; phylum Streptophyta; class Magnoliopsida; order Poales; family Poaceae; genus Dendrocalamus; species Dendrocalamus sinicus. Next base: position 18,098,231 of record CM070650.1, read on the forward strand.
ACAGATTGCCTGAGCAAAGAATGGAAAGACATGTGTGTACAGTATAGATTTCTGGAGCAAAGAAATCGACTAGGAGTTGGTTGGCTCATATGTAGGAGTGGAAACGGATCGGATACGGTCGAATAGTCTCAAATACGAATACGAATCCATATTTTTAAAACGAATACGAATACGAATTCGAATATTTCAAATACGGATACGAATATTCTCGAATACGAATACGGATATTTTCGAATACGGATTTTCTCGGATACGAATATCGGATAAAACGGATTCCTAACGGTTTTGCCGATTTTTCATCGATTTTTGACCGGTTACCAGTTTTAAACCGCCTAAATTCAAGTTTTGAATCACAAAATTTGTACGGATTTTTCATGGGTTCTAAAAACGGATCGAATACGAATCGAATAGTCTCGAATACGGATACGAATATTCTCGAATACGAATACGAATACTCTCAAATACGGATACGAATATTCTCGAATACGAATACGAATAATTTCGAATACGGATTTTGCTTACCAAATTCGGATTTCTCTCGGATATGAATATCGGATAAAACGAATTATCCGTTACCGTTTTCCACCCCTACTCATATGGGACAACTATTGCCTAAGCTAGTGATCTCTACAAGAACAAAACACATTGCCTAAACTACTGGAGGGAAGACAAGCACCCAGAGACGACGAAGGACGTTTCAAGTAATGAAATGCTTCGGAGAGTTGAAAATAAACATAGATCGGGAGTTAAAAATAAACATAGGTCTGGAGATTTTAAACAGTCATCCAGATCCCGTTTTGCTGCCGATGAAAGATCTAATTTGGGAGGGGACAACCAAACCTATTTGAGATTTTTCGACTTAACATGGCCTACGCAAATAGCCTTAACCATGTCCTGCTCATTTCGGTTTCTCTGTTGGTCTTTTAGATTCTAACTTCTAGTTTCTTAATTTCATCTTTTCTAGCTTTTTGGTTTTTTTACCTTTTCTTTTTTTTCGTATTCCTTTGCATTGTCCATGATGGCTAACCTATTTTTCTATTTTTAATTTTTTTAAATTTAATTACATCAAAAAACCACTAATAACTACAGTACAAAATAAATCACCTACAATACTAAACAGTGAAAAAAAAAGCTATAAACAAAACAAAAGCCCGAATAAGCCGCCCCTACATACTTACCAAATCTCAGCGAATTACGGCCCTATTCTTTTCAACTTCTAAAAGCTGCTTTTTGGCTTTTCTACAGTAACTAGCTCTTTAAACGGAGTATCTTTTCAAGATAGGGTCTACTAGTTAATTGTAGTACATACTTTACTGACTTTATTTATGTCACCAAAAACTGCATGTGAGTTTCTGTTACTCTGTAATCTCTCGCATAAACAGCCTAAAAGTCACAAGCCGCAACCAAAAACCCTAAGCCGCAGCCAAAAAGAACAGACCCTACAAATCCGGCCCATTTAACTCCACGACCACATTGACAGCAGAGATTGGCCATCATGCTGTTGACTTTTGAAGAGCAATACAGTGGCTTGTCCACGTTTGATTGATGTGAAACATGCTGAACCATGTTACAAAACTCCCGAATAGATTTATTGTTTCGTTTAGGTTTCTGCTGCAGTTTTATAGGTTCAACGGCAATGAGACTCAAATGTCACCTGTTTTATGTACATTATTGTGTAATAACTTGCTAACTTGTTCTCCATCTTAATTTTCAGGAAACTGCCATAGATGAATATTTCAAACCAATTGATAAGAATGCTCAGATCATAATGGACATGCAAATGGAGAAAGCTGAGAAGCAAATGAAGGAGATGGCAAAAGTCATGCAAGAGCAAATAACAGTGCAAAGAGAAATCGCAACGAAGAGAGCTGAGGCCACTGCCATAGAGTCTAACGACAACCAAGTGAGTGAAAAATGGCTGATAGTCCTCCAAAACAAGAAACAATAAAATAGATACTGGTCACTGTTACTCTTATTTGTAAGCAAGTTATTATGTGCACAAGGACTCTTTACATAGACTTGCCAGGCTAGGTAATAAGTATGGATGTAACGTTAAGACAATTGCCAATTTTGTACCTACGAGGGGCTATTATTTTCTCTGGGCAGAACTCTTGATTTGTGTTCTTTCCTGTTCAAGATTGTAAAATCACGGGCATTTTGCGCAGTGTGATATTGCCTGGAAAATTGCACTGTGTGCACACCCAAAATTTAAGTCGAATGTGCCATTTTTACATCAGTCTTTAATTTTGTATATTCGCAGAGGTGCTGCGTGCCTTCATCAACTCATTTTTGAGAATAGAGGGTTGCATTGAATCGGATGGACTCTGTACCTTGCTAATTTAGTTAGATACCAGTGATTCAGATTTTGCACATAATGTGATTTGTTTCTCGAAATAGAATAGGATGAGATATGATCTGGGTGCTAATCTGTCAGCTGTGCATGTTGGTTACTTGACATGAAGCATGAAGTATCCAATGCAATCTGGACTTTGTGGTTTGTATGTTGTAATTTGATCTTTAGTTTAGTAGGCTTGGTGCCTTTGTATGAAACAATAAGTATATTAGTTTATATAAAGAATAATGATTACATTGTCATCAAATGGTTCCATAGTGTAGTGGTAAGCACTCCAGACTTCGAATCCCGGTAGGACCTTTCTTTCCCATCTTTTCTGTTTATGCTTCCGTCTTCAGGTAATGTTTTCTGTTTTATACTATCTGTTTTTTTTCCTTCGGTTCTGTACCTTTTAGAGTTTTTATAAACAAGCGGTGAACTTCTGCATGTTCGTGTATACATGTAATGAAAGTATGAAATGGTTAAACTCTTTTTCTTCAAAACCAAAGAGGAAAGAGACCCAACAAATATTCCAACTTGCATTTGGTATATCTAGGTTCAGAGGAGACAGCTATGAGCTATCGGGCAAAAGGATACAACCAGGTTCAGCGAAATTTGGAATTCCTCAGTGAAATAGCATTAATTGCTAATCACAAACTTGAATGTATCCTTTTGATACAGTTTTATTTTATACATGATACGGATGCATTGGTAATAAGCCTTTGTCAGTCCAATATTTCAACCTCTATTTTCCAAGTGGAAATAGATGCGTGCATGAAAACATCTCATCGTAATTGATGCATTCATGCAAGTCGCACAAACAAACTTCACTAGTAGAAGAATGTTTCACAAGCGGCCAGGCAACACACAGCCAGACATGTAGCAAGGTCGATGCGCATGCAAGCACACAGCCATACATGCAGCAAGGTCGATGCGCATGCAAGAACATAGCAAACACAGGCACACTTGCTTAGCCATGTAGATGCACACAGGCACACATACCTGCTGCTTACTTATTTCAAAGCACTGAATCGCAAGCCACACACACACAAATCGGCCAGGACAGGCCTGTGCAGACACACACAAACCAGTCTGTTTATTGTTTCAAACACGTAGCCACCTCGGCCACGAAGGTAAGAGCCACCATAAGCCCGTACCTTATTGTTTAAGCAGCAGATAGCGAGCAAACCAACCAAACGCATTCATCAGCAGGATATTCCATCACTCATTCACTCTACTGTCACGATGGAAGATTCACAGCAGCGAAGTGCAGTGCAGAGTTCACCTAGGCAATGTGAAAGGCAGAGAAATGAAGAGTGAATAATTGAGCAAACTTATTAAAGGATGCAATCGGTATCAGAATTAACGAAAGTTGATGTATTCACCAATGTACAGAGTACCTGAGGACGGAGACTCTGGGCAGTTTCTTCTTGTAGTAATGCGAGTGGCACTTCTCAAATAGGGAGTGGTCGTGGCCGGCCTCCACCCCGTCCCACTCCAGCGCGTCCCACACGTCCTTCTCTATCTCGACGGTTGGCTTCTTCTCGTCTTCTCCACGGGCTTCCATGGTCGGCAGCCGCCGCAGGCCCCTGCATCCTCTGATCCTGATGGTCTCAAGCGTGGGCGCCACCATCTTGACCTCGCATATCTGTTGCAGCATCGGGAGGTCGTGCAGATGGATGGTGGTCAGCTTCGGGAATGCTATTTCTTGCGGGCACTCTTTGTCCAGTACGAAGACATGCCTGAGGTCGCCGCAGTGGATGATGTGGAGGGTTTGCAAGCTAGGGAAGGAGGAGACCCACACCGGGAGCACGAACTGGAGCCTGGGGCAGGAACGCAGGTGTAGGTGCTGCAGATTTTTGAAGGACCTGTCTCCAATCAAATGGGAAGCACCTTTGCTCCAAATGCAACGGGCCATCAGGAGATCTGACGCCCAGAAGGTCTCCAATGGAACAAAACTACGCGACTCTGATGGAAAGACGGTAGCCAACTTGGGGCACCTCTCCATGTGGCACCGCCTGAGGTTAAAATGCCAACTACCTTCAGGCATACTAGCACTGGTCGAGACGTCATGCACATGCAGGGATTTGGCATGCCGTGCTATCAGCCAACCTAAATCATTGCGGGGAGAATTTGCTTCCAGTCCGCTCTCCACATTGAGGCTCCCTTGAGCTATCTCCATATGACGATCCAACTCTATGGATGGAGGTTGTGGGAAAGCATGCATCGGAGCATCACCAACCATGCTAATAACATCACTATATTGGCCGGCTGGAACAAGATGCTGCAGTTTCACTTGACCACTAGGGGCAATCTTCTCCTTGCAAGTTACTTCAAGTCTGACAACCCCACTGTACAAAGGACAAGAGGTGATGTGGATATTGAAATAAACATCCTCAATGCTTCCCTCTTCTCTAAAATAATATTCATCAATTGGAACACGCAAGGACCGAGCAAGCCTCGCGTCTGCAATAATGGCATGAACCTGCAGCAGGAATGATTTATTCAGATCAACTGATGGCCGAGGACACTCAATTCCGCCTCGTGTGTCTATGCACAACAACTCCAGGTCGGGCTGCATCTTGGAACCACTCGTGTCCCATCTTATTGCACGAAGGCGCTCACAACCCTGCAGAAATAGTCGCTTGAGTCCTGGGACATCCACCACCATAGTATTAAAGTCAAGTATCCTGATTGCAGTTCCAGAGAGGTGCAGCTCAATGAGATTGTGTAGCCCACGTAAGAACAGATTCTCCAATCGTGTGCAGCCTTCTAGAGAGATCTTGGAGGTTTTGACTTCCTTCATGTCCGCCATAGTGGAAGGACGAACATTTTCATGAGGTAGCTCAACAGTTGGTGTCCAGTGGGATGCTGGTCCATAGCCGTCAAAGCTGAAGGACCTTAGCAAGTAAGGGATGTGAGATCTGGACCTGGCCGCATACCTAGGTCCAGCCGGGTTTTTACTCCCCGGGCCACAGGTCTACATGGGCGGAACACAACCAAGCCCACGGAGCAACGGAGCAACAACCTTATAAGTGGTACTGGGCCTTCTCCCCCCAAAAGACTAGTCCAATGGGTGGGAGCTCCCCCACACTTATAAATTGTGCTTTCTCCTCTTCCACAACCAATGTGGGATTATTCCCAACAATCTCCCCCTCACACATTGGTTGGACACATCTACAACCATGAGGTCCAAGGAGGTGTTAGGCACCTAGGCTCTGATACCAAATGTGAGATCTGGACCTGGCCGCATACCTAGGTCCAGTGGGTTTTACTCCCGGCCACAGTCCACATGGGCGGAACACAACCAAGCCCACGGAGCAACGGAGCAACAACCTTATAAGTGGTACTGGGCCTTCTCCCCCCAAAAGACTAGTCCAATGGGTGGGAGCTCCCCCACACTTATAAGTTGTGCTTTCTCCTCTTCCACAACCAATGTGGGATTATTCCCAACAAGGGAGCCCATCAGGGACAACAACATTTTCTAGCCCATTGCATCCATCAAGAACAAGCACCTCAAGGCTACTTGCCTTTGATAGGCTATTTGGTAGAATATCCATCTCACCATTGCCAGACAAGTCCAGTATTTCCAGTTTTGTCTTGTCCAAGAAGGAGTTGCTTGTGTCTACTGATTTCGCTTGTCCACATGTAGGTTTGATTATTCGGAGCTTGTGAAGGTAAGGTACTCGTCCCTGTAATTGACTTGCGTATTGCCAGCACCTGACTCCCTCTACATTTAGCTCCCTTAGGTTAGTCATGAGATCCATCTTTTCTTCGGATAACATCTCATCCCAGTCTGTGTGACGTAGGTCAAGCACCCGTAGGCTAAGCACACATGCCCACTCTGTATGGCCCTCTCCTTCACTTGTTTTGCTGTCTTTGCAGTGGTCTAGTCCCAGAAATCTTAGACTGTGACAATGAAGGAAAGGAGGTGATGCAAAATTAAATGCACAAGAGGAGAGAACCACCACACCAAGGTTGCTGGAATGTGCAAACAAACCATTTGGTATTGTCAGGGGTGAGTCGGATCTTTCGAATGCCAAGAAAAAAGAAGATGTCTCTGGAGGTATATTAGCATGCCCACATAGGTTCTTCGAGGTGATTGAAATCCGGCGGCATGGATCCTTTAGATAGGCATCATCATCTTTAATTACCAAGAAAGAGTGAGGCTTCATGAATTTCTTAACTATATCATCAAATTGATCGATATTGAAGTCCCATCTTGTCTCGGGGTAAAGTGCATTAGTAATCTCCCTTGCTATGTCCTCTTGCATGATGCCGTCACATATCCAAAAGTTTGAAGCATGAGCAGCCCAGTCAAATTTGGTGCTGTTGTGAAAACTATAGTGCAGGAATAGTTCATACAAACAACAATCAGCGACCATCTCTCGACTGATGCCCCGCATGCACGGATAGCGAGTAACTATGCTGGCAGCCTCTTCACACAGCAGTGCATAAAATTCTTCACTTGATAAATACCCTAAGGGGTCAAGAGCCAAGAGGTCGAGGTTCCCTAGTTTGCCTGCTAGTTCTTTCAAGTCTTTTATGGTCAGCAGCCTCCTTCTGAAGGTCCATATCATTTTGCTGTTGTTGGCACTGTCAAATGTAAATGTAGGAACACCAAAGCTATTTAAATCAATGGCGTCGTCAGTCCCGTTATGAAAAACCACCACAAATCTACTGTCCTTTAGAATTTGATGGATCGCTCTTGAGACAGCCAGTATCTCATCCCTCGAGCTTTCATCAATTCCACGAAAATCATCATCCTCATCCTGCTGTGGTCAAGTTTCAGCTCCACTGCAATTGCCCTCTGCATTGTTCTTCTACCCTTCCACTCTGAGCAATCTATATGAATTATTCTGTCAAAGCATAATTCTGGTGTGGTTCTTCTAGACGGAAGCACTTCTGCTATGGATCTAAGGACCGTGGACGCTCCAAGTCCACTCCAACCATGATAATAGATAGCACCGTCGTTCGGAAGATCTCTAAATATCACCTCTCTGGTAAAAAAAGGGTAATTAAGTTAGAAACACCTTTGCTAGCTGCAGCATTATTTTAATTTATAGCAACGCATACGCTGAGAATCGGAATGAATAAGCAATGGGTACGTGCATCTGCTTACGGCTGCCCGGGCCCACGGCGAAGTAGTTCCGGTGAGTAATATTTAGGCGTGTACAGACGGTCTAATTGCTAGTTACAGACGGTCTTCCGTGCATTCAGATTTTCTTTTGTGGGCATTTTACACCCCACTCATTTCGGTTTAAACTTTTAGTTTCTACCTTATTTTTTACTATTTATAAATTTCGTCTTTTTCTAAACTTTTAGCTTTTTTTGAGCTTCTTTGCTAATTCTTTTTTTCTGTATTCGTTTACGTTGTCTGTGATGAGCTAACTTATTTTTTTTCTATTTTTAATTTTTTAAATTTAATTATGCCAAATAAGTCACCTTTAACTATAGTGTAATTTCAGCCCGTTACAGTACAATTTTAGCCATAAATCACTATTTTTCAGCCTAACTAAGTGGGGCCTAAATTAACTCATCATTCGTCCTTGATCGATCTTGTGTACGCACGTGAGATACACTAGGCTGCAAAATGCTCTAGATTCATGAGAGCTACTTGGATTTGTTCAGCTTTCTTCTATTCGTGTCGACATTGACTTTAAGGAATGACCTTTTTGCTAAGCTATCCTTTTCAAAACTAGTGGAATTGCTGGTGCAATTATGTGGCTAAATATTACAACACTGTATTTATCATACAACTCTAATGCCTTATAAAAAAAATATAGTTATATTCGTTATACAATGTTGTACAATTGTGACATATGCAAGGATTTTTTATCGGCCGAAAACCAGTTTTACTGGTGACCCTCGGTAAAATTTTAAACCGGCTCCAAAAAATTTGTTTTGCATGAATTTTGTCAAATTTAGAAGAAATTTTTGCCAAATTTTATTTTAAGAATTTTGGCCATATTTTCAACCGATTTATGGTGAAAAATCGGACAATTTTTTAAATTCAAATTTTGATTAGAAAATTTCAGCCCAAAAATCTTTGAAAAATTTCAATTTTCGACCATACTGGTCCTACCTCCCCCTCCTGGTTAAAATTTTAAACCGGCTTTTTAAACCCTGGACATATGTAATATCTATTAGATGAATCCGCACCATTATAATTTGGCCCCACCAAAATATGTGATGCAGATTAATTATTATAATTTTCTTTCGATTAATGAGAACTGGATATTTTTTATTAAGAGTAATTAGTTTTTCTGAAATTGAAACATAGCAAATGTAGGCCAAAAATTATAGAAGTAGGAAGGACGCTGTTGAAGAGGGCGTCCACAGGTGGACTCATTGGATTTTTTTTCAAAAGCTTGACTCACTGAATTGAAATACGTTTTTTTGTTAGTTACTATTTTTTTCTTTTCTAGGTGCAATTGAAATAAAGAGATAATTGTTCTTGCATATGTCGAAGGGGAAATCCATATGGTGTTGCAGGTGATGAGTACAATATCTATTTATTACTAAAAGTTGATGACACACGTTTTAGAGTCGCTTAGAAAAAAGAAGATATTCTAGAATTCTCATGAAAAAGCAAAACATCTAGCCCTTAATTTAGTGGACCCGAGTTATAACGGTTCATATTAAAAGAAGAGTCCACGTCAAATACAATCCAAATTAAGAGAAATTTGGAATTAAAAATAAAACAAAATTAGTAATTTGATTTTCATACAACTTCCAAAGTAACATATATAAATAACTAAATTTTGGAATAATAACTAAACGAAATTTAGCTAATTAAAAGAGAGTTCATATTAAGTACAATCCAAATTAACTAAAATTCAGAATTAAAAATAAACAATACTAATAGTTGATGACAGACATTTTAGAGATGTTAATGAAAAAGAGAATATGCTAGAAATTCTCACAAAAAAAGACATCTAGCCCTTAATTTAGTGGACCAGAGTTATAACAGCTTAGATTAAAAGAAAGAATCTATATCAAGTACGATCCAAATTAAGGAAAAATCAAAAATTAAAATAAATAAAAATTAGTAATTTGATTTCCATACAACTTCCAAAGTAACATCCATAAATAAATAAAATTCGTAATAATAATTAAATGAAAATTAGCAAATTAAAAGAAAGAGTTTATGTCAAGTATAATCCAAAATAACTAAAATTCAGAAGTAAAAATAAAATAAAATTAGTAATTTGATTTCCATATGAATTCCAAAATAAACCTAAAAAATAAATTTGGAATAATCATTAAAATAAAATAGAAATTGGTTATTTTATATGAATTCCAACCTATAACTAAAAAGAAATCTGTGCATGTATGATCCAAACATATGCAAATTCAGAATAAAAATTAAAGAATGATTAGACATTTGATTTGTAAATGAATTTGAAACTTAAATTATAAAAAATTTAAAATTTGTAAATCTATACTAATTAGACACTCTGACGAAGCTCCCGTATTTAATCAGAAAGATCTAGCCATCTATCTCGCGGAACTAAGTTAGAATAGCTCAGATTAAAAGAAAGAATGACATGTCAAGTATAATCCAAATTAACTAAAGTTTGATTAGCAATAATAACTAAAGTTCATCTCAAGTACAATCCAAAAAAAACTAAAATTCATGGAAGAATATAAAAATAAACAATTTGATTTCCATATGAATTCCAAAGTAAATCCACGAAAAAACAAAACCTATCTATTATATACTAAAAGTCGATTTCATGAGATTTATAGTTGCTAAAATAGAGAAATAAGCTAGAAATGCTCAGAAAAAAGAAAAGCATCTGTTCCTTAATTTAGTGGACCCTTATTATGGTCAGTAAATAATCACCAGTGGATGTTTTAGATAAAACAAGAAATCTAATAAGACAAGGCTGCCCATTATAGATTCTAAATAAACCCAATATATAAAAAGAATCGTTGATGACCCACACTAAAATCCATGTACCAGAGGAAAAGAAATATATGGATGTGCAAAATAATTGAGTAAAAGTCATCTATGAGAAAAAAAAATAGCACTCGGCATGAAAGAAACAAGATCTATTCTACTGCACACTTCCCAACATTCTGTGTTGTACAACTTTGAATTTTTTTCTAGAATTGCCTTTGATGTGATGGATTCTAATGAAAGTCAAACCATATCAACCATTGAGTATTATGTATCATACAATAAAAGTTTAGGATGGTTGATTACATTAGTTGAAAAAAAGAGAAGTATTGTAGAAATTCTCCCAAAAATAAAAAGAAATATCTTGCCCTTAATTCGGTGGACCCTAATTATGTTTAGCAATCCATAGCCGATAGATGTTACATGATAAATGAGAATAATTGCTAGAAATTTAAAAAAAAGGAAAGCATCTAGTTTAATTACGTAGACCCATCTTATGATTAACAAATCATAACCAATGATTTTTCTTGATCTATGGAATTGCACATGAAATTGGTTTGCACCATGATATGCATGCATATGTACGTATAGTTGAAGAACTCTTGTATAAAATTAAGACATAAGATGTTAAAGATAGAATTGAACTCAAACAATCCACGCACAGAAACGAACTTATCTACAATATCCATTATAACTTGTGTGCCTTTAATTGTATTAATATGGATACAACTATTGTCTATTATTGAAGATGCCGATTAAAAAATTATAAAGCACAAGTATTTCCTCCCAAAGATATAATCTGTATTCTTTGTTTTAACATATATTACTATACATTAATATCACAAATAAAACCAACTCTACAAACATGAAAATTAAATCGAATTGATAACATTCTAAAATTCTAATGTTTGAATTATTTCATGTGATCAGCTGCTCTTTATTATAAAGTTCTAAGATGCAAAGATCCAGATCCATTTGTAGAAGCATCATTTGCTTAAGCATAATCTAATGATGATCTGAAGGACTATATGAGAAGGTATATGGTTTTGTTGTGATGAACCATTGTCATTTTGGAGGAGTAAAAATTTGGGATTTGTAGATTTGTAGATTTTCTCGACAACCTGCATAAATGGATGATTTTAGGAACTTTGAGTCATATGATGATTTGGTAATCTAGGCCATTGTTATAGTCTACATGAGATATGTTATTGCTAATGTGCGTCAAGTTGTGAAGAACTTATATCCGAAAATGATTTCTTTGTCGTTATATGTGCAGGATCGCTTGGAGTCAACTATGGTCAATGGTATGGATTGGGGCTACGCTCATAGAGGAACCGAGGCCCAGAATGATCAAGGATATTGGATGAGATGGTGACCTCAAGCATATCATGAGAAAGGCAAAAAATATTGAAGGCGAGTTCGAACGGTGGAATTGCACCATGTATCTTGGTCGGTCCATGTAAGGGTGGAAAAAAGTTTGAAACTCGCAAGCCAGCTCGGCTCGTTAAGGGCTTGGCTTGACTCAGGTCATACTTGGTCCCTTAATGAGCCAAGTTGAGCTGGCAATTTAGCTCGTTCCTTTAATGAGCAGAGCCAAGCTGGCTCGTGAGTTACCCGTTAACTCGTTTAGCTCACCAGCAGCCCAGCCCACTGAAGTGCAAGTGCAACCCTAATTTGCTTGGCCTTCCTAACTTCCTTCCCCGATTCACCCCGCCCTCGCAGCCACAGTCCCGCAAGGCCACACGGCCGCTCGCCAGCCCCCGCTTCCGCCACCTCCTGCTTCGGTCCCGGCCTCCCCCTTTCACCACCTCCTACTCCGGTCCCGGCCTCCTGGCTCTCGCTTCCTCCACATCCTCGTCCGGCCCCGGCCTCCCGCTTTCACCACCTCCTACTCCGGTCCCAGCATCCCGGCTCTCGCTTCCTCCACGTCCTCGTCCGGCCCTGGCCTCCTACTCTAGTACCCCAAGCAACCGCCGCACGGCCGTCCATCCACCCTCGCTAGCTTTAGGCCCTGCTCTGGTCCCGGTCGCCCACTCCACCTCCACTTCACCCACCTCTTGCCTGCTGTCGCTTCGACTTCACCCCCTCCTGCAGCCCCGGCCTCCCACCCCAGTACCCCACGCGGTAGCCGCCCGCCCGCCCCCGCTAGCTCCAGGCCCTGCTCCTGTCCCGGCTGACCTCTCTGCCTCCACTTCACCCACCTCCTACCCGCTGCCACCTCCACTTCACCCCCTTCTTCCCGCTGCCACCTCTCCCTCCTCGCGCTTGGCCCACCTTTATGTCCAGACTCTAGTCCAGTCCACCCCCACCTCTCGCCTCGACTCTGGGCTTCTTCCTCTTGCTCCCATAACCACGATACATCAACAACCCAGCTTATAGTTCAAGATCCGTAGAGGGAGGAGGTCGTCCGCCTCTGACTCCATTTCACCCTCTGCCTCAACAAAGTCGCCTCGCCCTATCCAGCCAGTAGGTCCGACAACGACCCCTACTGCGGATGTCCCCTCAGTGAGTGTCTTGAATTCATGACTCATTTCGGATTGCTCTTCTCTGATCTGGATTATAAATGGAATGAAATGTTGACTAGTGGCTTCCTGTTAGTGGCTTATCAATTCAATGAAATGTTATAGATATGTCCTGCAGGGGTGGACTATCAATTGAATGATATACAGAGATGGATTATCAAATGAATGATATACTAGTGGCTTCCTGTTAGTGGCTTATCAATTGAATCATTTTAGATTGCTTTCTGTTAGTGGCTTCCAGTATGCATAATAGAGATGGTGCATGGTAGCCTGATCATAAATCATCTAATCGATTTTAAAGGATTAGTGTTAGGCTTATCAGTTGAATGAAATGTTCTGTATCTGTGCATGGACTAGTCACTACTAGTTCAGTCAAGTGATATTATGAATTTGTGATTTGCATGGATCTTTACTCATTTGCATGGATGTTTTATTAATTCTGGATGTTAATTCAATAATTAGCCTAATGAGCCGAGTTTGAGGTTTTGACCGAGCCAAGCCAAGCCTAATATTCTACTCATTAGCTTAATGAGCTGAGCCGAGCTCGTTTTCTTAACGAGCCTTAACGAGCTGAGCTGAGCCAGCTCGTTATCCACCCCCTAGGTCCAAGTGAGGTGGAGAGACTTTCCGACGTGTGGTAAGCTAGTGGTGCACCTACATGTGGCAAGTATGATGATTGCTTGCAATGGAAGGAGATGACCGGGTCAAAAAATGGTATTTTGGTAGTTTGACACTACCAAAATACCAGAAACTACCTTGAAGAAAATCGTGGCGTGCGAGCAATGCTTAGAAGAGCGGTTTAGGTCAAGGAGAAGCTAGTTTGATCAAGTTGGATCAAAGCCAAGGACTTAGAGTATTTAGGCTTATGCGCTTTGAAAAACGTGCATAAGTATAGTGTGTGAGTTAAAACCCGTGTGTGTGAGGTTATCGGGTTTTCCCATTGTGCTAAGTGGATATTATCCACTAAGGATTAGGGTGGCTGGTTAGCCACCTATTTAAGGGGTTGGGATGGAGGATTGCAAATTAACATCTAACCTATCTCTCTTGTGCTCTCTTGTTTAGAGTTAGAGTTTGAGAGTTGAGTGTTTGTGTGCTCTTTATCCTTCAAGGTAGAGTGGCTATAAAACTTTCCTCCTCAAGTAGAAATAGAATTACTCTTTGATCTTCTTCATGGCTATCTCTTGTCTTGATTGATTTACTCTTGTTTTGGTTGGTTTTTCCTCTCATCTTATCCCTTATTGATCTTATTATGCCAAGAACGTATAAGAGATGGAGATAATCTATGCAAATCAATCTTCACCCATCTAAGCACTTTGATAGAAAGTTCATTAAGAAACCCAGTTTTGCTTGATTTTGGCCTCAACGAGTGATTTCGTGATCCAATGATTTTTGGCTTGATTTCTTTGGTGTTTTTTTCTTTCTGGGACATGTGGGAACTCATCCAGAGCTATTTTGGTCATCATCTACTCATGAGCAAGTCATATTCAATATTTGTGGTTTTTGACCCGTTTTTGGTGCAATCTGACTTCAAACGGAAAAAGGTCAGAACTTTGACAATGATTTTCTTGATCGTTAATTTAAATAGGTTCCTAACATCCTAGAGAAGGTACATACCAAGTTTCAAGTGATTTGGAGTTTTAGTTTGAGAGTTAGCTCAATTTTATGTTTTGGCTCGAGCTTCACGAGCCAAATGATCTCAATTCTCTCAAGTTCTTTCTGGTTTTTTTATTGGGATAGGTTCCTAAGGTCATATGCTAACTTTGGTTCAAGTTTCAAAACTTTTGGATCGACAGATCAAAAGTTACATGTTTTTTGTTTTTGAAATAGTGTTGTTTTTATTATTCACATGTTGAAAATTTCAATAGCTCCGAGATTTTTTATATTTTTGGCTTATTGATCTTCATTTCTTCTCATAGCTACTGAAGTGAAGATAAAGAGAATACTTGAAGGAAAATTTGAAGATAATATTTACCCGCTCTATTGCTATACCGGTCCGACATGATCCATTAGAGCCATGCAAATAATACAACTTCAGTGCAAGACGGTTTTGGTTCATAACGGGTGAGTTGTTATGCCTTGGCTTCATGAATTTTGATCGGTGAAATTGTGCCCCTTTCTGCAAGTCATGTTTTATTCACACACCAACTGAATGCATACATCCGTTCAATTATTCGATAAGCTCAACAGAATTCGTTGTTGTACTACAGACATTAAAGCCTCTGAAACAAACTGAATTTTCAAAAATTTGAAAATTCCTTTTTGAATTCAATTCTTTGAGCTTCCTAGCCAGATTCTCCTCTAATCCTAGCCATCCAAAGCCCTAAACCACTGCAGCATCGCCTCAACGGTGAGTTTTCGCGCTGTTACTATTCACGGGCTGAAAATATCACGCCACCGTCTGATATTTGCCGCCACCCGTTGTTTGCTTCGCCACCAAGTCGCCCGACCTCCCTCGCGCCTTCTAGCATCCCCTTCACTGCCACACCCTGCCAGAGGTCGTACGCCCTACCCTGTCTGCCCTAGCCTCCTCCTTGCCGCGTGTCGGGCATTCTGCCGTGCGTCGCCACCGCCTCTGCCCTTCCCACGAACTCTCTCTCTCGGCCGACCAGCTGCAACTCTTGACCACCGTAACTCATCCCCCAAGACACCAGCTCACCCTACCGACCTTCCCTACCACCATGGACGCCCTCCTGAAGTATCCCAAGCCAACCCTAAAAATCTTCCCTCCTCGAACCGCCTCAAGCACGCTATAAAAAGCCCCAACTTCCTTCTCTGAGACTCACTCATACCCAGCAAGCCGACCACGCCCCCAATTGATCTCTCATCGCCCCCACTGTCGGCAATCGCCGAGAAGCTCCGATGTGAGCCCTAGACCAATTTCCGTGATACACAATAGAATTCCAATTGCTTGCTACTGTAGCTTCCTCATACCCCCAAGAAGTCTCCCCAAACCCTTGCCCTAGCTTCCCAAGCCCTCATCTTCGCCGCCACCGAAGCTCGCCACTCGGCCATGGTGCTTCACCGTGGCCAGCCTTGCACGGCCTTTCCCAGCTTAAACCAACCCCTCCATGAACTTACCCAAGCCCTGGAGATGCTCCAATGCCAACCCAATCGCCCAGAGAAGCCCCATTTCCCCCGCAATGCTTAAATCGGCCATGGAGAAAAAGTGCTCGCCGCCTCTCCGACCACCGCCGACCCCAAAAATGGGTTCCCGGCATCCCCCTGAGTCCATCCATGGTCTCCGTTGGCGTCGCAAAGCCCTGCAGCGCTGTCAGTCGCCGTCGCAAACTTCCCCTGTTCGGCTGCTACAGTGCGCGCGCGGGAGGCAGGAGATGAACAGTACCCGCCCGGCACTGTAGCATCCAGCCCGCAGTGAAGAGTAACCCAATCCGGTACTGTAGCAAATAGACCCGGTTTGAACAGTACCGCCCGAAATGAATAGTGCCAGACCCGCTAAGCCTTTAAAAATTCAAATATATACTCTTTTGAACCGTTTCGAGCCCACGAATCCATTTTTCAGGTCCATTTCACCATTTGAACCTCCCAAAACCCATTTTATTTGGTTTTTCTCGAATTTTATTTCTTTATTTTATTTCTTTATTCCTAGCTCATTTCCTTCGAGCGTGGAATTAAATATTGTCTTTTTGCTTTGCGCTAGCACACGACGTCGTGAGACAACCAAGTCAAGTCGAAGCCCTGGATCAAGCTCAAGATCAAGAAATTGAAGAATACGAAATAGTCGAAATCAGAAATCCGCAAGGCAAGTCACATGTTTTTGATCATGTTGAGCCTAATTTCCGTTAATTACTATTTATCAGTATTTTCATTTTGTTATTTGCGCAATGTTATTTTATGTACAAGGAATGTTTAGAACGACATGATACTAGTTATGTCCTACCACCTGAAAAGCCCAGTTTAATTTGATGGCCATATTCATCTTGACAAAACCCTAGTAAAAATAAATATGCTATTTAATTAATCAAAGTAGATTAGATGTTCAGATATCTCATATTACAAGTGGTTCGGCTTTGCCGAAAAGTTGTTGGTTGTAATTGAACAGTAGTTTGAGTAAAAAGCAAGGACTAGAACCTTATGCCAAGCAAAGAACATAGTGATCGCCCAACCACAAGCGTTGATTCGTCAAACCTGGTTTAGTAGCTGCTCAAATCGATTGAATATCTACAACTTATTTTGGGGACTCCGAATAAGGAACACCCCGCGTATACAAGGTTGGTATGGAAACAAGAAAACCATATTTAATAACGGTAGGATTACACGGAGTCGGGGTGCGTCTTTCTGCGTTGGCCAGCGGAATGCCGACTGCCTGTGTTGCCCTGGCCCTACCGGGTAGAGGCTATATAAAGAATTGAGCAGTGAAAGGCCTTGTTTTCTCAACTCAGTCATGAGGGTTGAGGGATCTTGTGGGTAAAGTAGGGCAGCTTTGCAAAGTCATGACTAATGGTATTCGAATACGCCGTGCTTCCGGTAAATGAAGCTGTGTTTAATGGGTGATTCCAATAACGAAGCATAAGTAGGTTTGGAACGGATCTGGAAAAGTGAAAGTGTGTTAATCAAGTTTGGAAAACCCCCAAATACCTTAAGTTTATGATTTAATATTTTTTATGTTTAAAAGCAAAGGGTTTACAAACAAAATTGCATCCACATAAAATAATGAACGGTTATACCCTGTTTCTTTGCAATCACTTGCATATAGTTAAATAGCATTTCCCATGTGACTTGTTGAGTACGGTTGTTTGTACTCACGCTTGCTAAAATCATTAAACAGAAAATGCTTGTCAAGAAAGTGAAGGAGTTTCTGAAGACGACGCAGAATTCTACGATGTAGATGACGCCAAGTGTTAGGGTTTATTATACACTCAGGCCTGCCTGTGGAGTTTCTTTTGGTAATGTATCTTTGGGTTGTACGCCCCTTTATGTAAAACTTGGCTGCTAAGCTTTACTTTTGTATGAAGTTTGATTTTATGCTTAAGCATGCTTTGGCAAGGGTGCACATTCTTCTACAGTACTCGCATCTGAACAGTCCTGGGCAGTTGCGAGGTTAACCTAACGCTCCCAGAAATGGGGGTTGTTACAGCCTCAACAGAATTGGCTAGAATGTATAGAAGAGTAGTACCCATTGCTTCATGACGAATTCGTCGGTCGAAGACCAAGAAAGAAAAGCACCAATAAATTAATCAATCTAACCCATAATCAGCTGAAGATCTTCCGCAACCACCTACATGGCTACATACACAATAACAATGACTTGTTACGACGTTTGTGCTAGCTTCACCAATGTCATAATCATTATTACTACAATTTTGGCTGCATTGTTGTACGTACCGAGATGCACATCAGTCGGTGACGGCTGATGACGAACAAGCTAGGCACTCCAAATACGAGCAGCTTGAGAAGCAGAGCTTGAATCGAAAATTTCCAAAAAAGAACTTTGCTATTGCTAGCAGTAGTACCCCCAAAATCAGAGCAGAAACTGCGAGGTGCAGGAGTAGCCGGTTTGCCTCCGCAATTCGGCGTCTCCCTTTCTCTAAAGCACGCGTGATTCCTGGCTTCTTGTCTCCGTGTTTGTACTGTGGCTGGTCCTTTGCTTCTCGCGCCTCCTTTCTCTCCTTTCCTAAGGATGAAATCACCGTGCTTGCTTTGCTTTTTCTGAAGATACAGGGTTCTCGCTATATTTTCCTTGGGGTTTGTGTTAAGGACGAAAACCAATGTCCAGCAGTAAAGAGTGGGGAGCAGCTCTTTCTCCTTTGTTTGAGGAGGACTACATCATAATATTTGGCGAAGTAAAGCGGTTACAGTAGAGAAGATATATGGAGTACATCATAATGTTCTTTCTCCTTTCTGTTAGCAGGTTAACAGAAGAAAAAGTGAACCCAACGAGGATTAGTTACTTAGTTGCGTTAGATTAGCATATTTCATCTCTCTAGTAGGTCAACTTAATCTTAGGTTAATAGAGTTAGAAGGCTTTGACTGAGTTAAATTTTCTCTAACAAGTCAATTTAATCTTAGTTTAGGTTTACGGTTTTTAGTTGCAGACTTTGGCACTGTTCTTTTAGGCAATAGTTTATAGTTTTTAGCTGCACTTATGGCTTTTGTCTGTATTTTTTGAGACAGAAATGGAGGCGAAAACACCGAAGCGGACAGCACATACATTTTTAGGTTCAAAAAACATTTAAAGAATCTGCTTTAATAATTTATTCTATTTATTTTGAGTTTTTAAAAAGCCAAAAACCAAAAAACCAGCCTAACGCGCCGAGCGGGCTGACTGGCAAAGCCAACCCACAGCCTTGGACTGCTTCCTATCCGGGTTTGGGCCAAGCAAAGACAAAGCACCATTGCGAGGGAGGTAGCACGATGGCGAAGGAGGTCGACGCGACGACGCCGGTGAGCGGGAGACGGCGGCGGAAGGCATCGTGTGGAGGGAGGAGGTGCGGAGGATCGAGACGCCCGACAGAGAGGCTTTCCTCCAGTACCGTCTCCTCGTCCAGCCCTTCCTCCCGCGGTGGCGGCGCGCCGGCAGCGGTGTTGGACATGGTGCACACATACGTGCCGGGGAGCACGCGCGGGGGCTCGCCGCGCGCCAATGCGACGCCGCCTTCGGCCACGCGCAGCGCAACGGCACGCGCGTTGTCCTAACTGGCAAGTTTAAATTTTCATTGTCACATTCAAGTTAAGAAATTAAGTCCTTTTAGGATAAAATTTAGTTTGAGTTTCTAAAATTTTAGTATATGACCACCACTGTAGCAAGCTCCATCTGCAGGAAAAAAAAACTCAATTCTTGAGGCTCACCCCTCGTATTTCTAAAATCCGGCGTGGAACGAGCTGGTGTACAAGGAGAAAGAACCCAACACCAGAAGCATGTAGAAGAAGCGTATATTCACTCAAAAGTCGCCGTTGCATTGCTGCCATGCTCAACTACCAAATAATTAGCTATCCAGCTGATCGAAGTGCATCATATGATGTCTCTTGGAAGTCCTTGCATCGCCGAGATACCGGTGCCAAACTATTGTTCATCTTGTATGTTTCAGAACCATTTGATGTGCAAAACAGAGGTTTCAAAAGCAGCAGCTCTACATATTTTTGTACATGTTCTATTCTGGCAATGTAATAAAAGCATCAGTAGGCCAGAGCCCAGTTGTGACTCGCGGTTCGTATCTCAAGCATGCACACCTGCACAAATCACATGGTCAGCATTCGGAGAGAGATGTACAAAACAGGAAGCATATTTCATCTATAACATCATGATTATTCCACAATCCACAGTCAAGTAATTGGATGCACAGGTCATAGAAATCATGAAGTCCTCAGTCCTCACCAGGGTTTACTCTTTCGGTTTCCCAAAAAATTCGGCTGCCAACGAAAGCAGCGAAAGACGAAATTTCGTCCGTTTCGTTCGTAAACTCGGACAAAAATTTCAAATTTTTTGATAAAATTTAATCAAAATTTAAATAAAATTCAGACAAAATTTAAATAGGAAAAATTCGGCCAAAAAATGACCGAATTATTGCCATTTCGGGGGGTAACGAAAGCACTGAAATTTCGTTCTTTCGGCGAAATTTCGGCCGAAAGAATAAACCCTGGTCCTCACATGTCTGTAAGTACTGTCTCAATTTTCTGACTTCGTAATTGTATTGCTCACTACAAAATCATAAATCTAATATTAGGCAACTACTAAACTAGTTTGTTGAGAAGATCATGCTTTGCAGGTAGAAGTAGGGTTGGATTATCCATGGTGAGTGTGTCTCTAGAGGTCCATCCAATGATTTTGGAGATCACATCATGGGAAAGGCTGATGAAGGATCCATCCCCAAGTGGCAAGGGTCAACTCAACCAGGATATGGACTCGCAACACAATAACGGGTCCGTCCCCAAGTGTTCGAGCCCCACAGCGACGCTCTGAACAGTTTCAGTGAGCCCTGAAATCTGACAATCCAGGAATGCATCGCCAACTGGTGGTGGTGACTCTCCGGTCAAATCGGCAGAGAGAATGGGTGGGGACTCTCCATGTTCGCTCATATTTTTGCAGGGAACAGATCCAACCAAGGACAGTTATAACCCGAAATTCCCCTACCTGACAGGGTTTACTCTAGGCCACGAGGCAATCTCGCTCGACGATTCTTCAGACGAGTGGACCTCCCCTAGAAGTGGAGATTCTAGACAGGAGGTCTTTGTCCTACCTGTAGATCCTTATCACCCTTTCGAAGGAAGGCCTAAGGATGCCCCCACTGATGGTGAGGATGGTGAGGAGACCTCTAGTTATGAGCCCGTTCAGTACTCTAATGAGCGTAGGAGAAATCCTAGAAATAATCGCTCTCCTGTGAGTCAGCCACAACCAGCATTTGAGATCTAGGATCTCGAGATCGCTTGAAGTAGGTGACTGGCTGCCAAGAGGTCTTTGCCTGGGCGTGTCCAGTATCAGTCTGAAGAGGCTCGAGAGCTTCAATGGATCAATGACTTACTAGAGAACCCAACTCAAGAGCTTGCTCACGTGACAGGCTACGACCACTTCACTGAGGGGATCGCACGAAGCCTTCGTCGTGTGATAACCAAACTCGAGCAGCCTCCTCAATGCAACTTCGACAGTTGGTCAGGTACGACTGCATCCAGCCATTCATAGAACTAATCCTGTAGGGTTCAACATAATGACATGTCACGACGGTCTCCTAACCACAACTCTGGCTGAACGAGAGTTCCCCGAACGGCCCTACGTTGGCAAGATGATCGAGGAGGTGATCGTTCTCCTCTTCAAGCAAGAAACCTGCAGTAGCAGATGAAGTACGGGGAGTACTATCCTTGTACGGACTAGGCCTACTACGGGTCGGATCCGTCGGTCGTCAGGCGTTGTTGTGTACGATCACCTGGTGACATCAACTACCCTTTCCTGCAAAGGAGACGCCAGGAGCTCATCACCAGATGTCAAGCATTCAGACCTCAACTTTCGAGCAGTGCTTTGGCCACCACGATTCCATCTCGTGAACATAGAGATATTTGATGGGTCGCAAAATCCCATCGAGTTCCTTCAGATTTACATGACCACGGTTCGAGCTGTGGGAGGAGATGAACGCATTATGGCAAACTACTTACCAACAGTACTTGAAGGATCTGTTCATTCATGGTTGCTCAATCAACCATTCGAGTCGATCTACTCATGGCAACACCTTTGTGATCTTCTGATTGCCAACTTCCAGGGCACATACCATCGTCTTGGGAAAGAGGACGACTTGCACTGGATACGGCAGAGCAGCAACAAGACCCGACGACAATTCATCAGGCATTTTGGCCAGGTACGTAATTCGAATCCAGAGGTCTCTGATGCTTCGGTCATCATGGCATTCAAGAAGGGTGTCCGCAATAGGAGGTTCACAGAGGATTTCACAGTACATTCTCCGACTACTATCGCCGAACTATTTGAGATGGCAGACCGCTACGCGACTACTGCTGAAGTGGTTGAATGGACTAGAACCATCGATCAGGTAAATCCAAGTTCCAAAGAGCAAGGGCAGGACAGTAAGAGGAAGGAGAAGGCTAAATGACAGAAGCCTTTAGCCAGAAGTTCGAAGGAAGTCTTAGCCATTGGCAATAAAGAACCATGAAATCCCAGACAATACTCCAATCGGAACAAAGGCCAAGCACCTGTTCAGAAGGACAAAAAGCCAAGGTGGTGCCCTTTCCACAAAAAGTAGGGGCACGACCTCTGCAATTGCTGAGTTTTCCAACGAAGACTCGAGGATTACTATTTTGGCAAAGGACGGCTTCCTGTGCTCCCGTAGGTGGGACAGTCAAGTGGTCAAAGGAACTCGGACGACGACATGTCTTTCTAGGATCCGAAGCACACCATCAAGCACATCTACGATGGATCCTCAGCGTACGAGTCCAAGTGACAGTATAAGGCTATCGAGCAAGAGGTAAATTCTATCGGCCCTCCTCTTGTCAATTATTTTCCTAAGTGGTCAAAGGTCACTATTTCTTTCAAGAAGAGTGACTGCCCAATTCCTTTGACTCAACGCAGATGATTTCCAGTCGTGGTCAAGCCCACCATCAACAACTGTCGAGTGAATCACATGTTGATTGATGGTGGAAGTTCTTTGAATATTTTATTTATTAGTGCTCTAGACAAGATGCAAGTCCCTTGTACCAGAATAAAATCTGTATGATATGCATTTCACATAATCATACTAGGATCTTTGGCCAAGCCTATTGGCCAAGTCTCTCTGCCTATCATGTTTGGGTGTTTGGACAATTTTAGGACAGAGAGAATCTCCTTTGATGTGGTCAATTTTGACATATAATACAATGCCATACTCGAACGACAAACTTTGGCACCTTTTTTGATTGTTACTCACTATGTGTACCAATGTCTTAAGATGCCAAGTCCCAAGGGAGTTATCACGGTCTGCTGTGATAAGAAAATGGCGCTAACGTGTGACCGCAAGTCCCTTGAGTTGGTCAGATAGCTACTGACTCGAGAAGATACCAAGAAGCAGTCTTTGGGCAAGTACTCGAAGCCTAAAGTTGTGCCAAAGCCGAACGAAGATGTCAAGGACTTTCCTCTAGACCCAGTAGAGCCGTCCAAGACCGTTCGCATTGGGGTCACCTTCGACCCCGCATAGGAAGACGCCCTCGTCGCCTTCCTCCAGGCAAACGCAGATGTATTTGCATGGCAACCATCTGGCATGCCCGAAGTCCCAGGGAGGTGATTGAGCACAGGTTAGCTCTTCGGCCGGACAAGAAACCCATAAAATAGAAATTACAGAGATTTGCACCAGATCGGCAAGAGGCTATCAAGTCAAGATTGGACAAGCTACTAAAAGCAGGCTTTATAAGAGAAGTTGATCACTCAAAGTGGTTGGCTAACCCTGTAATAGTTAGGAAGTCTAATGGTAAATGGCGCATGTGTATAGACTATATTGATTTAAATAAAGCTTGTTCAAAAGACAACTTTTTGCTTCCTCGTATTAATCAATTAGTTGATTCTACTGCTGTTGTGAGAGGCTAAATTTTCTAAATGCATATTCTGGTTATCACCAGATCAGTATGTCTTCAGAAGATGAAGAGAAGACAACATCTATCACGTTGTTTGGAGTATTTTGCTACATCAAGATGACATTCGGCCTGAAAAATGATGGTCCGACTTTTCAGTGTTTGATGCAATTGACCTTTATATATCAAATGGGCTGAAACTTGGAAGCCTATGTTGATGATTTGGTCGTAAAGGGCTTCAAACGACTTAATTATGTTTCAGACTTGCATGATACTTTTGACAATCTCAGAAAGCACCCCTTGAAACTTGACACAGAGAAGTGTGTGTTTGGAATCTCTTCAAAAAAGTTGCTCAAATTCCTTGTTTCAGCAAGAGGTATCGAGGCAAACCCTTAAAAGACTAAGGACATCGAGCGGATACGCCCTCTGACCACAAAGAAAGAAGTTCAAAAACTCACCGGGTGCATGGCGGCTCTGAGTCATTTCATTGCACGATTGGGAGAGTAATGACTTCCTTTCTTCAAACTTGTGAGGAAGCATGAGGGTTTCGAATGGTCAAAAGAAGCTAACAATGCCTTGGAGGATGTCAACAGATATCTTATGAGTGCTCCTATTTTGGTTTCTCTGAAACTAGGCGAGGCACTCTTATTATATCTTTCCGCTACGCCACAGGCAGTAAGCGATGTACTGATCGCAGAGCGTGAGGGCGTCCAACAATCAGTATACTATGTAAGTGAAGTTTTACATGGTCCTAAGGAGCTAGGGGTGGCAACGAGCCGAGCCGAGCCCGGCTCGGTTCGGCTCGTGAAAGCTTGGTGCAATGGAGGCTCGGCTCGGCTCGGCTCGGTTAGGATATCAAGCTTTTTTGTGGGCTCGGTTCGGCTCGTGATGCGGCTCGAGCCAGCTCGCGAGGGCTCGCGAGCCAGCAACATGTTAGATATATATATAAATCCAATTAAGCATTAGACTAATACGAGATTTTTGCAATGCAAATACTTTCCCAGCAACATGTTAGAATGAAAAGCATGATTTGTGATGTTAAAAATCAACATTTTGCATCACATTAGATGATTATATGACACATAACTTTTACTTTTTAGTTGGCTCGCGAGCCAACCGAGCCGCTCGCGAGCTGGCTTGGGCTCGGCTCGTTTAGATCCCAAGCTTTTTTGCTGGCTCGGCTCGGCTCGTTTCATTCACGAGCCGAGCCAAGCCTCCACGAGCCCGAGCTGGCTCACGAGCCCGAGCTTTTTTGCCAGCCCTATAAGGAGCGCAACCCTCAGGTCCAAAAGCTTCTCTATGCCCTCCTCATGTCTTCGAGGAAGTTGAGGCATTATTTTCAGGTGCATAAAATTATTGTGTTGTCTGAGTTTCCTTTAGGAGAGATCCTCCATAATAAGGAGATAGCGGGGCGCGTGGCAAAATGGTCGGTAGAACATGGGGAGTTCAACCACCATTTTGTGTCCTAAACGACCATTAAATCCCAGATCTTGGCAGACTTTGTCACCAAGTGAACAAATCCTAAACCTGTTCAGGATCCCCAATAGTATTATTCCCACAACCAGTGGACGATGTACCTTGATGGGTCACTAACACTAAGTGGCTCGGGAGCTGGTGTGGTTCTAGAATCTCTTGCAGGAGAAACCTTAAAGTATGTCATCCAATTGCTCTTTCTAGCCACTAATAACGTGGTTGAGTATGAAGGTTTGTTGGCTGGCATACAAACCGCTAAAGCGCTTAGGATTCGCCCTCGTGAGAGGAGACTCTCAATTAGTCATAACTTAGGTCAGAAAAGAGTATCAATACTCGAGTACAATTTGCTATGGAAGATGGCCAGATTCTCTCAAACTCTTGGAATATGATCAGTTACGCAAGTTTTATGGGTAAATATTTCTTCTCTTTTCAATAAAGTTTTTAGTTCATTCAATTCTTTATTGTCGTATGTTCAGTAGAGTTCCTTTCATATTTGTTTGACAACTTCTAGCACATCCTTTCATATTTGTTTAACAACTTCTAGCACATCCAACAGAAGAGGGTGGAGATAGTGTAGACTCTTTTTCGCATTAGACACTTGCAATCATTTCCTCTAATTAGCAATTACACAGGACGTAGAACTATTATTCCATCAGGAGAAGACCCAAACCTGGATAAAAATTCTCTTATCTCTATTTCGCATGACCATAGCTTAGTCTTCTAAGAGATTCCCCGAACCAAATAAATCATACGTAAGATCGGTATTAAAACACCGACAAGTCGTTCCTTTGCGTGAAACATCAAGTATATTAGTTTATATAAAGCACAATGATCACATTGCCATCAAATTGTTCAATGCAGTGGAAAGCATTCCAGTCTTAGAATCCCGGTAGGACCTTTTTTTCCCATCTTTTCTGTTAATGCTTCTGAGGGATCATACTCTACTATCTGTTCTTTCATTTGGTTCTGTACTTTTCAGAGTTTTTACACACGAACGATAAACTTCTGCTTGTTCGTGTATACATGTAATGAAAATATGAAATGGTTAACTCTTTTTCTTTAAAACCAAAAACGAAAGAGACCCAACAAATATTCCAACTTACATTAGGTATATCTAGGTTCAGAGGAAACAGCTATCAGGCACGAGAACTGCCAGGTTCAGCGACATGCAAAAAACCATGCTATCCCTACTCACCAAAATTTGGAATTCCTCAGTGAAATAGCATTGCTAACTACTAAAAAACTTCAGTGTATTCTTTTGATACTGTTATATTTTATACATGATATGGATGCATTGGTAATAGCTTTTGTCAGTGCGATACTTCAACCTCTATTTCCCAAGTGGAAATAGATGCGTGCATGCAAACATCTCATCGTAATTGATGCATTCATGGTCTCATGGAAGTATAAGTCTGATACTTCAACCTCTATTTCCCAAGTGGAAATAGATATGTGCATGCAAACATCTCATCGTAATTGATGCATTCATGGAAGTATAAGTCACACACACAAACTTCACTAGTAGATCAATGTGTCACACGCGGCCAGGCAGCACATGTAAAGCTGCTGCTTATTTTAAAAGCACAACACGGAGGCATGCAGCAAGGTCGATGCGCATGAAAGCATACAACCAGCAGCACTTGGTTCAGATACATAGCAAACACTCTTATGAGTCACACTTGTGCAGCCATGCAGATGCACACAGGCACACATACCTGCTGCTTACTTATTTCAACCACACAGCAAACAATCTGTCAAGCCACACAGACAAACGTGCAGCCAGGTTGATGCACGCAAGCACACCCAGCCGCTTCTTAGTTTCAGATTGATACCAAACAAAGCACTGAATCGCAAGCCACGCACACACAAATCGGCCAGGACAGGCCTGTGCAGACACACACAAACCAGTCTGCTTATTGTTTCAAACACGTAGCCACCTCGGCCACGAAGGTAAGAGCCACCATAAGCCCGTACGTACCCTATTGTTTAAGCAGCAGCTAGCCAGAAAAACATAGGCTAGCTAACCACGCAAGCACACAAACCAACCAAACGCATTCATAAGCAGGAGCATCCATCACTCTCATGTTACGATGGAAGAAACATAGCAGCGAAGTGCAGAATTCACCTAGGGAATGTGAGAGACAGAGAAATGAAGAGTCAATAACTAATCTAACTTATTAGAGAATGCAATCGGTAGCAGAATTAACAAAAGTTGATGTATTCACCAATGTATAGAGTACCTGAGGACGGAGACTCTGGGCAGTTTCTTCTTGTAGTAATGCGAGTGGCGCTTCTCGAGTAGGGAGTGGTCGTGGCCGGCCTCCACCCCGTCCCACTCCAGCGCGTCCCACACGTCCTTCTCTATCTCGACGGTCGGCTTCTTCTCGTCTTCTCCGCGGCCTTCCATGGTCGGCAGCCGCCGCAAGCCCCAGCATCCTTTGATCCTGATTGTCTCAAGCGCGGGCGCCACCATCTTGACCTCGCATATCTGTTGCAGCATCGGGAGGTCGTGCAGGTGGATGGTAGTCAGCTTCGGGAATGCTACACCGTGGACAACTATTTCCTGGGGGTACTCTTTGTCCAGTATGAAGACATGCTTGAGGTCGCCGCAGTGGATGATGTGGAGGGTCTCCAAGCTGGGGAAGGAGAAGACCCACACCGGGAGCACGAACTGGAGCCTGGGGCAGGAGCGCAGGTGTAGGTGCTGCAGATTTTTGAAGGAGCTGGTGTCGTCATGGGAACGGAAACCTTTGCTCCAAATGCAACGGGCCATCAGGAGATCTGACGCCCAGAAGGTCTCCAATGGAACGAAACTATGCGACTCCGACGGAAAGACGGTAGCCAACTTGGGGCACCTCTCCACGTGGCACAGCCTGAGGAAGAACTCCCAATCACCTCCAGGCATACTAGCACTGGTCGAGACGTCATGCACATGCAGGGATTCGGCATGCTCTCTTATCAGCCTACCTAAATTAGCATGGGGAGAATTTGCGTCCAGTTCGCTCTCCACATTGAGGCTCCCTTGAGCAATCTCGATATGGCGATCCAACTCTGTGGAGAGAGCAAGCATCGGAGCATCGCTGACCATGCTAATGACACCACTGTACTGACCGGCTGGAACACTAGGGGCAATCTTCTCCTTGCAGGCTGCATCAAGTTGAACAACCCCACTATACACAGGAGAAGAGGTGATGCGGATATTAAAATAAACACCCTCAAGGCTGCCCTTTTCTCCATAATAATATCTTATTGGATACCACAAAGATTGGGCAAGCCTTGCATCTACAATAATGGCATGCACCTGCAACAGGAATGATTTATTCATATCAACGGATGGCCGAGGACACTCAATTCCAAGTCGTGTGTCTATGCACAACAACTCCAGGTCGGGCGGTATCTTGGGTATCTTGGAACCACTCATGTCCCATCTTATTGCACGGAGGCGCTCACAACCCAGTAGGAAGAGCCGCTTGAGACTTGGGACATCCATCACCATAGTTTCAAAGTTAAGTATCTTGATTGCAGTTCTAGAGAGGTCCAGTTCAATGAGATTGTGTAGCCCACGTAAGAACAGATTCTCCAATCGTCTGCGGCCTTCTAGGGAGATCTTGGAGGTTTTGACTACTTTCTTGTCCGCCACAGTGGAAGGACGGAGATTTTCGTGAGGTAGCTCAGTAGTTGGTGTCCAGTGGGATGTCGGTCCATAGCCGTCAAAGCTGAAGGACCTTAGCAAGTGAGGGAGCCCATTAGGGACAACAACATTTTCTAGCTCATTGCATCCATCAAGAACAAGCACCTCAAGGCTACTTGCCTTTGATAGGCTATTTGGTAGAACATCCTGTTATCTTTTCTTTTCGCTCATGGGGTTTCTGGATCTGAGAGAGAAGGGGAGAGGGAGAGGGGTTACCGACCGTCCATCGCGTTGGATGAGGAGCCGGTCATCGCGGGTTCGTTGGTGAAGATCTGCGCACGGGCAGCGACGGCCGGGGAAGAAGGAAGACGACGGCGGCGGCGTCTCGCGGTGGCGACGATCTCCCTGGCTGGTGGTGGCTTCCCGTCGCTTCAGCGCCCCCCTCTTAGATCGGTTAGGGTTTGTTGGTGGGGAAGGTGGCGCACGGTGAACCTCGTCGTGTGCCGCCCGGCCCCACCTCTCTTTATATGGCGCGGCGACAGGCCCACCACCTATTGGTGGGCGCCCCGATCGGCGCGAGCAGGAGGGTATTTGGCGTTGGGCCAAATGCCCTGCTGAGATCATTCTAACATTCTCCCCCTTGATCTCAATCTATACTTTATCTTTAATTACTTTTTGACTTTACACATTCCATCATAGATTAGTGCATAGAACATGTCTCATCGTCACGGTCAATCGCCGATAGATTCATGACAGTTACAATACACCTCTCTGTTCTGAAATAGTTACTTTAAACTTTTGGGCCATCTTTTAGTCCAGGTATCATAGGCTTTCCCTTAAACCCATGCCGGCTACATGTTCTCTGAACACGTTGGGTGGTAAGCCTTTAGTAAGCGGATCCGCTAACATCTTTGCGGTACTTATGTGCTCAAGACTTATAATTTGATCCCGAACTTTATCTTTCACAACATAGTACTTTATGTCAATGTGTTTGGCAGCACCACTTGACTTATTGTTGTGGGCATACGTTACTGCGGGTTCATTATCGCAGTACAACTTAAGTGGTCTATTGATGTCGTCAACCACTTTTAAACCGGGTATGAACTTCTTTAGCCGGTTCACCGCCCGCTGCCTCATAACATGCTACAAACTCGGCATACATTGTGGACGATGTAGTGACGGTTTGTTTTGAGCTTTTCCACGATATAGCTCCTTTAGCGAGAGTGAACACATATCCGGATGTAGACTTTCTATCATCTCCCGCAAAATCAGAATCTGTATACCCCACTATATGGAGTGAATCTGATCTTCTGTATGTCATCATGAGGCCTTTTGTTCCTTGCAAATAACGCAAGACTTTCTTTATCAATTTCCAATGTTCTATTCCAGGATTGCTCTGGAATCTGCCAAGTAACCCGGTAACAAACGCTAAGTCAGGGCGTGTGCACACTTGAGCATACTGTAAGCTTCCGACAGCTGAAGCATATGGAACCGATTTCATTTGTTCGAGCTCGTCTTCGGTTCTGGGCATTGAAAATCCCCATATCTGTCGCCCTTGACTATAGGTGCAGGTGAAGGACTATATTTATGCATACCAAATTTCTTTAAGACTTTCTCTATGTATGCCTTTTGTGACAGTCCCAATATCCCTTGTTTCTAACCCGGTGAATTTCGATCACTAGAACGAACGAAGCTTCACCAAGGTCTTTCATATCAAAGTTTGAGGACAAAACTTCTTTGTCTCCGATGTGATGACATCACTACTAGCCAGATGGGATGTCATCCATATCTGAGATTAGGAAGATAAACTTCCCATCTTTAAACTTTGTATAAACACATTTGTCCTCTACATTATCTTTAAACCCAAATTTTCTTATTGTACTGTCAAACTTCAAGTACCATTGTCTTGAAGCTTGCTTTAACCCATAAATCGATTTCTTTAGGCGGCATCCCATTCTTTCATTTCCTTTCACGACAAAACCTTTCGGTTGTGCCATGTAAACATTTTCCTCCAAATCCCCATTAAGAAATGCCGTCTTGAACTCTAAATCATAATGTGCTACTAATGCCATTATGATTCTGAAGGAATCTTTACATGAGACCGGAGAAAAAGTCTCATTGTAATCAATCCCTTCTCTTTGCGTAAAGCCTTTTGCCACAAGTCGCGCTTTGTATCTTTCTACATTCCCTTGGGAGTCAAGCTTTGTCTTGTAGACCCATTTACTGACCTCTTGTTTGGCTCCTTTAGGAATAATTTCCAAGTCCCAGACTTTATTAGCCTTCATGGACCTCATTTCATCTTCCATGGCCTCAAGCCATTTTGAAGAATTTTCGCTTCTTATGGCTTCTTCAAATGAGGTGGGATCATCCTCCATTTGAAATTCCTCTGTATGATAAATCTGATAATCATCAGAAATAGCTGATCTTCTTATTCTTTGAGACCTCCTGGGGCCTCCTCATTTGGTACATTTTCTGCTTGAGGTGCTGTTGCTCCCCTCATCTCGTGGCAATAGGTTCTATAGGATCTGAATAACAGGTTCCTCATTCTCATTCATTATTGCCACGGGAGGAACAATAACAGTCTTTGGCACCACAGTTGTCTTGCACCGATGGTGCAGCGACAGCAGTAGTGTGAAGAATGGCTCTTGAATCATCGGAGTGGGTGTATACACCGCTTCTCTTCAAGGTCAATCTCTCGAGCTAC
This sequence comes from Dendrocalamus sinicus, assembly GCA_036346575.1. Classification (NCBI taxonomy): domain Eukaryota; kingdom Viridiplantae; phylum Streptophyta; class Magnoliopsida; order Poales; family Poaceae; genus Dendrocalamus; species Dendrocalamus sinicus. The sequence continues at coordinate 18,129,797 of CM070650.1, forward strand.
CATGCTCCCCTCATCATTTCATCCTCTAAGAAGACAGCGTGTCTCGTTTCTACAAACTTTGTATATCCATGCGGGCGGAGAAGCGATAACCTTTTGACTTTTCAGGTAGCCAATGAAATGGCAACTTCATCGCTTTGGGATCAAGTTTCCCAAGGTTTGGGTTAAATACTTTAGCCTCAGCAGGACTCCCCCACACACGTAAGTGATTTATTGAGGGAACTCTTCCTGTCCACAACTCGTACGGTGTTTTGGGCACCGACTTACTAGGCACTCTGTTGAGAATATGAATGGCGGTTTTCAACGCCTCCATCCATAAACTCAATGGGAGTGTGGAGTAGCTCATCATACTTCGCACCATATCCATCGAGTGCGGTTGCGTCTTTCACTACTCCATTTTCTTTGAGGTTCGCCCGGCATAGAATACTGGGTCACTATTCCATTTTCCTGTAAAAACCTCGCAAAAAGGTCCAGGAACTTGTCCATATGGGGTATGTCGACCGTAGTACTCCCCCCACGATCAGATCGGACTATCTTAATCTTTAAATCGTGTTGGTTTTCAATTTCAGCCTTAAATATCTTGAATTTATCCAAGGCTTCATTTCTTTGTTTGATTGGATAAATATATCCATAACGGGAGTAATCATCTGTGAATGTTATGAACGAGTCATATCCATCCACACTTTTCACAGGAAAAGTTCCACAAATATCTGTGTGAATAATTTGTAGAACTCCTGTGCTTCTTTTAGCGTCTTTCTTTATTTTCTTTACATATTTTCCTTTAATGCATTCTCTGCATTGTTCTAAGTCTGAGAACTCTAATGGAGGAAGAATATCATTCTTAACTAGTCTTTCTATTCTCCCCTCGAAATATGGCCTAAACGATTGCCATAATTTCGACGATTCATTATGAGTTCTCTTTCGTTTCTGTTTTCATTTGAGACGAGGATTCAATCACTTTTCGCACGCGACGTTCTCATTATCGCATACGACATTCACATCATCACATAATGACAACAAATAAAGCTCGTTACGTAAAATGGCAAGACCAACACATTCTTTATTAAACATTATTTCACACTTGCCATTTCCAAAATTGCAATCAATTCTTTTTCTTGTTATCCTCACATAGTTCACAGAACCACCATGTGAGGATTTGATTCTTTCTTCCTCTTGCACGCACATAGCTATGCACTTTTCCAATTCCCATTTCTCTGCTGCATATTATAGTTGACAACAAAAGTGTCAAACTCTTTTGGCAAAGAAGCAAAACCAAATGAATAAGGAACTCATCCTTGAGAGCCAAATCCATCGATTTAAGTTTAGATGCCAAGTTGCTCATTCTAAGAATGTGCTCTCTTATGCCATTTCCACCGCTGAATACCTTTACATTACAAATGCTTAATCACCGTGTGTAGCATAAGTCTTTGAAGAGCCGTGAACCGACTCTTTATTTTATCAAGATATTTCGTGTGACAGTGTCACACTCTGCAATTGAGCCCATAATTGCAGGCTCAATTGTGTTCTTTATCACAGCCATACACTTCTTGTTGGTGTGGTCCATTCTTATGATCAAGGTCATAAGACATCCGTAAGGGAGCATGATCCTCTGTCTCTTCTCGCCATGCAAAGACATCACCTCATTTTCATCCTCACCGGTACCACAAACTCGTGGGACACGGTGTGGCGACACAATTCATATACAATGAGAACAATTAAACATAATAACAACAATCGCATGCCTTGGTTTCAACGTTGGTTAAAATTAAAACATACGATTGTTTACACATTAAATCTACATCACCGTTGGCGAAATAGAAATAATGCATAAAATCATCAATTAAAAACATCATACTTTTAATAAGAAAATTATATGCCTTATTTCCAACTTTGGTCAAAATGCGACATACAATTTAAATCAATTTTATCTATACATTGAATCTACATCACCGTAAGCGAAATAGAAATAATGCATAAATCCATCAATTAAAAATTATAATATTGTTATTATCAACGTTGGTCAGAAAATAACAATATCATAATTATCTGGGATTTTTCTCTATTTTTCCAAAATTAAATTCTCCCGTTGGTTCGAATTTAATAATGAAAAAATCAATCAATAATATCTTTTGCAGCGGAAACTGTAATTATTCTAAAAAATAATTCAATATTCAGAAGCAATATACAGTACACTTTTAATCTCTGGAAATAATTAACACGTTGGTGCAAAAATTTACAGAGAATTTGGATCAAATTTCATTGAAATTCATTAAAAAAAATTGCTTCTGAAAAACATTATAATCAATAAAAATCCAATTTTGGATTTACTGTTCAATTCGGCCTTTTGGCCCATTCTTTCGGCTCCACTGGCCCATATGGCCATTTCGGCCTATTCTTTCGCAGCCGGCCACTCGGCCAGCGGCCCACTCGGCCACAGCCGAAAATCGGCCCATTAAAGGACGACCGTCCGATCCAATCGGACGGCCGAGCGCTCGCTGCGGGCGGGACAAAAAACCCCCCAACCCTAACCCTAGCCATTCGGCCGATTCCACCGAAAAAAGCGGACGGGCGGCGGCAGCGGCGCGGCGACAAGCGGCGCGCGCGGCGGCTCCTTCGCAAGACGGGCTCGTGTTCGCGAGGCAGCCATCGGCGGCGGCCGAGCGACGCACCCGGAGGCTGCAGCGGCGACCGCGGCCTGCAAGGCGGCGCTGAAGCGCGCGCGCGCGGTCGGCCCCAAGAGGCGGACGACGCGCGACGCCGGCCCTCGCGGCAGCAGCGTGCGGCGGCGGCAGCGGCGGCTCACGCACGCCGACGGCTTTGAGTGGCGCGGCGGCGCACGGCGCAAGGAGGAGCGGCGCGGCGAGCAGCAGTCCCTTTGCCGATCGATTCTTCCCCCTTTTTTTTTTTTTGTTCTTGTTTGCCACCGATCCAAGAGGGGTTCAAAATGGGGAGTTCAATCATGGCTCTGATACCATTGTTATCTTTTCTTTTCGCTCATGGGGTTTCTGGATCTGAGAGAGAAGGGGAGAGGGAGAGGGGTTACCGACCGTCCATCGCGTTGGATGAGGAGCCGGTCATCGCGGGTTCGTTGGTGAAGATCTGCGCACGGGCAGCGACGGCCGGGGAAGAAGGAAGACGACGGCGGCGGCGTCTCGCGGTGGCGACGATCTCCCTGGCTGGTGGTGGCTTCCCGTCGCTTCAGCGCCCCCCTCTTAGATCGGTTAGGGTTTGTTGGTGGGGAAGGTGGCGGCACGGTGAACCTCGTCGTGTGTGCCGCCCCGGCCCCCACCTCTCTTTTATATGGCGCTGGCGACAGGGGCCCACCAGCCTATTGGGCTGGGCGCCCCCGATCAGGGCGCGAGCAAGGGGAGGGTATTTGGCCGTTGGGCCAAATGCCCTGCTGAGATCATTCTAACACATCCATCTCACTATTTCCAGACAAGTCCAGTATTTCCAGCTTTGTCTTGTCCAAGAAGGAGCTACTTGTGTCTATTGGTTTCTCTGGTCCACGTGTAGGTTTGATTATTCGGAGCTTATGAAGGTAAGGTACTCGTCCCTGTAATTGACTTGCGTATTGCCAGCACTTGACTCCCTCTACATTTAGCTCCCTTAGGTTAGTCATGAGATCCATCTTTTCTTCGGATAAGATCTCATCCCAGTCTGTGTGACGTAGGTCAAGTACCCGCAGGCTAAGCACACATGCCCACTTTTTATGGCCCTCTCCTTCACTTGTTTTGCTGTCTTTGCAGTGGTCCAGTCCGAGAAATCTTAGACTGTGACAATGAAGGAAAGGAGGTGATGCAAAATTAAATGCACAAGAGGAGAGAACCACCACACCAAGGTTGCTGGAATGTGCAAACAAACCATTTGGTATTGCCGGTGGTGAGTCGGACCTTTCGAATGCCAAGAAAAAAGAAGATGTCTCTGGAGGTATATTAGCATGCCCACTTAGGTTCTTCGAGGTGATTGAAATCCGGCAGCATGGATCCTTTAGATAGGCATCATCGTTATTAATTACCAAGAAAGAGTGAGGCTTCATGAATTTCTCAACAATATCATTTAGATTGGCAGCAGCAGCAGCAGCATTACCATCATCATCCTCCTCCTCCTCATCATCATCTTCATCATCATCCTCCTCCTCCTCATCATCATCTTCATCATCATCACCAAATTGATCGACATGGAAGTCCCATCTTGTCTCGTGATAAAGTGCATTAGTTATCTCCCTTGCTGTGTCCTCTTGCATGATCCCGTCACATATCCAAAAGTTTGAAGCATGAGCAGCCCAGTCAAATTTGGTGCTGTTGTGAAAACTATAGTGCAGGAATAGTTCATACAAACAACAATCAGCGACCATCGCTGGACTGATGCCCCGCATGCATGGATAGCGAGTAACTATGCTGGCAGCCTCTTCACACAGCAGTGCATAAAATTCTTTACTTGACAAATACTTTAAGCGGTCACAAGCCAAGAGGTCGAGGTTCCCCAGTTTGTCTACTTCTTCGTATTCTTTTATGGTCAGCAGCCGAAGCCTCCTTTTGAAGGTCCATAGCATTTTGCTGTTGTTGGCACTGTCAAATACTCAAATGTGAATGTAGGAACACCAAAGCCATTTAAATCAATCGCATGGTCACTCCCATTAAGAAAAACCATCACAAATCTACTGTCCTTTAGAATTTGATGGATTGCTCTTGAGACAACCATTATCTCATTCCTCGAGCTTTCATCAACTCCACGAAAATCATCATCCTCATCCCACTTATCTAAAATAGCCATTACTGAGCGGTCAAGTTTCAGCTCCTCTGCAATTGCTCTCTGCATTGCTCTTCTACCCTTCCACTCTGAGCAATCTACATGAATTATTCTGTCAAAGCATAATTCTGGTGTGGTTCTTCTAGACGGAAGCACTTCTGCTATGGATCTAAGGACCGCGGATGCCCCAAGTCCACTCCAACCATGATAATAGATAACACCGTAGTTCGGAAGACGTCTAAATATCGCCTCTCTGGTGCCATCAACATTTTCGGAGTGGATTTCCTGAAGTAAAAACCGGTAATTAAGTTAGAAACTCCTTTGCTAGCTGCAGCATTATTTTAATTTATAGCAACGCATGCACTGAGAATCGGAATGAATAAGCAATGGGTGCGTGCATCTGTGAAGTAGCGAATTGGTGTTAGAATTAAGGGCACTCACTTGAATCACATCTACTGCTTACGGCTGCCCGGGCCCACGGCAAAGTAGTTACGGCCGGCCACAAGTTTGCTGTGCATTCAGATTTTCTTTTGCGGGGGCCATCTGTATTTTAATTAACTCATCCTTCGTCCTTGATCGATCTTGTGTACGCATGTGAGATACATTAGGCTGCAAAATGCTCTATATTCATGAGGGCTACTTGGATTAGTTCAGCTTTCTTCTATTCGTGTCGACATTGACTTTAAGAAATGACTTTTTGCGGAGCTATCCTTTTCAAAACTAGTGGAATTGACGGTAGCTAAATATTGTAACATTATATTTGTTATACAACTCTAATGCTCTATACAAAAATATAGTTATATTTATTATACAACTATGACATATATAATATCTATCAGATTAATTCACACTGTTATAATCTCGGCCCACAAAATATATGGTGCAGATCAATTATTATATTTTTCTTTCAATTAATGATGACCGAATTTTTTATTAAGAGCAATTAGTTTTTCTGAATTTAAATAAGTAGGAAATGCAGGCCAGATATTATAGAAGTAGGAAGGACGCTGTTGGAGAGGTCGTCCACAGGTGGACTTGCAAACGACATACGCATGGGTCCGGACTAAACCATCCGCATGTTGAGCGATCAGGAGCAGTCCACTCATGCTTTGGCGTTCGGATGAATTCTCTCTTGCTGTTCAAGTTGTCCCGGTCTTTGTTCTAATCTAACGTAGACTAGATTACTGGAACAGTCATTAGTTTACTTCTTCCAAACTAAACAGTCGTCGGATGGAAGTCCTTCTATACCGTAATGCACATGGATCAAATAGAACGTGTGTTTGATCTCTGCCCTAGTCCTCTTCCGAAACAGCATGCGCACATACATGGAGGCAAGGAGTGGTTCTAGATTTTTTATAAAAAAGCTTGACTCACTAAATTGAAATACAGTTTTTGTAGTTACTATTTTTTCTTTTCTAGGTTCAATTGAAAAATTTTGATAATTATTCTTTTATATGTCGAAGCATGTGAGACCATGTGGAGGTCACCCCATGATTGTGATGAGTAATTGATTTCTGTTTTAGAGTTTGTGTAAAGGCTGAGTTTGGTTTTTGAGCTCTGTGTAGAAGTTTGCTGGCCCTATGATAACTATGTTTGCCTCTGTGTTTAGTAGCCTGCTGTTACGACTTATGGTCGTAAGTGCTGCTATGACTTGGTGGTCGTAGATGGCGATACGACTTATGGTCATAGGTGCTACTACGATTTAGTGGTCGTAGCTGGCAATACGACTTATGGTCGTAGGTGTCTTTTCGACTAGGAGGTCATAGGTGCCATTACGACTTGGTGGTCGTAAGTGTCTTTACGACTTGCTCTTTACGACCACATAGTGTGCCTCTGTTATCGGCAGTAGATTTTATGACTCTGTGATCGGCAGTAGATTTTACGACTTGGTGGTCGGCAGTCGATTTTACAACTTTGTGGTCGGCAGTCGATTTTACCACTTTGAGGTCAGCAGTCGATTTTACCACTTTGAGGTCAGCAGTCGATTTTATGACTTTGTGATCGGCAGTCAATTTTATGACTTCATGGTCAATAGTTGTAACTCTGACTGGCCGTGGTCGATGGTCGTAGCCTCGACTTGCCGTGGTCGATAGTCGTAGATTCTACTGGTTGTGGTCGATGGTCGTATCCTTGACTTGTCGTGGTCGATAGTTGTAGATTCTACTGGCCGTGATCGATGGTCGTAGCCTCGACTGGCCATGGTCAATGGTCGTAGATTCTACTAATTGTGAGCGTTGGTCGTAGCAACTGCCTGTGTGGTCGTAAGTCATAGCTACCAGGTCTGTTCAAATTGTAGCTACTAGCGAGGGTCGTAAGCATCCGCTACGTGGTCGTAACGTTTGGTTTCATGGTCGTAGCGACCTGTGAGGTGGTCGTAACGACTTCCTGAGTGGTCGTAGATAGCTGGGAAGTTTTCTAGGGCTACGAGTACTTCTTGTCCAGTGCATCCGAGTACTCGTAAGTGGTTTAAGACCAGCTAGGTTATTCTCTAAGTGCATTCCATTCATGCAGTTTGATGATTCCCGTGTATTGTGTGGTACTATGTGATGCTTTGCTTATCTGTGGTGTTTGTAAGACTTTGGAGCTAAGTCGTGGTGAGGCGTGGACAATCGGGACTAGGCACAGGGAAGTGTTGAGGTCCAGAACGGTCAGGAGAAGCCAAAGATGACTAAGGTTGCAAAGTGGTTGCAAGCATGGTCGGCAAGACAAAAGGAAGCTTCCGGGAAGGTGCTGGAGGGGCAATTTGGAGAATTGCTCAAGACCTATAAAAGAAGCTGCTCTGCTAAAGCATTCTTGTATGTACGTGTTAATGGGTGCGTGAGAAAACCCAGTGTTAGATGGGGTTAACGGATTACCCCTGGTATCTAGAGGCTATAAATAGGGATAGAGGGCTACCAGTCCGTTGAGTCTCTAGGGGTTTCTGTTCTTCTTGCGTGCGTTTGTTTTTCTAGGTAGAGCGTGGTGCTCCTGGTCCTCTGGGTTGGACTGGCTTAGAGCAATATATCATCATTTTGATCTATGTCTATGTTTGCTCGTATGTTTGGAGTTGAGTTGGGTGTGATCGTTTCAGTTGAGCTCTCTCTGTTCTTTAGTTGGCTTTTCACTTTCTTGATCTGAGAGTTCTACTTTCGGTTATTTTCTTTGCTGATCTGACCAGCTTGGTATTGGGAAGTCATATTCGAAGCCATCTTGGCCTTTCTATTCCCTTTTTCATGGTCTGATCATCTTCTGTCCCTCTTAGTCTCGGTTTTAAGCGTTTCTGATGAAATCTCAGAAAGACCTCTATTCTCTTGATAAGTTTTCAATTAAAGTTCAGAGCAGTGTCTTGAGGTTCTATTCTTACTGTATTCAAAGGCTCATGACCAGATGATCCGTGATTCAAAAGTTATTCGGAATCTGAATCCTGTGGTCGTGCGCCTCCCAGCATTTGCTCTGTTCTTATGAGAGTATTTCGACCACGTTCATTACTTCATCTATATCAAGTTTCTCTCCGCAACATTCCTCTTTTTGACCACGTCGGTTGTTCAACCACACGTTGGCTTACGACCACGTTAGTCTTGACTACAATCATTTCTAGTCACATTGGCTCTGCTCTTGGTAGTTGTCGACTAGGATGATTTACAACCACAGTGTCGGATATCGACCACATAGTCAAGGTTACAATCATGAGCTCTGTTTACGACCACGTTGTCGCATTACGACCACAGTGCTGGTCTCCGATCATGGTCTGTTCTCTAGTGCTTTTTCTCTACTGTTCTGGCCTCGGGTATCTACGACTACCGACCACATTGTACCACTATCAAGTAGTCGGGCAGCGATACCTTGGTCAGTCATCGACCACTTAGTTGAGGCATACGACCACATTGTAAGTCTCGACCACGTTGAACAATTTTCGACCAGTTCAATTTCTCTTGTTCTGTTTGGTTTGATTTCTCTGTTTTTCTTGTGAGCTTTCTACCCTAGTCTTCATAGCTCAGTAGCTATCGGAGAAAAAGGGTTGTGTGAATACTTGGAGAGAATTTGAAGGCACCATTCACCCCCCTCTATTGCTTGTTTGGTCCTACAAGTGGTATCAGAGCCTGGTTAGCTCTTTTCAATACATCTTAACCAGTCTTTAGAGCCATGGCAACAGGGAAGTATTCCAACAAGCCTCTTATCTTCGATGGGGTCGACTGTCCCTTTTGGAAGAGTAGGATGGAGTCTTACATATAGGCTCAAGGCTATGCAATCTGGAGGAAAGTTAAGACTCGATTTGTTGTTCCTGCCGATGAGCACATTACAGCGGTAAATACGCCAGATGTGGAGGCAAATGCTAAGGCAAGGAACATCATTATCCAAGGTCTTAGTAGAAATGAGTTTGATCGCATTTCTTATCTTTCATCAGCATATGATATTTGAGTGACCCTTGATGCATACCATGAGGGCACCACCCAAATTAAGATTGTCTGACAGGACCAATATAAGCAAGAGTACAACAAGTTTGAGATGCTCGCTGGTGAGTCCTTGGATGAGTGCTTTGCTAGATTTCATAAGATTTTGAGCAACCTCCGAGTTGTTGGTCTTACATACTCCGACTCGGACAATGCCCGTCAAATGCTTTCTGCTTTGGACTTGAGAGTGTGGGAGATGAAAGTGACCACCATCAAGGACACGACTGACCTATTGACTTTGACGCTTGATACATTGTACTCACGCCTCAAGACCACAAGATTGACATTGTCTCTCGCTAGTCAAAATCATAGTCGATGGCTTTGGTCACCGATCCTAGTTCCACTCCTAGAGGATCTTCTGATGGTACCTCTGGTTTCTCTTTGGCTGCTCTTTGTGAGATGAGTGATGATCAAATTGAGTAGTTCCCAGATACTGAGTTAGCCCTCTTAGTCAGAAAATTTTCACATGCATACAAGAGGGTTAGGGAGAGAAAGAGGAGTAGGCCGGTGATTTGCTTTGAGTGTGGTGGCCCCAACCACATTCGAGCAAACTGTCCCAAGCTAAAGAAGGGCAAGAATGACTACGGCGATGTGGGCAAGAATGACTACATCAGTAAGAACCGCAACAAGAAGCCCCCAGCTCGTGGCCAATGCAAAGAGAAGAAGTATCGTAACCTTCGCAAAGCTAAGAAGCTCTTCCACTGCGTCCTCACCACCTTCGATAACCTTGACTTCAGTGACATGGAAGGCTGGAGCGACAACGACGGCAAGGATGATCAAGACAAGGACACCAAGGATAGCGACAGCTTCATCGGTATGTGCTTTATGGCTAATAAGAATGACATCAACGATGACGATCTCTACAACGACTCCGATGAGGTAGGCCCTTCCTACGACCAGCTCAATGATGCTTTTCTTAAGTTGGGAAAGTTTTATGCTAGATCTAGAGCTAGGTGTGGTGAATTAGAGAAGGAGGTAGAGAGCTTGTCACAGGAGCTTACTTCACTTAGATCTACTTCCTCCCGTGATGATTGTGATGTTTGTACTTCTTTGCTGGATGATATGGAGAAGCTAAGGACCTCTCATGATAGTGTGATTTCTGAATTAGATTTGCTTAAGGTGGAGAATGTTAGTCTACTAGCTGAGATAGAGATGACTAGAGTAGCATCTATTTCATCTAATTCTGTTGAGACTACATTTTTCACCTCATGTGAGGATAAGGACAATGCTTTTAGAGGTCTTTACACCATACTTCTTGATCTGCCTGAAACTTGTGAAAGTTATAATAATTTGAAGATTAACTTAAAGATGGCAGATCATAAAATTGCTGAAATGTAAGCTACTTTGGTTGAGCCTATTGCTTGTTGTGCCAACTGCCCTAAATTAACTACTGAACTTGAATCTGTTTCCAAACAATTTCAAGACATGTGTAATCACAACAAGAAAATGGCTCAATATGCTTCTAAGGCTCCTATTAGCTCACCATGCAATAACTATGAAAAACAAAAATATGAATTGGTTACATTGGATGATAAATGTGTGAAGCTAACTAAGGACTTACTAGAGAAGCCACAATCTGCTTGCTCTTTCTGTGCTAAGGTGGGGGAGAAGTCTAAGGGCATGGTAGAGACCTTTAGGAAGAGCTACAAGAACCAAATGGCTAGGATTAGAACTGCCCCATGTGTGTCTTGCGAAGCCCTCAAGGTTGAGGCGGCCGTACACAAAGAGAGATATGCACGTGCTATTCGATCTTCAGCTGTTGGTTCTTCTTCCTCTCTTTCTGGTGTCTCTTCTTCTTCTTCTCCCTGCTCTTCATGTGCCTCTCTCTTTTGGGAGTGTGAGTGCCTTATGAACACTCTTGAAAGGTTTGTTGGAGGCAAGAAGAAGCTTAATCTTATCCTAGACAAATCTAAGATTTGCAAATTCAATCAAGGTCTAGGATATGATTTTTTTAGAGGATGTGAGGACGCATCCACTTGCAATTGTTAGACCTATAGCAGCAGGTGTGATCGAGGTTGAGCCAAAAACCAAGAAAGTTAAGTTTAAATCTGTGGACTTTGTCTAGGGGATTTCTGACAGTAAGGTTGTACCACCTGTTGCTTCGACCTCTCAGAAAGTGAAGCCTCATCTTGTTGCTTCGATCTCCTAGAAGGTGAAGTACCATTGTACCTTCTGTCAAAATGATGGACATGGTATTGAAAGATGTTTCAAGCACACCAAGATCGCGCGAAGAAACTGTGTTCGTGCTCTTAGGCGTATTCAGGGTCAGCCCCAGACTCGGAGTGCACCTAAGACCAACACGAGGTCTAGAGTTGTAGAAAACTCTTATGAGGTGTTTAGGCAGCATCAAGGACTTGGTTTTCCTGCTTCTGTTTTTGGTTCTCGAGTTGCTTCTGGTTAGGATATCCACCATCCTGAGGATAGATCTTATTTTCACCATCGAGATAGCTATCCATGACGTGATCAGCACATTGCTGTTGGTCAGACCCGCTTCTCAATAGCAGTCGGACTCAGCAATAGTATCAGGTCTGCTCCTAGATCTTTGGAGTTTGTGAGAGGCGGAGAGCGTAGGGCAGCTAGAGGTGAGTTGGCTCTGACTGCTTCTTCTGCTCGTCGTGTGACTTAGTACTGGGTTCCTAAGTCTGTTTTTATTTACCCTAGTACTGAGCCACAATGTTGTTCTCTTGTTGACTTAGGTTCGCTGGGCTGGGAAGGGAGAGGTTTGTCTTGTTGACTCCGACTGTTCTTGACACATGACCGGAGACTCTCGTTGATTCTCTTCCCTAGTATGAGCTCCAGTTGATGAGACGATCACTTTTAGAGACGCCTCTTCTAGTCGAGTCATCGCTAAAGGTACTGTGCGCATTAATGATTCTTGCATTCTTAACAATGTTGCCTTAGTGAGTAAGCTGCGTTATAATTTGCTTTCTGTTTCTCAGCTTACTGATGACAATTTCGAGATAAGTTTTAAGAAAAATGCTTGCAAAATTCTTGATTCTTTGGGGAGCCTTGTTTGCAGGATTTCTAGCTTAGGGAGGATCTTTCGTGCTAATTTTGTCAAGTCTTCTGGTGATTCTCTCAGGTGCTTAGTTGCTTCAGAGTCATGTGATCTCTCTTTTTGGCATAGGAGACTTGGTCACATTGGCTTTGATCTTTCGACTCGAGTTAGTAGCCACGGTCTCATACGCGGTCTGCCGAAACTCAAGATGGTCAAAGACTTACTTTGTGCTCCTTGCCGACATGGCAAGATGGTTGCTGCTTCTCACCCCCTAGTCACTATGACTATGACTGATGCACTAGGACAGCTTCTTCATATGGACACTATTGGTCCAGCTAGAGTGTAGTCAGTTGGTGGAAAGTGGTATGTTCTTGTCATGGTTGATAACTTCTTGAGGTTTTCTTGGGTATTTTTCTTAGCCTCAAAGGATGAGACCTTTAATCATCTTTGGGGTTTGTTTAGTAGGCTATCTGTTGAGCTCCCTGGTGCCTTACGAGCGATCCTCAATGACAATGGCACGGAGTTCAATAATTCCTACTTTGAAAAGTTCTGTGATGAGACAGGTGTAGAGCATCAGTTCCCTTCTCCGCACGTCCCTCAGCAAAATGACGTCGTGGAGAGGAAGAATCGTACCTTGGTCGAGATGGCCATGATGATGCTAGATGAGTGCACTACACCTATGAAGTTTTGGGCTGAGGCTATAACCACCGCGTGCCATGTTTCAAATAGAGTTTTTCTAAGGGCACACTTGCATCGTACTTCTTATGAACTGAGCTATAGGCGAAAGTCTAGTGTCTCACATTTTCGCGTGTTTGGTTGCAAGTGTTTTATCTTAAAGTCTGGGAACCTAGATAAGTTCGAGTCATGATCTTGTGATAGTATCTTTCTAGGTTACTCAACTTCTTCACGGGGTTATAGGGTCTGGAACTGCAAGACTAGCAAAATTGTAGAGACCTGTGAGGTGACTTTCGATGAGACCAGTCTAGGCACTAGGCCCGACATCTCAGGTTCTGTAGTGCAATCCGAGACTATATTTGTAGATGATGAGGAGGATGGAGATTAAGGTTGTTTACTTGATCCAGTCCATCCTTCCCTTGAGGTGCCTGCTTCTACCACTGCACCTCAGGGAGATTAGCCCATTCCTTCCAGTTCCTCTGGAGCTAGTGGCTCTGCTCCTACCTCCTCAGCTCATGAGGTACAGACCACTTCCTCTTCTCATCCAGGTCCTCCCCGACATATCCAGAATCATCATCCTTTAGAGCAGATCATAGGAGATCTTTTTGAGCATGTCACACGCTCAAAATCCTGCTTGTCTCACTTTTGTCTTCATTCTACTTTCATCGCCTTTTTCGAGCCCAAGGATGTCTGTCATGCTCTTTCTGATGAGTCTTGGGTCAATGCCATGCATGAGGAGATAGAAAACTTTGAGAGAAACAAGGTCTGGTCGCTTGTTGAGCCCCTAGCAGTCATAATGTCATAGGAACCAAGTGGGTCTTCAAAAACAAGCAAAGTGAGGATGGGGTAGTCATTCGAAACAAGGATAGACTGGTAGCTCAGGGTTTCTCCTAGGTCGAGGGTTTAGATTTTAAGGAGACCTTCGCCCCTGTAGCTAGGTTAGAAGCCATTAGGATTTTGCTAGCATTTGCAGTGTCTAAGGGCTTCAAGCTATACCAGATAGATGTCAAGAGTGCCTTCCTCAATGGGTATATTGAGGAAGAGGCCTATGTTAGACAGCCTCCAGGTTTCGAGAACCCCAAATACCCAACCATGTCTACAAGCTTTCCAAAGCCCTGTATGGACTTAAGCAAGCTCCTAGAGCTTGGTATGAGAGGCTTAAGTCCTATTTGTTGAGTCATAGATTTGAGATGGGTAAGGTAGACAAGACCTTGTTCATTCGTAGGCATGGTAATAACTTTTTACTTGTCCAGATTTATGTGGATGACATTATCTTTGGTGGCTCTTCTCATGCTCTGGTTTCCCAGTTCCCTGATGTCATGAGCACAGAGTTTGAGATGAGCATGATGGGCGAGTTGAGCTTCTTCCTTGGTTTCTAGATCAAGCAGACTTGGGAAGGTATTTTCTTGCATCAAGGTAAGTACAGTTGAGACCTCCTGAGACGCTTTGATATGAGTGAGGGAAAGCCAGTGTCAACACCGATGGCAGCATCAGCTTCACTCAATCCAGATAAGGATGGCGAGCTAGTAGATCAGAAGGAGTACAGAAGCATGATTGGCTTCCTCTTGTACCTCACTGCCTCGAAGCCAGACATACACTTCGCTGTGTGTCTGTGCGCTCGATTCCAGGCCTCTCCTCGTGTATCGCACCGCCAGGTGGTGAAGCGCATCTTCAAGTACCTTCGAGCTACTTTAAACTATGGTATCTGGTACTCTTATCTTTCTATCTTTCCCTTAAAGCCTTCTCCTATGCAGACTTTGTTGGCTATAGGATAGATAGAAAGAGCACTTCTAGCGCTTGCCAATTCATTGGCACTTCTCTTGTCTTTTGGTCTTCTAAAAAGCAGTCCAGTGTTGCACAGTCCACCGCAGAAGCCGAGTATGTTGCAACCTCTAGTTGTTGCAGTCAGGTGCTTTGGATGGTTTCGATCTTGCGGGACTTTGGGTTAGTCATAGATAGCATTCCTCTCTTCTGTGATAACACTTCTACCATTAACATTGCCAAGAACCCAGTGCAATACTCTAGGACCAAGCACATAGATATTAGATATCATTTCCTTAGAGACCATGTGGAGAAGGGTGACATAGTGCTTCAGTTTGTGAAGAGTGACCACCAGTTGGCTGACATCTTTACTAAGCCTTTAGATAGCTTGAGGTTTATGACCTTACGGGGAGAGCTTGGGGTGGTCTGTCCTTATGGGTTATTGTGAGGGGGAGCTTCTTGCATCTTATGTATCATATTGTTCATATGCTCTTGTTTCATTCTGTTGCATTTCCTGAGGGTGCATTTGGGTTAGTCTTTCTGGGATAGACTAGAGTAGTTCTCTTTCCTAGTTGCTTAGACTTCTTCCTCTTATCTTATGATTCTAGGATGTTGCTTATTAGTTGTGTTTCTTCTCACTAGGTTGAGTTCACTCACTTCTTATAGGTCAAGTGAGGGTTGGGCCCCCTTGGGTAGATAGGGAACGTGCTTACTTCCTAGTGTGTTAGATGACTAGCTAATAGTTCTAGAGTCATATGGGGTAGATGAGAGCCAGTCTGATCTATAGTATTCTCTGTATCTTGTCTATGCTTTAAGGACTGCCATTTCTTCTTTCTATCCTAGTTTTCTTCCTCTTGTTTATTGTTTTGGTTTAGGGGGAGTTCATTTGAGATTTTCTGGAATTTAATGCTGTCATAACTCAACTTGAACCGAATTGTTTCTCATGCTGAGGGGGAGCTGGATCTTCTTGCATTTCATGGCATTTTTCATTGTGCATTGTGATATAATTATATGAAGCCCCTGATTATTATCCCTATATGACATGATAAAATTGCATTACATCTTGCCATGATTTATGCTAGAGTGCTAGATTTATTATGACCTTCTATGTGTAGCCTAGTCTTTGCCATGATAGCTTGAGTAAATGTGCACAACTTAAATGAAATCATGTCCTGTTAGATCTTGTGACTAGTCTGGCTCTAGTTATCCTCTTATGATTCATGCCATGTCAAATAGGCTGAGTTGAGTCTTGTTAGACCATGTGGAGGTTACCCCATGGTTGTGATGAGTAATTGACCTTTTGATTAGAATTTGTGTAGAGGTTGAGTTTGGTTTTTGAGTCTTTTGCAGATGTTTGCTTCATGGTTGTCGTTCTCGTGGTCTATGACTTGGTGGTCGTAGATGCTCTTACGACTTTGTGATCGTAAGTACTCTTTCGACCATGTGGTCAGCAGGTGCCTCTTACGACTTTGGGGCCTATGACCTCTGTTGTACGCTCTACGACTTTTGTTCATTCGTCTTGGTGGTCGGTAGGTTTGGTCGGCAAAGGGTTGTTCGACTTGGTAGTCGGCAGAGCCTTTTACGACTTGGTGGTCAGTAGGAATCTCTACGACTTGGTAGTCGGCAGAGGATTCTATGACTTGGTGGTTGCAGAAGCCTTTATGACTTGGTGGTCACAGACGCTCTTATGACTTAGTGGTCGGCAAGCTCTACGACTTCTAGCTCTATGACTTGGTGGTCGTATGTGCTCTTACGACTTTGTGGTGGTAGGTGATCTTTTGACTGGGTAGTCGACAGTCGACCTTACAACTTGGTAGTTGGCAGTCGTTTTTACGACTTGATGGTCGACAGTCATTTTTTCAACATGGAAGTCAGCAGTCGGTTTTACGACTTGGGGTCAGTTGAGGTCTTATGACTTGGTTGTCGGCTAAGTTCTTACGACTTGGTTGTCGGCAGAGGCCTTTACGACTTGGTGGTCGGTAAAGACTTTTACGACTTGGTGGTCAGTAAAGACTTTTATGACTTGGTGGTCGACAGGTGCTCTTATGACTTGGTAGTCATAGCCTGCGGTCGATAGTCGTAAGTCGTAATGACCAGATGCTGTGAGCGATAGTCCTAGTGCTCTGATCGATAGTCGTAGCTTGTGGTCTCGTTGGTTGTAGCAAGCTGCGTGGTGGTCGTAGCGGTCTTGTGTGTGGTCGTAGGCTGCTAGAAGGTTCTCGTGGGCTACGAGTATCTCTGTCTTGTGCATCAAAGTAGTCGTAGATGGTTTAAGACCTGTTGTTTTGCTGTGGTTATTCACTTGAATACTTTTTGAGTGTGCAAATTGGTGGTCTTTATGTATGGTGCGGTGCTACATGATGGTTTGCTTATTGGTGTTGGTTGCAGGACTTCAGAGCTAGGTCATGGTGAGGCATAGGAGGACCAGGACTAGGCACAGGGAGGTGTTGAGGTCCAGAACGGTCAAGGAGACATCGAAGATGGTCGAGGCTGGTGAGGTGGTTGCAAGCAGTGACGACGAGGAATCGGAGTGGGAGTTATCTGAGGTGGAAATGATGGGCAACGACGAGGTAGACCAGGACTAGGCTTAGGGAGGAGTCGAGGTCTAGACAGTCAAGAATGCTGGGTGCCGTCATGAGCGAGGAAAAGGACGTGGTGCACCAAGTGACTTGGGTCGTTTGCAATCAAGGATGGTTCGGTGGGATCCAGACACGTGAGAAGCTTGGCGACAAGTCATTGGGGCCACTTGGAAGCTGCTTTGAGAAGAGTGCATGAGAAAAACCCAATGTTAGGTGGGTTAACGGGTTATCCCCAGTGTGGACTAATGGTAGGATTCATTAGGTCTAGGGTTCGTTTGTAAACCTATAAATAGGGGAGGGGAGGCAAGAGCTAAGGTTGAGACAGTTGGCCAAGCCCTGGCGGCTGGCACCTCTCCTTCCCATGGGAGTTAGGTTAGAGAGTGGGTGCAACTCTAGGGTTAGAGCCTGGTCCTCCCAAGGGGAGTGGTTGTTTGAGAGTGAGTGTTGGCTCTAGGGTTAGAGCCTGGTCCTCTCGAGGGGAGTGGCTGTGAAATCATTCATCTGAGCAATACATCTATCTTTGTCTATGTGTTGTGTATCTCTTCTATTTGAGTTTGCTCGGCTTGATTTGGTTTCTTCTCTGTTCTGCCTTTTCTCTACGTTCTTTGTTTCGTTCCTCTCTCTTCTTGATCTAATGGTGTTCTTGGCTAGATCTTGGTGTTGTTCTAAACCGTAGTGACATGTGGGATTGTACTCTAAGCCATCTTGGCTACCCTTGACCCACGAGCGGTTCTGATTGTCTTCTTATTCTCTCGGATTCGGTTTTAGGTGTTCGCGGTGAAATCTCATGAAGCTCACATTTTGGTTGATAATTTTTCAATTAAAGATCAGAGTAACCTCCTGAGACCCTAACCATGCTTTGTGCAAAGTTTCTTGGCTAGTTGATCTTTGGATCAAAAGTTATTTCGAATCTGGATCTTGCGGTCGTGCACCTCACAGGCCTTTCTCTGTTCTTCCGAGAAGTTATGACCACAGCCAGTCTTTCGACCATGGTCAAGACTCAGATCGTTTCGCGTCTGTTTTCATTCGCACTGGTTACCGATTGCTCGATGGTCGTAGATATCGTGGTCGTGTGCCCCCACTGCCTTACGAGTTGTTTGCAATCGCAGTCGGTTACAATTTCTCGACAATCTTCAACCACGTTGATCGTTCGACCATTCCATTGGCTTACGACCACGTCGGTTCCTACTACTCCCATCTTTCGATCACGTTGGTTTTGATATTGGTGGTTATTGACTATAGTGACTTCTGTTTGGTAGTCGATTTCTGACCAAATTGTACTTCAGTCGAGTAGTCGAATTTATGACCACTGTGCAAGCTATCGACCACATTGTTGGACTTATGACCACATTGTAAGTCTCGATCACATGTCGTTCTTGATTTGATTTCTTCGATGCTGCTGCTTGCTGTGACATGTGGGATCATGCTCAAAGCCATTTTTTGCTGCTTTTCCCATGATCAAAGATCTGCGCGTCGTTCTTGTTTTCAAATCTGGTGGTCGTGCGCCTCTTCTATTTCTTCTAGTTGACCACGACCACAACTAATCTCCTCAATGGCCTTAAGTAGTGTGGTCGTGCTCCTTTGGCATTTCTAGTCGTTATCGACCACATTTGGTTTTGATAGCTAAGCGGTAGTAGATCTCTCGGTCTCATTCCAATCTGTTACAACAACATTGTGGTTTTTGACTGCACGTATTTTCTGCCTGTACCTTGGTCATCGACTATGGTGGTGTCGACCACACAATGGTCTTCGACCACGTAGTTTGCGATCACGTCAGTCTTTGATAGCGCTGGTTTCCGACCACTCATTGGTCCTGAACTACGCTAGTATTTCAGCCGCACATTGGACATCGACCACATTGTTTACGACCACGTTCGAAACGACCACGTCGGTTACGACCACGTTGGTTTCAACCACGGTGGTTACGACCACGTTGTTTGCTCTTGTATTTCGACTACGTTGCTTTTCTCTGCTGACTGGCCTCGTTCAATTTGGCTGTCCGGCGCTTTCTGTCAAGTAGTCATAATCGACCATGTTGTGTTTCTATCGAGTGGTCGTAATCGACCACGTTGCGTTTCTGCCGAGTGGTCGTAATTCGACCACGTTGTGCTTTGATCTAGTCATATGGAGCTCTGTGTTCCTCTGTTTTTAATTGGTCTTCACTTTCTAATCTTTATAGCTTTGTAGCTATTGGAGAAAAGGAATATGTGAATATTTTGAGAAAAAAAAATTTAGGCACCATTCACCCACCCTTTGTTACCTGTCCGGTCCTATAAATCTTGAATCTACATTGAGCTTTAGATTGAGCTATGCTAGTTCTTTGGTGAAGCATGAGTTAGTATTAACTCTCTGTTCTTGAACTAAATCCAGAAAATGTAAAAAGATATCTTTTTTGCGAAAAAACTGATCTCACTAATTCTTTCTCATGAGACGGCTTGCCATTGCACTAGACATGAACTCAGGGGAAGTTTTGGATGACCAAGATCATCCCCTTAAGCTTCTTGCTTGGAGTGGTCGCATAAGGCTTGAGATCTAGCACATGGCTAAGCAACAAAAAAATGTTTGAAAACAACCATGAATTTAAAAAATATCAAATGTGCTAAAGTTGCTCAATTTTAAAAGTGCCAAGTACTTGAACAAATGTCCCATTCTTGAACTTATAGCACTCTAAAATGACTCAATGATAGCTTCTTGGTTCCGCTTAGAATATTGACATGGCTTGACTCATCTTTGGATATCTCTAGCTAGACTATGGTCTTGAATAACTTGACTTGCTAAGGAATCTATCAAAATATTAGATTATGGCTTATTTGGCTTTAGCTTGTCTACACATGTTTTGTCATGATCTAGATAACACTTTCTGTAGTTATGGCTTGGTGTAATACTTAGAGAGTCATTTTGGATAATCTTCATGGCTCCTAATGCTTAAAATGAACAAAATACAGTCACTCCACTTCACTCATGCTCTATTTTGTTCCCTGCATCTTGATGACTCTATTGCCAAAAGGGGGAGACTAATACAGAAACAGGCATAAAAGGGGGATGTTTTGAAGCTTTTGAAGAAAACTTGCTCTTTCTGGATGATTGCTCCAAGTTCACTCTTTGTCAACATGGTCATGAGTTTCTTTTTCACTTCTTCTAGACCATGTGTGGATTTTGCAACTTCTTGCTTTTCTTTCCAAAAATAAACTCATCTTCATGCCTTTTCTGTGTTTGTCAATATACTCATCAAGGGGGAGATTGTGAGACCATGTGGAGGTCACCCCATGGTTGTGATGAGTAATTGACTCCTGCTTTAGAGTTGTGTAAAGGCTGAGTTTGGTTTTTGAGCTCTGTGTAGAAGTTTGCTGGCCCTATGACAATTGTGTTTGCCTCTGTGTTTAGTAGCCTGTTGTTACAACTTATGGTCGTAAGTGCTACTACGAATTGGTGGTCGTAGATGGTGATACGACTTATGGTCGTAGGTGCTGCTACAACTTGGTGGCCGTAGCTGGCGATACGACTTATGGTAGGTCGTAGGTGCCATTACGACTTGGTGGTCGTAAATGTCTTTACGACTTGCTCTTTACGACCACGTAGTGTGCCTCTATGATCGGCAGTAGATTTTACGACTCTGTGATCGACAATAGATTTTATGACTTGGTGGTCGGCAGTCGATTTTACGACTTTGTGGTCGACAATCAATTTTACGACTTTGAGGTTGGCAGTCGATTTATGACTTCGAGGTTGACAGTCGATTTTACGGCTTTGTAGTCGGCAATCAATTTTATGACTTTGTGGTCGATAATCGTAACTCTGACTGGCCGTGCTCAATGGTCGTAGCCTCGACTTGCCGTGGTCGATAGTCATAGATTCTACTGGCTGTGGTCGATGGTCGTAGCCTTGACTTGCAGTGGTCGATAGTCATAGATTCTACTGGCCGTGGTCGATGGTCGTAGCCTCGAGTTGCCGTGGTCGATAGTCGTAGATTCTACTGGCCGTGGTCGATGGTCGTAGATTCTACTAACTGTGAGCGTTGGTCGTAGTGACTGCTTGTGTGGTCGTAAGTCGTAGCTACCAAGTCTGTTAAAATTGTAGCTGCTAGCGATGGTCGTAAGCATCCGCTACGTGGTCGTAACGTTTGGTTTCATGGTCGTAACGACCTGTGAGGTGGTCGTAACGACTTGCTGAGTGGTCATAGACAGCTGGGAAGTTTTCTAGGTTTACGAGTACTTGTTGTCTAGTGCATCCAAGTACTTGTAAGTGGTTTAAGACCAGTTGGGTTGTTCTCTAAGTGCATGCCATTCATGTTGTTTGATGATTCCCGTGTATTGTGCGGTGCTATGTGATGCTTTGCTTGTCTGTGGTGTTTGCAGGACTTTAGAGCTAGGTCATGGTGAGGCGTGGACAATCGAGACTAGGCACAGGGAAGTGTTGAGGTCCAGAACAGTCAGGAGAAGCCGAAGATGACTAAGGCTGCAAAGTGGTTGTAAGCGTGGTCGGCAAGACAGAAGGAAGCTTCCGGGAAGGTGCTGGAGGGGCAATTTGGAGAATTGCTCATGACTTGCAAAAGAAGCTGCTCTGCTAAAGCATTCTTGTATGTACGTGTTAACGGGTGCATGACAAAACCCGATGTTAGATGGGGTTAACGGGTTACCCCCGGTATCTAGAGGCTATAAATAGGGATAGAGGGCTACCAGTCTGTTGAGTCTCTAAGGTTTTCTGTTCTTCTTGTGTGCGTTTGTTTTTCTGGGGGGGAGCAGTGGTGCTCCTGGTCCTCCAGGATGGAGTGGCTGTAAAATCAACTCTCAGAGCAATATATCATCATTTTGATCTATGTCTATGTTTGCTCGTATGTTTGGAGTTGAGTTGGGTGTGATCGTTTCAGTTGAGCTCTCTTTGTTCTTCAGTTGGCTTTTCACTTTCTTGATCTGAGGGTTCTGCTTTCGGTTGTTTTGTTTGCTGATCTGGCCAGCTTGGTATTGGGAAGTCATACTCGAAGCCATCTTGGCCTTTCTATTCCCTTTTGCATGGTCTAATCATCTTCTGTCCCTCTAAATCTCAGCTTTGAGCGTTTCTGATGAAATCTCAGAAAGACCTCTATTCTCTTGATAAGTTTTCAATTAAAGTTCAGAGCAGTGTCTTGAGGTTCTATTCTTGTTGTATTCAAAGGCTCATGACCAGTTGATCCATGAATCAAAAGTTATTCAGAATCTGGATCTTGCGGTCGTGCACCTCCCTGCATTTGCTCTGTTCTTCTGAGAGTATTTTTACCATGTTCATTACTTCGTCTACGTCAAGTTTCTCTCTGCAGCATTCCTCTTTTCGACCGCGTGGGCCTGCATTGGGGCCGCATGGGGGCCAGCGGAGGCGGCCACAGTGGCGGTGACGCCGGCAGTGGCGGCGGCGGCCCATGCATGCCCCCAGTTGTGCATGCAATTTTGCCATGGCGGCTCAGTGGTTGCGGTGGCTTAGCTGTCAGGCGGCGGCGGCCGGCCGGCAGGTGGTGGTGGCTCGGCCGGCAGGCGGCAATGGCCCATGCGGCCGCTGCGGCTTCGCATGCACGTCGAGCGCGCATGGCCAGCGGTCTGCATGGTGGCGGCTTCACCCTATAGGTTCTCACGTAGCCATTGAGGGGGCAGCTGGGCAGTTACGTTTTCCAGATTCGTCGTGCAGCGTGTCCGTCGAGCGTGCTCAAGGCATGTACCTCGCGGCCGTAACCCATTTCGTTTGCACATTATATCGTATGTTTACCTGTTGCCTTAGCGTCATTACCGATCGTTACACTTATTGATTGCATGTTGTAGGTCGTTGTAGCCTAGTAGATTTTATATGATGAGGTAGATAGTATTAAATGCTTGTAATTAGTATACTATTAACCGTAGAATTAATATGGGGTTAGGGTTGTAAACAAATGTTAAATGGTAAGTAGTGTTGCGCCGAATCATGCTCCAATTTAAGGTTAACCACTAGTAATCTTTAATATTGGACGGTCGTTGGTATGTCTTGCACCTTGATCCTTAATTGCTGATTATTATTCGTGAATGGTAGTTGATTTAATTGCCATACATTAACCTGCCTAATAATCACTTATCACCTAATAAAATTGTATGATTGACAACCCTGGTGTGTGCTCTGGTTAGTACCTTCTCCATCAGTAGATCTTATTTTCGTCATCTAGAATTATCAATCCTGTCTTTTCGATCTCATTGGGTTAAATCCTTACTCTCATAATTTTACCTTAATTCAATCACAACTCTCTAACTATATCATGGATAATTCGCTAAATAACAAACTAAGGGTTATCACGCCGGGACTACCCACATATAGGGGTCATTTCCACCCAACCTGGTAACGTACGGGGGGCCGTACATTCTCATTACACAGGATATTACACCCCATCTGCGGTTATACAGTCGAGGACAAGGTTGTACTTGGCTATTCTCGTATAATCGGGTATGTGGAAGGAGGTCGCCGGCACCCATGTTACAATTTGCTATAACTTGTCTCAGAACAAATATTTTTAATACACAGTTCTCATAATATCCGTCTTCCATTTATGACAATATTTCCAATATCAGTTGTCCATTGCTTGCCTTGTGTCCATTGCTTACTTGTCATATTTACTCTTATTTCATATGGTTGCATTACCTGTTTTACTCTCGTGTTGCGACCGTTGTTGGGTACGTGCTGAGATTTCCAAATCTCACGCTTGTTCTTTCCCTCTCAGGTAAAAGGCCAGTGGATTGATAGCAGCATGCATGGGTGGGAGCACTCGAATTTCAGCACTGTGGCTTGCCACAAGTTTTGCCATTTACCTTATTTGTTATTTGATTAGAAGTGGACCGGTCCCATATTAAAAACACTATTTCAGCTTCTGTTGATTATTTAATAAAGTACTTAAAGATTTCAATTGGTCTATGTATTCTATGATTGTCTTTTATTATTACTTTTATTTCTTGGCGATGACGTTCCATAGTAGCATTCCACCTTGGCTATATGTGGGGTGCTACACTAGTGTTTTTTCTCTGCTGTTCTGGCCTCGGGTATCTACGACTACCGACCACATTGTACCACTGTCAAGTAGTGGACAGTGATACCTTGGTTAGTCATCGACCACGTAGTTGAGACATGACCACGTTGTAAGTCTCGACCACGTTGAACAATTTTCAACTAGTTCAGTTTCTCTTGTTCTGTTTGGTTTGATTTCTCTGTTTTTCTTGTGGGCTTTCTACCTTAGTCTTTATAGCTTAGTACCTATCAGAGCAAAAGGGTTGTGTGAATACTTGGGAAGAATTTGAAGACACCAGTCACCTCTCTGTTGCCTGTCCGGTCCTACAAAGGAGAAATCTAATACAGTGCTGCATGTGATGAGTACAATATCCCTCCCAAAAGTACTTTTCCTGCATCTAAGACTACCGCATCACGAATGAGATTTATCGAGAACTTGGATAAGTCGAGAATCAATACACCATGAGCATCCAAGCTCGATTTTTCATGGCAAATAAAATATTTATTACTGGTCTGACTGGTTCTTCCGCATGCTGCTCCCTTCACACCAATTCTTTTCTCCAGGGAAAATAAAAGATCTATTACTGGTCTGTACTAATCCAATTTGCTGTGCATTCATATTCTTTTCTCCAGGGCTATATGATGACTGCATCCAACATGGTTGTAAGATCCCACATCGATGTATTATAAGGTTCTAAGATGCGAAGTATCTAGATCCATTTGTATAAGCATCTTTTGCTTAAGCATAAACTAATGATGATCCATTAAGCCTTGCAAATAATACAACTTCAGTGCAAGACGGCTTTGGTTCATAACGGATGGGTTGCTGTGCCTTTCTGCAAGTCACGTTTTATTCACACACCAACTGAATGATTACATCCGTTTAATTATTTGATAAGCTGAACAGAATTCGTTGATGTACTACAGACATGAAAGCCTCAACAGAATTGGCTATAAGAAAAAGACCAACTACTACGTGAACGTAAAATGCACAGAAGAGTAGCAGTAGTACCCATATCCTCATGACGAATTCGTCTGTCGAAGACCAAGAAAGAAAAGCACCAACAAATTAATCAATCTAACCCATAATCCGATGAAGATCTGCCGGTCCCACCTAAATGGCTGCATGCACAATAACAACGACTTGTTACGACGTGTGTGCTAGCTTCACCAATGTCATAATCATTGCTCCTACAATTTTGGCTGTATTGTTGTACGTACCGAGATACACAGCAGTCGGCTGATGACGAACAAGCAGAAGCTTGAGAAGCAGAGCTTGACTCGAAAATTTCAAAATAAGAACTTTGCTATTGCTACCAGTAGTACCCCCAAAATGAGAGAAGAAACTGCGAGGTGCAGGACTGGAGTAGCCGGTTTGCCTCCGCAATTCGGCGTCTCCCTTTCTCTAAAGCATGCGTGATTCCTTGCTTCTTGTCTCCGTGTTGGCTGGGTCCTTTGCTTCTCGCGCCTCCTTTCTCTCTTTTCCCATGGATGAAATCGCCATGCTTGCTCTGCTTTTTCTGAAGATACAGGGATCTCGCTCTTAAAAGAAAAGGCTGTTAATATTTTCCTTGTGGTTTGTGTTAAAGACGAAAACCAATGTCCAGCAGTAAAGGGTGGGGAGCAGTTGCTCAACTTGGCTTTTTTAGTGGCTTATGACTTTTTTTTTACTATAGTTGACTTATTTTATATTGTAATTGCTAGTAGCTTTAAAGAGGACTACGGGCCTGTTCTACCTAGTTTTTGACTTGAAGCTTGTAATTGTGGTTTTTAGCTGAAATTGTATTGTAGTGGCTGTTAGCTTTTTTTTGAGAATTTTTTTTAAAAAAATCATTATATCGTCACGGACAATGTAAACGAATAAAGGAAAAAAGAGAAGCCAAAAGACCAAAAAAAAGTCGAATTAGAAGCCGACGCATTATAAGTGGCTTCTGCCTTAAATAAGTCAAAAGTTAGTAAAAACCAGAAGCTGAAGCCGTTTTGAGTGAGACTTCATCATGAAGTTTGGCAAAGTAAACTGACTACAGTAGAAAAGATATATGGAGTACTACCTCTTTTCTTTTTTGTTTAATTTGACATTACAGAATTGTAGCCGTGTTTGATAACCAATATGTTTAAAACTATCTAGGTTGTTTATGCAAAAACTATAATAATATATTTGTTGTTAAAAATATCAAATAAGAAACAATGGAGGGAGTACTACATTTAATAGTACCAGTAAAACTTCAGTAATTTGTGTCTTAAACCCGACAAAAGAAGCTGTAATTATAATATTCGATGTTTGTTAAAAAAATACTTGTAGTTTGGTGCAAATTGTATAATTGTATAAGGAGGTGTTTGTATAGCTTCTGCTTCTGGCCAGAAACTAATATGAACATTTGATTTCTAGAAATGGTTTCTCTACTCATTTTGTTTCCGTCTTGCTCTAAAGATAAGGCAAGAGGTTATGGACGCATCACATACCCCATTTCTCTCACTCTTGTCTCGCACACGTATCTCTCTCTTATTTTTTTCCACCGCTTGTCCCCTCATTCTAAAAGCTATTTCTTTCGACCACTACTATTTATTTTTAATAAAAAAATCATTGATCATAACCAAAAAATCATCAATTACAGCCAATACGAACACCCCAAGACCTATAAGGTACTAAGGTGGGACCCACTTGTCCCCCTCTCACTCTCATGCTCTTTTTTTTATAACATATTTATTCTGACCAAGCTTGAAGCTTATAAGAGTTACCCCTTCATTTTTCCGTCTGCAGCCAACCTACACAGTATATAAGCCCGCCCTTATAGTTTCCTATTCAGTCTTAAGACCTACCTGTATGCATAATTGTGGATGCCTTAAGCTTTAGCCAAGAAAAAAATAGCATAATATATAATTACATATTGCAGGAATAAATAACATATAATATCTTCTTTTTCAGAAACAAAATGTCAATTTGTTGCTGACATTTTATGGTCTCCGAAGCAAGATTATGAAAATACTTCTAACAACAATTTTCTAAAAACGCTCCTCTATACGATCTTCGTTTACCAAATAATATATAATTTTTTAACACCAACATAGTCTTGAAAACACAATAGCTGACCCTTAGGCTACATTTGGTCTAGGATTAAGATCAGGTTAGCTAATCGTAACCTAACTAGGCTAGTTAACCTAGATTTTGTATTTGGAAACAAACCTATTTAGCTTAAAATATTGTTTGCTAGATTTGATGGGTTAACAAGGTAATGGAAGAAAGTGAACCCAATGAGGGTTAGTTACTTAGGGGTGTTTATATTGGTTTTTACTGATGACTTTTTGTTGTGGTTTTTAGAAGCGGCAAAAAATGAATAGAAAGGATTGAAAGAAGTAGCTTTTAGAAGAAAAGAACGAATGGTGGAGGAGAGATGCGTGCGCGTGACGAGAGCAAGAGGGGTAGGGTGTGTGATACACTCGTGACCCATGTCTTATGTCCAGAGCGAGATGGTAGAGAGAGATGTAGAAAGGCCGCTTCGAGAAGCCAGATATCTATATAGGTTTTTGGCTTTTCTAAGCAGAAGCCAATACGAGCAAGCCCTTACGGTATATTAGCATATTCCATCTCTCTAGTAGGTCAACTTAATCTTAGGTTAATAGGGTTAAAAGGCTTTGGCTGGGTTAAATGCTCTCTAATAAGTCAACTCAATCTTGATTTATGGGATTAAAAGACTTCAACGTTGTTCTTTTGTACTACGATTTATAGTTCTTGACTGCGGTTTATAACTTTTGTCTAAGTTTTTCGAGATGACAGTGAATGACAGAGACGTCAACACAGACAACGCACACAGTTTTAGACTCGAGAAAATGTTTGGAGAATCCATTTCAAGAAATTGTCCTATTTATTTTAATTTTGGAAGAATCTAAAAGCCAAAACCGGGATTCGGCCTAATGCACCAAGCGGGCTAACTGGCAAAGCCAACCCACAGCCTTGGACTGCTTCATGTCCAAAGACACAAGGACCCAGCCTGTCCTATCCATGCTTGGGCCGAGCAAAGACAAAGCACCATCATCGAGTGTTAGAGTTAGTAATATTATTTAGTCCGTACGAGTCCGTATATGTGTTCTTGCCGTGTATACGAATGTGTATAAGTATTCGAGTTAGTTTTGCATGTAGCTGAGTTGGTTCCTAATTCATTTTCATTTTGGTAGTGTGTTCCGTGTCGGAGTCGTAGTATATAGGTATAAATATTAGGGTCTTGTAAGCAAAAGATAAGGAGAGATGAGGAAACGATCGGGGTGATTGGAATTAGCAGCAGAGAAATAAAAGAAGATAGCAGAGCGGCTTGGCTCCAGGGAAAAATCATGTGCATTTGTGTTGAGATCATCTCGTAACAAGCAGGGCGAGGTGCTACATCATCACGTCACCGGGACACACAGAGGTCACGTCTGCTCATCATCATCACGTAGGAAGGATTATCAGGTTCAACGGAGGGAACACGTTCGGTGGCAGGTGAGCCACGTCCAGGAAAAGGAGAACACGCTTCACGCAGCATGCTCTCTCGCGTACAGGCGGGTCGTATTGACGGGCGTCTCATCAACGGTGGAGTGCCGTGGCGAAGCAATCCGAGAGCAAGGATCCGAAGAAATTCCAATAAGTGATATCAGAGCATGTTGATCTTGATATTTCCTAAATATTATAGGTGATAGGCGAAGGATCAAAGTGGGTTAATCTCCCTCTAATACCCTCTCCTAATGACCAACAATTACTCGGTGTAGGCAACAAAGATGAAGGCGAACATACGTGCCAAGGGAGTTTGGGGTGCAGTCAATCCGAATGGGAAGGACAAGGAGATAGACAACAAGGTGGATTAGGCGGCTTTGGCTATCATCTACCAAGCGGTGCCATATTCAATGATGCATTAGCTCATTGGAAAGGAGACAGCATGGGGGTGTGGGAGACGCTTCAGACGATGCACGAGAGAGTTGATCGTGTGGAGGAGGTGCGGCTCTAGAATTTGTGGAGCGAGTTCAAAAATCTTAAGATGAGAGAGACCCAGTCGATGGATAAGTTCACCGGCAAGCTGACTTTGTTATACAATCATATTAACTCTCTTGGCGACAAGATGTAGGAATATGTGGCGGTGAAGAAATATCTGCGCGTGCTTCCGAAGAAGTACATACCTGTTATCACCACACTTATGTACTCCTCTGATCTAGACAAGAAGATAGAAGATATCGCCAACTCCATAAGGCGCATGAGGAATTACTAAAAGGGTTTCAATCACGTAACGAGCAGAGATCCCAGACTTATAACGAGCAGGCATTGCTAGTAAAGGAAGATCTGAGAGACGGTCGTAGCTCATCAAACAACCACGGGAGGTGGCACGGTCGAGGCGGCCAGAGTGGTCGAGGCAGTAGAGGTGGCCGTGGAGACAAGGCTGGGCAAGGCGGTGGTGAAAGATCCCATGATAAGTCACATATCAATTACTTTGAATGTGGTGAATACGAGCACTACGCGTCAGAATGCTATAGCCACACAAAGTATTTCAACTGTATCGAGTGCGTGCACTATGCTTCGGATTGCCAAAGCAAGAAGAAGAACGGGGAGGTGAACCTCGCCCAAGACGAAGAAGATGATGAAGAACCGGGACTATTTCTCTCCTCATATGTTGAAAAGGCGCCTGTCATGGTGATGCTGAACGAGAAGAACGTAGTTCCAAAACTACGCATGAAGGAAGGTAGCCACGATCATATGGATCAGTGATACTTGGACAATGGAGCAAGCAATCACATGACGGGAGATCGCTCCGTATTTCATGAGCTGAACGAGAAGATCTGGGGCAAGGTCAAGTTTGGCGATGGCTCCATAGTGGAGATAAGAGGCAAAGGGACAATAATGTTGCAATGCAAGAACGGAGATAAGATGTTGTTGACGGGGATAAGATGTGATCAAGATGAAGAAACAAGATTAATGAGATGATTGTTAGAGTTAGTAATCTTGTTTAGTCCATATGAGTCCGTATGTGTTCTTGTTGTGTATACGAATACGTATAAGTATTCGAGTTGGTTTTGCATGTAGCTGAGTTGGTTCCTAATTTGTTTCCGTTTTGGTAGTGTGTTCTGTGTCGGAGTCATAGTGTATGGATATATTAGGGCCTTGTAAGCAAAAGATAAGGAGAGACGAGGAAACAATCGGGGTGATCGGAGTTAGAAGCAGAGAAATAAAAGAATAGAGCGGAGCGGTTTGGCTCCAGGGAAAATCCTGTGCATGTGTAGAGTTCATCTCGTAACAAGCAAGGTGGGGTGCTGCATCATCACATCGCTGGGCCACACAGAAGTCACGTCTGCTCCTCCTCATCATCACGTCAGAGGGAACAGCAGGTTCCACGGAGGGAACACATTTGGTGGCAGGTGAGCCACGTCCAGGAAAAGGAGAACGCGCTTCACGCAGCGTGCTCTCGTGCGTACAGGCAGGTCGTATCGACGTGCGTCTCATCAACAGTAGAGTGTCGTGGCAAAGCGATCCGAGAGCAAGGATCGGAAGAAATTCCAACAGCAAGGGAGGTAGTGCGATGGCGAAGGAGGTCGACACCGGGGAGTGGGAGACGGCTGAGGGCGTTGTGTGGAGGGAGGAGGCGCGGAGGTTCGAGACGCCCGACGGAGAAGCTTTCCTCCAGTACCGTCTCCTCGTTCAGCCGCGCCAATCCTCCCGCGGTGGCGTCGCACCGGCAGCGGTGATGGACATGGTGCACACATACGTACCAGGGAGGACGCGTGGGCAGGGCCTCACCGCGCGCCTCTGCGATGCCGCCTTCGGACACATGCAGCGCAATGCCATGCACATTGTCCCCACCTGCTCCTACATCTCCGTAATAACTCCTCTGCTCTGCCCTCCCCGAGGCCAAATCAGTCCTGTTTCTTGATTGCAAGGAGAGAATTCCTCTCGCTTTCTTGATGCTTAGGAGAATTGATGAGTAGAACTAGCCTCAGATTTATCTACAGCAACAGGGGAGGAAATCCTATTTGGCAAATGTCCTTGAACTAAATGCCCGCATTGCCACACTCATCATAGCAAGTTTAAATTTGCGCTGTCACATTCAAGTCAACAAATTAAGTCCTTTTAGGATAAAATTTAGTTTGAGTTTCTAAAATTTTAGTTTATGACCACCACTGTAGCAGGCTCCATCTGCAGGGAAAAAAATCTCAGTTATTGAGGCTCACTCCTCGTATTTCTAACACTATTTCCTTCACCACAGGACACGTACCTCCCTCGCAATCGGGCGTGGAATGAGCTGGTGTACGACGCGACGAGAAAGAACCCAAAACCAGAAGCATGTAGAAGAAGCGTATATTCACTCAAAAGTCGCCGTTGCATTGCTGCCATGCTCAACTACCAAATAATTAGCTATCCAGCTGATCGAAGTACATCATATGATGTCTATTGGAAGTCCTTACATCGCCGATGATACCGGTGCCTAAATATTGTTCATCTTGTGTATGTTTCAGAACCATTTGATGTGCAAAACAGAGGTTTCAACAGCAGCAGCTCTACTTGTGTACATGTAATAAAAACATCAGTAGGCCAGAGCACAGTTGTGACTCGCGGTTCATATCTCAAAGCATGCACACCTGTACAAATCACATGGTCAGCATTCGGAGAGAGATGTACAAAAAGCAAGCATATTTCGTCTATTACATCATGATTACTGCACAGTCAAGTAATTTGACGCACAGGTCGTAGTGTCGTACTGACCAATATGCGAATACCATATTGCATTATTTGCTGCGAGTTGCGACACGGTGACAGATAGCCAGATTCGAGAGTTTACAATGTTAGATATCCGTAAGTACAGACCGTTGTTTCAGCAGGAAGATGCTTCCATTTGTTTCGACAAGGTCGGTGTGCTCGTTTCGGTTTTAGCTTCATTTCTAATTTATTTTTCACTATTTATAAATTCTGTTTTTTAACTTTTAATTTTTTTATTAAGTTTTTTACCGGTTCTTTTTTTCCGTATTTATTTGTATTATATGTAATGAGCTAACATATTTTTTATATTTTTAAATTTAATTATACTAAATAAGTCTTTGTCAGCTATAATGCTTTTTCAATCAGTTATAGTGCTTTTCAGCCATAAACCACATAAAAAAGCCCATGAGCACCCCCAAGCAACCTGAATAATAAATAAAACAAGGACCACGTATGTACAAATTGTTCTAACATGAGCTTAGCATGGAATGAAACCATGGATCATCTCCATCATCATTGTCACCATCTTATAGCTTGGAATAAAATCAGCGACCATTCCCATCATCATCACGAGGAGCTCACCCAGGGAAAGAAATCCGTCGTCACCACTGGTAGGTTTAGCACCGAAGTATCAGGCTGAACAATTTAGGCAAAGTGCTTGCTCAGTTCTTTCTACTGTCTATGGGAACATGGGATGAAAAGTTCGGTTCCACGCTCCAATCAGCCCCTCTGAAGACATGCTTTTTTTAGAAAACGGAATATAACTATATTCCGGTCTTGATCATTCCATTTGAATGACTACAACCAAACAGTACCAAAACAGAAAAAATCAACCACGCTCCACCAAACGGTATTCACATCCTCCTTAGCACAAAACAACAGCCACAAGGACTTAACCTCAGCACAACCCAAAAACCAAAAGGACTCAATTCCTCAATCTAAGACAAGCACTCCATCCAAATTTGCTGAAAAACTCCATCACCACTCTCTCCATTCTTGTACATCCTTTTAAGAGTGCCCTTCTCGCTTCCTCTTTAGACAGTTGCGACCAGCTTCGGATCCAGTAAGTCCCCCTGAAAATGACCTGCACATAAGAGTGAGTATTGGTTCTTTTGAAAACGACGTCGTTTCTATTCAACCACAGAGCCCAGCAAAAAGCCGCTATACCCACTAGAATCTGATTTCTAAGCTTTATAGAAAAACTTCTAAGCCAAGAACCAAACATTAACTCAACATTAGCAGGTGGTTGAATTCCAAAACTAATGACTATCACGTTCCAAAAAAACCTAGCCACATGGCACTCGAAAAAAAGATGTTGAATGCTCTCCTTAGAAGAACAAAAAACAGCATTTGGTACTACCTTGCCACTTTCTCTTTATAAGATTATCTTTTGTTAAAATAACTCCTTTAAACACAAACCAAAGGAACACTTTGATTTTAAGTGGTACCTTTGCCTTCCAGAATAAAAACTTTCCTGGAATACCATCTCTTACCATGATATCAACGTACATGGAATATACCAAAAAAGAGCCACTCCTATGCAAGTTCCACATTAGCACATCTTGTTCATTTAGAGATTTTCGCCCCATCATGCGCACCAAATCGAACCATGCAACCCGCTTATCCCCTATCAATGTTCTTCTAAAAGAAACATTTAGCGGTGATGTACTAAGGACTTGCGCAACCGTCTCATTCTTCTTTCTAACAATTCTGTACAGCTCAGGCAATTTCGTCATTAGCGCTTCCTTCCCCAACCAAATGTCCTCCCAAAACCTTGATTGTTGTCCATTATTAACCTTGAATCTACTCCTTGCTAGAAAAAGATCCTTGACCTCCATAAAACCACTCCAAAAATGAGAGTCTCCTGGTTTTTTAACCATTTGCGACAAGGTCTTACCTTTCAAATATTTTTTCTTAAGCATGCCTTGCCAGAGGCCATCCTCATTTAAAAGCTTAAATAGCCACTTGCTCAACAGACAACAATTCTGCACTTCCAGGTTTAAAATACCTAAACCCCCCACACATCTTGGCTGACTAAGGATACCCCATCTGGCCAATCTATATTTCTTTTTATTCCCATCATGTTGCCAAAAAAATCTGGATCGATAATAATCCAGTTTCTTAAGGATTCCTTTAGGAATTTTGAAAAAGGACATCATAAACATCGGCAGACTCGATAAGACCGAATTGATTAAAACAAGTCTGCCCCCTACCGACATAAGTTTG
Source organism: Dendrocalamus sinicus (assembly GCA_036346575.1). Taxonomy (NCBI): domain Eukaryota; kingdom Viridiplantae; phylum Streptophyta; class Magnoliopsida; order Poales; family Poaceae; genus Dendrocalamus; species Dendrocalamus sinicus. The sequence goes on from CM070650.1 coordinate 18,163,916, forward strand.
CTTTTCCAGCTACTAAGCTTTTTCTGAAACCTTTCTTTGACATCCCTCCAATTCTTGTTTAAAACTTTTCGGTAATGCATAGGTAGACCCAGGTACCTAAAAGGTAACGATCCCTCTTTGCAACCAAAAAGTTCAGCAAAGGCGGCAGATTTGACCTTAGCGTCCCCAAAGCAAAAGACCTCACTTTTATGACATACCACACATATTTTTCACTATATATAATAAATGAAATGCACAGGATGTCAACGACATATTATAGCGTTCACCTAGCATAGAGATCATAGGCCATACCTCCTCAAATGGGGGCGCAGATCCTCTGACGTAACGTCAGGTGACGTTGGGTCACTGACGTGTGGACCCGCGGCTCGTGGGGCCCACGCGTCAGTGACCCAACGTCACCTGACTTACGTCAGAGAATCCGGCCGGCTCAAATGGAACAAACACAAATGGCGTCAAACCCCTGCTGTGGGAAACAGCAGGTACGTCAGGATCATGCGTCTCATCCTCTTCCCAGCTCTCCACAAGTTCAAGTATGCTGCCTTTCCAGTTTCTCAGTTCAGTTGCATTCACCCCGGTGGTTAGGATCTTTAAGACATCTAACCTGTTATTTGCACCAATTGTAGTGCCTCTAAGCCTGCAAAACGTTGGTGCAAATTTCAAAGATTAGACTCAGACAAAAATCATCAAAGCATAGGCAAAAGTTCTAAGTCGAAATACCTAAGGCGCATCCTTACGAGTGTGTACCGATGCCCTGGATATAGGAGTGCCATTTGATGGTTAGTGCCCAAGAAGCATGAGTCCCAAAATTTTCACCTGGCCATCCTCTGACAGTATATAGTCGCCTTTAAATACACAATCACATTTTGATGCTCGGAAATGCATGCACTTGACAGCATCTTTAATTTTCTGTGGGGAAATCTGCTCCACAGGAAAGCAAAACATCAAATGATGTTACACTAGTGAGAACCACACTGTAGACAGCAAAAGGAGTTCAGATAGGGTACCTTATAGCGCAAACCGGAAGAAAAGAGGTAAGCATTACTAATGCGACCAACTTGGGAATAATAAGCACATGAAATCAACTTTGCGGGCCGTCCGCCGCCTCTACCAGATTCGGCTGCCGACGACCTCTCCGATTCGGCCTCTTCGTTGAAGCCATCCGGATCCGCTCCACCAATCTTCGGGCCGCCGGGATCAGGTCTCAGCTGCTTCTCGCACTGCGACGCCAAGGTCTTTCGCCGGCGCCTCCTTCCGCGCGCCGACCGCCCTCGCCGTCGGTCGTCGTCATCGTCCCAGATCCAGTCTACACCGCCGTCTTTGCGCACGAGCCGCCGCCTCAGTCCTCTTCACAGACCGCCAACGCCGCTCGGTGCTCTTGGCCGCCGCCGCTGTCGCCGTCTGAGTCGGATCCGTGCAGCCCGCGCTGCTGTCACCTTGTCTCGCGCAACTCGTCGTCGATCCGGATCCTCGTCGTCGCCTTTTCGTCGCCGATCTTATCGCCGCTGGTCTTGCCCTCCTCGTCTTCCCGCTGCCTGGAGGTTTTCCCTCCGGGCTGAGGCCGCCTCTGGCTCTCTCCGCGCCGGATCCGGCCTCTCCGTCGTCGCCGGGCTCTCCCCCGCTTTTGAATCCGACCTGATCCCCCCGAGGTCGCTACCTCTCCCCGCGCCGCATCAACTGCCTCCTCTTCGCCAGCCACGCCGACGACTCCCGACCAGCACCTCCACCCTGCTCCATGCGCTCCGTGGCCCCGCTGCTGCCTCCTCCCGCCGGCTCGGTCTGCTCTCTGCTCTTTATTGCATACGGATGGTCTTTGGTCTCTTCAAGGCTTGTTAGAGCATCTCCGGCAGGAGCCCTCAAATCAGAGCCCCTACTTTTGATTTGAGGGCTCCCCCTATTTTTGAGAGCTCTGTTTTTTGAGTTAAACTCCAGCAGAAGCCCTCAAATCAGGGCCCTCAAATTCATTCCAACTGAGAATGACATGTAGGGCCCACTCGTCATTCTCTACCCCTCGCTCTCCGCAGCCCGGGGAAGAAGCAGACGAGGGAGGAGGCCGCGCCCGGGGAAGAAGGAGGCCCCGCAGGGGCTGGGGCCGAGGAGGCCGCGCGTCCGTCCCGAGAGGAGCCGCCGGAGATCTCGCCGGGAGGGGGCCTTGCCGGAGAGCCGCGCCGGGGAAGTGATTCGCGGGAGGGGACAAGCAAAAGCCTCCGCTCTCCGCCGCCGGATCCGGCGACCCTGCACCAGATCCGGCTGCCTCCGCTCTCCGCCGCCGGATCCGGTGACCCCGCACCAGATCCGGCCGCTTCCCGCCCGGATCCATTCGCCGCTGCGCCTTCGCAGCTTGGATCCGGCCGCGCGACGAAGAGGCTGGTGGGGGAAGAGGCGGGCGGAGGAGAGCGGGGAGGCGGGCGTCGCGAGCGCTGGCGGCCGAGGTGACCCACAGAAGCCGCACGACGAAGAGGCGGGCGTCGGCGAGCGGGGAGGCGGGCGTCGGCGAGCGCAGGCGGGGAAAGAAGCGGGCGGAGGAGAGCGGGGAGGCGGGCGTCGACGAGCGCTGGCGGGCGGGGAAAGAGGCGGGCGGGGAGGGGAAAGAGGCAGGCGGGGAAAATGGCAGCGCGCACGGGCGGGGAAAGAGCCGGGCGGCGGGCGGCAGTCTCAAGCGTGATTTGGGGCTTGGTCTAGAGCCCCCAGGAATGAGGGCTGGAGGGGGGATTTGAGGGTGTAGGACCGAAATGGCGACAGAGGGGGGGTGAATGTCGCTCGCTTAAAAACGCCCCCGGGAAAACGAATATTGATTTCTCACCAGATGCAAAACAACGCAACTCACAGAAAACTTAAAATTAATTTCTCTGAATTTTGGAACGCATGCAACACCAAAAAATTCAGCATAAATCAGTGATTAACCAGTAAAAATTTCAGCTGAAAAAACTGCTGTTTGATATGCATGCAAAATTGAGTAAAATCAACCCAAAGAGAAAAGAATGCAATGCTAAAGAACTAGCATGCTGGCCAAGAATCTTGCTGGCCGACACCCTTTTTTAATTCCCAGCCAAGATGCTTGCTGGCCGAACATGTGAGACTTCAGCCTGTTGCCAACCGAAAAAAGGAACAGAGGTGCAGTCAAGAATGTGAAAGTTTGTGGAAGCGTTGAACCTCTCTCGAGGCCGCGTAGCTCTATTAATACATGCAGAGAACAGCCCTCTGCGTGGCTTACAAGTAACCAACCGTGATTCATGGATAGCCAGTACTATTTCTATCTATTGTTACAACATCCATATATATATCTTTCTCTATCCTAGCATGCACGGCATCCATATATCACGGTTGGTTTGTTACCATACAAGGTAAAACTCCTATTGTTGCTAACATCCTCCCTCAATCTCAACCTGCTGATCCAAGTTTGAGATTGCGTTTTAGCTCCTCCATTTTATAGACATTCAGTGGCTTGGTTAATCCATCAGCGACTTGGTCTCCTGTTCCAATGAACCGAATCCGCAATAGTCCTTGTGCTACTCTTTCTCGAACAAAGTGATAGTCGATTTCGATATGTTTGGTCCTTGCATGAAACACCGGATTTGCCGACAGATACGTCGCACCAAGATTGTCACACCATAGTGTTGCAGCTGATGGAGATTTGATGCCAAGTTCTCGCAGTAGTGACTGAATCCAGATTACTTCTGCTGTTGCATTTGCCATCGCCTTGTACTCCGCTTCAGTGCTCGATCTTGACACTGTGGGCTGCTTGCGTGCACTCCATGACACAAGATTACCACCAAGAAATATGGCAAAACCACCAGTGGAGCGTCGGTCATCCACACAGCCTGCCCAATCTGCGTCCGAGAAACCACTGACTAATGTAGACATAGATTTGGTAATCCTGAGTCCCAGTCCCAAGGTGTGCTGAATATACCGTAGTATCCTTTTTACTGCCTTCCAATGTATTGTTGTAGGTTTATGAAGAAACTGGCACACTTTGTTTACAGCAAATGAAATGTCTGGCCGTGTAAGTGTCAAGTACTGGAGTGCTCCTACAACACTTCTGAATTGAGTAGAATCTTCAGGACCCAGTGGCGTACCTTCATAGGCTGATAGTTTTTCCGAGGTTGCCATGGGAGTATGACACGGCTTGCAGTTGAGCATCCCTGTTCTTCTCAAAACATCCTTGCTGTATTTTGACTGAGTCATCACCATCCCATTATTGATTTTATTTACTTCAATGCCAAGAAAGTAATGTAGATCACCCAAATCCTTGAGAGCAAAGTCGGACTGGAGAGCACGAAGTAACCCCTTGGTACCTTCTGCTGACGAACTGGCAACAATAATATCATCAACATAGATGAGAATAAACATGACCAAGTCATTGTTGCGGAAGTAGAAGAGAGAGGTGTCGCCCTTAGATGGTTTAAAACCTAACTCTTGCAACTTTGCACTTAACCTGTGATACCAGGCTCTGGGCGCCTGTTTCAGACCATAAAGGGCTTTGTCAAGCTTGCAAACGTAATCAGGGAACCTTTTATCTTGATACCCAGGAGGCTGTCGCATGTAAACTTCTTCCTCTAGAACACCATGGAGAAACGCGTTCTGCACATCCAACTGACGTAGGCTCCACCCTTGCGATACTGCAATGGAGAGAACCAGTCTGATAGTTGCTGCCTTGACTACAGGACTGAATGTGTCCTCGTAGTCAATGCCATATCGCTGTTTGAAGCCTTTGGCCACTAGCCGAGCTTTATACCTGTCGATTGTGCCATCTGCACATCTTTTAATTTTGTACACCCACTTACAGTCGATGATGTTCCTCCCTGGGACAGATGGGACAAGCCGCCAGGTTTGGTTCTTCTGCAAGGCTGAGAATTCCACATCCATGGCATGCTTCCAATTTGTATTAGTGAGTGCTTCATCAAGAGTATTCGGCTCACCATTAGCAGCAAGGAGACCGTACTTGACAGTCCCATCAGTGAATTGTTTGGGCTTGCGAATGCCGGATTGGAGTCTGGTGCGAGGTCGCGAACGGTGAGCAGCAGGCGGCGATGGCACAGGCAATCCGGGCGAATCGTCATTGAGAGGAGCGCCCGCTGCACCGGATCCGGGTGCGGGAGCTGTGGTGGCTGGCCCGGCGTCCGTGGGCGCAGAAGATCCAGCGCCATCTGCTCCTCGCGGTTCGGCGTTGGTTGGCGGATCATCTCCGGGAGACGCGCTAGGCGGTATACATGGCGTAAAATCACCGTTTCCTGCTGATTCTGCACCAAAAAATACTGGATTTTCTTCCTGGATTTCTTGGACACGGTTAGCGGGATTAGTATCTGGAGTATGCAACTCATTGTCATGCACTTGTGCACCCTGGAAGCTAGGAGCACTAGAAGGCAGCAAGAGGGATTCTGTGGTGAATCTGGTGCCGGCATTTTGGTGCAATTGAGCAAAGGGAAAAATATGTTCGTCAAAGACTACATCACGTGATATATAGATGTGTCCTGTATTGATGTCGAGACACTTGAACCCCTTATGCATGTTGCTGTACCCAAGAAAGGCGCATTGTTTGGAACGGAACGCCAATTTGTGCTGGTTGTATGGCCTAAGATTAGGCCAACAAGCGCAACCAAAGGTTCTAAGAGAACTGTAATCAGTCTCCTGATTGAGGAGGCGCTCAAGAGGGGTGGAATTGTTGATCACCCTACTTGGCAATCTATTTATAAGATAGGTGGCGGCTAGGAAAGCTTGATCCCAATATTTCAGAGGCATAGAAGCTTGGGCGAGTAAGGAGAGCCCAACTTCAACAATATGCCTATGCTTGCGTTCCGCGGAACCATTTTGTTGGTGCGTATGTGGGCAGGACACATGATGTGAGATGCCAAGTTGACGGAAGAAGGTGTTTAAGCTTTCATACTCTCCTCCCCAATAGGATTGGACGGCTAGGATTTTCCTATCGTATTGTCTCTCAACAAGGCTTTGAAACTCACGAAAGCGCTGGAACACATCTGACTTGTGTTTCAGAAGATAAATCCATGTGAATTTACTATAATCATCTATGAAGCTCACATAATATTGATAACGTCCAAACGAATCACAAGCTGGGCCCCAAACATCTGAGAAAATAAGTTCTAAAGGAAATGTAGACTGACTCGAGGACCTTTGATAAGGCAACTGATGGCTCTTGGCCATTTGACATGAGTCACAAACAGAACCAATTCTAGGCTGCGAGGAGCATGGTAGTTTGTGGTTATTGACTACTTGCTGAACAATGCTAAAGGACGGATGACCTAGGCGATGGTGCCACCTCTCCAAGGATGGTTGGGTGCCACTCGACACACTGAGGACGTGTTTATTCTTGAAAGCCGCAGCTGGCAAAGGATAGAGACCTCCCTTACATGTTCCTCGCAGAAGAGTTTGCTTCGTTGCTCGGTCCTTAATAAAGAAAAGATTTGGATGAAATTCAAGATATGCATCATTATCAGCAGCTAATCTATGAACCGAGACAAGATTCTTTGCGGCACTAGGAACATGAAGAACGTTCTTAAGATGTAGATTCCTACCAGGAGTGCGACAAATAACATGGCCAATGTTTGCAATGTCCATACCTGACCCGTCCGCTGTGCGGATCTGCTCATTGCCGTGGTAACGGTCATGGATGTGAAGCTTGTCCAGTTCGCCCGTGACGTGGTCGGAGGCACCCGAGTCGGTGTACCAGTTGGAGTCCACGCCATAGCTGCCATAGTTTGCTGAGTTCGCGCTCTTTTCTTCTGGCACGACGAATTCCTCGTCAAAACGGTGCCAGCACTCGGCAGCGGTGTGTACGCCTACTTTCTTGCAGATCTGGCACTTGACCTTCTGCTTGCCGGAGTTGCTGTTGTAGGTGCCGCGGCTTCGTCCTCCCTGATCTCCGCGGCCACGCGAGCCACGGCCACGCTGCCCGCGACCACCACCATGGGTGCGAGAAGCAGCGTTTGCCGAGGAGCCTGAGGGAGCCGAGCCGTTGTTGCCGTGGAAGAGGTTCACGCGCTGCTCAAAAGCTTGGAGCTGGACAGTGAACTCGGTGACGGTGATCGGCTCGGTACGTGCCAGCGCGGCGGAGATGACGGGGTTGTAGTCGAGGTCGAGGCCGGTGCAGATGTAGGAGACGAGTTCTTCATCGTCGATAGGCTTGCCTGCCGCTGCCATCTCGTCGGCGTAGCCCTTCATCTTGGTGACGTACTCGTCGATGGTCATTGACCCCTTCTTCGTAGTGGCGAGCGCAATGCGAATGTTGACCGCACGCACCCTGGTCTGGGAGGCACACAACTCCTCAATCGTGCGCCATAGATTAGCTGCGGTTTCACAGCTGGAGACCTGTTTCATCAGATCCTTACCCAGAGACGCGACGAGATAGGTGAAGATTTGCTGGTCGACTGCCAGCCAGGCACCATACGCCGGGTTGGGCACTTTGCCCTTGCCATCACTCCCTTCTACCTCTTTGGCCGGAGCCGGGGACGAGCCGTCGATCATGCCGACGAGTTGAGCACCGCGGATCGCAGGAAGAACCTGCAGCTTCCACAGCGCGTAGTTGTTCTTGATGAGGCGCTCGGTCACTGGATGGGCGAGGGGCGAGATGAAGCTGTTGTTGGACGGCGTCGCCATGGCGACTGAGTTGTTGGACGTGGCTCAGAGGAAAGGCTCTGATACCATGTGAAAGTTTGTGGAAGCGTTGAACCTCTCTCGAGGCCGCGTAGCTCTATTAATACATGCAGAGAACAGCCCTCTGCGTGGCTTACAAGTAACCAACCGTGATTCATGGATAGCCAGTACTATTTCTATCTATTGTTACAACATCCATATATATATCTTTCTCTATCCTAGCATGCACGGCATCCATATATCACGGTTGGTTTGTTACCATACAAGGTAAAACTCCTATTGTTGCTAACAAAGAACTGAAACTGAAGAAGAAGAAACCTGAAATTTCAGATTCTTGCCAATTTCAAGAAAATGAGAGAAGAGCTTCTTTCCTATTTAAATAAGGACACCAAGAACCAAATCTAAATATCATGGGGCCTTGGATCACACAGAAATCAATGAAGGCTTAGAAATTCATATTATGCCCACAACCTGAAAATACAGGAGCTGAAAATACAATCTCAAATTCTCCCAAACCCTTGATCCTTTGGCACTGAAAATCTGGGCATATAATAGCAATAGCAAGGGGACCTCCCAGATCAAATATCAGCTCAAGCCAAGAAAGGGATCAAGAATTAACTCAAAACCCTAGAACTTGAAAAACTTCAGGAAGAGAGCACACAAACTCAAATTACTCCTTGGTCTCAAATCTTTGGCACATGAGAGTTTGCACATATGTTAGCAATAGCTCAAAGACATCCCAGACCAGAAATCATACCATCTCTTCAAGGGAAACCAAGTTCTCTCCAAACCCTAGAATGAGAAACTGAAGAACAGAGGAGGCCAAAAATGAAATCTCTGATTAAAACTTGGTTTGCTCTTGGAGTTTACCAGCCAAGTGGCTTTTGAGCATCACCCATGTCATAGCAACCCATTTTGCACCTCCACAGCAAGAATCAACAAGAAACTCAAAATCTCATAAATCACCAAAAGAGAGGATCGAAGGAAAAACAGAACAGGCAGCTCAACAACTGAACCAAAATCCAAACTCCACCATTTCATATTGATCAAGAGGAAGAGAGATACATGATTGAATACAGAGGAATGATTACAAGTCTCTCAATCCTTCCTTTCCCTCTCCCAACTCAAGAACTCCATACAAGCTTGTGAAGAAGGATGAACAACACTCAAACACACCACCTAGAAACCATCGTAGAAGAGGCCAACCAGAGGGAGCACTGCTCTGTGTCCTCCAACCACTAAAGAGCCAAAGCTAAAACAACCTCTAAAGCCTATTTTGACTCCACCAACCCTTGAAGTGCTCAAGTGGGCATGCAGCCCCTCCTCTCCTTTTATAGCCTTGGCTAACGGGTCTCCGCCCCGTTACGCCTGCTAAATCCAACGGCGCCCGCTCCCGCTTGTGCGGCCGCGAATTTCCGATTCGCCTCCCGCACCTTCCGGAAGCTCTGCGCTTCCTTGCCTCGCACGCCTCGCAACCACCTCGAGTCCACGTCGTCTTCGACACATCCCGACCGTTCTGACCTCAGCGCCACCTGCGCCTAGTCCGGTCCACCGTGTCTCGCCACGACTCCACTCGACGTCCTGCAGCCACACAGACAAGAAACACGTCAAATAGCACCGCTCGACACATGAAAGCGTAATTACCATCACACTTACCACAGATGAAGTCCAAACCTATCGAATCATCGGAATATGCGTCCTAATCCCATACGACCAAGTTTGACCAAAGTCCGACCGAGCCCGATTGCGCCATGCAACGTCAAGGTCCGGACCACCCAAACCAAACTCGACTGACCTAAACCGATGTCAATTACTCATCATACACATGTGGTCACGTCCACATGGTCCATCAGAGGGGCCCCTCAAATTTGAGGGCTCTAGTAGGGGCTCTGCTGGAGCTCTGTTTTTACCTCAAACCCTCAAATTTGGTTTTAGGGGCTCAAGTAGGGGCCCTGCTGGAGATGCTCTTAGGGCACTCCCAATCCAGAAACTACTATAGTTTCTATAAGCATTTATTATCCTACCAGCTAACCAGTTTGCTGATGTGGCAAGGGATTTAATGAAGAGAGAGAGGAGAAAATAGACAAACGGTTTCTACATTAGGAACCGGTGTCTTCACGTGCATCGATATTGCTAGAAACTATCTAAACTGCGTTGGGGAACAGGGCATCGTTTCTATAGATCCCGTGCTCCCTCCCCCTTCCGAGCGCGCCGCCGCCCGCGACTCCCTCCCCTCGCACGCTCACGACTCCCTCCCCGCGCGCTCTCCCACGAAACCGCGCGCTCTCCTGCGAAAGCACACCGCCCGCAGCTCCCTCCCCCGCGCGCGCTCACGCCTCTCCCTCCCCCGCGCGCGCTATCTCCCGCCGGATCCAGCAAAAGGCGGCAATTTTCCCCCTTCTCCCGCCCAGAAGCATCGATCTCCCGTCTATAGGCGCCAATCGCGGATTCATTCCGGTCTCTGGCTCCAAACCGAGGTCCGTTCCCCAATTCATGACCTAGGCCCTCCAATTGATCTCCTCCCCCCAACCACCGTTACCCAAAATCCATCCCCAATCTCTGAGCAAATGAATCGGCCAGGAAAAGAAGCCGTTGGGCATGAGAAAAGACCAAGAAAGCCTAATCCAAGCTCCCGGCGAGGCAATGGTGTTCCTGCTGCCCGTACTACTGTAGCGGATGTTCAAGGTGCCCGTGTTCCTGCTGCTTGTACTCGTACAACCGCTACTCAAGCTGTCGATGTTCCTGGCAACCGTGCTCCTTCAATTGGTGCTTTGCCCGTCGGTGGATGGTGGTCATCTCTTGCCGCCTCCTTCAGTCATGATGCATCTCCCAGTGAAGGGTAAGTTGCTATTGACTCATCTCCTGCCGTAGTAGTGCTACTGATTCATGGCAGAAAAAATCATTTTCTTAGTGAAGGGTAAGATTAGAGCATAGTAAGAGTTTGCCCTCTCTGGCATAGTAAGAGTTTGTGAAGTTACTTCAGACCTCAAAGCTCAAATCAGGGTGTGTGTACAGAGAACAATCCCTGTCAAATTTGGCGGCTAATTTGAGATGCTATGCATCTGTTTTCTGTTGTCCCAGTGCAAGCACATGGCATAGTTCACAGTACCCACCAGAACATCTCTTTTCCATTTTTCAGGTTGTACCCACCAGGAGGGTTCACAAATTATTTGCAATCAGATCCAGAAAATTTTCATTTTGTTGGTGCTACAATGAGCCAGCCTACAATGTCTCCAAATGATCCATGTTCTGAAGGAACCCCGTCACCAGCTGCAAGCAATCCAGTTCATGATGTAGATGCACAAGACAAAGAGACAATTGACATTGATGTGGATGACACCCTCTAGGAGGTCAGAACCGACAAGCGATTGAACTGGTCACGTCAAGAAGATGTTAGATTGGTAAGTTATCTTTCCTACTTTGTAAACTTCCAAGCTATGTCCATGCCAGCCCATAGTAATGAAACTATTCTACTTTGTTGTTTTTGTAATTGTAGGCCAGTGCTTGGTTGCACAATTCAAAGGACTCAGTCGATGGAAATGGCAGGAAGGCAGATCAGTATTGGGCGGATGTTACTGAAACATACAACAGCACCACAGAAAGTTACCGTATGAGAAATCGAAACCAACTGAAAGTCCGTTGGGAACGTGTTAAGAAACCATTAAGTGATTTCCATGGATGTTGGGTAAAAACTACTAGAGTGTGGCAAAGTGGGTTGAGTGACGACCAGATGATGGATAAAGCAATGGAGATGTATGCCGGTCAAAATAATGGTAAGCCCTTCACACTGCAGCATATATGGAAGGTAGTACGGCATGATATGAAGTGGTCAGCATATTTAAATAGGTTAAACAAGGAAAAGGATAACAGTGCAAAGCTTAACCCAGCTCAAGTGGTGAATTTGGAAAACGATGGAGAAAAGCGACCTATGGGCCATAAGAGAGCCAAAAATGAACGTAATGGCAAAAGGAAGGCACCTGATGCTTTATCTACTTTCAGTGAAAAACTAGAGAAGTTCATTGAAGCAAGCACCATGGCTAGGACAGACCGAGAGAAGATGTCTGAAGTTCAGCAAAGTTTGGTTGATAAGAAGATCGAAGCGGCCAAACTTAATCATAAAGCAGCATATGAACAAACTAAGTGTAAAATGCTAGACACTTATAAAGAGCTGATGCTTGCACCTACTGGTCAGCTTACTGCAGAAGCTTTGGCTGAGAGAGATAAAGCACTGGAGAGTATGAGATTGTTTTTATTTGCTAAAGATGATTAAGGTATGAGATTGATGCTTATTTACTTGGAATTGTGTATACTTACAGTGCAGTTCTGAAATTATGTCTTCTTATTTGCTGCTGTAAACCATGTATGAACATGTATGAACTAGCTGCTGTAATTCTGTAGTATGAACACCATAATAATATATGTGTATATATTTGCTAAAGTTGTTGCTTGTAGGCTTATATGAACACTAGCTGCTGTATGGACTAGTCTGAACTCTAGCTGTACCTCATCTAGTCATCTAGTCTGAACATGTAATTCTTTGACTAGTGCGAACATGTATGAACCCTCTGTCCTCCACACCATGTATGAACTAGCTGCTGTAATTCTGTAGTATGAACACCATAATAATATATGTGTATATATTTGCTAAAGTTGTTGCTTGTAGGCTTATCTGTAGTATGAACACTAGCTGCTGTATGGACTAGTCTGAACTCTAGCTGTACCTCATGTAGTCATCTAGTCTGAACATGTAATTCTTTGACTAGTGCGAACATGTATGAACCTTCTGTCCTCCACACCATGTATGAACTAGCTGCTGTAATTCTGTAGTATGAACACCATAATAATATATGTGTATATATATATGCACAGTCTATCCTTCCCTCTGCCCTCCACACATTCTGTTGTCCACCTTCTCACTGCGACTCCTCTCTGTTGTCCACCTTCTCACTGCGACTCCTCTCTGCTGTCCACCTTCTGTCATTGCTGCACCTCAATGGACCCAGTGGATTCTCATGAAGAAGAGGGCAGCATCGATCCAACTGAACTGTACTCAATGGATGAGTACCTACAACAGCAATAAATATTAGATGATTTAGGCGACCATCTAATAGCTGAATTGAAGTCCTGTGCTGATGATTTACAAGGTCAAGGTAGAAGAACTACGCGTGGTCAAAGGAGATATGTGCATAGACCTCGTGAAGAAGCCAGGCAACGGCTAATGGATGACTACTTCTCGCCTAATCCAGTCTACAATGATACGATGTTTCGTAGAAGATTTAGGATGAGGAGACCCCTCTTTCTGAAGAAAGTTGAGGCCTTGAGTGGATGGTCTCCTTATTTCACCATGAGACCAGATGCTCTTAATTGGCCAGGGTTCTCGCCAATTCAGAAGTGCACAACAGCAATTCGTCAACTGGCAAATGGCAGCCCTACAGATCAACTTGATGAATATTTGAAGATTGGAGAAAGTACTGGCGTGGAGTGCTTGAAAATGTTTGTTAAGGCTGTTATTGAAGTTTATGGTGAAGAGTATCTGCGACGCCCCACCGTACAAGATGTGGAACGTTTGTTGCAGATCGGTGAGCGTCGTGGTTTCCCTGGAATGTTAGGGAGCATTGATTGTATGCATTGGCATTGGGAAAAATGTCCCTACGCATGGAAGGGACAATATACCCGTGGTGACCATGGTGTACCTACAATCATTCTAGAGGCCGTTGCTTCACACGATCGATGGATATGGCATGCCTTCTTTGGAGTTGCTGGATCCAACAATGACATCAACGTGCTTAATCAATCTTCTTTGTTCATTGAGCAGTTGAGAGGAGAAGCTCCCCAGGTGCAGTACTATGTGAATGGAAGGCAATATAGCAATGCTTATTACCTTGCAGATGGCATATACCCAGAGTGGGCTGTTTTTGTTAAGTCAATACGCGAACCACAATCAGCTAAGCATAAATTGTTTGCTGAACATCAAGAGGGGGCAAGAAAGGATGTTGAATGCGCATTTGGGATTTTGCAATCTCGCTTTTGTATTTTGCGTCGACCAGCACGTCTATATGAACAAGGGGACCTTGAGAATATCATGCTAGCTTGCATAATCCTTCACAACATGATAATCGAGGATGAGAAGGATATAGAGCAAGATTCTCTTGATTTGAATGAGGAAGCAAGCACGTCGGCTGTTCAAGCATCTACAATCTCTCATGGACAAAATCCACAGATGGAAGAAGTACTACAAAGGAATGCCAATATTCGTGATCGTCAAGCTTACAAACAGCTTCAATCTGATTTGATTGATCATATCTGGCAAAAGTTTGGGAATCAAACTAATTAGGTAGAAATATGAATTTTTTTATATATATACACACACACACACGCCTATGCTCAACAACTTTTAAAATTTAGATTTACTTGTATACTTGCCTATCCCTATATTACTATAAATTTGTTAATTTACTAGCCCATCGTCTTTTTTTACAGGTTGCTCAATGATGGACTTGGAGTTCTGCTGCGTGGAGGATGATGGATGGCTCAAGATTATCTAAATATTATTTTCTATTTATTTTGGCATTGGTATCTAGATTTCTATTATTATTGTAATGGACGATTCATGGCGTCAACTAAACTGTGTTGGAATCTTGCTGAGTTTTTTGATTAAGCTGTTTTGGAATCTTGGTGGCGTCAACTAAACGATTCAGTTTGAGGCGCAAGCTATTTCTGATTCAGCTGCCTTTTTATTTTTGATTCTGAGATGTAGCAGCATACTGTGTCACATGCTTACTTTGTCATAGCTGATCTTCTTTGTTTGTAGTGCATGCAAGTGCTAATTAAATGTTATTTTCTATGGAAACTGCTATAGGAAACCATGCATTGGGATGGTTGGGTCTAAATTACACCATCTCTCCTCTAGAAACTACCTATACAAACCATGCATTGGGAGTGCCCTTAGGGAGATTGCTTCGGATTTCAAGACTGATCTTTTTTGTGTTGGTGTTAGTTTACTGTTTAGGATTTTAAGTCTTTTAAGGATTTTTAAGTTTTCTGTGCGTCCATTTATCATCTATTTTCAGTTTGTTTAAATCGTAGGAGTTCATAAATTTCTTTGTTGGTCAGTCAATTGCTTTACTAGCAATAGTCTATCCTATTAGATGAGTACAATTTCTTCATTTTGTATGATCGCAGTTGCTACTCTTCTTTTTGAGCCATTGTAGATTGTAAAAGTTTTAAGACCGTCGCTTCTTTCAGAGAGGGGTGTTAAGGATATAAAGATATTAGTGTTTTTTTTCTATTTTAGAGTTTAGTCTTGTATCCCTCGAGTCTTTACTATATATTATCTTTTTAGACTGTGTAATACATCAACGATCCTTCTATGTAACAAATATATGTGTTTCTACTAACATAGAGACCGAAGAAGCAGCGAGTATCAAAAGCCAGTGCAAATATAGCCACAATGCCAAATGCTCTAGAAATTATACAACAATAACAATAGAACAATCAGGAGATGCCTTCAGCTGGTTGCCAAAGAAATTATTTATTGGAAACACTACTGCAGCACTATGCAATAGGATGAGTTCGCAGCTAAAAATCAAAATTAACAAGTAACGACTTAATATGCCTCGATTTACACTCACTAGTCAGAAGCACATGATCACTGCAGAGCATAATAACATATCTATATTGTACTTGAAACATGTCACGATGCCTTACTGACTAACTGTAAACCAAAGTGGGTGTACTAAATCAAAGTGTTAGCCATAGTGCTATAAATCTACTTAGCACCCCCTTGTGAAATTTTGGTTTATGGAACATATACGCTGGCATAAAGATCTTGAAAGAACATTCACTAATCATTTATTTGTTGTCATGGTGACCATTTCATTGGAATCACTAAGAATTGGAATTTCCTAGGCAGCACCCAGTCAGGTTGAACAAATTCAAAATGAAGATACTAATCCTCAAACACAAACTATCTATTTGAGTATAATGTGCTTTTAGTAATGCAACATATTATATGATCAAATGCTTCTTGAATATATTTACCATCATTTCGGATTCTTGGTCTCTTCACCCACATTTTCCTCCAAGAAGAGCCATACAATGATTGAACCATCCTGTCCTTAGCCTCCATTCCGGTCCTCTTCGTATTAAAAAGTCAAATGTTTGAGAAAAACATCACGTATGGTAACCAAAATACCAAATTAGGGTATCTCCAATGGTTATAGCTAGCAACTAACTATAAGACTTCCACATCATCTATATAGTACACACTAAAGTTAGCATTCTAAAGAACTATCTATAAGGATAGCTATTTGATGCTTACATGCACACACAGAATTTATAGAGGCTGTCTCGTTTGGCGTTATAGACTAGTGCTTAAGGAAGAACTGGTTCGATTTTTTTTGCATACTCTCTTTCCTCCACATAAGATATATGCTGATGTATATATACATATAGCTAGCTGACTTAAACTATTGGAGATGCCCTTAGATACGTATACTAACCTGCCAAGCTTTTCAGGCAAGCATTCCGCCACAAAGTAGGATTGCGTACAGTATATTTCCACGTGTGGCAGACACATGCAGCCCTCCCTATAGGCTCATTCTTGCAAAAATCTGTTGAAAACAATGCCACAAAACAGTTAAGCAAAACGATATGGCATTGATTTCTGAGATCAAGGATGTTAACTTCTTTTCACGCTGATGTCATGATAGATTAAGGTGCATAGATTAAAGCAGTTCATCAGCTAAGCAATGATGAATGAGCGCCGTATCAGGTCTACTGCTCAAACTGCTTAAGAGCAAGTCTTATAATACAGTCTTCAGCTGACTGTATAGATACTTACAGCCCACTTATCAGCCTACTCATATAGTAGTTACAGCCAGCTGAAGGTTGTATGATCTACCCCTTCCTCTCACAAAGTTTCTTGGTTCTTGTGCTTTAGCTGGCTGTAAGCTTACAGCCCACCTCTCTTCTCTCTCCTCCTCTCTCTCCTCCACCTCAGCATACAGCTAACTTACAGCCTCTTATAATACTTGCTCTAATGGTGCTACAGGCTGAACTCTTATTCCATATGGTGCTGTTAGGGAAATCAGACACCAAATGGAACAAAGCTCATTAATCCCCCATTGTGCTAAAGAAGCTAATGGCCAAGTCATTGATCAAACGAAATGAGAAAAGATGCAGTTGATCAAACGAAATGAGAAAAGATGTAGACAATCACTGCAATTCAAGCCTTAGCTTTATGATGTACTTACCCAGCCAGGGTCTATCTGTTGCAATATATCTCATGCCTATTAAATGATCAAATGAGTTAAACTCTAGCTGTGACACCATAACATCTCTTATCTCCCTAGGGACAAATCCCAAATCCATCGGCCAGAGATAGCTGCTCCCCAAGGCCTAGCCTATAGACCTACAATTGTGACACCTCGGACCCACTTGCTGACACGAGTGTGCTCACCCATAGAGCGGGTCTACAGGGGCTCTGGTGAGTGGCCTTGAAACCGTGTTACTTGTACTCCAAGGGAATGGCACGTGGTCAGTACCAGGAGGGCTGCTCTTCTGGATGTAACTTATTTTGTAATATAGCGGCCTGTAATTTCTTTTACGTAAATAAATAAAAACAGATTAATCTATTAGGAATAATACAAAAAATAAAGGATAAAAAATAAAAAAATTCAAAAACAGATAAAATTAGAAAACTAAAAGATAGAAGCTAAAACCCAACCAACAAGCCAAAAAAGCAGGAAAGTGCGACGACACCGACACTGCTACTGGGACCCACCGCATCGCTGGCCCTAGCTACAGTGGCACAGGGAAAAGACAAGTGACGGAGGAGACTGACCTTGCCGTCGTATTCCCGGCGACAGGGCACCTCCGGGGCAATGTACGAACGGCATGCCAACTGTCGACTTGGGCTTCGAGCGCAGCAGCAACGACTGCAAAGAAAGGAGCAGGTTGCAGAAGAAAGGTGTCAGTGTAGCACCAACTTGAGGTCAACAAGAAATGTTGCTTCTTTAAACCGCTTCACGCAAGAAAAGGTAGAATTTTAGGTAAGCAAGCGCAGTAATTTTAGCAAGCAGTACTCCACTGAGAGCAGAGCAATTGCATTTATGGTGGGGGTGAAATCTTTGATCCTATCAACCGCAGAGCAAGCAAAGTTACAAAAGTGCGCCTTTTGACAAAAAAAAAATCCTTTTTTTTAAAAGAAAACCAGGGAGGAAAACAGTTGGGGAAGGTGTGGAGGGGAAGATCATTTCCGAACGGTAAAAAGATAATTCGTAAATTTTGTTTTTTTTAGGTTTTTAGCTTTTTTGAGCTTTTTTTTATCGGTTTTTTTCCAGTATTTGTTTGCATTGTCTGTAATATGCTAACATGCTTTTTTTATTTTTTATTTTTAAAATTTAATTAAGCCAGTAAGTTATCGTCAGTTACAGTGTAATTTCAGCTATCTACAATACAATTTTAATTATAAGCCATCTTTTTTCAGTCTAACTGAACGGACTGTAAGTCGCACATCTTAAGGCGAGGCGCCGGGCTGCCATCCAGCAGCGTATTCTCCAGCTTCAAGTCTCGGTGGCAAATTTGCTGCAAATCCACAACAAATATCTCATTGAACACTTTTTTTTCACAAATGTTATAATCTTCTTTGTTCGCTAGGAAAATTCAATCTTAAACCTTCTTGTTCTTGTTCTTTTTTGGAGGTTTCCGCAGCTTCGTTTCGGGTTTTGGAAGCTTCTGCCATCAAGAATGAGGCTTCTTGCTCTGCTCGTCTTCTTCGCTGGGGCGGTTCGATTAATTAGTAGTACTCTACATCTGCAGTGAGGAGTTGGGATTTATTTGGTGATTAGTTATGATATGCTTTGATAGGACGTGCTTATGATTTTTTTCGATTTGGTTGCTTTTTGAACCTTTGGTTTCTTGCAATTTGTGACCAGCTCCTTGCGTGCATTGCCAGTTTTCTATTCTTTTTTATTGGAAAATAGAAGTTCTTTATTTTATCGGTAACTGAATCGAGTACAGTCTTGCTGGCTCACGTTTCTTGCTTGTTTTGGAAGGATTAGAAGTGGATGCAGTCATTTCTACCGAAAACATAATGAAATCTCGGAAAAATTTGGAGGTAATCCATCCATCTAATATCCAGTAATAACCGGTAAAAGTTCTTCAAACAGACAATCTGAATGTCGCCCAATCTCATTACCTAAGCGATACTGAAGCGAGCTCGTAACCGGATAAACAAAAAAGGACGTGTTTGGACAGATCGCCATGGCATTTCTTCAACAAATGTTTCTTGGAGTTCAAACCCGTCAAGACTGATGTACAAGCATGAGAAAAGGATCTTTCTTTACTGAAAAACTTGTGGCACGGGAGATGCAAGTCTTCCAACAGTAGACAGCTAGCACTCAGCATCAAGCAGAGGGTGCGTGCTGTGAGCGGGCGAGGAGACAAGGCGTGAAACCGCAGAATCTCACAGGTTAGAGCCAGAGGTGGGTAAAAATGAGAGACTGATGCGTAAGGGACTACATGGGTCCTAGTCCCGCAACTTAATGTCATGTTTGAAACGTTGAGGGATCTTTCTTCAAAACCTGAGGGATCTCCTCCAGTCCTCCTGACTATGTCCTAGCTCACATGAAAAAGACAAATCGGGAAGACTTCTTTATTGCACTGCTAGATTAGTTTTCAGCGGTAGGCTATTAAAGTAGATAACGCCTGTTAAAGTCGCTAAATAAAAACTAACCTAATACTCCTAAACGGTGGCTATATATACATAGAAGCCGTTTTCCCTAATAGATACTTTCACTTCTAATATACCATTTAAATAAATATGTTACTTTTTTGTCTTTTTGTGTAGTTAAATACTAATTCTAAGATACTCCAACACTATATGGTTGAAAATTTTTCGTTAGAGCCATTTATTTTTGCTATATACCATTTTCTATATATAAAAAGAGTATATACATAAATTATGCTATATAAATAAACTTTACTAAATTTTTTCATGGAAATTGCTACATATACATATATTATATATATGGCAGTAACTTCACTCACACACAATAGTAACTTTTCGGTGCACACAGTGCACACAGACGCAGCATAGCGCATCAATACACACACACATACATATAGAAATACTACTATGTGCCTGTGCATATAACAACTTATTCTACACTCTAGCCCCCCCACCTCGGTCATGCTAGACCCATGACAGCCCCGCTGAAGTCACATGCCCAATATGCGCCAAAGCTAAATGTGGCTGTAAATTCTAATGACATGTCTAATAAATTCATGAGTACAGTAAAAAAATAGTTTCATCTAACTATAAATTGGAATGTATCTGGACAAAAATGTGGTACCTATTTTTACTGCCATCCTCACACAACAGCTCTATTTTTTCATTTGACTGTAAATTCAAATGTATCTCGATGTAAATGTGGTATCCACTTTTATTGCCACCATCACAAAGTAGTTCCATTTTCTCGTCTGACCGTAAATTAGAATGTCTCTGGACGTAAATATGGTATCATTTTTTACTACTACCATCAGGTGGCCATCATATGCCATGGCAGGTGTGTCAATAAACTTTAACGACATATCTAATAAATTCATTAGTACAGTATAAGTAGAATCATCTGGCTGTAAAATAGAATGTATTTGGTCGTAATTATTCTTTTCCAATTTAATTGTTGTCACATCGCCATCATGCGCAACAGCTAGGTGCGATAGTAATCTTTTTAACAATGCATCCAATAAATTGGTCAGTATAGTAAAAGTGCATCTAGCCATAACTTAGTTTGTCTCTAGTCATAAATATGATTTCTATTTCTACTGCCACTATAACACAATGGTGGCGTCGGCATGGGAGACAGCTGGCATGCAGTGGTGACAAAACTCTATGACACGAGTGACGGTGATCGATTATTGTTGGTGGGGTAGGCCCCACGCATTCGTCGCCTTGCGCTATTTTACCTTCTATCCCACATGCACCGCTGTGCGCCACGGTGGAAGATGACGAGTAAGGGGCAACACAGTGGAAGACAAGGGGCAAGGGGTGGTGGAAGACTAGGGTCATATGGTTTTACTGGCAGTTGCCCAGGGGGTGTCTGGGCATGGTGGGTTGTGGTCAGGCATGTGGGAGGTAGTCGAGTCGTACAACTCCTGTTACGGTCGGAGCATAGAATAAGTTATTCTATGCTCTAGCCATTTCACCCTTGGCCCAACCGAGCCAGTTCCCCAACCCAGCATGCGCGACCTATCCATCCCCACTCTCCTCATGTCATACTACCATCTGACCAGATCAATCCAAACATATACAGGCCACGAACCCACGACCCCCAAACACTGATGTCATATGGTCAGTTTGCGCTATGCTTAAGTGTGGCAGTAAACTCTAACAACGAGTCCAGTAAATTCATGAGTATAGTGAAAGTCTTTTCAACTAGTAGTAAATTAGAATATATTTGGACATATGTATAGTATCTATTTTACTGCCGTCATTGCACAGTGGTTTGAGAGAAAATGGTATCCATATTTTTAGGCTAGGTGGTGGTAAAGTATATCAATGCTTCCAATAAATTCATTAGTATCGTGAAAGCAACTTCATCTTACAATAAACCGTTATATATATATGGATGTGAATGTGACATATATTCTTTGAATGACGAGGGTAGGTTTGATAGTAAACCATGACGACGCTCCCACTAAATTAGTGAGTACACTAAAAGTTATTTCACCTGATCGTAAACTACTTTGTATTTGGATGTAAAAGTGATATCATATTTCACTGTCAAAATGAAGCGAACAAACGGTTTACAGTGCGTTATCCATTTTCTACGCTTTCTTTTTTAGAAACTGTCGGCGGGGGAAGTTGCCATATATACAAGTTCACGGCCTTACCCATTTCAGTTTCATCCGCTCCTGACATTATGTTCGTTTCTCTCTTCGACAGCTCTCTAACACTCAACCCCCACATGGTGAATCCTCTTTGAAGTTTTTTCACATTCACATTCCTTTTCTGGCATGTAGTACCAATGTTTTCCTTCCATTATGCAGGAAAACTCTCATACTATCTTTTTTGTCCTGCTCTTCCTGGCACCAAACCCAACATGTTGTGTGTACCGCCAATAAAACTGGTAAGCCTCTTCCTCACTCTCGAATCACTGGCGGACCTATGGCACTATATAGTCTGGAACCCCCAGGTCCTGATAACACTAAATGATAAACTTTAGCATAGTAATTCTTTATAGAATGAGATGTAATTCTTGAATACTGTGAAATCCAGTAAAAGACAAGTCTCAATGTGGTAAAAACTTGTCAGGCTAACAATAATTCTGACAAGTAAGTGTCCGTAATATTATGTACATTTACAGTATGGGAGATCATGCATAATAGTGAAACTACTTGCGCGAGTGTACGTCCGCCAGTGTCAGGTGTCCTCATATTTTTCGTGGGAACCTCTAGCGGTGATGTTAGAACCAAGGTGTGCAGTAGTGGATCCTGGATGGTGGGAGAACTAACTGCTAGAGGGACGATGTTTACCATCGGTGTAGCTATTTGCGTGTAGGGGATCGGCGTGGTTGGCATTATGTCTAGCACCACTGTATGTGACGAGGGAAAACTGCATGGTGTCTGCACGGGAGACAGCAGAGGTGCTATGTTGGGAAAACTGCATGACACGGGTGACGTTAATCAATTATTACGGATCAGTGAGCTCCTACGACCGCGTGATGTATGTCCTTGATCCATTTTATCATCATTTCTGTGCGCAGGCCGCCATGCGTCACGGTGGAAGACGTGGGGTAAGGGGCCGACGGATGGGGTGGTGGTGGTATGGATCGAGTTGTAGAAATGCTGGTTGTTTTAAAGGGCAAGTGTAGTTTTTACGAGGCCATTGCGCGGGGTATGCATGCCTGGAATCGAACGCATGGTTGGGATGCGAGGTTTTCATCTTGGCCATAAATTGGAACGAATCTGGACATACATATGGTATCCTATTTTACTTGCACAACCACACAACCATCATGCGCCATGTCTACTTGCAGTAGTAAACTCTAACAATGTGTCAACATAGTTTTTAAATAGTTTCATGTGGCTAGTTGTGGTTTCAATTTTACTGTCACTGTCACACGGCTGTCATGCAACAGCTAGGTGTGGTGGTAGAACCAGTTTTATCTAGCCCTAAATAGGTTTACATTTTTACTACTGCCATCTCACAGGGGACGACGGAGGTGCAGTGGTGGCAAAGATGCATGATACGGAAGACGGTGATGGTACTACCAATTGGTGGGCTACTGCTAGATTTTACTATCGATTTTACAGACCAGTGGGTGACCTTGCACCATTTTACCATCGATTACATGTGAAAGATGGGGGGAGGGGATGTTAGGCAGGGCCGTCTTAAGGGGGTGGGCAGGAAGTGCGACGGCCCGGGGGCCCATGCCACGGGGGGCCCACCGGCCCATGAGTATGTATATCAGTATATGTATGTATGTATGTATGTATGTATGTATGTATGTATGTATGTATGTATGTATACCACGGGTGTCGCTTCCTATTCGATCATTTCGGCGTTTCGTCTCCCTATTGCCCCGCTACTGCTTTAGTGCTTCTCCGCCCGGGCGCCATAATTCCGATCGGCGATCGGCCGGCCCTTGCAGGCAGTAGCAACGGTGATTGGCCCTTCTCACTTCTCAATTCTCCCTCGGTGATTGGCGTGCCATCAAGAGGTAACTGGTAACAGTAGCAACATAGCATGACTCGCAAATTTCAGTACTAATACTCAACTATGATGATGCTCACTAAGTCTCTGAATTTCAGTACTGATACTCGTAAATTCCAGTATGATGATGCTCACTAAATTTCAGTACTAATACAATGTATTTATTTATTTGAACATGTACTGTTCCTGTGACAGTAGCATCAGCCGAAAGAAGCTTCTCCAAATTGAAACTATTGAAAAATTGTTTGAGGTCAACTATCCTACAAGAAAGATTGAATGGCTTGGCTATGTGCAGCATTGAGAAGGATGTTTTGGACAACATTAATCTCGATACTGTTCTTGAAGATTTTGCATCAAGAAATGCCCGAATGCGGTTTTTTAAGAAGCACTGAAGCATTATTGTTTTATTTGAGGTAATCATAATAGTTATTTTACCGTTCTTTTAGTTTCTTTGTTGTACTATCGTTATCTTTAATGAACTAAACATATGCTGCAAGTTAACTCTTATTAGTAGTACTATATACTTTAATCGTCATATTAAAAAATTAGATTGCTGGGCCTTTGCTTTCTTGCTTGCCCAAGGGCCCTTGAAATTGTTGAGACGGCCCTGATGTTAGGGGCACGGTAGAAGATGAGGGGCATGCGGTTTTACCAGCGGTTGCATGGAGGGTGCCAGAGCGTAGTGGGTTGTGGGGAATAGACCGTTACCTAATACATGTGTTATTTTTTTACTCAGGAACTTAGGAGCTGAGCAAGCACAAGAAAGAATACAACATGAAGAGGAGCATGTGTAAGCATGGTACAAGAAAGGCCCCCACATCACTTTGGTCTCAAGTCAAGCAAGATTTCTAGTGGGACATGTTCTTGAATCCAATTTAGCCTCCGGAGATAGAACTGACTTCAAACATGCATAGAAGTCGCATATGGACTCCATTTGAGGTGTTTGAGTACGTGATGGAAATATTATCTCATCCTCTTTTCAATAGATCTAGCTCAACCTCCAAATTCCTTTTGTGCATGCTACAATTGCCAAAACAATTCGAGGTTGATTCTGAATCCAACTCAAAAGGTGTTATGCCACCTCTACTTGGGCCCATGGGCCTTGTATCTCCTAGGGGTGCGTGTCCGCCTCCTTGGACGCCATCCCTAGCCCCTCACTCTCATATATACCCATGTGTGTGCCACTTTTAGGTTTAGGTTTGTTCAGATTAGTTTTCCATCGTGAAACTTTATCGTGTGTTCTTGTGTCAACTAGACCAATAACTGCGATTATAGGCCTCAACTCTTTTCATGTCCCTAATTGATATTTGCAATATTCAAATTGCTTTTTATCCTGTTCTTGCTTATTCTTTGATTGCTTGCAGGAAATGAACCTCATGTTCAGGTCAACTGCGTGTTGTGGGAGTGGCCTAGTGGAGTTAGTACTGGACTGGGGGCACTTGGCCTTGGTGTTTCGGTCTAGGATGACTGGATCCCCTTGAAGTTTTGGAGGCCCAAGAACGCATGTGCATCCCACCACTCTCCCCTACCCCTCATGCAGTCATGCGCTTCCCAGGCCCTGCAGCGCAGCCCAGCTTCCAGTAGGTCAACTTCAACTCCAACTAGACTAGCCGCCTGGGCAGCTGCATCTATGGTGAAAATTCCACCCCAGTGACTCCATGGGGGTCTAATGGCTCGACGGATTGAAGCTCAGGCAAGTACACACTCTGTCCGAAGGGTTGGCTCTGCCCCTACACATGTGTGTACTCGTGTTGGCCATTTATGCACGCACTGCTAGACATGAGAAATCAAAGTAAGCATCCAGGAGCAGATCAAGCAAAGTAGATGACTAGAGATCGCAGGATGCATGGGCTCCTCTCGTTGGCTAGGCCGGTGCGTGCCACTGCATGCACCAACCCTTCCCTCGCTACCTCCCCCACACAATGTATCTTTGACTAAACAAACACTAGCTTCACGCATTGGCGAGCTAGGATTTTGACAATGTGTAAGCTTAAGACATACCTGTTCTAACACCGTCATAGATCTGCCATCATTTCACAGTTAAATCGGAGCAATGCAGATGAGAAAAATCAAAACTATATATATGGATTGGAAAACATGGGATCGAGACTTGGTTCGATGACTTCTTTGGTTTACCTTTTCCTCTCTGATGCCTGGTGGTTGCCAGAAGTGGCGGGGCTTCGGCCTACAGGGAGCGTAGCGACAGCGATGAGCTACGCATGAGCAGAGTCACGTGCCCAAGATCGAGCTCGATTGCTGCACTAGGGTAAAAGCATGAAGGATTTAGCCGATTGGGGAATCTCTGGTGGGGTGGCCGATCAATTGAGGAAGTGAGGATGGGGTAGGTACTTTGGCTAATAGGTTTGATTTGTTGCCTATTGGTCCTAATGAGCTACTAGAAGTATATTAATATGTGTAGTATATACTTTATGTATTAAGGGGTCTATGTCGGATTACTTTGGCTCCGCCACTGGCTTCACAGCTGGCCTCCTCTCGCATGCATGTGAGCCCACTCAGTTGAGTTGATTTTAGTGATTTATAGCTAAATTTTTACTTTAACTAGCTAAAATTACATTATAGCTAATGATAACTTATTTAACATAATTAAAATTAAAAAAATTAAAAATGACAAAAAAGGTTTGTACATCACGTATAATATAAACAAATATGAAAAAAGAATAGTAAAAAACTAAAAAAAAGCCAAAAAACAGAAATTTAGAAATAATAAAAATAAGCTAGAATCCAAAAATCTAAACCCAAATCCCAAATGCGCTAGACCTAGGGGTGGAAACAAGCCGAGCCAAGCTTGCCAAAGCCCGTTTCAACAGACGCTCGGCTCGGCTCGGTTTGATCACGAGCTAGGAGGGTGGCTCGGCTCGGCTTGAAGAAAGGCTCGAGCCGGCTTGCGAGCCTTCACGAGCCAGGAGCAGGCCAGCGGGGTCGCAACCTACGCCGTCCCAGGAGCAGCAGGAGTCGCGCATTCAGCTCCTCCATCTCCTCCCAGAAGTCCACTCCCCCTTCGGCCGTCGATGCCATACCGTCCCAGCTTGCCGCCGCGAGGCCATTACTGTTGTGACTTCTTACCGCTGGTGGTCATGGTGGGGACAGCGAGCGGAACAGGCGGCGCCCACTGGCCGGCGGCGGTGCCGACCTCGTTGGGGAAGTTGAGGATGGCCTTGGAGACGCGGAGGCGGAAGGCTACGCAGTCGTAGGCGCGCGCAGCCTCGACGGCGGTGTCATAGGTGCCGAGCCACACGCGGGCCCCCTTCCGCGCAGGGTCCCGGATCTCCGCCGCGAACTTGCCCCATGGCCGCTGCCGCATGCCGCGGTACCGCCGGATGTCCTTCGCTCGCCGGCGCTAGCGGCAACATCGCCAGGCTAGGGTTAGGGGTTTGGGGTGGGAGTGGGAGCGGGAGATTGGTTTGGATGAGAGGGAGGCGGCCGTGGAGCGGCGGCGGAAGGAGAGGGAGAGGGAGGGGAGGTGGGGGAGGAGGCGGGGGCCGAGCTGGTGGCAGGTGAGCGGGGAGGCCGCGGCGCTGGAGGAGGGGGCCATGGTGGCGGCAGAGAGGGATGGGGAGAGGGAAGTGGAGATAGGAGGGGAGATGGGGGCGGTGAGATTCCCGGCGAAGGCAGTGGGGAATGGGGATTCCCGGTGGAGAGGGATGGGGAGAGGAAAGTGGAGATGGGGGCGGTGAGATTCCCGGCGGAGAGGGATGGGGAGAGGGAAGTGGAGATGGGTGGGGAGATGGAGTGGGGGAAGCAGGCAGGACCCAGGAGATGGACGGGAGATGCGAGCTAAATAGCTCGTGAGCTGGCTCGCGAACGGCTCGAGCTCGGCTCATTTTTTTCACGAGCTATAAAGGAGGCTCGGCTTGGCTCAAAATTTAACGAGCTCGAGCCGAGCCACGAGCCTCAAGCTATTTTTCCACCCCTAGCTAGACCTAGCACAGCACCCACACACCTGCCGATCAATCGGTAGATGCGCTCGCTCGCTGATGCTCCCAGCGTCCCCCAACTCCGAGTGTAGCTAGGCTACCATACAAATTGACCTACTCGGTTTGACTTTCTCCAAAGAATCCTAATGTACTAGCCCAAAATTTTAATTTCTATGTTATTTACATTTTATAATATTAATTAATTAATTTCTGAATTTTTTATGCATTTTGGCTATTTATTAAAAATCTTTTCCTGTTAAGGACAGCAGTGTTTGAATTTTTGAGAAAAATTTAAAGCTACAAAAATCTTGAAAATGATTTTTTATAAATACTAGTTTGTTTTAGGAACCTCCCAAAAATTCATACTGTTGTGGCTACGGGCCAAACAGTAAAGAAGGGGACTCGTAGGAGAGGAAGAGGAGAGCCAGATCTGTGGGAGAGTTGGTGAGAATGAGAGGATGTCCCTCCTGGGGGTTTATATACATGAGTGGGGTAGAATGAGAAATCCCTATTCTACCCTTTAGTACTTACAAAGGAAGATGGTACATTGGTATATTTACATGAGTATATTCCTCTACACTATCGGGCCTATTACATATTAGGCCAGTTGTAAGACCCAGTCACGGGGGGTTGGCCCACCCCCACAAATAGTACTCCCTCGACAGCAAGCGCAGAGGTCCCGATGGGTGAGCTAATGTGCCAAACTATCCCAGCCCCCCGTTCCCCGACAACAAGCGCGAGGGTACCGACTGGCGAGCCAATGCAACTAGTAGCTTGCAGCCCCCTGAGGCAATGCCTACGAAGAGGTCCGCGAAATCCCACTCCGAAGCCGGGTTGTCCAGCCGAGGCAACGCCTACAAGGCTGACATGAAGTCGTCGCTGCCCCGCCGAGGCAATGCCTACAAGGCGGGCGGCGAGGCGCTGCTCCGAAGCTGCCCCTGTTGAGGCAGTGCCTACCAGGCAGACGACGAAGTCCTGCGCCGGAGTTGAGCCGTCCTGCCGAGGTGTGGCCTACTAGGCGGACGGCGAAGTCCTGCGCTGGGGCCAAGCCGTCCTGCGGAGGCATTGCCTACGAAGCGGACGACAGAGTTGTGCCGCTCCGCCGAGGTGGTGCCTACAAGGCAGGCGGTGCAGTCTAGCGCCAAAGATGTGCCGTCCCACCGAGACGATGCCTACAAAGCGGGCGGCGAAGTCCCACATCGGAGTCGTGCCATCCTGCCGAGGCGATACCTACGAGGCGGACGGCGGAGTCCTGCGCCAGAGACGTGCCGTCCCGCCAAGGCGATGCCTACGAGGCGGACGACGCAGTCGAGCGTCGGAGCCGTGCCGTCCCGCCGAGGCGATGCCTAGCAGGCGGACACCGAAGTCGAGCGCTGAGGACGTGCCGTCTCGTCGAGGCGATGCCTGCAAGGCGGACGGCGCAATCAAGTGCCGAAGACGTGTCATCCCGCCGAGGCGATGCCTACAAGGCAGGCGGTGAAGTCATGCGTCGGAGCCGTGCTGTCCCACTGAGGCGATGCCCACAAGGCGGGCGAGAAGTCCTGCGTCGGAGCCGTGCCGTCCCGCCGAGGTGATGCCTACAAGGCAGGCGACGAAGTCCTGCATCAGAGACGTGTCGTCCCGCCGAGGCGATGCCTACGAGGCGTACGGCGAAAAGTCCTGTGCCAGAACCGTACCGCCCCGCCGAGGCGATGCCTACGAGGCAGACGACGGAGTCGAGCATCGAAGACGCGCCGTCCCGCCAAGGCGATGCCTACCAGGTGAACGGCGCAGTCGAGCGCCGAAGACGCGCCGTCATGCCGAGGCGATGCCTACCATGCAGACAACGAAATCGAGCGCTGAAGACGTGCCATCCCGCCGAGGCGATGCCTACAAGGCGTACGGTGGAGTCCTGCACTGGAGATGTGCCGTCCCGCTGAGACGATGCCTACGAGGCAGGCGTCGGAGTCCAGCGCCGAAGCCTTGCTGTCCCGCTGAGGCGATGCCTACAAGGAGGGCGGCGGAGTCCTGCGCCGGAGACGTGTCGTCCCGCCGAGGCGATGCCTACAAGGCGGGCGGCGAAGTCCGGCGTCGGAGCCGTGCCGTCCCGCCGAGGCGATGCCTACAAGGCGGGTGACGGAGTCCTACGCCGGAGACGTGCCGTCCTGCCGAGGCGATGCCTAGGAGGCGGGCGGCGAAGTCCTGCATCGGAACCATACCGTCCTGCCGAGGCGATGCCTACAAGGCGGGCGGCGAAGTCCTGCGCCGGAGACGTGCCGTCCCGCCGAGGAGATGCCTACAAGGCGGGCGGCGAAGTCCTGCGCCGGAGTCGAGCCGTTCCGCCGAGGCGATGCCTACAAGGCGGGCGGCGAAGTCCTGCACCAAAGCCGTGCCGTCTCGCCAAGGCGGTGCTACGAGGTGGACGGCGGAGTCCTGCGTCGGAGACGTGCCGTCCCGCCGAGGCGATGCCTACAAGGCATATGGCGGAGTCCTGCGCCGGAGACGTGCCGTCCCGCCGAGGCGATGCCTACAAGGCGGGCGGCGAAGTCCTGCGCCGGAGCCGTGCTGTCCCACCGAGGCGGTGCCTACGAGGTGGACGGTGCAGTCGAGCGCCTAAGACGTGCCTCCCACCGAGGTGATGCCTACGAGGGGCATAAGACGGGCGATGATGATGTTGATGGAGCTCGGCACCACGGCGTGCGTCACGGAGGGGTTGTGGCAGTGTAGGACGTGTTCGGTGCCAGAGACAAGGCCATCTCAGGAGCTGCACATGCATGCATACATAGATGGCTGCTTCACATGCATACCTGCAGACGAGGCCATCTCAGG
This sequence comes from Dendrocalamus sinicus, assembly GCA_036346575.1. Lineage (NCBI taxonomy): Eukaryota > Viridiplantae > Streptophyta > Magnoliopsida > Poales > Poaceae > Dendrocalamus > Dendrocalamus sinicus. Next base: position 18,193,982 of record CM070650.1, read on the forward strand.
AGCGCAGTGTTGCCGTCAGCCGCCGCCGTCGCCGAGGATGGCCGCGAGCACCCGTTAGAGTCATCGTCGCCAAGCTTGCCGACGAACGCCGCCCTACCATCAAGCCGCGCGACCGCAATGGCGACACTGGCAGCACCATCACTCATGGTCGCATGCTCGCGTTGTTGGACGCGGACGACGCAAAGGAAGAGAGAGAGAAGCTCATGCATGCATGTATACGCTGGACATGCACGGATGGATGTATACTCGTGTAAAATTTGAATGCATGCATGAGTGGTACGTGAATGAATAATTTGCATGCATGGAGGGATACGATGAATGGATAATTTCATGGATGGACACGTGAATGGATACACATGCCTGGATGGATACGCGGATGAGTGTTTGCGTGCATGCACAGGCGAAGGATATGCGAGTGCCTGGGCGGGCGTCCTAGTGCACAACGATGCCGCGGAGCCTGGCTCACGAGCGTAGACTCGAAACAATGCGTAGGCCGCGGGCGAGGTAACTCCGAGGCAGTCTTCGACGACACGGAGTCCCCGGCTGCGCGGAAACGAGCCAGTGCGGTACGAAGGCATGCTTGGCGAAGTGCGTGCTTGGCGAGGTGCGGAACTCTGGCGTGGACAAGCCTAAGACACGCGCACCACGCTGGCCAGAAGGGTCACACCCCCAAATCATCCAAAATATAACTTCCCTGTATGAACGCCCCCAAGTCATCCAAGATATAACTTCCCTGCATGAACGCCCCCCAGCAGAGCGTGGATAACAGCAATATAAGAATGGGCGATTCAGCTAGATCTATTCAACACACCACCTACAAAACATGGCGAAGTATACAGGTAAAGGCTAGATCTATTCAGGATGGTTGAGTTTTTAGCGAGCCAGCTACTTATCTGTCGCTGATGGCCCGCCAGATGGTACAAACACCATGAATGAGGCAGAATGTTCCCAGGAACCGAAAAGATCCACACAGCCGCTGCTCCTGTTGAATGTTGGAGAAATCTCTTCCATATATAACTTCTAGTCATCCCCACGGACGGCGCCGTCTGTTGTTGCTACGGGCCAAACAGTAAAGAAGGGGACTCGTAGGAGAGGAAGAGGAGAGCTAGATCTGTGGGAGAGTTGGTGAGAATGAGAGGATGTCTCTCCTCCTGCCCCTCCTGGGGGTTTATATACATGAGTGGGGTAGAATGGGAAATCCCCATTCTACCCTTTAGTACTTACAAAAGATGAGGGTATATTGGTATATTTACATGAGTATATTTCTCTACACTATCGGGCCTATTACATATTAGACCGGTTGCAAGGCCCAGTCACGGGGGGTTGGCCACCCCACAACACATACTTTTTAGAACTAGTTTGATAATTTTAAAATTTTAAAATTATTTTCTGCAGTTAAATTAAATCAGAAATAATTAAAATGCAATTCCCTGTTCTTGGGCCGATTTCTCTCCCATCTGGCTAGCCGATCTTCTGTTTCGGCACGTTCCCGGCCCGCTTGCCAAGCCAGCCCGAGCGCCTCCCGGCTTCCTCCCCTCTAGCGTGAAAACGTCTTCCACCGACCCGCTCTCTCCCCTCTCTCCTCCCGCTCTCGTAGACTCACTGGGCCCACCTGTCGGAAGTCTCCCTCCACGCGACGCCGCGCTAGCTCACCGCCGTGGCCGTGCGCGCGAAGGGAGAGCTCGACATCGGCTTGCTCCCTCTCTCTTCCGCTGGCCAGCCCACGCCGCAGGCCCCATCTTCCACCTCACCGCCCGCGCTTGGTCGCCTTTCGCCCGCCGTTTCCGACCGCGTTCGTCCATGGTTTTGGACGCCTGGCGATTAAATGAATCTTATAGTTGTCTTCTTTGGGACGATATGTTGGAAATAGAATAGGGTTGACCTTCAGGGGTGTAGTTTGTCTTGCTTTCAGTTGAGGTTCCGTGTTAGAATGGCCACTTCCTGTTCAGTTGAAGCTGCGATCTTCTCTTTCAGCTGATAGACATGGTTGTGGATGGAGACAGCTTAATATTAGAATAAATTGTTGTGTCTAAGAGATTAATTTGCTCAGTTACTATGGAGCTCATAATACATATCCATTGGTTGTTTGATTGATTGGTCGTGTGTGGGAAAATATTAGCTACAGGTGGTAGCTGCCCAAAATCTGCCTTTTGGTCAAAAGAACTGGTTGGAAAAGGTACACCATATATTCTAACATTTATTTGGTTTTTTACTATCAAGCATAACTGATTTGTACGTTGAATTCATTTAGAAATGATCGTTACTGCCATATCTTTCCTACATGATACTCCAAATTAATTTGTTGTTATATGATGCACTTTTGGAGGAAAATTGTGCGGTTTGCTCTTTGGTCAGAAAATTATCGCAGAGTATCTGGCAGATTCCATTGGTCTAGGCACAAAATGTTTGTGTTAACAAATGCGTATTTTCAACTGACCATCTCCTTTATTTGGTGCAGTTCTTCTTACTTAATTTGTTTGCCCTCGAACATTGAATTGTTTTGCAAGGTGTTTTGTTTTTGGATTCAAATGGTTAGAACTCACTAGGAGCGTACTATCTCATCAACTCTGCAGCACTTTCTGTATTATTTGATCACCCTGTCCTGATTTTTGGAAAATATTTTAGCTAAGTAATTGTTTGACTACCATGTTTATCATTATACAAGTTATAAATGCATTCATCACCTGTCCTTACGACCTGTCTTGCGAAATTTCTTATATTAGTCATGTTTCTGTTGTTGGCTATGTTGGCATTCAATCAACGTTAATATGGACTGGAAATGGTTATCAGGCTATTAATTTCCTCTTAGCTATGATGTTGTACTATTATGTATAGAATAGGTGGTATGCTCCAAAAGAACGTGTATTGTTAGCAACCATTTTACTCAGAATCAATGGAATCTAATGTTCTAGGGCATATGAATTAGATATTGATAGCAGGAGTTAGAGCTGGTGTTGATCCTGTGGAATAGAGAAAGAGAAAAAGAATTTTTTTAAGAGACAATAAAGACTATGTTTTGCCAAATATGAAGAATTTGGGTGTCGCCGAGGGCTAAGTGACAATAAAGACTATGTTTTGCCAGATTCAATTGCAACAGCACTTAAACTTCATTATTGGTTTTTTTTTTCGGATCAAGCTAGGAAGGAAGAGTTGCGGAAATAGCCAAAGCAAGTTAGTCTATCAGAGGTTCATCGTCAGCAGATGCAAGCTCTCAATCAGAAGCTCGAAGAAACTGTAAGACATTCTGCCGCACAAATTTACAGTCAATAGCTCAATGCTTGCGTACGAAATGTGTACTGCATTCTGAATAATTATTACTTATTAGTTTCTCAACAATCTCACAACCTGAACCATGAATTGGACCTTAAATTGTCCCTGTCTGTACCGACCACATTGAGAGACAGAGATTGGCCATCATGTTGCTGGCTTTTGAAGAGCAATACTGTGGCTTGTCCATGTTTGATTGATGTGAAACATGCTGAACCATGTTACAAAACTCCCAAACAGATTTATTGTTTCGTTTAGGTTTCTGCTGCAGTTTTATAAGATCGACGGCAATAAGACTCAAATGCCACCTGTTTTATGTACATTATTGTGTAATAACTTGCTAACTTGTTCTCCGTGTTAATTTTCAGGAAATTGCCATAGATGAATATTTCAAACCAATTGATAAGAATGCTCATATCATAATGGAAATGCAAATGGAGAAAGAACAGGAGCACATGAAGGAAATGGCAAAAGTCATGCAAGAGCAAATAACAATGCAAAGAGAACTCACAATGAAGAGAGCTGAGGCCACTGCCATAGAGTCTAACGACACCCAAGTGAGTGAAAAAATGGCTGAAAGTCCTCCAAAGCAAGAAACAATAAAATAGTGTCGGATCCGTCCAGAATTCTAAGTGGTTCCACCGCACTATTCTCTGAATCAGTAAATAGAACTCAAAGATACATTACTGAATCATTTTATATTTCGCATAAACCATACCATTCATTAATAATACATATCAGAGTTAAATAATCCTTATTAGGTAGAGTTTATATAAGGGCCGATTAGGCCAAATAGATACATGACAAAAGCAAAAGCGGCAACAAAAGATGAGATTTCATCTTACCATAAGCAAGCGACTGGGAGTAAATGATGCTTTACTACTTTTCAGGAATCTAGATAATAGATGTGCACACAGTTACATCAAAGTCTTTTTATCTGGGGTAAGAACTAAGCTACTGGAGAATGTCCTAATCTCTACCGTCTTCTCCTCCATCTGCTCCTGGGGCGTTGTAGTATGCATAGTGATCTTGATCCTCAAGTTCTGAGGGGATTTTGTGAGCGAGGATGAACACAATCAACCGTCCTTCACGAACCAACACACACAAAATGCAGTAATATAGATGCACAGCTTTTCAAAGGGGAGGCTTGAGTTCTTTTATTTGCTAAAGTCATTTGATTGAAAACTATAATAAGTACAAAAATTCCTGAGATGTATCATTTTTAATTAAACCAGGAGTTTTTTAAAGAATATGAAAGTGTGCAATATTAATAGTAGTGCAAGTTTCATCCACCTTTTCATGATTCCATCCATACTAGGGTTCTATCCACCTGTTATAATTAGTTAGTTACATCCACCTAGGGCAATTCAATTCAGGGTTACATTTACCTGATGAGTTTTCGATCTCACCCACAAAATTTTAGAAATAGACACTAACTAGAGTAAGTTCTTATGTTCGCCTATGACAATAAGCATGGTTGTTCGAACAGTTTTAGTGTGTAGAGGTCGCATACTTTACCCATAAGAGATAATCAACTTGTTGTTTCACATATTTCCTTAGACACGTGAATTAAGAATATCACCACAAGACCTTTACAATGCATTTCCTCAACGATGTTATGCCGTTAAGGTTTCCACCACCGTGAGATTACGTCCACCCCCAAAGGCCCCCTCTTACGCCGCACAGTGGTTTACATCCAACAACACTAGCAGTTTACACTGGGAAGGGGTTACAAGATTAAGTCTTTCAGGTAATCTAGGCAATTCTACTACAAACCCACCCTTATGCTCCATCCGCACCAACACCTCATACCATCTGCCTAGATATGTAAAACAAATTTTAGGGTTTTGAGAAGTATAAAATAATTTATCTCAGCACACCAACCATTTCCCTTCAATAGCTGCCCAAAATCAGTTTCATGTTTTGAATTCATGATAGCATAATTTTATGCCTCCGAGTATCTAAGCAAGACTAAGCATACCACTTAGACACAACTTACATCTAGTAAGTTTCCATTAAATTTAAGGTGACAAGGATTATGAGATCAAGTGTCAAAGGATGGGATATAATAGTACAATGATCGAATGGCAAGTAACTAAAGCTTAAGATGAACACAAATAGTATAATGAATTAAAATATACAATTTGCTAATTTAAAATGACATAATTTACATAAAAATATAAGTTCAACATGATCAAATTATTGACTCACTTGACTCACAAGTTGGTTGGTCTTGAAAGTCATAGCTTGGCTCAAACCATGGCTCTTCTGGATCTTCGAACTCTATTCGGATGATCGTGACGAAAAAGTGAATAAATACAAGAATGTACAAATAAATCCAAATTTGGTAATTTTGGTCCCATTAGAAATATATCGAGTTTAGATGAATTTTAAAATAAGTTCCATTAAATTTGAATTTAAAATAAGTGAGAATGAGCCTTCCAAAGTCTAAATTAAGGTTAAATCCCAAAATAAACAGAGGAGAGAGAAAGCTCTCTCTCACTGACAGGTGGAGCTAGGATTTTAATTCATTTTTGATTTATTTCTCTACTAGAAAAGCTAACATGACTGACAAGTGGGCCTCGGGTTTTTATTTTCTTTTTGAATTGTTGTTTTAAAGGAAATGGCAAGAGGCTGACAGGTTAGGCCTGGCACTGTGTTGGCCACAATAAAGGGGTTTTCACACGTTAGTGACTCATATTCTTAATTTTGGTTTTAATTAGATTTCCTAATGAATTAAGCCCACATGTCAGAGACTAATTAGTTAAACTAATGATGGCTATTACTGATAACTAATTAATTCCTTAATTAATGACCATGCTGTAGTGACTCAATGGACGAACATGGTGGTGATGTTGCTGAGCTCATCGCTGGCGAAGCAAACGGCGGTGGTCGCCAGCGAAGCAACAAATGGTGTGCTGGAGCTAAGCCGCACGTACGCATGGGCAAAGTGGCATGGCTCAATTTGAGCTTGGTGGTAGTCAACGGCGAGTCTAGTGACGGTGGTGGCTCATGGCGAACGGTGGTAAGATAGAGCAATTCAATGCGCGATGAGCATCTAGGAAGCATGTTGGACTCATCGGAGGGCTCGGCGGGGGGTAGAGAGGTGGCGTAGTGCTTTGGCGACAAGGGCCTGTTGCAGTGGGAAGGGGGTTACCGTGGGCATCTCATCGAAGGGGAGGAGAGGGGAGGGCGGTGCTGGGGATGGCTTTAGGGGGGTCGTGGAGGTGCTTCGAGCGGACGGAATCAGGCGATGGCGCGCCAAAGAGGGGACATCGTATGTAGAGGAAAAATCTGGCCAAAGTAGAGTGCCACAACAATGGCGGGCTCCCGGGCTTTGCCTAAGTTTGGCGTAGTGGCGAGGGGGTGAAATGGAGGTGGTGAGGTGAGTAGAGGGAGCTCGGTAGCTTTTATAGTCGAGGAAGGGGAGCAGTGCAGCATGCGCAAAGGGAACAACAGGGGTGGTGCATGACACGAGAAAGGCATGGGTGGCATTGCACGAGGCACAGGACGCATGGCACAGGGGTGGCGAGGACATGGTGAAACCAGGCTGGGGCATAGGGCATGGCGGGCGCGGTGTGCAGCGCGGGGTGGCGCGTGGTGTGATAAGAGAGGAGGGAGAGCGGGAGGGAAGGGCAATGGGGGGTCTAGGCAAGGGCGGTGGCGCTGTGGCGGAGCAGTGTGTGATATACTCTAAAACAGGATCACAAGAAGTAGATCTAGAGGGGTAGGCTAGCTATTCGGGATGAACAAGGGGTAACGCATCTAGATCTAAAACAAGAGAGTAAAGAGAGGGGTCTTAGGGTTACCGACCATCCGTGGTCTTGGTAGCCGGTGCAGAGGCGTCCGCCATGGAGTCGGTGGAGTCGGGAGACGTCGGCGGCGAAGTCCGGTGGCGGCGTCGTCCAGGAGCGGCGTGGCGGTGGTGCTTCCCGTCACTGGCTGCGCTCCCCTTCGAGATCGGATTAGGGTTCTTGTCGGTGGGGTGTACGGCTCCGTTCAACTTCGTGATCTGTGCCGCCGGCCCCCACCTGTATTTATAGCGCAGTGTGACAGGGGCCCACCAACCATTAGGGTTGGGCGCCCCCGATCAGGGCGCGAGCTCAAGGCCCAGATGGCCGTTGGGCCAAAACTGGGGTGGAGATCATCCTAACATTCTCCCCCTTGATCTCAACTTATACTTAAAACTCTATACTTGTCACTCATTGTTTTCTTATTCCATCACAGATCAGTGCATGGAGCGTGCCTCATCGTCACGGTCTTATGCCATTAGATTGAACAGCCACAATGCACTTTTCTGTTTTGAAATGTATTCTCAACTGGGCCCTCATTGTCCAGGAATCATAGGCTTTCCCGTAAACCCATGCCGGCTAAGTGTTCTCTGAACACATTGGGCGGTAAGCCTTTTGTGAGCGGATCCGCGAGCATCTTTTCTGTCCTTATATGCTCAAGACTGATTATATGATCCCGGACTTTATCTTTCACAACATAATACTTTATGTCAATGTGTTTGGCAGCACCACTTGACTTATTGTTGTGAGCATAGCATCTTCTTTGGTTCATTATCGCAGATAACTTTAGTGGCTTATGTATGTCATCTACCACTTTCAACCCGGTATGAATTTCTTTAGCCAATTCACCGCCCGTGGCCTCATAACATGCTACAAACTCGGCATACATTGTGGATGATGTAGTGACGGTTTGTTTTGAGCTTTTCCACGATATAGCTCCTCTGCGAGTGAATACATATCCGGATGTCGACTTTCTATCATCTCCGCATAATCGAATCAGATACCCCACTATATGGAGTGAATCGATCTTCGTATGTCATCATGAGGCCTTTTGTTCCTTGCAAATAACGCAAGACTTTCTTTACTAATTTCAATGTTCTATTCGAGATTGCTCGAATCGCCAAATAACCCGGTAACAAACGCTAAGTCGTATGCGCGTACACACTTGAGCATACTTCAAGCTTCCGACAGTGAAGCATATGGAACCGCTTTCATTTGATCGATCTCATATTGGTTCTGGGGCATTGAAATTCCCATACCGCCGCCCTTGACTATAGGAGCAGGTGAAGGCTTACAATTTTGCATACTATATTTCTTTAGAACCTTTTCTAAGTATGCCTTTTGAGATAAACCTAAAACCCCTTAGTTCTATCTCGGTGAATTTCTATTCCCGAAACGAAGCTTCACCAAGATCCTTCATATCAAAATTCGAGGACAAGAACTTCTTGGTCTCTTGTAATAGGTTAACATCACTACTAGCAAGTAGGATGTCATCCACATACTGAGATTAGGAAAATGTATTTCCCATTCTTAAACTTTGCATACACGCAATTGTCCTCTACATTCTCCTTGAACCCAAAACTTCTTATTGTACTATCAAACTTCAAGTACCACTTGCCTTGATGCTTGTTTTAATCCATAAATGGATTTCTTCAAAGTGACATCCCATACGTTCTTTTCCTTCCACAACAAAACCTTTCGGTTGTGCCATGTAAACATTTTCCTCCAAATCCCCATTTAGAACGCTGTCTTTACATCCATCGATGTAATTCTAAATCATAATGAGCTACAAGTGCCATTATTATTCTAAAAGAATCTTTACACGAGCTGGAGAAAATGTCTCATTGTAGTCTATGCCTTCTCTTTGCGTAAAGCCCTTTGCCACAAGTCGCGCTTTAAATCTTTCTATATTCCCTCTAGAGTCATGTTTTGTTTTGTAGACCCATTTGCACCCTCTGTCTTGGCTCCTTTAGGAATAGTTTCTAAGTCCCAAACACCGTTGGTGCTCATTGACTTCATTTCATCCTGCATAGCTTCAAGCCACTTAGATGAATGAGCGCTTCTCATGGCTTCTTCAAAGAGGTGGGATCACCCTCCATTTCAAATTCCTCGATTTCATAGACTTCGTAATCATTAGGGATAGCTGATCTTCTCGGCTCTTTGAGACCTTCGAGTCCTCGCCGATTGACGCTTGTTCTGTGAGGTCGTTGTTGTTCTTCCTCTTGGGTGACAATGGGTTCTATGGGATCTGAAGGACAGGTTCCTCATGTTCACTCATCGTTCCCACGGAGAACCGACAACAGTCTTTGTCACTACGATTATGCCGCGCTGTTGGTGTAGCAACAACAGTAGCGTGAAAAATGGTTCTGAACCATCGGAGTGGGCACATGTACCGCTTTTCCTCTAGGTTAATTTCTCGCGCTACTCGCTCCCCGATCATCTCATCCTCCAAGAAGACAGCATGTCTTGTTTCTACAAACTTCGTATATGTCTCTGGGACAATAGAAGCGATAACCCTTCGATTTTTCGGATAGCCAATAAAATGGCGGTGACTGTCTTGGGATCTAGCTTCCTATGTTTGGGTTAAAACTTTAGCCTCAAAGAGACAACCCCACACACGTAAATAGTTAAGTGAGGGTTCTCTTCCGTCCACAACTCATACGGTGTTTTGGGTACCGACTTGCTTGGTACTCGATTAAGAATATGAATGGCGGTTTTAACGCCTCCATCCATAAACTTATCGGTAGCGTGGAGTAACTTATCATACTTCTCACCATATCCATTAAGGTACGTTGCGTCTTTCACCACTCCATTCTCACGAGGTTCGCCGGTGTTGAGTATGGGCAACTATGCCATTTTCTGTAAGAACCTTGCAAAGGTCCAGAACTTGGCCATACGGGTGTGCCGACCGTAGTACTCCCCACGGTCGGATCTTACTATCTTAATTTTTAAATTGTGCTGATTTTCTACTTCACTTTAAATATCTTAAATTTATCCAATGCTTCGATCTTTCTTTAATTGGATAAATGTAGCCATAACGCGAATAGTCATCCGTGAATGTTATAAATGAATCATAACCATCCACACTTATCACAGAAATGGACCACAGATATCCGTGTGAATTATTTCTAAAATTCCTGCGCCGTTTGGTGTCTTTCTTTATTTTCTTAACATATTTTCCTTTTATGCAATCAATACATTGTTCTAAATCTGAAAATTCTAATGGCGGAAGAAGTGTTTTCTTAATCAATCGTTCTATTCTCCCCTCGAAATATGGCCTAAACGACAATGCCATAATTTCGACGATGCATCATGATTTATCTTCCGCCTTTTCTTTCATTCATAGACGAAGAGGTATTCTCATTCTCAATGGTTACATGATTCACATTCTCGTAAAGTGATAATAAATAAAGCTTGTCTTGTCGGAAGGCAAGACCAACACATTTATTATTAAACACAAGTCTGCATTTGCCATCACCAAAATGGCAATCATAACCATCATCATCTAATTTCGACACACTTATTAAGTTTTGCGCAAAGAGGGTACATAAAGAACGCCCAAAGCCTAAGTACAAAACCATCATGAAATTCTAAAGAGAGATCTCCAATGGCCTCGACTTCACTTCAATTCCATTCGCAACTTTAATTGTTCTTTCTCCTCTTTGTAGGGTCCTCCTCGTATGGAATCCTCAGAATGAATTGGCAACATGAACAGTTGCACTGAGTCAATCCACCAAGTAGATTTTTCATAACTTAAATACAAGGATTCATCTATAAATGTAATGACATCCTTACCATTCTTCAACAGATGCTTCAGGAACTCTGGGCAATCCCTCTGATAGTGCCCCGCCTTCTTCTTACAAAATTTACAGTGTCTTTGTCTCATCAGTAAATTGGTTGGGCTTATGAAACTGGGAACCTTTCCCGTGACTTAGAAGAGGAGCTACTATCCCACCGAGGTTTCCTTGTGGTTTGGCATTAAAGTTCTTTCTTTTGTTGTTCTTCACAAGGTTTGCAAAGTCACCCTGTGAGGTTTTAAGCCTCTCCTCTTCTTGCACACACATTGCAATGAGCTTTTCTATATCCCATTTGTCGGGCTGCATGTTGTAATTAACAACAAAAGTGTCAAATTCTTTTGGCAGAGAAGCAAAAATCAAATGAATTAGAAACTCATCCTTGAGCCCCATATCCATGGAATTTAGCTTAGCTGCCGTTGTGCTCATCTTTAATATGTGTTCTCTTATTCCACCACTAGAGTATCTCTCATTCACTAGTTTCTTAATCAGCGTGCTTGCTGTGGCCTTTGAAGACCCAAGAACCGATTCTTCACTTTACGTAGATACTCGTGGCGGTGTCACGATGGGATGGATCCTTATTGGATCTGCAATGGTGGCCTTAGCCACCATCGAGCACTGCGATTCGAGATGTCCCATTTCTTTTCTCAAGATCATATTTCATTCGACTTCGCATGATCACGCTTTGGGCGGTGAAATCAGCATCGATCTCATTTTTCGCCCTCACCGGTCCTCCGCTCGATGAGGACACGGAGAGGTGAGGGCTAAGTCATTCTCGGACAGCGCAAGTGCCAAATCATACTTTTCTCGCCAGACCCGATAATTGTTCCCATCAAGTGCCGGGATGTGCGAGATGTATGCCATTGGATTGAGTCCTGAAACATTATCAGAAAAATTAGGAAACATAATAATATAATAATTGCATGCTTTGATTTAACGTTGGTCAAAAATAAAACATGCAAAAATTCTTGTACATTAATTCTACATCACCGTTGGGCAGAAGATAGAATTAATGCATAAATTCATGAATAGAACAATTTATAATATTGCTATCATCAACTTTGGTCAGAAAATAGCAAAATTACAAACATTAACTGTAAATAAATATTATATTCCTTTAATTTTAATTTTCCCGTTGGTTCCAATTAAAATTAGAGAAAAAATCAAAATTTCTGCTCTTCAAAATTAAATTCTCCCGTTGGTTCGAATTTAATAAGAAGATAATAAACTTTAACTCGCAGCGGAAAAAATTCTTGTTTTTGGATCAAAATTGCACTGAAATTTGATCTCAAACTTAACAAACATCAAATAAATGCTTCTGAAAAAATAAAATCATTTTTTTTTCTTGATTTACTGTGCAAACCGGCCATTTGGCCCGGCCTGCGCAACCGCGGCCCACGCGCTGACGGCGCCGCGCTGGCGCTGGCGCGACGCGCGCACGGCCGCCTCGCGCGGCGCCCACGAGGGCGCGCCCACGCGCGCGCGCGCGCGCACGCGCAGCCCGCCCGGCCGTTGGGCTCTCGCGCCACGCGCGCAGACGCCGCGCCGCCCCTCTCTCGTGCTCACGTGCGCCTCACGCCCCCTCGCGCGCGCGGAGCCTCCGCGCCCAGGCCGCAACCTGGGCCTGGGCCGCGATTTCGCGATCCCGCCTGGGCTCAAAGCTAGTCCGGCAAACGCCAGCCGTCCGATCTGGATCAACGGCGGAGCGTGCAGATCGGAAGGACAAAAGCCCTCCTGCGCCGGCCGAAAAACCCTAACCCTCACATTTCTCTCCCTCTCCTCTCTCAGCCGCCGCGGTGCGACAACGGCCAAAAGAAGAGAGCGGCGGCGCCGCCGTAGGGCCCTTCGCCGGTGCGCGCGTTCGCCCGAGGGTGAGCGCGCCGCCGTCGAGCGGTCCTTTGGCGGTGCCCGATCTGGAGCTCATGCGCGTGGCGACGAGCGGCGTTTCTTCCCGCGGCGGTTCTTCCCGCGTGCCGGCAAGGCGGCGTCGGGGTTCAACCACGGTAGGTCCTCCTTTTTTTTTTTCTCGACGCATCTTGCGTCAGGGTTAGGGTTTGGGATTTCTCATCGGGTGTTCTAGGGTTAGAGTTCCTCTTCTTTCCTTCTAATCTCTTTCTTTCTACCCAAAGCAACTAGATCTACTAACAGTACGTGCTCTGATACCATTGATATACTCTAAAACAGGATCACAAGAAGTAGATCTAGAGGGGTAGGCTAGCTATTCGGGATGAACAAGGGGTAACGCATCTAGATCTAAAACAAGAGAGTAAAGAGAGGGGTCTTAGGGTTACCGACCATCCGTGGTCTTGGTAGCCGGTGCAGAGGCGTCCGCCATGGAGTCGGTGGAGTCGGGAGACGTCGGCGGCGAAGTCCGGTGGCGGCGTCGTCCAGGAGCGGCGTGGCGGTGGTGCTTCCCGTCACTGGCTGCGCTCCCCTTCGAGATCGGATTAGGGTTCTTGTCGGTGGGGTGTACGGCTCCGTTCAACTTCGTGATCTGTGCCGCCGGCCCCCACCTGTATTTATAGCGCAGTGTGACAGGGGCCCACCAACCATTAGGGTTGGGCGCCCCCGATCAGGGCGCGAGCTCAAGGCCCAGATGGCCGTTGGGCCAAAACTGGGGTGGAGATCATCCTAACAGTGTGTAGTCAAGGCACACATAGGGAGGGGTGGCTCGGTGCTGTGGTGGCGCAGCGCTAGGCGTGGGCACGCATGAGCTAGGGTTGGCAAAAAAGATCCTTATGGCTTGAATCAAAATTTCTTCAATTACAGTAGTTAATGGATTCAAAACTAAAATGAGTCCATTTTGAGTGAGAAAAGATTAACGAGGCTCAAGTCGATAGTGACTCGTTAGCTCAAATTTAAAATAGAGATAATAGATTCTATCCCACTAGGGAGTAGTCAATTTCATGAATTTCCATTGCTGAAAGCCATAATTACTATATGCCACTGACCTTGAGATTAGTTTCACTATATGTCATTACCATTAGTGTACCGTTAGTGGAACCCGTTAGTGTACCGTTAGTGGGACGATATGTTGGTAATAGAATAGGGTTGACTTCAGGGTTGTAGTTTGTCTTGCTTTCAGTTGTGGTTCCGTGTTAGAATGGCCACTTCCTGTTCAGTTGAAGTTGTGATCTTCTCTTTCAGCTGATAGACATGGTTGTGGAGGGAGACAGCTCAATATTAGAATAAATTGTTGTGTCTAAGAGATTAATTTGCTCAGTTACTATGGAGCTCATAATACATATCCATTGGTTGTTTGATTGATTGGTCGTGTGTGGGAAAATATTAGCTACAGGTGGTAGCTGCCCAAAATCAGCCTTTTGGTCAAAAGAACTGGTTGGAAAAGGTACACCATATATTCTAACATTTAGTTGGTTTTTACTATCAAGCATAACTGATTTGTACGTTGAATTCATTTAGAAATGATCGTTACTGCCATATCTTTCCTACATGATACTCCAAATTAATTTGTTGTTATATGATGCACTTTTGGAGGAAAATTGTGCGGTTTGCTCTTTGGTCAGAAAATTATCGCAGAGTATCTGGCAGATTCCATTGGTCTAGACACAAAATATTTGTGTTAACAAATGCGTAGTTTCAACTGACCATCTCCTTTATTTGGTGCAGTTCTTCTTACTTAATTTGTTTGTCCTCGAACATTGAATTGTTTTGCAAGGTGTTTTGTTTTTGGATTCAAATGGTTAGGAACTCACTAGGGGCGTACGTACTATCTCATCAACTCTGCAGCACTTTTTGTATTATTTGATCACCCTGTCCTGATTTTTGGAAAATATTTTAGCTTTGTAATTGTTTGACTACCATGTTTATCATTAAACAAGTTATAAATGCATTCATCACCTGTCCTTACGACCTGTCTTGCGAAATTTCTTATATTAGTCATGTTTCTGTTGTTGGCTATGTTGGCATTCAATCAATGTTAATATGGACTGGAAATGGTTATCAGGCTATTAATTTCCTCTTAGCTATGATGTTGTACTATTATGTATAGAATAGGTGGTATGCTCCAAAAGAACGTGTATTGTTAGCAACAATTTTACTTAGAATCATTGGAATCTAATGTTCTAGGGCATATGAATTAGATATTGATAGCAGGAATTAGAGCTGGTGTTGGTCCTGTGGAATAGAGAAAGAGAAAAGGATAAATTTCTGAGAGACCATGTGGTCTAAATCCTAAGTTGGTGATGAGTAATTGACACGTGGTTTGGTTAGAGTGAGTTTGGTTTGAGTGATTCGTGCCACTTTGGCATTTGGCGAGGTCGGGTTGTGATTAGACAGATTTGACGCGTGGTCGTCTTCCTAGTTGGTCATTTGGGCCATTTCTCGCTTGAGTAGGATTTGTTGGTACTAATCATGTTTATATGCTTTGTGCCGTGCTATGCGTGTGGTTTTTTTGTCTGTGATGGCTGCAGGACGTCGAGTGGAGTCGTGGCGAGACACGGAGGACTGGACTAGGTGCAGGTGGCGCTGAGGTCAGAACAGTCGGGATGTGTCGAAGACGACGTAGACTCGAGGTGGTTGCGAGGCGTGTGAGACAAGGAACGCGGAAGCTACCCGGAAGGTGCAGCAGGGGCGTTTCGGTTAAAGCGCGAGGCTGCAAAAGGAAGCGGGTTAGCGGGCAAAGCATGGAGGGGTAAAATGGGCAAAACAAAGTGTAAACCCATCAAGGAATGCTATAAATAGGAGTGTGTTTTCTGGTTGTTGGCAAGACTGGTAGAGGGGTTTTAGGGCTTTTGCTTTGTGCTTTAGTGGTTGAGAGAATGGTTGTATGAGAGAGGGTTGTGTTCTTGATCTCTCTCAAGCATGTATGGGGATGTAGGGTTAGATTGAGAGAGAGGGATGAGCTGAGAACAACTTCATATCAAGCATGTATCTCTGTGTATCGTTTTTATTTATTGTGTTGCGATGGCTTGATCTCTTGGCAAGGTGTTCTTGTTCATGTTCTTGAATTTCTTTGGCTTCTCTTATTTTGAGCAGTTCTTTAGTCTCCCTTATTCTTGGTTTGTTTTTGTTTCCAGTTCTCTGCAGTGCTTCTTCTTGATCTTTGTTTTTGCATGTCTCTCGGCCAACAGCAAACGTTTGCTTCGAGGGGTACTCCTTTATCCTCTGCCGAGTAAAAGTATTCTCTGCACTAACTCCTTCTCGGCTGGATTAATGCTTGGTCAAGTGAATCTTTTCTTGTGAGGAATACCTGTCCGTAAGGCAACAAAAATCTGCATGCCTAGCATTAAATGGCTGCATGTGCCTTGGCAAAGATGTTTCTCTCGGCTGCAGATTTGTGATCAGATTTTTGTGTCCTCTCAGCTGTGTGGTTTGAGCCAATCATGAAGAAAAATATTTGTGCTCTTTGCAGCAGATTACCC
This sequence comes from Dendrocalamus sinicus, assembly GCA_036346575.1. NCBI lineage: Eukaryota > Viridiplantae > Streptophyta > Magnoliopsida > Poales > Poaceae > Dendrocalamus > Dendrocalamus sinicus. The sequence continues at coordinate 18,210,218 of CM070650.1, forward strand.
ATTGCTTAGGCTGGGTACTATTTCTTTCGGTTTGCTTGCTTTTCAATTTTTATTGCTGCAGTTTGGACAGCACGATGATGTCTTTCTGCACCTTGGGCTTGCTGCTGTTTTTAGATCTTAAATGCTGCCAAAATTCTTTAGTCCTTGCAGATTTTTTGCTTTAGGCTGCAGCTCCAGACTTCTTTATGATTGCTCTCTACCGAAAGCTCTTTGTCTTGACAGTTTGCAGCTTTCTTTTTCTTTCAGTTTTTTGTCCTTTCTAGTTTCATCTAGCAGTCTGCAGTTGGTAATCTTTCAAGCCTATCAAGTCATCTCAATCTTTTGGGCTTGACCAGTATTTGGACATGCTGTGCTAGTATTGTTTCTCTCTTCAGTAGCTTTGTATTGGTCTTTGGTTGTGTGTAAGAACTAAATCTTTTTCATAGCTGTTATAGCTATTGGAGAAGGAATTTTTGCGAATACTTTCGGGGGTGATTTTAAAACGCGACATTCACCCCCCCTCTATCGCCATTTCGGTCCTACAATTGGTATCAGAGCCGGTTAGCTCTAATCAATAGATCTTAACCGGTCTCTAGAGCCATGGCGACGGACAAGTACTCCACCAAGCCGCCCGTTTTCGATGGCATCGACACTTTTCCGAAGAGCCGAATGGAGACATACATCCAGGCTCAGGGGTACGCCATCTGGCGGAAAGTGAAGGTGCGATATGTTGTTCCTGTCGATGAGAACATCAACGTGGCAAACATGCCCGATGTTGAGGCAAATGCGAAGGCAAGGAACATCATTATCCAGGGCTTGAGCGAGGCGAATTCGATCGCATCTCTCACCGTCGTCCGCCACGATATCCGGGTGACCCTCGACGCACACCATGAGGGCACCACCCGATTAAGACGGTTCGACAGACCGGTTCAGCGCGAATACAACAAATTCGAGATGCTTGCTGGTGAGTCCTCGGACGAGTGCTTTTCGCGATTTCACAAAATCTTGAGCAACCTCCGAGCGGTCGGTCTCACATACCCGACTCGGACAACGCCGCCGATGCTCGCGGCACTTGATCTGCGTGTTTGGGAGATGAAAGTGACCACCATCAAGGACACGCATGCACCTCTCGACCTTGACTCTTGACGCGCTGTACTCGCGCCTCAAGACTCACGAGATTGACGTTGTCTCTCGAGGTCGAAGTCACGATCGATGGCTTTGGTCACTAATCCCACGTTGGCTTCGGCTCCTCTTCTTCGATTCTCTTTGCGGATTCTCTCTTGCGCTCTCGTGACATAAGCGATGATCGTTAGAGCGACTATGCGGATGATGAGTGGCCCTCCTTGCTCAAGATCCTCCCATGCTTACAAGGAGGAGGGACGAAAGAGAGGAGGACCGGTGATTTGCTTCGAGTGTGGTGGCCCCAACCACATTCGGGCAAACTGCCCCAAGCTGGAGAAGGGCAAGAACGACTACAGCGGTTCGGGCAAAAACGACTACACCGACAAGAACCGCAACAAGAAGACTCCAGCTCAAACGCCGGGCAAGAAGAAGTTCCGCGACTTCGGGAAGGCCAAGAAGCTGTTTCACCGCGTCCTCACCGCCTTCGACGACCTTGACCTCAGCAAGGTGGAGGGATGGAGCGACGACGACGGGACGGGTGACCAAGATTCCAAGAGCGGTGACGACTTCTCCGGCATGTGCTTCATGGCCCTCGAGGGCGAATCGAGCGACAATGAGTCGTATCCGACTCGGACGAGGTATGCCCCACCTACGACCAGCTCAATCATGCTTTTCTTAAGCTAGGTGGTTTTCATGCTAGAGCTAGGGCTAGGTGTACCGAGTTAGAGAAGGAAGTAGATAGATTATCACGGGAGCTTACTTTACTTATATCTGCTCCCTCCCGTGATGATTGTGATACATGCTCTGCTTTGCTGGGTGATATGGAGAAATTAAGGACCTCGCATGATAGTTTGTCCTCCGAGCTTGATATTGTTAAGGTGGAGAATGTTAGTCTGCTTGTCGAATTAGAGTTGAGTAGGATGGCTGTTACTCTTCTTACTACTGATGAGACTACTCCTCCCACCTCATGTGAGGATAAGGACATTGCTGCTAGAGGACCTTATACCATGCTCCTTGATCAGCCCGAATCTTGTGAAAATTGCAATAACTTGAAGATGAACCTAAAACGGGCAGATCATAAAATTGCTGAACTACAAGCCTCTCTTCTTGAGCCGATTGATTCCTGCTTGAACTGTCCTAAGTTAACTGCTGAACTTGAAGCTGTCTCCAAACAGTTTTAAGATATCATTGATCATGATAGGAAGTTGGCTCAGTATGCTTCTAAGGACCCTGTTAGCTCACCATGCATTAATTGTAACAAACTAAAATCTGACTTGATTGCATTGGATGAGAAATGTGTGAAGCTAACTAAGGACCTTCTAGAGAAGCCACTTTGTGCTTGTAATGTGATTGAGGAGAAGGGGGAGAAGCCCCAGGGCAAGGTTGAGACGCTTAGCGACGTGAACCAACTGGCTAGCAGTAGGACTGTCCCTTCAGAGTCGGCTCTGCGTGCACAAGCCATTCTTCCCTCTGCTGTTGGTTCTTCATCTGCTCCCTTACCTTCTGTTGTCTCTTCTTCTTCTCGCTCTTCTTGCACCTCTCTTTCGGGAGTGTCAGTACCTTATGAACACTCTCGAGAGATTTGTAGGCGGCAAGAAGAAGCTTAATCTTATTCTAGACCAATCCAAGATTTGCAAGTTCAATCAAGGTCTAGGATATGATTTCTATGAGGATATGAGGAAGCATCCACCTGCTATTCTCTGACCCATCGTAGGAGGTGTGATCGAGGTTGAGCCCAGATCTGATGAGGTCAAATTCAAATCAGCGGGCTTTGTCCAAGGGATTTCTGACAGCAAGGTGAGTCCACCTGCAGCTTCAGCCTCTCAGAAGGCGAAGCCATCTCATGCTACTTCAGCCTCTCAGAAGGCGAAGTATCATTGCACCTTCTGTCAGAAGGATGGACATACGATCGACCGATGCTTCAGGCGCGTCAGGATTGCGCGTAGAGACCGTGCTGAGGCACTTAGGCGTATTCAGGGTCAGCCCCAGACTCTGAGTGCACCTAAGGCCAGCACGAGGTCTAGCCTTGTGTCTTCTGATGGGTTTGGGCAGCATCGAGGACTTGGTTTTTCTGAGTCTTCTGGTTTTTGTCCTCATGCTCTCTTGGTCGTGACTTCCGCCGTCCTGAGGGTACTTCTCGTTTCCCCCGTCGAGATAGCTACCCGCGGCATGTTCAGCCTGTTGCCGGTGCTCCGACTCGCTTGCTCAGAGCACCGGACCAAAGAATGACTCTAGGTCTACTCGTAGACCATCTGCTTTTCTGAGTGATAGAGAGCGTAGGGTAGATAGAGGTCAGTCGTGCTTGACTACTTCATCTGCTCGACGTGTTGTTCAGTATTGGGTGCCAAAATCACTCTTGATTTACCCGAGATCGAGACTTTACTCTCTGTTTGACTCAGGCTCGCCGGGCTGGGAAGGGAGAGGTTTGGCTTGTAGACTCCGGGTGTTCACGACACATGACCGGAGACTCCCGTTGGTTCTCTTCCCTAGCCCGTGCTCCAGGTGATGAGATGATCACCTTCGGAGATACTTCATCTGGGCGCATCATCGCCAAAGGTACAATGCGCGTTAATGATTCGTTTCTTTTGAGAGATGTTACCTTGGTTAGTAAGCTGCATTATAATTTGCTTTCGGTTTCTCTGCTTACCGATGACGGTTATGAGGTGAGCTTCAAGAAAAATGCTTGCAAAATTCTTGATTCTTCGGGTAGTCTGGTTTGCGGGATTTCACGTTATGGGAGGATCTTTCATGCTGATTTTTCTGAGTCTTCTGGTGATCCTCTCCGGTGTTTGGTTGCTTCGAAGTCCTGCGATCTGACTTTCTGGCATAGGAGACTTGGTCATATCGGATTTGACCATTTGACCCGAGTTAGCGGCCACGATCTCATTCGTGGTTTGCCGAAACTCAAGATGGTCAAAGATCTTGTTTGCGCTCCATGCCGGCACGGCAAGATGGTTGCCGCTTCTCATCCTCGGTCACGATTATTATGATCGATGCACGGGACACACCGCTCCACATGGACACGCTTGGACCACTCGAGTGCGATCAGCAGGAGGGAAGTGGTATGTTCTTGTTGTGGTCAATGACTTCTCGAGGTATTCTTGGGTGTTTTTCTTAGCCTCGAAGGATGAGACGTTTTCACATTTCCGAGGTCTTTTCAGTAGGCTTTCTGTTGATCTCCTGGGTGCCTTACGAGCGATTCGCAGTGACAATGGCACGGAGTTCAAGAATTCCTACTTCGAGAGTTTCTGTGGTGAGACAGGTGTAGAGCACTAGTTCTCTTCTCCGCACGTCCCACAGCAGAATGGCGTCGTGGAGAGGAAGAACCGTACCTTGGTCGAGATGGCCAGGACGATGCTCGATGAGTACTCTACATCGAGGAAGTTTTGGGCTGAGGCTATTGCGACCGCGTGCCATGTTTCGAATCGAGTTTTTCTTCGGGCACACTTGCACCGCACTTTTTATGAGCTGAGATATGGGCGAAAGCCCAGCGTCTCTCATTTTCGTGTGTTTGGTTGCAAGTGCTTTATTTTGAAGTCCGGGAACCTAGACAAGTTCGAGTCACGATCTTGTGATGGTATCTTTCTAGGTTACTCGCCTTCTTCGCGGGCTTATAGGGTCTGGAACTGCGAGTCTAGCAAAATGGTAGAAACCTGTGAGGTGACCTTTGACGAGGCCGGTCCGGGACTAGGCCGATATCTCGAGTTCTTTAGAGCATCCGAGACCATCTTTGTGGATGATGAGGACGATGGAGACGATGGTTGTGTACCTGATCCAGCTCCTTATCCTCCCCTTGAGATGCCTTCTTCCACGGTACCTCAAGGTGATCGCCCTGCCTCATCGCTTCCTCCGGAGCTAGTGGCTCTGCCCCTGCCTCGCCTCGCACACGAGGTAGAGGCCACTTCTTCTCCTCATCCAGACCTCCCGATATATCCAGAAAAGGCATCCTTCTGAGCAGATGATTGGAGACCTGTTCGAGCGTGTTACCCGCTCAAAATCTGGCCTGTCTCAATTCTGCCTCCATTCTGCTTTCATTGCCTCCTTTGAGCCCAAGGATGTTTCTCATGCTCTTTCCGATGAGTCTTGGGTCAATGCCATGCATGAGGAGCTAGAAAATTTTGAGAGGAACAAGGTCTGGTCGCTTGTCGAGCCCCCGCGAGGTCACAATATTATTGGGACTAAGTGGGTGTTCTAGAACAAGCAGAGCGAGGATGGAGTGGTTATTCGAAACAAGGCTAGACTGGTAGCTCAAGGGTTTTCCCAGGTTGAGGGTCTAGACTTTGAGGAGACCTTTGCCCCTGTAGCTCGACTTGAGGCCATTAGAATCTTGCTTGCCTTTGCAGCTTCTAAGGGTTTCAAGCTCTACCAGATGGACGTCAAGAGTGTCTTCCTTAATGGAGTCATTGAGGAAGAAGTTTACGTCAGACAGCCTCTAGGTTTCGAGAAGCCCAAATACCCACACCATGTCTTCAAGCTTTCCAAAACGTTGTATGGACTTAAGCAGGCCCCCAGAGCTTGGTATGAGAGGCTTAAGTCCTACTTGTTGAGTCATGGGTTTGAAATGGGTAAAGTAGATAAGACCTTGTTTATCCGTAGGCTTGGCAATGACCTTCTGCTCGTCCAGATCTATGTCGATGACATCATCTTTGGCGGCTCTTACCATACTCTGGTTTCACAGTTCTCGAATGTCATGAACACCGAGTTTAAAACGAGTATGATGGGCGAGTTGACCTTCTTCCTTGGCTTCCAAATCAAGCAGACTCGGGAGGGTACATTTCTTCATCAGGGAAAGTACACTCGTGACCTCCTGAGACGTTTCGACATGAGTGATGGTAAGCCTGTGTCGACTCCTATGGCTTCTACAACCTATCTTGACCCAGATGAGGACGGCGAGCTAGTTGATCAGAAAGAGTTCAGAAGTATGATCGGCTCCCTTCTTCACCTCACAGCCTCGAGACCGATATACACTTCTCGTGTGTCCAGGTGCTCGCTTCGAGCCTCTCCTCGCGTATCTCACCGCCAGGCGGTGAAGCGCATCTTTCCGTACCTCCGAGCTACCATTGACTATGGTATCTGGTACTCTTCCTCATCCTGTCTTTCCTTGAGAGCCTTCTCGGATGCGACTTTCTTGGTCAGTAGGATAGATAGGAAGAGCACTCGCACTTGCCAATTCATTGGCACTTCTCTCGTCTCTTGGTCTTCTAGGAAGCGATCCGGTGTTGCGCGATCCACCGCAGAGGCCGAGCACGTTGTCGCAACCGGGCTGTTGTAGCCAAGTGCTTTGGATGGCTTCGACCCTGCGGGACTTTGGGTTAGTCATAGACAGTGTTCCACTCTTTTGTGATAACACTTCTGCGATTAACATTGCTAAGAACCCAGTGCAACACTCTCGGACCAAGCACATTGATACCCGTTATCACTTCCTTAGAGACCATGTAGAGAAGGGCGATATAGTGCTCCAGTTTGTGGAGAGTGACCACCAGTTGGCTGACATCTTCACCAAGCCATTGGATAGTTCGAGGTTTTCAGCTCTGTGGGGAGAGCTTGGGGTGGTTTGTCCTTATGGACTGTAGTGAGGGGGAGCTTTGGGCTTTACTGCTTTACTATATTGATTATGCTTCTGTCTCATTTCTGTTGCTTTGCATTGGGGTGCATCGGGCCTAGTTCTTCTAGCATAGGTTAGAGTGCTTCTCTTGTATAGTTGCATAAACTTCTTACTCTTATCTTGTGCTTCCAGGATGCTTTTTATTAGCTGTGTCTTATCTCACTAGATTGAGCTCACTCACTTCTTGTAGGTTCTAGCGAGGGTTGGGCCACCCTCGGGTAGACAGGGTACGTGTTTGCTCTCTAGTGTGTGTGTTTTACGGTCAAGCTAATAGTCCTGGAGTCATATGGGGTAGATGAGAGTCTGTCTGAGCCTTAGTTGTCTCTATATCTTATCTATGCTTTAAGGACTGCCTGTTTGCTGTTTTCTTTCCCAGCTTCTCGATTTATTGCTTTGGTTCAGGGGGAGTTCATTTGGGAGCTTCTAGAGCTTAGTATTGACATAACTCAACTTGAACTAAAAGTTGCATCTCATGTTGAGGGGGAGCTGGATTTTCTTGCTTTTTAGCATTTTGCGTTGTAATATAACTACATTGAGCCTTGATTATTATCCGTTATGACATGCGTACAATGCTCTACACCTTGCCATGGCTTGTGCTTTATTTGCTAAATTTATCATGACTTCATATGTGTAGACTAGCTTTTGCCATGATAAGTGAATTAAAATTGATCTACGTGAATTAAAACTTGTCATGCTAGCACTTGAGTTTAGTCTTTCTTGAGCTATCCTTTTATGATTCATGCCATGTCAAATAAGCTTAGTTGAGCGTTGAATCTTTGTTGAGCCTTAAGTTGAGGTATATTAGTTCTTGATGATGCATAAGTTAGTACAACATGTTTAAAAAGCAAAATGATCTCTTTTGTGCGAAAAAACTGATTCCACCAATTCTTTCTCATGAGATGGCTTGCCATTGCACTAGGCATGAACTCAGGGGGAGTTTTGGATGACCTAGACTATCTTCTTAAGCTTCTCGCTTGGAGTAGTCGCATAAGGCTTGAGATCTAGCACATAAAAAAATTTAGGTTGGAAACGACCATGAGCTTTAAAAAGACAATGTTTTATCTGTTCAATTTGCTTAAGCTACAAAAAGAACCATGTACTTAACCAATGTTTCAATCTTGAGCCTATAGCACTCTATTTGGACTCAATATTAGCTTCCTTGTTCCGCCTAGCTTATTGACATGGCCTGCATCATCCTTGGATATCTCTAGTTAGACTTTGCTCATTGATGACTTGACATGCTCAGAAAATGCATTACATTTCAGATCGTCATCTATGTGCTCTAGCTAGGATATACATATCTTGTCATGATCTAGATAGTCTTTTATTGAGTTATGGCTTGGTGTAGTTCATTATGGTCATCGTGAATAATTCTCATGGCTCAAAATGCTTAGAAATAATCAAACTTCAGCCATTTCATCCATGTTTGTGATCTTATTCTCTCTTTTGCATCCTTGATGTGTTTATTGCCAAAAGGGGGAGAATAGAAGTGAAAAAGTCTTTTGGGATCATTTTAGAGCTTTGGAGAACAATTTGCTCTTTCAGTTGTTGCTCTAGTGATCTTTCTGTCGACATGGTCACTTGCTTCATTTTCTTCTTTGGACCATGTTGGACTCTTCAAACTCAAACTCATCTCAACGTTTTTCAGGGTTTGTCAATATACTCATCAAGGGGAGATTGAGAGACCATGTGGTCTAAATCCTAAGTTGGTGATGAGTAATTGACACGTGGTTTGGTTAGAGTGAGTTTGGTTTGAGTGATTCGTGCCACTTTGGCATTTGGCGAGGTCGGGTTATGATTAGACAGATTTGACGCGTGGTCGTCTTCCTGGTTGGTCATTTGGGCCATTTCTCGCTTGAGTAGGATTTGTTGGTACTAATCATGTTTATATGCTTTGTGCCGTGCTATGCGATGTGGTTTTTTTGTCTGTGATGGCTGCAGGACATCGAGTGGAGTCGTGGCGAGACACGGAGGACTGGACTAGGTGCAGGTGGCGCTGAGGTCAGAACAGTCGGGATGTGTCGAAGACGATGTGGACTCGAGGTGCTTGCGAGGCGTGTGAGACAAGGAACGCGGAAGCTTCGCGGAAGGTGCAGCAGGGGCGTTTCGGTAAAAGCGCAAGGCTGCAAAAGGAAGCGGGTTAGCGGGCAAAGCATGGAGGGGTAAAATGGGCAAAACAAAGTGTAAACCCATCAAGGAATGCTATAAATAGGAGTGTGTTTCCTGGTTGTTGACAAGACTAGTAGAGGGGTTTTAGGGCTTTTGCTTTGTGCTTTAGTGGTTGAGAGAATGGTTGTATCAGAGAGGGTTGTGTTCTTGATCTCTCTCAAGCATGTATGGGGATGTAGGGTTAGATTGAGAGAGAGGGATGAGCTGAGAACAACTTCATATCAAGCATGTATCTCTGTGTATCGTTTTTATTTATTGTGTTGAGATGGCTTGATCTCTTGGCAAGGTGTTCTTGTTCATGTTCTTGAATTTCTTTGGCTTCTCTTATTTTGAGCAGTTCTTTAGTCTCCCTTGTTCTTGGTTTGTTTTTGTTTCCAGTTCTCTGCAGTGCTTCTTCTTGATATTTGTTTTTGCGTGTCTCTCGGCCAACAGCAAACGTTTGCTTCGAGGGGTACTCCTTTATCCTCTGCCGAGTAAAAGTATTCTCTGCACTAACTCCTTCTCGGCTGGATTAATGCTTGGTCAAGTGAATCTTTTCTTGTGAGGAATACTTGTCCGTAAGGCAACAAAAATCTGCATGCCTAGCATTAAATGGCTGCATGTGCCTTGGCAAAGATGTTTCTCTCGGCTGCAGATTTGTGATCAGATTTTTGTGTCCTCTCAGCTGTGTGGTTTGAGCCAATCAAGAAGAAAAATATTTGTGCTCTTTGCAGCAGATTACCCATTGCTTAGGCTGGGTACTATTTCTTTCGGTTTGCTTGCTTTTCAATTTTTATTGCTGCAGTTTGGACAGCACGATGATGTCTTTCTGCACCTTGGGCTTGCTGCTGTTTTTAGATCTTAAATGCTGCCAAAATTCTTTAGTCCTTGCAGATTTTTGCTTTAGGCTGCAGCTCCAGACTTCTTTATGATTGCTCTCTACCGAAAGCTCTTTGTCTTGACAGTTTGCAGCTTCCTTTTTCTTTCAGTTTTTCGTCCTTTCTAGTTTCATCTAGCAGTCTGCAGTTGGTAATCTTTCAAGCCTATCAAATCATCTCAATCTTTTGGGCTTGACCAGTATTTGGACATGCTGTGCTAGTATTGTTTCTCTCTTCAGTAGCTTTGTATTGGTCTTTGGTTTTGCGTAAGAACTAAATCTTTTTCATAGCTGTTATAGCTATTGGAGAAGGAATTTTTGCGAATACTTTCAGGGGCGATTTTAAAACGCGACATTCACCCCCCCTCTATCACCATTTCGGTCCTACATTTTGAAGAGACAATAAAGACTGTTTTCTCAAATATGAAGAATTTGGGTGTCGCCGAGGAGAAATTCTATTGTACCCCTGCGATACAAACCCGTTTGTGTCACGAGCCAACCGGCCGTTGACATGTGGCAAACAAGAAATAAAAATTTATTTTTACTGTTTTGTACTGTAGCAAATCAATAAAAGATATTTTTACTGTTTTGCTGCAGGAAAAAATTTTATTGACTTGCTACAGTAAAAAATATTGTATTACTTACTGCCACGTGTCAATGGCCGGTTCGCTTGTGACACAGACGGGGTTGTATCACGGGGGTATGATAGAATTTCTCGTCGCCGAGGGCTAAGTGACATCCTAGATTTGGCATGGAATCCATGATGTCCTCAGTCCTCACGTCTGAAAGTACTATCTCAATCCTATGACTTTGTAATTGTATTGCTCACTACAAAATAATAAATCTAATATTAGGCAACTACTAAACTAGTTTGTTGAGAAGATCATGCTTTGCAGGTAGAAGTAGGGTTGGGTTATCCATGGTGACATCATCAATCGTCCTTCATGTATTCGTTTTAAAGCAATGACCAATATTGTATTCAATTGCAACAGCACTTAAACTTCATTATTGTGTTTTTCCGGCTCAAGCTAGGAAGGAAGAGCTACGGAAACAGCCAGAGCAAGTTATTCTCTCAGAGGTTCATCGAATGGTTCAGCAGATGCAAGCTCTCAATCAGAAGCTCGAAGAAACTGTAAGACATTGTGCCGCACAAATTTACAGTCAATAGCTCAATGCTTGCGTAGGAAATGTGTACTGCATTCTGAATAATTATTACTTATTAGTTTCTCAACAATCTCACAACCTGAAACATGAATTGGACCTTAAATTGTCCCTGTCTGTACCGACCACATTGAGAGACAGAGATTGGCCATCATGTTGCTGGCTTTTGAAGAGCAATACAGTGGCTTGTCCATGTTTGATTGATGTGAAACATGCTGAACCATGTTACGAAACTCCCAAACAGATTTATTGTTTCGTTTAGGTTTCTGCTGCAGTTTTATAAGATCGACGGCATAAGACTCAAATGCCACCTGTTTTATGTACATTATTGTGTAATAACTTGCTAACTTGTTCTCCGTGTTAATTTTCAGGAAATTGCCATAGATGAATATTTCAAACCAATTGATAAGAATGCTCATATCATAATGGAAATGCAACTCCCGATAATTATTCAGAAATCCTAATACTAGACGGCCAATCACAGACGGTTTGACAAAACCGTCCGTGACCAACACTAACACAGACGGTTTTAATTTGGACACCGTCTGTGTTGGCGGCGTCGGAGAAAATGAGTATCACAGACGGTTCTTACCGATAAACCATCTATGATACTGAAGTATCACAGACGGTCTGTATTAAAAACCGTCTGTGATAATGCTCACTAAGCATTTATTGCGCTGCTCAGACTGCATCTGTCTTCATTTCGATCCAGATCTAGCCGCTGCTGCGCACTCTTTCGCTCAGGAGGCAAGCTAGGCGATTTCAGGCCAGTTAATTTGGTGGGAGGAGGCAGATTTTGAGCTTTGAAGTTTCATACTTTCTTGGTTGCTCTAGATATGGTTAGTAATGAATTTTATTTTTTCTTTGCATGCATTACAATTTAGATCTAAGTAATTGGTGAGTGTTATTAATTGAAGATGGTTTGCAAAATTGTTGGTTATATAATAGCTGTTGTGTTTGTAATATGAATTGAGCTTGCAAATTAAGCCTCAATATAATACATGTGGCCAGTATATATGTAGTAATAATTAGTTAGTCTAATTTTTAATACTACGTTGTTATATATGTATGTAACGTAGGACCGAAGCTGGATGTATGCCGCGAGTCGTGTGAGTGAAGAGTACATTAATGGCGTGTCTGCTTTTACAAGAGCCGCCGAGGAGGATATGTTGAATAACGGGGTGGAATATATGTACTATCCATGCACTGACTGCGAGAATTTAAAGATGTTTAAGAACCGAGGGCAAATTGAAGCGCACTTGATTCGGAGGGGTTTCAAAAAGGGTTATACGTGTTGGACCAGTCATGGCGAAGTGAATGATCATATGCCGCTGGATGACATCACCGGTGAAGTAAATGATATGCCGCCAGATGACATCACCGGTGAAGTGAATGACATGCCGCCGGATGATGTCGATTGTGGTTCGGATTCGGATAGGTTGCACGATGATAATCTGGATCAGATGCTTCGCGATGTAGAAGAGAACTATGATGAGAGAGAGTATGTTAAATTCCGTGGTTTGATGGAGAACTCAGAGAAACCTTTGTTCACGTGCTGCAAGTATACGAGGTTGTCGGCCGTGCTTGAACTGTTGAAATTGAAGGCAAGCAACGGTTGGTCCGACAAGAGTTTCACGGCACTGCTAGGTCTTTTAGCGGACATGCTTCCGGAGGGTAATGAGTTGCCTAAAACCACGTATAAAGCCAAAAAGTTTCTTTGTCCGTTGGGAATGGAAGTAGAAAGAATACATGCATGTCCGAACGACTGTATCCTCTACCGTAAAAAGTATGCAAACATGCATATATGTCCGGTATGCAACGCATCCCGATACAAACGTAACAATCAATCAGATGATTGCGAGGGAACAGAGGCGAAGAAAAGACCTCCTGCTAAGGTGGCATGGTATTTTCCTATAATTCCCCGTTTGAAAAGGTTTTTTGCAAATCCAAAGGAAGCAAAACTGCTGCGTTGGCACTCGAAGTAGCGCAAGAAGGATGGAATGCTAAGACACCTTGCTGATTCCGCGTAGTGGAGAAACATCGATAGGAGTTTTGCAGACTTCGGTACAGAACCAAGGAATATAAGGTTTGGACTGAGTACAGATGGAATGAATCCTTTCAGTAGCATGAGCAGCCGACATAGCACATGGCTCGTGACTCTCTGCATCTATAACCTTCCTCCTTGATTGTGTATGAAGCGAAAGTATATTTTGCTGTCGATATTTATCCAAGGGCCAAAACAACCTGGAAATGATATTGATGTGTTTCTAGCACTGTTGGTGGAAGATCTAAAAGTACTGTGGAACGAAGGGGTACAGGTATGGGATGCATACAAACGAGAGAACTTCACTCTGCGCTCCTTATTGTTCTGCACCATAAATGATTATCCTGCCCTTGGTAACTTATCGGGCCATAGTACAAAAGGTGCCAAAGCTTGTACTCACTGTTTGGATGGTACGGAGAGTGTGTGGCTGAAACACTCACGCAAAACCGACTACATGCGTCACCGCCAGTTCCTTCGGAGGGCTCACCCATACCGCAAGATGAAGAAACAATTTGACAGAGAGAAGGAAGACGGTTCAGCTCCAAGGCATTTAAGGGGACACGAGGTTTATGATATGGTTAAGGATTTAGATGTTGTCCTCGGAAAGGGACGTAAATTGAGGGCTCATGAGAAGAACACTTGGAAGATGAGATCAATATTTTGGGACTTATCTTATTGGGAGTACTTAGATGTTCGACACTGCATCGACGTCATGCACGTAGAAAAGAATGTATGCGACAGCTTGATTGGTCTCTTACTGAACATTCGTGATAAAACAAAGGACGGCATCAACACACGGCTTGACTTGGCTGATATAGACATCAGGCCTGAGTTAGCACCGACATGCACTGATAATGGACGAACGTACCTTCCCCTGCATGTTACACTCTGTCCAAGGCTGAGAAAACAGAACTGTGCCAGTGCTTGCATGGTGTCAAAGTTCCGTCTGGTTACTCTGGCAACGTGAAGAAACTTGTTTCGATGCAAGATTTGAAGTTAAATGGCATGAAGTCTCATGATTGTCATGTGCTGATGACACAGATGCTCCCTATTGCAATTAGAAATATTTTGCCGATCAAAGTCCGAGAGACAATCATGAGGCTATGTTATTTCTTTAACACAATTGCTCAGAAGGTCATCGATCCTGAAGGACTAAATGCTCTACAGGACGAGGTGGTGATGACTCTATGTCACCTTGAAATGTATTTTCCTCCTTCATTTTTCGATATCATGGTCCATCTCATGGTCCACGGGTGCTATTCTCACCAAAGCAACTTGCACCGTATGTACCATTACAGTCGACTACCATAAAGTCGACCTACAGTCAAGGCAGTGGTCAGGGCAAACCAAAGACGAAGGATGATGACGATATCCCATACCTGCCATTGGCCCACAAATTCGTGCTAGGCGAGCCGATGATATTCCCGGAAGAGCACCTCTTAACCCTAGGACTTGGTTGCCAAAGATTCCACGCTTGGTATATGGAACAGTCCAATAGGCCAGAGGCAGAACGGCGCTCAGGTATCACTGTCAAATTCAAGCCAGAACATTTCGTGCACGAAGTTCAGGAATGTGTCTTCGCGGTAACCTTTGACGATATATTTGGTCTTTTCACGCTCAACGCTCTGACGCCTCACTCGTTCGATGCTGGACGCTGTAAGTCTGTACAATCACAGTCTCTATTCACGTAATACCGATATATGTCACAATTTATTGCTTTTCTGTGTATATATATATAGATTCATGTTGACCGAAGCTAGATCATCGAAATCACCAATTGGTTTCCTGGACCCACGCTTGGTCACCATTGATACCATCAACGAGGATGCATCCTTCGTCGAGAACTATATTACAACAACACTGCTGGCTCACCGCGATAAGAAATTTGTTCTTATGCCATACAATGAGCACTTCCATTGGATTTTAATTGTAATTATACCAAAATGGAACAAGGCTATATACCTTGATTCTCTAAGTAAGAACAAATCCAAGTACACAACTATCGCCCAAATACTCGATAGGTAAGTACATTGTACATTGTACTCTTTCTTTCCTTCCGAATGACTAATCTAACTTTTTCGAATAACGAAGGTCGTTCGCCACATACGTTCAACAAACATGTGGCTCGACGACAGGGGCCGAGCCCTTGAAACATGCTCGCAATTTTCGGGTGTTCGCTAGCTACACATTAATTTATCATATACAACACTTAGTAGTAATGCCTCTTGATTTAACACATTATATTTTTTGCAGTGCCACCAGCAGGAGCCGGGCAACACATGTGGATACTACATGTGCCACCATATGAGACTACTCCTCGATTCCACCAAGATCACTAATTCTAAGGTGATTTGTAGATCTTTTACAATTGTGTATTTGTTAATGGATATTTTATTTCAACTCAATGAATTGATTTGCGAAATGGATGCTTTATGTTTGTGAAATGAAGTGCGATGTGAATTGGATGTTTTATGTCTGTGAAATGAATTGAGATGTGAATTGGATGTATCTGAAATGAATTGAGATGTGAATTGTATGTATACATGTTTGATCTGCTTGTTTCAGAGGGCATGGCTAGCATTTCCTGAGGCTAGCCAATAAACAGAATAAGATTTAGGGGTAGAAAAGCATATTACAGATGGTTTGTAAGTAAAAACCGTCTGTGATAATCAGCTATCACAGACGGTTCGTAGTTAAAAACCGTCTGTGATATTGATATATCATAGACGGTTCGACAACCATCTGTGATAACATTCGATTATCACTGACCCATAAATTCAGACGGTTCAGAAAACCATCTGTGATGACGGTTCTGAACCGTCTGTAATACGGTTTTCTGTAGTAGTGATACCATTCATTAATAATACATATCAGAGTTAAATAATCCTTATTAGGTAGAGTTTATATAAGGGCCGATCAGGCCAAATAGATACATAACCAAAGCAAAAGCGACAACAAAAAATGAGATCGTATCTTACCATAGGCAAGCGACTGGGAGTAAATGATGCCTTACTACTTTCTAGGAATCTAGATAATAGATGTGCACACAGTTACATCAAAGTCTTTTTATCTGGGGTAAGAACTAAGCTACTAGAGAATGTCCAAATCTCTACCGTCTTCTCCTCCATCTGCTCCTGGGGCGTTGTAGTATGCATAGTGATCTTGATCCTCAAGTTCTGAGGGGATTTTGTCAGCGAGGATGAACACAATCAACCGTCCTTCGCGAACCAACACACACAAAATGCAGTAATATAGATGCAAGGCTTTTCAAAGGGGAGGCTCGAGTTCTTTTATTTGCTAAAGTCATTTGATTGAAAACTACAATAAGTACAAAAATTCCTGAGATGTAGCATTTTTAATTAAACCATGAGTTTTTTTAAAGAATATGAAAGTGTGCAATATTAATAGTAGTGCAGGTTTCATCTACCTTTTACATGATTCCATCCATACTAGGGTTTTATCCACCTGTTATAATTAGTTAGTTACATCCACCTAGGGCAATTCAATTCAGGGTTACATTTACCTGACGAGTTTTCCATCTCACCCACAAAGTTTTAGAAATAGACACTAACTAGAGTAAGTTCTTATGTTCGCCTATGACAGTAGGCATGGTTGTTCGAACAGTTTTCAGTCTGTAAAGGTCGCATACTTACCCATAAGAGATAATCAACTTGTTGTTTCACATATTTCTGTAGACATATGAATTAAGAATATCACCACAATATCTTTACAATGCATTTCCTCAACGAGGTTATGCCCGTTAAGGTTTCCACCACCGTGAGATTATGTCCACCCCCAAAGGCCCCCTCTTACGCCGCATAGTGGTTTACATCCAACGACACTAGCAGTTTACACTGGGAAGGGGGTTACAAGATTAAGTCTTTCAGGTAATCTAGGCAGTTCTACTACAAACCCACCCTTGTGCTCCATCCGCACCAACACCTCATACCATCCACCTAGATATGTAAAACAAATTTTAGGGTTTTGAGAAGTATAAAATAATTTATCTCAGCATACTAGCCATTTCCCTTCAATAGCTGCCCAAAATCAGTTTCATGTTTTGAAATCATGATAGGATAATTTTATGCCTCCGAGTATCTAAGCAAGACTAAGCATACCGCTTAGATACAACTTACATCTAGTAGGTTTCCATTAAATCTAGGGTGATAAGGATTATGAGATCAAGTGTCAAAGGATGGGATATAATAGTACAATGATCGAATGGCAAGTAACTAAACCTTAAGATGAACATAAATTGTATAATGAATTAAAATATACAATTTGGTAATTTAAAATGACATAATTTGCATAAAAATATAAGTTCAACATGATCAAATTATTGACTCACTTGACTCACAAGTTGGTTGGTCTTGAAAGTCCTAGCTTGGCTCAAACCGCGGCTCTTCCGGATCTTCGAACTCTATTCGGATGATCGTGACGAAAAAGTGAATAAATACAAGAACATACAAATAAATCCAAATAAACTCCAAATTTGGTAATTTTGGTTCCATTAGAAATATATCGAGTTTAGATGAATTTTAAAATAAGTTTCATTAAATTTGGATTTAAAATAAGTGAGAACGAGCCTTCCAAAGTCTAAATTAAGGTTAAACCCCAGAATAAACAGAGGAGAGAGAAAGCTCTCTCTCACTGACAGGTGGGACCAGGATTTTAATTCATTTTTGATTTATTTCTCGACTAGAAAAGCTAACAGTGACTGACAGGTGGGCCTCGGGTTTTTATTTTCTTTTTGAATTGTTCTTTTAAAGGAAATGGCAAGAAGCTGACAGGTTGGGCCTGGCACTGTGTTGGCCACAGTAATTTGCACACGTTAGTGATTCATATTCTTAATTTTGGTTTTAATTAGATTTTCTAATGAATTAGGCCCACATGTCAGAGACTAATTAGTTAAACTAATGATGGCCATTACTGCTAACTAATTACTTCCTTAATTAATGACCATGCTGCAGTGACTCCTCAATAGACGAACATGGTGGTGATGTTCTTGAGTGATCATACTTCCGTCTGCAGATAATGCTCTTGAGTGATCATACTCTACTCTGTTCTTTCCTTCGGTTCTGTACTTTTCAGAGTTTTTATAAACGAGCGATGAACTTCTGCATGTTCATGTATACACGTAATGAAAATATGAAATGGTTAACTCTTTTTCTTTTAAACCAAAGAGGAAAGAGACCCAACAAATATTCCAACTTACATTTGGTGTATCTAGGTTCAGAAAAAAAAACAGCTATCAGCCAAAAGGATACCACTAGATTTAGCGACATGCAAAGAACCATGTTATACCTACTCAACAAAAATTGGAATTCCTCGGTGAAATAGCATTGCTAATCACAAACATGAGTGTATTCTTTTGATCTAGTTATATTTTATACATGATACGGATGCATTGGTAATAAGCCTTTGTCAGTGCATTACTTCAACCTCTATTTCCGAAGTGGAAATAGATGTGTATGCAAACATCTCATCCTAATTGATGCATTCATGCAAGTATCACACGCACAAAGTTCACTAGTAGATCAATGTTTCACACGCGGCCAGGTAAGTGCAACAGCCGGCAGCACACATGTATAGCTGCTGCTTATTTTAAAAGCACAACACGCAAATTAACATGCAGCAAGGTCGATGTGCATGTAGGCACACAACCAGCTGCACTTTGTTCAGATGGGAAATTTTACCATCCTTGAGGGGGAAGAGGTACCAAATTTGAGCCGTTGATCACACTGATCGAACGGCTGAGATTTGACAGTACCTAGTGGTACCGGACGCGAGGTACCAAGAGGTACAAGGTACCAAGAGGTACCAAATTTTGAGCCGTTGATCACACTGATTGAACGGCTAGATTTAATTTGGTACCTCTTGGTACCTTGTACCTCTTGGTACCTCCTCAAGGATAGGAAAACTGCTCTTGTTCAGATAATAGCAAACACTCTCATGAGTCACACTTGCGCAGCCGTGTAGACGCACACATAGCTGCTACTTATTTCAGCCACATAGCAAACACTCGTCAAGCCACACAGACAAACGTGCAGCCTGATCAATGCACGCAAGCACACCCACACACTGAATCGCAAGCCTCACAAACCGGCCAGGCCAGGCATGTGCAAACAGACACAAACTAGTCTTATTGTTTCAAACACGTAGCCAACTCGGCTTCGAAGGTAAGAGCCACCATAAGCTCATATCTCAAACTGCAACTCAACAGGCAGTGAGAAGCGATCGATTGAATAAACACACAAACAAACCAAACGCATGCACCAGCAGCAGGAGCATCTCCATCACTCTCATGTCACAATGGAAGATTCATAGCAGCGAAGTGCAGTGCAGAGTTCACCTAGGCAATGTGAGAGGCAGAGAAATGAAGAGGGGATAATTAAGCAAACTTATTACATAATGCAATCTGTAGCAGAATTAACAAAAATTGATGCATTCACCAATATACAGAGTACCTGAGGACGGAGATTCTGGGCAGTTTCTTCTTGTAGTGAAGCGAGTGGTGCGGCGCCTCAAAGAGGTTAGGGTGGTGGCCAGCCTCCACCCCGTCCCACTCCAGCGCGTCCCACACATCCTTCTCGATCTCGACGGCCGGCTTCTTCTCGTCTTCTCCACGGCCTTCCATGGCCGGTAGCCGCCGCAGGCCGCAGCATCCCCTGATCTTGATGGTCTCAAGCGCGGGCGCCACCATCTTGACCTCGCATATCTGCCGCAGCATCGGGAGATCATGCAGGTGGATGGTGGTCAGCTTCCGGAATGCTACATTGGAATGGTACTTTTCGTCCAGTACGAACACGTGCCTGAGGTCGGCGCAATGGATGATGTGGAGGGTCTGCAAGCTGGGGAAGGAGGAGACCCACACCGGCAGCACGAACTGGAGCCTGGGGCAGGAGCACAGGTGTAGGTGCTGCAGATTTCTGAAGGACCTATCTCCAATGAAATAGGAACCTTTGCTCCAAATGCAACGGGCCATCAGGAGATCTGACGCCCAGAAGGTCTCCAATGGACCGAAAGCAAACGAGTCCGACGGAAAGACGGTAGCCAAATTGGGGCACCTCTCTACGTGGCACCACCTAAGGAAGTACCACCACGGACCTTCAGGCATACTAGCACTGGTCGAGACATCATGCACATGCAGGGATTCGGCACACTCTCTTATCAGAGTACCTAAATTATCAGGGGGAGAATTTGCATCCAGTTCGCTCTCCACATTGAGGCTCCCTTGAGCAATCTCGATATGGCGATTCAACTTGGACGGAGGTTGTGGGAAAGCACGCATCGGAGCATCGCCGACCATGCTAATGACATCACTGTACTGACCAGCTGGAACACTAGGGGCAATCTTCTCCTTGCCGGCTGCATCAAGTTGAACAACCCCACTATACACAGGAGAAGAGGTGATGCGGATATTAAAATAAACACCCTCAAGGCTGCTCTTTCCTCTACCATAATATCTTATTGGAGACCACAAGGACCGAGCAAGCCTTGCGTCTGCAATAATAGCATGCACCTGCCACCGGAATGATTTATTCGTATCAACAGATGGACGAGAACACTCAATTCCAGGTCGTGTGTCTATGCACAACAACTCCAAGTTGGGGTGTATCTTGGAACCACTCGTGTCCCATGTTATTGCACAAAGGCGCTCACAACCCAGCAGGAATAGTCGCTTGAGACTTGGGACATCCACAACAATAGTATTAAAGTTAAGTATCTTGATTGCAGTTCTAGAGAGGTCCAGCTCAATGAGATTGTGTAGCCCACGTATGAACAGATTCTCCAATCGTCTGCAGCCTTCTAGAGAGATCGTGGAGGTTTTGACTTCTTTCATGTCCGCCACAGTGGAAGGACGGAGATTTTCGTGAGGTAGCTCAGCAGTTGGTGTCCAGTGGGATGCCGGTCCATGGCCGTCAAAGCTGAAGGACCTTAGCAAGCGAGGGAGCCCATCAGGAACAACAACATTTTCTAGCTCATTGCATCCATCAAGAACAAGCACCTCAAGGCTACTTGCCTTTGATAGGCTATTTGGTAGAATATCCATCTCACCATTGCCAGACAAGTCCAGTATTTCCAGCTTTGTCTTGTCCAAGAAGCTGCTGCTTGTGTCTATTGGTTTCTCTGGTCCACGTGTAGGTTTGATTATTCGGAGCCTGTGAAGATAAGGTACTCGTCCCTGTAATTGACTTGCGAATTGCCAGCAAATGACTCCCTCTACATTTAGCTCCCTTAGGTTAGTCATGAGATCCATCTTTTCTTCGGATAAGATCTCGTCCCAGTCTGTGTGACGTAGGTCAAGCACCCGCAGGCTAAGCACACATGCCCACTCTGTATGGCCCTCTCCTTCACTTGTTTTGCTGTCTTTGCAGTGGTCCAGTCCGAGAAATCTTAGACTGTGACAATGAAGGAAAGGAGGTGATGCAAAATTAAATGCACAAGAGGAGAGAACCACCACACCAAGGTCGCTGGAATGTGCAAACAAACCATTTGGTATTGCCGGTGGTGAGTCGGATCTTTCGAATGCCAAGAAAAAAGAAGATGTCTCCGGAGGTATATTAGCATGCCCACTTAGGCTCTTCGAGGTGATTGAAATCCGGCGGCATGGATCCTTTAGATAGGCATCATCATCTTTAATTACCAAGAAAGAGCGAGGCTTCATGAATTTCTTAACTATATCATCAAATTGATCGACATTGAAGTCCCATCTTATCTCGTGATAAAGCGCATTAGTTATCTCCCTTGCTATGTCCTCTTGCATGATCCCGTCACATATCCAAAAGTTTGAAGCATGAGCAGCCCAATCAAATTTGGTGCTGTTGTGAAAACTATAGTGCAGGAATAGTTCGTACAAACAACAATCAACGACCATCTTTGGAAGGATGCCCCGCATGCATGGATAGCGAGTAACTACGCTGGCAGCCTCTTCACACAGCAGTGCATAAAATTGTTCACTTGATAATATCCCTAAGGGATAATCCAAGGGGTCGTGGCTCCCCAGTTTGTCTTCTACTTCTTTGAAGTCTTTTAGGGTTAGCAGCCTCCTTCTGAAGGTCCATATCATTTTGCTGTTGGCACTAAACATGTCAAATGGAGGAACACCAAATCTATTTAAATCAATCGCATCGTCACTCCCATTAAGAAAAACCACCACAAATCTCCTGTCCCTTAGAATTTGACGGATCACCATTGAGACATCCGTTATCTCATCCCTCGAGCTTTCATCAACTCCATGAAAATCATCATCCTCATCCTGCTTATCTAAAATAGCCATTACTGAGCGGTCAAGTTTCAGCTCCTCTGCAATTGCTCTCTGTACCGCTCTTCTACCCTTCCACTCTGAGCAATCTATATGAATTATTCTGTCAAAGCATAATTTTGGAGTGGTTCTTCTAGACGGAATCACTTTTGTTATGGATCTGAGGACCGCGGACGCCCCAAGTCCACTCCAACCATGATAATAGATGATCCTGACGTTGTCTTGTTGCCGAAGAACTCCAATTATCGTGTCTCTGGCTTCGTCAACATCTTGGACTAGGGTCCGCTGAAATTAAAACCGGTAATTAAGTTAGAAACACCTTTGCTAGCTGTAGCATTATTTTAATTTATAGCAACGCATATGCTGAGAATAGGAATGAGCAAGCAATTGGGTGCGTGCATGTGTGAAGTAGCGAATTGGTGTTTGAATTAAGAGCACTCACTTGAATCACATCTACTGCTTACGGCTGCCCAGGCCCATGCATGGCAACTAAACCATCTCTTGGTCAACTAAACCATCTCTTGGTCCACTGATGCTTTGACGTTCGGATTTCGGTCCCACTCGATTGGGCTGAAAAGCTGTGACTTATGGCTAAAATTGCACAGTAGCAACTGAAATTTTACTGTAGCTGAAGGTGGCTTATTTGGCGTAATTAAATTTAAAAAAATTTAAAATAGAAAATATGCTAGCTCATCACGGATAACGCAAACGAATACGGAAAAAAAAGAACCAGTATAAAAGCTCAAAAAAAAGCCAAAAGTTCAGAAAAATACGAAATTTATGAATAGTAAAAAATAAGCTAGAAGCCAGAAGCTGAAACCGAAATGAGCGAGGCCGACCAAGAGAGGTAATGCCGTAATAGTAGCAACCATGTATTATCTCTTGCTGTTCAAGTTGTCCCGGTCTTTGTTCTAATCTAATGTAGACTAGATTATTGGAACAATCATTAGTTTACTTCTTCCAAACTAAACAGTCATCGGATGGAAGTCCTTCTATACCGTAATGCACATGGATCACGTAGAACGTGTGTTTGATCTCTGCCCTAGTTCTCTTCCGAAACAGCATGCACACATACATGGAGGCATGGATTGGTTCTAGATTTTTTTTAAAAAAAAACATGACTCACTAAATTGAAATACAGTTTTTGTAGTTACTATTTTTTTCTTTTCTAGGTTCAATTGAAAAAATTTGATAATTATTCTTGCATATGTCGAACGGGAAATCCAATACAGTGCTGCAGGTGATGAGTACAATATCCCTCCCAAAAGTATTTTCCTGGCATCTACGACTACCGCATCAAGAATGAGATTTATCGAGAACTTGGATACGTCGAGGATCAATACACAAAGAGCATCCAAGCTCGATTTTTCATGGCAAATAAAAGATTTATTACTGGTCTGACCGGTTCTTCATCATGCTGCTCTCTTCACACTATTTCTTTTAACCAGGGCAAATAAAAGATTTATTACTGGTCTGTACTAATCCAATTTGCTGCGCATTCAAATTCTTCTCTCCAGGGCTACATGATGATTGCATCCAACATGGTTGTAAGATCCCATATCGATGTTTTATAAGGTTCTAAGATGCAAGGTATCTAGATCCATTTGTATAAGCATCTTTTGCTTAAGCATAATCTAATGATTAGAGCCTTGCAAATAATACAACTTCAGTGCAAGGCGGCTTTGGTTCATAACAGGTGGGTTGCTTCGGATCCTAAGGTGTTATAAATGGTATTAGAGCCAACTCTCGCGTTTACATGGTATCAGAGCCGACTCTCGCGGTTACATGAACACAGCGGATTAGGGGTGTAGGCATATGGCGCATGACACGTGTGGGTCCGGAGTAAACACACGGCATGGCATATGTGCTGGCACTAAACACACAGAAATGTGCCAAGAGGGGAGATCCTGATCATTTGCCCCAATGCGGATATGTTGGGCCGATAAGGACGTCGGGTCCTTTGAGAGGGGTGTATGTGACACCTCGGCCCCTGTAGAATTGAGCCCATGATGGCCCATATGTGTGTGTATACATAAAGGTATGGATTAGTCTCATCTTACTTGTTTAGCTTGAGAATCACTAACATATAAACCTAAGGCTTCTAATGGTAGAAACCCCCGGTTAACCGTTCTACGCGAAGCAAGGACGAAAGTGTAAGCGGGTTGTTACGTGTGCATGATCTGTCCAGAATGGAGTTAGACTTAAGCCGGTTTAGATCCTAGGGTGTTACAACGGCTTTGGTTCATAACGGGTGGGTTGCTATGCCTTTCTGCAAGTCACGTTTTATTCACACACCAACTGAATGATTACATCCGTTTAATTATTTGATAAGCTCAACAGAATTCGTTGACGTACTACAGACATGAAAGCCTCAACAGAATTGGCTAGAAGAAAAAGACCAACTGCTACTTCGTGAACGTAAAATGCAGAGCAGAGTAGTAGCAGTACCGGTGTCCACATGACGAATTCGTCTGTCGAAGACCAAGAAAGAAAAGCACTAACAAATTGATCAATCTAACCCATAATCAGCTGAAGATCTCCCGCCGCCACCTACATGGCTGCATACACAATAACAACGACTTGTTACGACGTTAGTGCTAGCTTCACCAATGTCATATGTCATAATCATTACTGCTAAAATTTTGGCTGCATTGTTGTACGTACCGAGATGCACAGCGCTCGGGTGAGCCGAGTCGGTGGCGGCTGATGACGAACAAGCTAGGCACTCCAAATACGAGCAGCTTGAGAAGCAGAGCTTGAATCGAAAATTTCCAACAAGTCAAATAAGAACTTTGCTATTGCTACCAGTAGTACCCCAAAATGAGAGCAGAAACTGCGAGGTGCAGGAGTAGCCGGTTTGCCTCCGCGATTCGGCGTCTCCCTTTCTCTAAAGCATGCGTGATTCCTGGCTTCTTGTCTCCGTGTATGTACTGTTGGCTGGGTCCTTTGCTTCTCGCGCCTCCTTTCTCTCTTTTCCAAAAGATGAAATCGCAATGCTTGCTTTGCTTTTTCTAAACATACAGGGTTCTCGCTCTTAAAAAAAAAGCTGTTAATATTTTCCAGCAGTAAAGGGTGGGGAGCAGTTGCTCAATTTGGTTTTTTTTGGCTTATGGCTTTTTTTCATTATAATTGGCTTATTTTATACTATAGCTACTGATAGCTTTTTTGACGTACTTAAATTTCAAAATTTTAAAAATAGAAAAAAAATAGGTTAGCCCATCACGGACAATGCACAATAATACGGGAAAAAAAGAAAAGCCTTAAAAGTCCAAGAAACCAGAAAAAGACAAAATTAAGGAATAGCGAATTAGCGGTCAAAAGTCAAAATCTGAAACCGAAACGAGCGGGGCCTGCTCTACCTAGCTTTTGGCCTAAAGCTTTTGGTTGTGATTTTTAGTTGAAATTGTACTGTAGCGGCTGTTAGCCTTTTCTAATAAAAAAATTAAAAAAAATCGTTATATCATTACAAAAAATGTAAAGGAATAAGGAAAAAAGAAAAGCTTATAAAATAAAAAAAACGTTGAATTAGAAGCAGACGCATTATATGTGGCTTTTGCCTTAAATAAGCTGAAAGCCAGCAAAAATCAAAACCTGAGGTCATTTGGAGCGGGACCTTCATCATGATGTTTGGCGAAGTAAAGCGGCTACAGCAGAAAAGATATATGGAGTACTACCTCTTTTCTTTTCTGTTTAATTTGACATTACAGAATCGCAGCCGTGTTTGACAACACATATGTTTAAAACTATCTAGATTATTTATATGAAAACTATAATAATATATTTGTTGTTAAAAATATTTTCTTAATGTTATAATTTATTAATAAATATTAATATAAATTTATAAAAATTAATTGCCGAAGTCACATATCAGAGAGTATAAGAAGTCAAAAACATCAAATAAGAAACAATGGATGGAGTACTACATTTACTAGTACCAGTAAAACTTCAGTAATTTGTGTCTTAAACCCGACAAAAGAAGCTGTAATTATAATATTGGACGTGTAGGTAACATTGTTTATGACTCTAGCGTAGGAGCACTAAAGGTATCCAATGTTTGTTAAAACACTTGTAGTTTGGTGCAAATTGTATAAGTGTATGAGGCGTGTTCATATTTGGTTTTTGCTTTTGTCTAGAAGTCAATATAAACACTTGGCTTTTTGAAACGGTTGCTTTTGTCTAGAAGTCAATATAAACACTTGGCTTTTTGAAACGGTTTCTCCACTCTTCTCGCTCCCATCTCACTCTGAGAATAAAGCAAGGGGAATCACATGTGCATCACGCATCCCACTCATCTCACACAAGCATCTCTCTCTTACTTTTCCTACCGCTCACTCTCTCCTTCTAAAATCTACTTCTTTTGACCACTATTGTTCATTTTTAACCAAAAACCATCGATCACAGCTAAAAATCATTAGCCATAGTCAATACGAACACCCCCAAGATTTAGGGTACTAAGGTGGGACCCAATTGTCCCCGTTGTCACACTCACCCTCTTTTTATAAAATATTTATTTTGACCAAGCCTTAAGCTTATAAAGGTTGCCCCTTCATTTTTTCCGTCTAGAGCCAACCTACACAGTATATAAGCCTGCCCCTATAGCTTCCTAATCAGTCTTAAGACCAACCTGTATGTATTATTGTGGATGCTTTAAGCTTTAGCCAAGAAAAATAGCATAATATATAATTATATTGTAACACCTGGGCCGGATTTGGCTTAGCCCGGCCCACGCGATGCCCTATAAGAGAGAGAGAGAGAGCCTGGTGGGGGAGGAAGCAAAAGCTATTTTGCTTCTCTCCCCATGCTCACTCGGCTACTACCACCCGCCCCATGCTCACTCGGCTGCCGCCTTCTTTACCAGCGCACACGCCACCGTCAACCAGCCACTGGCGCCGCCGCTCCTTCGGCCGCACCTCGCTGTCCCCCTACTGCCGATGACACCCCGCACACACCACGTGTTGATGCAGCCCGCGCATGCCACTGTTGGTAGCCACCAGTGCCGCCCCTTGCTACCATGCACGCCACCGTTGCTTAGTGCCACTGCTTCCCGGCTGCGTCTCGCCTTCCTCATCCTCTGCCGCCGCCGCTCCACCCTGTGGATGCGCCTCACCTTCCTCCACCTCGTAGCTCACCGCCGCTCCCCTGCTCCGCTCGGCCACTCGCCGCGCAAGGAGGCAAGGGGAGCTCCAGGAGCTGGCTGTGAGGGGAGAGGGGCCGGCCAACCGAGGAGAGGGCAAGGAGGAGCCGGTCGGTTGAGAAGAAGAGGAGAGAAAGGGGGAAAAGATAAGAAAGAGGAAGAGGAGGGAGTCGGCCGTGGAAAAAGGAAGAAAAAGAAGAAAGGAAAAAAGAAGGGAGATGAGGAAAAGAGGAAAAAAAGAGAAAAGTCTGATCCAACGTCTGATCCGTCAGATCCGACCAAGGACCGACAAGTAGTGCCCCGATCCAGTTGTTCGGGGTTAAGGTAATGCCTCAGAAACCTTCTCCCTGTTTATTCATTAATTCTTGCCTAAGTTATTATGTCGATTACTAGAATTGATTCATGTGTCCATTAAAATATCATTTTTAATATGAACGCTTGGATGGTGAAATCAATGCTGCCACTGCTGATCTAGTTGATTTGTGGTAGGAGAGGGAAAGGGAGAGAAAGAATAGATGGAGAGAGGTGTTGCTGCTAGCGAGTACTAGAGTAGTAGTAGTATTTGGTAATATTCGTTAGTAGATGGTAAATTTAAATGGGGTTACCTAGTGTAACTGATTGAAGAGAGATTAAGCATGTAGAATTCGATCCATGGGTATGAATGATGAAATCGCTAAATTTTCGAATTCGTTAAGTACCGAGACAATGGGAAGTTGCCCGTTGGGACAGGAATTAGTTATGTCAGGTTGTCAGACCCGAATTTTTCAATCCGAATCTACTGGGTTTTACTGCACTAATCCCTGGATCAGTAGTTAGTGCACACAGGTACATTGTTGAATCATGTCATACATCGCACAGATAATAATATTATAGAGTTTAAGTTACACTACATCGGGTGACAGTTTACAAAAGGGCCGACTAGGCCAAATGTCTTCATTACATTCAAGCATTTGCAGCTTCTAAGGGTTTCAAGTTTTACCAGATGGATGTCAAGAGTGCCTTCCTTAATGGCTTCATTAAGGAAGAGGTCTATGTGAGACAGCCTCCAAGTTTCAAGAACCCTAAGTACCCAAACCATGTCTTCAAACTTTTCAAAGCCTTGTATGGACTTAAGCAGGCCCCTAGAGCTTGGTATGAGAGGCTTAAGTCCTATCTGTTGAGTCATGGGTTTGAGATGGGTAAGATAGATAAGACCTTGTTCATTCATAGGCATGGCACAGACCTTCTGCTCATCTAGATTTATGTGGATGACATCATCTTTGGCGGCTCTTCCCATGCTCTCGTTTCACAGTTCTCGGATGTCATGAGCACCAAGTTTGAGATGAGCATGATGGGTGAGTTGACCTTCTTCCTTGGCTTCCAAATCAAGCAGACTCCGGAGGGTACTTTTTTACATCAAGGCAAGTACACTCGTGACCTTCTGAGATGCTTTGACATGAGTGATGGTAAGCCTGTGTCAACTCCCATGGCATCTTCCACCACACTTGACCCAGCTGATCAGAAGGAGTATCGTAGCATGATTGGCTCCCTCTTGTACCTCACTGCCTCGAGACCGGACATACATTTTGCTGTGTGTCTTTGTGCTCGGTTTCAGGCTTCTCCTCGCATGTCTCACCGCCAGGCGGTGAAACGCATACTTCGGTACCTTCGAGCTACCACAGACTATGGTATATGGTACTCTTCCTCATCCTGTCTTTCCCTCAAAGCCTACTCGGATGCAGACTTTGCTGGTTGTAGGATAGATAGGAAGAGCACTTCTGGCACCTGCCAATTCATTGGCACTTCTCTTGTTTCCTGGTCTTCGAGGAAGTAGTCCGGTGTTGCACAGCCCACCGCAGAGGCCGAGTACGTTGTCGCAGCCGATTCTGTTGAGGCAGTGCTTTGGATGGTCTCGACCCTGCGGGACTTTGGGTTAGTTATCGACAGTGTTCCACTCTTTTGTGATAACACTTCTGTGATTAACATTGCTAAGAACCCAGTGCAACATTCTCGGACCAAGCATATCGATATCCGCTATCACTTCCTTAGAGACCATGTAGAGAAGGGTGACATCGTGCTCCGGCCAGGAGAGTGACCACCGTTGGTCGACATCTTTACCAAGCCTTTGGATAGCTCTAGGTTTTCAGCCTTGCGGGGAGAGCTTGGGGTGGTTTGTCCTTATGGACTGTTATGAGGGGGAGCTTTGTGCTTTACTGCTTTATCATGTTTATTATGCTCATGCTCCTTTCTGCTGCATTGCATATGGGTGCATTGGGTTAGTCCTCCTAGCAGAGATTAGAGTGTTTCTCTCGTCGAGTTGCTTAGACTTCTTACTCTTATCTTATGATTCTAAGATGCTGTTTATTAGCTGTTTCTCTTCTCACTATGTTGAGCTCACTCACTGCTTATAGGTTCTAGCGAGGGTCGGGCCACCCTCGGGTAGACAAGGTACATGTTTGCTCCTTAGTGTGATAGATGATCAGTTGATAGTCCTAGAGTCATATGGGGTAGATGAGAGTCAGTCTGAGCCATAGTTTTCTCTATATCTTGTCTATACTTTAAGGATTGCCCGTTCTGATTTTCTTGCCAGCTTCTCGATTTTATTGCCTTGGTTCAGGGGGAGTTCATTTAGGAGCTTCTAGATCTTAATATTGACATAACTCAACTTGAACTAAAAGTTGCATCACATGTTGAGAGGGAGCTGGATTTTCTTGCATTTTATCATTCTGCATTGTAATATAACTACATTGAGCCTTGATTATTATCCATGTATGACATGTTTACAATGCATTACATCTTACCATGATTTTTGCTTACTTGCTAGATTGATCATGACTTTATATGTGTAGTCTAGTCTTTGCCATGATAGGTTGATTAAAATGCATAACTTGAATTAAATCATGTCTTGTTAGCTCTTGAGACTAGTCTGCTTTTAGTTATCCTCTTATGATTCATGCCATGTCAAATAGACTGAGTTGAGTCTTGAATCTTTGTAGAGCTTTAGATTGAGCTATTCTAGTCTCTTGATGAAGCATGAGTTAGTACAACCATTTAAGATAGCAAAAAGATCTCTTTTGTGCGAAAAAACTGATCTCACCAATTCTTTCTCATGAGACGGCTTGCCATTGCACTAGGCATGAACTCAGGGGGAGTTTTGGATGACCTAGACCATCTTCTTAAGCTTCTTGCTTGGAGTGGTCGCATAAGGCTTGAGATCTAGCACATGACTAAACAAAAATCTGGTTGGAAACAATCATGAGATTTCTAAAGAAAAATATGCCAATTGTGCTCAATTTGCTAAAAAAAATTACAAGACTTATAAGTACATGAACAAATGTCTCATTCTTGAACTTGTAGCACTCTAAATTGACTCAATACTAGCTTCTTGGTTCTATTTAGACTATTGACATGGCTTGTATCATCCTTGGATACCTTTAGCTAGACTATAATCTTAGTTGACTTGACATGCTAAACAATTCGACTACTTTTCAGATTGTGACTTATTTGGTTTAGCCTGAATATACATGTGTTGTCATGATCTTGATAGCGTACTTATGTGTTATGGATAATCTTCATGGCTCTAAATGCTTAAAATAAACATACTTCAGCCATTTCATCCAATGTCATGTCGTACTCTCTTCCTTGCATCCTTGATGTGTTTATTGCCAAAAGGGGGAGAATAGCAGAGAAAAAGCCATATTCGTGGTTTTCTTGGAGCTTTTGAGGAAAACTTGCTCTTTCTTGTGCTCCTTTGTCGACATGGTCATTAGCTTCATTTGCCTTGCCTTCCTTTGGACCATGTTGGACTTTTCAAAATAAACTCAATTTCACGTTTTTCTGGGTTTGTCAATATACTCATCAAGGGGGAGATTGATGGACCATGAGGAGGTGTCCGCATGTGTGTGATGAGTAATTTACATCGGTTTAGGAGAGTCGAGTTTGGTTTGAGTGGTTCGGACCATGTCGTTGCACGGTGCAATCGTCTTCGGTCGGACTTGGTCAAACCTGGTCAAAGTGATTAGGATGCATATTATGTTAATTTGACAGGTTTGGGCTTTTTCATGGGTAAGTATGGTTCTTTGATGTGATTTATGCTTACATATGTCAAGCGGTGCTATTTGATGTGTTTCTTGTCTGTGATGGCTGCAGGACATCGAGACGGAGTCGTGGCGAGGTACGGGATGACCGGACTAGGCGCGGGCGATGCCGAGGTCAGAACGGTCGAGGTGTGCCGAAGACGGCGAGGACTCGAGGTGGCTGCGTGGCTTGAAGGGCAAGGAATGAGGAAGCTTCCTGGAAGGTGCGCGAGGGGCGTTTTGGTGAATACGCAAAGCTGCACTAAAGGAAGTGGATATGGTTGGAGTTAGTGGGTAAAGCGAAAAAGCTTAATGGGCAAAGGAAATGTGAACCCATTAGTGGAGGCTATAAATAGAGAGGTGCTCTCTAGTGCTATGTGCAGATTTTTAGAGAGAGATGGCTTGAGAGTTGGTGTAAAATTTCTATGTTTGTTTCTCTCCATGTATGCATGAGATGTGAGGGCTGTAGACAACAAACTCATGTAATCATTCATGTCTCCTTGGCTATCTATGAGATATTCACTCTCAGTTTGTTTGTGTTGGTTTTGATTTGTTCTCTCTATTCATCTCCGTGATCTCTTCTTCCTTATTGCATTTTCTTTTGCTCAAGTGACTGCATAGGTTGCCTCATGTGAAACCATCTCAAAGCCTTTTTTTTTTTGCTAAGTTAATTCATGAGAGCAATTATTTGACTGCAGTCCATTTGTCCTTATGGTTTCTAGAGTTGTTTCTTTGAATTTTGTTTTCCTCTTTTCGGTTGTAAGCCAGAAAAATCAGACCTTCTTTCTCAGATTGGCAGCAGCCCCTATTCGGTTTCTTTTGCTTGCAGATGGTTGTTAATCTTCCGGCCAGAGAGTACCATTTTAATTTGAGCTTGTGGTCAGCCTTTCGGCTGCAGCATGGCTCTTTATGGCTTTTCTTTTGTGCGGCTAAGAAGGCTGTATGCAGCATGTTCTCGGTAGTTCCTTTGGTGATTCTTCTTTGCAGCCATTGTCTATTTACTTTTGGAGCAGTCTGCCATTGGTTGCAGCCTGGTACTTGAAGTATGCGGCCAGCATGATAACTTCTATATCTTCAGCCAGGAGTGTTTCTCCTAGTAGATGTTAAACTGTTTTTAGTCCTCCTCGTGTGTTCATGCCAGCTGCCATTTGACCCTCTTCTTGCTGTTTGCTTGCTGTGTGTTCCCTGTTTTAGTCTTAGAAGTAATCTCGGTTTTCTCTGCCGTGGCAGCATTTTCTGTTATTTCTTTTCCATGGCAGCAATTTCCCTTCTATTTCTTTGCCGTGGCAGCATTTCTTTGCCGTTTTCGTACCGTGACTGCAGCGTCTTGCCGTGACATTATTTTAAGTTGTTTCCCTGCTGTGGTAGTCGTGACAGCTGATTTGCTTTGCCGTGGCAGCCAATTCCTCAATATTCGCTGCAGTGAAAATGCTTCGAGCACAGTTTCTGCCATGACTTTGTTTTGAGCTCAGTTGTCTTAATCTTGTTAGCCCTCGTTCTTTTTCAACTTCATAGCTACCATAACTATCGGAGTTGAGTTTTTCTTGGATACTTTGGGGGTCGGTTTTTAAGAGGCTCCATTCACCCCCCCCCCCCCTCTCTGTCGCCGTTTCCGATCCAACAATACTTCTTCTCTTTCTTGAGTAAATTTGTCATTGGTCTGGATATCTTGGAAAAGCCTTCTATGAAACGTCTGTAGTATCCGGCTAGACCCAGAAAACTACGCACTTCGGTGACTGAGGTGGGCTGCTTCCATTCTAGAACTGCCTCTACTTTGGAGGGGTCGACTGCTACTCCTCCAGTGGATATGATGTGCCCAAGGAAACTAACCTCATGCAACCAAAATTCACACTTGCTGTACTTGGCGTACAACTGGTGCCTGTTAAGTGTTTCGAGGACTATCCGCAGGTGTTCCTCATGTTCTTTAGTGGTCTTAGAGTAGATTAGAATGTCGTCTATGAATATGACTACAAATCTGTCCAAGCATTCCATAAAGACTTTGTTCATCAGGTTCATGAAGTAGGCTGGGGCATTGGTCAACCCAAATGACATGACTGTATATTCAAATAGGCCAATTCGTGTGGTAAAAGCTGTCTTAGGGATATCTTCTACCCTGATCTTAAGTTGATGGTATCCTGACCTTAAATCTATTTTAGAGAAGATGGTAGCCCCAGATAGTTGATCGAACATGTCATCTATTCGGGGCAAGGGATACTTGTTCTTGATGGTTACTTCATTAAGGGCTCTGTAATCTACACATAATCTGGCAGTGCCATCCTTCTTTCTGACAAATAGCACGGGGGAACCCCACGGGGATGAGCTGGGTCTAATAAATCCTTTAGCTTGAAGATCCTCAATTTGAGCCTTTAACCCCTCAAGTTCATCTACCGCCATTCGGTACGGTCTCTTAGCAATTGGGGCTGTACCTGGCTTTAGGTTGATCACAAATTCTATCTCCCTATCTGGCGGCATGCCTGGTAGCTCTTCTGGTAAGACTTCTGGGTAATCCTGAACTATCGGTGTTCCTTCTAATGGCCTTGCTTCCAGGTGATAGATCGCGCGTCCCGAAGGTGATGACCTTGCTTCCAGAGGCTTTGGTAAGTATTACCTTCCTATTTGCACAATCTATCAATCCTTGATTCTTAGCTAGCTAGTCCATCCCTAGGATGATGTCCAAAGTCTGAGATGGCAAGACCAAAAGGTCTGCTGGGAAATCAAAATCTTCCATGGTGACTTCTACCCTGGGGCTAACCAGAGTAGCAGTTAAGGATCCTCCTGGGGAACTAAGTACCACGGGTCTCTTTAGTCTAAAGGTTGGCAACTTAACCTTTCCAACAAATTCCCCAGAAACAAAAGAATGTGAAGCACCGGAGTCAAACAAAACTTGTGCGGGCATCGACTTAACAGAGAACGTACCCATAAGTACTCCAGTGGCATCTCGAGCATTTTCTACAGTGACGTGGTTGACACGGCCATGGTGTGGGGTTGAGGCTATCCGTGATGCTTGGGGTGCCTGATAAGCCTTGTTTGATGCTGACGACTGAACTCGGGATGAAGAGATTCCAGGAGTGAATTTCCCTGGAGTGGCTTGGCGATCTAGGCATTTGTTGGCGAAATGCCCCTTTGCTCCGCAACTAAAACAGTGAAGGTTTGCGGCTGGGTTGGTCGTGGAAGATTGTCCTATGGGGCGGGACACCTGAATTCCACTGTTGTTAGGGCGTGGTGCTTGGAATGGAGCTCTCGGTGCTGGTGTTGCCATCTGGCGAAAAGGTGAGTTGCCTTGGTATGCTGGTTTGGGCTGGAAACTGTTCTAAGGTCTTTGAGCTGTCCACTTCCTCTTCCTACTGGTTTCCAAGATTTTCCTCTCATTCTCCAGGATGAGAGCCTTACTCACCAAGTGGTGGAAACTGGAATGGTCGTGCAGAATCAGTTGTGCTCGCATCTTCTCATGCATCCCTTCCAGGAATCGATCAATCTTCTCTTCTTGCTTGGCTACGTCCCTTGAGGCGTAGCGAGCTAGCTGGTTGAAGCGCGTGAGATACTCCAAGACGGACATATTTCCTTGCTTCAAGTTCCTAAACTCGTTCTTTTTCATTCTCATAATACCTGCTGGGACAAAGTTTTGCCTAAAAGCAGTCTTAAATTCAGCCCAGGTGATGGCGGTCTCGCCTGCTGTTGATTCTGCTTCATCTTCATTGTGGTTCTCTTCGTCTCCCTGTTCTTCTTGCTGATCATCTGCTGGATCTTCAACTTCTACTCCTTCCTCTTCTTCTTCCTCTTCTTCTTCTTCATCTGAGTTGTTGCCTAAGGGGTTCTTCTTTCCACGACAGGCGAGGTAGTTTTCCCACCATGCCGCCGTAGCACCCTTGAGTTGATGAGTAGCGAAGTCTACCTTGTCTTCTTCAGTGCAACGGGCAAGTTTAAGCTTCTTCTTTGTATCACGCAGCCAATCTTCGGCTTCTAAGGGTTCATTTGCTGAAGAGAAGGTCATTGGTCGGGTCCTCAGAAAATTTGGAGTTGCGGCCAACCGCATTGGCTTGCTGACTGGATAGCATTGCCTGAAGGATCTGTGTTTGCTGTGCCAATACTTGTGCCATGGTTGGTGGTGCTGGTGGTGCTGGTGGCAAGTTCAAACCACAGCCTCTACCTCGGCCTCTTCCACGGGCTGCGGCCCTTGGAGCTCGACCCCTACCACGAGCAGCAGCCCTCCTGGGAGCCATCTGGAACAATCTAGAGCCTTTTTAGAGACTAAAAGAAAGAGGGAAAGACATATATGAGGGTTTGCTAGCCCCCTATTAGCACAACAGAAAATCAAACGAAAGAGAGACAATAAAACACAAGGCATTATGCCTAGGATAGTTCATTACATTAGGGGGGTTAGGTGTTACATGACAGCTGGGCACAACACACAGGCTTACAACAAGTCACGACACCGCCTACACAACGTCTACTAACTGGGTACATCTGGGGGAAGTGTGCGTGCACACCAACAAGAGACTGCCTAGACATACTACTGTCTAACCTACAGCAGTCTACACCTCCGGGAATGGGGAGTGGTTCTGGCTGCAGAAGACGCAACCTCCTGGAAAGCGGGAACAGGAGACGATGCTAGGAGATCGGGAGCGAGAATGGGACCGAGAAGGGCTCGATCTGTCGTTGGAGGGACGAGAGCGGGACGAGCGACGCCCCCTGCTGAGCTCTGCGAGGGTGCCATTGGGTGGTGGGCGCACGCTTATGCGCGCCATCAGTCGGGGGCGAGGTCCCTGGCGCTGAGCCGGTGCTGGTGCTGGACCTGAAGCTGGTGCTGGAGCGGACACCGGTGCGGATACTAGGGCGGAGCCGAGCCGACATCGGGCCGGAGCCGAGCCGACACCGTGCCGGAGCTGGCATCGTTTGGTGCCGTGACGTGATCGAGGGTAGGCCGCTCGCTCGTAAGCGCTCAAGCCCAGCCTTGGCACAGGTGAGCCACGGCGAGACGTGCCACGTCTTGGATGGCGTCGATGAGGTACATCCGTGGAGGCTCAGCGTGGATAGTGTGGGAGTGGAGCTCCCTGTTACTATCTCGTGCGTAGATGAAGACCTCCATGGTCCACAAGTCCATGCTATGGATGTGGACTCTCCTGCCTCTTAAAACGGGCGGGCGGTTGTACCCGAGACAATGCAGCAGCTGCCGCAGGATCTCGACGAACCCTCCTTCGCCTTCCCCATGGGAGAGGTGATCCCATGGACCAGCTGGTAGAGCTCCGGCCATCTAAAATTTTTGAACAACAAAAGGTTAGAACAGACGAAAATACAAAAGAAATTTTGGGTGAGTATAGAAACTAAGAGAGTTGAGTAAAGCAGTATTATGCTATATTTTGTAAAAGTTTTTCATAGTTTTTGTAAATAGGACTCAGACCTTAAATTGTGACCAGTCTAACTAAGGTTTCTACAGTCGTATGCTCTGATACCAGCTCTGTCGGACCCCAAGTTTACTAACCTGGAACCCTCTGTGAATCACTGCATTATTCCCTGGATCAGTAGATAATGCTCACAGATACAACGTTGCATCATTTCATACACGATAAATCCATACATTACAATACCAGAGTTCAAATAGACCACGTCGGGCCAGGGTTACAACAGGGCCGTCAGGCCAAATGTCTTACAACACATAAAGAGCGAAAGCGAAAGCGTACATAGAGTAGGGGCACAACTCGCCACAGGCAAGTGACTGGGTCAACCTGAGTACCATCGCTATTAACCAAGGACCTGGCTAATAACGGAAGCACCCACCAAAACTATCCTGGTCAACCGGACTGAGGTGAGCGACAAGACTATCGAGGCCTAATCTAATAGCCATCATCTTCATTTCCTTCGGCAACCGGATCCTCATGGTAGGCGTAGTGCTCTTGATTCTCAGTTTCTGAATGGGGGTTAAGAGCGAGGGTGAGCACACTATCCACCGTGCTCCGCGAGCCAACACACAGAATGCATGTATATTTAGTGATGCAAGGCTAAGCAAGAGTGGCTCGGGTTCTTTTATTTGCATAAAGCAACTTTTGGAATAACCATAACTTAAAAGTCCTTATGACCTAGCATTTTTCAAGAACTTATGATTTGATAACTGAAAGTGTGCAATAATTTACAATGGAGTAGGTTACATCCACTGATTTTATGGTTCCATCCACCAATGCTTAACTTTTTGATTAGCAGGTTATTTCCACCTTATTACCAGCGCTGGAGTACATCCCTCCAGGACAAATTTTCAAATTTAGGTTACATCCACCTAACAAATCCTTATTCCTAACCTCAAAAGTTTTGAAATAGAACTAACTCGAGGAAGATTTCCATGTCCACCCTTGACCGTGGGCACGGCTATTCGAATAGTTTGTGTATGTACTCTGCAGAGATTGTACATCTTTACCCACAAGAGATAATCGTTCCGATGGTTCTACATGATTCCTTGAACATGCAGATCGAGAGAATATCACGAGGCCTTTACAATACCTCACACTCTAGCATATCACTCCTATGGGGTTACTTCCATAGGTTGTGCGGGATGTTTACCATAGGTTAGCGCAGTCGGACTCCACTCTCCACATACGCTATCCTAGGCAACGTCACCTACATTCGGTGTCCCATTCCAAGTGGGGCTTTCATTACCCACCTACACACGTTCTCCGTGAAGTGACTAGAGGGTTCAGTAAATTATTTAGCCCAGCCTACAATATGCCAGCATGTGGTTGTACTGTTATACAAAGAGGGTCCACACAGGATTAAGTCCTTAGGTTGTCTGGGCGGTTCATTCCACATTCCCTGTGTTACATCCACACCCACCACTCTTACCACCCGCCCAAATAGGTTTAGCAGATTTTTAGGGTTTTGAAAAGCATAACACAAATTCACATAATTGCTCAGCCATGTACCTCCCATGACTATCCCAAATCTAGTGTTCATGATTAAAGAATGATTATCAGGGTTACTAGAACCCTGGACTCGACAAATTTAGCATGGCAATATAAGACATATAACTACCATAACTAGCGTGTATATCTAGGGCGACAATGATCATGTGAGTCAATTACTGGTGGGGTGTATTATTACTAGGTGGAAATATGGTTGTTAGCTACCTTAAGAGTTACATATTGTTAGCACATAAAATAACGCATGCAATTTGTAACAGTTCAAATGAACATATCTTCAAATAAAATATAGGCGCAAAATGATCAAAGTATTGACTCGCCTAGATCGAAAGCTTGGGGGTCTTGTGCTGCTTCAAGCGGGGGCTCGTTTGCGTCTTCGAACTCTACTCGGGAGATCAAACCGGAAAAACAACACAAAAGAACAAAAGCAAGTAAATACCAAACAAAATAAAAATCAACTCAAACTAACTCAAAACTGAATCAAAATAGAATCATCAGATAGATCTTGATTTTAAAAAAATTAGAATTTGGTTTCATTAAATTTGGACTTATGGTTAAGAAGTTATAGCATTTTAAGGTTTAAACTTCTGGAAAAATCCGAAAAATAGAAAGAAAAAAAGGGGTATTGCGGACAGGTGGGCCTTAATTCGCAGTGCTTTAATCCTCTCTTTAATCGCCGGCTTAGGACATCATAAATAACCGGTTAGGGCAGTAGTTATTTAGCGTCATTAGTGTGTACTCTCTGCTCGGGCTCACCCCAGCCGCAAGGGAGGCGGAGCCGGCCGGCGGCGGTGAGGGCACGGAGGCGCGGCGGCTCCGACCAAAATGGGTCGTCCGACCAGGCGCGCACCCCGGGGAGGCGGGAATCGGCCGGACCTTCGCCGGTCGGCGGCGGGCAGGGCGGTGGCCGGAACAGGGGACAAGGGCGCCGGCGGCTCGGGCCGTGGGAGCCAGATTCCTTGGCATGGGAGTATCTTCGGGCGTCCCTAAGCTCACCTGGGGCGGTAGCCGAGGCCGGGATGGAGCAGGGCGGGCTGGCGGCGAGAACGGGTTCGGCGGTGAGAAGGAGGATGGCGGCGGCTCGCTGGGGAGGGCTGCGAGGTCCGGCAAGGTGGGGGCGTCCTCGGGGTGCCCGAGTGGTGCTCCGAGTGCGCCTAATTGGATTGGGGTGCGGCGGTTCTCTGGAAGTCCCCGACGCCAGAGTTGATGAAGAAACGCGTCGCCGGCGGCCTGCGGGGAGGGAGAAGGCGATTAGACCGGAGAAGAGGGAGAGAGGGTAGTGGCGAGCATGGGGAAAGTCTCAAAAGGTTCCGGCGACAACCGGTGGCGTTTGGAGGAGGGGATTTGCCGACGGAGCACTCACGGCAGAGGAGGCGACCGAGTGTGGCTCTCGGGCGAGCTTCTGCGGGGTGGGTGGTGAGGCAAGCGGCGCCAATTATAGAGGCCGGGGGACGAGACGAGATGCCGAGGGGGGCAAGGCGGCGTGGTACCGTGCGCGCAGTGGCGTCATCGCCGTGCGGCCACAAGGCGGGCGCGGCCTCTGGAGCGCGGTGCGACGCGGTTTAATGCGAGGAGTGCCGCTCGGCCCGATGGTCGCAAAGGGAGGGAGGCATGGCGTAGGGGCAGCCGAGCGACGATGACGGGACGGCGCGACCGGCGTACCACGGCGGCGCAGAAAAAAAAAGGGGAAACGACAAGCGGCGTGCACGACGGGGCGGAGCTGACAACGAGGCGAGGAGGTGTGCTCAGGGTCTGCTGCTGTCAGGCACGGAAGGCGAGGGCTGTCGCCGCATTCAATCGCCGACGCTGGTGGTTGAGGGGAGGATGGCGAGCGGCGGCATGGACAGAGGGGGGAAGGGCGCTGCAGCCAAGGAGAGGAGGGGAGAAGAAGATGGCCGGCTGGGATGGGCTGGGGAAAAGGGAAGGATGGCCAAGATTGAAAGAGCTTTACAAATAAAAGATATATATATATATATATATATATATATATATATATATATATATATATATATATATATATATATATATATATATCCTCTCTTCTTTTAAAAGATTAAACACAAATCTCCTCCTTCTGCAGTCTTCTAGTTTTTGGAAGTAAATCTTAGGTTCTGGATCTTTAAAGATTTCTTGATATGCCCCTTTGGAAGCAAAACATGGTTATGGTTTTCATTTTAAATTATTTATACACGTCTTGGACTTTCTTTTTGAAAAGCAAAAAGGGAACTCAACTGATTATAAATCCTTTTAAATTCATTAACATACATTTGAAATTTACATTGACACCAAGGTTGAAAATGGGATGTTACAACAGTCATGGATTTGATTTACAGTTTACAATCATAGATTTGTTTTACAAATCACAGTTATGGAATTGATTGAATTGCTAAAGTGATGTAGTTGTTTTATTGTGTGCTTGTTGAGTATTTGGACGCACGCATGTTTGTTGTTTTTTAGGTGATCCGGATTGGCGACATGCATGGAATGGGGATAGTTCTTTTGCACTGCACTTGTTAAATAACAGCTTAGTCCTATACTGAACATTTATGTTTAATCTCTTGTTAAGTCTTATGTGGCTCGCCATTTGGTTTAGTATACTTGCGAGCCCGTGGTGTGAGCCAGCATGGTCATGAAGCCCAAAGTCCTGTTTATATTATGGTTGTTTGCAATATGAAGTCACTCAGCTTATTGCAATTATTATATTCTTGTGTTGATTGTTCTCTGTTGGTAGTCGAATAAACAAGGGAGGTGCTGCTAAAATTTTTATTAGCATCGCCTAATTGAGGGCCCTATGGAGGGCCGGGTGTTACATATATATTGCGGGAAATAAATAACATACAATATTTTCTTTTTCAATAACAAAATGTCAATTTGTTGCTGACATTTTATGGTCTCCGAAGCAAGATTATGAAAATACTTCTTACAACAATTTTCTAAAAACACTCCTCTGTACGTCTTCGTTTAGCAAATACTACATATTTTTTGAACACCAACATAGTCTTGAA
The DNA here is from genome assembly GCA_036346575.1 of Dendrocalamus sinicus. Classification (NCBI taxonomy): domain Eukaryota; kingdom Viridiplantae; phylum Streptophyta; class Magnoliopsida; order Poales; family Poaceae; genus Dendrocalamus; species Dendrocalamus sinicus. The sequence goes on from CM070650.1 coordinate 18,251,518, forward strand.
AATACAATAGCTGACACTTAGGCTGCATTTAGTCCAGGATTAAGATCAGGTTAGCTATCTTAACCTAACTAGGCTATGTTAACCTAGATTTTGTATTTGGCAACAAACCTATTTAGCTTAAAATATTGTTTTGCTAGATTTGATGGGTTAGCAGGTTAATGGAAGAAAAAGTGAACCCAACAGGGTTAGTTACTTAGGGGCATTCATATATTAGTTTTTACTGATGACTTTTTGTTGTGGTTTTTAGAAGTGGCTGAAAATAAATAGTAATGACCGAAAGAAATGGCTTTTAGAAGGATGGGGTGAACGGTGAAAAGGTGAGGAAGAGATACGTGCGCGTGACTAGAGCGAGAGGGGTAGAGTGTGCGATACACATGTGACCCCCTATCTTATCTTTGGAGTGAGACAATAGCAAGAGGTGGAGAAGCTGCTTTGAGAAGCCAAATGTCCATATAGATTTTTGGCTTTTTTGGCTTTTCTAAATAGAAGCCAATACGAACAAGCCTAGATTAGCATATTCCATCTCTCTAGTAGGTCAACTTAATATTAGGTTAATAGAGTTAAAAGGCTTTGGCTAGGTTAAATGCTCTCTAATAAGTTAACTTAATCTTGGTTTACATGATTAAAAGACTTCGGCACTATTTTTTTGTACTATGATTTATAGTTCTTGGCTGTGGTTTACAGCTTTTGTCTAAGTTATTTGAGATGAAAGTGAACGACAGAGACGTCAACACGAATAACACACACAATTTTAGACTCAAGAAGCTGTTTGAAGAATCCACTTCAAACAACTGTTCTATTTATTTTAATTTTTGAAGAATCTAAAAGCCAAAACCGGGATTCAGCCTAACGCACCAAGCGGGCTAACTGGCATCATATGGCATCATCAGCAAGCCCTTGATAGATTTGCTCAAGAAGAACACCATCTTTAGTTGGACAAATCAAGCTCAGGAAGCTTTTGATGCTTTCAAGCATGCCCTTGTATAAGCCCCTGTATTGGCACTTCCTGATTTTACTAAGGAATTTTTCATTGAAACAGATGCCAGTGATAAAGGCATTGGAGAAAACCTTATGCAGCAAGGGCATCCCATAGCTTACTTAAGCAAATCTTTGGGAATTAAAGCTCAGTGTATTTGCAATTTTGATGGCTTTGGATAAGTGGAAATCTTACTTGCAACACAAGGAGTTTTTGTTTCTCACATATCACAAGAGCCTGATTCACTTGGGAGAGCAAAGGCTGACACAAGGGATGCAACAAAAGGCATTCCTGAAATTATTGGGATTACAGCAAAAAGTGGTGTGTAAGAAGGGCCTCACATATAAACCTGCTGATGGCTTATCTAGGAAGGAATCTCCTGGAATGTTATCAGTGGCTAAACCTAGGGGTGGAAACGGATCAAATACGATTGAATAGTCTCAAATACGAATACGGATACGAATACAAATTCGAACATTCTCGAATACGAATCGAATGTCGTAACGAATACGAATTCAAATCAGATATGTACTTAATTCGGTCGAATACGAATATCCTCCTAGGAATGTTGTAACCGGTTGGTTTTTCCGATTACCGGTTTCAAATTCAAATTTCAACACTTGAAATTTGGCCCTTTTCCTGTTTTTTCGGTTACCGGACGGTAACCGGTACCGACCCCCGGCTAGGATTTAGGCCGGTACCAATCTTTGCAATGAAGATTTATTTTTCCTTGCCTTTGTATTGAAACAAATTTACGTAACTAACAGATAGGTAGAACCGAATTTTCATAAGAAGATAGGCAATCCTTACTTACCACATTGACTACTTCGGAAGTTTGGATACCATATCATGATAAATTGCGGTGATCTTGTCTGTAGATCCACGGCACAACTTAGTTTTATCATCTTCTGATAAACAGTGAACAAGTTCTCCTTCAAGAAACACCTAGAAGAACACAGAGTAAAAGCTCATAGTGAAACAGTGCAAAATGAAAATAAACATATAAACCTATTTTGAGAAATTTCTGCTAATTTTGACATCGCTATAGGAATATGCAAGAACCATACAAAATGCAGAACATAACTAGTCTTACAATATGATCTATTGGCTAACACAAAGCCCAAACCAATAAAAACACAAAAAGCTTAGGCTAAACTACTGATGGTTGAACACAAAATCCATATCCTCACATACATACACATTCAGTTATCCACTCTGGAGCTTCAAAAACAATAACAAGAAAAAACACCACTCAAACCAAACACTAGAGCATCTAAAGAAGGATACCATGCCTGCATCTTTGTTGTCAGTTGTCAGTATCCCAGAAATTTTCACTTCCCACGGGTTAAAAACAGGCTTTAAGGGGCACAACCACAGTTTCCACTGAATTGAACCCTTTTTTTGTAAATATGCTATTATAGAACATACATATGATTTCAATTCACCTTTGATGCTTGAATGCAGAGAAATATAAATTGCGAAAAAGAAAAGTTACACATGAAGTCCATTCACCTTAAGTGGATGCAAAATTCCAGATACACGTGGAGAATGCCTCACTGGAAGCTTCAGGTCCTACAATCAATCCAACAAATAGTTAGAATAATCAGAGAAAAAAGGAACACAGCTTTAAAATGTTGCATTAGACAAAATAATTTACAAATGAAACATTAACCTCTATATCCAGGCAATATTTCATGCCAAAACAAAAAACATGTATGCTTATAATGTTTCCCAATCATGACATTCATTATGGCTGGCAACAACCCCTTTAAAGGCTCAACAGCTTGCAGTATGCTTTGTTTCACAAGTGAGTACTTCAACGGGGCGTGATGGTAGCAATTGAATAACATGTTCCACATAGTTGCCTGATTCTGACAGCTCGCCAATTATGGCATTTACATTGAAGAGGACATTAAATAAATCTTAGTAGATATGTGCATTATATGTTGTCAGCCAAAGTGTATCTGAATATTCAATACTAACATGCCAAATAGAGGAATAGGTGGAAATCATATTCAATTGATGCACCCTGCAATAGCATATTTTCATGGATAAAAGAATCATACTTGGTTATATTCCTCAGGCCAATTCTCTTCATCACAAGCTGATAGCCATTTGTCTACTTTCTCCATGATATCTTTCCTTGTTAGGGATTCCTCATTTGCTTTTGCTATTTGTGCTTCAATGCTGGAAAGAAGTTCACAAGGATCCACTAGACCTGAACGTGGTTCATCGGCAGCAGTTTTCAATTGTACACACGAGAGAAAGATATCAGTGGGATAAATACCAGAATCAATCAAAGCAGTGATCTTCTCTGGTGCTGTGCTCATATCAGTCTCCATATGTGTATTTCTGCAGATATCTTCTAGTTCTAACCTTTTCTTAAGAACAAGCTCCTTCATTCTACTTGCCTTTTGTTTAGTTAGTCTTTTGATTTCCTCCTGTATAAAGAATCCAACAATAATACTAATAAGTTCGAATTACAGCTTGTAAAATGTAAAGAAACAAGTAACTCCTGAATATCCCCTCTGCATCAATGTACAGAGCCTTTCCTTCACCACCACCTTGGTCCAATGGAAGTTGTAACATAAATAATTAACATTTAACATATTTTGAGCTTAACAACAGGATTCAAGTGTCAAAGGGACAAAAAGAAGTGGGCAAATAAAATTTCACCCGACATGTAACACATCTGATGTGGCACAACTGAGTCTTCCCTGAGCGGAATTCAGCATATATCTCTGTGATAGATCCTGTTTCTATCCCCCTCCTGTTGAAGGTAGGTCAAAACAGAATTGCTCAATGATCACAACTCACTAGTATAATTCTGCAGGGAAAAAACCAATGAAAGCTAACAATCCATTACCTTCCAAGATCTTATCAAGCTCTCTTGATCCAGTGGTAACTTGAATAATCTCCAGCCTCTGTGCATGAAGTTGGCCAGCACTTGTAAATCCCAATGGAGCTAGCTTCGATGCTGCAAAAGTTTTGTAGACAATTAGGACCTAAAGAGTTTTACATTGTGCAAGATATACACATCTTCAAGCACTACACATAAGAAAATTATTCCAGAAGTTTGACAACAACTAACATAGCCTTACAGCTTACCTTTAAATTGAGTTCCTTCAATATATTAGGGGTTGCAAATGTTTTTCGTGCTCCAATTCCGTACATATCAAAGACCTACACCAAAACCAACAAAGTCAATGTTAATATCAGTCAAGTTTGAACAATGAATGACAGAAAATCAGAAAAATAATGTCTACAGAAGGATTTAGTTGTGAACTCTCACCCGGGTGTGCGCCGCGGAGCCTCCAATTGCCTTCCTCCGCCGCCCTCTGGCCTCGACTCTGGGCTCTGGCTGCTGCTTGCCTGCTTCGGTGGCTTAATTCGCCGCTTCAGCGTTGCGTTGAAATGGCAGCAGCAGCCGCCGGCGCGCCGCAGAATTGGAAATGGGCCCAATGGCCTTATCTCAGCCGATCGAGCGAGCACTGAGTCACTGACCAAGCACTAGCAGTGACTACTAGCACTAGTTGGCAGCTGCGACTAGCGAACGGGAGTACGGTACGGGACCGGGAGTGGGAGTGGGACTGGGTAACTCGGTCTGTAACTGGGGTTGAGTTGTTGACTCTAAGCAAATGGCGAGCGGCCGAGCGCGCGAAAACTTACCGTGCTCTGTGTGAGACACCGAGTGCATGGTGGGCTTGTGCCGCTGGGCTGGACCGATCGGACGATAGCATAAAAAGTAGATTAAATATGAATTGAATAGTCTCGAATACAAATATAAATATTTCCGAATACAGATATAAATATGAATGTTCTCAAATACAGATATGAATATTTTCAAATACGAGTTTTACTTACCACTGTGAGACCATGTGGAGATCACCCTATGGTTGCGATGAGTAATTGACTCTTGATCTAGTGAGATTGAGTTTGGTTTTTGAGGTTTGAGAAGAGAATGGTTCTCTCTGTAAGGTCTTAAGCCTCAGCGATTTGCTCGGCAGTGGCATCTATGACCACTGTGTTCGACCGCTGCCGTGTATGGTCGGCAGTGCCTCTTCGATTGAATAGTCAGCAGTCGATCTCGTGGTCTACGACTTGGTAGTCGTAGCCAGTGCTATGACTTGATGGTCGTAGGTGATCCTTCGACTTGAAGATGCCGTTCTTGGGGTCTACGACTTTGTGATCGAAGGGGATCGACTTGGTGGTCATAGAAGCCCCTACGGCTTGGTAGTTGTAGGTGATCGACTGGTGGTCGCAGAAGCCTTTTACGACTTGGTGGTCGGCTAAGGGCTTATGACTTGGGGGTCGGCACTATGACTTGGTAGTCGTAGGTGTCTTTCGACTTAGTGGTCGGCACTACGACTTCGTAGGTGGCTTTCGACTTGGTAGTCGACTGAGGTCTTACGACTTGGTAGTCGTAAGTCGTAGCGACTAGGCTTGGTAATCGTAGCGATCGGGTGCAGAAGTTGAAGCATGTGTGATCAATGATCGTAGGCTGTGTTGTTGGTAGTCGTAAGTCGTAGTGACCTAGTTGGTCATAGCAGAAGTAAGCGGTAGTCGTAGCCGCTATCTGCGATAGTCGTAGCTTGTGTTGCATGGTCTTAGCAAGCTACGTGGTGGTCGTAGCAACCTTATGTGTGGTCGTAGGCTGCTGGCACTTCATGCCTTGTGCATTCGAGTGGTCGTAAGTGGTTTACAACCAGCTGGGTTGAGCTTTGAGTACATTCTTCTGATGTAGATTTATGATCTCAGTGTTTTGTGTGGTGTTATATGATGGTTTACTTGTCTGTGTGGTTGCAGGACTTCGAGGCTAGGTCATGGTGAGGCGTAGGAGAACCGGGACTAGACACAGGAGGTGTTGAGATCCAGAACAGTCAGGAGACGCCGAAGATGATCGAAGCTAGTGAGGTGGTTGCAAGCTAGGACGACGAGGAACCGGAGCTGGAGCTGCCGGAGGTGAACATGACGGGCAACGGCGAGATGGACCGGGACTAGGCTCAGGGAGGAGTCGAGGTCCAGACGGTCAGGATGCCGGGTGCGGTCATGTGCAATGAGTGGACCGGGACTGGCTCAGGGAGCAGTCGAGGTCCAGTCGGTCGAAAGCCAGGTGCGGTCGTGCGAGAACAGGAAGCTTCCGAGAAGGTGCTTGAGGGGCAATTCGGTGAATTGACTCAAGGCCTGTAAAAGGGGAGCTGGTCTGTTAAAGCAGTTGTGTCGTATCGGTGTTAACGGGTTGTCGTGAGTGTGCGCGTGTGTAAAACCCGGTGTTAGGTGGGGTTAACAGGTAATCCCCAGTGTGGACTAATGGGTCGATCCATTAGGTCTAGGTTTGCTTGTGAGACTATAAATAGGGGAGAAGAGGCAAGAGTTAAGAGAGAAACGGTTGGCCAAGCCCTGGCGGCTAGTGCTTCTCCCTTCCATGGGAGTCTATCTCTCTCTCTCTCTCTCTCTCTCTCTCTCTCTGTGTGTGTGTGTTAGCTCTAGGGTTAGAGCTTGTCCTCCCGAGGGGAGTGGCTGTTGAGAATATGTGTTGGATCTAGGGATTAGAGCCTGGTCCTCCCGAGGGGAGTGTCTGTGAAATCATTTATCTTAGCAATACATCTATCTTAGACTATGTGTCTTGTGTATCTCTTCTTTTGAGTTTGCCCGGCTTGATTTGATTTCTTCTCTGCTCTTCCCTCTCTGTGTTCTTGGCTATTTCTGGATCGCAGTGACATGTGGGTTGTACTCCAAGCCATCTTGGCTACCCTAGACCCACGAGCGGTTTTGTTACTCTCTCAGATTTGGTTTTGGGCGTTCTCAATGAAATCTAGTCAAACTCTCATTTTGGTTGCTAAGTTTTCAATTAAAGATCAGAGCAACCTCTTGAGGCCCTAACCATGTTATTTGCAAAGTTTTATGGCCAGTTGAACTCTTAATCGAAAGTTATTTGAAGTCTGGTTCTTGTGATCGTGCGCTTCGCTGGCCTCCTCTGTTTTGCCGAGAAGCTTAGACCACATTATATTCTTCGACCGCTTCTCTTTCGACCGGTCAAGACTAAGATCGTTTGTTTTCATTCGCACTGGTTTCCAATTGCTTGATGGTCGTAGATCTCGTGGTCGTGTGCCCCCACTCTCTTACGAGTTGTTTTACGACCGCAGTTGGTTACAGGTGATAGTCGGTCTTCGACCACGATGATCGTTCGACCATGCCATTGGCTTACGACCACGTCGGTTCCGACCGCACTCATTTTTTGATCTCATTTATCTTGATATTGGTGGTTATCGACTACAGTGAATTCTGTTTGATCGTCGATTTCCTACCAATTTGTTCTTCGGTCGAGTGGTCAAATTTACGACCACTGTGCAAGCTATCGACCACGTTGTTGGGCTTATGACCACAGTGTAAGCTTCAATCACGTTGTCGATTTGGGTTTGATTTCTCGATGCTACTGCTTGCTGTGACATGTGGGATAATGCTCAGAGTTATTTTCGCTACTCTCTTTTCACGAGCAAAAGATCATGCATCGTTCTTGTTTTCAGTTCTGTTGGTCGTACACCTCCTCTGGTATTTGTAGTCGTTTACGACCACACCTACTTTCTATCGCTCAATGATTCTAAGTCATATGGTCGCTCGACTTCTCTGCAATCTCTTATTGTTCGCAAATGCACGGACATCGACTACCGTGGTGTCAACCACACAATGGTCTTTGACCACGTAGTCTGAGAAAACGTCGGTCTTCGACAACACTAGCGTTTTGACCACGTTGGTGTCGACTATGTAGGTTTCGACCACGGTCATTCCGACCATGTTGGTTTTGACCACGTTGGTTTCGACCACGTTGGCTTCGATCACGTTGGCTTCGACCACATTGGTTCAACCACGTTGGCTTCGACCACGTTGGCTCGACCACGTTGGTTTCGACCATGTTGGCTCGACCACGTTGGCTCGACCACGTTGGCTTCGACCACGTTGGCTCGACCACGTTGGCTAGACCACGTTGGCTCGACCACCTTAGTTTCGACCACGTTGGCTCGACCACCTTGGCTTGACCATCTTGGCTTTGACAACGTTGGCTCGACCACGTTAGTTCGACCACGTTAGTTCGACCATGTTGGCTTCGACCACGTTGGCTTCGACCATGCTGGTTCGACCACAAACCAGCTGGTTCGACCACGCTGGTTTCGACCACGCTGTCAGTTTCGACCACGTTGTCGATTTCGACCACTAGTCGGTTTCGACCACGTAGTCGGTTTCGACCACGATGTTGGTTTTGACCACGTTGTCGGTCCCAACTACGTTGTCTGTTACGACCACCTTGTATCTCTGCTGAGTGGTCGTATTTGACCATGTTGTGCTTCCATCGAGTGGTCGTAATTCGACCACACAGTGCTCTGATCTGGTCGTACGATGGTCTATGTTCCTCTGTTTTCTAGTAGATCTCATATTCTAATCTTCATAGCTTTGTGGTTATTGGAGAAAAAGGAATATGTGAATATTTGGAGAAAAAATCTTTTGGCACCATTCAACCCCCCCCCCCCCAATCTGTTGCCTCATCCGGTTCTACAACCACATTCGCGTTTTCTCAGATATGAATATCAGATAAAATGGATTATCCATTACCATTTCCCACCTCTAGCTAAACCACATTGGATGGAAATCGTGGTAAAAGGTTATGAGCAAGATCCAGAATGTAACATAGTATAACTGGTACAGATGAGAAAGGATTTTCTCTGCGGGATGGAATAATCAAGTTTAAACGAAGGATCTGGCTAGGTAATCACAAAGAAGCTCATCAGGCTATTCTGCTAGCTCTTCATAATAGTGGAGTTGGGGGTCATTCGCAGCAACTTACCATAAGACCAAATCACTTTTTGCTTGGCATGGCCTTAAGAAGGATGTCCACTAGTATGTGGCTAATTGTGAGGTCTGTCAGCAAGCCAAATTGCCTGGGTTTTTACAACCCTTACCTGTTCCTTCGCAAGCAGTACAATTATTTTGGATTTTGTAGAAGAGCTTTGCCCAAGTTTCAACATTATGACACTATTCTGGTTGTGGTGGATAAGTTTTCAAAGTATGGGCATTTGATTCCTTTGGCCCATCGTTATACTACATTGTCAGTTGCTCAGTTGTTTATTAATCACAAATACAAACTACATGGGCTTCCTCAGATCATAATCTCTGACAGAGATAGGGTGTTTACTAGTGCTCTGTGGCAAGAGTTATTCAAATTAACAGACACTAAACTGAACATAAGCTCCTTTTATCCCCCTCAAAACAGATGGTCAAGACTGAAAGGCTTAACCAATACATAGAAACTTATTTGAGGTGTATGTGTCAGGCTTGTCCTGGGAAATGGTCTAAATGGCTGTCATTAGCAGAATACTGGTACAATACTTCTTATCATTCAGCTCTCAAGAAGAGACCATTTGAGGCCTTATATGGTCATCCACCAAGACATATTGGTATTTGTCCCACAACATGCTACAGATGTTAAGGACCTGGATCAATGGCTTCAGGACATGTCGGCTATTTCCCAAATTATCCAACAACACTTCTTGAGAGCTCAACAAAGGAGGAAAAATCAAGCGGACAAGAATCGATCAGAAAGAGAGATTAAGGTGGGAGATTGGGTATATCTTAAGTTACAACCATATGTTCAAATGTCAGTGGCAAAAAGGTCATCACAGAAGTTAAGCTTCAAGTATTTTCGGACCATACCAAGTTGTGAGAAGAATTGGCAAGGTGGCTTACAAATTGGATCTACCAGCATCAAGCCTCATTCATCCTGTCGTACATGTGTCACAGCTTAAAATGGCAGTTCGACCACCTGAGCGGATAGGTGATGATTCATCTATCCATTATCCATTGCTCAATGTCTGCTGAAGCTGTTAAACCTCAAAATCTTCTTGCAAGCAAATTGGTCAGAGTTGGAAATGTTGGTGTACCTTATGTTCAGGGTTTAGGGTTTAGAGTTAGTAGTTGTAGGTCCATTCTCCTTTAACTGTCATATTTTCTTAACTTCTCATCATTCTCTATTTTCCAACCGATCAAAGTAACTCTCTTCTATAACACGATTTTCTATACATTCAATAAATTCCATTGTAACACACGAGTACGTAATTAGTCATAACAAAATTGCCAACAACTTCCTCTATTCCCAATTCCCCTCTAGATTCTCTCAATTCCAAAGCTATTGGTCCTCTATTACTGTTGCACCGTGGCACCGTGCATCGTGCAACCGCCGTGCGGCCTAGGCGTAGCTCAACGTCTCAACCCACCGAAGGCCCGGTTCCGTAACAAGTAACACAAAGTCCCACTCATAGAACCACGATGACAAACATGAAAAAACAATCTATATATTGCATATCGAACTGTTTACACAAATACGAAAAAACAATCTACGGATGAATACCCTATCAACCTGGGATCAATGCATTGAATTTTATGGTACACTCATACACGAGATGACAACACTACTGGTGAGCTAACCGAGCAGACCTTGGCCTCGCAGAGTGGCCAACATGGCCCTGGAACATGGACGTGTGTCAGATGCTGCTGCTACGCAAAACGCAGCACTGTGTGTGTAAGGGTGACGCGCAATCTACTTGTTTATTTCCGCCTATACCGACTCGTCTTTATTTGTCAAATTCCTGAACAGTTTCAGCAATAACATTTTGTGTCATATCAGAAGAACTTTTCGTAGTCTTGAGGTGGCTGGTCCCAAACCTCCATAAAACCTGAGATCATAAAAACAAAATAAGAAAAAGCATCTCAGTGTGGGGGGAAATAAGATAAAAGGCTAGGTGTTGACGATTTGTGGAAACCTATGGGTCACATATCTGGCAATTGACAACTCTTCAGTGTGTGTGAGCTTACTGGAAAATGGTGCGACCCAAACCACCCAGACACAGCTCAAAGTATAAAGCAAAATCATATGATACGACACCCCTTTTCCAATTTTGCAGTTTAACTTTTAGAGCAGGAGGCCGTACAGATAGTTATGCTTTGCACGATTAGAGTGAACATGGACACCCTACATATCAGCATTTCCACAGACCTATCAATCTGCACTAAAATTAAACAATTCCAAAAGCCCTATATTGCATGGATTTGTGCAGAATCTGGAATATAGTGACCAAATAATACAATGCAGGTTAGCTTATGAACTGAACCATTGTGCCTGTCAGTTGTCGCACTTGTTTTCTCATTGTGTAAGTTTAGAAATTTAAGCTAAGGAATATCTTTTATAGTGTAGGAGAAGGGTCCCCGCGCCACCTCGGATCCACGGCTACCTCGGAGTGACGGCACCCGTCGAGAGGACTACCCCAAGCCAAGTCCCCGGGTCGTCCCCTGAGGGGTCCGGGGTCAACCCCAGGCGAGGTATGCAAGGTCGATCCCGGAGGGGTCTGGGGCCAACACCGGGCGAGGGTTTGGAGTCAACCCCAGGCGAGGTGCACAAGGTCGACCCAGGAGGGGTCCGGGGCAACCCCAGGCGAGATGTGCAAGGTCGGCCTCGGAAGAGTCCAGGGCCAATCCCGAGGGTCTCAGACATAGCGAGGCCCGTGCGGAACAAATGACGTAATAGCCCTAGGAATGAACTAGACCCCAAGGGCAAATTTGTAATTTCACTCGCCCTCCTCTCTCTCTCTATAAATATAACCCCTTGTAATGGGAGAGGGGAGGCCATTTGTAACCCTAGAACACTCATATTGAATACGCTTGGTGCTTGTGTTCTTCTTGAGTCCCTTTGCATCCCCAGCGATCTCTGTATCCGACCAGGGATCCCTCTAAGTTTACTATCCAAATTCGTACAGACGACTTGAAGTCTTTTAAGTTTTCAGCAGCCTTTTAAAACCAATAGGGCAAAGACATAAATAACATAATCGTAGAAATACTTAAGTGAAGAAGCAGAAAAGTAATCTCAATTACCAATATCGCTAAGAGAACCATATATTGGATCATCCATGACAGTGATGCCCTGCAAGAACAAAAAAATGTAAGTAGTCCATTACTCATGAAAGACATGGCACGATGATGACTCCACAAAATTTTATTGCGACTTATAAGCCCTATGTGATGACTACAAATACCAGGAAACCTCACCTCTGAATCATTTAGGCATATCCCAGCATGAAGGTCTGTTCGTATTGGTTGGTAGCATGGCATATCAGCACCAAGGTAATCTGAAATCGCAAGATTATAGCCTTCTTGGATACCAGGAAGAACTTCGGTGTTCACAGTAGGGTTCACAATGTTTTCCATGCTAGAATATATCATCTCGCTTCTGATTGACAGTAGATTGTATTAGTACGCAAAAAGAAATGCAACAAATGATACAAGGTATGTAACCAGCAGCAACAATGGATAAATAAATATATCAAGAAAACTTAATGAACAGCAGTCGACTTATGCATAGATTGACGAGACCGCTGAGATGGTTGCCCCATGTTGCCGGCAGACTATGCAGATATACTTGAGGCTTAGTCCCTATAATTACATAGAAAGACAATAGCCAATCCATCTTCAACATCACTATGGTATAGTCCTATAATCCAAAGACAAGCTAACAGAACTCTGTAACAAGTCTAGTTTAAAAAGCATTGATCTTGAGCGTTAAAAATTTGTTACTTTTTTTTCTCTGAATTACTTCAAGTTCCAGAAGCTACAAATGAGTTTCATGTTTTTCTTGACTGCAAACACAATATATCATTATCTTGACGCCGTGAACATAAAAATGCATATCTTGCTGTTGCTGATTTACCAAGATGGCAAGATTTGCCAGGAATCAGCCAAAAAATGAGTAGTGACAGGATAGCTTGCGACCTATTTACCTCTCGCAGTGTTTTGTCTACTACTGGATCAGCTTACCGTTGATAACTGGCTACACAAAACTGGTCACCTAAAGTTAACTAGTCCAAGAAAAGTTTCTTAAAGGCCAGCCCCTGTATCATCAATCCATAATGTCAAAAGGAAAACGAGACATTCACTACATATCTATCAGCAGAATGAAATGGCAGATAAGTGAGAGGTGAAAGGAACTCACTTTGCTTTTGAAGTATCACAAGCACTAGCTTCAATTGGTGAGTCACCTTCGATATCAATAACTTGAACTGCCTTAGTGTTCAATGGAAATTGGGCATACCCATGGGTATTACTTGCATTGTTACCAACAGTTGTTCCAAAATCTATTTGTTGCTGATTTTGTGCCTCCATTGAACATCCAGCAGTGGAGCGTTGGCCCAAACCAGGATCATTTCGTGTCTCAGCAACCTCTGGGCTACCAACCAGGTTGAGATCACAAATTTTAAATGAGCTTGATTGACCAAGATTTTCCTCTTCCATTGTGGCTGAAGCTTCAGCTCCGATATTAGGTGATAACTCCACACCAACTGCTTTCCCTTTATCAGTTGAATCAATCAAGTCTTCATCTTGTGGCGGTGTATCAATATTGTAAATTGGTATTCCTACCTCAACTTGCAGCTTCAAGCTATTCTGATGAGCCAGTGTAGGAGATAGTCCATTGTGCTCCTTGGTTTCCTGAAATGTGTAATGGTGTGCAATGTTATTCTGTTCTTTCATATCTTCTGTTTCAATTTGTGTTTCCTTTTCTTGGAATCTCACCTGTTCCACCATTTGATTGCAAGCAGTGCTGGGGTCAGTATGTTCTAGGCAGACACGGTCATCTTTATTGTCTGCCTGCACGTTAGTCAAGGAGCTATCATTTGCTGCTTCATCAATAGCCATCTGAGGCACTTCTTCAGAGGAAATCAGATCAACCTGTTCAGCTACTGCAATTTCTCTATGGGGTGGTGCTCTATTCCTGTGTGCAAGTATTGACCGTGGTCTTGTCGGGACTCTAGTAAAACTACAATAGCTCAGCAAATTCTTACAATCATCACGCAAACTATTATCCACACTTGACACCTTCTCATCTTCAAACTTGTCATCCAAAGTCTCGTCATCTTCAACCTTCTCGTTCAAAACAATACTATCATCAGGCTTCTCACCTGAAACCTTGTCATCTGAGGGCACTGGTGAATGTTTTGTCTCTGCCTCCTCATCAACACTAGACGAAGCGTTATTACTATTACTCTCACTGTTCATCCCTTGCTCCACCACCTCTGAATTAGACACCTTACTATCCTCCTGCATCTTATTCGTCTCGTTCTCATCCTCCATCTCTTGCAGAGCATCAGCATCCTTCCTGACATTGACGTTAGAGCTCACCTTTGACCCAGTATCTTCCAGCTCCGATTCCCCCATGGCCTCCGCCTTCGATGATGGCCCCTCCCCGGCCACCCCCGACACGCTACTCCCAACCTCATCAATCCCCCCACTGCCTCGCCGCTCCCTCCTATACCCAGGAGCCCCATCGTCATCCTCATCATCATAACTCCGGCTATCCGAATAGCCCCTACTAGTCCTCTCCCTGTCCCTCCCCCAATCCGAATACCTGTTGTAAGCCCCAAACTTCCTCTTCCCCATTCCATTGTGGTTTCTGTTGTTACTGCTATTGTAATCGCCACCACGGTAACACCGCGAACGGGGGTTAAGATTGCTGTACTCATCATCAAACCACCGGCGGCCATTCCGGGCATCATAGAACGCCGGGGCGTCCTGCCCCGGTGGCAGCGGAGGCGGAGGCGGCAGCTGGCCCCATCCCACGCTACCTACGCCAACGCCGCGGCGCTGCAGGGAGGCCGGCGGGAGCACGCCCTTCGCCACCAGGTACTCGGCGGCGAGGCGGCCGGCCACCATGAGCACCACGTACTTGTGCTGCGGCGGCGGTGGAGGCAGCGCGGCCGCCCGAAGCGGAGGCGGCGGAGGAGCTGGTAGATGCTGCGACGGGTAGAACTGCTTGTGGCCGCGGCTGTAGGCGCCGCCGCGCGCGTACGGCGGCATGCGGCTGCGGCTGCCGCCGTGGTGGTACTGCATCCGGGAGTGGTCGAATCGCGGCGGCAAGCTCACGCATTGCTGCTCCCAATCCATCCGAGGGAGCAGATGCAACACGAGAGAGATCACGCAAACGAAATTGTAAACGAAGAAAAATGAGAAATTCTGCGTGCGAATCGGAACTTACGGGTGGGCGGCGTCGGCGGCGGCGGCGGGGAGCCGGACCATCGGGGCCGCGTCAAATCTGGTCGGGAATTGGGATTTCCGAATTCCAAATTTCGTTGTTAGTTTCTGACAAAAGGGAGGAAAATTTGAGATGAATTTCTGAGACGTTTCATAGTCAAGAAGTAAATTTTCCTTTTTCTTGTTTTTCTTTTTTTGCTGCTTGGTCGCTTCGGTGGGAGAGGAACGTACACGCGGGTGCCTCATCTGCATGGTGGAGATCGCGTTTGTTGATCGAGTGACATGTGGGGCAGAGAAGTGTGGGGTCGACCTGTCATTGAGTGTGTGATCCATTCGTGTGCAAATTGGGCTCCGATTTTGGGTTAGGCTGGACGAGAAAATTGATGATTTGCCATCTGCAAGAATGGGGCACTTTTGCCATTTTTAACGTTAGCTTCGCAAAAATGTCATATAATACATTAATCCCTTTATTAGTATGCCATTTCATTCCTTTAATTTTTTTTTCTTTTTTTAATTTTAAAAACTGAAAAAGATTCTACACTTTACACTTGCTAAAGAACATTTGGCTCCCACTCGTCACAACCAACGGGGAACAGGACGAATTCCCCCGTCGTCTAGTAGCAAGCCGCGCCCCCGGGCGAACAAAGCACCGGATCCCGATGGAGAGCTGGGTCCGCGCGGTCGTGGAGGCCATCCACTCCTCTCGCACCCAAGCCGTCATCTACCTCGCCGGCGGCGCCTCCCAGGTACCACCTCCACCACCCCCCGTCTCCGCTGCCTCCCGCAAATTTTTGTAATCGGCGGACGCCAACTGTTCGACGCCTCGACTAAACGGGAACCCGACTCGCCGCAGGCGGTCGGCTGGCTCCTGTCCGTGCCCGGCGCGTCCTGCACCGTCCTCGAGGTCGTCGTGCCCTACTGCAGGCCCTCCATGGCGCAGCTCCTCGGCAAGGTAAACCCATCGACACCCAAATCGCTCTTCGTTGAACCAGCTAGTGCACGTTTGTTAAACAGTTGACTGATTCTGAGCGTGAGTAAATTGGGTTGAAGAAAACAAAGGGACATATGGAGGGAAGTGAATTATTCCTTGGATGATATTGTTTGTAGTTTGTACTGACAATGCGTTGATCTCATGTTCAGATGCCCTTGCAATTCACCAGCAAGCAGGCCTCAGAGGACATGGCATTAGCCGCGTACAATCGAGCACTCAAGCTTTCTGGACCGGGTCTGTGGGGCTTTTAACTTTGCTACTTTGTGTCATTGCGCGCATGAATTTGCAGTTTGCACTTAACACCATCTAATTCCTACAAGAAAACAATTAGCCAGGGGTAGAAGGGTCTTTTTCAGTCCCTAAAATTAGAAAAAGAAAAAGAAAATGAATTAAAGGGATGAAATGGCATACTAATCAAGGGATTAATGTACTATATGGTATTTTTGCGAAGCCAACGTTGAGAGTGGCAAAAGTGTGAAGCCCATTCTTGAAGATGGCAAATCATCAATTTTCTCTAGGCTGGACACCATTAGGCTGAAATTGCTCTGATTCTTAGTTTAGCTTTTTCTGATATATTTAATTAAAAAATAAAAAAACCTATTATACCTTCACTGATAACGGAAAGAAAAAAAAAGACACGTTAAAAAACTAATATGTCACAAATTGCTTTTGATTTGTGGAGAGATACTATGCTAGGCAGTGTCTATCCGTGGGCCGGATAACAGGCTGTACATACAGAAATGCTGAAGCAGCAATGGAAAATAAGTAATGGTGATACAGTCTATTTTTGTATTACTACGAAATCCATGCATTGTAATAGGATCCAAAGTCTTAAGTTTCCTAACCTTTTTTTGCATTGCCCAATGCTACTATGTAAACTCTGCCCAGAGATGTAGAATTACCATAGAAATTTAGGGGGTGTGTTTGGTCCGTGGATGAAGGTTGTATCGTATATCCTGACTGAGTGGATGCAGGCTGAATGAAATCGTATTTCAGAAAAAGAAGATGTTTGGTGAGGTTGCATGAGCGGATGCAAAAAAACTGAGATGTTGTTTGGTTGCTTGTATGAGCGGATGCAGTCTACCAAACCTGAGACGCTGACACGTGGGACCGCATAAGATACACTGCATCAACCCATTCAGGATGGCCAGTGAAGCTCATTTTGAGTGTATCCACCCATCCAGGATGAGGGCGTATTTTTGCATCCGTTCATGCAGACTGCATCCACTTATACAGGCAACCAAACAGGCTTTTTCTTAGATTATACGGATCCACCCAGCCAGGACGAAGGAGATTCAGGGGAGACGTGACGGTGAGAGGGGAGTGACGTCAGGTGAGTCAGCGGCCGCGAGACTGGAGGCGAGGAGAGGCGAGTTCACGACGGGTAAGGACACCCCGTGTGGAGTGGATGAGCGCGTGCTGGACCATATCGTTCACCTGGGGTGTGTTTGGTTGCTTTTGGGTAGTGGGATCGTATATCTTGGATGAGGGGAAGCTGGATGAGGAGAGCCGTATTTTGAAAAAGAAGAGTGTTTGGTTCGATGTATCTGTGGATACAGACTGAATGAGTATGTGATTGGTAGGCTGTATATGAAGGTCTTGCTCGACTCCCTCGGTCCTGGACGGGCAAATTCGGTCGAAATGGCCTTCACTCCCGGTCCCGGATGAGACCGTATACGGGGACGAGCGGATCCAGGCTTCCACAGTAAATTCGTCCAACCAAACACCCGAATTTTTCGCAATATACGATGGAGCTGGGATTCGGCCGTCCATATTCAGCAAACCAAACATACCCCTGATTTCATCGAACACAGTATTCGGCATCTCGTGTGAATATTCTCCAGATCAGTATCACCCCATCCAGGACGACCTGGTTTTATTCACTAATCCAAATACAGGAATGAGTGTATATCTAGAACCATCCCATCCTATTTCTGCATGGTTTACCCAACCAAACACTTCCTAATAAGATATGGACACTAGCAGACCCACCTATAGAATTGAATCGCATGCGCTGATGAGTTCACCAAAAAAAACTTATGCCCCTAAACAAAGATGGTCGATACATTTATACTACTTCAGTAGATAGGTTCATATGGTAGGACAAAAGACAGTTATGCTCCTTTCAACAGTTATCCTCCTTTCTTGCGTTAATTGGATAGTTTGGAACAAAAGCTTTGCATGACAAACGAAACAAAACACCTGTGACATCTCGGCCCATATAAAGTTAGGTCTATGTGTGGTCTATAAGTATGTATGAATGAGTGTTGAGTTTAGTACTAACTTGCTAATGTAGAGAGATAAGCATCAACATGTAAATGGTAGCAACCTTGAATTAATCGTTTTACGTGAAGCGAAAACGAAAGTATAAGCAGATTGCTAGTGTGCGTGATTTATCCAGAATAGGATTAGATCTAAGTCGGTTTTGACCTAGATGTTACAGCACCAATAAGCGAATGGTATTGACAGAGCTAAGGACAATGACCAAGTGTTGACCTTGACATGTTCAGACAAACAAAAAAAACTCTCCTTTCCTATAAATTCTAGATTGCTGTCATTACGGTGGTCAGCAAGAGAGAGAAAGAGATGAGTTATTCAACAGCATGGCAGCCTCCTCTCTCACCATGGCGTTTCATTCTGCAAGCCAACTCATTCTATCATACACTGATCGAGTTGTACACATATAGTTGAGTTCATCTCATGAGCTCAATGTACTCAGGTCTCAAGATTGCACAAGCAACACAAGAACGCCAAAGATCATAGCACACTGGCCCAAGAACCGCCATGCATGCACCACTCGGAGCCTCGGGATCACCAGCTCACTGCAGAATCCCGCTCCTCTTGTAGCAGAGCAGCGCGATGAGGTACAGCGCGACGCTGCCGCCGACGATGCCGGAGGTGGTCTGCCAGAACACGTTGACGGGGGCGTCGTACAGGGGGATGTGGATGTTTATGCCGAACACCCCCGTCACGGCGATGGCGCAGCTGATCACCAGCGTGCCCGTGGAGAGCATGATCCCCATCTGCAGCAGCTGGTTCTGCTTGTCGTCCAGCATGATGTTGATGTAGTCCTCCGTGTCGTCCACGTACTCCCGCAGCTGCTCCAATTCCATCGATCAGAGGCGTTAAGAACAGGGGAACAGATGAGGAGAGTTTTCACAGGAGAACATAGTCAACATACAGTGGAAAGTTTGTTCAGGGTGCCATCGATCTGTACGAAGTAGGCTTCCAGTAAGATCTCCAGCTCGTCGATGTTGGGGCTGAAGCCTATGAAGGTCTCGTTGCCGCCTGCAGACGCTTTGCCTTCTTCGACTTCCTCGTCCCTGCGCATTCAGACACGTATATCATGCGAAAACGATAAACAGATGTATTTCTGATAGAAGGCTGAGGTATTGTTCTCTGAATTCTGATGATGATTTGCTATTGTCCTTGTTCATGTCGTTATATGGCTGATGAAATGCCAACTTATGGAAGAAAATGCTAGCTCGACGTGACCAGCATTCAGTACCTCTCTTCGTCAAATTCGCTCGGTTCTTTCCCAATATCAAATCTTGATGATTGGCCAGCTGCTTGGTATGCTAGTTTCTCCGTTAAGTGCATGTCTGCCATGTCCATGCCGTCATCTAGCAAATGTTCCAGTTCATCCCTAACCTGCCAAAAGATACATGGAAATGGCACTTGAGTTCTTCAAAACTAGCCAAAATGTTCTGACATAATCATACAAAATGTTCACAAATATTTGTAAAACTATCGTGGAACGATATCGAAGTCATCCATCTCACTGAGAACTTGTGCGGCTAGCAGCAAAACAGAGTTGACCAGCAACATACCTTCTGAACTCGCCCAGAAATAGCGACCAATCGACTCTTTATTTGCCTTACACGCTCAAGATTGAGAGTGCTGACTTTGGAGGTGAGTTCGTCTAAAGCTGGGTATGCCTCTTTCTCCAATGTGGAAGTCTGATGCAATACATCAAGCAATTTTTCAGGTACTGCATTCTGATACAAAATTGCTTAGAAGCTTCATATGTAAATGCCCATTCTTTAGCATAGAAATGCGTTCATCTTCTTCACATTGTTCTCAAAAAGGGGAAAGGGTTAGATATTTAATTGAACATCAACAATTAAACAAAATCATACTATCGATCATCTCAATCAACCATTAAAGTCTGAATAGCACGTTCACTCAAAAGGTTCACTAAGAAGGGTATGGCACTCAAGACAATAGTCTGTGAAATATATAAAGCCATTTTTTCTGAAGGGGATATAACAGAAAAGATATTTTGAAAAACACAGTGATATTAGACATCCATCTGAGCGTTAAAAGATCACATGCCATACCTAGAAAGAATTAATGTGGAAAGTACTCCAACAGATCTACAGTTCATATATATGTCAAAACCTAATAAAGTGCCAAACTTTTGATGGCTTGCGAATGGAAGAAAGCAGCCACAAAACCACTACTCAGGTAGGATTCAAGATGCAACACAAGAGACTGCATGTTGTGTGTGCATTGTGTTAATGAAAGACTAGGAACTGGCCCTTTATTTGACATAATTGGAGTTGCAAGATCACAATGATTCAGAAGAGAACTCCCAAAATGCACAACAAAATCTACTTTTACAATCCTTCCTTCAATATACCCTCCTTTCACATCAACATAATCAAACTTATTTTTATCGTACACTAACGGTCCTTTAGGGCCACGGTCTATCGAACTTTTACATAGTAGTGTATATTAGGCCAGAGATATTAAAACTGAGCTATGATATTACTTGTTGGATCGTATGAAAATTCTCATCCCAAAAAACTAACTTATGAGGTAAAAGACTCTCTAACTTTTAAGTTACATCTTTATCCTCTCACAACTAATATCAGACTATTCCAACACAAAGAAAACTGAGAGGCCACCGCGATCTCAATTCTCAAACAGAACGAATCAAGATAGCACTGCAACTAGAGCATGGACAGTGCGGCAGATAACTACCTCATGTTCAAGGGACTTGCACGCGAACTCGAGGCAGACCTCGAGGGCCCTGAACTCAAACGGTAGAGCCTTGTCACTTCCCAACGCTTGCCCATCCTTGGTGATGCCTCCCCTGCCGCGGCTCGACGGTGAGACACTCCCATCCTTCCCTGCCTCACCATCCTTTCACCAAAAAGAACGAAACTTTCGTAAGCAAACGGTCCAAGAAACGACCAAGAAAGCTGTCCAAGAGGCGGACGGAGACGACAGGCACCTGCGGCGAGAGCGAGGATGCGGGGACAGGGGAGGCGGTGGGGGTGGAGGCGAGGCGGGCGCGGAGCTCCCGGACTAGCGGCGCGACGGCCGGGTCGCGCGGCGCGGGGACGAGCACCTCGGACGCGGTGATGACGGCGCGGACGCGCTCCAGGTTGACCACCACGGCGCGCTCGCGGCCCATGATGCTGGACGGGTACGACAGCGCCGGGTCGAGCGCGCGGAGGTCGCGCGGCGGGAGCCCCGTCCGCCGCATCAGCTGGTGCTTCCCGACCTCCTCCACCCGCCACGCCCCCGCGCCAGACACCGCCGCCCACTCCCCCGCCGCCGCCCCGGCCGCAGCGTGCCTCCGCCGCGCCGTGGACGAAGACATGGCCACGGCGGTCTCCCCCTGGCGCGCTTTGCATCCGGGGCGTGGGCGGTCGCGGTTATGTATCCATGCGCGCGTCGCGTCGCGTCGTGGCGTGGGCGCTGCTGCTGCTCGGGCGGCCGCATGTGGTGACGACACGGGCGAGGGAACATATGTACGTACGTACGCGCGCGCCGAGGAAAAAAACGGAAGCCAACAAACCGCGAGGCCGAGGTGAGGTCAACGAATCGTCCTGCGGCTGCGGTCCACTCACTGCCATGTGGGGCCCGTTGTCTTTTATTGAATCGGGACGTGGGCCCCGCATGGCAGGCTTGTTCCGGTGTGGGCATTCTCTGCTTCTCTCCGCTGTTGCCGTGTTGCGTAGCTGTTGGCCGATTCTTCCAGGAGAAGAACACTTCTATCTGGCGCCAAGCTAGAGCACTGCTATAGGAAAAAATAATTCTTCTCCTCGCAAATCGTTAGAACAACTACTGGCATACTAGCACTGCTATAGACAAAAAATAATTCTTCTCCTTGCAAATCGTTAGAACAACTACTGGTATACTATGGGTGCGTGCTTTTTTGGTTGCGCCTAATGAGGCTCATAACTTTTGACACTAGCACAAACACTTGTGTGAACGAATAGAATACCGTAAATCGTTTCAAAAAGATTATCCCAATAAATCACTTTAAAACAGTAATTGAGAAGCCATCCCATTTATTTGTTCGGAGGAAACCATAAGCCATATAAGTCATGACATGCTCTTTTAGCTTATTTCAGATTATGGTTTATAACTTCTCTCGAATAAACAAATAAAACGGTTTCTCTACTGTCGTTTCGATGCGGCTTATCAGGACAGTTTTTTAGAAGCGGCTTATCGGTTTTCGGTTCGTTTACACGAATATTCGCACTAAGGCAAAAAAATTATAAACCGTAGTTTTAAAAAAACAGACCTATTATGAAAAGAACTGAGCCTATATAGGTTTTGACCCCACGAGTCAGTGACTAACGCATAGGTGAGGGTAACCGATTATGCATAAGAAATTGTAGCTACGCGGAGCACTTAGGGGGGATTTAACATATGCAATGTGCAAACTTATGCTAATTTCATACCTTATTCTTTTATGTAGGTGTGATTTCATATAGCGAGGACCGGTCAGAACATTCCGGCAGAATGATTAACTTACGAAAGGTACGAGAGGGAGATGCTAAAGAAATCCGGCGATTTGGACGGCATTCGGGGGCGTTTATATCCCCGCGGTGTTGTTTCCAACGTAGCGTTTTTTTTTTGTTTCGTTCCGTTCAGAGGCGGCAGCTTTGTTGCAAGAGGACACACCGATGGAGGCAAGAAAGTGATCTCTGAATCAGTGAATCTGATAAGACTGATACACTGGGACGTCGCAACGTGGGCTGGTTGAAACAAAACTCATCCAGTTTTGTGAAGGATTTGGTTTACCATCATTTTGTGCTGTATCAGTGGAGCACTTGGGAGATTCTTGGGTGTGGGTGTTGCTTGCTGCAGGAACCTTGTTCCCTGAAGAATGAAGATTCAGACATTCCAGTTGTAGCAGTCGTGCATGGTGTAGGGACAGCTAAGTTTTTGTCCATCCAATTTGGGCTCCAAAGAATGACGACAGTGACCGAGGATATGATCACTTTGCTTAGCACACCAGTAATCTAAAGTTTGCTCGGTGAAATATATAATTATTAGGAACCAGCCTAGTTGAACTAGAACATTATTTTACATCATCAAATTAGAACCTTACGTACAGCCTTGAAGAGCTGGGAAATTAAATGGGTACAAATGCACACCGCTACAAGGCAAAGTCTGAATTTGTATACCTGGTTAAAACCGTCTTATTTGGGCCCCTCTAGTTCCCCGAAGGCTGATACTGACACAACTGTACAGATGAACAGCAATAGCAGCAACGACTGTCACAATCTACGTTAGCAAAATTGTTCTGGACTTCATTATAAATGCACTATCCAAGGATGATTGGATGGTTCTCTTCGTATTAGATTATAAAAGCTACTTTTTTATGGTAAATAACTTTTTTTTATAATATCTAGCTTTCAAATAAGGTATTTTTTTAAGACTATACACTGTAGTGATTTCATTTATATCTATCAAAATCACACGCGAATGTCTCTTTCTGCGAGCTTTTCTACAAGTTATTACTATTTATAACCCAAAACCAAAAAGCAAAGCTAAAAACCAATATGAATGAGCCCAAAGTACGTAGCAACCACTTGTCACATGTAACACAAACCGTGAGGAATTATACAAGGAGGGAGGTGTGCGGATGTTAATGCTCCAAGAACCCAGCGATTACAATGGTGACGGTCCTCAGCTTTTACAGGAGTAC
The DNA here is from genome assembly GCA_036346575.1 of Dendrocalamus sinicus. Classification (NCBI taxonomy): domain Eukaryota; kingdom Viridiplantae; phylum Streptophyta; class Magnoliopsida; order Poales; family Poaceae; genus Dendrocalamus; species Dendrocalamus sinicus. Next base: position 18,275,503 of record CM070650.1, read on the forward strand.
TACAAAAAAGCTAATACTAGATATCACATCATAGACGGTTACTTAAAATGTCAGTATTAAATAAAATCACAGACGGTTTTGGTTTATATATCGTCTGTGTTGCTGTCAGCGCTAAAAATCGTTTGTGAAGATGTAATATCACAGATGGCTCATGGTGTCACCGTCAAGTTCAATCAGTATCATCTTTAGTACGATATTCATGACTGTGTTTTCACGATGAACTTCGAGAACTTATTCTTTCTCTTTAACATCGACGTCTCACTCATTCGATGTTGGACATTGTAAGTATGTACAATCACGGTTTACATTTATGTAATATCGAAATGTCATACATAACTCATTACTTTTGTATGTGTGTACACACACATGGTGACTGAAGCCAGATTGACGAAATCACCGATGTGTTTTCTCGACCTACACTTGATCTCTGTGCATATCATCAACGAGAATGCATCCTTCATCGAGTGTTACATGACGACGACATTCGTGGCTCACCACAACAAGAAATTAATACTTATACTCTACAACCAGGGGTAAGTTCTGCACTAGTGTTTATATTTGTTAATTTGTAATTTATAACCAACACGAACTTAAATTTAATGACCATGACGACATATCTGTATAGATTCCACTGAATTCTAATTGTAATTGTACCAAAATGAAACATGATAATATATCTTAATTTCCTAAAGAGGACCAAAACTGACTTTACAGTTATCCAACAATTAATCGATAGGTAAACATATTTTCTCTATAAATAACTATATTGTAGTCTTCTTTTCTTTCTAATAACTAAGATTAACATTTTAGAATCACCTAAGTCGTTCGCTAAATTCGTTGTTCTATACGGAATTTCAAGGGGAGATCGGACAAGAGAAGCTCTCGTGCAGATTTGAAAAGGCGAAACGGCGCGCCATGTGGTGATAGTAACATACTGGTTGACATCTAGCCTCAGTCTGATGACCATCTAGCTTCAATCTGATAGACCGGAGAACTCCAAAACCCTCGTGGAGATTGCTATACAGTACTATAAGTTTTTTTGGGTTATGAGTCCTCCAATTGATCACCTTTCGACCTTCGTCAAGATTCATGCTCCGTCGACAGTGGTGACATCTCCAGCGAGTAAGAGCTCGGATTCACCCGACTTAAAAAAGAGTTTGGGCTCACCATAATCCCACTCTGTATAGCAAGGAGGGGGAGGTGTGTTTGGTAGGATGGCGGAATCCTACAAGGATTACCATGAATCATGTGGCATCCTAAAATTGTTCATTAAAAATTTTTCGCAAGAACTTTCCGAATGCATCTTAAAGTGTTCGTCAGTTTTCCCAGGTTTTCATGGTTTTTTTTTACTTTGAGTTATTTGAGTTTTCCTCTTTTGAAAACCCCATTTCCCTATTTGTAAAATCCTGAAAACCCTGGAAGTTGTTCTTTTTGGGCCACCACTGAGTCCTCCCTTCTTGTTTAGCCCAGCCCGCAAACTATCTTTCGCAGCCCAGCCACTCGCTACCACTCCTTGTTCAGCCTACCTCCCCTCAGCCCGTTTGTGCCCGCCCATCTGCCTGCCACACGTCACGCGCGTAGCCCAGCTACAGAACACGCCCGCCTGGAAGCCGCCTCCGCCGCCAGTCCACGCCCCGCTACAGAGCTGCCGCCGTCTGTGCCAAAACGGCGACGCCGCAGGCCTGCAAGCCGCACCGAGCGTACACGCAGCTGCTTGCATGCGCTCTGTAATGACCTGAATTTTTCAAAAATTTGAAGTTTAATTGAATTTTTAAATTCTATTGCAAATTAGAGTTTTTGAACCTAATATACACTAATCTTCAGGCAAATTTTCACCAATCTTGATGCCATCTCCCTCCATCCAGCTATCCTCGCGCGTTTACTGTGCATCCGCCGAAAATATCCACCGCCGCCTCCACCTCCCGTCCGCTCTCGTGTCTTCCTCTCCCCTGCCACCTTGCCAGTCGCCACCTCACCCTTCGGGAGCCCTCCCGCCGCCTAAGGCCCAGTGCCCTTCCCGAACCGTCTTCCCGTGAGTCACACCGCCGCCATGGCCTCTCCTTGCGCCAAGCCGCCTCCAAGCTCATAGGAAAGCCAATGACCCTCCGACCTCCTCCCGACACACCGGTGAAGCTCCCCACCCACCTAATTCGTTTCGGTCTCTTTCATCGCCGGTAATGGCCGAAAATCCCTACGGTGCCCTAACTTTCAATTCTTGTACTCCGGCCAATGAGAGTACAATTCCTCTCTCGAGAGCACTCCCGAGCTCCCGTGAGCCTTCCCAAGCATTGCCTTGAGCCCCGAGCCCTCTACTTTCCTACCTCCGAGCTCCTCCGCCTGGCCATGGCACCTCACCGTGGCCGCCCAATCCGAGTCCCCCGAGCTTAGGCCAACCTTTCCATGACCTTAACCAAACCCTAAGGATGCTCGAGCACCGGTTTAATTGCTCCGGGAAGCTCCCAATTAGCACCAATTTCAAAATGGCCGTAAGAGGGGAAAAGTTCACCGCCGGTGAAAGCCACCTCCACCGGTCCTCCAACCACCAAAAATGGAGTCACCGTCTCGCCCCGAGTCCGTCTATACCGCCCACTGCCGCCGCAAGCCCTTCCACCGCTGCCGGTAGCCACCGCCTCCCTCCCCTGTTTTGCGCACGCGCGCACTCGCCTGAGGAGGAAGAAGAACAGTGCCGTTCGGCACTGTTCCTCCGACCCGGCCCACCCGACTTGGCCTGAGCAAGCCGACTCCGCCGCACCAGCGCGCCCGCCCGGGCCGGGTTGAGTTGGCTGCGCCGAACCGCCTCGCCCGAGCCCAAGCAAAAGTGACGCCGAGTCCGATGAATAGTGCGACCGAGCCCAAGGAATAGTACTTGACCCAAACCCAAAAATACATGTTTATACTCCCCGGATCCGTTTCGAGCCCACCAACCCATTTCTTAGCTCCAAATATTCATACCAAGCCTCCAAAAATCCCAAACCTATCTTATTTGAATTTTGGTGAATTTATTTTGTTATTTCCATTTCTGTATTCCTAGCTCAATATTCTGACTTCAAAAATAATTTCCAATTCTCCAAAATTAAATCTTATAAATTTAAGCTTCCCTTGGCCAATATAATTAAGCTTATTAAATCTCAATTCCCCGTAAATTTAAATTCATCCGTTTTCCCAAATTAAATCTCGACGAGACCCGCATCATCTAGTTCAAAGATCGACTATCTATTTCTAAGGGTCTAGCCCCTGCTCCCAAAATTTATCCGACCCAAGCTCAAAACCCTAATTCGGTCTGAACTTCTTTCGTTCACCGAAACCCTAATAACACCTAAGCCCTTGTAGTAGCTCAACCCTGTCTACACCCTGTCCACCCTCGCTCTACCACTAAGGTCCTAAACAACCTTGAGAAATATTCTAACTCAAGAATCCGACACCATCCATACACTCTAGCATTCGGCGAAATCCATACAATGCCTTTTTGCATTGTCGATTATCCTCAAACCATAGCCTAAGTTCAATCCCGTTAAGCCAAACTCTTCACCACCTAAGCCCTGGCACCCCGCCTATTTTCTTGACGTCCTTTTGGATTGTGTGTTTATATTTTGTTCCCAGCTTGCATTCTGCAAAGCAGGAACTAATGTATGTTCATTTTTCTACGCTAGTACTCGGATCACGCGAGTTGGTCAACAGAAGGACTACAAGAGCAGTTAAAGAAATCGATGCTCACCCCGAAGATAAAGCGAAGATAATCAGAGACTAAGGACCAAGAGGCAAGTCACATGTTTTTAATCATATTGAATCCCATTAAATTACATTATTTATTTAATGTATTTTCATTATTGATAGTTGCGAACTGATAATTGCTTAAAACAAAGATTTAGAATGGCATGCTATCTAGATAATCCTACCACCGATAAAGAGCCCTGTTTACCTTGATGGCCATATTCACCTTGACAACCTTAGTACGAATTAACATATGATATAAATGTATACAAGATCATTTCATTCAGTATGATACACTACTAAGTGACTCTGGCCGTTGGCCGGTAGGTTTGAAAAACCCGGATCTAGGGTAGGGTGGTATGGGACGCCGTGCCCTAGACCGGAAATGCTGGTGGGCAGTGTGGGGTAAAGGTGTTGCGCGAAATCGTGCGGCGGTTTCGCCCATTGCTGTACCCTTCAACGTGTCACACTACTAAGGTGTGAGCCGTGGGCTAGTAGAATTGAAAAACCCGGAGAGGGTAGGGTGGTATGGGACACCGCACCTAGGCCGGTGGTCTTTGGTGTGCAAGTTAGGGTAAAAATGGTGTGGAGGTCCGTGGAGGACTTCGCCCACCGCTTTACCTCGAGCCCGAGGTGCGGACCTCGGGAAAAGTATAAGGGCAAGAACCTTGTGCTAAGTAAAGACACGAGAATCGCCCAACCACAAGTGTTGATACGTCAACCCCGGTCTAGTAGCCGCTCAAGTTCGATTGAACCTCTGACGCGATCGGGAGGCACGTCTTGAGTCCATACGGAAGGGGTTGAGTAGGGCCGTATGGAAGTTGGGTATTTTATGTGAACAATCGACCGATCGATCGAACCTCGATCATGTGTTATGTGAGCCGCACAATAGTAGGTGAGATAAGTCGAGGTATTTTGAGCTTCTTGGTGTAAGTCGAGTGGCCTGGCTTATTGAGGAAGTCTACTAGGTAGAGGCTATATAAAGAATTGAGCAATGAAAGCCTTGTTTTCTTAATGTCGACGTGGAATTAAGAAATCTTGTGGGTAAAGCGGGCACTCTGCAGAGTGAAATAAATGGTATTCGAATACGCCGTGCTTCAGGTTAATGAAGCTGTGTTAATTGGGTGATTCCAAAAACAAGGCATAAGTAGTGTTTCTAATGTTGTTAAATTGAGTAATGATGAGATTTTATCTGATAACAGAAAACCCCTGATCTTAAGAAGAAAATGTTTTACTTTTAATTGTTTGCAAATAAAACTGCATCCACCTCATAATAAAACCACTATACACCCTCCACCCGAGAACCCTGGCAATTAGTTATATAATATTTCCACATGTGATTTGCTGAGTACGGGGTGGGAGTACTCAGGCTTGCCTATTTTTCCCCCAACAGATACCAGAAGAAAAAGGAAGCAATTCAAGATTTCGCATTAGGGTTACGACCGCACTCAAACGTTCCTGTGGAGTTTTCTTCGGCTCTTCTGTATGTAAGTTAAGTTTTGGGCTTGGACGCCCGTATTGTCATTAAAGCTAGCTCTTAGGTCTTACTTTAATCCAATTAACTCTTTTTAAATGGCTTATGAGCAGATATGATACACTGTTAAGCCGTTGCAGGCCGTACAACGTTTCTGTTCTCAAAAATTGGGGGCGTTACACGCTCCACATCGAGCGAGTGCGTCGCGCCGTCTCTGTCCTCTTCGCGGCCGAGGCCGAAGCAGAGAGAGGGGATTCCGCCGCCGCGACCTCGCTCCACTCGTTTCTCGAGGGGATTCACAGCGCCACACCGGCGACCCCGTCCGCCCTCCCCTCTCGCACAGGAACCAGCCCACTGCCGCATCATCCTTGTTCTTGAAGCCGGTGAGCCGCCGCCCCTATTCCTTGAACCGTCGCTGCAATCCGTCGAAATGCGTCACCCATATTGCCCCTCTCCCCAAATCAAGCTCCTCCCCGTCTCCCCAGATCCCTAGCGACCTCTCCGAGCCGTTCCTCCGTCATCCTCGTCGCCGGAAGCCCGCCATCGCCGAGCCGCGCCATGGCCGTGCCCTGTCCGCGCCGCCGTGCGCGTCGATCCACTGGTCCGAGCCTCCCCACGCCGTGCCGTCCGCGTCATATGGAACGCCACCTCCTCCTCAATCCCTCTGCGACCAATCACTAGCCTAACCACCGCCGGAGCTCTTCGCCGGCAAGCACCCCCGCATCGCCTTGGCCGTCGCCGTCACTGGCCCACCTCAGCGCATCCCAGGTCAAGCCTCTGCCACAGGATGGTTCCCCCCAATCCACGCCATGCTCATGCGCCCGAAATACAGGCCGGGGGACCGCCGAATTTTGCTTCCGGAGCCGTTTCTCTTTTCCACTGCCGTCGCCTCTGCCTCGGCCGTTCCGACCATCACCGACCTCCCCATCCTAAAGAGCCACCACAAACGGATTTGAATGTCCTGATAGCTCTCCTTGTTCACCCTCTCGTCGCAAACCCGTTGCCCACAGCCGCCGCCGCCGCCTCTGTTCTTCACGGCTTCACCTCGCCATCGAACCGAGGAGAACGAAGCCCTGTGCTTTGGGTTCGCTACTGTGTCGAGTTGGTTGAACCCAGCCAAGTGCCTCGAGCCCAAACTCACGTGATCAAGCCCAACCAAGTCCACCCGAGTCTGATTCGAACCGCATGGGTTGGAATCAAGTCTGACTGAGCCAGACTTGAGCCCCAGTTCGGTTTAATCCGGTTTAGGGCATGCGCGCCGGTTTAGCAGTTTTCTAACCATCTACATCGTCCGGTAACATTTTCTCCCCTCCGGGATGAGTTCCGGCCCAAGTTTTCAAAACCCTCAATTAAACATACTTACCTTCGATACTTTATTTGTTGTTCTTTGCTTATTTGGTGTTACTTGCCTCACATTAGAACAGAGGAAGGACCCTTCGAAGCAGGAGGTGATCCAGAAGCTTACAAAGGAGTAGACGGCGACTTTAAGTTAGAAAGCAAATCACGATCCTTTGATCATGGTTGATATCATAATAGCGAGAAGTATGGTTTATTTTATGCATTAATTACTTGCCTACAATATTTATTATACGTTAATTTTGATAATATCGCCTAGTAGTTAATTTCCTCTAATCATATGATTTATTATGACATCCTTGATAATAATATAATCTGGTTTCTCTTGGCAACCCTAGAATTACTATATCATACTTTAGATTAGTATAGTAGTAGAGCAATGGAACTCTAATCATTTATCATATTGATTGTTTGCCATCACAAGTTGATGCTTTAGAACCAACATGGAGATGATGTATAAAAATAATGGTTTGCTCGTGTAGAGCAATTTTTGGGAAATATTAGCTGAGGACAAAGATCGAGTATGTGGTTTGGAGGTGACTTGGTGCATATGTCGCCTGAGTGGTTACATGTACAAGTTTACCATTCTAGAAAGGTGGCTATGTCTGAGGAGTATAAAGGCTAGAACTTTGTGCCATGAAATTGATATAATTGACGCCCATCCACAGGGCCAAGAAATTGGACTTAGCCTAATATATTGTCTCATTTCATAAACATTGTGGGAGAAGGCTCTATGTTAGTAGGTTTGGGGTGGAATCGGGAGTGAACCCTCGGGTGTCACTAGCCGTATTCACACAATGGTGGAAGCCATGTAACTAGCCAACTTGTAGTCTTGCCAAGATGTAAGGTTGAGAAAGCCGACTAGAGGGAGTGAATAGGCACAAATCTCTTTGGCTAAAACCGAGTTTTAGATGCGGAAGTGTAAATCAAATCAGTTTAGCTCAATTAAAGCCTAAATAAACTGATCACACTAGGTGCACCAATAACTTAAGTCTATGTCAAGATTTGTAATCCTAGAGTGACAAGCAATCAATTCGATTATATGAATATAAATTACATAAGGTAAAACAAAAGAGAGCAAATCACAATTGACAAGATCTTTTTTACCGTGGTATTTGGAGACTTACTGGTCTCCCTTAGTCTACGTTAAGGTAAGCCTAAATGAATTGGATCAGCTCCACGAATTAAGCTAAACATCTTAAATCTACTAGTGATAGCTCTTCCCCCTTCGGGTAGGTGAGCTCCAACCTTCACAACACGCCAAACCTTCTCACAAGCTTCTTGAGAAGATCATCGGATCACGACACCTCCACATTGTTTAGGAGTTGGAAACCTTCAAGAGTAATAAGTCAAGCCCCTTTCTTGACTCTCACCAAGTGCTCCACATGCACAGGATACTCAATCCACCTCTAGAAACAACACATACAATTAGAAACTTTTCTCCTTGCTCACAAGGTGCAACATATGTATAATTGAGAGGAGAAACTCACACTAGCTTTAGAGAATGAAATGGGATGCATCAACATTTCTCCTAACTAGCCATGGTGGGTATTTGTAACCCACACACACAAAACTAGCCGTTGTAACAAGATTCTAGCAAAATTAGTTTGGATCGGTCTGACCTGCCATGTGTTGGTGGTCAAATCGACCCCTACTACGACAACAAAAAAACTAGCTGTTACAGACCAAACTGGTCAGACCACCCACATAGGGTCCAGTCAGAACGCTCAAACACCACCGGTTAGACCGCTCGGCTAAAACCTTAGAGAGACACCAAAAACATGCTCTATGAAAAAAGGTCTCGGCTACACAGCCTGATCGGACCACTCCGTTGGTCAGACCGCTGCAAGAGGGCCAGTCAAACCGCTCACATAGAGCCAGTTAGACGCCAACTAGTCTGACCACTCACATAGAGCTAGTCATATCACCCTAAATTTTTCAACAAATATGCAAAATACATTCATAAATCATAGTACATGCAACCAAAAGTCAAAGCATGATTCACAACAATTGCAAAATATATTCGCACACTTTGAAATCACGACACAAGGCTTAGGCACATGGACTCAAACTGTTTCAGTCACATGCTACAAGAATTTTGCATAAGCTTCGACTGTTTACAAAAACACGTTTATAAACTTTAGCATCATGCCACAAGGAGTAGGTGCATGGAATTTAACCATTTGCAAACTCTAGTCACATGCTACAAGGATTAGATATGCATGAACCTTAACTATTTGCAAACAATAGCAACATGCCATGGAGAGCTAGAGCAAGTGGGATTAAGCTATCAACATATGATGAGATTCAGGCTACTAGACAAAATATCTCTTAATAGTACGTCAATCTACACTAGCAATCCGGTCGCCCAACTAAACACCAAGAACGGTAAAAGACTAGAGCACAATATTAGCCTATGCTAGTTATACTTTTGCCTTGTGTATCCACTTGGACCTTGATGCCGAACATCTCCTCTCCTTGTTGTGCATCAACATATGATGCTATCCATCATGTTGGGATCTTGACTTGATGACCATCAACACATGATACCCTCATTCATTCTGAACATTGACTTGATTATTAACACATGATATCCACTGCTTGACTTGATAATGATCAATACATGAAACCACCTAAAGTCTTCATCATCATAGCATATAACCTATTTTACCAACTCATAGAAAATATTAGTCCAACAAACCGATTTTCATTAATTACCAAAACTCAATATTAACTCATAACGGAGAGACTAAATTCTTCACAAATCCTGGCTTGTTCTTGATTGCTAGGATAGACATGTAGTTCATCGATGCAGAAAGTATTGCTGTGGGACTCTATAACTGTTTTGTTATCCCTCAATGATTGCAAGTTGGTGAATATCTTGTGAGTAAAGCTGGGCACTCTCTGCAAGGACAACTAAATGTGTTGTGTTTTCGACCAATGGAACTATGTTGTGGGATGATATCTAAATTAAAGCACAAGTAGGTTTAACTGGTTAAAATGTGGCAATTGGTGATGATATTGAAGCATTACTATGTTGTGGAATGATACCTAAATTCAAGGCACAAGTAGGTTTAACTGGTTAAAATGTGGCAATTGGTGATGATATTGAAGCATTACTTTTCACTCTTGAAAATTGTTATAAATGCTTTACTGTTGTAGCTAAAATGTTTGTCAAATAATTTATATAAGTGTAACGGTTAACAGGTCTAATCAAACCCTCCTTGTCAAACATCCATCAAAATCTCTTGCATGTATAAATGTTTATCATCGTGAATTGTTGAGTACAAATATACTCATTCTTGTATATTTTGGTTCAAACAATGAGTATTATGAAGAGGATTCACCAGTTGAGAATGAGTACTATGACGGTGAAGATCACACATTCTAGGTCACATATACACTAAGTGTAGCATATGGTTGTTGCCGTCTAGTGAGACTTTTGTCTGTAATATAAATAAATTTGGCCTGGAGGCCCATAAAACCTTCTATCTAACAGTTATGCCTTACTTTGTGTAAGAACTCTATTGTATTGTAATCGAAATCAAGTACTCTTGTATCAATTTATGTGTGGCTGAAAATCCTAGACAATCACAGAAACATGTAATACCATTTGAAACTAGGTATCCCCACAAATCCTTCATAAATCCTAGGAGATTAACATGTTTGTTTGGTAAAACAACTAGTAATCTGCACTAGCAATCCAAGATTACCTTAGAAACCAAATTACCATCAATTCCAAGAATTTGTTTTCCGTAGAAACAATGTCTATCTTAGATTAACGAGGGAAATGATTGTTTGTTGTTGCGCCTTTTATCATTTGTTTTAATTTTTTATATTCAAATTTTGATTTTGTGAATTCAAAATCCAAAAAATGATTTACTTTTTTTACTTTTAATATTTAAATATCTGAATTATGGGATTTTTTAAAATCAAAATATCAAAATATGAATTTCAAAATCCAAAATATCAATAATATGAATCCTGAATTTCGGAATATTCAATTCAAACAATTTAAATTTTAAAAATTCAAATTATCAAAGTATGGATTTCGAAAATCCAATTTTTCAAAATTTTGAATCTTAAAATTTGAAGTTTCAAATTCTGGATTTCATAATTTCAAATTCCGAGTTTTTAATTTTAAAAATTCGAATTTTGAAAGTTTCAAGTTTTGACAAACAGATGACGATGTTGAACAGCAGCTAGCTGTTGAAATGATGGAAGTTTCGATGATGAAAACTGAGTGTCAAACGCAATGTGTTGTTATTGATTAAAATTGCAAATTAGGTAATCTGAAATAATATTTCCATAATGGCAGGTTAAGCTCTTGTGTTACGGAATGTTTGTAAGATTTCTGCACAGCTGGAATCGCTGTTTGCTCTCTTGCTTTGCAAGTCATCACGTTGGGGAAACGGCCGGGCAACCAGATTGGAATCTTGCTAAAATACATGCAGGTGAGGACCCTTCTTCTCTTAACTTTCTTTAACTGAATGGATTATACATAACTTAACTGGCATTGATTGGTTACTACTGCTAACCGATAAGATCCCAATCACTATTTAAAGCAGTTTTCGAAACTGTTAGGAAACTGGGCCCACGGCCAGAGTCCTGACATATTTGGGCACCCCACCGTAGACTATAAATAGAGAGCCATACCCCATCATTATGTAGACATGAATGAAAGCAATAAAGAAAGACCAGGAGTTCTCTGAGAAAATTGATCATTTGCCACTTTGAAGAGTGGGCTTCGCAAAATTGCCACTTTCAAAATTGGCTTCGCAAAAATGCCATGCAGTACATTTACCTCTTGATTACCATGCCATTTGAGCCATTTAACTCATTTAATATATTTTTTTTTCTAATTTCAGGGGCTGAAAAAGACCTTTCTACCCTTGCTAAGTGCTCATTTAATATCAGTGGCCTGGCCGGCGGCCGGCCTCCCCGCACCGCCCTCCCCGAGCGGCGGCCTCCTCGCGCCGCACTCCCGAGTGGCGGCCTCCCGGCGTCCTCGGCCAAAGCCACCGCGGCTTCCCGAGCAGTCACCCGCCACTCGAAATCCACCTGTTCGGTGCGCCGCCGCCGACCTTTGGCTCGGCGCGCCTCCGCGGCCTTAGCCGCGCCCGCATGGCGCAGACCCGCGCTGCCTCCCGCCGATGGCGCTGCCGCTCCCGCCGGATCGCCGCGCGAAGACTCGGAAGCTGCCGCCACATCGGTTGCACAGGGTAGGGGAAACCCTACCCCTTACCGGGTTTTGAGTGGAGGGGTGGGCCACCGGGCCAAATAGGTCGTCTGGCCAGTGGGCCGGTTCGGGTGAGCAGCAGGCCGCATGGGCCCGAGCGAGATGGGCCGGCCGGGAGAGGAAAGAGATGGGCCGGCCGGGGGGGAGAGAAAAATGGCCCGGCTGGCGGGAGGCATTGGTTTTTTTGCTGAAAAGCCCCTTATTTTATGGAAATTACCAATTGACCCTTAAAATTTTAATTTAGGTCCTGATTTTGCATAAAAAGCTTCGTAATTCCGAAAATTACGTATAAGCCCTTAAATTTACGAGCGGGTCCAGAATTTTGTAGAAAACCCCTCTGTAAATCAGAAAGTTGCGCGAATTTTTCTCTGAACTGAAATTTTTGCGTAAAAACCCCCTGGAATTGCAGAATTTGCTGAAATTTGAATTTTGAAGGGCCTCGGGAATCCGAATTTTGAATTATTTTTAGCATTTGAAGCTTATTTATTTATGCCATTATTATTCTCTATATTTTCTGTATTTATTTACTATTTTGGTTAATTGTAATTGCTGAAAATTGCTTTTAATCACTAAAATTTGCAGTAAAATTATGGAAAATGTACAGAAAATTATGAAACATTGCGAGAACCTTTTGTTCAATTTATTTACCCGTAGTGAATTATTCCGTGCATGTCTACCAGCAGTAGACTTACACACATTTAGATGACTGGAATCACGAACCGAGAGTTCGAGGAGTTGGCCCAGAATGGCCAAAACTATCTGACATGGGCATCCGATGTCGAGATTGTACTTGGGGGCCGGAAGCTCCGCGCAGCTATTGGATTAAGCGGACAGAAAGACGCTCAACCTACACCTGAGGAGAATGATCAGGCACTTCATTTTCTCAGGCTTCACGTCTGCCCAACTCTCAAGAATGAGTATATGGCGGAAAAGAACGCGCTAGCACTCTGGACCGCACTCAAGAAGCGGCTTGAGAGGCTCAAGTACACTATTCTTCCTCAAGCAGAGCAAGAATGGATCAGACTGAGGTTTGCCGACTTTAAGACGGTCGGGGAATACAATTCTGCCTTGCACAGGATTTGTACCCCAATACAGAAAATTGAGAAAATCTTTCCACCCAAATGAAGTACAATCCGCACGCAATTATCGTCAAGACGGCTATGAGGGATATGCCGAATTGATTGATATGATGCAGGTTGCGGAGGCTCAGGACGAAGTTCTCCGTAAGAACTACATCACTCAGCCACCTGGGAGCTCCGTTGGTCGTGAAACCAACGCTGGGAGCAACAAGGTGCGAAAACCCTTGATAAAGAAAAGGGGAAGGAAGGGTAAGACCGCAGCCCAGAAAGGCAAATCAGACGCTCCACATGAGAATAAGGCTAGCAAGCCAAAATGGGATGGCAAAGGGCAACATGAAACCCAATTTGCATCGGTTGAGGGGGAGAGTTCCGAGCAGCTGCCTGCACTGATGGAGGTTGAGACCCTCCAGGAGCAGCACCCCCTCTCGACCTAGAAGCAGCCAACGCCATGATTTCTCTTGAAGAGAATGTCAACCCTGAGAAAATACTAGAAGAAGTCTAGTGCACTGAATGCATTTCGGCTTTAATTATCATTTATTTTGTGTGGACGAATATGTTAGAATTTGCATGGATGGTACTTAAGAATTGTTGTTTTCTCGTGATGGTTGGATGATTTTTGGAATAATTCATTCATTTATTCAGCTTATGATAGCATGACATGTTCTGATATTGGTGTATTTATTTATGTGTTAATTGCCTTCTCATGCATATTAATAAAATACCCTATATTAGAACAAGTGTAGCGCCCTATAAAGGAAGTGTGCTTAGCTAGCAGCGGCACAATGCATACCATCTTAAGAGAGACTAAGAATTTTCAAGTCGATTCGTAAGAGCACTGGCAGCCTTACGACAATCGCCGGAAGCGATGCATGTATAATTGGTTCCGGAAGAGCCACATGGGCGCAACTTTGGTCATTGAAGAAGCCTTATTGTACTCAGAATCGACTAGAACTCTCCAAAGTTTTAAGAATATGCGCGCAAATGGTTTCCACGTTGAGACTGAAGAAGAGTACGGTAGGGAATACCTGCTCATCATAAAGCGCGAAGAGAATGGCAAAAGAATATTAGAAAAACTTCCTTCACTTGAAACTGGGCTATATTATACCAACATTAAATCGCTGCGCGTAGCTGCATAATCGCTCAAGACATGATTTAAAAGCTCTGAACTCTTCTGTCTTTGGCATGACAGATTAGGCCACCCAGGTCTTAGGATGATGAGAAACATAATAAATAACTCGAATTTGCATAATATTAATGTAAAGAATTTTTCGAATCATGAAGATTTTGTGTGTCCTGCATGTGCAACCGGGAAAATAATAACTAGTCCCTCCACTCTGAAAGTGAAGGATGAAGTTCCTGCATTCCTGGAACGCATCCAGGAAGACATTTGCGGTCTCATTCAGCCCATCTTAGGGCCATTCAAGTATTTCATGGTGCTCATTAACGCTTCTTCGAAGTGGTCATATGTGGGTTTGTTGTCCATGAAAAACCACGCCTTTGCAAAAATGATCTCGCAGATCATTCGCATCAGAAATGTGTTTCCTAATCATCACATCAAGTCCATCAGAATGGACAACACCGCTGAATTTACTTCAAAGGCATTTGATGATTATTGCATGGCGATGGAAATTGCAGTTTAGCACTCGGTACCGCATGTCCATACTCAGAATGGTTTACCAGAGGTTTTAATTAAGAGAATTAAATTTATTGCCCGACCCCTCTTGCATATTACCAGAGTCCTACATGCAGCAAATCTCATCAATCTTAGACCTTCGGCCTACAACATCTATTCACCTATGCAACTAGTGCAAGGGCCACCACCGAAGATTTCCCAACATTAGGGGGAGGAAATCAACCCCTTGATGAAGAATATCGGGAAATTACGTGGCAAGCCTGGGGAATTCATGCAGATGACTCACGCACTAGAGAAGTCCAGAAGACATTAGTAAAGCAAATAGAGAAGTCCAGAAGACAATAGAAGTCCAAAAGACAAGAGAAGTCCAGAAGACAATTGATTTGCGAGCATTGGCAAATCAGCTGTCTGATCACTTTAGTGATTTGAAGAGCGTGACTAAGTCGCATGTGCCTGCACGCACTGCACCGGAGAGGGTTGAAATACCAAAGAAATAGAAGGTATCCCTAATTTCGTCCAGAGGCCTCAGAAAAATAAAAAAGAGGACAAGAACTCCGGTTCCTCGAATCCTTAGTAACCGGGGACGCCTAGTGAAGAAGGATAAGAGGGATTTATCACAGCCGATCACTGAAGTCCCCCAGAATGAGAAGGGGAGCCAGTTGAGACCTGGTACAAGTATGACACCCTCCAGAAGAGGGCATACTGGATCTGAATATCCCCGTCGGCATGAATGTGTGCGCACACATCGGAGCCGAAAAACTAAAGGGACTTGCCACCGCAATTGAAAGAAGCGATGCGTAAGGTGAAGCTCCAGCAGAAGCAATCGCTCCAGAAGAAGCAACTCATGAAGAAATAGCTATAAATTATGTGCACACGGGAGAGTCCCTGAATAGGACAACAGCTAATATCGATATCTACTTCGCAAAGAAAATTGCCTCCATCATTGATCTTGATCCCGAGCCTGCATCGCTCACTGAATGTAAGAAAAGATCAGATTGAGAAGATTGGAAGAAGGCAATAGCAACTGAATTGCTATCTCTGAACAGAAGAGAGGTGTTTGGGCCCGTATGCCGCACACCTCCCCACATACACCCCGTTGGACACAATTGGGTATTTGTTCGAAAGAGAAATGAAAGAAATGAAATAGTGAGATACAAAGCAAGGCTGGTAGCCCAAGGTTTCACTCAACGTCCTGGAGTTGATTATGAAGAAACCTACTCCCCGGTCATGAGTAGAATTACCTTTAGATACTTGATCTCAATGGCAGTGAACTTAAACTTAGAAATGAAATTGATGGATGTTGTGACTGCATACCTTTACGGTAACTTGGATTCGGAGATTTACATGAAAGTCCTCAAGGAATCCTCTCCGAACCAAGACAGAGCAAATAGAAATCATGCATGTGTGAAACTCGAGAAAGTCACCGTATGGACTGAAACAATCTGGAAGAATGTGATATAATCGCTTAAACGACTTTCTCTGCAAGAAAGGCTACACGAACAATGAAGACTGTCCTTGTGTATTTATACGGCGATCCCAGAATGGGTTCTATATAATATCTGTGTATGTAGATGATCTGAATATCATCAGAATATGCTACCCACCATGGAGGAACACAAATCACATCCAAGTGGTCAGACTTTCGAAAGACAAAACCCCCAATTTTCCTGTCTTCCCCAGACCCAATAGAAGCTGATGATTCGATCAGAGACGTCGAAAGAAGATTAAATACCGTGCAGTGTACGGATAAAGAGAAAACTTTGTATGCCTCACATCAATTGCAAGGACCAGCTGCTACATGGTGGATGAACTATCAAACCATGCGTGGAAACCAAGAAATATCATGGGAAGAATGTAAAGAATCATTTCACCAAACCCATGTTCTCACTGGAGTTGTAGAAGCAAAGCGACGAGAATTTCTCGCCCTCAAGCAAGGAAGACGAACAGTGATGGAATATCTCTACCAATTCAACCATCTTGCTCGATATGCCCCAGACGATGTCAAGAATGAAACAAAGAAGATGGAACGGTTCAGGGAAGGATTACAACCATCTTTACAGCATCATATCTCAGCGCTGGATTTTGAAGATTTATCTAGTATGGTGAATAAATTAATTATGTCCGAAGAAACAAGGAATAAATTAAGGGATATCCGAAAAAGAAAGAAAGAACGAGAAGCATTATCATCAAAAACAACCAGAAGGAGAATGGTATTGTCGCCTCGGACCAGACCACCGCAAAATCAGCAAGTAGCCGCTACATCAAGGTCTCAGTATGTTGCCGTACCAAGATCACAATATAATACCTTTCAGGCCACAACAATACGGTGCTATAGTTGTGGAGGAAATCATTACCAGCGAAATTGCCCACACAAGACAGCTGTGTGTCATCACTGTGGACAAGTGGGTCATTTTAGAGAACAATGTCCGAAGCACAGATTGCCTTCTGAAGTAGCAAAAAGCCAAGTCAAAATCCAGACTCAACCAACCACACCGCCAACCACTAAAGCAAAAAGAGATCTACTAAGAAGTAATGTCATGACCAATGAAGCAACAGTAGCTACCAATCCCATCCAAGGTATATTTTAGCAGCCCACGCAAAGGAAATGGTTGGATGTGCAGTGAAAGTTTCCTAAACCTCTTCCTCGAATCTCGAGGACGAGATTCTTTTCAAGGGGGGTAGTGTGAAACATCCCCAATTTTCAAAAATTTGAGATTGAGTTGAATTTTCAAAAGCTTTTGCAAATTATTGAACTTGAGCCTAATCCACACTAATCTTCAAGCCGGGTTGTGCACTAATCTTACAGCAACCTCCTCCTCCATCCATTTCGCGCATCGCCATCGTGCCAACCCGAAAAATATCCACCACCGCCACCTTGATTCGCCACCGAGCCTCCTTCCCGCACCTTCTCCTCCCGCCGCCTGCCACCTTGCTCTCCGTGCCCTTCCCCACCGGCTAAGGCCCCACTGTCCCTTCGACCCTTCACGCCTCGTGAGTCATAGCCGCCATGGCCCATCTCGCGCCGAGCCACCCTCAAGTCCCTACAAAGCCACCAATCTCTTCTGGACCTTCTAAGCATCTCCACGAAGCTCCTCCATCGCCCCAATTGTGCCAATTGCCGCCGTAGCGCCGTCGGTGCCGAAAATCCCCGTGGTACCCTAATTTGTAATTTTGTGCTCCAGCCAATTAGAAGTCAATTCCTCTCACCAGAGCATCTTAGCAACCCTAGAAACCCTCCCAAGTCTTGCCCTAAGCTCCCAAGCACAGAGCCGCCTTGGCACCGAGCTCACGCAGTGCGACCATGGCACCCCACCGTGGCGGCTCCACACAAAGCTTTCCCACTGAACCACCGCTCCCATGACCTTGCCCTAGCTCCTAGATGCTTAACCACCTGCTCAACGGCCTAATTAACCTCCGGTTACCCTAGGGACACCAAAACCGAACCAGTTCCCGAGCTCGCCGCCAATGATCGCTGGAGAAATAGCCGTGCCGACCCCAAAAATGGGTTCCGGCATCTCCCGAGTCCACCCATGTCCTCGGTTGGCGTCGCAAAGCCCCGTAACACCGGCAATCGCCGCCACAAACCTCCCCTCGGCTCGGCGCACTGATTGCACGCGCGAGGTAGGAGATGAACAGATACCACCCTGCATCGATTTGAATTTTAATTGAATTTATTTTGTTATTTACATTTCTTTATTCCTAGCTCATTTTTCGTCGAGCGTGGAATTAAATTGATTTTATTTACTTTGCGCTAGCACGTGACGCCGAGGAGCGGTGATTCAGGAGACGAAGCCTCTGATCAAGATCAAGGCCCGTAAATTGAAGAATACGAAATTGTCGAAATCATAAGTCCGCAAGGCAAGTCACATGTTTTTGATCATATTGAATCCCATGAAATTACATTATTTATTTAATGTATGTTCATTATTGATAATTGCAAACTAATAATTGCATAAAATAAAGATTTAGAATAGCATGCTATCTAGATAATCCTACCACTGATAAAAAGCCCTGTTTATCTTGATGGCCATATTCACCTTGGCAACCTTAGTAAGAATTAATATATGATGTAAATCTATGTAAGATCATTTCATTCAGCATGATACACTACTATGACTCACGTGGTTGGCGTAGAATTGAAAAACCCGGAGAGGGTAGGGTGGTATGGGACACCGTACCCTAGGCCGGTGGTGCTGTTATGCACTTCTAAGGTGTTGGCTGTAGGCCGGTAGGATTTGAAAATTGATACTAAGGTAGAGGGTGTGCTGTGGGAAATCACGTAGTGATCTACGCATATGACCCTACCTTAGGGGAAATGTAGGGTAAGGGTGTTGTGGGGGACCGTGCGGCGGTTGTCGCCCACTGTGGGGGACCGTGCAGCGGTTTTCGCCCACCGCCTTATCCTAGAGTGGAGGTTGCAGACCTCAGAAAAATATTAGAACAAGAACCTTGTGCCAAGTAAAAGACACAGTAATCGCTCAACCACAAGCGTTGACTTGTCAAACCTGGTTTAGTAACTGCTCAAATCGATTGAATCTCTAACGGAGTACAACCAGTTGATATGGAAACGGTAAAACCATATTGAACAACGTTAGATCCTTCCAGGACGGGTAGTCTGGCCTGCGTGGCGGATATTCGGGTTTGAGTTGAGATCTAACGGGTACGAGAAAGTCGGTATGAAAACGGTAAAAGCATACTGGACAACGGTAGATTCCTCTCAGGACGGGCAAAATATCTGGCCTTGTTGGCAGATAAAATGTCTGGCTGTGATAGCGGACTCCCGGGTCTGTTTGGAGGTCTATCGGGTAGAGTCTTCATGAAGAAATGAGCAGTGAACAACCTTGTTTTCTTAACTCTGTCGCGGGAGTTAAGGGATCTTGTGGGTAAAGATGAGCAACTCTGCAGAGTGAGATAAATGGTATTCGAATACGCCGTGCTTCCGGTTAAAGAAGCTGTGTTAATTGGGTGATTCCAACAATGAGGCATAAGTAGAGTTTGAAATGATTTAATGTGATAAGTGATGAACTGATCCCGTTAATTAAAACCCCCAGATCTTAAGGAGAAAATGTTTTACTTTTAATTGTTTGCAAATAAAACTGCATCCACCTCATAATAAAACCACTATACACCCTCCATCCGAGAACCCTGGCAATTAGTTATATAGTATTTCCACATGTGATTTGCTGAGTACGGGGTTGGAGTACTCAGGCTTGCTAAAATTTTAAACAGAGAAAGCCTGTCAAGAGGAGGAAGAAGTCTCCGAAGACGACGTCGAGCTCTACGATGTAGACGACGCCGAGTGTTAGGGCTTATTCTACACTCAGGCCTGCCTGTGAAAGTTCTTTTGGTAATGTATCTTTGGGCTGTGCGCCCCTTTATGTAAACTTTGGCTGTTAAGCCTTACTTTTGTAATAAAGTCTGATTTTTATGCTTAAGCATGCTTTGGCAATAGTGCACATTCTGCTAAGATGCTCATGAATTTGAACAATCACGGCAACATGCGAGGGTAACCGTACGCCCCTAGAAATGGGGGTGTTACACAAACCTCCGTTGGTACGTGATCCTTCTCTCAAATCCACCACACCTCTTTTGCACATTACATTATAACAAGTGAGCCTTTTTTTTGCAAAGAAATATATCAAGTGAATTCGATATGAAGTCCGCTGATTCCTATTATTTTACTTTGGCCGACTAGGCTCGAGATGTTTGTGCTCCTTGTGAGGTCAGTATACCACTTGCTCCTATCTTGCAGCGAAGGCTTGACAATCCCGACAGTAAAACAGTTTCATAATAGGTTATGTGTTATTAGATGGTTGTTGATATGTTTGGCTGTGTTTTTTGAGATAGTAGTGGTTGCTAGAGACGTTCATAGGGATAATACATATGATTTTGAGTTTGAAAGGTTGTTTGAAAAATCCGTTTTAAAAAGCTATCTTATTTATTTTAACTTTTAAAGAAGTCAAAAATAAAAAAACCAAAAGAAAGGAACCATATTTTTCATTGTTTCGGTGGTCTTTGCTCATCTCAGATGCCCTTGATCTTGTCAACCGGGCGCTTAGACGTATCTCTCGTGAAGGTAAAACAAGGACAATTACAAACTTGATTTGCTTGTGTCTATTCATTCATTATATAAGTTAAGGATGCTGTGTTTTCAATTTTGAATTTTTCAGACTATCCCCAATCAAGAATTCCCGCCAGGCACCTCCAAATTGTTTCTGATATATGTAATATGTTTGCCTCTTGAAAATTTGATTGATGACGCGACAATCATGTCACCCAAAACTGCATACCAAACCAACCTCGAGACGTGATCTGCACTGGTTTAAATATTTGGATGTAAATTAAACAGTTTTGGAGTCGAGTTATACTCAGGAAAGTGTTGAGGCCTCGAGGAACGAAAAGTTGACTTTTCCCCCTAAATTTTCTTAACACGTATGGAGAATTCTTTCAGTAAAATATGCGATAATTTTGCATAAAAATAAATTATATATATTTGGAATAACGGATTCTATATTATCTAAATTAAGGTCTATTACTAGCTTCTGATTAGTGAAGCCAGGGCACTCAATGAGAACATAAGCTAGATCGTCCGTGTGCGGATGTCTCGTAATTTTCTACCTAGCGCGTTCTCCGCCACGACTACAAACTCACCAAACCAAGCATGTCCGCCGCCGCCTGCCCCGCGCCTCCGCGCCGCCTCTGCTGCGCCGCGCTGCTGCCGGCTCCCTCCACAGCAGCCGCGCCCAGCCGCCGGAGGGTGGTCGGCTACGGCTCCTCCTCCACCCGCCGGTGGCCATGCCGCCGCTGGGCCCACCGGTCGGCCGGCGCGTCCCGGATCCGCTGGCCGCCTCCGCGCCCGGCAGCAGCGAGGGTGAGCTGCGCCTACTCCCCCGGTGGTAAGAGCCGCGCTGGTCTGATCCCCGTGAAGCTTATTGCGCTCGCTAACCGCTCGTTGGATTGTCTCCACAGCCCCCATATAATATATCATTTCTAGGTTTAAAATGCCCTATGATGTCTCACTTACATGTGGGTCCAAGGCCCGCATGTAAGTGACACATCGCAGGCATTTTATCAAACGCAATGTAAGATGGGGCGATTTGATGATTTGCCCCATCTTACATTGCGTTTGATAAAATGCTCTGCGATGTGTCACTTACATGCGGGCCTTGGACCTACATGTAAGTGAGACATCATAGGACATTTTATCAAACTCACATGAAAGGTGGGGCAAATCATCAAATATTTCGTGGAATGAATGGGCCAGAAGAGTTGACCTTTTGAATTCAAGTTCAGAACACTTGAGTGAGTTACAAAGTTGAACCTTGGGCCTTGGCACATGTTCAAATTCCTCGCTGTTAAATTGAACTTCATCCTGGAACTGGTTGAAGTATTCTAAAATATATTACTATATCCCTGTAATAATGTGTCATAAGAAATTAAGGATGTTGGCATGTGTATGTGAGTTAGTTATTACCGTGAGGGTAAATACAGCTCCAAGTTCAATGCTTAAGACTGCTTGTTGCATAGATAAACATAGCGAACACTAGGGCCTTGCGCGTCCAGCCTTATTTTGTTATTTTGACTGTTCTACATATATTTCAGCTAGTTCCCACTATCCATTTGTTCATTTTAATGACAATTTGGTGTCTAATCCTATTCCTACAGGCTGCACCATTGAGCAGATCCTATACACAGTTTTATTATCTTCTTCATTTGATAGATGAGCCCATTAACTTAGTTCATCTTTGTAATCCAGCTCAGAAAGACGTGTAATCCACCTCAGAAAGACTAATAGTTACCCTATATACTTCTTTCAGATGTTTAATTTTCCTAACTGTGTTGCATACTTTGATGAGCATAGCAACTGCTGTTATATTTGACATCATGTGTTTTCAGCTCTTATCCGTGAATTTTATCTACAAATATAGAAAAGATACCTAATAGCAATTTTCTGTCATTTGTACAGCTGAAACAATTACTGCATGCTCTTGGAATGAATATGTGATCTGCAGTGATGTACCTGTGCTTATTGAGTTTTGGGCCTCGTGGTGTGGACCATGCAGAATGGTCCACCGAATTGTTGATGAGATAGCACAAGAATACGCTGGAAGGATAAAATGCTATATACTTGACACTGATGATTACCCGCAGATTGCAACATCTTACAGTATTGAGAGGATTCCAACTGTTTTAATCTTCAAGAATGGAGAAAAAATGCATAGTATTACCGGAACTCTGCCAAAATCTGTTTATGTGAGAGCCATTGAGAAATCTATCTCAGAACAATGATTGATTTGATTAGAAAACTTGATAGTATTCTTTGGTCAGATTTACATCCCCCGGTACTTCTTTTATCACTGGAGGATAGTGCAGAAAGTACTAAGGTAAAGTTGGGAGTTTACAGCATGAGCATCTTATTCTTACCAAAAAGTATTGGTGATCCTTTTGCTACAAACAGCAGTGTAAATACAGATTGTTAAACATTTCTTTTTTTACTTCAAAGGCTGTAATGTACAATTGCTGTCATTGTTGTGAGTTGTGACACAGGGCATCATATTTGACGCCCTCGGAAATATCATGTTAAATGCAGTCAAATTAAGATTTTCCTCATATTTTACTGTTATACTTATGTCTCAACTCTCAACTATGTGGTTTTGTTCTTTATGTTGTTCCGATACCAGTAGAAATCTTGCATTATTTGTAGTTTCCGCAATTCTTATTGCTGCAAAACTTAACACTACTTATCATGCCAATATATGCGGAAGCAGCTAACCAGTTGAAGTTCTTCTTCTCAAAAGGTGTGACACTGCTCTGTGAATACAAGTGTTATTACTTGTTACTGCTTGCACTGGCTAATTCTCTCAGCTACCTCTTCAAGGTGTACTATTATTAACTTTGTATCTTTATTCTCTTTAATCTGTGATATGTCTAAAATCAACTGGCTAAAACGTGGTTGTCACTTGTCAGGCAGATAATTTATATTCCCTTTTAGCTTGAAAAAGGAAAGAAAGAAAGGATAGTGGCAATGTAGAAACATACTTACATCTAGCAAGAAAAAAAATGGAATCCCGAGGGATAGTTTATTTTGTCCAAACCAATATATCTGCTTCTTTTGCTAAGGTTATACATGATATATAATTTTGCTAATCTACCTTTGTGCTTCTGGAATATTGTTTCCTTCATCTCTGTTAGGGTGGTCGCCTAAATATTGTAATTGGACATAGAGTAAGTGATTTTTGCCAAGATCCCATCGAATATTGCAAAAATGTTTGGTATCGTCGAGAATGATCATGAAATGTGATTCAGATCAAGATTGGCTCTAGCAGAGTTAGTTTGGATCTCCTAGTCATCGCTGCTAATAGAAAGTTTTAAAGAAGACAAAAAAAAGTCGGTGAATATTGAAGAGGTATGTAATGGACAAAGCTTGGATCAATCTGTGGATATGGCCACTTCCAAAACGCAACATAATTGCTGCTACTCTAATTGGTATGCTGTTGATCTTGATGTTCATATGGTTGACCACATATGCTGTTGTTATTGCATACCGGATGGCTGCTGCACTTCAGTCTTCTTGCATGCAGTTCAGCATAGTGAGCACTGACCACTCTGGCATCGTGTATGAACATGGGGTTGTGATAGAGGGAGGCATAGTCAGCTTGGTGTCACCGATGTAAGAATAGAGACTTGTTGTTTATTTTACAGCCCGTATGCGCTAATATATAGAGTATATGGATACAAACCCTAGAAACTAGAAAAAAAACACTAATACCCTTAACACACATCCTAAAATGAAAGGCATATGTAATAGCATTGTATTTGGAAGGGTTGACACTAAAGTAGAGAAAATCCGAAGTCTGAGTCTTGAAGATGTCATCGTAGCGTGCGGCTCTTGGAAAATTATGTCGAGTACCAGCCATCTAGAATCGTACAACTTAGAAAGCATAAAGTGCAGGGGTTGGGAAAGTAGAGGTAAGCGGGAGCAAAGTCGACCACGACAACATGATAAAAAAGATGCGAAACATGACACAAATAGAGATAGCTATCAAATCAAGCTAAAGAAAGAGATAGAAGTATAACTGCGCAGATTGAAACCTAAGACAGCGGCAGCGCGGAAGAGAAGCGCGATGACTCATAGAGAAGTGGCGGCATTATAAAGACTTCTACGATCTATATCGCTCAAAGAGAAGAGCGGCGGCTGCGCCTATACGAAAGGAAGAAGAGAACCACACCATCCAAGAGGATGGAACATGGCTATCAAAGCAACCGACCGACTGACAAAGATTTTGTGAACTTGCACGGCTTTGACGAACTGAAAAGGAGAAGCTACGGATTTGAATGGACGCAACGGAAGGCTCAAAAGAAAACAAAAAAAACTAAAGAGCAAGTAGCAACAAGACCTCTTGCTACCAAACAACATGCAATCACCTGCAGCAACTCCAACCCAACGAAGTTTTAAGGGCACACCACTCCAAACAACCACTATCATTTCTTCTCCTCCCTTGCTTTTCCTTCATTTCTCCTCCTCACACCCATCTCCACCTGGCTCCTTCCCCATTTTCTTCTCTTGGTCCGACAGGCCCTTGCCCATGGGTTCCAGCCGGCAGTCTTTTGTGGCCCGAGCAGGAGGGGGCGAGGGCAGCAGGATTCAGCGGCCTGAGTAGGAGGAGGGCGGCGGGCTCTGGCAGGTAGCGGTGGAGGCAGGAGGAGGCCAGGTGACGACCAAGCCGGGATCCAGGGGAGAAGACGGCGTCGGTTGGAGCTGGCGGCGACCCGAGAAGGTGGTGGCCTAGGAAGGGTGGAGCGCACGGCGGGAGGAGAAGGCCAGGCGAGGGCGTGGACGCGGCATGGCGGCCAGGAGGCGGCTATGCGGGTGCTGGCGTGGGCGGGCAGTCGGCGTTGGGCGCAGGCGAGCACAAGTGCAGTGAGAGGAGCTGGAGGCCTGGGGCGGCCGGGAGGAGGCGGCGTCAGGGTGGTCTGATCCGGGCACCAACAGAGCCAACCGGCCTCATGCTTGCCGGTCCAGCGCAGAGGTGTCTAGATCCGGGCAGGGCGAGGTCGGATGTGAGCTAGGGCGGTGCGGTGACAACGGAGAGGGCCGGATTCGGCCGGATCCAGGGTTGGTGATGACGGCTGTCCTCGAGAGTGGAGATTGATCCTCTCGAGGGCAGTAGCGGGCGACAGTGGTCGGCAACGGACCCTACCTAGGCGCTGATACCATATAAGAATAGAGACTTGTTGTCTATTGTACAACCCATATGGGCTAATATATAGAGTAATGGACACAAACCCTAGAAACTAGGAAAAAACACTAATACCTTTAACACTCCGTGCTTTATTTGTTCAGCGCTCAAGTCCCTCAGCGAAGCCTGCGGCGCATGGTGCTTTTTTTAGCCCCAAGTTAACATGGTGAATTGGATGTTGATCTTTGCTGCACTTGTTCCAGCTATGTAATTCTTGGTGTGTTCGCCATTTGAGAAGCTGACTGACACCCTAGGCACGAGGAAATCACTTGGTTACTGGAGTACTTGTATGTCGCCTGCCACAAGTTTACTTCATGGCTTCAATTCCTTCGCACTTAAGCCCCATCCAAGCAACTTCTAGCTTCCAGAAGTTAAAAGTCGTTTGGAACGTGTTAACTTCCTAACACGGGTTTTTTTTCTTTTTTTCCTTTATATTATTCGTGGAGATATAGCGGTGTTTTTTATTTTTCATTTGTTTTCCTTTAATTGAATACATCAGAAAAAACTAACGGCCGTTACGATGTCATTTCAGCCAAAAACTAAAATCCAAGAGATACAGCACTTAGAACATGCCCTTTATCTGCTTCTTTCGTGCCATCAGAAGACATTTCTTCCGCTACTTCTTTCATGGCTACAGTTTAGCATTGGTGATCATTGTGGTCCACTAGTACACCAATTGGTCTGCACCATTTGTAATCATATACACTTGGGAGCCACACCAGCTGAACGTGCCACAACGATCAACTGCACCATGACCATGATACCTCCGGTGGTAAGCTGAGACATGAGATGCTGATACACATTCCTATCAAGTGGATGCTGTCAGCACTTGTCTGATCCATTACAGTAACCCAGCAAGTACTCAGGTGGCTGCAGACCAAAAAAAGTGTCCGCTGAGACTCAGTGTAGCTTAGTACATCACTGTACTGGCTATGGGGTAATACCGGTGGCAGAATCGTAATAACAGCTGAAATTACCTACCCTAATGACATTCTCAATGGATAAATGTGTGGTTGATGACCATAGTAGTCCCTGTGTGAGTTGTCAATTGTCATCATCAGATATACTCAGGTCTTGGTGTTTAAGGCTCCTCATGGAGAAAGCTTCAATGAGATTTTAGTTACAGAGTGAGGCATCAACTGTTCCCTTGCAACAGTGGTCAGATGACGGCATGGACAAGTACCTAATTGTGGGTGGCAAAAGGCTTCGATGTGATATGGATGATAATTTGCTGGTCTTGTTCAGCTGACAAAGACCTTATACCTAAGGTAGAAGTTGAAAATGAATAGGATTTTAGACTAGGTGTAGGAATGGTGGTGAGTACTGCAGACCTGCAGCGATGTGGTAGCAACAAGATGGACAAGAATTTTTCATAGATGGACAAGAATTTTTCAAGATTTTCATGCTGAGCACAAGGGCATAACAATTGGTCTGAGTGGAGCCAAGGATACAATAGATTTTGATTCCTTAAGAGATTGGATGGCTTAATGTTAACAATATCTAGATTTGGATTCCTTAGAGATTGGATGGCTTAATGTTGCAGACCTGCAGCGATGTGGTAGCAACAAGATGGACAAGAATTTTTCAACATTTTCATGCTGAGCACAAGGGCATAACAACTGGTCTGAGTGGAGCCAAGGATAAAATATATTTTGATTCCTTAGAGATTGGATGCCTTAATGTTAACAATATCCTATTGAATTCATTGTTGATGTCACCCTATTTTCCTTGGAGTAGAGTAGAGTTGCAGCTCCAACTGTTGGCTAGTGGCTGCGGTTAATTATCCTTTCGTTGCAGGGTCTGAACCATGCATATTAACCTGTTGAAAAGGGGATAGCACAAGAATATGCTGGAACTCTGGAAGAACTGCTTGGAAAACCCGAATGATCACCCGATGAATGTCCCATCTTACGTCATTTTGCAGATCCCATATGGTGATAGGAGGGAGAGAGAGAGAGAGAGAGAGAGACAGAGACTAGAGGGTACCTGCTGAAGCATGTACCCTGTGTATGTGAAATTATTGATAAACTCTTTTCCCCAGCTAGCATAATGGCCCGTGCACCTGCGCGGACATTATTTTCAAAGTATATTTAATTGGTTTAGTGGTACATATGTGATGTACAATAAAAGAGCTATGTGTGGAAAATAAAGGGTTGTAGATGACATGAAAGAATTCAAATATTATAATTTTTAGAATGTTATCAGTTTGATTTAATTTCCATGTTTGAGAAATATTTCATTTGTTATATTAATGTACAATAGTATATGTTAAAACAAATAATATAGATTATATCCTTAGGAGGAAATACTTGTTCTTTATAATTTTTAATTGGTATATCCAATAATAGAGACAATAGGTGTATCCATATTAATACAATTAAAAGAATACACATTGTAATGGATATCGTAGGCAAGTTTGTATCTGTGCGTGGATCGCTTGAGTTCAATTTTATCTCTAGCATTCCATGTCTTAATTTCATAAACGAGTTTTTCTACAATATCTCTCTTTCTTTCTTAGCTATGTAATCAATAATCCTAAGCTTTTATTGTACGAAAGAAAACACCTAGTGGTTGGTATAGTTTAACTTTAATTAAAATCCACTACATTGAAGACGATTGTAGTAATTATTTTTCAAAGTTGTAAAACACATGTTGTTCGAAAGCGTGTAGATAGAATATGTCTTGTCTTTTTTCATTTCTCCTTTTTTTACTTGCCGAGTGCCACTTTTTCTTTTCATTTTTCTTATACATGACTTTTACTTATTTATTTTGCACGTCAACGTCTTTCTTTTCCCCTCGTACGTGCCTTTTAGTGTGCCCATCTAAGATTTTTTTTATTCATTAGGTTCATTTAGAACTTATAATGGATAGCCTTCTCTTATAAAATTTTTTGTTTTATATAAGATATCCAATGGTAATCGTTTACTAATCATAATAAGGGTCTAGTAAGTTAAGGGGTGGATGTTTTTCTTTTTGTTGAGAATTTCTAGTTTATTTCTCTTTTTTCTTAGGAACTATAAAACTCATGTCATCCACTTTTGGTATATAATAGATAGATTTTGTTTTATCAAGGATTTACTTTGGAATTTGTACGAAAATCAAATTGCTAATTTTTATTTTTTTCCACATTTTAGTTAATTTGGATTGTATTTGATATAGACTCTTTTTTAAAAATTTGTTAGTTTTATTTAGTTATTATTCCTATTTTTAGTTATTTGTGGATGCCGCTTTAGATGCCTTATGGAAATCAAAGTGCTAATTTTAATTATCTTCTACTCTGAATTTCAGTTAATTTGGATTGCACTTGACATGAGACTCTTTCTTTTAATCTGAACTATTCTAATTTGGCACGAGATAGATGACTAAATCCTTTTAGTTAATATGAGAGCTTCCTCGGAGTACCTAATTAGTATAGGTTTACAAATTTTTAATATTTTTGGAATTTAGGTTTCAAATTCATTTACAAATAAAACATATAATCATCCTTTAATTTTTATTCCAAATTTACATGTTTTTGGATCATACTTGCTGTGGATTTCTTTTTAGATTTAGACTAGAAGTCGTATAAAAACAAATTTATAATTTATTTTAATTATGTTACTAATTTAGTTTTTTAGTGTTTCTTTTGAAATCCACATGGAAATCAAACCGCTAATTTTATTTTATTTTTTACTTTGATTTTTAGTTAACTTGGATTGTATTTGATATGAACTTTTTCATTTAATTTGCTAATTTCCGTTTAATTATTATTGCAAATTTTAGTTACTTATGGATGTTCCTTTGAAAGTTGTATGTAAATCAAATTACTAGTTTTTATTTATTTTTAATTCAAAATTGGTCTTAATTTGGATAGTATTTGACATGGATTCTTTCTTTCTTGTATCTCTAATTCAACTATCAAATCTAAGCATTTAAAATTAGAACACACCAAATTTAGAGATATATATTTTGTTTTTTTGTGAGAATTTTTAGTATATTTGTCTTTTTCTAAGCAATACTAAAAGGCTTGTTATCGACTTTTAGTGTATAATA
Organism: Dendrocalamus sinicus; assembly: GCA_036346575.1. Taxonomy (NCBI): domain Eukaryota; kingdom Viridiplantae; phylum Streptophyta; class Magnoliopsida; order Poales; family Poaceae; genus Dendrocalamus; species Dendrocalamus sinicus. Next base: position 18,305,267 of record CM070650.1, read on the forward strand.
GGTAATGCTCAGTTTGAAGCTTTAGAAGTTAGTCTTTGCTTTATCTTGTACTGAGTCCATTGCTGCTCATAGCTAAGAGGTACAGGAGTGAAGGTGATTATATGGAGGTCATTCATCTGGTGCCAACTCCTTTTTGAAGGACATGAGTCATCTTTACTGTACAAAGACATGTAATAGGTATATTCCTTGAAGTTTTCTTTGTATCCCTCGTGTAAATACCAATATACCTCTGGAAAACAAGACAATCAAATCAATAATTGTTCTAATTCATCACCAGGTGTATCTATAGTACATTGGTATCTGATTGCTGTCCTTGATGTAGAACACAGCAGCCATTTGAGGTTCCTGGAGAGTGGTAATATGCTTACAATTTCACGCCTTTGCATGCATCTTCTATTGAAGCGAGTCGAACTGTGGTAGTAGTAATTCGTTTTAAGCAGAAATTGATATACTGACGAAAAAACAATGAGAAATTTATACTTTTATAAAGAGGCTATAAATACACTCGACAACATCAGTGTATCCTGCTGAGAGTCTTGTTTTTCAGTCTATGTATCATTTCTGCTTCTGCTCAGGATTATATATAGTTTATTGTTTTTCTTTTATTATGGTTTTTATTTTTGCTCCTGCTATGCTAGCATTCTTCTTCTTCTTCTCATAGTGCAAATGCTGATACTATTGGGCTCCTGACAACATGCTTGCCTCCAACCTCATTCCAGCTCAAGAACCCATAGTTCCCAATGTAGTTGTCATCTGCTGCTCTCTTCACTTGGCTGACCTGCACAGTGACACTGAACCCCTGCTTGCTGCCTTTGCCGCCGAAGGACAGCGTCCGCGGCGTTACCGTCACCTTCATCCCCGCCGGCGCCATCACCGACACGCTGTAATTCGCCGGCGAGCCCGCGACGTTGGTCAGTACCCTCCTGAACGTCCTGGTGGCCGACGTGGTGTTTTTGAGGATGACCATGAATGACGGGTAGTTCAGGTCAGGGTTTGCTCCGGCGGTGCAGCTGGCGTTTCGCCGGCCAGTGACGGCCGCTATCTGGCGGCTACTGTAATGGAGGCCGCAGAGGAAGCTGACGTAGTCGTCGGGCGCCACGTCGTACACGAGGCCGGGGTCCGTGGCCTGGTTGGGGCTGACGTGGCCGCTGCCGTAGTCCAGTGGCGTCCCCGGCGACCCGCTCGGCATGCTGACAATGACGTTGCCGGCGTTGTCCTTGACGTAGGCCGTCGTCAGCATGGCGGACCGGATGGCCGCCGGGCTCCAGTCCGGGTGCGCCGACCGCAGCAAGGCGACCACGCCGGCGATGTGCGGCGAAGACATGGACGTGCCGGATTCGAGCATGTACTTGGTATGGAGCTTCTGGCTGCCGATCTCCATGACCTCCTTGTTGGGCACCCACGCCGCGAGGATGTCCACCCCCGGCGCGACGATGTCCGGCTTCAGGATCACCGGGCTGATCTGACTCGGCCCGCGGGAGGAGAAGAACGCCACGGTCGGCGCCGGCTTGACGCCGAGCTCCGTCACGGCGAACCGGATGCTCGCCTTGGGTGCCCTCGTCGCCGTCACGTACTTCTGGATGGACGCGCCGTCCGACAGGGTGACGAGCACCAGCGGCATGACGTAGTCCGTCGGCTGCAGGAACTCCTCCGTGTTGCTCGCGACGATCACGCCTCTGCCATTGTTCCTTTGCACCTCTTCCATCTGCTGTTCGATGAACCCGCCGCCGGTGCAGAAGACGTACTTCCCGCTCACCTCCTTGCTGCTGAGGCTAGAATCCTCGCACCTCTGCTTTTTCTTGTTGCCGTGGCCGTAGTAGAGGTCGGCGGCGGCGATCGCCGAGCCCCCTGGATACACCGATTTGCCCCGGATGCTCCTTGCGCCGCTGCCGCTGCCGAGCGTGATGGTCGCGGTGAATTCCCTGTCGATGCTCGCCGCGCCGACGGTCGTGATCCAGGGCGCGCCGTTCTTGATGGTGTACCCGTCGGAGCCGTCGTTCCCGGCCGAGCACGTCACGAAGATCCCCTTCTGCATGGCAGCGAAGGCCCCAATGGCTATCACATTGGTATAGTAGGAAGTCTCCGGGAATCCCAGCGAGAGAGACATCACGTCGACGCCGTCGGCGATCGCCCGGTCCATGGCGGCCAGCACGTCGGTGGACGCGGACTGCAGCGTGTCGGCCGAGAACACGGCCTTGTACATGGCCACCCTGGCCATCGGGGCAACGCCGGTGGCCGTGCCGTTGGCGTAGCCAAAGTAGCTCGCCCCCTTGACGGCGTTGCCGGCCGCCGTGGACGACGTGTGGGAGCCGTGGCCGTCGTAATCCCTCGGTGAGTCGTAGTCATCGGAGGAGATGTTGATGCCGTGCTGCTTCAGGCCCTTGCTGAAGGACCGCGCGCCGATGAGCTTCCGGTTGCACATCGTGGGCTTGAAGGCGGCGCCAGCCTCGCACGCGCCCTTCCACTTCGCCGGCACGGGCTTCGTAATGCCGGCGTCGTTGAAGCTCTCGCTCTCGGGCCAGACACCCGTGTCAACGATCCCAATTATCACGTCATCGCCGTAGTTCGACGCCGGCCAGACGCCGGCGCCGCTGCTGAGCCCAAGGAACTCCGGCGTGTGCGTGGTGTGGAGCCTAGCGTACGTCTCCGGGAACGCCGCCACGTGCCCCTCCGTCCCCTGAAGTTCCTTAAGCTGCCGCGCAGTGAGCACCGCGCTGAACCCATGCATGACATGGGCGTACGTGTACAGGTGCTCCGCCGCCTCCTTGGCCGTCGCGGCCGTCAGGGACGACAGCATTGACAGGTACCAGCCCTCGTGAGTCGAGAACGGCGTCGGCATCGCCGACACGTCCATGTGGACGATGTACGGCCGCCGGTCCCCTTCCACCGCCGACGAAGCCGCCACACATGTCACCAAGAAGCTCACACTGATCAGTAGCACACTACTAGGAAGAGCAGGAGGTGAAGCCTGAAACATTGTGTCAGATCAGATGCAGCTGAACCGAGTGTTTCAGCTCAGACCTTCCTCTTATGCAGAGCACACTGGCAAGCCGAGTGAGTGGATGCTACAAGTGGAGAGCACTCGCAGGTGCGGTGGTGGCAGTCTCTTCCAGATACATTAGATACATATTGGACTCCATGGAGGCCGCCGATGAGACCAATCAAGGCCTCCAAAAACAAAAGCCAAGAATCTTCTCAGATCATCATCAGCAGCAGCAGCAAAGCAAAGCAACTCAATTTCAGTCCGGCAGTCAGGTCCCTGTTCGTCGATGTTGCAATCGTTGCACACTAGTACGCCATTAGCTTGGGCACGAACGTATCGTGTTCGGTGTGCGTCCATTTCGCTGGCTGGAACTTGCTTTCCTCCCACGATAGCGCCTCTCATTCGCGTCGGATTTGCAGGTTAATGCCGTCTTATCCTCCTGCCTTTACAGTACTATTCTCCATTTCGTTCTTGTCACTTTGTTAATCTACTCGTAATGCAGTGCAAGTGCATGCTTTCAAGTCAAGATGCGGCACTAAGAGGAGGCGTGCTTTGAAGATATATTATCTTGTCGTTAAGAATCATATCGAAATGATGCAAAAACAGCGAAGAAAAGTACAGGTCGTTGGTGGGCGTTGCACACTTGCACTCAGCCTGACTGCTTAAGCTGTTTTTGGTAGTTTCTGTGCCTGGTTGCCTTCCCCATTCGCGTGGCCCTTTGTGCTCCATGGCCGACCGCCGTCACTTGCACGGTGCAAAAGCACGTTCTCCTCGCCGGGGCCCTCGCTTTGCGACTCAGAGCGATCGGTTGACTGAAACAGAAAGGGAGGCTGGCCGACTGAATGAAATGAATGGAAGGAACTGAACCCGCTGAGGAAGGGGAAAATTTTCAGGTGAAAGAGTGAAGCACGGTTGCATCGCATGCCATTCAATTCTGAATCTTCGCGTACGGGATTCTAATTCCTGACGATGACGACGGGGGTCTGAAAGTGATCGGAATTCCTTGTCAGGGTGCAATCCAGTTCTGGACCAATCATCAGGTTTTGTGAAAGAAGCTATCCACGTGGTGGGGCGTCACTGATCTTGCTTGCCGTTTAATTGGGCTTTTAACTTTTCTGAAAACCAAAATAAACTGAACAGCTTCTTAAAACAGATTTTTCAAATAGTTTTCTGAGCTCAAAACCATATACGCCATCCACTACAATCTTGAAAAGCACAAAAAAAAACCCCAAAAGAACAGATAATTGAACTAAACTTTGAGTTCATCCAGCCTTCTCCTTCTGTTCCATTCATATCACTTGGGGGCGTTTGGTTCATGGAACGGAACCATCTTGTCCCAGACGAGACATCGTCCGAGTGTTTGGTTTGCCGGATGGAACTGTTCCATCTGAGATGATCCCATTCCACTTTAGTGCTTTCGGAGGGAATATTCTGCTCAGATTGTTGGAAATAATCCTGTCGAATCCGTTTTAGAGTTTGTGTCAAGTCTGAGTCAGTTTAGAATTAGAAATTTATATTTCAGAGTCGATTTGTATATATGAGTCTAGAAAACCAAGGAAAAGGTGCGGCGATTTAAGCACCACCAGAAAGATTGTTTATTCTATCGCTAAATTGTTTGTGTCGTCGTCGTTGAGAAATAGAGGAATTTTGTCGAAGATTATGAGTACTCAGTGTACACTCGAAAAACAGAGAAGACTCGAGTACATGGAAGAGTACGAGTACTGTTCACGAGTACTGTAGCACTTGAAAGTTATTGTAGCACTCATAGCTACTGTAGCAACCGAATGTTACGTCTGCTACTCGTGGTCGTAATATTCATCAACCTGCTATAACGACATACGAGTGGTGAACGTGGTCATAACCAACATCTGGTATCAGAGTAGGTTCTGATCAACATGTGGAAGCAGCAGCATATGGTAGGGAACGGATCTTCGTCGACAATGAAGAAAGGACCTAATTCCCTTCCGTATCCAATTCTCAACTCAGAGAACTACCTGGCATGATCAATGAAGATGCGGGTGAATATGCGTGCCCAAGGGGTTTGGGACGCAGTGACTGATCCGGTCGACACCAGTGGAAAGGTCAACCCAAAAGGAAAAGCAAAAGAAGTTGACATGAAGACCGATCAAACTGCTTTGGCTCTCATCTACGTTGCCATACCTGACTTGATGCTCAGTCAACTTGTCGGAAAAGATATAGCACGAGAAGCTTGGATTGCTCTTCGGACTATGCACGAAGGTGTGGATCGTGTGAAGAAGGTACGACTGCAACTCTCTGAAGAGAATATGAGGCACTGCATATGGGTGAAACTCAATCAGTAGATGAGTTTGTAGGTAAATTAACTGCTGTGGTCAATGAAATTTGATCTCTTGGAGGTACTTTGGGGGAAACTACGATGGTCGAGAAGTATGTGCGTGTTCTACTTGAGAGGTTCATACCAGTGGTCACAACTCTTTTGTATTCAAGTGATCTCCAACACATGAAAATAGAAGAAGTAACAAGATCTCTCAAAGCTCATGAGGGATTGCTCAATGGGTGTAAGGCCAGGACTGCTCAAGTATTGCTAGTGAAAAGCAAAGCAAATGTTGAAAATAAAACTTAGCGGAAATCAAATCCAAGCCAAGGAGGAGGCCGTGGATCTGGCAACTAGCGTGGATGTGGTCGTGGACCAGGTGGTCGTGGTTTTGGTCGAGGAGGCCGTGGCTTTACAACTGGTTGTGGAGAGAAAGCAATGCAAGGTTAGTCCCCCTACAACCAAGACAAGCCAAGAGTAAAATGCTTTACCTATGGCAAAGAAGGCCATTATGCAGCAGTCTATAGAAGTCATATCAAGTGCAATGAGTGCCAAAAGTTTGGGCACTATACTGCTGATTGTCGTTACAAGAAAAAGAAGGAGACAAATTTGGTTCAAGCCAAAACAGAGCAGGAGCCAGCACTTCTACTGTCCATCTGTGAAGAACAAAACACACAACTTATGATGCAAAATGAAGAGCATGTTCAACCGAAACTATTGAAAGCTAAAGAAGAGATGGTGGAGTCAAATATTTGGTATCTCAACAATGGTGCTTCTGATCATATGATTGGACAGAAGCGACAATTCAATGAATTGAATGAAGGCTTTCGAGACAAAGTGAAATTTAGAGATGGGACAATTGTTCATATAAAAGGAAAAGGCACTATTTGGCTGCAAAGCAAGAATGGAGAGCAAAGAGCTTTGACGGATGTCTATTATATATCTCGATTGTGCAACAACATAATAAGTCTGGGTTAGCTAATAGAAGAGGGATATGATGTGTCGCTAAAAGGACCATACTTGCTATTGCATGATCGCAAGGGACAACTGCTAATGAAGATGATGAGAACTCCAAATTAGCTACATAAGATTGAGTTAAAGGAGGTTAAGCCTGTCTGTTTCGGTGCTCGGGTGGATGATACAGTGTGATTGTGGCATGATCAACTTGGTCATATCAATTTTTGCTCTTTGAAGCTGATGACAGAGAAAGGATGGTTCAGGGTCTGCCACCCATCAATCATCCATCTCAAGTATGTGAAGGCTGCATTATTGCTAAACAAACAAGACTGTCGTTCCCTCCGCAAGCACAATATATAGCTTCACATCCTCTAGAATTGCTTCACGTTGATCTCTGTGGTCCAATTACCCCTAAATCAAATGGAGGTAATAAGTATTTTTCTACTCCTTGTTGATGATTACTCTAGAGTAATGTGGGTATACATGCTGAAAAGAAAATCAAAAGCCAAAAACATGTTTCAAAAATTTGTGACTCTAGTCGAAAATGAGACTGATCACAAACTGAAGGAAATAAGATTTGATCGTGGGGGAGAATTCTTGGCACAATAATTTGAATCAATCTGTGAGACGAAAGGAATCAAAAGGTATTTCCACAACAGAACGGAGTAGTTGAGAAGAGAAGTTGGACTGTAATGAATATGGCAAGAAGTTTGCTTAAAAGCAGAATGTTACCAGGAAGATTTTGGGCTGAGACTGTAAGACATGCTGTTTACATGCTCAATCAAGTACCCACAAAATCTCTAGAAGAGAAGACTCCATATGAAACACTGAGTGGAAGAAAACTAAGTTTAGAACACTTGAGGGTGTTCGGTTGCTTGGCTATGCAAAGGTGCTCATTCATCTAAAGAAATTAGATGACAGATCAAAAGAATTGATCTATTTGGGAGTTGAACCAGGAACCAAAGCTAGTCAGTTGTACAGTCCTCGTGAAGATAAAATTGTGGTAAGTCGAGATCTTTTATGAAGATAAAGCATGGGAATGGGAGGCAAAACCACCCGAAGAAAATAATTTATAGAAGTGGATTTCCTTCTTAGTTGAAGGAGAGAATAATGATGAAACATATCAATTTCACCTTCAAGAACCGGTTACACCCATGTCTAGTGCATCCGCCAGTCAACAGGTGGCTGTAGAGGATATTCCAGTATCTCCTCAAATTGATCAAGAAGAGGTAGAGACCCCACCAAGTAAAATACCTGTATACCGAAGCCTAGCTGAGATTTATGATGAGACCAAACCAATAGAGATAGAAGAAAAACTTCAGTTGACAACAGCAGATAAACCTGTAAGTTTGCAGCAAGCACTCACTGAACATCACTGGAAGACTGCTATGCAAACCGTACTGGATTCAATAGAAGCAAATAAAACTTGGGTATTGACTGATCTGCCTCATAATCATAAAGCTATAGGGCTAAAGTGGATTTTCAAAGTGAAAAGAGATGGAGAAGGGAACTTTGTTCGTCATAAGGCAAGACTTGTAGCAAAATGCTATGTTCAGAAAAAGGGCATAGACTATGAAGAGGTATTTGCACCAGTTACAAGATTAGAAACGGTGAGATTAATATTTGCTCTCGCAGCTCAATTTGGATGGGAAGTACATCACATGGATGTCAAATCTGCATTCTTGAATGGAGATCTTACCGAGAAAGTATATGTATCACAACCAGAGGGTTTTCAAGTGAAGGGACAAGAAGGCAACATTTATCAACTCTTAAAAGTATTATATGGATTGAAACAAGCACCTAGAGTCTGGAATAAGAAACTAGACAGCTCATTAATTAAACTTGGTTTTGAAATATGCAAGCAAGATCCAGCCTTATATACAAGAAAGACAGAAGAAGACATGCTGATACTCGGCATATACATTGACGATCTTATTATTAAAGGAACGTGTGATCGAGGGATTGAAGAATTTAAGGAGGAGATGATGCAACAGTTTGAGATGAACGATTTCAGACTCTTAAATTACTACTTGGGTCTGGAAGTGAAACAAAGTAGGCATAATATTACAATCAAGTAGTCGAATTATGCAATGAAGATTCTTGAGAAAGCAGGCATGACGAGTTGCAACCCTTTTCGGTACCCCATGGAGTCAAAGTTGAAACTCGACAATGACAAGACGTGAGAGCTAGTCGATGCGACCAAATTTCGAAGTATAATAGGTTGCCTAAGGTATCTGATACATACTCGACCATATCTTGTATACTCAGTTGGAGTAATTAGTAGGTTTATGGAAACACCGACAATACAACGCAAGCAAGCATTAAAACATGTACTGAGGTATCTAGCAGAAACTGTGTATTATGGAATAGTGTATGTCAGGCATAACAACACACCAATGCTTCAAGTATTTTGTGGTAGCAATCTGGCTGGCGATCCTGTTGATCGCAAAAGAACGACTGGTATGGTGTTCTACCTTCATGGAAACGTGATCGCATGGTGCTCACATTGTTGGAAATATGCCCTAGAGGCAATCATAGAGATGATGATATTTCGTTGTATCCATGATTTAATAAATGTTCCTTGAATATTTCCTTTGTGTTGATTAACAAGTATGTGACTTGTTTGTGAAACTCTTTACTTGTATGGTTATTCTAAAGTTGTCCCTAGTCGAAGTTCATGTGTGGACACACGTGAATAATGGATTAGCACATGTATCGGTTGATGACCATGTTTCACAGGTCATAGACATGGAGATGTCAAACCAATAATGTGGACACATGTTTAGAACATGGGGTTGGACCGACCCAACATGAGACATAACAATTATACTTATGGTTTTCTCTACACAATGTGTACGCCTTGTCCTTAGACCTGAGATTGTCGCATGTACTTGAGATGTGAATCGACCTACTTAGGGGCTATCAAACGCTACTCGTGAATCGGGTAGTTATAAAGGTAGCTTTGGTTTTGTCATGAAGCATGCTGCGAGGCATGATCGGTCGAGATGGGATTTGCCCTCTCTACCGAGAGAGATATCTCTGGGCCCTCGAGTGATCGGATCCGAAATGCATGGCCATGCTACTTAAGGTTAAGAGTTAACCTAGTAAGGGATTCGGATCACGGATCGAGAAAGAGTGGTCAGCTTGGAGCTCACCAAATATCGTGAGGCAAAGGGATTGGCATGTACATAAAGTTGTGATGGTTCGTCCGACATGATCTTTGTGTATGTTTAGGAGTTGGCATGTCTTGCTAGAGGCCGCTACCAACTATTGACCAAGTATGTGTACTGCGTCATGTCTAAACACACGTGAACCTATAGGGTCACACTCTTAGGGTGAAGCCTAATTCGGATTGGATCCGATTAGATCGGGCATTGAGTCCTAATGGGCCTCTATTCGTAGAAGCCCATTGTAAGGACGTCTATAAAAGGAGGGCAAGGGCACAGGATTAAGGATGAGTTTTTCGTGACTTCCTCAAACCCCGCCGCCACCCTCCCACGCCAAGTCGCCGCGCGGATCTAGTAGTCCGGCGTGCGTCGCTCCTCCCGCACGCAGTGGATACCGTGGAGGCGCCGCATCTCGTAGCGCTTGGACGAACCGCAAGAGAGGAGCTGTGACGTTGGACGCCGCGACGAGGACGAGGAAGTAGTACGACTACTCGCCCCGACGTCTTTGCATCGACGTAGTACGACTACTCTACCCCGACGTGCTGCATCAATTCCGCACCTGCACGTCTAGTGGTAATTCCATGATCTATAACTGCAGTGATCTTGGTTTACGGGTAAAATTTTTATTATTTTGCGCTAGCGTAGCCTACCCGTAGCCCTACACACATAAGCAAAGAAGTGTAGCCTTGTCATCATGCGAAGCAGAGTTCATGGCAGCAACTTCAGCCGCATGTCAAGGTATTTGGTTGATAAGATTGCTTCATGAATTGACTAAACAGACCATCAACCCATTCGCGTTATTTGTAGACAATAAGTCAGCAATAGCGCTTACGAAAAATCCAGTGTTTCATGGAAGAAGTAAATACATTGATACTCGATATCATTTTATTAAAGAATGCGTTGAAGAAGGACTTGTGGCTATTTCACATATTGCAATAGAAGCACAGAAAGCTGATGCACTCACAAAGGCATTGGGATGAGTCAAATTTGGTCGGATGATTAATCTACTCGATGTCAAGGAAGTTGGTTAAAATTGGCAAGGATTAGAGGGGTGTTTGTTGGAAATAATCCTGCCGAATCTGTTTTCGAGTCTGAGTCAGTTTAGAATTAAAAATTTATGTTTTAGAGTCGATATGTGTATCTGAGTCTAATTTGTAAAGCTAGGTATAAATAGTGGAGAAAACCAAGGAAAAGGTGCGGCGATTTGAGCACCACCAAAAAGATTGTTTATTCTATTGCTAAATTGTTTGCATTGTTGTCGTTGAGAAACAGAGGGATTTCATCGAAGATTATGAGTACTCAGCGTACACTTGAAAAATAGAGAAGACTCGAGTATACGGAAGATTACAAGTACTGTTCATGAGCACTATAGCACTCATGTTACTGTAGCACTCGTGGCTACTGTAGCAACCGAGGTTACGCCTGCTACTCATGGTCGTAATATTCATCAACCTGGTTGTAACAAAATACGAGTAGTGAATGTGGTCGTAACCAACACAGATATTGTACCACATCGTTCAACAAAATTGGTGGAACCACGCCGTTCCGAACGTGATCGTTCCATCCAACTACATCCCATGAACAAAATGTCCTGAGTACTACGTCCATCTAAATAATCTTTCAACTCCATTGCACTCAAGGACTCATTACGGGGGGACCATGTGAGAAGATCCTAGCTTATAGTGTGATAAACCATTGCAATTTAGGAGACTTGAAAATTTGAGTGGTAGTGTTGTTGGTCGGTCAAGAGGAAGGCTAGTCAGATCGGCATTGCGCCACCGGCCTGACTGGTTGGTGTTGGCGATCAGACCGGCCACATGCAAAGTTTCAGCCAGTTTGTTTATTTCTTGGGAGTTGACTTGTGGAATGAGTTTTGATGAGTAATATCAGTGATTTTATGTTGCATAAAGTATGTTATTGCTAATGTAGGTCAAGTTATAAAGAACTTATGCCTGAAAATGATTTCTTTATCTTTGGATATATAGGATTACTTGGAGTTAACTGTGGTCAATGGTGAGGATCTGGGCTATTCTCATGGAGGAGATGAGGCTCAGAATGATTGAAGATGCCAGGTGAGACGGCAAGCTCAAGTATGACATGAGAAAGATGAAAAATGTTGAAGGCAAGTTCAAGCGGTGAGATTGCATCATGTGGTTTGGACGGACCAAGTGAGCCGTGATTTGGTGGAACCAAGACGGGAGAGACTTGACGACATGTGGCAAACTAGTGGTGCACCTACACGTGGCAAGCATGTTGATTGCTTACAATGGATGGTGATGACCGGGACAATGAGGGGTATTTTGGTAGTTTGGCAAAAATACCAGAAACTACCTTTGATCAAAACCATGGTGCATGAGTGGTGCTTGGGAGAGTAGTTTAGGTCAAAGTGAAGCTGGTTTGATCAAGATGAATCAAGGTTAAGGATTTAACGGATTCAGATTTATGCACTTTGAAAAATGTGCCTAAGTGAATATATGTGAGTAAAACCTATGTGTGTAGGGTTAACGGGTTTTCTCTATTGTGCTAAGTGAATAGTATCAACTAAGGGGTGGATGTGACTGGCTAGCCCATCTATAAAAAGGGGTTAGGATGGAGACATGTGGTTTACCATCCATCCTACCTCTCTTTTGCTATCTTGTGTTAGGGTTAGGGTTTGAGCGAAGTTAAGTGCTTATGGTATGCTCTGTATCTTTTAAGGTGGAGTAGCTATAAAATTTTCCTTATCAAGTAGTAATAGAATCAATATTTGATTTTCTCTATGGCTATCTCTTGTTTTGATTGATTTGATTTTAATTTGGTTGGTTTTACCTTTTTCCTTCCCTCTTCTTGATCTTGTCATGCCAATGACGTATAAAAGATAAAGATAATCTCATGAAATCAATCTCCACCCATCTAGACACTTTGGTAGCAAGTTCATTAAGAAACTTGGTTTTTGCACGTTTTTTGATCCTTCAAGTAATTTCTTGATCTGAGAGTTTTTGGCATGATTGCCTCGATGTTCTAACTTGCTATGACATGTGGAAATACATTTAGAGTCATCTTGGTCATTATCCATCCACGAGCAAGTTGTATTCACTGTTTTAGTTTTTTTACCTGTTTTTGGTGCAATTTGCCTTCAAACGGGAAAAAGTTAGAATTTTGACAATAATTTTCTTAATTTTTGATTAGAATAGGTTTTTGATATCTTAGAGAATGTTCATATCAAATTTTAAGTGATTTGAATGTTTGGTTTGAAAGTTAGCTTAATTTTTGGTTTTGGGCCGATTTTAATGCAACAGAGCTTCTCGAACCAAAATATCCCAAATATCTCAAGTTCTTTTTAGTTTTTTTTATTGAAATAGGTTTCTAAGATCATGAACTAGTTTTGGTTAAAGTTTCAAGTCTTTTGGACCAACGAATCAAAAGTTACATGATTTTTTGGATTTGAAGTAGAGCTGAAATAACTATTCACGGCCTGAAAAATTTAATAGCCTCGAGAATGTTTGGATTTTTTTTATTTCTTGATCTTCATATCTTCTTATAGCTATTGGAGTAAAGATTAGAAAAATACTTAGAGGGAAATTGAAAGGCACCATTTACCCTCTATTGCTATATCGGTCCTACATTTATAAATTGGATTATCTATCCAACTTCATAAATGCTACTGGATAGGAGTACAAGGGAAAAGAAAAGATTGGTGTTGCCAGGGTTTGGAAGGTAGCCTTGTCCTAGCAAAGCCTTTTCAATGGTGATTAATTATTGGCATGAAGCAGCAAGAGGCAGCATGCATGATACAAAGGTCAATTCCTCATAGGTGGCTGATGGTGGTGATGATTCTTTCTTTGGGTCAATTACTCATAGGCGGCTGGTGCATCCAAGCGCGCGGCTTTTCACTGCTCGTTATGGAGACGGATACAAAGGGGAAGGAAAGAAAAGGACGTCATCACTTTGTCTCGAAGACCTTACTAAAAGCTTATTAAAGCTTCCTAAAGGCCTTTATCAAGCAAAACTTGATGTCATTTGTTCTTAAAAAATGTGGTTGATGTGTAATGAGTCGCTTTCCAATCTAGAGAATGTATAATGGTATGATATTAATTGTCTATAAGCATTGTCATATAGGATATAAGATGATATGAAAGAGAAAAGGAGAGCATTGAGAATTGGGCTATCTCTCATACAACAGTTGTTAACTGTAACATGAGGAACAAGACATATTATGTCATGGAGAAACTGTCCATTGAGATATATAAAAAAGGCAATCTATTGTAGTTGTTATTTTTAATAATATTTATAGATGATATGAAGTGATACTATAAATAGTAATTATCTATACTATTATACGGGCTCTTACATTATCTAGTCTGGGACAATTCTTAGAGCCATTAAAAAAATTGGAAAAGAAAGGGAGAGAAAAAGGGTGCTAGGCCCGGCCCAAGGTTTACTGTCTCTCCCTGTTTGGGGCCAGGTTAACTAACAGCACTACTAAACTGTACTGTACCCGATTTTTTTTAATTTAAGCACCGAAGAGATTGGAATTCCACGGCTCGGCGAGCAATGGCTTTATTTTTATTGCTAAGCAGGACACTGGTAGCGGCTATTTAGGTCAGCCCCGTTCAAAATAGTTTTTTGGCTTCTGATTTCTAGGTTTTAAATGTAGTGTCTTTTTATCATATCTTTTTTTCTTTATTATCCGTACAGATAATGGTTTATTATTATTTTTTTGTTTTTCTTTAGTTGTAAGTCTTAAGCTAAAAACTAATAATTGTTACGGTGCTTATTTCAATCAAAAGTAAAAAAAATAAAAAGCTATTAGTAGAAATCGTTTTGAACTAGGCACATGAGCCTTGTGCCGCGTCCGCCGTGTTAAGATAAACGCGTATTGTTTGTAGCGTCCTTAGAGCAACTCCAAAAGATGGGCTAAATTTGATCCCCTATAATCTCATTTTAGGGGACATGCCAAAAAGTTGGGGATCAATATAACTCCTTTGCTCCAACAGTCATCCCCAAAATTGGTCCCCTAAATATTTTAAATCTGCTACATGGGCTTATGAGACAAGGAAATCCACTCCCAGCTTCAACAAGACCTAGTGAAGCATCTGTGGCAGCGCCATGGAGACACCATTGTTCTGATCTAAAATTAAATTAAAACACTATTATTCTGATCTGAAATAAAGACATCATAACATAGTTCTGAAATTAACGTAAAACACTATTGCCGGCGGAGATGCGCAGGCGGCCAGCGTGCTCAAACAGCGGGGGCGCCGGTGGGGAGCCACGCCGGTGGGGAGGAAGCTGCCGACACCCTCAGGTAGGTCTCACGCAACGCGAAGGAAAAAAATTGGGCGCGGAATCGCCTACTCGCGCGCGGCAACGGTGATTGGGGACGCGTGGGGTGAGGCCAAATTTGGCTCCGGTGGGGTGAGATATTGGGGGTGTTAAAATTTTTAGTGGTGGTTTTGGGGATCTTTTGGAGGGGGTTTTTTTCACTAATCATCAAAATTTGTTTTAGGGGATGTTTTAGCCTATCTCTTGGAGTTGCTCTTATACCTCGAGTCCATCGCGCATGGCCTCGCGCCTCAGGTTTCTTCCATCCGTCCCTGGCGTCTCTAGCCCTACTGCTAGGGTCTCACGTCCTTGTACTTGTCAAAAGTACTTTTGAAGCTAGATATATCCATCAATTACTGTAGCTCAAAAAACCTAAAAATTTTTAAAAAGATAAAATTTATAAATAACAAAAAAATAAAAAGATAAAATTTATAAATAATAAAAAAATGAGCTAGAAGGTTAAGTCGAAATGGACGAGGCCTTTTTCATATCAAACAACTAATATGACGTAGTTCTGAGCAGGTGTTTGTATACAGTGTGCATGCAGTAGTTGATGAAACAAAACATTACCAGCTTTGTATTACGTGCAACCAAACAGCTAGCACTTAATAATTAAAAGTTGACACCCCAAAAAACTTGGGACTATGTCAAAAACCACTCCACCGTTTGTATGTGCTAGCAGTGAATCTGATGTCCCATTCCTACATAGCCTGCGCATCATATTTGGTGGCTGTGGTTCCTGTGTATATATTGGTGATTGCTCCTTCGTGATTGCCATAGGCGCCAGCGCATCCTCGGAATCACCGGTTGGTGCCAACTGTGGACTTGTGAAGTGGCTGGGAGATATGCTTGAGGTCGAGCATTGGAGAAGGGTAAGGTCACGCTATGCCACTCAAGAAATCAAGAGAAGACTATGTGATGCTCATGTTTATTGAACTTTCTCATTGTTTCTTGAAGTATCTTTATCTGATACAACCGTATAAACCATCTAATTGGGGTTAAGCCACATCATTTTCAGATTCTTGGCACGTCTCTGACTAACTCATTGTTTATACTCGCTTTTGAACATTTCAGTATGTGCTGAAATATCGAACCGAATTATTTTGGCTTATTATGTTCGTTTTTTTTTTATTTTTCATGTGGTAACTTCGGTTGGCAATACCGAAAAGCAAATTGAATTTATACCAAATAAACCACATTGGTAAAATTGAAAAAACCGAATGCCCACCCTTTGTCACAAGGAGAACTTCCGATCTGCCATGGCACTATGGCAGCGTTTGCACGACGGGTTTCGGCATGAGATCAGAGAGTTTTTGAGGCTTTGGGACTGGTAAATGAAGTGTGCCTGTACGTAGATATTTTTTTTGTACAAGCTAGGTATTAGAAGCATCCTGTGGATCCGATGTACAACGTAAACAGACCGCGTCCAGCAGCAAGTGCGATGGGAACGTGGGACGCTGCAGGAACATCGCGGCCTACTACATGGCCTGGACGCTATGAGATCGCAGCGTCTTGCTTAAAGATGAAAATAACGGCATTGCTTGCTTAGGTGTGGAATTTTGGATTTATCGGTGCTTCGATACAAAAATTTCGGTGCACTGTATCTACCGTGGTTCTCATCAATCATTATAAAAAAAAAAGGAAAAGGGCTATTTCAGTGCATGCTCCTAGGTACCATCAAAGGAAAAGATGTTGAACGGTGGTGATCATTTGTGCTTATTTTTGGTGGTTTATGGTTGAAAAGCACTGTAGCTGACTGAAACAAATACTGTAGCTGACAGAGGCTTATTTAGCATAATTAAATTTAAAAAAATTAAAAAAATATGTTAGCCCATTACATATAATATAAACAAATATGGAAAAAAAAGAACCGGCAAAAAAGCTCAACAAAAAGCCAAAAATTCAGAAAAAGACGAAATTTATGAATAGTGAAAAATAAGCCGGGAGCTAAAAGCTGAAGCCCAACCGATCACCGAGAGGGGAGAAAAATGGGGGAAAAGCTGTTTATTCCTGCTCTTCTCCTTCAAAGATTACAAATAATTGTACTAACAGAAATACCAAATATCGCACTATATATGCCACATAGTTCTCATCATAAAAAAAGAACAAGGGTATTTCAATTCGTGTTCCTAGGAACCAGCTAGCATAGGGGAAGCTGTTTATTCTTCCTTGTTAGAGAGAATAGAAAGAATTTTCCCCTATTCTTCTCCTGCTAATATTATAAGGCCCCATTTGAAATGTGCAATCTTTTCCGATTTATATAGGAATTGAGTTGTTCCTTGCGAAATTCCTTTGCAATTCTTGTGTTCCAAATATGCCATGATGCTTAATTTGTCGAAATGGTGTTTTCACTATTTTAGCTAAGTACCTGTCCATTTCATATCTTATAGAGCGATTGATTTTGATCTTAAAATTTTATAGAGATATGGAACATACCGTCCCTGTATCTGGTAATATTTGAGTTTCTCCGCTTGCTTCCTAACTATGACATGACAATGAAGAAAAGGACATGAGCTCTCAAGCACCGCGGCAACCTACTTTTGTAGCATTATGGGCCTCGCTAAGGCCATATGTTCTGTAACACTCAATGGGCCTTCATGAGGAGTATTCAGTCGGCTCCAAAGTCTATGGACAGCGAATTTTTTGTACGGATAATCCATTTTTTATTCAAAATTACAGAAATATACTTGCAAGAAATTTTTTTACAAAAATAGACTCAAGTCGCCCAATGGTTAAGCGACTGGAGCCTTTCGCCCAACCCAGCAGCGACAACTGGAAAATCGCCCAACCGTTGGGCGATTAATTGCAGTCGCCCAATGGTTGGGCGACTTTCATGCAGTCGCCCAATGGTTGGGCGACTGCACTCAGGTCCCCCATGAATGTTTTAAACTTTTACAATTTTGTAATTTTAAACTGGTAAAAAATCTGCTGGAGTTATAATAAAAGTTTATGTTCATTGTATGTTGGAGGTGTGTAAAAAATTTTGGGAAAATTACAGAGAAAAAAGAGATAGAAAAAAGAGAGGAAAGAGTCTATCTTTGCCGAAATTTGGAAAATGCATCAAACCTTCGCCAAAAATAGTGAAAATTGGTGGAGCTGTTCTTCATACATCCAAAAGCTTCTAGAAAAAACTTTGAGCACTTTCGGCCATGGGATCAAAAGTTATAGCAGTTTCAATTGAGGTCGAAACGAATTCGAGTCCGTTTCCGACACACCTTCAATAAAACGGGCATAACTTTTGCATACGGTGTCCGTTTTCGACATCCTTGTACTCGTTGGAAAGTTAACGATGAGCCCGATCCAAAGAAAACGACCAGCATGCGCCAGTCGCCCTCCAAGACCTAGAAAATCTGTCATCTTTGGACCTAAACCCGCGTCGCAAGTTTTTGGTTTCTGTTTTTGCCTTTTTCTCTTGGTCTTCCCTTTGGAATTTGGATTTTTCTTCAACTGAAAAGTTGTAGATCTCATCGAAACCTTTCAAATGAGTATATATAAGCCATATAAAACTTGCTATTTTATCTTTTGAGACTAGTTGTTTATATTGTATCGGTATATAAAACTTGTGATAGAGAGTATTACAGACGGTTTGTATGTACCGATCATTCTACTGATTGTCTGACCGCTGGGCCCGTCGATCCTCCTCAACCCAATCCTAGCCCAAAGATATGAATTCTCAGTAACATCAAAATATCACTTACCATCGTATGTACCGATCGTTCTACGGTCAATCGTTCCTAAAAAAATTTTCAAAATTTTTTACACACCTACAACATACAATGAACATAACCTTTTATTACAACTCCAGCAAATTGTTTACCAGTTTAAAACTACAAAATTGAAAAAATTTAAAACATTCACGGGGACCTGAGTGCAGTCGCCCAACCATTGGGCGACTGCAATTAATCGCCCAACGGTTGGGCGATTTTCCAGTTGTCGCTGCTGGGTTGGGCGAAAGGCTCCAGTCGCCTAACCATTGGGTGACTTGAGCCTATTTTTATAAAAAAAATTTCCCGCAGGTATATTTCTGTAATTTTGAATAAAAAATGGATTATCCGTACAAAAAATTCTATGGACAGCCATGAATCATGGAGCGCAATCTGAGTGGCTTCACCACGAGTGCCTGTGGACCGTTGAAGTGTTCCTACGAGATTCGTGCACACGGGTGGAGCCAGGGCAGATGTCAATCACAATTGGGTCTCACAAAAAAATTTTGCCCTAGTAAAAGATTCAGCACTCTAAAAAAAAGTACAATCACGAGTTCAGAACTCAAATTGCACACCATGCCAGGGCCATTTTACAGGAGTACAATTCCTCCCTTCCAAATAGGGGTTCAAAAGACTGAAATGGATTTACGTGCTCAAGATCTCGTCCTTATTTTTTCCCTTTAGATATATTGACACCTATTATATATTAAAAGTCAATGACAATGATTTTATGGTTGCTAAGAAAAAAGAGAAATGCGCTAAAAATTCTCAAAAAAGAAAAGCATCCGACCCTCGATTTGGTGGATCTAATATTATGAGTAATCCATAACAGTTAGATGTTATTAAGTATAGGTGCCAATTTAAACTCAGAAGATAACAAAGAATTTTAAAAATTAAAAAATTCCATCGTTGAGATATACTCCATCCGTTCTTTTTCACATGATGTTTTTTTTATTTTTTTGCGGTTTTTAAGACATGATTTTGACCGCTATTTTTTTTAACTTTACACTAAGATACATTAATAAAATTATAATATTATGAAATATTTTTAATGATAAATCTAATGATATTATTTTTGTACAGTCAATCTATATAGTTTTAAATGTTTTGGTGGTTAAATTTTAAAAAATTTGACGATGCGGATTCTAAAAAGTCAAGTAAAAAAGAACGGAGGGCGCTCAATTAAATCATAATGTTACCTCACCTGACACATCTCCCTTTGCCTCACGTGAATAAAAAAGGATAAGAAAAATTAAGGAGCCGCCATTAGAGAGAGAGAGAGTGATAGAAAAGAAGCATAATGGCATGTGGTGGTCTTGATTGTTGACACTAATTTTGTTGTGTTCGAGTCAAGTTTATGTTTGTGTTCGGTTAGGAATAAAGGACCTGAAGCTCAGCAACGGACTGAAGAATTCAGACTGCAACTCTGAATGTTCAGTAAACGTGCAGAACTTCAGAGCGCACCATTTGATGTTTTGATTTGGTCTAGTTAGCCCATGATCCTATTTCTCAGGATTGTGGTCCAGTCGTAGGTGGCTTAGAATCCGGACTGTCAGTTAAGGTCTGGAGGGTGCGTGAGTTGTATTCGCTTTTGTCTGTCTTTCTTCAGTGTACTGCAGCTCATCAGAAAACAGCGAATAACAGGCGGTGAGGCGGAGCAGAAAAAAGCGGCAGGCGTTTTCAGGCCGCACAACTTCCCCTGTTTTTCCTTGTTTCATCCAGTGTGTTCTCATGTGTTAACCAGGTGTTTGCAGGGATTTGTGCCAACATTTGGCATCAGAGCCATGCCGAGATCAATCTGAATCGCCGAGCAGCCGTATCACTGACCTCGGCGCCGGCGTCCGCAACAGCTCGACGTCAAGGGTACCAGCGAAGGAGAGCAGTGCATCTCTCCAGTATCCTATGTTGAGCAAGCACAACTACAACACCTGGGCGATCAGGATGAAGACTTGCCTGAAGGCACAAGGTGTATGGGAGGCAGTTATGTCCGAAGACATCGACAAGAGAAGGCATCAGATAGCTCTTGCGGCCATTTTCCAGGGAGTGCAAGATGAGATACTCACCCTCCTCGGTGACAAGGAGACAGCAAAGGAGGCCTGGGACACACTCAAAACCACATATGTTGGGGTTGACCGTGTGCAGGCCGCACGTGCGCAAACCTTGAGAACAGAGTTTGAGATATTGCGCATGAAGGAGTCTGAATCCGTGGATGACTTTGCCGCAAGGCTAACAGGCGTTGTCAACCAGATCCGAGGACTCGGTAAGAAATCGGAGGAGTCATACATAGTTGAAAAACTCCTCCGAGCGATGCCCAGGAAGTTTCTCCAAATTGTTTCCACAATAGAGCAGTTTGGGGACATGAAGTCGATGGCTGTCGAAGAGGCAGTTGGGCGCTTGAAGGCGTATGAAGAACAGCTCCGTGTGCTTGGAGGAGACACCGAGGATCAGACGGTTCTCCTGACCCAAGCTGAATGGAAGGTTAGGGAGGTGCGAAGTGATGGCGAGAGCTCGTCCAAGGGGCTAGGGGTGAAAACGGGTCGGATTCGGACGGATATTGCTGTTACCATATCCTAACCCATATTTTTTCTCCGGATTCGGTACTAATCGGATTCGGTACCAATCGGATTCGGTGTCGGATCGGTCGGGATTAACCCATTTCGTTTGCACCTCTACTTGTTTGTGAGGAATGCATACAGTGCAGTAAATGGAGTATGACGCACTGACTTGATGTTACTATTTAATAGCTGATGTGAAAGATTTTATTTTACCATTGCAAAAGAAAATGAAACGTCAAATAGTAGCACTAACCTGAAATCAAACTTGAAGATGTATCGGATTCGGACGGATATTGCTGTTACCATATCCTAACCCATATTTTTTTCTCCGGATTCGGTACTAGTCGGATTCGGTGCCGGATCGGTCGGGATTAACCCGACCCGTTTTCACCCCTACAAGGGGCGAGGTGGCCGCGGTGGTGGTGGGCGACATAAAAAAGGGTCTGGTGCTATAGATGTAATAATTACAGGCACTACGTATTGGAGAACGGTTTAGATCAAGGTGAAGCTCATGGTTTGATCTAGATGGATCAAAGCTAAAGATTTAGCAAATATTCGCTTATGCACTTTGAAGCACGTGCATCAGTGAACTTGTGTGAGTAAAATCCGTATATGTGGGATTAACGGGCTTCCCCCATTGTGATAGTGGATTGGATCCACTAAGGGTTAGGTGGCTAGTTAGGGCCTGTTTGGCAGAGCTCTACCAACTCCAGATCCACCAAAAACAGCTCCACTCCACGAATTTTTACCCAAACGCTCCAGCTCCACGAAATCTGGATCCACCAAAATACTGAATCTAGCTCCAAATTCATGAAATCCATGGAGCACCTCAAGGGTTGCTCCACGAAACCTTGTTTCGTACCTACTCGTGGAGTTGGGTGGTAATTACCCACCTTTTGCCACTGGTTACACACCTCATCCCATACCACCATAAAACCCATGGGCAAAACAGGTCATTCCCACCAAAAACTCAGTTTCGTGGATCTGGAGCTGCTGTGCAAGCCAAACAGTTTTATCTAGCTCCATGGTGGGATCCCAGATTCACGGTGGAGCTGTTTTTGGTGGATCTGCTGCTCCAGATTCATTTTTTCAGTGGTGGAGCTTTGCTAAACAGGCCCTTAGTCTACGTATAAAAGAGGGTTGGGATAAAAAGTTGAGTGACAAATCCATCTAACACATCTCTCATGTGCTTCCATATTTAGGGTTAGGGTTTACGAGTTGAGTACCTGTGTGCTCTCTGTCCTCTTGAGTAGAGTGGTTGTAAATCCGACCAAAGTAAGCAATACATTAATCTTTGTGCACTCTCATAAATCTATCCTGTCTTGATTGATTTGCCCTTGTATCGGTTGGCCTTGTTTTCTTTTATTCCCTGTCATGATCTTGTTGTGCCAAGGGTGTGATTGAGATGGAAATAAAGTCTTAAAATCAATCTCCAATCATTTAGGTGCTCCAACAGCAAGTTACCAAGGAGCCCTGTTTTTGAAGTGTTTTTAACTTGATCGAGTGATTTCGGATCTCAAGGGTCTTTGGGTCATACCTCTCGTGTTCTAGCTTACCGTGACGTGTAGGAATACATCTTGGATCATATTGGCCATCTTCTACCCACGAGCAAGTTGTAATCATCGATTGGGGTCTTGGCTCTATTTTGGCGCTTTTTCTTTCGATTACAAAAAGGTAGGAATTTTGGCAACTATTCTGTTAATTGTCGAATGGAATAAGTTCTTGTGATCTTAGGCATTTCTTGTATGAAGTTTCACGGCTTTTAGATCTTTCAATCAAAAGCTACGTGGATTTGAGATCTTGCAGTCAGTCTGAAAGCCTTGTTCTTTGCATGGCAATGGTAGTACCGCAAGCTGTGTAGCGGTAGTACTGCAGCCCCTGGTGACCGCTCTTTGGTTGTTGACCACTCAAGTTGAATTTCGACCATATTGGTATTTCGATCACTCTCAGGTCTTCGACCATGTAGGTTTCGTGACTAGCCTCTGGCTTTTGATCATATCGGTTTTTTTACCATTCATTGGTCCTCGATCATGTTGATTTACGACCAATCTCTGATCATCGATTTCTCTGTTTTTGACCACTCATTAGTTGTCGGAGCATAGCATAAGTGAATACTTGGGGGAAATTTTTTAAGGCACCATTCACCCCCACCTCTGTTGCCTACCTGGTCCTTCACAAGGCACAACAAGCTAGGGTGGACGCATGAGAGGAGGTTGCTAAGTCACCATATGTTTCGGGGAGGTTGCTAAGTCGCCGTGTGTTTTGGGGAGGTTGGCGAGCGAGGATGCGTAGGAGGTGTGGTGGTTTGTTCGAATGTGTCTAATTAGATAGCTCGCTCCTATACCGTCGATTGGGGTATTCGACGGTATACCATCCCATAGTAGCTTCCCTCTCTTGGAGTACTAAGCTTTTTTTTTTTGTTTTTGCGAGCACCTTACATTTACACCTCTACAAATAGTGAGTAGTATTTCCCTAGGAGTAGGGGTGGAAATGGATACGAATTATTCGTATTATCCGATTACCATATTCGATAGGATACGAATATGGTATAGATTTTTCTATCCGATTAACAATTTCTCTCCTATTTGTATTCGAATTCGTATAAAAAATATAGATACATATATGGATGGACTTTTACCATCTCAAATGTTATTTTATCCGGACTATTCATATCCATATTCGTATTTGGCGAAATAATGTATATTTTTTATTTTGATACGACTAATTAGTTGGACCATTTTTTTTAATTTAATGTGAATTCATGTTTTTTTGGTGAAGTAAATGAATTAGAATGATTAAGCGTGACTATATGATGATAAAATATCATCAATATCTTCATACTGCATAAGTTATGAAGATATCTGAATTTGACCGAATTGAGTAGATATTCGTTTTAAATTCGTATTCGTTACAATATTTTATTCGTATTCAAGAATATTCAAATTCGTATTTACATTCGTTTACAAAATATAAATACAAATACGATAAGGACTATTCGATTCAATCCGTTTCCACCCAGATTGAAACTAAATAATTTTGTTAACGGACGCGCGTGCAACAGATCGAAGGAAACCACCAGGAAGAAGCACAGCACTAATGCATGCGCTACACTGCAGTGTGCGGCGTAAAGACGCTCTTGCATATTTCTTGGCCAATGGCCTGGCAGGATAGAGCCACGCACAAGTTCATGTCGCTTCTTTCCTGTATCTATGTGTGTCTACTGTCTAGCTTGTGTGTGTCATATCCATTGACGGATCGATCGACCCGTGCTGTGTACCTGCAGACTGCAGTACGACTTTTCCATACAGCGCAGCTGAGCAGCTGGCTGGCTGCATGCCGAGTGCTGCATATCTGTAGTACTCCTCACTTCCTCAGGGGTAGCTAGCTTCAGCCATTTCATTTCGCGCGTGCCATCCCTCTGATTACTTCCTGTCTCCCTGCTCAAGCTTGCTGCCCCAGCCCAGAGTCGAAGTGTACTACGTACTCCTGCAGGTTGCAACACTAGCTGCTGCAGCAGCTGGTGAGTTTTTCTGCTTGCTTCGATATTCAACACCTCGTGCATGTGTGTAACTGGCGCATGATTTTACGCATTCTTCCTCTCATGGTTGGTATAGGATCATGGCTTACTGAGTCTCATTTTTATTTTTGCCTCCGCACAGATGGGGTTTGCCGTACGAGCAGCGGCATTGGGCATCGTCGTCTGCGGATGCATCATTGCAGGGATCGCTCTAACGACGAGCATGTTGGAAAGTCTTACGGCCTCTCAGGATCTTTTACGACTGGTTAGAGTCGTTTACGACCGATTCCAACCACTTACGATGTTGTACGACCACTCAAACTCGCCACCGATCGCTTTGCGTCGTGGTCGTAATTTCACTGTAGCGGTTTACGACTGCTATATAGCTGCGCTGTCTTCCTCCAGCCGCTTGGAAATACCGTGATTGAAAAACTCTTTACAATCACGCAGTGATGCTAGCGATCACTGTTCACCATGGTCGAACTTCGTTCCAACCACGTTCAGGTCTCCCTGATGAAGTCGCTGCTCCTTACGACTTGTTTCACCATGGTCGTAGCCTTCAACGTGATCGTATATCTACTATAGCTTCACCGTGGTCGTAAGACCTTACGACCACGTTTGTCGTGGTCGTAAGTCGACTTCGACCACGTCTATGAGATTGCTCACAACGCTCAGGAATTGCTTTTCACTTCTCTATTATTCGCAATTGCTTGGTACTATTGGTTACATGACTCCTCCTCCTTTTATACCCGGTTCTACGACTTTAACACGGGTTCGACTATGATTACAATTCCGACTCCGATACGACTTTGATTACGGCTGCAATACGACTTCGATTACAACCAAATTTTGTACACGGCTTCTAAACAAGATTATTTACAACATTCTCTCCCTAATCTTGTTTTTTTCCGACTTCGATCATGCCGATTCCTCTCCTCATCTCCGAAAACTTTATCCGCCCCAGCGGCTTCGTCAGAATATCAGCTTTCTGTTCTTCTGTTCTGATGTAGTCAATTTCGATCTTCCCTTCTTCGACACAATCTCTAATATAGTGATATCTTGTGTCTATATGCTTGCTTCTATCATGTAGAACTGGATTTTTGCTCAGTGAAATAGCCGATTTGTTGTCTACCCTGAGCGTCACCTTCTGGACTGTCTTGTTCGACAACTCACTTAGCAGTCGAGCGAGTCAAACTCCCTGGCACGATGCTGCACTCGCTGCGATATACTCGGTTTCACAGGAGGACAAAGCGACCACCTTTTGCTTCTGTGATTGCCAACTGACCGGATTCTCCCCGAGTACAAACATTATGCCTGTCGTGCTTTTTCGATCGTCGACATCTCCCGCCATATCGCTATCACTGTAGCCCGTCAGTGACAAAATGTTTTCTCCTCCTTTCGTGTACTGAATCCCAAGGTTCAAAGTACCTTTGATATACCTCAGAATATGCTTCACGGTGTTCATATGCTCCTGAGTCGGCTTCTCCATAAACCAACTCACATATCCGACCGCAAATGAAATATCCAGTCGGGTGTGCACCAGATACCGCAGACTTCCGACGATGCTCCGGTATTGCGTAGCGTCAACTGGCGATCCTAGGCCTGTCTTGCTTAACTTCAAACGGTTCTCCATTGGGACTTGGCATGGATTGCACTCTCCCATACCACATTTCTCCAGAATTTTCCGAGCGTATGCCGACTGACAAAGTGTTATGCCGTTGTCAGTTTGTTTTACCTCAATGCCAAGGTAATAGCTCAGAAGTCCTAAGTCGGTCATCTTGAACAGTTTCTTCATCTCATCTTTAAACTTCATGATTTCCTTTGGATTTGATCCAGTGATGATCAAATCATCCACATATACGCCCACGATCAGTCTTGTCTTCTTGTCTCCTCTCGTGTACACGGCATGTTCTGAGTTACTCCGTCTGAACCCAAGTGTTGTCAGACTTTTGTCGAGTTTCTGATTCCAAGCCCGTGGTGCTTGTTTAAGCCCATAAAGAGCTTTGTTCAGCTTCAAGACTTTCTCAGCTTGTCTTTTGGACTGAAGACCCGGCGGTTGAGAGACATATACCTCCTCCTCAATGTCTCCGTTCAAAAACGCCGTTTTCACGTCCATGTGGTGAATTTCCCTTCCACCGTTTGCTGCCAGCGCAAGGAGTACTCGAATTGTCTCCATCCGAGCCACTGGAGCAAAGACTTCTTCGTAGTCTACTCCCTATTTCTGAACATATCCTTTTGCAACAAGTCGTGCTTTGTGCTTCACGACTTCTCCCTGTGAGTTCTTCTTTACTTTGAACACCCACTTCAAACCGATTGCACGATGACCCTTTGGCAGATCAGTGAGTTCCCATGTGTCATTATCTTCAATTGACTTCAGCTCTTCCTGCATAGCAGCTCTCCAGTATGCATCTCCCTTTGCTTCTTCATAATTTTCAGGCTCTTCGGCCGTTGTGTAAAGCAACAGCTCATCCATCTGCACCAGCTCAGTTTGAGCATAGATCTCACTAATGCTCCTCATTTTTGGTACTCGGCCGTTTGACTCTTCCTCGTCGAGGTCTTCTATTTCAGGTAAAACTTCATGGTCGATAGTGCCAGCTGAACTTGAGCTTTAAGATGTGGTCGTAACTCCTTCTTCCCAGTCTGTGCCGATGGCCTCGTCATCTTCGACATTGAAAGTTACCCACTTCGACATATCTTTCTCAATGTCCTGGTGTTCTTCCCACTCCCAGTGTTTGTCTTCTTGGAAAACCACATCTCTGCTCACATAAATCTTCTTTTCGATTGGATCATAACACCTGTACGCCTTGGTGCCTGGCTCCGAGCCAAGGTAGATCATTCTTCTACTCCGGTCGTCCAGCTTCTTCAGGTAAGTGGATGGCTTCACATGAGCTAAACAGTCGAAAACCTTTAAATGCTCAACGTTCGGCTTTCTTCCCGACCATTGTTCGTATGGAGTGGTCCCATCGAGTGATCTTGTGGTCGTGCGGTTGAGAAGGTAGACCGCATGTCTTACTGCTTCTCCCCAGAACCGCCCGGGAAGAAATCAGCTTTTCAGGAGGCTTTGGGCTGTAGCCATCACAGTCCGATTTCTCCTTTCTACGACTCCGTTTTGTTGAGGCGAGTATGGAGCCGTGAAGAATCTTGCAATGCCCTTCTCTTCACAGATCAAGTCGAATTCTTTTGCGAGGAATTCTCCTCCTCGGTCAGACCTGACCGATTTTACCTTCTTGTCGACTTCGTTTTCGGCAAGCGCTATAAACTTCTGAAAGTTTGACTTTGCCTCATCTTTGCTCTTCTGCATGTACACCCACATGGCTCTCGAGTAATCATCTACGATCAGCATGAAGTACTGATTTCTGGCATCAGTTCGAGGTGTGATCGGACCGCACAGATCAATGTGAACTAGCTCGAGTGATTGAGAGGCTCTGTATTGTACCTGCGATGGAAAGCTGTTACGGGTTTGTTTTGCCATCAGACAACCCTCGCAAACTTGCTCCGGGTGGTCGATTTTCGGTAGTCCGACTACCATCTCCCTCCTTGCCATCGTGTTGAGACTCTGGAAGTTCAAGTGTCCGAATCTTGCGTGCCACAACCAGGCTGCATCATCGATCGTAGTCTTCAGACACCTTGGTTTGCATGCTTCAATCTGAATCTTGTACAGACGGTTCACCGTCCTCTGTACTTTCATTAGCAGTCATTCGGTACGGTCGAACACCCTCAGGTAGTTGTTCTAAGCTCGATCCGACAACCTTCTTCAGTCAATTGTCCAAGACTTATGATGTTGCTTTGTAGACTCGGTATGTAATACACATCCGAGAGCTTTCTTCGACTTCCATCTTTGCATTGCATCAGGATTGTGCCTCTCCCTTTTATCTGAACATTTGAGCTGTCTCCGAACTGTACTTTTCTGAGCACACTCTCGTTTAATTCGTGAAACATCGAGTGTGTGCCCGTCATGTGATTGCTTGCTCCGTTGTCGAGGTACCAGTCGGCTTGTGTCTGCTCTCCCTGCTCCAACAGACTTGGAAGACTTTCTCCTCATTCAACAGAACCATTGTCGGTTCGTTTACAGTGCAGAACGACAATAGCAGTGTCGGCTCTTTGTGCTCTGTAGTTTGTGCCAAGTTTGCTTCCTCCACCTTCTTCTTGCCCCGACAATTTGCAGCATAGTGACCATACTTCTTGCAGTTATGGCACTGGATGTGACTCCAACATTCGGCAGCGTAATGACCGAACTTCTCGCACGTGTAACACTGGACGTTAGACTTGTCCATCTGGTAGGCGCCACCTCCACGACCAGCACTATCTCCATGACCACCTCTTCCTCCTCTTCCGGATTGGGAGCCTCGGCCTCTTGGCACATAGCCTCGGCCCTGCCCTCGACCTTGGTACGTACCGCGGCCACGACCATGACCATGACCTCCTCTGGAAGAAAACTCTCCACCTCGGTTCGAGTCTTCTTTTACGAGTAGAGCCTGCTCTCCGTTGTCAGTTTGATAACTCTTCAGGAGTTGCTCGTGGGCTTTGAGTGCTCCAGTTACCTCTTCAATCTTCATCTTCGAGAGGTCTTGCGAGTACATAAGTGTGGTTACGACTGGAAGAAACTTCTCTCGTAGCACTCTCAAGTACTTCTTCACCGCCACCTCATCTTTCAAGTCGTCGCGAGAGATTTGATCTCGTTCACGACTTCGTTGAATCGACTGCAGAACTCTTCATCGCTCGATTCTTCCCATCTTCATGGCTTCAAATTCACTCCTCAGTGTTTGGAGTCGAACTTCCTCCACTCAGTCTACTCCTTCATGCATTGTCTGCAGAGTAGTCCAAACTTCCTTTGCCGTCTCCTTGCCGACTAGCTGCCGCATCATCGAGTCGGGCACGGCTTGATAGATTACCGCCATTGCCATCTTATCCAGTCGATCATCGAGAACCTTGTCCTTCTCCTTTGGTTCGACCACGCCCCAAACACCTTGCGCAATCATGTTGACCTTAATCTTCATCGCCCAGACCAAATAATTATCTGAACTGAGGATCGGGTACTGCAACGACACGCTCTCCTTTACCTTCTCAGCCATGGTTAACCAGGCTCTGATACCAATTGTTGGAAAGTCTTATGGCCTCCCAGGATCTTTTACGACTGGTTAGAGTCGTTTACGACCGATTCCGACCACTTACGATGTTGTACGACCACTCAAACTCGCCACCGATCGCTTTGCATCGTGGTCGTAATTTCACTGTAGCAGTTTACGACTGCTATATAGCTGCGCTGTCTTCCTCCAGCCGCTTGGAAATACCGTGATCGAAAAACTCTTTACAATCACGCAGTGATGCTAGCGATCACTGTTCACCGTGGTCGAACTTCGTTCCAACCACGTTCAGGTCTCCCTGATGAAGTCGCTGCTCCTTACGACTTGTTTCACCATGGTCGTAGCCTTCAACGTGATCGTATATCTACTATAGCTTCACCGTGGTCGTAAGACCTTACGACCACGTTTGTCGTGGTCGTAAGTCGACTTCGACCACGTCTATGAGATTGCTCACAACGCTCAGGAATTACTTTTCACTTCTCTATTATTCGCAATTGCTTGGTACTATTGGTTACATGACTACTCCTCCTTTTATACCCGGTTCTACGACTTTAACACGGGTTCGACTATGATTACAATTCCGACTCCGATATGACTTCTACTCCGACTCCGATACGACTTTGATTACAACCAAATTTTGTACACGGCTTCTAAACAAGAATATTTACAACAGAGCAAAGCATTCTTCTACATACAGGTGTTAAAACGTCTCTTAATCCATGAGTACTGAACTGATTAGTGATCAGGTAGCCTCCCTTAATCCAAAATGCCTCGTGTTTTGTTTTTTTTGTTCCGTACGTTGCAGTGCGCATGTGCGGCGCCCACGGCCGCGCTGATCGCCGTCCCGGCCGGCCTGCTGCTGTCCAGCTTGCTCCAGCACTGGCTCGCGGCGCTGCTGGGGCTCGATCACCTGGTGGCGCCGAGGCGCTGCCGCCGGGCTATGGTCTCCCTCGGGAAGTTGGCGACCTTCGCCTCTATGGTGCTGCTCGGCTTGCTCTTCGTCGTCGTAATCATGACCGACGCGTACGGCCGCTTCTGCTGCTTCGGCGCCCTCGACCAGGCCCTCATCGTCGCCGGCGCCAGCGTGATCGCCGTGGCGGCTCTCTCCAACTTCTTTCTGGGATTCGCCGACTTCGTCGTCCGCGAAGACGAGTACTAGGCTTTCCTGATGCAGGGGGCCTGTTAAGTTGTTGCGGGAGATCTTTTTAATTACTGCATGCAGCTTAGAGATTAGTAGCACTGTAGTAGTGCGCGCAGCTTAGAGATTAGTACACTGTAGTTGTTTCGTAGACTTGTAGTACTAGCTAGTGCTGTGGTAAATTTCGTGTTCTTAACTTGTTCTTTTCGAGAATACTTCATTGATCGCCACCTATCTAGGTCATCCGATTAACATTATGGAGTGAGATTAAGAAGCAAATTAAAGCTTTCCAGTGAGTGTGGTGCAAACCCTTGTGGGGTTCTTTGTTAGTTGCAGCTGACGTCGTGTTGTGTTGTTGTCGTATGTTTAGTCTTGAATGCATGCGTTGGTTGTGCAAATATCCCCAAACTAGTATACTTCATGATGAATCTACTAATTATAATTCCATGTGGCTAATGTAGATATTTTTTTGATGTATTGATGATCAAACCTGAAGAGTTTGACCGGCACAGAATGAGACAACTTGTCTGCCATTGGAGGAAGTACATGAAGAACTCTCTTAATTACTGAGCAACTACACCTGCTAGGCAGGTAGCTCTATCTTGCTCGTGAACCTTGCCTTTACTTCTGTATGATGGAATGGGGTATTTCCATATGAGGCCAGCGAAATTGACGTGTAACAGGAGACTACTACGAATGAGCATAGCACTAATGCGCTGGACTACATTGTCACTCAAACGCATGGACGCAGACACTACTGAATCAGTGAACAGACACGGTGGAACTCATTCTTGCTTGTTTTGTTTAGGTTAAGATTACCAAACTGTACGTGTTTGGTTCACTGTAAGCCTGCGAAATTGTGGCACTGCATCGTTGCGTGGCGTTTCGTGTTTGCATTGGAACCGTTCTGGTGGAACAGGGTGGTGGCACACAGAATGACAAGGGAGGAAGAATAGTCCCCCGCGGAAACTACCATTTGTCCGCCTTATCCTCCTTTCTCACATTTGTCCGCGCTTATGAGCCGATAGTTTTTAGTTATGACTGATACCTTTTATCTATATTTTTTAAGATGACGACAAATAAGACATATAATTTTAGATTTGAGAAACCATTTAAAAAATGACTTCGAAAAACACTTAAAAAAACCATTCCATTTATTTTAGCTTTAAAAAAATAATAAAAAAAGAGCAGCCCCTCCTTCCCACCATGCAATTCAAACTGGTAATTTCCTCGTACTTTCCCGATCCCTATATACATTTCCCCGGACTGCCCATAGCAAGATTGGCACTCATCTCGTTTCACTTGTGTTCCAGATCAGAGAGACTAGAGAGTTGAAGTCATCGCTCATCTGATCTGCTCCGAACCTCTCATGGATCCTGCAGGTGGCAAGTTGTCTGGTGCTGGTGGTGACTTGGTGTTAGCCATCGCGGCTTCAGTTAATATCCACTGAATTCATGCGCATATATATCTTACGCGTTCGTTCGTTTCGTTCGTTCGGTAGTAATCGTCTTTTTTTTCCGCGCGCGGAGGCGTGGTTTCCAGTGAGACGGGTGGATTGTTGAAAATAATCTGGATTACTATCTTGATTAAGGGAGGAGTTAGTTGATAGTGGCTAGCTGATTAGTTAAATCATTAATGGTCTGAAGGGCAAGCTTATACCCATACTCTGTTTTACATACTTCGCTAGCCATATAAACTGACTTTTTGCAAATGCGGGCATACTTCTTTTATACTTGTAACTTCATCAACATCTATAGATACAAGTTGTTTTCTAATACTATCTTAACCCTTCAGTGTCCATATATATTTTTTAGGATTATATTGACATTTAGTTGTGCTATTACCTTAAGGATATGCTCACAGAGCAGTCCGTCTCTTTCAAATTTTTTGTAGACTGAATGCTTGATTGTCCAAACTAGCATTAACCAAGTATCTCTTGTTCAAATTTTCTCCACACATTTTGAACATAATTAAGCTACCCCTTTGACAATATTGTACATTGTGGTGTTCATAAGTTGCTTCTAAAACTTGCTAAAAAAAAGCATGTGTAGAAGGTGGAAGCCTGCTTCTTCATTTGATATTTCGACCACAATATTGCATCAATTTGAACAGTACACATACTGTTGATTGTCAACCCTGACAAAGCAAGACTAAGCTAGCTTCTCATAGTGCGTCATGAAGTTTCTTGTCAAGTCACCTAGATGTACAAAATCCTTGAAAAGTGTATTCAGGTCCTCACTTCGTTGTGTGGTGCTCATCAATGGAAAGAAAGCTTCCATGAAGTAGCAAGGCACACATTTTCCCTAATTCCGTATATGTGATACATATACTTGTGGTCTAATAGATCATAGCGGTCGACCCACTCAATCTATCTTCTTTCAAATTCTTCAACAGTAAAAGAATTATTGGTACACAATTTGAGGTCTTCTTTGAAACCTCCCAACTTTGACAACAGACACCCTAGCTTGAGCTTTGCATTTCTGTATATGTACCACATGCAGCGCAAATGGATGGTGTTTGACAATACCTTTGCTATTGCGATCTTCATTGCTTTGTCTTGATCTGTCATGATACTTTTAAGAGCTTTGCCATCCATCACTTTCAAAAATGTCTTGAACAACCATTCAAAGGTCTCTATCGTTTCATCCTTGAGAAAAGCACACCTAAACAACACATTCTGTCTGTGATTGCTAACTCCAATAATGGGAGCAAACGGGAGCTGATACTTGCTTGTGCAGCACGTTGTGTTGAACACAACACAATCACCAAATTTCTTGTATGCTTCCTTTGAAGTGCCATCAACCAAAAGAGATTGATGACTGTGTTATCGCTGTCCAACTCCATACTGTAAAAGAATGAGGGGTCCTCAACTTGTAGCTCTCAAAAGTACTTGATTGTGGCTGCCATGTTAGTGTACTAACTTTTGTGCCTCATAGCTAAACGGAGGTTGCTCACGTGTTTCTTCGTGAAGAGGATGTTTCTCATGTTCCCTTACAGATTGGATAGGATAGACATCCTCCTCCTTGTAGGAATATTGTTTGTGTGTAGCAACTCTATGAGGTCGTAGTCATCGTCTGTGATGTGCCAATGCAACCTTGAGGGGCTCAAAGGGGGGTGATTGTGCTCCAGCTCAACAATGGTAGCAACCCACTTCTCATTCCTCTTAACTATCATCATCCTTGACTTGTAGTCAGAATTGCACAGCCTGTTGCTCTTCCATGAGCTGATGCTAGCTCCTGCATTGCAATCAGATTGGTGCAGTTTGCTGCTCTTACGTGAGCCATTGCTAGCACTTAATCCTGGTTAATCCTTTTTTGTGCCTCATTTAGAGTGACTAACGGCCTCATTTAGAGTGACAAACGAACTCATACCCATTGTGTTCTCCTATAATATGGCTCCTAGTATTGCTTGAAACCTTTGTACTAAAGCCACCACTATTTGCACAATCATTGTAGAAATTCCGTGCTTCTTCCTTGGTACAAAACTTTGTGCCAACATATGGTTTTGCAGGTTGTGCACTGATATAGTCTATATCTTCACCTTGTGCCATCACATGCATTTATATCCCTCTAACCCATTACTTGTGGCAAAAAAAACTTCAGCAAAGGCAATATTCAGTCCATCCACTTGTCCAAGAGTAATCATGTCCAAGGTCTTGTCAACTCTTCACGCGTCAGCAAAACTACCTACACAGACATCACATGGACCAAAATTAGCAATAGTTTTCGTGTCATGGGGAAATGAAACATCATATTGAGCATCTAAGTGAAAAAAATATTAAAGTGGGAACAAGTCAGGCATTTTGTCGAACATGTTGCATGCAACAACCAAGCAGCAGACACAAGGAACAGAATACAAAACTTGCGTAAGATATGCTAGAGTACCAGACAAGGGGTAGACAGTGGATAATATTTTCAATCGTACTCCTAACGTTTCAAGCTAGACACTAGATTCGGCAACAAGATGTGCACAATGAAAGAAGTGTGGGTTGGTGCGAGCAGTTGCCCGGACGGTGAGGTTTCGCGTGCGATGGAGGAGGACAGTAAGGAGCTGGCAAGCGCGCTCCTATGCACAGCGAATGATGAAAAGGGGAGGCTAGGGTGTGAAGGAAGAAGAGGGGATGCTAGCTAGAGAAGAAGATAGGAAAAGGAAGGAAAGAAGATAGGGGACACCAGTTGTGCATCGTTTGATTAGAGGAACGGATCCTACTGCTAGATGCTATACCATTTGAAACGCTATACGATGGTATAGAGTGGCATACATCCTTAGTAGTAACATTATGAGAAATATTACAGTACGCTATACTGTTCTTAAACAAAGCAACGTTATAGGGTGCCAGTCTGATCTGACGAAATCCAATGGCTCATGTATGTGATCAGACGACCTCCCCCACATGCACCTCTCTGTTGGAGCCGAGCCTGACGAACGGGTCAGCGCGGGCGCTTGATGCCGAAGACGAACAGATCAGCGCGGGATCCCTCTTCGTGGACGCGATGAACTCGACAAGAGCTAACGGAATGAACTCAGACACACACCCGAGCTGGCTGGATTGGAACACACAAGAAGCTAACTAGCTAGTGAACACACATGAACGCAAGAGCTTTTCGGCGACTGACGCCCCGGCGACGAACACCAGTTTTTCTCTGTGTTTTTTCTTTTCTTGAACCAACAGAATACACGGCTAAAATAGCCTTGCTCACATGCATACGGAAGCAACTACTGCCCAGGTCTCATGCGCACGCTCGCACGTATCCGCAGCTTCCGAGTGACGAACTCATACGCTGCACGTACGCCGCATGAAACGGTCCACTAACCTGACCACAAGCCACGCCTCCAAACGTGCCCAGCTAACATGCAGCAGCTAATACTACTCTGCCGTATACCTGCAACACATGCAACTCCTAGAAGCTAGCTAACAACCTGCTGAAGACGCACTCCACTATCATGTGCAACACACGCACATTCTAACTTGCTAACTAGCCTGTTATTGACCAGCTAATATGACTAACACATCTATCTTATACGCGACATTACGTACATGACACATGCATGAATTAAAGAAACACATACAAGTCAAGATTATTGCTAACAATTTCCCCTTTAATCTTGGCTTGCTTTTCCTCCTTGATGCATCTTCACAGGAGACATGGCTCGTCATCCGCCGTAGAAAGCAGCGCCATGTCTTCCTTCTTTGGTTTGCGGCACTCGCTAGCAAAGTGCCCACGAACTCCGCAGTTGTAGCACTTGCCTTTCTTGGCACGGCGCGAACGCCTACTTGCATCCGAGCTCATGCTGCTCACGTCGTCGTCGCTCCGGCCGCCGCCCTTAGCACGGCCGCTGTTCTTGACGTTGTCCATGCGCGCTCGCTGCTTGCCGTTGCACTGACGTCGGCGCGCCTCCCACTGCTCCTCGGTAAGCAGCAACTGCCCGACACCGTCCGCAATCGCCTCGGCGCCGCATCGATCTTCAGCCACTCGGAGTCGTCCAACTAGCTCCTCGAGCGACATCGTACTCAAGTCCATGAGCATCTCGATGGACAAGGCGACTTGATTGTACTTCGCCGGCACCACGCGAAGCAGCTTCTTGACGACGCACACCTCCTCAATGTTCTCTCCCAGCTCGCGCAGTTCCGCAACGAGGGAGCCAAGGCACATGGCGAATTCGTCGGTGGACTCACCAACGTTGAATGCCACATTCTCGAATTGCTTGAGGAGCCTCTGCACGTTCGCCTCCTGCACGCGCTTGTCGCCCATCCGCATCGCCTTCACAGCCGCCCATGCCTCCTTGGCGCTTTTCTTCATGACGAGACCCAAGCGCATCTCCGTCGGCACCGCGCGCAGGATGGCGGCCAACGCTAGCCGATCCTCGCGACGCTCGACGTCGCTCGTCTCCACGGCACGCCAGAGCCCGAGCGCCTCCAAGTTCACCTGCATCACCAACGCCCACTTGTGGTAATTGGCCCGCGTCAACCTCGGGAACTCCATCGACCCGCCGGTCTCCTTCACGACGCGTTCCACCATGACCTCACGCCGTGTGTTGCTACCGCCGGACTTCGGGTCGTCAATGCGATCCTTCGGAGACGATGGCGGCGTACGCTCGTCACCGGCCATCAGCTTGCTGTCGAACTTCACCGGCTCTGATACCAAATGTTGGAGCCGAGCCTGACGAACGGGTCGGCGCGGGCGCTTGATGCCGAAGACGAACAGATCCGCGCGGGCTCCCTCTTCGTGGACGTGATGAACTCGACAAGAGCTAACGGAACGAACTCAGACACACACCCGAGCTGGCTGGATTGGAACACACAAGAAGCTAAGTAGCTAGTGAACACACACGAACGCAAGAGCCTTTCGGCGACTGACGCCCCGGCGACGAACGCCAGTTTTTCTCTGTGTTTTTTCTTTTCTTGAACCAACAGAATACACGGCTAAAATAGCCTTGCTCACATGCATATGGAAGCAACTACTGCCCAGGTCTCATGCGCACGCTCGCACGTATCCGCAGCTTCCGAGCCATGAACTCATACGCTGCACGTACGCCGCATAAAACGGTCCACTAACCTGACCACAAGCCACGCCTCCAAACGTGCCCAGCTAACATGCAGCAGCTAATACTACTCTGCCGTATACCTGCAACACATGCAACTCCTAGAAGCTAGCTAACAACCTGCTGAAGACGCACTCCACTATCATGTGCAACACACGCACATTCTAACTTGCTAACTAGCCTGTTATTGACCAGCTAATATGACTAACATATCTATCTTATATGCGACACTACGTACATGACACATGCATGAATTAAAGAAACACATACAAGTCAAGATTATTGCTAACACTCTCCTTCCCAACCATCATCATCTCTCTCCCCCCAATCAAATCCAATCCACCCCTCATAAGAACCAACCATTTCCTCCATTCCCCATCTGCTTCCTCCTCCTCCTCCCCTCTCTCTATCTCCCTGCACCTCTATGGAGGACCAAGGGCGCACGGCACACGGCCGTACAAGCTTGTGTGGCCACAGCAAGGGCACATCCCACTGATGTCCTCATTGCCCGTGAACACCTAGATGGCTTCCCATCACCTCCAAGCCTCCATCGTCGGCTACACCTCACCTTCCCACCGAGGATGCCCCGTCCTCCTCTGGCATGGCCGATGCCGCCCCTCCACTTCCTCTTCCTCCATCGTCAATGTTGTCTCCCGCTCTCTTCTCAATCTAAAATCTAAAGATGGTGACGGGGCGGGGGCGACAGTGGCGCTGCTCGGTAAGGCGCAATGCGCCATGAATTGCTTGTATGTTCTTGAACGCATTGTGCAAACTTTCCCAGACCTAAACCCACCTCCACCGCCGCATGGGGCAGCCCAAACGGACCATATGCCGTATGGGCCAGCCGAACAGGCCCCGTTTTTCCAATCTGTAGTCGAAGGCGGACAAAAGCACAGGATACTATTCTGGGCTATCAGCTTATCACACACAATAGAGCACGACAAAACACCCAGTCCTAATCACGGTTAACACCTCACTAAAAAAACACCTGTACATGTAGAGTAGCCACCCTTCACCACTTCATCAGCTCTCATGCATTGTTAGCTTGTTACCCATACTATAACGGACAAGATCGCTTTAAAAATGCCAAGCAATCTGCAGAGCTCTGAATACATCTTGCCGTCCTCTGCTTTTCTTTTCTTTTTTTTTTGGTCAGGAATTTGCCGTCCTCTGTTTACAGGTACTCGTTATGCATAGCTGAACTAATGCCCATAATAAACTACAGTTTTAAGTTAGTGCCACCACATAAGTTAATGGAGCTACACGCTTCAGCTGTAAATCTGATGCTGCCTAACACCACTACAATAGTCATAGTGCATGTACAATCGTTCTAAAAAAAATACGCGTACAATCCGATCGATGCATCTAGCACGGTGCAAAGTACATCCATAAATATGCCATGGCAAAAACTGACTTCCCTGTCTGACAGTGTCCATGTGATGTGAGATTATTATACCACTGATCCCTACCCCTTCAATGCACCAGGATATTACTACCACAGTAGATTATTACACCACTTCACATCGATCTACTCTGCGACAGTGGAACGGCCCAGCGCGTTATTGCCAGGATCGTTTTGGTGATCGCTAGAATCAGATTTTTTGGCAGTAAAAGGAACAGATCATTAGCACGGGTTGCAGGGCCACTGACGCAAACCTAAGCGCTGCATTCGCAAGGCTGTTGGATGGGCATTATCAGCACTACACACTTTGTTAACAGTCCGGAGATCTGGGCTATCCATTCGAGATCGTATGGCTTCTGAAACCTAGCGGCCACTCGTTTAAGCTACTGAATTTTTATCGCTACGGGACAGCAACGCCCACTGTCTTGCGGCTGAAACGAAGACCCAAACAAGCAAAGAGCGCCAAAAAAAAAGGAAGCAACACCGGCTTTCATGGCAACCACACCTCCGGTGCGTCCACAACTGGCAACTGATCACATCACAAAACTCACGCCAGACCATTCAGAAAACGCACCAAGAAACGCGTGATTATTCATCCCATCTCAAGTGTTCTGTACACGACCGATTCTCCCATACAAATCAACTCCAAGAAGTATAATATCGAAAGGAAAAGAAGGTGACATGCAGCGGCTAGCTAGACGTGGCTGCAGGATTTCTTGAGGGAGACGGCCTGGCCGATCTTGGTCTGGTCCAGGCGGATGTTGCACTGTATGTTGGTGTAGAACTTGGGTTTCACCAGCTTCCCCAGCACGAACGCCCGGGACCTGATCCTCACCGTCAGCTGCAGCGGCACCGGCGGCGGGCTCGCGCCCTTGACCGCGGTGCTGCTGAGCCCCGACCCGCCGCCGTAGAGCGGCACCTTGTCGCCGAGCACCGCCACGGCGAGGTTACGCTGGCTCTTCCTTGACTGGTAGAAGTACTTCATCTATTGACAAGATAGGGTAAGAGGTTTTGGATCAGAATGGAATGACATTGCAACTTGAGGGGTTTTTTTTTGTGTGTGTGTGTGTGTGTGTGTGTGTGTGTGTGTGTGTGTGTGTGTGTGTGTGTGTGAAGGATGACTTGACTACTTGAGTAAATTAGGTGACAACTACTCAAGATGATGTAAGAAGCTACTACTAAGAATGAGTTGTGTTGTTCAAGTTTTCAACAGTGTGAAGTAGCCTCTGCTTTCGTGTTGCTATCAAATAGACGTTATCCTTCCTCCAAAAAAATCAATAGACGTTATCACAAGTCCACAACTGCTAAGTTTGTTTTGGTCAATGTGCAGCTGTAGTCCAGTATTCATACTATATGCATTCATAAGACTAATTCATAAGACTACTACTTGATGTTAGTTCAAAAAGACTATTACTTGAGGCGATTTATCGCAAATTTTTGAAGTGCTCCTAGCATCTTAATCAACCAGAAACTTTCCGGACATGTTCTGTAATTTAGCATTAAGATTCACAGTCATTTAAAAGACTTCTTGAGACAATCTACCATAACTTTGTTTACTTCAGTTCCCTAGCTTCTAATATCATCAAAGATTGCATCGGATTAGTCCTACCCCATTGTTCTGAAAGTTTGGGGCTTTACCGATGCTCATTCCGTTAGTTCCATCATGATTCATGAACTTGTTGAGCTATGATTGATCAGGTGTAGTCGTAGAAACAAAACGAATTGCTAGTAGGATGCGTGAACTTACGTTGCCGGAGGCCATGAGGAGCTGGTAGTAGTAGAGCGTGACGGGCTGCGCGGTGACGTGCACGCCGAAGAAGCTCCCCGTGTTGCGGAACGTGAGCTTCACCGTCGCGTTGAGCGTCGACATCTCCGTCGGCACCAGCGACGCGTCCGTCCCCGCCTGGATGACGAAGTTGTGGAACGTGATGCTCTGCAACAGAATCAGCAGGGATCAGCCTGGTTCTTGAAATCGTTAACAACACAAGCAAAGATCAAGCGATCGATTCCTGTAAATGGCACGGAAAAATTAGTCCGAGACGAGAAAATTTCTTACGCTTATGGAGACGACGGGCTTCTGGTTGTGGCTGGCGCCCCAGAGGATGAGGGCGAAGAAGAAGAAGAGCGCGAAGAAGGCGGCGAAGAAGCCGAGCGCGTAGCGCCACCTCTTCGGCAGCCCGCCGCCGGCTCCGGCGCCGTCCGCGTCGTCGTCCTCCATCAGGAACCCCTCCTCCTCGATGGCAGCCTCCTTCATCCACGGGCTGCGTCGGCCTCCGCCGCGGCCGCCGCCGACCCCGCGGCCGGAGGCGGCGGCGGCAACGGAGGGGCCCTTGGCGGAGAAGCGCGACGAGGAGGACTCCCTGGAGTGGTGTCCCAGCGAGCGCGGCGGGGACGCCGCGGGCGAGGAGTGGAAGGAGGACGCGGCGGTCTTGTTCTCCCCGTCGTCGTGGCTGGGCGACTGCACGTAGTAGGCCGCCCGCGCCGGCGACGACGCCGCCAGGCTCGAGGTCACCTCCGAGTCCGTCTTCGCGTGGCGCATTGCTGCTGCTGCGTTGCGCGCGCGCCCTCGCCGCCTTCTCCTCTCTCGGTCGTCTCCTTCCTCGCGTGGCTGGCTCTCTTCTAGTGTCGATGTGCAGCAGGAGCGCGCGGCCACCTCCCTCCCTCGTGTGGTATTTGGCGTGCGCGGAGCGCGCGGGTGGGTCGGGACGTGGTGGGAGGCGTGCGGGCGGGCGCGTCCGCGGAGACTTCCGGGTCGGTGGCGGCCGAGGACGCGGATCCGCTGCAGTGGCAACAACTGGACCCGTATAGCCACACACGGTGTACACGTTTTAGTGAGCGGAGCCGTCTGATGGTGCTAATCGACGGCTCAGATGAATGGTTCGAGCCAGGCTGTGCTGAACTAGGGAGTAGAGTCGTTTGCTTGACAGCTGACTGTCTAGTTTTCTCTCCCCCGGTTTCGTTTGCTCGACCGCTGATTATTGTCTAGTTTGCTCTCCCCCGGTTGAACCATGGGGTTGTTTGGCTTCTGGGGTGATCATTTGGGCTTTTTTTTATGGTTTATAGCTGAAAAGTACTGTAGCTGGTTGAAAAAACACTATAGCTGACAGAGGCTTATTTAGCATAATTAAATTTAAAAAACTAAAAAATATATTAGCCCATTACGTATAATACAAACAAATACGGGAAAAAAGAACCGGCAAAAAAGCTCAACAAAAAGCCAAAAGTTCAGAAAAAGACAAAATTTATGAATAGTGAAAAATAAACCGGAAGCGGAAGCCAGAAGCTAAAACTCTTTTGATCACCCCCATTTGTGCCCCTCCTAGCCTTGCCAAATATTGGTCATAACTCATAACCAGTGTGGGGGGTATGATCAAAATTTTGGTAAAGTTTGGATGTTTGGATTGCAGCCAAACTCAGCCTATCCTTATCGAAATTTAATTTTGGTGAAGGATTCCCACCCACAAATTGGCCTAGGGATTTGGCATGTTTTGCATTAGGCACTATCAAAGTTTCCATGGCAGGCCAAATTTTGGTAACAGTCCAAGTGATGGCCAAATTGCTTAGGTATCACCAAAATTTGTTAAGGTTTCCTTAAAGGAAATTTTTGTTAAGGTTTGTAGGGGGACTAAACAGCCCCATGATGCATTTGGGTGTTAACTGTATAGATGCAGCCTCCCAAAATTATACATTTTATTCCTATGATTGATATAGTACAGGCATAACTGGGTAGCACGCTACCATATAAAGACTAGATGGTAGCTGCACGGATAATGACACACAAAAAAAAGAATGGGTGGATTCTTTTTGCTTATGGTCGTGGTTTTTAAATTCTAGTCTATTCGTAAGAGGCAATACGCAAAAGGAAATAGTCACGTGTGATTTTGGGTGCTACAGATGAAGTCAGCACAATATGCACTTAATTTATCTTTAGATTCCGCCAAAAAACATCGATTTTGAATTAGTTACTATTTATTCGTACATAAGCAATAAGCAAAGCCGTCTCAAACCCAGCCAATATCACACCAATGTACTCATTAGTTAAGGTGGTAGGAGCAAGACACAAGATAATCGAGAATACCTTTTCTAATCCAACGTTTTAACAACGTTTTCCTTATTATTAGTAGTATTGGTTTTTGTGATGTGATCACATATTGCTTCTGTGAGATCACAAGAGAATTGATCAAATCATCAAACATTGGTTGTAGAGGATAGCCTCTTGTTAAAAGTTTTGTTTTCCGCCTCGTCATTCTAAACTCTAGGCTAATGGAGGAGATCGTGGACCCTGGCAGCTTAGGTGAGCACTCTCTGTGGGATTTGTTTAGGGCGCGTATCCAGTAAGTTCCCCTCTACTAACTCTATCCCCTGAAATCTGTAGATGGGTTTGTTTACATAATCTCGATGGACATCGTCATATGGGTACCAAGGGTTCCACCCCAGAAGCAGCAGCACTACACATTTCGAGTGCAATTTTGTATAGAATTACGCTGGAGTGTGCAAACAAAGATCATTTGGGTTGGAGATCGAGAGTTATAAGGAACTATTCACGCCTCCATCCCATGGATACCATCGACAGATGAGATCATATGAAGTAACTCAAGAGAGTTCAAATTGTGTAAAGAAAAAATCTAGGTTAAGACTACTGTCAGATTATTCATATATACCTACAGTACACTTCAACCGAAAATAGATCGTAGTCTTATCATCTTACTCAAAACCAATATTATACCGTCCCAATGCTTGAACCCTGTAGCGCACAGAGCACAATGTTACCTTCTGAATTCTGAAATTGTTAAGAGGAGTCGACCAAATGCTGCTAACTCTGAAGTAGTCGTAGCAAATGCTGCTGCCGATCGAGAAAGGGTCCTGTCTGACGTGAGAGGGGAGAACGGCAACGCCTCGGCGGCCATGTGCAGGTTGCTTACCGCAATTTGTTTACTGTCAGTGCATCCAGCCCAGGCCTCAGCTGGCTAATTAAAAATACTCCTGGATTTGGAACCCTTAACAGCACTCGTGTACTGCTTGTGTTTGATCCGTCTCTTAACAGCTTGTGTTGCCCCCTTGCATGTTGCGTATGCTCCTGTTTGTTCGTCGCTTTTGATGTAAAGGAAACAATGTGCACACAATTGCTCTCGTCTGTCGATCATTGATCGATCGATTCGATTCGATTGCTGCCATCTATCGTGTAATTAGGCGTACGATGGCGTGGTGATGTGATGAATCCTTTCGTTACCATTGCTACTGCCTGCCTTTAACTTTCTTCGGATTACTACAGGTACGAAGATGTACAATCGATGTCTAGCATGTCGTTGGGATTGGTACGTTAACGGCACCGTACTGTTCAAAGCGCGATCGTCCGGTAATAATCGACGGCGAAGGGATCCAAAGGAAACAAGAGGGATGAGTGAGTACAACAGACTACAGTAGTAGTCAATAGTTGATGTACCAGTAACTACTCTACAATGCAAGACAAACGAAACGATCAAGCGGTTTAGGTGATAGCTGCTTCTCAAATCTCAACAGGTCCGTGCAAGCTGCATGGAATGCATCGCAAGCCGTGATAACAGTATTGACTTTGGATCTGTCGATCGATGTGAACACCACCGATCCTAAACAAATGACCGCGTTCAACTCTCCTGACAATCGAGGTTGCACTGTAATTCTATTCTATCTACAATGGCTCTGTACTTTTTAACTTTTTAACAGTTTTTTAGCTTTTAATTTCTCATACAATTACTATTATTAAACTAATAAATCGCAACAAAAAAAATTAAGCCATCGACGAAAACAACAGACCTAATCCCTAGTCCGCTTCAGCTTCAATTATTCCATTTGCTACATTGTTCTCTAGTACAAGCTAGTCACATGATTGTTTTTTTTTCGAGGACGCAAGATATTTGGATCTACGGGCAAACATGGCCCCTTTTTAGCTTTTCATTATTCACAGAGAACTTATTAACTTCCAGGAAAAAGAGAGCGATAGTTCGTTCACCTGAAGCCAGGATCGTCTGCCCATTCGGCCAGCAGCTAGCCCCTGTGATTAGACGGTGATGTTTGCTTAGCTGCCCTAAGTCATAACACGCGCGAGAGAGAGACGTGCGCTGCACCTTGACACGCTGCCGATGCTGCCGCCTGCAAGGCTGCAACCGCAGGCACGCACGCCCATGGGATCTGGCCCGCCCGTGTTCATGCGCCCCACGGCGTAGGCGGTAGGCGCCACCCGGTTGTGGTGGAGCACGGCACGCGTGCCTGTTCGACTTATGCTGTGCTTTTTGGCTTTAGCATTTAGATTCTATCTTTTTAATTTTATTTTTTATAATTTTTTTATTTTTTT
Organism: Dendrocalamus sinicus; assembly: GCA_036346575.1. Classification (NCBI taxonomy): domain Eukaryota; kingdom Viridiplantae; phylum Streptophyta; class Magnoliopsida; order Poales; family Poaceae; genus Dendrocalamus; species Dendrocalamus sinicus. The sequence goes on from CM070650.1 coordinate 18,350,245, forward strand.
TGTCTTATTTTGTCTTTATTACTTTTTATTGTTTGTGACAAGATAATTTGTTTTTTATTTTTTAAATTTAATTGTGTTGAAAAAAATTCATAGTAGTTATAGTATAAAAAAACCTTAAATAGTAAAAAGACTAAAAGCTCACATCAAAAGCTAGAATGAGAACCTTTATCTTTCAACCGTGATCAACGGACCCTGGCTATTCCTCAAAAAAAGAAAAAAAAAAACCGAACCTAGCCTGGCCTGAGCCTCGACTTACGTAAAGGCAACTTACACAAAGGCAAAGCTCCCTCCCAACCGAACGTAGCCATAATATTTTGCTTAAACAAAGCTAAGGCGGCTTTGCCTGTTCTTTTTAGCTTTGTTTTTGTGATGCTAGGCATCAACTGCCCTGAAAGCAAAAACAATTAGGATGATTACTTTAAGCGATTTTTTGAAATCATTTCTGCAAACAGATTGCCAAACTCAAAACCATATTTGTTGTTCACATTAATGTCTGTCATTTGTCACTATCTTAAAAACAGCTAAAAACCAACAACCCAACCTACAAAACAGCGACCAAATCTACAACTAGGAACCTCGAGGGAAACCACATACGACGACAAACGTAGTTCCTCTCAAACGGGAGAAAACGACACTGGCCGCCGCTGCTCATCGGAGCTGGCGTACTCCACTGGCGCTCCAGTGAGTAAAGAAAAGCTGTGCGCGAATTGAATAGCCATGTTCCCGGAGCAAATCAATGCTACTGCGATGTGATGAAGGAAACAAGCACCTAGGGAAGAACAGCAATCACTTCAACGCGCGTGCCATCTCTGACTCAAGACTCGCTCGCAGGCAACACCTGGGCCCCTGCCGCCCGATCTCACCGGACCCTGCACCGCATCACTCACTCACAACGCACGGACCCCTACATTAACTTTCAAAGTTGCCGCTGCTCTCAGTTCAGGCCTGCAAAATATGCCAAAGCAAAATACTACCGACAAAAATGGGATGCATCGTACGGCTGGATCGTCTCACGCCAAGACCGCGCCGTGGCCGTGGGGTGACTGGGGCGGCTCCGGCGAGTTGCACTCCAGCAGCACGCTGCGGCTGCAGTACGACCTGGACGTGCTCGACGACGACGGCAGGCACCGCGCCTCGCCGCTGAACTGGATCGCGTCGCCACCCCGCTGCAGCCCCCGCTCCTCCCCATCCTTCCCCTGCCGCCCGCTGTGTCCGCCGCCGTAGTAGTATCGCTCCTCGCTCTCCACGGCGCGCGCGAGCCCGCCGGACAGCGGGTCCAGCCGCTCGTACAGGATCCGGAGCACCTGCTTCATCGACGGCCGCGCGCCGCCGTCCCTGTGCGTGCACCAGTGGATCACGTCCGCCATCACCTGCAGCTCGTCCAGGTCGAAAGCGTCTGCCACAGCCGGGTCCACCAGCTCGTGGAGACGGTAGTCTGTGCCGATCAGCTCGCGGGACCACTCGACGAGGCTCTTGCTGCCCTGCACCACGGGCTTGCCGGTGACGAGCTCCAGCAGCAGCACGCCATAGCTGTACACGTCGCTCTTCGGGGTCAGCTCCTGAGTCACCACGTACTCAGGGTCTACGTAGCCTGCACAGAGATTTATCAAACTCACTTCTAAGACTATATATACGGTATTGACGAAAATGTAGAGAGCAGAAATCGTGACTGATCTAGCCCGTTTATTCATTTGTCTGAAATGTCATGACAAAATAACAACAGAAAGCCTTACCAGCAGTTGCCTGGATCTTGACATTCACTGGGGTGGAACTGACAGTAGTATTACCACCACTTGAGCAGTGGGCAATACCGCAACCAGCAAGCTATCGAAAAGCAAAACATTAGCATCTGCATGCAGAGCAGGGATTGTTCCCATTGTAAGAAAGTTTTGCACCAAGTACCTTCGCAAGATAATTCCTGTCCAAGAGAACATTGCTAGGCTTTATGTCTCCATGGTACAATGGAGGATCGCAATAGAAATGAAGGTACTCCTGCAGCCGAAACAGTTTGTAAGTCGGTAGTTGATCATCAACACGTACCAAAAAAAGTTCAATTTAGCATTTAAAATATTAAATATGCTTTGGGTTATAACAGGGAATAGGATAGAAATTGATGTTTGGCATACGTTGATGAAGTTTTAAGCAATATTTATCGAGCATAACACTAATTATTCCAATTGCTGACTTCGGTGAAAAAAAATCTCCACGAAGTATGAAAACCTTAAACCAATTCAGAATCCAGATCACCGACTTCCCAAAACTTACCAAAGCATTTGCAACATCAATGGCAATTTGGATCCTATTTTTCCATGGTAGCAGACGTTTACCTGGCGCTGCAAAGAGAAGAATGCTCTTCTGCACATAATTAAACAAATGATGTAGTACAAGAGAAGAATGAGATATTACAATGAAGGTGATCCTTAAGGCTTCCATTTTCCATGTATTCATACACCTGGAACCTGGATGACACGAAATTGTAAAGAACCATAAATTGGTAGATATCTGAACTTATGTACAACACACTTTACCTCTCAAATCTGGTTAAGCAAAAGCCCTTAAGTCCAACAAGATGGCGATGATGCAGCCGCCCAAGAAGTTCCATTTCTTTGCAAAATTCCAGCCGACCTTGTTTCGGCGAGCTCTCTATGCGCCTAATAGCAACCACAGAACCATCACTCAGCTGCCCTTTGAATATTGTACCATTTTCACCTCCTCCCAATACCATGCTAAAGTTTCTTGTTGCCTTTTTCATTTCTTTGTAACTAAATCTGCCAAAAATGGTGGAAGTACCTGCGAAACAATCCTGTTAAGCAGATAAATTGAAATGGTCTTAGAACTGATTCTGATTGTAAAGTAATTCAATGAGTCCAGCCTCAAACATTAGTCCATCAAGTTCAAATTAAGTTAACCATACAACTTCCTAAAACAAATTGTAGGAAATAGTACATAATGGTAAGAACCAATATGATCTGCAGCAAGAAAAGTTCCGGAGTCCAGAGTATATGAAATCATTTGTCATTTTCCTGATCAATAGTTTCAGGATAATGTCTACAAAATGGCATTCCATGTATACCTATGTGGGGACATATTTGTGCTTACACGGTAGATATTTTTGAATTGAACAACATGAAGGTGGCTAAATGTATTGATGGGAACAAGGGCCATATGTTTTCCCTGCCATATTTGCAATAGATTACAACTTTCATTCTGACTACTCTCCCTTTCGCGTGCAAACCCCAGAGTCATAAATCAGTTTCACTGTTATCTAAAATCTTGCAGCCAACAAAAAGGCACAAAAAGCCAGTATACTCCATAAATTTGATGCAAAATCATAAGCTTGCGCCCATGATAACAGATCTCGTATGCACTCTAACCTCATGAACTTATAGAAGTCATTTGGCCATCTAAATGAACAAATATTCATGAATGAACGACAGCACCAAAATAACAACTCATGAAATGCTTACCTTCTTGGCCCTTCTTGACACAGGAACTCCACGCATCCAGAGAGTTAGTTCCTTCAATCTTTTCTAGTTCTTTACTCTTTCTACGGATAAGTAAAATCAGTACTACCATTAATATAACTGCTAATCCTGTAACCAAAGCCCCAATTGCTGGGAATAGTGCAAGCTTGTAACTACGATGTTGCTTGGATGGCACTCCAGTAACATGCTCCCCAGGAATTTGCATTGCAAGTGGACTGGGAGAAATACTGGGTGCAAGAAGCCCAGCTGGGGATGGCGCGGAGATGTTCACTGCATCGTAGATTCATCAGTTATTACAATATTGAGAAGTCCAAAACTTGGAGAAAGTCAAAAGTTATGAATTACTGAACAATAACAAGCAAATCTCACACTTCGCTTCTAGTAGACCTACTCACCTACCTCATCCCAGCACAACAAGCATATTGTGAAGAATAAAATAAATACAAACTTGAATAACAAAAGTAGCTATAGATATGCTTGATTCTTATAAATGCATATTATGCCATGTTCTGATTAATAAACCTATTATTACATACATTAGGATATGTGCAAATGTGCACACCCAGCAAAGGTGCTACATGGCTGAAGCTTTTGGAAGAACATTGGTGGAGATCATGTGGGGTTTGTACAATACACTAGCTTTGATGCAATAGAAAAAAGTATGCTCTGCCACTGTAAGTTGTCAAATGGTGTATATTAGCATAGATAAATTTGCTCCTCAGAATCAGAAGCAATGTCTGCAGAACACCGGAGTTGGAGATTATGTGGGGTTTATTCAATGCACTAGCATTAACACAATGTAATACAAAAATATGTTCTGCCTCCATAAGTCGTCAAATAGCTTATATGTTACCATGGATAACTTTGCTCAACAGAATCAAAAGCAAAGTCGTCAATTTTTATGAAAAAAAATGTTTCCATGGGCAAGGTCATCAAATAAAAAAAATGCGTCTAATAAATTTGTTAATGGCACTGCCCATTCTACAGAAGATGAAAGAAAATTCAAACCTTGAAGAGCACTAAGGCCCTGAACATTAAAAAAGCAACCTGCCGTATCAACAGTAGATATATTCCCTTGACTCACAAATGCAACAAAGGCAGCATCACGGCAGGTATTCAAAGTGACATTATCTTGTTCTCCCACAAGATGGCGGAGGTACGACAGACTAGAGTTTAAACACCTTTTGCAACTCACATCATCTGAAAGTGGAGTTGCACAGCTTCTTGTGACATCACTGAAATTCGGAGACTGTAACATTTGGACGATGGTAGTCATGCCAAAACACTGATAGGGCACTTGAATCTTGATCCCAAGGCCACAAAAAGAAGCTGCAGTAGGAAGTATCCCTTTCGAAACCAATGTGTCAGAGATGTTGCCAATGCAGGCATCGGAAAGTTCAGCTGGAACCCCAAGAGTGCCTGTTGTGTTTGCATACATGGCAGATGAGACCGCAAGAACAGCATTGATATAACGGCAACATTTTGAGTGCCCATTTTGATCCGAGCATACAGAAGCTATCAGTCCGTAGTTTGGCCAGCTCAAATCCAATGGACAATCTGTGTGATCAAAGAACAAATATGAGCAACAATGAAAATATACAGAAACAGGAAGGCTGGCACGTAATCAAAAGCGTTTGAAGACCAGCCTCGTCACTCTGTGTCTTTACTAAATTTGGGAAAGGAAAGTTACACAGAAAGAGCAAAACATGTAATGCAGTACACCTAGCCAGTGCTTGCTGTTCACGGCGTGAATTGCGATCATATATAGCAGAACTGAAATTAAATACCGCCGGGAACAGATCATGAGACTAGTACTAGCACATTACATGGTCTATGGGGTCACTTGCCATCAATTCCAAATCCTCATTTTCTGCGAGCAGAATGTGGCGCAGTTCCATACTAGTATACCACAAGTCGACCGATTCTTACTATTTAGTACTCTATTACTCTGAGGAGCATCTGGTAAAACTAAAAGATCAAGTCAAACTAATCAGAGATTAAGTAACGCCAAATGCAAGGACCGAAGCCTTCGGGGACCAGCCAAATCCTATTGCTGTCGAAAGTGTAAGCCATTGGGCCATCGCCCACTCGATCGTACAGCGACACCATTTAGGTAAGCGAATTGAATGGCGTGACGACTCCAGTGTGAGGTGAGGTCCCCTTGGCTGCGGGGCCTGCAGCGCTGGCGCTGCGGGAGGCAGACGACATGCGCCCCGTGCCACTTGTGCTTAGTGATTGTCCCTCGCCGAGGTGACCCCGTCTCAAACTCAAACCCCCTAAAAATGTCGAATCGCCTACCTTAATTCGCCTCCTAAAAATGCAGTTCTACAATGCTGTACTAATCTGAGCCGAATCATGGCCCCAAAAAATCTCAAAAACGTTAGGAACTCAGGGAATCACCGCCCGACAGAAGAGAAATCGAAAGCACTAGCCGAGCGAAGTGTGCTTCCACCCGCAACCGTCGCCGACCAACCCCCTCCAAATCCAAATGCCGCGATCGGCAGTCGAGCGGGGCGCGCTTCCACCGACTAAATAGAGACGGGAACCGGGAACGGCGAAGGGAAAGGGAAGGCCGCCGCTAAGGAGCTTGGACGGGTGGTCGGTGGTTACCTGTCGCGATCGCCGCGGGCGGAAGCGGAGCCAGAAGCGCGGCGGCCAGCGCCGCGCACGCGCAGAGGAGCGGCGCGGGGCGCCGCATCGGGAGCCGCGCGTGCGGCATGCAGACGCCGTATCGGCGGCAGCGACGAGAGGAGGACGAGTGGAGTGGAGTGGAGCGTGGTGTGGTGGAAAGGGAGTGACTTGTCGAGGAGGGCGAGGAAGGAAGGGATGGGATGCAAGGCTGCCGCTGGCCCGACGCCAACCCAATATGCTCCTTGCTTGCCACCACCGAGCGAGGCCGGCGGCGGTGCTGCCGCTTTTTCCGCTCTGCTTTGCGGGTCACGGCGCAGCGCCTTTTGCTTTCCTTTTACCCGTGTGTTTGGGTTGGGCTCACGGGCGCGGGCGCGAATATGACGCGAGGAGTCCGGCTCTACGGGTGGATTGCACGTGGCGTGGACCGGTCCAACCAGCGAGCGAATGGCAGCAACTCGGCGCCGAGTTCGAACGGTAGTGTACATGGACATGGCTGGTTGCAGGTTTCTGTGGCTGATCTGGTGAGGCCAGATGCTCACCATCAATCTTTCAGGTTAGATAGGGCTGGAATCTTTTTAGCTTTTAGTTTTTTGTTTTTTCTAAAAATAAAAGTTCAAACGTCCGTCAAGATAATCTTAAATTCTCTAAATAGCTTTTCAAGTTTAAAATTATATATACCATTCACATCGATATCTTCATTACCCACTATCATATTAAAAATATATATACAAAAAATCATCAACCGTAGCTAAAAATCATTAACTACAGCTCAAAAATCACCCTAATAAAACAGTCTAATCTCTCTCCCTCGCTCTGCGAGCGCGGCAGCACAGGTTTAGGTTAGCGCCAAGCTTGTCTGAGATCCCATCGGATGAGTCACTACTGACAGGTGGACATATCTCCCGCTATGCGAACGGAAAACGCACCCTGTGCCTGTACACTGTAATGGCACGTTGTGGCCGTTGGATCAAGAATGGATGCATGAGATTCATCCTTGCCCCGTAGCAGCTGTAGCGTTTTGATCCGGTGCGTTGGTTCTTTGATCCAATGGCTTGGACTGAGATAATGGCGTCTCACCGTAGCTCTGCCATTCTAGTTGCAGTGGCAGAGGATACGAATCCGTGCGGAACCAGCCAGGGGTTGCGTTCGACTCTGCACGTGTTGAGTACTTGGCTCGTGCACATCATTTCCGCGTGTTCCTCTCCTCCGCTCCTCGCTGCTTTGGCTTTGCTCTTCATCTTTTCAGACAGTTTTTAACTTTATTTTTTTTAATAATTACTATTTATTAAATAAAAAATAATTACTATTTATCAAACAAAAACACTACAGCCAAAAACCATGGATTATAGAGAGAAAAAACATGACCTGTAGGTTATTGTCAACACCCTGTCTTTGCTGTCGTTTCCAACAGCATGCCATACATTACCCGGCCATTGATGGCGGAAGTCTGAACTGATCACTCAGCATAAACGCAACCATGTTGGCCTATGGCTTTGATTATTGATTTTTGTGAAATTATGTGTAGTGGTTGTTAACTTTTTTAAATCATTTAAGTAAAACAAACAAATAAGAAACAAAATTATATTGTTACTGTCAGTGTAAAGAAATAAGAGAAAAAAAATAAAAAAGCTAAAAACCCAAACATAAACTAAAATTAAAAGTCGATGCATTCTAAATAACTTTTGATTTAAATAAGCTAAAATTCAAAAAAAAAAAATTAGAAGTTCAAGCCGTTTGAAACCTTAATCGCTAACAAAGTAGTCAGGAAACTGAATCCACGCAGCACACGGAGTTTACTAACTAGACTAGTTTCACGGGACAAGCGGACATGGGAAACTGCCAATAGACAGCATTTGGCTACTCGACTTGTATAATACTCCTAAGCAACACAACCAGAAAGCCTCAGCTCATCGGCACGACGCCATTGTTTGGTTTCTAGCACCTGGCAAGTTTCTCTCGGGGAATACAGCGATGCAGCTGCGCTAGCCATGCCAAAACGGAGCCTTAAAAGTCGCGTTGCACAAGTAAAGACTCGTCCGTTTCCACTCTGAATCCCAAGAGCACCAGCTTTCTCTAGACACCCACAAGCTCTTGTCCAAATTTTGTTGCATGTATAATACCACATTTGATGCGGATATGCACATGATTAATTTGAATATTACGATGAGTCCGGGGTCAAAGCAATGGAGAAGCACAAGGAGGTTAATCATATTTGCTACCAAGAACAAAAAGCTCAAAGCCCATGCAAATGGAAAGAAGAAAGTCAAGCAACCCATGCAGCTGATCAAGGAGGAAAGAAGCCCATGCAGTGGGAGAGCAAAAGGGGAGAAGGCCAAGGACTTAAACTACAAGTTTTGGATAAGATTTTCAAGCCAAATTCGGACTTCCCACGTGCTCAACCCAATTCAAACTCGGATTCAACTCAGAATTCAATTCGGATTCGGTTCGGGACAGCCTGATAGGCAGTTACTAAAAAGGCCATAACTTTCACAAACGGAGTCCGATTCAGGTATTCTTGTACTCGTTGGAAAGATAATTTCAAGGGCTACGCAATGGATCTAGTCCCACCTTCAAATTCATCACGGATAAAAAGTTATGACCGAAACAAAATGACGGGTGAAAAATATAGTTTTCTTTTTGTGAGAGTTCGTATCCAAAACCATATAGGGTTGAGTTGTAATTGGTTTGGGGACCATATGGACGTCCCAAGGGGCTATATAAGCCTTGTATTGGCAGCCTTTAGAAGGAGATCAACTTTATGCATAAGATTGAAACATAGCTATTGTTTGTTCTTTCAACACCAGAGTTCATGCGAAGACTTTGAGAGAGAATTAGGCGATCCATTGTTCGTTCTGCAATTCAAGGTCAAGCCGTCGTTCCATTGGGAATTGGGGACTTGGCGTTCGTCGTTTGTGGTCTCGCGACGAATAACTATCCGGTGTGTTTTGGGCGTATTCCGAAGAGTTGAGGGTTCGTACATTGGCGCGAGTGTTCAGCTAGCGACATCGTCTACTTCGCATCAACTATCCACGATTCCTCACTGAGAAGATCGGGATCCTTCCCCGTATCAACATTAACATATCCTTACTCAACCGTCCGCATCCATTACATTATCTTCACTTGACTTGGCCATGCATAATGCCACATGCCTGACTGTTAATATTTATCTCTGTAAAATGAGTACTTCAAATTTGTCTTGAGTACCAAACCCACTAATGTGTTTACCTTCTGCCAAAACTTTTATTCCAGAGCAGAGCAGTCAATGTATATGGTTTGGACGAAATAATGCTGAAAATTGTACATCGTTTTGGTCTACGACCAATCAACCACCTCATGGCTGTGCATGCACTTCTTTAGTTATTCGTTTAAAGAGAAGACTGCAGTGTATGTACTTGGGTCATTAGAGGGATGATTATTTTGTTAGCTCCACAACAAACTTTGGGTGCTACATAAACCATGACATGGCGGTGGTTGCCACTCTTCAAGGAATGTCTGTAGTCAACTCTCTTTCTTTTTGAGAGGAATCTGCAGTTAACTACTCGAAAGTGGATTACATGCCCAAGTGGGCAGCCTGACAAATGGTCACATGCATGGTTGGAGTAAGTAGAGGAAAGTATATCCCGTTTTTTTTGTTTTCAATCGGTTTTGGACTTCAGCTCTATCAGTTGAAACTATTTATTAGACCTAACAACTATAACCAAAAATCATCAACCGTAGTTTAATAGAACGAGCTATACGTATACACATATGTATATATATACACACACAGGACGCTAAAATTGGACACCATAATGTTTGGACACCAAACCTCCCTGTCTTTATATTGCTTTTAGATACGTGCAAGTGCAATGATATATAATATATCAGGATAGAAAGTCTTAGTCATAGATAGAAGGTCTCAACCATAAATAGAAAATCTTAATCATAAATAAAAATCTTAATCATAGATAAAAAGTTTCAATCATAGAACCTGGGTACTATAGTGCCCTAGTTATTCGTCGCGGTTCATGGTCTACATAAATATTATGAACCAGTCAAATGTCACACTAAATACCTATACAAGGACTAAAGCACACATCCACACAAAAGTCTTGCAATATCCAACGTACAGTTTGCACCTGATACAGCCTCAGGCTAGTATATTATTATTTGTCATGTGTTAACAAACAGCGATTACTCGTAGGTGACCCATCCTAAGATAACTAGTCACATAGGCGTGGCGCAACGCCACGCCAGCCACCGTGTGGACCGAAGTAAAAGAGGAAAAAATTCGCAGGAAAAAGGAAGCGAAGGGGTTTTTTCGGAAAAAATCGTGGGCCTTTTCGCAATAAAAGGAGACCAGAGGGGTTTTTTCGGGAAAAACCGAGGGCCTTTTTGGAAGAAGCAAGGGCCTGTTCGTAAATGCAGGAAACCTCGGGTCGCTATCCAGCAAAAAAACAAAAAAATATGCAGGGGTTTATTCAAAAAAATGCAGGGACCTTTTCGCGAGGAAAAAGGACCTGTACGTAATTTCCAAAAAACATGAGGGAAGTGCCTCCCCCGGCCGTACGCGAATTCGGCCGGACACGCGCCGGCCGAGGGAGGCGCTGGGGCGACGTGGATCGCTGGGGGGCCGGAATCCCCCCAGGTTTGTATAGCGGTAGCATTCGTTGGAAGCAGTCAATTGTAAACGCAAAATACAACAATTAATATCAAATGGGACCATACCGGTGCAGATAGAGCCTTCCTCCAATTGGGAGTGGTTTACCATCATTGACTAACTACATATATGTTATTTCAAGCAGCACATGCACCACGATTCCACGAAGAATGTCCTATAAAACATTTCTTAGCAACAGCTAAATGAATTGAGCATCACCGGCCATTACTCATATCAACATTCAACGCTGTTAGTTCTATAATTTGTGTTGATTCCACGGAAGAAAATCTTGATTACGCAAGGTGGTGAGCATTGAGTCGCTGCTAGGGGTGAAAACGAAACGGATATGGATCGGATGGTACCTAAATTATATTTGCATCTATAATTTTTCTTGAATTCAAATATGAATTGAACAAATGTCAAATATGAATATAGACCGGACAAATATCGGATACGAATTTGGATCAGATTATACACAAAATCGAATCGGATTCGACTATTTTTCGGATTCCAATAATTATTTGTGGCATCTCCTATTTAAAACATGGCACCGAATTATTTTCATATTTTAAATTGATAAATAACAAACTCAGTAACTCTAACATGTAACTGTGCATTAAATATTAACAGCAACAAATAAATCATTCATCTCATGTATTTGTATAATGCAGTTTTTTAGGACAACTTCATATCCTATGATGAAATGAAGTTTAACAAATCAATATCAGTTTTATAGTAATATTTATGCCTTTTTTACTCTAGTTTATCACACAATCATTGATCATTGCTGCCATTTTGTCATTAATCCTAACTAAGTTTAGATATATTGCAAATAAATCAGTTACAAACCTATCAAATTTAACTAAAAAGAGCATGCAAAAATCTTTAATGGAGGATATGCCAAAATTAAAAAATGAAATGCCAAATTAAAGCCCACCATAATGACGGGCTCGTTGTAGGACCAAGGAGGCCAACTAGAGCAGGTGAATAGACAGTCTAAAATTCTCTTCCAATTATTTTCAATTAAAGACATTTTCTTTTTGTCTAAACCAAGTATACAATGCGAAATCTTAAATCAAATTGGTTTAGCATAAATAACCCCGAAATCACTTATGATCATCTAAGTGCACCAACACCCGAGAGATATGTCAAGATTTGCAATTCTAGGATGACAAGCAATCAATTTAATTTTATGAATATAAATTGCTTGAATATAAATTGAGCACAACAAAACAAATCACAATTGACACGATCTCTTTTTACTGTGATGTTTGGAAATTTACCGGTCTCTCCTAGTCCACATTGAGGATAGCTCAAATAAATTGGGCCGGCTCCACGAATTAAGTTGAAACACCTCAATCCACTAGTTGTGGCTCTTTCCCACTCCGGGTAGGTGAGCTCCAACCTTCACACTTCGCTGGATCTTCTCACAACCTTCTTTGAGAAGATTACCACGCACTGTGTCCAATGTCGTCTAAAAGTCAGCAAACTCCAAGAGTAATAAATCAAGCCCCTCGCTTGACTCTCACCGCGTGCAACGAATGCACATTCTCGAGTGGATACTCAATCCACCTCTAGATGCATCACATGCAATCTGGACTTTTCGTCCTTACTCACAAGATGTAAGACATGCACAATTGAGAGGAGAACCTCACACTAGCTCAAAGAAGTGAACTAGAGTGCCAAAAGTTAATTCCACAGACTACACTGCGGCAGTTTCAATTTCCATGAGAAGTGCAGATACTTCAACAGATTTTGCAAAACACATTTTCAAACAGTAGTATGTTGCACACAAGGATCAAACATGATTTCTAACAATTTGCAAAACACATTCATGCAACTCATGAAAAATATTAGTCCACAAATCTTGTCATCAACTATCAAACTTCACCATTAACTCATAATGGAGGGACTAGATTCCACAATCTTCCCTTTTTGATAATTTATGACAATCTCAATAAATAAAGAGATAAAAGATTGTTTTTCGAGTATATAACATGTATATAATAATTGTATACTCTATGATAAGCTTTTTAAGTAAAGTTTACTCATCTAGTTATCATTTATCATACAACTATTAACATATAATGGAGGAACCAGATGACAACCCAATTATAAGTATATATGAACTACACAAGCTATATATGCTCAAGGGATATGTTTCAAGGTAAAGATCTTTAATATATGAAAAGATGAATATGGATCAATACTAACAAAACTACAAAACATAGAAGAAACTCCCCCTATATTTGTGCAAACAAGAATGTGTAACAGAGACATATGCACATATTCATATTTGACAATTTGGTGAAGTTCAATCTATACTTTGAATCTAAGGAATGTAATAAGAAATAGGAATGTGATATAAAATACATACCTTTTATGGTTTTCACATTTTTATCCAAATGAGACTAGGTAATATCATAATTAATAAACAAGTTAGTATCACAATTAGATTTATCATTACCCCCAAAACCAACTTAATGAAACTTGAACTTACACTCGTCGAGATGATCGAAATGTATATATAATATGCCCAATTTGAATGTTAAACGCAAAAGATACATATTAATAAGTTGATGTTATTATATCTGCTGAATTCGGATATTCGGATCCGAATCCAAGACGGGCCATACCAGATCCGCATCCGTATCCAGATCCGTTTTATATTTGGATCCGGATATTAGGTATCCAGATATGACATATCTGAATTTGGTAACCGGATATCCAAGTAATATCCGAATTTGTTTTCACCCCTCACTCCTTTCAATCTCCAAACTAGCCCGATTCATATTGGCTTCTAAAAGCTGCTTTTTTTTTTATAGTAAACGACTTTTCTACAGTACCTAGTTTTTAGACGAAGTATTTTTTAAAATGGGGTCTACTAGTCAATTGTAATACACACTATAGTGATTTCATTTATATCAGCCAAAATCGTACACAAATTTCTCGCTCCATATGGCTCTCTACAAGGTATTACTATTCATAAGCTAAAACTAAAAACTATCAGTAAAAGTCAATATGAACAGACCCTAGAGCGGTTACCTCCGTTTCTTCAGGTGGCGGAGCATGGAGAGATTAATTACTGAGATGTTGAAAAAGAACACTTAGTACTCCCGCTTGTTTAGATATAACAATCTGCCTATATGTTATTTTGTTTCTTGGTAAAGTCATAACAAACTTCCTCATATCATTTGACATACAGATATATGCGGACGGATATCAGTTATCCCGTATCATATTCTATATTTTTTCTTCAGAGTCGGAGTTAGATACAGATAGTGTTGGATACGCATCGACCCCTTTCGTATTCTTTCCATATACCTTCGGTCGATCGAACGGATAGAAATAATTCATTCCGTTTGTACCCCTAGCAGCAACGCGGCGCCGTATTCGAGAGCTTGGACGGTAGTGTACATGGGCATGGCTGGTTGCTGGTTTCTGTGGCTGATCTGGTGAGGCCAGATGCTCACCGACAATTTTTCAGGTTAGGTAGGGGCTGGAATCTTTTTGGTCTTTTTATTAATTTTAATTTTTTAGTAATTATTATTTATCAAACGAAAACACCATAGCTAAAAAAGCATGGATCATAACAAAAAAAAGACCTATAGGTTATTGTCAACACCCTGTCTTTGCTGTCGTTTCCAACAGCATGCCATGCATTACCCGGCCATTAATGGCGGAAGTCTGAACTGATCACTCAGCATAAACGCAACCTAGTTGGCCTATGGCTTTGATTATTGATTTTTATTGAAATTATACTATTTCATCTGTTAGCTTTTTTTAAGATATTTAATTAGAAACAGAAAAGTAAGAAAAAAATTATATTATCACAGTCAGCGTAAACGTAAAGGAATAAGAGAAAAAAAAGTCAAAAGGCAGAAATAACCAAATAAACTAAAATTAAAAACCGATGTGCTCTAAATAATTTCTAATTTAAATAAACTAAAGTCTAAAAAAACCAGAAACTTTAAAGCTGTTAGGAAACCTGGACTCTATCCAGGAGTCCTGATATAATTGGGCACCCCACCGTAGGCTATAAATAGGGACCTAGACCCCCTCATTATGTACGCATGAAAGAAAAGCAATAAAGAAAGACCGGGAGTTCTCTCTACCTCTCTGTGTGTTCAATCTATTCTCTCTGTGATTCTGTGATTGATTCGTTCTTGTTCTAATCGAGAAATCGTTGGATGGTCGCGCGATGGTTTCTCAACACGTTATCGCGACGACTCGCTCCGGTGAACGAGGTAATCATCGAAGCTACGATTGAATTTCTAGATCGCTTTGAATCAGATTTTCTTTTCGCGTTCTAGATTGGAATTCTACGGTGCAAATCCGCCCTAATCTACCGTGAGCAGACTTGAAGTCGCCGGCACAATGCCGATCGGTAGATTGTGAAACGGGGTAGATGTTGATTGTACTGTAGAACGATGCAAATCCGCCCTAAATCTACCGCGAGCAGATCTGAAATCGCCGACACAATGTCGATCGGTAGATTATGAAAAGGGGTAGATGTTGATTGCATCGTAGATTAGAAACGAAGATTTATGCATCGATTTTCTGTTCGGAAATTGCATGAGAAAAGTATGCACGAGAAAAATTCTGTATCATCTCTATTTGGGTTTTGCTTGACTTCTGCACAGTCATTGCATTGAAAAAGGGGATTTAGGCACGGCGCTCGCATGGCCGCCACCACGATCGCTCGCCGCCGAATCGCGCGCCAACGGTCCACTACTCGCCCGCCGCCGAGTAGCACGCCGACCGCCTCCGCAGCTGGCCTCGCCCGCATGCGCTTTCCCCACCAGCCGCCGGTTCGCCCCTGACCTATCACCACCGACCCGGCCGGTAGCCGCCGTCACCTTCGCCCGTACCTGTGCCCCGCATGGCACCACCGTTGGCCCCGGTTTGGCCGCCCTGCAGCGTGCCCGCCCGAACTCCGCCGCCTGAAGGAGCCGCCAAGGTGGCACCCGAGTTCGGGGCCGGCGCCGCCGCTCCGCACTAACCGTGCACCCTGAAGCCAGCCTCCACCGCGCTCGCAAGAGCTCGCCGGCGCCGCTACACCGGCAGCTTTTCCTCGTCCGTCCGCCGCCCGATGGCACCGCCGCATTGTCGCCCGAAGACGGTTCTTCCCGGCGCGTCGGCGCTCTCACGCCGCCGCTGCCGCCACCATCGGCTTCCGTGCGCGCGCCGCCCCGCATGGCCGGCGGCCCACGCTGCGCGCACCTCCGGCTTCGCCCGCGCGCCGCTGAGCTCGCGCTCGCCGCGCGCCACGCACGCGCCGCCGCCCTCCATGCCCGCAACTCGCGGCGGCACCGGACTTGGCCGCCGCCGCGCCTCGGCAAGACCGCCGCGCCGGAGGTCCACCGCCGCGCGAAGAAGGCCGCCCGCCGTGCGCCCCGCAAGATCCGCCCATTCGGGTGCCGCCGCCATGAAAGAAGCCATGGGGAAACCCTATCCGTGAGGCCTCAGCTGGCCGGGTGGGCAAATTTGCCAGGTGGGCCGGTCGGGCCAAGTAGGCCATTCGGCCGAATCAGGCTGGCTGAAGAAGCTGGGCCGAATGGGCCCAATTCAGTCCGAAGAAGAGAAAAAAAAAGGAAGCGGGCGGAAATCAGCCCGACCAGGGGCAACTTTTCAGAAAAACCCCGAAGAACTTGAGAATTACCGATGAGCCCTAAAATATTGCATATAAATCCCAAAATTTGCAGAAAAGGCCTTGTAATTCTGAAAATTGCGAATAAGCCCTTAAATCTACGAGTGGGTCCAATTTTTGCAGAAAACCCCTCTGTAAATCAGAAAATTGCGCGAAATTTTCTCTGAACTGAAAATTTGCGTAGAAACCCCCAGAAATTGCAGAATTTGCTGAAATTTCATATTTTAGCATAAAAGGGCCTCGGGAATCCAAATTTTGCATCAATTTTTGCATTTGAAGCTTATTTATTTATGCCATTACTGTTTTATGTATTTTCTGTATTTATTTACTGTTTTTGGTTAATTGTAATTGTTTAAATTGCTTTTAATCGCTGAAATAGCAGTGAAATTATAGAAAATGCATAGAAAATTCTGGGACATTGCGAGAACCTTTTGTACCATTTATTTACCTGTAGTAAATTATTCCATGCATGTCTACCAGCAGTAGACTTATACACATTTAGATGACTAGCATAACGAACTGGAAGTTCGAGGAGCTGGCCCAACATGGCCAAAATTATCTGACGTAGGCATACGATGTCGAGATTGTGCTTGGAGTCAGGAAGCTCCGCGCGACTATTGGGATTGGTGGACTGAATGACGCCCAACCCATGCCTAAAGAGAATGATCAGGCACTTCATTTTCTCAGGCACCACCTCTGCCTAACTCTCAAGAATGAGTATATGGTGGAGAAAAGCGCGCTAGCACTCTGGATCGCACTCAAGAAGCGGTTTAAGAGGCTAAAGTACATCATTCTTCCTCAAGCAGAGTATGAGTGGATCAGACTGAGGTTTGCCGACTTTAAGACGGTCAGGGAAAACAATTCTGCCTTGCACAGGATTTGTACCCGAAAACAGAAAATTGAGAAAATCCTTCCACCCCAATGCAGTACAATCCGCACGCAACTATCGTCAAGATGGCTATGAGGAATACGCCGAATTGATTGATATGATGCAGTTGCGGAGGCTCAGGATGAAGTTCTCCGCAAGAACTAAGTCACTCAGCCATCTGGTAGCTCCACTGGCCGTGAAGCCAACGCCGAGAGCAACAAGGTGCGAAAGCCCTTGATAGAGAAAAGGGGAAGGAAGGGTAAGACCGTAGCCCAGAAAGGCAAATCAGACGCTCCACATGAGAATAAGGCTAACAAGCCAAAACGGGATGGCAAAGGGCAGCATGAAGCCCACTTTGCATCGGTTGAGGGGGAGAGTTCGAGCAACGCCGCGCTAATGGAGGTTGAGACCATCCAAGCAAAGAAGACCCTCTCGGCCTAGCGACCTAATGCCATGATTTCTCTTGAAGAGAATGTCACCCCTGAGAATATAGCAGAAGAAGTCTAGCTAGTGCACTGAATGCATTTTGACTTTAAATGTCATTTATTTTGTGTGGAAGAATATGTTAGAATTTGCATGGATGGTACTTAAGAATTGTTATCTTCTCGTGATGGTTGGATGATATTTGAAGAATTCATTCATTTATTCAGTTTATGATGGCATGATATGTTCTGATATTGGAGTATTTTATTTATGTGTTGATTGCCTTCTCATACATGTTAATAAATACCCTATATTAGAACACGTGTAGCGCCCTATGAAGGAAGTGTGCTTAGCTAGCAGCGGCACAAGGAATATCATCTTAAGAGAGATTAAGAATTTTCAGTCAATTCGTAAGAGCACTAGCAGCCTTACGACAATCGCTGGAAGCGATGCATGTATGATCGGTTCCAGAAGAGCCACAATGGGCACAACTTTGGTAATTGAAGAAGCCTTATTGTACCCAGAATCGACTTGAACTCTCCTAAGTTTTAAGAATATCCGCGCAAATGGTTTCCACGTTGAGACTAAAGAAGAGTACGGTACGGAATACCTGCTCATTACGAAGCGCGACGAGAATGGAATCAGAAAAACTCCCTTCACTAGAAATTGGGCTATATTATACCAACATTAAGGCGCCTGCAGCGTACATTGTCCTGAAGACAGTACTTAGAAGCTCTGAACTCTTCTGTCTCTGGCATGACAGATTAGGCCACCCAACTCTTAGGATGATGAGAAACATAATAACTCGCATGGGCATAATATTAATGAAGAATTTCCCAATCATGAAGATTTTGTGTGCCCTGCATGTGCACCGGGAAAATAATAACTAGTCCCTCCACTCTGAAAGTGAAGGATGAAGTCCCTGCATTCCTGGAACACATCCAGGGAGACATTTGCGGTCCCATTCAGCCCATCTCAGGGCCATTCAAGTATTTCATGGTGCTCATTGACGCTTCTTCGAAGTGGTCATATGTGGGTCTGTTGTCTACGAAAAACCACGCCTTTGCAAAATTGATCTCGCAGATCATTCGCATCAGAAATGTGTTTCCTGATCATCACATCAAGTCCATCAGAATGGACAACGCCGGCGAATTTACTTCAAAGGCATTTGATGATTATTGCATGGCGATGGAAATTGCAGTTGAGCACTCGGTACCGCATGTCCATACCCAGAATGGTTTGGCAGAGGTTTTAATTAAGAAAATTAAATTTATTGCCCAACCCCTCTTGCATAATTGTAATTTGCTAGCTACATGTAGGGGACCCGCAGTCCTACATGCAGCAAATCTCATCAATCTTAGACCTTCGGCCTAAAAACATCCATTCACCTATGCAACTAGCGCAAGGGTCACTACCGAAAATTTCCCAACATTAGGGGGAGGAAATCAACCCCTTGATGAAGAATGTCGGGAAATTACGTGGCAAGCCTGGGGAATCCATGCAGATGACCCGTGCACTAGAGAAGTCCAGAAGACATTAGTAAAGCAAATAGAGAAGTCTAAAAGACAATAGAAGTCCAGAAGACAATAGATTTGCAAGCATTAGCAAATCAACTGCCTGATCACTTTAGTGATTTGAAGAGCGTGACTAAGTCGCATGTGCCTGAACGCATCGCTGGAGAGAGGTTGAAATACCAAAGAAAATTGAAGGTATCCCTAATCTCGTCCAGAGGCCTCAGAAAAAAAATAAAAAAAGAGGATGAGAACTCCGGTTCCTCGAATCCTTAGTAACCGGGGACGCCTGGTGAAGTAGGATAAGAGAGATTTATCACAGCCGATCATTGAAGTCCCCCAGAATGAGAAGGGGAGTCAGTTGAGACCTGGCACGAGTATGACACCTTCAGAAAAGGGCATACCGGATCTGAATATCCCCATCGGCATGGATGTGTGCGCACACATCGGAGCCGAAAAACTAAAGGGACTTGCCACCGCAATTGAAAGAAGCGATGCGCAAGGTGAAGCTCCAGAAGAAGCAACTCATGAAGAAATAGCTATAAATTATGTGCACACGGAGAGTCCCTGAATAGGACAACGGCTAATATCGATATCTACTTCGCAAAGAAAATTGCCACCATCATCGATCTTGATCCCGAGCTCGCATCGCTCATTGAATGTAAGAAACGATCAGATTGGGAAGATTGGAAGAAGGCAATAGCAACCGAATTGCTATCTCTGAATAAAAGAGAGGTGTTTGGGTTCAGTATGTCGCACACCTCCCCACATACACCCGTTGGGCACAAGTGGGTATTTGTTCGAAAGAGAAATGAAAGAAATGAAGTAGTGAGATACAAAGCAAGGCTGGTAGCCCAAGGTTTCACTCAACATCCTGGAGTTGATTTTGAAGAAACCTACTCCCCAGTCATTAGTGGAATTACCTTTAGATACTTGATCTCAATGGCAGTGAACTTGAATTTGAAAATGAAATTGATGGATGTTGTGACTGCATACCTTACTGATAACTTGGATTCGAGATTTACATGAAAGTCCTGAAGGAATTCCTCTCTGAACCAAGACAGAGCAAATAGAAATCATGCAGTGTGAAACTCGTAAAGTCACCGTATGGACCAAACAATCGGGAAGAATGTGGTATAATCGCTGAGCGACTTTCTCTGCAAGAAAGGCTACACAAACAATGAAGACTGTCCTTGTGTATTTGTACGGCGATCCTGAATGGATTCTCAGTATAATCTCTGTGTATGTAGATGATCCGAATATCATCGGGACACCAAGACATAAAAGAAGCAAGCTCCTACTTGGAGTCGAATTTGAAATAAAAGATTTGGGCAAGACCAAGTTTTGCTTAGGCCTGCAGCTTGAGCATGTCCCTGAAGGAGTCTTGGTACATCAGTCGATCTACATCCAGAAGGTGCTCGAAAGGTTTGGCTTTGAGAAGGCATTTCCCTCGAAAGTACCGATGATCGGTAGGTCTTTACAGCAAGAAAAAGATCCTTTCCGACCAAGGGAAGAGGGGGAGGAAGTCCTGGGACCGGAATTCCCATACTTGAGTGCAGTGGGAGCACTCATGTATTTAGCAAACTGCACTAGACCGGACATTGCATTTGCCGTGAACCTATTAGCAAGGCACAGTGCAGAGCCCACCAAAAGGCATTGGCAGGGCATAAAGGACATTCTCCGATACCTCCAAGGTAGTAAGGACCTCGGATTGTTTTACAAAAAGAATCAAGATCTGAACTTGATTGGCTATGCAGATGCTGGGTATCTGTCAAACCCGCATACCGCTAAGTCACAAACAGGTTATGTATTTCTGTGTGGTGGAACTGCAATTTCATGGAAATCGTCTAAGCAAAGCCTTGTAGCTACTTCGACGAACCACTCAGAAATCATAGCACTGTATGAAGCCGCACGAGAGTGCGCTTGGCTCCGTCAAATGGTTCCCCACATCCAGCAGTCATGTGGGATGAACATTGTGCAGAACCCCACAATTATCTATGAAGATAATGCCGCTTGCGTTGCACAAGTGCAAACGGGCTATGTGAAGAGTCATCTCACAAAGCATATCAACCCCAAGTTCTTCTATGCACATGAATTGCAAAAGATGGACGAGATTAAAATATCGCATACTAAGTCATGTGAAAATCTCATGATTTATTCACTAAGTCACTCCCGCATCTAACTTTGAAAGGTGCGTGCGTGGAATTGGAATGATGAGACTTAGAGAAGTGCAGAATTGTGGGGAGAATTCTCACAAGCCCGCTAATAAATCTTGATCATGAAGATTAAGTACCCAAAAATAAAGTCTTGCAGACCAAATGAATTTGGGTGGATTGTACTCTTTTTTCCTTGACGAGTTTTCCATGAAGTTTCTCGACCAAGGTTTTTAATGAGGCAATTCGTGCATCGCAGCATCACATGTATCATGTACTCTTTCTCCAAATTTTTTCCACTGGGTTTTTATGGAGTTTTGACGAGGCATGAGCATGTTGGGTGAATGCCCAAGGGGGAGTGTTAGGAAACCTGGACTCTATCCAGGAGTCCTGATATAATTGGGCACCCCACCGTAGGCTATAAATAGGGACCTAGACCCCCTCATTATGTACGCATGAAAGAAAAGCAATAAAGAAAGACCGGGAGTTCTCTCTACCTCTCTGTGTGTTCAATCTATTCTCTCTGTGATTCTGTGATTGATTCGTTCTTGTTCTAATCAGAGAAATCGTTCGGACTGGTCGCCAGCGATGGTTTCTCAACAAAAGCCTCAATCGCTAACAACGTTGTCAGGAAACAGAATCCATGCAGCCAATAGACTTGTTTACTAGCTGGACTAGTTTCACGGGACAAACAGACATGGCAAACTGCCAATAGACAGCATTTGGCTACTCGACTTGTATAATACTCCTAAGCAACACAACCAGAAAGCCTCAGCTCATCGGCACGACGCCATTGTTTGGTTTCTAGCACCTGGCAAGTTTCTCTCGGGGAAAACAGGAATTTTGTTACAAATAATCTATTTTTTATTCAAAACTATAGAAATATACCCGCAGTCACATTTTTTACAAAAATAGATTCCACTCACCCAACGGGGAATCGCCCAACGACCAGACGACACGCGGGCAATCCGCCGGCTGTTGGGCGAATAATTGCTGTCGCCTGCCTGTTGAGCGACTGGAGCTCTAGTCGCCCAACGGGCGGGCAACTAAGGGGGTTAAAAGCGCGAGTGCTCGGCCGCCGCCGCCCAATCAACAACAAAAGGAGGAGTAGAGGAGAAGAATAAAAGAGTGAAGAGAAAAGGAGAGGAAGGGAAGAAGGGGAGAGGAGAGGGAGAGGAGGAGAAGGGGTAGAGGAGAGGAAGGAGGAGGGGGAGGAGAGAAGGAGGAGAGGAGAGAAGAGGAAGAATCAAAGTTAGGTAATTTTTTTATTTGCAATATTGTATTTGCATTATATTTTTTATTTACTGTTAGTGTTAGTAAAAATTGTAGATGTAGATATAAATAGTTCAATTTTTAGTATAAAAAATTTAGTTAACCTAGTTATAGAAAATTAGCAGGCGTAGAAGCGGAGAGGAGAGGAAGAAGCAACAGTAGGTATTTTTTGTATCTGCAATGTTGTATATGACTGTTAGTGTTAGTAGAAAATTGTAGATGTGGATACAAATAGTTTATTTTTTGGTATACAAAATGTAGTTAATGTAGTTTTAGGAAATAGCAACTGTAGAAGCGTGTAGTTGTGCATAAATTCGTAAACATAGTTTTACAAAATTAGCATCGTTAGCAAATTGGCGTGCATACAAAATTGTAGTTATAGAAAATTCAGTGACCATAACATACAAATTAATCGTCCGTAGAAATTTGTATGTATTACAAAATTCAGTAAATATTTATGTTAGAATTTCATAATTTGGTATGTAAATAGCAATAATACATAATTTTGATGGTTTAATATGAATGAGCCAAATGGCGTTAGTACGTTTGATAAACGTTGGAAAAACTGATATGAAGTTTAGAGTACGAGGTTATTGTTGTGGGTTTCGACATACGAACGATTGGTGAAATGTGAATTGCAGTACGTCAATACTTTGGTATTGTGCGATGCGATTTGACATGTTGCAAAATATATATGTAGGCAGACATCAGCAATGCCGATACCCACTACATGGAGAGTGCATTACGGTTCTGGAACCGTTCGTGAAGGTCCGAATGGTGTGGATTTGAGCGGTTTTCTGCAAGCCACTCTAGTACATCCGAACAGCGAGAATACTCGAATCTCATATGTGATGCATTGGCTGACCCGGAGTTTTTTTGTTAGACCCCGAGGTGTGCAGTGTCATCATACAAGGGCTTTGGAGCCAGTCTTTCACGGACATCAGATGGGAGTTGAGAACATTGCTGCGTACTGTTGCGTGGAAGGGGTTTGTGCAATGGTGCTGGCGTCGTGGATACGAGTGTGTGCTGCTTGTGTAACCATGCGCATTAGAAGTTGTGCAACGTCGTGCGTATGGCCTTGCACCAGAAGGTGCTAGCAGCTCGGGTGGCCCGCATGTTGGCGAAGAGGAGGAAGTTGCTCGCGACGAAGCCAATGTGGTATATGGAGGAAAGGTACATTGGTCAAGCCATGGAGAGAGAGAATAGGACAGGCCGATGAAGGGGAGCATATGGAGTACACAGTGCAGCAGATGGAGTGCGATGACTAGACGACATGAGCTGAAGAGGAAGCTGTACAGGAGGACGACGAGGATAGTTCGGATAAGGATGAAGCTCCCGTCCCGCAGGAATGGAACCGGTGTAATGCTAAGGGTGTTTCCACACATGATGAGCACGAATCAGCGTGGGAGTATCATGAGACAGAGGTTCGGTTGCATTCAATGTTTGCTGACAAGGCATCGCTGCAGGATGCCATCAAGTTGTGGGCCCTTTCAATGCAACAGACTTTTTGGGTCGTGAAATCTAGCCAGGAGCAGTACACCATGAAGTGCGAGCAGGCCAGTTGTCCTTGGAGGGTGCACGCACGTAGACCCAAGTATGAGACTCACTAGATTGTGTCGAAGGTGGAGCCGCACTCTTGCATTCTCAGTAGTGTTTTAGCGAGGCATCGTAACCTAACGTCCGCCTTTATAGCCAATTTGATGTATAGAAAGATAGTGGAGAAGAAAGACATGGAGGCCATGCACATCATGGTAGATATTGAGAAGAAATTCAAGTACAAGATTAGCTACGCGAAGGCGTGACGTGCGAAGTAGAAGATGTTGGAAAAATATTTTGGGTCTTTCGAGGCGACGTATGACAATCTTCCTCGTATGCTTAAGGTGTTGCAGGATAGGAACCCAAGCACGTATATCGCAGTGCAGGACAAGCCTTCCACAAGGTCGCCAGGATATGCGGTGCTGCAGAGGGCCTTCTTAGCATTTGGTACTTGCATCGAGGTATTCAGGCACATGCTGCCGATGATCTCAGTTGACGGGACCTTTCTGACCGGCAAATACAAGGGGCAGATCCTGACGGCCATAGGCATTGACGGCAACAACCAAAAATTACCGCTGGCCATCGCATTCGTGGAAAGTGAGAATTATGAAAGCTGGTTGTGGTTCCTCAGACATGTCAGGGTTGGAGTTGTCGGCGCTCGTCCTGGTGTGTGCGTAATCCATGATCGCCACGTCGGGATTGTAAAGGCTATAAGAAAACTTCAGGAAAACTCCGAAGAGCCATTTTCTTGGCCAGATATGAGGAACAGGTGGTGCATTCGCCACTTAGGGGCGAACTTTTTCAAGAAGTTCCCAAAATAACCGTTGATGAAGCTATTCAAGAGGCTGGCTATGCAGAACCAGCGGAAAAAATTTGATACTATGTGGACGTTGTTGGATGAGCACAGCAGGAACCACGTCAATGAGAGGAGCAGGGGGCCGGTCATGCCTGAGGCAGCACAACCAGAATGCTTGCCAGCACTCGATGAGTCTAACCCAGCTGGTCTGAGAAGAAAAAGCTCATGGAACATCAAGTGCTTCTCGCAGTGCATCGAGGGAGAACCATTAGAGAAGTAGTCGCTGTTGCACGACACGGACGACGCAAGGTACGACATAATGACGACTAACCATGCAGAGGTGTACAATTGGGTTCTCAGGAGCCTTCGTTCTCAGCCCCTTATCACCATCGTGGAAGGTGTTCTTCATAACACAATTGGCTACTTTAGAGAGAGGCACGCGAGTGCCACACTTTATGCGGCCAATCCCTGAGTATTGTACTCGTTGAAAATTATAGCATACATTACATTATACATGGAGACGAAGGCACAGAAGAGCTAATTGCACATAGTGAACATCATGGGCAATAGGGAACATCGTTTCGACGTGCTACTCCATGATAGAGCCAGATTGGGATGGCTCGTTCCCTTGTTACCCATGAGGTGTGTTTTGGAGATCATGCAAACGAACCTAACTGCATGTGCAACAAGCTAAAACTGTTACACAAGCCATGCTCTCATGTCCTCGCTGCATGCGGGATCGTGTCCATGGATCCTTTGAATTTCATGTCGGAGTACTTCTTCAAGGAGAGAGTACTGCATGCGTGGGGTAGGGAGCTCAGGGGGTTCAGGTTTATTGGGAACTTTGCCACCTTGGACCTTGTAGGGAGGACCTGGATTCCAGATGTTAACATGATGAAGGGTGGGAAAGGTCAGTGACAGAGGCGGCGTATTAGGAATGACATGGACAAAGCACAAGCGGGAACATCCGGTGCACATTGTGGGCGATGTGGTCAGGAGGGGCACACTATTAGACGATGCAACGCATGTGCTGATCAGTAGGCAAAGCAACATGGTGTGTAGAATAAGAAGTTGTTGGAGAGTAGCAATAAATTTCCATTGTAAACTGTATTTTATTAGTAGTCACTTTTGACGTGCGAATGTCGTACTAAATGTATCGTATATTTCATGTACCAGTTGTATAACTACTACGTTACATCCCCCTTTTCAGTAATGTAGTTGGTGTTGTGCTGGTAGCCTAATATTGCTCTCGTATTTACTTACAAGTTCTATTTACTGTTACTTTACATACGATGTTTTTTTGTTCTGTACAAATGCTAACTTGAATTCATTTTGCAGGTATAGCTCGTGATCTTCGTGGGTCGGACTGGCCTTACGGCTTGTTGGACGAGCACATTGACCGGTTGCATCGGTCTTCCTATCATGTCCCGCTTGCGGGGAGTAGGGAGGAGCCAGCTGAGTTGGGAGTAGTCCGGACACGCACACCTATAGTGGCATGGAGACTAGACCCCCGCTGGACAGTCAGGTGTGCACTCCGCTAACGTTGTACTGTTGCTGTAAGTATGTTCTGTGCTGATCTTTACTTACTTCGCGGGCTACGGGATGCTGGGCTACTCCCTCTCGCCCGGATGGTGCAGGCCACGGACGAGGACAGACCTGCCTTGCCCGCGGGTGGGGAGGACGGCGTGGAGTGATCACGAAGCTTCCCGTTCGACCATTATCTGCTGACGGCGTTGGTGGACCGTTGGCGGCCAGAGACGCACAATTTCCACCTCTCATTAGGGGAGATGACACCTACTCTGCAGGATGTGTCCCTGCTTCTTGGCCTTATGATCACAGTACGCACTAACAATCTCTCCCCTGTATTCACAGTTCCCGGAACCCTTATGTAGCTACCGTAAATGGATCGATCTTAGGATCCACCTAGAAGACCAGTAAGCCCTCGACTTCGAGGAGTGGAATGTTGCAAGGTCATCAAAGATCTGGGAGGAGCGCCGCAAGAACGAGCAAACCATGCGTATACAACGCAAGATGAAAACTCATCTCGAGGCGTGCACGCATAGGGAGCGGGAGGCACGCGAGAGGGAGCGCGACAAAAAGAGGGAAATGGCGACCAAGGCAAAAGAGGCCACCGAGGAGTTCAACGCCGAGCTGGCAAGGAAGGAAAAATGGCCCCGGTTCACACAGTAGGTCGTACGAGCAGTTGAGTGGGTTAGTCGCACATGATGCTATATGTTATGCATGTAATCAGAAAATATACGTCATATTACTCCCAACTGTATTATGAAGTCTATTTAAATTCAGACAAGCTTATTTTCTTGTTTTTTCACATTCGATTATTCACATAGCAAGCCATTCAATAATATTAACATACCGGTTTTCCTCCGTATACGATTTCTCAGTAACATCACAATATCACTTACCATCGTACTTACCGATTGTTCTAAGGTCAATCGTTCTTAAAAAAAGTTTCACAAATTTTTTTATGCTCCTACAACATACAACAACCATAAACTTTTATTAAAAATCCACGAGACTATTTTCCAATTATAAACTACAAAATTCACAAAATCTACACAATTTATGGGATGGAACTTGCAGTCGCCCTATGAGTGGGCGACTTACCCCTCGGTTAGGCGACTGGTTGCAGCCGCCCAATGGTCAACAACCTTTTTCTTTAAGAGCGAGAACCCAATATCTTTAGAAAAAGCAAAGGACCCAGCCAACACTGAAGCAAGGAATCACGCATGCTTTAGAGAAAGGGAGACGCCGTATTGCGGAGGCAAACCAGCTACCCCTGCACCTCGTAGTTTCTGCTCTGATTTTGGGGGTACTACTGGTGGCCATAGCAAAGTTCTTATTTGGACTCCTTGGAAATTTTCGATTCAAACTCTGCTTCTCAAGCTGCTCGTATTTGGAGTGCCTAGCTTGTTCGTCATCAGCCGTCACCGACTCGGCGCACCCGACCGCTGTGTATCTCGGTATGCCGCCAAAATTGTCATAGTAATGATTATGACATTGTTGAAGCTAGCACAAACATCTTAACAAGTCGTTGTTATTGCGTATGCAGCCATGTAGGTGTTAGAGGCTTAATCATCATGCATAACATATTATCCACTAGTCTAGAGCACTAGAACACCTAGGGTTTGAAGGGGGGGGGGGGGTCAAGACTTACAATCGCCGATGAACGCCATGAGCGAAGACCCGTGCCTGCGTGATGCAGGCGTGAGGAAGAGTCGGTGAAGGTCGTGGTAGTCTTGCCGTCCAGAGAGTCACAGGCGATGTCCTGTAGCAGCGGCAGCGACGGTCTTCCCGTTGCTTAACAGCGCGTAGGAGATCGGGTCCCTAGGGTTTTGTCCGGTATCTTTTGCTCTCACGGAAAAACTTCATCCACTGTGATGGGCCGGGACACCCCCTTTTAATCTTGCGCTGATGCAACGGGGGACCGTAACCAAAACGGTTAGGAGCCTCCGATCAGGACGCGTGAACGTGGGTTTCCCCACGTCTCCCTCGTCTCGGCCGTTTGGCCTGAGATCAAAACCCTAACAGTAGGTGGACCCGGGAGATCTTCAGCTGATTATGGGTTAGATTGATTAATTTGTTGGCGCTTTTCTTTCTTGGTCTTCGACAGACGGATTGGTCATGGAGGAATGGGTACTACTACTCTTCTCTGCATTTTAAGTTCACGAAGTTGTAGTTGGGGTATTTTTCTTATAGCCAATTCTGTTGAGGCTTTCATGTCTGTAGTACGTCAACGAATTCTGTTTAGCTTATCAAATAATTAAACGGATGTAATTATTCAGTTGGGGTGTGAATAAAACGTGACTTGCAGAAAGGCATGGCAACCCACCCGTTATGAACCAAAGCCGTCTTGCACTGAAGTTGTATTATTTGCAAGGTTCTAATGGATCATCATTAGATTATGCTAAAGCAAAAGATGCTTATACAAATAGATCTAGATACATTGCATCTTAGAACCTTAGGGGCTGTTTGGTTGCCCGCATCGGGGTGGCTCACACCAGCGCATGCAGGGAGATGGTGTTTGGTTGCCTGCATCGGGGTGAGAGCTTGCACGAGCGGATACAAAAAATCAACTGGAGTCAGGCTGAGGAGAAACGCGGCTGAGGATCTTCTCTACTCAGCCTGGCCACGCTCATGCAGCTGCATCAGCTCATGCAGGCAACCAAACAGGCCGTTATAGTACATCCATATGGGATCTTACAACTATGTTGGATGCAGTCATCATATAGCCCTGGAGAAAAGAATATGAATGCACAGCAAATTGGATTAGCACACACCAGTAATAAATCTTTTATTTGCCCTGGAGAAAGAATTGGTCTGAAGGGAGCAGCATGCAGAAGAACCGGTCAGACCAATAAGGCCAGTCTCAGTGGGAGTTTCATCTGCATTTAATAGGCTGCCACATAGGCATTTTTGATGATATGGCAACATTTTTAAGAAGAGAGAGAAGAAGTGAGTTTCATCTAGATGAAACTCTCTTGGCACGATTACCAACTCTGTATGAGTCATGAAATTAAATGTCTATGAAACAATAGAATGAAACTATGCATTGAGGATGAATGTTTCATCTATGTTTCATTTCATTTTACATGATGTGGCAGTATTGGAAACAACGCCATGAAACTCTCTTCTGAGAATGGCCTAATAAATATTTTGTTTGCCATGAAAAATCGAGCTTGGGTGCTCATAGTGTATTGATTCTCGACGTATCCAGTTCTCGATAAATCTCATTCGTGATGCGGTAGTCTTAGATGCCGGAAAAGTTCTTTTGGGATCATCATTCGAAAAAAAGAGTTATCACAGACGGTTTAAAACTATCGCAGATAGTTTTTTTGAACCATCTGAATTTATGCGTCAGTGATAATCAGAGATTATCATAGATGATTTGTAAGCTGTCTGTGATAAATACATCACAGACGATTTATAACTAGAACTGTATATGAAGAACACTATTACAGACGGTATGTTTGATTTAGTCGTTGTCTTATGATATGAAGAATCTTCTCATCGTCACTAGTGCTCATTGTTTCTCCGCGGGGTCAATGTCTTCTTGTGGGGTAAATCGACACCACCACACTCTTTTGTTGTCTCCTCCAACAACATTCATGCTATTCTCAATATAATTTTTATTCTTATTGAAAATATTAGTTATTTTTATTGGATTTCATATCAAATTACTAATTTTATTTAATTTATTTCAATTTTTAGTTATTTAGGGATTTTTACTTTAAAATTCATATGGAAATCAAATTGCAAATTTTCTTTTATTTTTCATTTCGAATTTCAAATATTTTTTATTGGAATTCGTATATAAATCCAATTGCTAATTTTTGTTTAAGTTTTACTCCGAATTATAATTATTCAGGAATTTTACTTTGGACTTCGTATGAAAATTAAATTGCTAGTTTTATTTTATTTTTATTGTGAATTTTAGTTACTTTTTGGAATTCATGTACAAATGCAATTGCAATTTTTGTTTATTTTTATTCTAGGTTATATTTACTTAGGGATTTTACTTAGAAATTCAAATATAATCAAAATATATCAAAAGTTTTAAAATTTTCATACTGGTAAAAATTATGAAAAAATTACACAGGTAAGTGCACTATGTTGAAAGGCTTCACAAAGAAATTTGTTATTTTTGGAGCTCATTTGTCATATTTAAAAATTCCTAAAATGTATAGTCAATTCTCAGGTACTCTGTACATTGGTGAATACATCAACTAGTTAATTCTGCTACCCATTGCATCCTCTAATAAGTTTGCTTAATTATTCACTCTTCATTTCTCTGCCTCTCACATTGCCTAGGTGAACTCTGCACTGCACTTCGCTGATGTGAATCTTCCATTGTGACATGAGATTGATGGATGATCCTGCTGCTGGTGCATGCGTTTGGTTTGTTTGTGTGTTCATTCCATTGATCGATCGCTTCTCACTGCTACGTGTTTGAAACAATCAGCACACTGGTTCATGTCTATCTGCACAGGCCTGGCCTGGCCAATTTGTGTGTATGTGGCTTGCGATTCAATGTTTTGTTTGTTATGAATCTGAAACTAAGAAGTGGGTTGGTGTGGTTGCGTGCATCGACCTGGCTGCACGTTTGTCTGTGTGGCTTGACGAGTGTTTGTTATGAATCTGAAACTAAGTAAGCAGCAGCTATGTGTGCCTGTGTGCATCTACATGGCTACGCAAGTGTGACTCGTGAGTGTTTGCTATGTATCTGAACCAAATGCAGCTGGTTGTGTGCTTGCATGCGCATCGACCTTGCTGCATGTCTGCACGTTGTGCTTTTAAAATAAGCACCAGCTATACATGTGTGTTGCCGGCTGTTGCATTTACCCGGTCGCGTGTGAAACATTGATCTACTAGTGAAGTTTGTGTGCATCAATTAGGATGAGAGGTTGAAGTACTGCACTGACAAAGGTTTATTACCAATGCATCCGTGTATAAAATATAACTAGATCAAAAGAATACACTCAAGTTTGTGATTAATAATGCTATTTAACTGAGGAATTCCAAATTTTCTCTGAACCTATGTGGTATCCTTTTGTCTTAATAGCTGTTTTTTCTGAACCTTGAACCTAGATACACTGAATGTTAGTTGAAATATTTGTTAGGTCTCTTTCCTCGTTGGTCTAAAAGAAAAAAGTTAACCATTTCATATTTTCATTACATGGATGCAAGTCAATTGTGATTGTATTATTAATTTTATAATATAAATTCTTTGAGAAAATTAGGAGTGTTGTTGTTGCAATATTTCACTCTATACCCCACCTTTAATGCTATAAAAGTGGATATGTAGCTGTAGTCCTGTTTAAACAAAGGAGAAAGCACTGCTCCCCGCTCTTTATTAGGGTGTAAACGGAGCGAATGCGGAAGGGGTAAATGGGTATTTGGTACTATCCGTGTTTGACTTTGTCTCCGAGCAAAAAATATGAAATAGAATACAGGATGAGTGATATCCGTTTGTATATATCCATATGTCAAGTGATATGAGAAAGTCTGTTATGACTTCACTTAGGAATAAGATAACATATATGTGAATTGCCACATCTAAACAGACAGGGAATATTGAGTGCACTTCCTTCGACATCTTGGTGTTTAGTCTTTCTGTGTTCGTTTTGATTATACCCTACTGTTCAATATTCTGTATAAGAGTGTAAAAGAAGCGGATAATTTCGAAAGCTTATGGAATGAATACGGCATAGAGAAATTGGTATCAAGTATTATCCGTAACCGACTCCGACTTCGAAAAAAGATATGTAATAGAATATAGGATAAATAATATCTATCCATATCTGTTTCGATTGCACTCCTAATCTTTACTGCTGGACAATTGTTTGCTTTTTTAAAAAAAACAAAGCAAGCACGGCGATTTCATCCTTGGGAAAAGAGAGAGAGGACGCGCGAGAAGCAAAGGACCCAGCCAACACGGAGACAAGAAGCAAGGAATCACGCATGCTTTAGAGAATGGGAGACGCCGAAGTGCAGAGGCAAACCAGCTACTCCTGCACCTCGCAGTTTACTACTGCTAGCAATAGCAAAGTTCTTTAGAGAAATCACGGAGACAAGAAGCAAGGAATCACGCATGCTTTAGAGAAAGGGAGACGCCGAATTGCGGAGGCAAATCAGCTACTCCTGCACTCGCAGTTTCTGCTCTGATACTGGTAGCAATAGCAAAGTTCTTATTTGGATTTCTTGGAAATTTTCGATTCAAGCTCTGCTTCTCAAGCTGCTTGTATTCGGAGTGCCTAGCTTGTTCGTCATCAGCCGTCACCAACTCGGCTCACCCGACTGCTGTGCTGTGCATCTCGGTACGTACATTGCAGCAAAAATTGTAGTAGTAATGATTATGACATTGGTGAAGCTAGCACAAACGTCGTAACAAGTAGTTGTTATTGTGTATGTAGCCATGTAGGTGGAGCCGGGGTATCTTCAGTTGATTATGGGTTAGATTGATTAATTTGTTGGTGCTTTTCTTTCTTGGTCTTCGACAGACGAATTCGTCATGAGGGAAGAGGTACTACTACTACTACTCTGCATTCTGTTGATCTTCTTCTTATAGCCATTTTACGTTCACGAAGTAGTAGTTGGTCTTCTTATAGCCAATTCTGTTGATGCTTTCATGTCTGTGGTACATCAACATCACTCGTTCATGCATGGTATATATAGTTCGATCTTATGGACTGGAGGGTGTGAAATGGTCTCAGCTAGCATGCGAAAACATCAATATCACTCGTTCATGACTGATGATGTTTTCTCAATTGGCAGTTGCCTATAGAAAAGGAACCGGGGATGTAACTACTGCAGCTACGATTAAATTCATGTGACCGTAAGAAGTAGTACTTTCACTAGCTACGATTAGATGCACCAGTATCTGTCGATTCATACACTTGATCGACATTACTAGCTAGTTGTTCATACATGCAGAGAAAACAATTTCAGCCGAATTTTGGTTTTCTCGGCGGATCCAAAAAACTGCAAAGCAGATGAATTTCAGTTCGAAATTTAGAGTTTAATTAAATTCCTTAAGCAATCAAGATAAGACGTACTTAGCTAGTCTAGTGGTAAAAATAGTGCTTGGTAAGCACTAGGTCCTGAGTTCAAACCCCAAAATCAGCACTTCTTTGTTTTTCCATTTCTACTCAAAAAATTATATTTAAATTATAAAAATTTCGAACGCATTTTCCGAAATTTGAAAATTTTGGATTAATCGGTGGGGGCGGGGTTGAAAAAATTTCCTGGAAAGTTTTCCCTGCATATTACTATGACTAAATTGACTACTTATGTTATGATTAAAACGCGTTTTCAAACTCCAATGCGATGATTTAGATGTACTGGAAGAGTGCGTCACACGTTTTGAAACTCCAATCCTAGTTGGGCCCGATAAGGTCTGATAATGCATGGATTAGTACATACGGTCATACGGACCGTGCAGGTGACAAGTGTTGCAATACTAAATAGGGTTAAATCTTTTTGGAGAAGTGGAGATGAAAATGCAAATAGCTAGTTAGTGTCTTCTAGTAAACCGTAAAATGTCGTTGACATCATCTAATTATCAATCATTACCACAGGATATTGATTCGGACAATGTTGATGGTGCTGTAGACGAGATACTTGGATTGTTTGTTCAAAACCTGAGGGACACAAGGGTCATCTACTTTGACGGTTGGCGAGGATTCGGGGCATCTACCGTTCTTAGAGGTGTGGCAGGAGCTCTTACATTTGAGAGAACCTCTCCAGAATTACACCTTGACAAAGTAATCCATATAGATTGCTCCGCATGGAAAAGCAGAAGGGCAATGCAGAGGGCACTTGCAGTGGCACTACAGCTTGGTCATTCGGTAATGGCAGATTTTGATAAAGAGGACGAAGAGGATGATTTCAATGGAGTGGATGAAGGCTCTAGAGGTGAGATAATGAGTGTCACAGATGTGATTGATCGGGTCCTTAGAGATCACAGATTTATGATTGTTTTTCATAATGGAAGTGGTGATGACATTGATCTAAGTAGCTTTGGTGTTCCAAAGTCTCGTAGCTCCTTCATGTTGTGGACCTTCCGGAGGAGGTTTCGAGCAAGGAAACTCTACTCTGAGATACAAAACAAAGTGAAGAATGCTCATATTTTTGCTTCTGAACCATACTATCCCATAACAGATCCTGAGCTTTTCTTCCCAGTACTGCATAGAGAGGCCGCTGCCATAGCTGCTAATTGTGCGTGCATGCGGGAGATCAACACAGAAATGATTGTGCGTTGTTGCCTCTATGAATTATTTCTACAGCTAAGTTTCCCCAAAAACACAGAATATGACTGGGCAGCCCGTGCTTCTAACTACTGGACTTGCGATGGCATCATACAAGGTGATCGGGCATGGGAGATTAGCAATGCACTCCGTGAAGAAATAAAATGGGACTTGCATCCTACTTTACTTGATCATGTGCGTGGAAGGTTCACAAATGAATTTTGTTATGAGAATAACTCTAGTCATTTTCTGACGTTCAAAGACAAGTACGTCGATGGACAACAGCAGTACCCATGGATCTCAATCACCTCAAGGAACCTACAAATACAGGATTTGCAAGCTATAAATGCAAAGACATCATCTTATTTTTTGGCTCCTGAAAGTTCCGATGCCCCCCTATTATTAACAGATGGCTTGTTTAAACAGTCAACCAACCTCTGTGTGCTGTATCTGTCTTGTTGCACCTTCAGCTTTGCATCACCACCATTCATCTCTTGCCAGAACCTCAGATTCCTTGGGCTGGACCACTGCAAAGACAATATAGCTGGTGAAGGAGAGGACCAAAGGGAGTGGGAGTTTCTCCATAACTTATGGGTATTGGATCTATTTTACACAGACTGGTATCAAGTATTATCCAAACAGATGACGGATCTCATGATTAACCTTAGGGAGCTAAATGTAGAAGGAGCCAAGTGCCCTTACACCAGTCTTGTACAGGGGCGATTGCAGAATCTACACAAGCTTCGAATAACCAAACCTTTGTGCCTATTAGAGACGTCGACATGCATTGAAAGCACATTTATAGGCAAGACAAAGCTAGAACTTCTTGACTTCTCAGGCAATAAAGACATGAAAACTTTACCTAGTAACCTATCAACTGCAGTTAGCCTTGAGGTGCTTATCTTGGATGGTTGTAATGAGCTAGAAAATGTTGCTACACCTCATAGCCTGCCTCCCTCGCTCAAGTCCTTGAGCTTGGATGGCTATGGACCAGCATCTTATTGGACACCAGCTGTTGAGCTACCTCCAAAAGAATCACGT
Organism: Dendrocalamus sinicus; assembly: GCA_036346575.1. NCBI lineage: Eukaryota > Viridiplantae > Streptophyta > Magnoliopsida > Poales > Poaceae > Dendrocalamus > Dendrocalamus sinicus. The sequence continues at coordinate 18,386,014 of CM070650.1, forward strand.
CCTTCTTCTGCAGATCAAAAGCATGTCAAGACCTCCAAGATCTCCCTGCAAGGCTGTACACGATTGGAGAATCTGTTCTTGCGTGGTCTGACCAACCTCGTGGAGCTGGACCTCTCTGGAACTGCAATCAAGATACTTGACTTTAATACTATGGTTGTGAAAATTCCAAGTCTCGAACGAGTATTCCTGTTGGGTTGTGAGCGCCTTCATGCAATAAAATGGGTCATCAGTGGTTCCACGATACAACCCGACCTGGAATTGTTATGCATAGACACACGACCTAGAATTGAGTGTCCACGGCCATTTGTTGGTCCGAATAAATCATTCCTATTGCAGGTGCATGCTATTATTACAGACGCGAGGCTTGCTCGGTCCTTGTGGTTTCTAATAGAATATTATTATAGAGAAAAGACTAGCCTTAAGGGTGTTTATTTTAATATCCGCATTATCTCTTCTCCTGTGTATAGTGGGGTTGTTCAACTTGAAGCAACCTGCAAGGAGAAGATTGCCCCTAGTGATCAAGTGAACCTGCAGCAGCTTGTTCCAGCCGGCCACTACGGTGATGTCATTGGCAAGGTCAGCGATGCTCCGATGCATGCTTTCTCACAACCTCCATCTACAGAGTTGGATCGCCATATCGAGATTGGTCAAGGGAGCCTCAATGTGGAGAGCGAACTGGACGCAAATTCTCCTGGTCATAATTTAGGTAATCTGATAAGATCGCATGCCGAATCCCTTCATGTGCATGACGTCTCGACCAGTGCTAGTATGCCTCCAGGTCATTTGGTTTATCTTAGGCGGTGCCACGTGGAGAGGTGCTCCAAGTTGGCTACCGTCTTTCCGTCGGACTCGTTAGATTGCACTCCATTGGAGACCTTCTGGGCATCAAATCTCCTGATGGCCCGTTGCATTTGGAGCAAAGGTTCCCGTGGCAGGCGTGTCTACTACATGTCCTTCAAAAATCTGCAGCGCTTACACCTGCGCTCCTGCCCCAGGCTCCAGTTCGTGCTCCCAGTGTGGGTCTCCTCCTTCCCCAGCTTGGAGACCCTCCACATCATCCACTGCGGTGACCTCAGGCACGTCTTCATATTGGACGAAGAGTACCCGGAGGAAATAGCTGTCCGCAGTGTAGCATTCCCAAAGCTGACCACCATCCACCTGCACGACCTCCCGATGCTACGGCAGATATGCGAGGTCAAGATGGTGGCGCCTGCGCTTGAGACCATAAGGATCAGGGGATGCTGGGGCCTGCGGCGGCTGCCGGCCATGGAAGCCCGTGAAGATGACGAGAAGAAGCCGGCCGTCGAGATTGAGAAGGATGTGTGGGACGCGTTGGAGTGGGACGGGGTGGAGGCCGGCCACCACCCTTACCTCTTCGAGGCACCACACCACTCGCGTTACTACAAGAAGAAACTGCCCAGAGTCTCCGTCCTCAGGTACTCTGTACATTGGTGAATACATCAACTTTTGTTAATTCTGCTTCCTCTAATAAGTTTGCTTAATTATTCACTCTTCATTTGTCTGCCTCTCACATTGCCTAGGTGATCTCTGCACTGCACTTCGCTGCTGTGAATCTTCCATTGTGACATGAGAGTGATGGTTGCTCCTGCTGCTGGTGCATGTGTTTGGTTTGTATGTGTGTTTATTCCATCGATCGATCGCTTCTCGCTGCTTGTCGAATTGCAGTTTGAGATATGAGCTCATGGCGGCACTTACCTTCGAGGCCTAGTTGGCTACAAGTTTGAAACAATAAGCACACTGGTTTGTGTCTGTCTGCACAGGCCTGGCCTGGCCGATTTGTGTGTGTGTGTGGGGCTTGCGAGTCAGCGTTTGTTTGTTATGAATCTGAAACTATGAAGCGGCTGGGTGTGCTTGCGTGCATCGATGTTTGTCTGTGTGGCATGGCAAGTGTTTGCTGTGTGGTTGAAATAAGTAAACAGCAGCTATGCGTGCCTGTGTGCATCTACATGGCTGCACAAGTGTGTCTCATGAGAGTGTTTGCTATGTATCTGAACCAAGTGCAGCTGGTTGTGTGCTTGCGTGCGCATCGATCTTGCTGCATGACCGCGTGTTGTGCTTTTAAAATAAGCAGTATCTATACGTGTGTGCTGCCGACTGTTGCATTTACCTGGCCGTCTGTAAATCCTTATTTACACCAAGTTCAATTAGGAGGAGCGAGTTCTACTCCAAGTTCCACCTGGAAAACAGAGGTTGAATGACCACACTGCAAGTGATTGCCAGTGCATTCACCGCACGTTTTCATCTAACAAATGTATACATCAAAAGAACTAAGCAAGTGCTAACCTATGCTATTTTAAAAGGAAATTCTTAATTTTACCGAGCAGGGATGGGTTTTGCATGTCTGTGCGTGATATCCCTTGCCCGAAACTCTGTTTCACCATCTGTTTGAAATTTTCAGGGAAAAAGGTAACCGTTTTATTACCTGGTTACACAAACATGGAAGAGTTCCTCACTTATATTATACTCACTTTGAGATGTTAAATCTGAAGTACAGAAGAGGGAGTATGAGCACTCAGGAGTTTACATGGTTACACGAACTTGAACAGCATGTCCAAGTACTTGGGCACACAGAAGCATAGAACTAGAAGAGGCATCTATCCAATACTGGACCCATCTCCATTTACTCTACTTTTACCCCCTTGCAGTTACGAAATGTTTGGAGGCCAAGGGGAGGACAAACCAGGGCGGATCAGAGCGGATCCAGAATAAAAATTGAGTAGGGACATAAGTAACATTGGGTTTGGATTTTTGCTTTTGTGGACTAATTCTAGACCTAATAGAAGCATTTTTGTTAGACCAACAGGGATACAAATAATAAAATTTTAACTAATATAGATGTGGACTAAAAATTGAGTGGGGGTCGTGCCCCCATTGTCCTGTACTGGGTCCGCCCCTGGACAAACTAAACCGGCTTGCCATACATGATGAGTTGGGCTCAGTCGATAGTTTCCTAGTTTGGACGTGTCTGGGCTAGGCCAACCTTGGAATTTTTGAGTAATTTATGAACTATCTGTGATAATTACAATATCACAGACTGTTTTTAATTAGAATCATGTGTGCTAGTTCACAGACGATCATTAATATGAACCTTTATGGTAGTTGAATATCACAAGCGGCTTATGGTTGGAACCGTCAGTGATATGTATCATGAATGGTGCACGCTCGTCTCCTCAATCGATGCGTGCCTTCGATCGTTTCGGCTCCCCAATATGCATCTCTTCGTTTCACACGCCGGATGTATTCCTTGTTGTATAAAAATGATGACCACCACCGGAGATTAATCCCCACATTGCTGATATATACTGTATGAACACCTTGCCGGTCGGCTATCTTCCTTGTCTTTCTTGTCTCGCAAGCACAAATAAATGGCTCCCGATTCTTCCTTGTCGCCGGCATTGATGGCCAACCTAGCTATCCTGGACGAGCACCTCGCCAGCTGTACGCTGGTGGATGCTATAGAAGGACACTATGCCAACAGTGTCCTCCCTTCCATGTCCAAGAATTTGTCAAAGTAGTCGAACGCCATCTTACGTCGTCTTAACATCCTCCTCCGCGGCATCTTCTGGTTGGTCTCCCGCTTCCGGCGACCTAACCTCGCCATCGACGTAATCCTCCACAATAACGTTGCATGTCTTTAGGAGGCTTGCTATCACTTGGAGTGCTTAGTCGAGACCCCTCAAGAAAGGGAAGAGAGCCTATGGGCTCAATTCGAGTTGATTGTTTAGTCGGAGGGTGTTCAGGAGACACTTGAACGAGCGCATCAGTGAGTGGACGCATTTTGAGCTTCGTTCACTGATGATCCTGAACCGTTTGATACCAACCACGTCGCCTACAAAATTTTGAAGACAGAGATTGCGTGCTACCTCCGCCACTAGAAAAAACTTCGAAGCAGTTAAGTTTCTACATTTTTGTTATCTTTTGTAAGAAGCGATTGGCTACGCTGTTTGGGCATCGTATATATGTAAAATCAAACAGTTGAATTTGTATTTACACTCTTTTATATATGTAAATGGTCTCGGTATAATGACATGATGACATTACTAACCGGTAAAATGCAACTAAGTAATATATATTTACTCATGAGTCAATACTGAATTTTCATTTATGTTGTACTTATCACAAACGGTTTGTAATAATAACCGTATGTGATATCTCCCATTATTACAGACGGTTCTATGTAAGAACTGTCTGTGAATTATCACAGATAGTTATTAATGATAACCGTCTGTAAATTATCAGAGATGGTTATTAATGATAACCGTCTGTGAATTATCACAGATGGTTATTAATGATAACTGTCTATGAATTATCACAGATGGTTATTAATGATAACCGTCTGTGATAGTAGCAGATCATAGACAGTTCGCGGTTGGACGTGTCTGGGATATGCTTTGTTATTAAATGCCTAGTCAGCGGGGTCCCGACAGATATACTTCATTGCGTTGCATTGAAAGAGGTGGCCGGCTTTGGGGAGTTTGGTGAAAACATACCGTTTACATATCTAGCTTGTAGATCTATTTGTTCTTAGTGATTAGAGGTTAGTATTTGCTTCTAATTATATGCCTTGTAATAAGAAGTGGTGATAGCTAGGTTTATATCTAGTTTAATTGGTAGTTTTCTCCAATTGGGTTACTACTTCTAGTTTACTTCAATATATCCTTACTTGATATATACATTGCTTCATGAATAGTACGTAGCTAGTTACTTAATTTAGATATGAATAATTTATTAAAAGGTGAATGTCAATTATGTATAAGTATTAGGCTCGCTAGCTATAGTAGTATTAATAATCCAATTTGATACTAATTTGTTACATGCGTAGCGTAGATGGACCGAAGCTGAATATACGCTGAGAACCGTATGAGTGAAGAGTACATTAATGACGTGTCTACTTTTAGAAGAGCGACCGAGTATGATATGTTAAAGAAGGGAATGGAATATATGTATTTTCCATGCATTGATTGTGATAATCTAAAGATGTTTACCAACTCATCGCAGATCGAAGCTCACTTGATTCGAAGGGGTTTCAAAAAGGGGTATACATATTGGATCAGTCATGGTGAAGCGAAGATTATATAGGAAGGTAGTTATAACATCATTAAGGGCGACAACGATATACTAGTCTCCCACAGATATCAGATGGGAGTTGAGAACATTGCTGCGCACTGTTGCGTGGAAGGGGTTTGTGCAAGGGTGCCGACGCTGTGGATACGAGTGTGTGCTGCTTGTGCAACCATGCGCATTAGAAGTTGTGCAAGGTTGTGCGTACGGCCTTGCACCGGGAGGTGCTAGCAGCTCGGGCGGCCCGCATGTTGGCGAAGAGGAGGAAGTTGCTCGTGACGAAGCCGATACGGTACATGGAGGAGAGGTACATTGGTCAAGCCATGGAGAGGGAATAGGACCTGCTCGCCAGATTCGAGGGGGTCCTTCCGCCGGGTGCCACAGATGACTACTACATCTTCCCCGCGGGTCAGACACACAGGCCATCACTGAGGTGGCTCACACAGTTCCGCATTCATGCTCTTTACAATCGGTCTTGTAAGTGTGTCATTTCCGCTATTACGTAGTAATAACTTGTTGTTTGCATTCAGGTGGAGCGGATGGATCTAGATGTGGATGATCAGCAGGTCTCGTGCCACTTGGAGGCGTACTTGCTGTGGTTGTTTGGTTGGGTGCTCTTCACCACCAGCCGCGGCAACACGATCGACGCACGCCTCATCGCTCATGCTAGGGCGATCGCCGACGGCGAGGTCCCCTAGGTCAGCTGGGGATTGGCTGCACTTGCCTCGACCTATCGTGGCTTGTGTGACGCATGCTCGAGGACCAAGGCGAACTCGGTTCTCGCGGGCTGTTCGCTGCTACTGCAGCTATGGTCGTTCGAGTGCTTCAGCCTCGGACGACCCTTGCTAGAGGACATGAGTTCGTACGGGGCAGAGATGTACCCCGGAGGAGACGTCGACCGGCCGACGATGGGTTCTCTCTGGTGTCGTCGACGGGTAAGTAATATGCAGTCAATTATTTCCTTTGTATTAACAATGGTCGTACATGACAAGTGTTGTTTCTTGCAGGTACAGTTCACGCACGTCCAGGTCACGTGGGCGTATCTGCCTTTGTGGAGCAGTTCAACCGGCTTACAGCTGACGATAAGCGTTGCGAGCCGTACTCACCTATGACACTTGAGGAATGCACTCCTGACAGGCTTTCCACGATCTGCTGGCGCGATCGGGCTTTCTGGCTTACGCACCGAACGCTCGTGTATGACATCTTCGTGGAGGACTATGCGCCGTAGCGTGTGATGCAGTAGTTTAGCCTACGTCAGGCTCTTCCGGTACCAGTCGGACCACTTCTGCCACAGAATGTGCACGTGTGAGTGACCGCCTATCATAAATCTCCTTGTACCTACTATTCGTTTGTTATGTACTAACGGAATGGTCCTATAAGCAGGCACTCTAGAAAGGGAGTGAAACGCTGCACGAACTGGACGTCGAAGATGGAGGAGTGGACTACGCAGTGGGAGGGCGTGCTTGATGACCGTGTGGAGGAGGATTGCCCCTACGACAGCAGGGACTACATGAAGTACCTGCGTTGGTATCAGCCTCAGACACGTACGAGGCTCGTACATGTCATTGACCCATCTACAGCACACGTCGCCGCATCGACAAACACGTACCCCGCGCACCTTGCGCGGGATGCTCACATTGCGGTATGTTACATGTCATTTTTAAATATTCCATAATGGCAATGTCGCTGAGCTGATTGACTGTTTTGTGTTTTTCCTGTAGGCTGACGTCATAGCGATGGTTGTGCGGGAGTCTCACGTCATGGTGGAAAGTTTTTCCAGTGGTGTGGATGTCCCCCACAAGGAGTCGTTGAGCGCTTGGCATCGTGTGGAGGTCTGGGCTAGAGTGCGGCTTCCCTGCTATCCTGCAGGAGCCTACCGGCAGTCTCCATGCCCACGCCCACTGCACAGACACATCATCCACCGGTGCCGCCCCGACCGGCATGGCACCATGCAGGGGGTTCTACTTCGGCATGTCCTACACTACCTCACTTGGATGAGGCTAGGTGGTCTGCTTGGGGACGGCCTCGTACACTAGCCGTGCAGCTGTTCGCGTGTCCTCCTTACATCTCCGGCTACCCCGCGTTAGGGGTGTACTCCGTGCTGTACATCCCTCCTCCAGACGCGATGGCGCCAATTGAGGGTACACTTAGCCTCTTCTCGGTTTTATCCCAATGCTTTATCTCATGAGCTAACAATATTTGCATTACATGTTTTCTCTTCCCCGAGCAAGGATGGGGGTCTCCTAGGTTCGACGATCCGATCAGATTTTCGGATCGCCCGGCAGTGTTAGGCTCGCACTGGGCCACACCACCAGAGGTTCTCTCTGGGAGTGCCCTGACCGGTGCACCGTGAGGCCCACTCCACCAGCTCAGGGGCGGGTGCGACGGTCTCCTGATCGTTTTACGTTGTCAGGGTGTTGTCACCCGTTGCAGCGGAGGACGGCCAAGCGGGGTAGTATGGGAGGACACGGACACGGAGACGGAGGGGGCCAGGGTGGCAAGGGAGGGGGCCTGGGGATGCTGTTGGGGGACGGTAGTGTTGACCGTACAATTTTTGTTCATGTACTTCTTAAGTTTGTTATTTACGGTAATGCTGTTTATAATAATGTGGCCAACTAACTGTACTTCTCCTTACCTTCTCAATGCTCCCACGAAACGAATTGTGAACTGCATTGATGGCAACCACAACATCGTGTGAACCATTGAATTATGTGGTTAATGACATTGAAATTTATTTCGAACAACAGTCATGAGTACAACGGCACAACTATACACATCGTTGCCTACAGGTGGAAGGAGCCTTGTGGTACCTACATGGAGTATTGCTAAGGGGGCCGTCTCGGACGTTGCTGGCCATCGTGGTAGTGGAAGCATATATACAACTAAGGTTCGCGCAACAGCATGTTGGGTTGTATGAACACCCTATGTTGATAACATCCTCGTTGCCCCTCTCACGTTCCATCTGTTGATGGAGGTTATTGTTCTGCTCTTCAAGAGTGTCGATCCGCTCCTCCAATCAGCAATTCGCTCCCACAATGTATGCACGTACATCGCAACATACCATTCATGGGGAGGATTAATCCATCGCACAAAGTCACATTTATCCATCTGGTACAAACAAGATGAGTGCGAACTTGTACCCCGGAGTATGGGCATTGAAAGAAACGTCGACCGCCATCCGTATGGCCTTCTACCACCTGCACCACCGTGTCCTGCATGTGTTTGCATTTCAGCCACACTGGTTGGACGCGCCTATTTGGCAACAAGCGGTAAGTAGCGCCGAAGTCCTCCTTCCTTTCGAGTGGAAGGACCTTCTTTGGTGACACATGTCCGACTGGCCCCTCAGCGTCTGTCATCGTGGCTTACTCTACGACGGGGAAGATAGTTGTTCCAACCAGGGTAGCTTTGCCCAGCGACAAGACCACACGAGCAGCTTTGCGCAGCGACAAGACCACACGGGTTGGCTTTCTGCAGTGACATGACTACACACGTCAGCTTTGACCACCGACAAGAATATAGACTCCACCTTTCACTAGCGACAACACTACACGTGCCGGCTTTAAGCACTGAGAAGACCGCACGCACCAGCTTTGCTCAGCGACAAGACCACACATGCTAGCTTTCTATAGCGACAAGAACACAAATGCTAGCTTTGAGCAGTGCCAAGACTACAGATGCCAGCTTTCACCAGTGACAAGAGTACATACGCCAGCTTTGAGCAACGCCAAGACTACAGACGCCAGATTTCACCACCGACAATAGTACACACGCCAGCTTTGAACAGCGCCAAGACTACAGACACCAGCTTTCACCAGTGACAACAGTACACATGTCAACTTTAAGCACTGAGAAGACCGCACGCACTAGCTTTGCGCAGCGACGTGACCGCACGAGCTAGCTTTGCTCAGTGCCATGACATGACGGCCCAGCTTTTCACACTGACATGACAGCACGAGCCAGATTTGCGCAGTGCCCAGACCTCGCAGCCCAGCATTACCAGCTATCCACGCTACCAAGCTTTGCGCCAGGCCCTATAAAAGGAGATTGAAGAGATTTCTCATAGAACACTGCACAAGCAAACCCCACATTACACCGGTGCTAGTTTCACCACACCGGGATGGACAAAAGGCAGAAGAAGCAATGGGACAAGATGATGAAGCAGTGGGAAGAGACCGCGACCTAGCACGGTCAGCTACCGCCCGCGATGAGAAAGTAAGGGTTGCTGCGGCTCGGGCAGAACAAGCCCACCGTGCTACGAGGTTAGCTCCCCGTAATGATACCCCCGTAGCAATAACCCCATCCTGAATGTTCCTACGGAGTATTCGCTGCAACTCCTACCAGAGGGGGAGACGCCCTCCTTTGTTGGTGCCGGGACACGTGCAAGTTCTTCAAGTCTAAGCACCGCCTCAGCCTAGGTATGAGTTACTGGGGTTACGCAAACTACTCCAGTGACTACCCCGACCGACGTCTAGACACCGCAACCTATCGGCAGCCGGTAAGGACCAGGTGCACCATTTTCCCCCTTCCTTTTCTCCATCACAGTACGCACTAACAACCTCTCCTCTACATTCATAGTCTCCAGAACCCCTATGTGGCTACCGCAAATGGATCGATCTTGAGATCCGCCCAGAGGACCAGTGGGTCTTAGACATCGAGAAGTGGAATGTCGCAAGGTCATCCGAGATCTGAGAGGAGGAGCGCCGCAAGAACGAGCAAACCCTACGTATACAACGCAAGACGAAAGCTCCTATCGAGGCGTGCATGCGTAAGAAGCGAGAGGCTCGCGAGAGGGAGCGCGAGAAAAAGAGGGAAATGGCGACCAAGGCAAAAGAGACCACCGAGGAGTTCAATGCCGAGCTGGTAAGGAAGGGAAAATGGTACCGATCCACACAGTAGGTCGTACGAGCAATTGGGTGGGTTAGTCGCACATGATGCTATATGTTATGCATGTAATCAGAAAATACGTGGCATATTACTCCCAACTGTATTATGAAGTATATTTAAATTCAGACAAGCTTATTTCCTTGTCCTTTCGCATTCGATTATTTACATAGCAAGTCATTCAATAATATTAATATGCCAGTTTTCCTCCGTATATGATTTCCCAGTAACATCATAATATCACTTACCATCGTACTTACCGAACGTTCTAAGCTCAACCGTTCTTAAAAAAAGTTTCACAAATTTTTTATGCTCTTACAACATACAACGACAATAAACTTTTATTACAAATCCACGAGATTATCTTTCAGTTATAAACTACAAAATTCACAAAATGTACAAAATTTACGGGGTGGGCTTGCAGTTGCCCTATGGGTGGGTGACTTACACATTCAGTCCCCCCCCCCTCGCTGGGCGATTGGCTCCAGTCACCCAATGGTCGGGCGATTGGTTGCAGTCGCCCAATGGTCAGGCGACTGGCCTGCGTGTCGCCTGGCCATTAGGCGATTAACTCCAGTTGCTCCCCGTTAGACGATTAGAGTCTATTTCTGTAAAAAAAAAAATGTGACCGCATGTATATCTCTGTAATTTCGAATACAAAAAGATTATTTGTACCAAAAAGGAGCCTTAAAAGTCGTGTTGCACAAGTAAAGACTCGTCCGTTTCCACTCTGAATCCCAAGAGCACCAGCTTTCTCTAGGCACCCACAAGCTCTTGTCCAAATTTTGTTGTATGTATAATACCACACTAACATATCCTTGTTCAACCGTCCGTATCCATTACATTATCTTCACTTGACTTGGCCATGCATAATGCCACATGCCTGACTGCTAATATTTATATATGTAAAACAAGTACTTAAAATTTGTCTTGAGTACCAAACCCACTAATGTGTCCACCTTCTGCCGAAATTTTTATGGGAGTGTCTATACAACATTCGACTATTTTTTAGAACAAAAACAGTCAAATTTTGAGCCGTTAGATGGAGATCCAACGCCGTAGATTATTTTTTTGGAGGGGGTCATTTTTTTTAGGGGGGCTTGTATGGGTGGATCCGCTGGATGGAGATCTAACGTTCCAGATCAATCTGACTGTTTTATCTTCAAAAACAGTCGAATGTTGTATAGCAATACTCAACTTTTATTCCAGAGCAGAGCAGTCAATGTATATGGTTTGGACGAAATAATGCTGAAAATTGTACATCATTTTGGTCTACGACCAATCAACCACCTCATGGCTGTGCATGCACTTCTTTAGTTATTCGTTTGAAGAGAAGACTGCAGTGTATGTACTTGGGTCATTAGAGTGATGATTATTTTGTTAGCTCCACAACAAACTTTGGGTGCTACATAAACCATGACATGGCGGTGGTTGCCACTCTGCAAGGAATGTCTGTGGTCAACTCTCTTTCTTTTTGAGAGGAATCTGCAGTTAACTACTCGAAAGTGGATTACAAGCCCAAGTGGGCAGCCTGACACATGGTCACTTGCATGGTTGGAGTAAGTAAAGTATATCCCGTTGTTTTTGTTTTCAATCGGTTTTGGACTTCACCCCCATCAGTTGATATTATTTATTAGATTTAATAACCATAATAAAAAATCATCGGCCGTAGTTTAAAAGAACGAGCTATACGTATACACATATGTATATATAACGCTAAAATAGGATACCATAGTGTCTGACCACCAAACCTCCTTGTCTTTGGATTGCTTTTAGATACATACAAGTACAATGATATATAATATATTAGGATAGAAAGTCTTAGTCATAGATGGAAAGTATCAACCATAGATAAAAAGTCTTAATCATAAATGAAAAGTCTCCATCATAAAATATGGACATCATGGTTGAAAAGCCCCTAAAATTTCAAACCAAAATTTTTCCTAATTTTTGCTGGATTTTTGAGTGTTTTTCTGGAAACTTCCCTTTTGGGAAAGTTCCCCTCGCTGCCGCTTTCCCTTTTCGACCAGACGCCTTCCCCTTTCCTTTGGCGCCCTGCCCTTCTCCGTTTTCTCCCGCTCCCCAGCGCCTTCCCCTCCCTCTCTTCGCTGGCGCCGCTCCCTCTCCCGCTTTCTTTCTTCCCGGGCGCCCGCTCCCCTCCTTCTCCCGTTGGTGCCTTTCTCCCTCCCCGCCTCCTCCCTCATGCCCGCGTGCGCGCTGCGCCGCTACCGCACCGCCCCTCCGCGCCCGCGTCACCCTGCTGCCCTCCGGTCCGAAGGCCGCAGAGCCCCAACAACCCCCGGTCCGAAGGCAGCACCGTCGGGCCACGCGTCGCCGCCTCCTCCACCGGGAACCCACCCGTCAGTGGCCGCTCCTTCTCCCTCCCGCGCGCGGACGCCATCGCCCATCGCCTACCTGCTGTTCCCCCTCTCCCGTCCATCGCCCTTACTCGCCTGGCAGCGCCCTGACACCGCCCGTTGCGTTGAGGAGACTCGCTCACCAACTCCCGTCACTCCGGTTGACTTTCGCGCCCACGCCCGTGCCTCCTCTCCCTCAGATCTGCTCCCTCCGCCCAGGCATAAAAGCCACTTCGCTACGCTTTACCCCTTACTCCCCAAGCCTTCCAACCGCCCTTGACCACTTCCTTCCACCCTCCGCTACCCCCCAAAGCGCCCAATTGAAGCGGATTTGCCCGGAGCTCCGCCGCCATCTCCCTCCACGCCGGCAACCCCCAAAAGGCAATCCCCTTCTTCCCTCCCCCATTTTCCAATTCCTCTGTCCCCGAGCTCCTCTGCTACTCCCTAACCCCGATGGTGTCCTTGTCTGGCCAGGAGAACCCCCGTGGAGCGCAATTGTCGAGGCTCCCCGCCGGCTGAACTCCCTCTCCCGTGGCCAGCTCACCTCCCCTCACCGTGAAATCGCTACCAATCGAGCTAATTTCCCTCCGGTGGACCCTAGCACCACCATGGAACTGAGCTTTCCCCTTTCGCCGCCGGCCGCCGCCAATGACTACCCCCACCTCCCCGAAGCCAAAAATGGAACTAGGGCACTTGACTCTACCCTCTGGTGCCCTTCTGTCAGACCCGGATTTTTCAATCCGAATCTTACTGTGTTTCACTGCACTAATCCCTGGATCAGTAGTTAGTGCACACAGGTACATTGCTAAATCATTTCATACATCGCATAATCAACCATTATATTACATAAATTGAAATACACCACGTCGGGTGACAGTTTACAAAAGGGGCCGATTAGGTCAATTGTCTTTATTACAAACACGCACAGCGGAATCATAGCAAAGCAAACCCAAATCCACAGGCAAGCGACTGGAAGGTACTGTGTGCATTATATGTCACCAGCTAACTAGTAACATACGTGCACACAACGCCGGATGTCCACTTGTCCATGTCTAATCAACGAAGCCTACGCCTTAGTTTCCTTCGTCATTCTTCTCCTCCGTAGCAGGAGCTTCCTCGTAGGCATAGTGGTCTTGAGTTCCTGTTTCTGAATTTTGTCGCAAAAGCGAGCATGAGCACTCCGACCCCGTGCTCAGCGAGCCAACACACAGAATGCAAGATATAACATGTATGGCTAATCAAAGGATGGCTTAGGTTTATTTTATTTTTGCGAAGAGTGCTTTTGAATACAATTATATAAAAATTCCCTAAGACCTAGCAATTTGAATTCAAGTATATGTTGTGAACGAATGCAATATTACTAGTGATTCAGATCCCATCCACCATTACATGGCATCTGTACCATATAGCCATTCTTCAGCGTTATAGCCGCTTAACTTACCACTGGGACGACACCCAGGACAATTCCAAACCAGGGCAGTCCATCGCCCTTCCACTTTTCCATTCCCACCCACAAAGCATTTTGAAATAGAACTATATCTGGTTAAGTTCCCATGTCCGCCCTTGACCGTGGGCACGGCTATTCGAATAGTTTTGACTCTGCAGAGTTTGTATACTTTCACCACAAGAGACAATCAACTCGTTGCCCCACACGATTCCTTAGTCGTGTGGTTGAGCAGACCATCACAGTGACTTTTCAAAGTACCTTGCCCCTTCCATCATTTCACCCTATGGGTCGCTCCCACTTGCGGTGGGTCCCATACGTTGTGCGGGATGTCCTCCTTCTGAACGTCTAGCAGCTGGCTCCCCACCCCTGCTAGCCCGCCACAACAGAACTTCACCCTACCCGGGTGTCCCATTCAAGCCGTCACACAGACTGCCGCTTGCACTATCCCACACCACCTCCTGGAAGGATGACTTCTAGGGTCCGGTAAATCTACTAAGCCAAGTCATACTTTACGAACTTGTGGTTGTACTGTTTTACCCGGGAGGTCATGACAAGATTCGGTCCTTAGTGGTATCTGGGCGGTCTACCACTAACCACCTTGTGCTTCCACTGCACCACACTCTCACACCATCGAACCAATCCGCCCAGATATTAAAGCATGTTGGGGTTTTTGGAAACATACAATAATCATATCCAACATTTATCAGTCATTACCACCATGACTGTTCCAACCAAAATCTTTCTCATGATTAAAGTGATGTTTGGCGCTCTCACGCCCATGAGTATCTAAACAATACTAAGCATGGCATATATTTAGAGACTTATTTTCGAAATGTTACTATTATAATTTTGCTAGGGCGACAAGGTTCACATATTCCAATATTCCAAAGAGATGTAATATTATTCAAGGCAAATGATAGGCATGTAACTAGAATATCAAATTTAGCATGTATTTGCATAAAAATAACAGCATGCAATTTGTTAATTTAAAACAAAGTAATTTGCATGAAATGTAGGTTCAACATGATCAAAGTATTGACTCGCCTTGGTCACAGTGGTCGGGTGCTTGATTATCCGGATCTTCTAGTGCTGCGGCCTCGAACTCTTCCTCTTGAGCTTCGTAAGCTATTGTAATCGTGCGCAAAAATTTGGATAAAAGAAAAACATCAAATCAACAAAATATCACCAAAAATTCAAATGAACTCTAAAAATTATAATTTCAGTTCCATTGGACAGATCTTGAATTTAGATGAATTTAGAAATTTGTCTCATTCAATTTGGAGTTAAGATGAAATAGTTATGATTATTTGAAGTTCTCAGTTCAGTAAATTCCAAAAATTATTAAATTTCTGACAGTGGGACCCACATGTCATTTTTTTTATTATTTTAATTCATTTCTTGCTGTGTCGCTGACAAGTGGGGTCCATCTACTGTTCAGTGTGGTCCACCTGTCAGTAGGGTCTCGGTGAAGGTGTGCCACTGACCCGTGGGGCCCAGCGGTCAATCGGCTGCTCCAACTGCACAGGCCGACAGGCGGGGCCCACCTGTCAGCCCGAGAGAAAAATCAAAAGAATTGCTCGACCGCACGCGCGGAGTCAGACTCGAACGCGCGACGCGGGAGCAGAGAGAGAGAGAAGAGATAACGCTCAAAGCCACTCGGTTCGCCCGAGCGTTGCTTACCATATAGGGGTAAGTAATCCCCTTGAAGTAGCTCCGGGAGGGTTCCAGGCAGAGGAAGAAGAGGACGGCGGCGCCGGCGGCGAGTGGTGGCCGGAGAGGTCCGGGGGCTGCGTGATATGTAATCCCCGCGTGAGGGTGAGTCTTCTGGTGCAGGCGGCCGGGGGCGACGGTGACCGGAGAGGGCTGGCGGCGAGCGACGGCGGCGGCTCGGGCGGGTGCTCCGGTGACGGCGAGGTGGAGACCACGGGAGGCGCGTGGAAGACCGGGGATGGCTTCACCTTGCTTCCCCGATCCTCTGGGAGCTGGGATGTGCCCGGAGGCGGCCGGAATCGGCGGGGAGGGCTGCGCCGGAGCTCGGGAAGAAGAAGAGGACCGACGGCGATTAGGGGGCTCTCGGGCCAATTACTTATAGGGGAGGGGAGAAAAGAGTAGGGCAAAGCGTTTGGGGCTCCCGGGCGCAGCTTTTATAGCTGGGAGAGGCGCGCGGCGAGGACAGCACCTGGCGCTCCGCCCTGCTCATGCCGACGAGGGGAGGTGAATCAAATCTCCCCGAGATTTTGTGTAAGAGAGAGAGCACAGGGGTGCTTTGAATTTTCCCGCGAAGGTGAGAGAGAGGGGGAGCGATCAGCTGCGGCTAGCGCGAGGGAGAGCAGGGGCGAGGCGAAGCTGGCGCTGCGGGCGCGTGGAGAAAGAAGAGGGAGGAGGAAGAAGAGAGCAGGCGGGCGGGGCCACCCGCCAGAGAAAGAGGCGCGGGGGCGAGACGGGCCACCGGTCGGGGAAGCGTCTGGCGCGTGGGTTATGGCGCGAAGGCCTGGCGTTGGCGCTGGCATGGCGCTGGCCCGTCTTGGCATGCGCTGGCTGCGCGTCTTGGAGAGAGGGGCTGGGCCGGGGTGACGGCCGGCCGGTTTTCCTTTTTCTTTTTCTTTTCTCAATTCTTTTATTTCCATTTTCTGCATTTTTATTTACATATGTCCATATATACTTATACATATAATTTTATTTGCTCTCTTAAATTTCTGTAGAGACCACTTTCTTGTTATGCATATTTGTATGCCAAATATATATATATATATATATATATATATATATATATACACATATATTTATATTTGTTAATATTTTTATTTTGTATACTCCTTTACTATTTATTCCAATATTTTTAGAGGTGAGATTTCATGGTTTAAACCAAATATTCTCCCTTACCTTTATGGATCATCTTTTCAGATTCTTTATTTGATGCTCATGCTTTATTATTTTATGTGTTGATTTCTTCCCTCTTTTTATTTTTGAAATTCCTTTATATTTACAAAAAGCCAATAAACTCCAAATCCAAATGTAAAGCAAATAAAATAATCCAAAAGCTCCACAATTTATTATTTATATTTTTCAGGATGTTACACCTTCGCTTGCCTTGAGAACCCCCGTAGCCGTCGGAGCGTGGAGACCCACCCGCCTCTGCCCCTTCGGTCGAGTGCGCACGGCGGGAGGTAGAAGAAGCCCCCCCCCCCGTGACGTGGCTTCATCCCGACCCTTCGTCCCAACCGTTGCCATCTCGTTTGAGCTGTTGGATGACAACCCCCCATCGGTCGTCCGATCTTCATAAGTGTACCCCTTCACGACCGCCCGATCGTCCCACTCGCTCCGACCACCCTCACCACTTCACTACCATCCGATCGCCATCCCGCCCCGCATCCAACCGCCCGCCCGCTTGCCATCCCGCCCGCTCGCCCCTCCGCGTGTCGCCCATCCGTCAAGGCAGACGCGCGCGCACGGGCCCCCGGCCGAGCGCGTTCCTGGGCCGCTTCCCCGGCCCGTTTCTCCCCCGCGCGCGTGCATGGGTTGCCGGCCGGGCATTTGAATCCCCGGTTGGGCCGCACTGTAGCATGGGCCGGCCGTTCACTGTTCAAAATGATTTTCCCGAGTTTATCAATTTCTAAAATCCAGAGAAATCCAAATAAATCCTAGAAAATCATAGAAAATCCCAAAAATTCCCAAATTTCACCACTTTGCTTCACATAATATCCTGGACCCATTTTTGGCCTCCATTTCCCCAAATTCATCCCAGATAAATTCTAAAAATTATAATTTGAGGATTTATGCATTCTACTCCTTTTTGAATAGTTTATTTTCCCTCGCTTGATTAGTCTCAAGCTGGACTTATTTATTTTATGTGTTTGCGTTAGTGTCGGAGATCCCGGAAGTTCAAGTGCAGGCTCAGGATCTAGGTGTTCCTTCATTCGAGCTAGCGGAGATCATCCGGATTGTCGGCAAGTCCCAAATCTTTTGATCATGTTGCAACCCATGTTATTTAATTATGTTATTATGCTATTTGCAATATGCTAGTTGTGAAATGTTAGTTTAAAGTAAAATAAAATGTTTAGAATGACATGATATGTAGTTAATCCTACCACCGACAAATGCCATGATAAACTTGTAGCCATGCCTTTGTTAACCCTAGAAATAATTATCTGTTAATCTAGATAATTGTAGATTATTATTATCATGCAAAGTCTTTACACTAATAAGATTGTGGCTGCGGGCCAATAGAATTTGGAAAACCCGACTCTAAGGTAGAGTGGTATGGGACACCGTATCTTAGAGCGGAGAGTGCCGGCGTGCACGAGGTAGGGTAAGGGTTGGGGAAGAGCCGCGAGACGGTCTTCGCCCATCTTTTACCCTAGGATTGAAGTTAGGGTAAGGGTGTTGTGGGGTGCCGCGAGACGGCTTTCGCCCACCGCTTACCCTAGGTTGAGGTCGCGGACCTGGCGAGGTTGCGGGCCATGTGAAAATATAAGGACTGAAACCCTTACGCTGAGCAAATGTCATAGTGATCGCTCAACCACAGGAGTTAACTTGTCAACACTGATCTAGTAGCTGCTCAACTCGATTGAAACTCTACAGGTGTGGCGGAGGAGGAGGATAAGAAGTGAGGTTAGGCAGGCCGTGCTGCGGGTAACTAACAACGGTAGAGTTCACTCGAAGCGGACTTTTATTTTCTTGTTTTCTTGTGTCAGACCCGAGTGAATTCTACCGGGTAGAGCCTATATAAAGAACTGAGCAGTGAAACGACCTGGCTTGGGTAAGCTGAGCAAACTCTGCAGAGTCAAATAAATGGTATTCGAATACGCCGTGCTCATGGTTAATGGAGCTGTGTCACTTGGGTGATTCCAGCAGCGAAGCTTAAGTAGTTTTGTACATGCTTTAACTTGATTAGTTGGTTAATTGAATTTTCAAGAAAAACCCCTGAAATCTTAAGGAGTAGTTTTGGGTCCGTTTTATAAAAAATGTTTGCAAATAAGGGCCTGTTTGGGAGAGCTCCACCAGCTCCAGATCCACCAAAAACAGCTCCACTCCACGAATTTTTACCCAAACGCTCCAGCTCCACGAAAATACTGGATCTAGCTCCAGATTCATGAAATCCATGGAGCACCTCAAGGGGTGCTCCACGAAAACATATTTCGTATCTACTCGTGGAGTTAGGTGGTAATTACCCACCAATGCCATTACACACCCCTCCCAACAGTTTTTTCTATTCGGCCTTCTTTTCTCTCCTCGCGCTCCCCTCGCCTCCCCGCGCAGAGCGACCGAAGCGCCTCTCTCTCGCGCCGCGCGCGCGCGCCACCTCCGGCGCTCCGGCGAGCAGCCTCCTCGCGCCGCTTCCTCGCGCCGCCTCCTCGCGCCACCTCCTCGCTTAGCCACCTCCGGCGCTCCGGCGAGCCGCCACCTCCGGCGATGGCCGGATCTGGTAGATCCGGCCCCCCTCTACCTCCTCCACCTCCTTCTTCTTCCTCCATGGCGAAATCGGCCCCTAGGGTTGGGCTCGCGCGCTTTGGAACCACCGCCGCACCGCCCCGGCCTCCGTTGGCGCGCCCTCCGCCGCCGCAGCGATCGGGCGCGCCGCCTGTGCCGCACAATGGCCGGGGCGCGTCCGACGAGGGGCTGGGCTTGGCCGCCAGCCGACGCAGCGGCGGGCGCGCGCCGCCTGTGCCGCAGCAGGTCTGGGCGCGCGCGCCATGGCGGCGCAGGGTGGGGTCCGCCGACGCAGCACTGGGGTAAGATTAACTATGCATAGTAATTAATTGACATTTGTATATACATATTGGTGGTGGGTGTTGTCTGAAATGTGATGAAAGGAGATGGCAATGCCATCTGCCATTGTTCTCATTGAAACGAAGGGAGTGGGTGCAATGTTCAGTTTAGTTTATATGCAATACGGCCGGTTAATATGCAATGAGGGAGCACACGGCCGGTTTTTCTATATGCAATATGGTATTGAATAAAATGAGTTCAGTTTATTGCAATGGATGAAAGCACTGAGTTTGGGATGTTCTGGACTTGTAATTTTCAGAAAATGATGTTAGTACAAATGGGTTTGATAGCTTAATGGGTTTTACAAATGATGTTAGTACTTCTTATCATGATTGTATGAATATTGTTGAAATGGTAGAGTGGCCTATTATGGATGTCATCAATTTGGGGGAAAACATGTTTGCAGGGCAGTATTACTATTTGGGCAATGAAAGAGCAATTAGGGCAATCTTTGGTAAATCAAAATGTTAAGATTGCGACTGCTGCCAGAAGGCGTTCATTTGATTTGAGTTCTGCTTATAATTGAAATTGTCCATAATAGAAGCTACAGAACACTGACCCAATATTCAGTAGTATAGAATTTTTGAAGCCTCCGTGACCGAATTCTTTTAATCTGCAATTGAAAGATTGAAAAAATAGCTATGTAATTATACTTCCATCATTCAATTTGCTACACTCCATTGTTTCCTTACTGATCTTGCCGTGCATGGTGTAATCTGCAGGCAACTTTTGATGGGCCTCCGCATCAACGCGTGAAGTTATCATGTAAGGGAAACATTGCTTCTGTGTGTTACAGCTTTGTTTTATACTTCGATTGTGGATGCTAAGCTAGCTTTAGCATGTGTTGGAACTTGCAAAGTGAACCATTGTACCGGGTCTTGTTAGACTGCAACTCCTATAGCTAACTGTATTATTGTTGCATGTATGCAATTCTATGTTTTGAGATGTATGAATTGTTGCTGCTGTCATTGTCACTGTTTGATTGGCTCTAACTTGCTCAGGCTCTTCTATGTGATTTGTATGTTTGCCTCACTATCATTGTTGGTAGTAGCGTGTTCTCACCAAGTAACTGTATTTTGTATGGTAAACAGGCAATGATGAACTACTCGTATACTACGCGGTTGTTGCCTTTTTGGCTATTTCCAAATCGTATGATGCTTGTCGAAATGATGGGCGCCACACAAGAATAAAACCTTTTATGTTTGGTTCCTAATACATGGTTGTATCTTTATCTGGTATTAATTTGAAGAGAAGAAATTGTTCAGGTCACCAGCACTGCAAGTTTTGTGGTTTGAAGATGACTGAGCACATCTTTTTCACATCCCCCTTTTCTCAATGTCTGATTGTTACAGCAAGTCAGTAACTGGATGACACAGAGCAATACGAAATTGAATCTATCCTGTGTAGATTGCAGTAACCATGTGGGTTATGTCGACTAATCGAATGATATATTTTTTTGCGCACAAGGCAGCGGGTTATCCTGAGGAATTGATGTTCAGGATTGCATTTGTGCGTCAATCTATCTTGTAGAATCTATCTTGTGCGTCAATGTCGAATGCTCATGAATTACATTTGTGTTCACAAAAAAAACGCCATTTTTTGTGAATAAATATGAACAAAACATGTGTGCTATATGAAAAAAGATATATATCATACAACCTCAAGGGAAAAACAGGTCATTCCCATCAAAAACTCAGTTTCGTGGATCTGAAGCTGCTGTGGAAGCCAAACAGTTTGTCCAGCTCCATGGTGGGATCCCAGATTCACGGTGGAGCTGCTCCACGGTGGATCTGGTGGATTTGGTGGATCTGGAGCTGGTGAAGCTCTGCCAAACAGGCCCTAAAACTGCATCCAGTCAAAGTTAATAAACCAAATATACTCCCTTCCTTTGTTGATCCGTGCAAGTAGTAAGTTAGGGTTTCCCTTGTGATTTACTGAGTACGGGGTTGGACTACTCAGACTTGCAAATTTCCACAGATACCAGAAGAAAAGAAGACAATTCAAGATTTCGTGTTAGGAAGGTCTCCCCATTGAGGAAGTCCCGGGGGATCTCTTCTTCGTCGAGGACCCGTGGCTTTAGGTCTTGGCCGCGCTTAAGCGGATCTTGGAGCTTTGGTAATGTATTTATACTTTGGGCTTGCACGTCCCACTGTTAAAAACTAGATGTTAATTCTTATGTGAATTATATGCTGGACTTTTGTTGTAAGCATGCAATGGTATACTCTTGCGCGACACTCCATAACTGTTCATGCGTGAATAGTTGCAGGGTGCCGTATCCGTGCGCGTCCCTGGAAACGGGGGCGTTACAATGGTGCCCCAGTTATTCGTCGCGGTTCATGTTCTACAGAAATATTATGAACCAGTCAAATGTCACACTAAATACCTATACAAGGACTAAAGCACACATCCACACAGAAAGTCTTGCAATATCCAACGTACAGTTTGCACCTGATACAGCCTCAGGCTAGTACATTATTATTTGTCATGTGTTAACAAACAGCGATTACTCGTAGGCGACCCATCCTAAGATAATTCGTTGGAAGCAGTCAATTGAAAACGCAAAATACAACAATTAATATCAAATGGGGCCATACCGGTGCAGATAGAGCCTTCCTCCAATTGGGAAGTCGTTTACCATCATTGACTAACTACATATATGTTATTTCAAGCAGCACATGCACCACGATTCCACGAAGAATGTCCTATAAAACATTTCTTAGCAACAGCTAAACGAATTGAGCATCACCGGCCATTACTCATATCAACCATTCAACGCTGTTAGTTCTATAATTTGTGTTGATTCCACGGAAGAAAATCTTGATTCTGCAAGGTGGTGAGCATTGAGTCGCTGCTAGGGGGTGAAAACGGAACGAACACGGATCAGATAGCACCTAAATTATATTTGCATCTATAATTTTTTTCTTGAATTCAAATATGAACTGAACAAATGTCAGATGCGAATATGGACCGAACAAATATCGGATACGAATTTGGATCAGATTATACTCAAAATCAAATCGGATTCAACTATTTTTCGGATTCCAATAATTATTTGTGCCCTCTCCTATTTAAAACATGGCACCGAATTATTTTCATATTTTAAATTGATAAATAACTAACTCAGTGACTCTAACATGTAACTATGCATTAAATATTAACAGCAACAAATAAATCATTCATCTCACGTATTTGTATAATGCAGCTTTTGAGGACAGTTTCATATCCTATGATGAAATGAAGTTTAACAAATCAATATCAGTTTTATAGTAATATTTATGCCCTTTTTACTCTAGTTTATCACATAATCATTTATCATTGCTGACTAAGTCTAGATATATTGCAAATAAATCAGTTACAAACCTATCAAATTTAACTAAAAATAGCATGCAAAAATCTTTAATGGAGGATATGCCAAAATAAAAAATGAAATGTCAAATTAAAGCCCACCATAATGACGGGCTTGTTGTAGGATCGAGGAGGCCGACTAGAGGAGGTGAATAGGCAGTCTAAAAATCTCTTCCAATTATTATCAATTAAAGATCTTTTCTTTTTTCTAAACCAAGTATACAATGTGAAATCTTAAATCAAATTGGTTTAGCACAAATAAACCCTAAACTACTTATGATCACCTAAGTGCACCAACACCCGAGAGCTATGTCAAGATTTGCAATCCTAGGATGACAAGCAATCGATTTAATTCTATGAATATAAATTGCTTGAATATAAATTGAGCACAACAAAACAAACCACAATTGACACGATCTCTTTTTACCGTGATGTTTGGAAATTTACCGGTCTCCCCTAGTCCACATTGAGGTTAGCCCAAACAAATTGGACCGGCTCTACGAATTAAGTTGAAACACCTCAATCCACTACTCCGGGTGTTTCAAGTATTTAAATCTTTGTCATATTACAATTGTTAGAATTTTATTAAGAGGCAAGAAAATTTTATAACCTCCTATTCACCCCCTCTACTTGGTTATCCTTGATCCTACACCATCCTCTGTCAACGAGCAAGATATATTCACCGTTTTCTTTTTTTTTTTTTTGACTAGTTTTGGTGCAATCTTGCTTCAATGTGAAAAGGGTCTGAAATTTGACATGGATTTCTGCGATTCATAGATAAAATAGGTTTCTAATATCATAAGTAAGATGTGTGCAAAGTTTCACGACTTTTAAATAATTGGATCAGAAGATATGTGGATTTTTATATTAGCAGCATTGCTGATTTTTCTCTTCTCACGCTGAAAAACTATAGCGGTTTGACCACCGTTGTTCATGGATCTAACCGAAAATTACTGTAGCAGTCAGATTTCCAGTCAAAGTGAAGGGTGTTTTGATCAATTTTTTGTTTGGATTTTTGTGTAATAATTGGTTTTTGATTTTTCATAGCTTCTAATAACTACTAGAGTCAAAATCAACGAATACTTGAGGCCTTACTGGTTCTACACTAGAAGTCCTTTTCTTTTAACACAGCAGATCGCAAAAAATAAAATCATAATTGTGTATGTGTGGTTGGACCAGCCGTATGTTGAGATTTTGAGACCAGCTGTACCTCTACTGCTCGGCAGTTGGGCCCGCGGCATGCACCGGACCACCGTAACGGTCAGCTCAACCGGCCAGATGGGAAAACAATTCTATAAGGCCAGGTCTCAAAGCAAATGAGATTGGACCATACCGACAACATGACATGTTGTACAAATGGCTCGTGAGGTAATTAATGGAATCCAAGTTAAATACCACTTATGCCATGTGTTATTCTTTCAGTTAAGTTCAACGTAGTGCTATTGGCTATAGATTTTAGCTATTGACTAAAATTATATTTTAACAATTGTTAGTTTTTTATAAACCATTCAATTAAATAAAAATAAGTAAAAAATAAAAACATAGTTATATCTCTACGAACAATAAAAAAAGAGGAAAAGCAAAAAAAAGATAAAAAATAAAAATTAGAAAACAATGCATTTCAACCGGCTTCTGGTTGAAAAAACCAGAAGCAAAAATAATTAGGAGCCAAAACCGTTTGAAAAGGGGCCTCCCCACACCGACATGCGGGGCCCACCGTAATGAAAAACGCACCAACGACGAAGATCCGCCCGCGGGCAGAAGAACAAACGCGATATCTAAACTAATAAAAGAACGAGTTGAAGGTGATGGTCAATCCTACGCCCCCCGCCTCGCTCTCCCCCGCCGCCACCTCGCGCTCCCGCGCCCCAACCCCCCGCGCTCTCCTCCACCGCCTCCTCTCGCTCTCCCCGCGCCCCGCTCGCTCTCCCCGCCGCCCTTGCTCTCCCGCGCCCCACCTCGCTCTCCCCGCCGCCTCGCTCTCCCGCGCCCCGCCTCCTAATCCCCCGCCGCCTCGCTCTCACCGCGCGCCGCCTCCTCCCACCTCCCGGCGCCTCCACTTCCCCCCCCGCGCCGCGCCGCCCTCCCACCTCCCGGGCGCCTCCTCCTCTCCCACCCGCGCGCCGCCTCCTCCCACCTCAGCGCCTCCTCCCCCTCCCCGCGCGCCCGCCAACCCCCTCACTCTCCCGCGCCCCGCCTCGCTCTCCCCGCCGCCTCGCTCTCCCGCGCCCCACCTCCTAATCCCCCCGCCGCCTCGCTCTCACCGCGCGCGCCTCCTCCCACCTCCCGGCGCCTCCTCCCCCCCGCCGCGCGCCGCCGCCCCACCTCGGCGCCTCCTCCCCCCACCCCGCACCGCCGCCTCCTCCCACCTCGGCGCCTCCTCCCCCCCACCCCGTGCCGCCGCCCCTCGCTCTCCCCGCCCCCTCGCTCTCCCGCGCCCCCGCCTCCTAATCCCCGCCGCCTCGCTCTCACCGTGCCGCGCCTCCTCCCACCTCCGGCGCCTCCTCCCCCTCCCCACCCGCGCGCCGCCGCCTCCCCCACCTCGGCCGCCTCCTTCCTCCTCCCACCTGCGCTGCCCCACCGCCTCCCCTTGCTCTCCCCGCCTCGGGTCAGGCAGTCGCGCCGCCCTAATCCCGCAAGATCCGCCGCCGCTAGGGGTAGAGGGACCAGGCGGCCGACGGGCGCGGCTGCGGCGGTCGGCGGCGACTCGGCGAGGCTGCGGGCTCGCGGCGGTCGGGCGGCAACTCGGCGGCGATCGGGCTCGGGCGGCGCGCCGCGCTCCGCCCGCGCTCGCGTCTGCGCCCGATCCACGGCCGGCCGGCAGCCCGCACCGAGGGGCGAGGCCAAGGCACCGAGGCGCCCGTGACTCCGTGAGCGTGAGGCGTGAGGTGAGGCCGCCGCGGCGCCTGTGCTCGCCGCCGCCGCCGGTGCCCGCGCCGCGCCTCCCACTTCGCCCGCTTCTCTCCCACGCCACGCTGCCGCCGCCTCCTCCTCGGCTCCTTTGCCGCCCCGCTTCTCCCCACCGTCGTTGCCGCCTCGGGACGATCTCCCGCATCCGCTCGAGAACTTCATGTGCCACTCGCGTCAACTTCATCACGCCGAACGGCAAGACGCCTCAAACCCTACCCCTCTCTCCTCCCCGCCCGTTGATGCCCTTTCTTCTCGTGCGCGCAGCGGAAGAGCGCGATCCGAGGGCGCCAGACATCGCATTCGGCCGCCGCGCCAAGAACACCAGCGCCGCCACCTCAAGGATCATCAAGACCGGCCGCAGGTTGCAGGTTGCGTCCGTCTTCTCTCACCGGTTGGGGGCGGAGGTAGGAGGAGGCGCGGCAGTCCATGTTTTATCCTAAGTAAGTATCCCTACATCAGCTATTGATTATGCAAATTACAGATAGAAACATATAATCGCACTAGGTCATTGAAGGAAGTATCCCTACATCAGCTATTGATTATTCAATTCATAATCTACCATCTCTTAACTAAATTCATTTACAACACATCACAAAATTCATTTGCAACATATCACAAACAGGCATCATAAAAACGAAAGAACGAAAGAGTAGAATTATTAACCATCGAATGTATATAGTACCTTAGATAATACGGTAGATAATACGGCAGCTATCAAATGACTCGGAGATGTCATTAGCATCAATTGTTGCAATTATCGATCCTCCTTTAATAGTTGACATCGAGTAAACAAGATTCTGTTCTTTGCCTCCAAAAGAATTGCTCACACCAATTTAACCATACCAACGGATCATCTTTGCTATAATTTGTGGGAATTCCAGTTTGAAGTAGAGAGGAACCGTGACGACTCGGCTTAAATTGTGATGGCAAGGCGCGTACATCATCTTCAATACGCTAATACACTGCTCATCAATGATCTCCACTCACATGACAAAGTATTTGTTCCCTTCTTGAATGCATGCTAAAGTTACTTACAAGTGTCACCTTGTGGTTCTAATCAAGTTGTTAATTGCACCAGGATCCAATAAAGTCTATCCACTTCAGTAACTCAAACCCACTTTGCCATGCATTTGACTCGGAGGCCAAGGATGGGCATGACCTGATCGTTGGAATGTTGTCAGGAGATGATCTGTTGAGTACTTTTATTTTGGACTTCTTTATTCATAGAATTGAATTATGTCTTGAGATAAAGTATTTGTGTCCATTGTGCAGTCTATTCAATGTCATTGAGGCAACAGTTGCAAGATCCTGGAAAGAAAGGCAACAGTTGCAAGATCCTGGAAAGAATCCTGTTGCATCTCAACATTTTATCAATAAAGATAAAGATGGAACCCCCAACAGGCATGTTTGTATTTTCATTATTTGCTTGAAAAATGAAAATGATAGCTTTTGTCATTATAAGCTCGACAAATTTGCATCAGCATTACCTTCCAAGTACTCCAATTTTCGTTGCATACCACATCCTCAACACTATGGTTGTTTTAGGATGACTTTGCAAGTTGGTGTATATCAGACTCATTTTTGTGTGCATTACTAGAAGTTGTAAGAGACTGCTGCTATTATTAGTGGATAAGGAAAAGGGTTTAAAACTTTATTTGGTATCTCAATCGATAGCAAGAAACATTTTTGTCCTTCATCATCTATGTTTATACCACGGATATGCCATGTCAGTATGCTTTGTATTGTATGAATTTGTGATGCTGCCTGCTTCAAATTGGTATGGGAGAGCGTAGTTCAGGATGACAGGATATCCTTATTTCTTCCATTATTTTGGAATATTTTCTAATGCTACCATGGTGGGTCCAATAGTCATCATGTTCTGTCTTCTATTCTAGAGTTGTCATCAATTGTTGCAATTTTCAGATCCTCCTTTAATAGTTGACATCGAGTAAATGATATTTTCTTCAAGATTAAAGTGGTCCTCCATTGTTTTACATAAACTACTAAATAGATCTGGATCCGCTGATGATCCTGTAACAATGTTTACTACCTTAGCATCATTTTTAATCACAGTAAAGTGCAAATTGAAATAAAATACATTAGTCTCACCAATAGGGATCAATGGAGGTCGGCCTTTTCCAAAGTATAATAGGATGATTCTTTGGGTCCTTTAGATGATATAAATGATCCGAATATCTTTGACAAGTGAATGTTGCCCCGAACACTCTCGCAGTAGAGGAAAACGTCAAGTGCTTGATTTCTCCTCCGATAGTTGCTCAAATATCTACCATCACATTAAGGACTTTCAATGCCAAAATGTTAACATGTCTAATCATTTCTTATCACTTCATATTAATTGTAAGTTTGAAACTAAGTATAATACAAATCATTTCTTATCACTTCATATTAATTGTAAGTTTGAAACTAAGTATAATACAAATCAAACTCCTTCATCGTGTTAGGCCCAAAAGAATGAGTAAGAAGATATCCACTAGATAAAGAAGTAGGCAATAGAAAAGGATACATAAGACATTAAGGACTTTCAATGCCAAAATGTTAACATGTCTAATCATTTCTTATCACTTCATATTAATTGTATGTTTGAAACTAAGTATAATACAAATCATTTCTTATCACTTCATATTAATTGTAAGTTTGAAACTAAGTATAATACAAATCAAACTCCTTCATCGTTGTTAGGCCCAAAAGAATGAGTAAGAAGATATCCACTAGATAAAGTAGGCAATAGAAAAGGATACATAAGCGTGCCTCATGGGTGAACTAAAGACAATTTCATCTCCTCCACTCAAGTTAACCTTAGCAGTCTTGTCCAAAGCCTCACCATTTACACGAACAACTTTGGACTCATAGATTTCAAGGAGAGCACCTCGCTAATACAAAAAGTAAACATAGAAAGAGAAGTAAATAAGAAGTGACACAAGTGCATAACAAGGAACTACAAAAACTCCACAATACCTTAATATGCTTCAGTTTACAAACAAGTGAGCTCGTGGTATTCAGCAAGAGGATACCACAAAGAGTAAACTACGCTTTAGCTCTTTGGAACATAGAATTTTCACACTATAGTTAGGATTAAATGTAAATATAATTGAATATATGGAATGCTTTTTCTCTAAGGTTGCTCATCGAGTGATGATTCTTAGAGACAAAGAAATATGATATTTTTCTATCTTGGTTGCGAGCTTTTAGTGTTGTTGGGCCAAATGGCAGTGGGAAGAGCAATGTCATCGATGCAATGCTCTTTGTGTTTGGGAAGAGTGCAAAGCGGTGGACATTTTTGCTACATATCGAAATGTTTTTATTTGATATTCAACAAGATATTTGTTTGTTTAATCTCATTCATGATTTGAAGCTATTTAAGTATTTGTTCTATCTCAACAAATCATCTCATTTATTTTAGCCTATGCAATTGTTATATGCTTTCCGATTGGTAGGGAAAATGTTTACTGGATGCTCACATGTCTAACTGTACTAGCTAAACGGATAGTTCTCTGACATAGTTGAGGTTTACAAATTTCCTGGGTTGATATTATTTAGATCCAGAAGTGTTCTAAGGCTGTATTTTTCACAATATTTGAGCTCGATTCTCATCTGTCAATCTTTTATGTTATATTTGAGCTCGACTTTCATCTGTTTTGTAGCTTGTGTTTATATCGGTTTAATCAAAGTCTAGCTTATTTTTAGGTTAAACGAAATTGTGGTGATTGTGCTGTGGTGCTTATTTTGATAGACTAGCTTCGCCACTGATCTATAGTGTTCTTGTTTGATAGACTAATTTTAGAGTATTTTCTTTGCTCCCTATCATTTTGTAATTAGACTTTTTAAATGTTACGATTATGTTTTAATCCGTAGCAACGCACGGGCATCCAACTAGTACGGAAAATCAAAGAGACACGCAAGCGAGTGGCGCAGCTGAAATTCCCGGCCTTACAAGCCACACAATCCATTCTCCAGGAGCGGGCCTTTGTTTGCCTTGCCGTCTCCAGGGGCGGGGCGCCAACCGAGCAGAGCAGAGCAGGAGAAGGCGAGCCGCGAGCGGCGGCAAGAAGACGATGGCCAAGAAGCATGGGGACCCGGCGATTCTTCTCTTCCTCGTCGCCGTGTTCTGCTGCTGCTGCGGCGGTCGTCCCGCCGTCGTGTCGGCTCGGGAGGTACGTGCGCGCGTACGCGCGAGAGCTGTGAACTGTGGCCTGGCGTATCGTTCGTTCGCGCTAAAACCGCTGCTGCTGGCGCGCGCGCAGGTGGGCGAGACGTGCGCGCTGGACCGGAACTGCGACGCGGGGCTGCACTGCGAGACGTGCGTCGCCGACGGCAACGTGCGCCCGCGCTGCACCCGCGTCGTCCCCGTCGACCCGCAGACCAGGGCTCGGGGGCTGCCGTTCAACCGGTACTCGTGGCTGACGACGCACAACTCGTTCGCGCGGCTGGGCGCGCGCTCGCAGACGGGCACGGCCATCACCACGCCGTGGAACCAGCAGGACACCATCACCCAGCAGCTTAACGTAAGTCATCACCGGCAAAGCACCCTCTCTCCCTCCTCTTCCAGCTGCTCCTGCATGCTCGTCTGCGCACCTCTAACACGTCAGGATGACATGTTGGGCCCACGTAGGACAGTGCTTCGTTCGTTTCTTCCGCGCGAATCTTAAAGCGCGAGTTCGGTTAGGCCCTGCTGCTGAATTGGCGATGGGACACGGCGTGGATTTTATCTTTTAGTTTTTAATTGAAATAGTACCATAGCGTGGTTAGTTTTTCCTTAGTTATTTAACAAAAGAAAAATAAAACACTATTATATCTCTATAAATAATATAAAGAAAAAATATGTTAAAATCAACAGATGAGGAGTAGTAACTTGTAAGCGTGCGGTGAGGTGCCCCTGACGCAATGGATGTCAACAGCACTATCCATGTGTCGTCGTGCGCACACAGTCGAAGCCGCCTTCCTTTTCTTCCCGGATTTGCGTGCACGGCCGCGCGGGGAGCAGCCACACCACACGTTGTGCTCCGGCTGCGCTTGCTTGCTTCAAGCGTGGCAGGCACAGAAACACAGGGTCTCGCACGTGTGGCGGGCATGCGTCTGGTGTCTGGGCAGCTAGCCTCGCATACATAACCTGTCTAGCATGGCTGCCGTGCACCTGCTCTCAGTTTCCCACACGTAAACACGCGCACTTCCAGTTCGTCAATCAACTGCTAGATCTGCCGCATTTTGTGTCAAACCCGATCGGTCGGCTGCTTTTCCTGACGCAGAACGGCGTGAGGGGGCTGATGCTGGACATGTACGACTTCCGGGACGACATATGGCTCTGCCACTCCTTCGGCGGCGTCTGCCAGAACTTCACGGCGTTCGTAAGCACCCACGCCTCCTCTCCATCCTGCATCACGAACCAACCCCGAAGGATCGATGGAACACGAATTAACCATTGTTCCCAAGCTCTAGCAGGCACCGGCGATCGACGAGCTCCGGGAGATCGAGGTGTTCCTCACGAGGAACCCCTCGGAGGTGGTCACCATCTTCATCGAGGACTACGTCGAGTCGCCGATGGGGCTCACCAGGGTGTTCAACGCGTCCGGCCTGGCAAAGTACCTGTTCCCGGTGTGGCGCATGCCCAAGAACGGCGGCGACTGGCCGCTGCTCAGCGACATGGTCCGCGACAACCACCGGCTGGTCGTGTTCACCTCCAAGTCGGCCAAGGAGGCCACCGAGGGCATCGCGTACGAGTGGCGATACGTCGTCGAGAACCAGTGTACGTATGATCATCCATCAACAGCATGCATATGCCAGTGGATTGCAAATAAGGATTTTATGGTGTTTCGGTTTTTTTCCTAATGATGGTTTGGGTTCTTGGAATGCATGCAGATGGGAGCAAAGGGATGGTCAAGGGATCGTGCCCCAACCGCGCCGAGTCTGCCGCCATGAACGACCTGTCGAGGTCGCTGGTTCTGATGAACTACTTCAGGGACCTCCCGAATTTCCCGGCTGCTTGCAAGGACAACTCGGCGCAGCTGTTGGACATGCTCAACACTTGCTACAACCTGTCGGCGGACAGATGGGCTAACTTCATCGCCGTAGATTTTTACAAGGTGAGATTGACGGATTCTGTATCAGTTGCGCTGTGAATATGATCAGGATTTGTTAATGCTAATGCTATCGACTCTGATCTTTTTGATGCAGAGAAGCGATGGAGGCGGCGCAGCGGAAGCCACGGACAAGGCGAACGGTGGACTGGTTTGTGGATGTGGAAGCATAGCTGCTTGCAATGTAATGTCTCTGTGCAGAAACCTGTAATAGTACACTAGTACGTTTGCATTTAGATTGTACTGCAAGATTGAATTCCAGTATTCCACATAGTTAAACAAATCTAGGCAACTGACAATAATTTGGTACTAAAAATTGAGTAGCAAACATCCATTGTGCAAGGTCTTGCTGAAATCTGAATTCCATGCTTAAGTCGTTGTATGCCATGTGTTAATGTCTTTTTTTGCTGTTGTCGGCAAGTCTGCAGCAGCAGCACAATGTCAAGTAAATATGTTCATTTTCAGTGAGTAGTTTTAGTGCTGAAATTAGTACCTAACAAGATAAGATGCCTGTGTTTTTGGGCAGGGGAATGGTACATGCACGCCTCCTCGGGACGGCCGCACGCCCGAAGGCATCTTCAACAAGATATCAGACGCCACGGCGTGGCGGCCACCGGCGATGCTGCAATGGCAGCAGCTCATGCTGCCGTCTACTCTCCTTGCTCTGCTCTTATGCTTGTAAAATACCGTAGTTCTTTTCATTTTCTCTTCAATTTTTTTTGCTGTAGATAGATTGGTTTCATAGAAAGATTAGGATAGCCGGTAGATTGTAAATCAAACAACCGCATAGATGCAAACCTGAGATTAAGAGATGTGTTGGGTCCTCAATGTGATTGAAAAAGTTTCGAGATTGGTTTGGTTGGGGTGCCCTGCCCTGACAGTAGCCTTCCTGGCCTTTGTCGCTCCTCTCCTGCCGTTGCCCTGCTGTTATGTGTGCAAATAGAGCAGATAATTTTTATCCGACTGACCGACCAAAGACTCATGAAGCGAATACAAAAAGGGTATATGGGTATCTGGTACTATCCATATCTGACTCCGACTTCAAGGAAAAAAATATGGAATAGCATATGGAACAATTAATATCCGTCTATATATCTGTATGTCAAGTGATATAAGCGATATATCAGCGGGAATTGGCATATCTAAATAGGCAGGAATACTGAATGCTCTTCTTTCGATATATCAGCGATTAGTCTCTCCGTGTTTACTTTGATTGCACACAACCATCTAATGTCCCTTGTAGAGGTGTAAAAAAGCGGATAGTTTTCGTCAACCGACCACCTGAAGACTTATGAAACTAATATGGAATGGAAAAACAGGTATCCGGCATTATTCGTGTCTAACTTTGACTCTATGAAAAAAATACGGAATAAGATATAGGATAAACAATATCCGTCCATATCCACTCCGATTGCACCCCACTTGATATTAGGTATGCTCTTTTATGTTGCGGTTTATGACATTTGGTTGTTCGTAAGAGAGTAGGAATAAAAGAAACTCGTGTGCGGTTTTAACTGATATAAATGAAATCGTTATAGTGTGTACTATAATTAACTTATAGATTACACTTTGAAAAGATACTTCGTTTGTAAGCTAGTTACTATAGAAAAATCGAAAAATAGCTTTTACAAACTGAAAATAAGAGGCAATTGCCTCCCGACCTGGGACTAAAAAAGAGAATTTTTGGTACCCGTTAAGGGACTTGATTGGGTCACCAATCTTGGAGCTCAATGGGCTAGATGGAATCAGAACAAGAGTCAGCATCGTAGGCTACAACAACATCGCCGGCACATTTCCTTCTCTTCTTGGACGATATTTGTACTGTGTGGAAGGTTAGGTTAAATAACAATAACAATGTCGTAACATACTGGTAAAGATACGGCATTCCACTTACAGAGAGACGTCAAATCAGACAGGTTCAGTACGCATTTCTCATCTTGTATATGCACTGGCTGTTACGCATCCAGCAATAGCGTGTCGTTGCATACCTGAATCTCAATGCTGGCATTGTCACGTCGGGCCATGTTATGCCGTTCAACCAATAAGTTCTTCTAAAATCCAACAGCAATTACGCACTTAGCTGGATTTCGGCCATATATAAATATATGTTCTGACAATGTCATGTAGACATCTCAATTGGCCTGCTTCAAGTAACGCATCCTTGCTTCTATCCTAAGTGGATGGGTGTACAAGAAAATGCGTCAGTGCTTGCAAAAGCATAGCCTCACGCATTAGAAATTTGGAAGCAAAGCAATCAAATTCTACAAGATCTGCGGCACATAGCAATAGGCTACAAATATCCTAGGCAGTCCATATTTGAACTTGCACGGTAACATACAACGGCACCTAATTCACTTAGCAAAATAAGCACAACATTCACCCTGCTTAAATGACACGAGATCAACGGAAGAGAATAATGAAATACAAACGAGATGGTAAAACAAAGATAATTTCAGACAACTTGCCAAAAGCGTTAACATGAAACTTCAAACGTTTGCGAAAACTATTATACTGGAAGGTACCAAGATAGCATATTTTAACACGTGTCAAACACTGGTCGATACTGCAGACATCACTATTACATAATAACCGTCCTTCAAAATTATACTCCTCATGTGAAGGAAAACATCATATCCAAACTACGGGAAGTTCACTCCATCGAGGAAGAGGTTGGGCCAGCGCCGAAGCCGCCACCACCACCACGGCCAAAGCCAGGTCTACCACCAGAGCTCTGCAAAATTTTTAAGGTAGAAAATATAAGTGAAACGGAGAGATGTATAATCCAAATCAAGTCATGTAGTTTTCTATACTCTTCCAATTTTTTCATCATCACTGATGAGCAAGTTACTAAACCATGCAGTGGAAAATTAGAAATTTTATTTTTAATACAAGTAGCATGTGCAACACACATCTCATGCTGACAATTATAAAATCACTGGTGCCTACCCAAATAATTATAATCCCTTGTCAAGCAATAATCTGGACAAGTAACAGGATTATGCAGAACTTTTGCACCAAAGAAAAGCATGCAAACCTCACTGAATTCCACCAAATATATGTGTAACTATAATGATCTGCAATTCAGCGCATAATATGCAACTATGAATAAAGAAAAGTGAATTCTGCAAGATCTTCTAAGTTCATGGTATTGACATTTTAGGGTGCACATCCAAATATAAATTTCATTTCAGCCAGTATAAAATCGCTACTATTTTTGTATGTTCTATTTTCATATAGTAAATTGCTATGCTAAATGGCACTACAAAAACAAGACTGCAGCACTATGAGGACAAGTTTATTACCCTGAAGGATGGCTGGAACTCAGCAGGAGCTCCACCCTTCTCACCGCCGAAGTCACCAGGAGCACCACGAGGACCGCCACGGTACCCATCCCTGTCACCAAACCTTGGCCTGTCCCCTTCAAAGCGAGGTGGACCCCTACACACAATGCAAATAAAGAGACGCAACAGTTACAGAGCTAGCCTCCATGATATCAAGCAAGAGATAAGCGGAGTAACTCAACCGAAATGCATCTATGCATCTTGTATACATTTATCTTGCTGTCTTCTTTAAAACCAAAATGTATACATTTATCTTGCTGTCTTCTTTAAAAGCAAACCCAGACAGCACCACATAAGCATGAGGGTGCATCCACAAATGAAGGGAACAATCCACTAAAATTATCATGCCTTTTCCTAATGCAGCAGACCGTATGATTAGATCAAAATGATCAACACTTTTCCTTAATACATAAATTCTACAGCACAACTAAAAAAGTAACACAATCTCTTGATCAAAACTGTTTTAGCTGAGATTGTCATGCTACAAAGCTGTGCCTATAGAGTACAGAATAAAGACTCCCCATTAAGTCAACCCTAATAGATATAACCTAAGAACGCAATCAACAACCTTCATATTCAGTTTTAATACAAGTTTAATACACTGTCATTTCAAAGGGCAAAAAATGGCATTTCACTACTTCATATCTGACTTCTCCTTCCTACCCAAATCATCTCAGTATAGACAGGTGTAAAAAAATAGCGACATAGCTCACAGGTTTATTAATCACACTACAGAAAGTTCATACAATCCCATGGACTCAAGAGAAGAAACTATACCTTGGGCGGTCACCAGGTGGGCCAGAGCCGAATGGGCGGCCAGGAGGCCTGGCAGACTTCTTGAGCGTGGCAGGCACGATCTCAGATGGCAGGTTGAGGTATTCGCGCAGGTGCTCAATGCCATCATTGGTTAGGTACCAGTAGTAGTACTGCCAGGAGAAGGTCTCCCTAACGAATTCCTTGGACTTGAAGCTCTGCATGAGCTTGATCACCTGCAAGTTCGGAACGTCGATCTGCGGGTGCTTCGCCAGGTTGTAGTCCTTCTTGGCATACAGCACCCCCTCTGCAACAACGCACGTACTAAGTCAGAAATAATTTCACCAATAAATATGAGTTCACATCCCTTATTTTCGAATTTCTAGGTACGGAACAATATAACAAATAAGAGGCCATATTCTTTCATTTCGTTTCTTGATGCACAGAATTTGACAGCATATCAGAACCCAAGCCACCCTTTGAGCTTACCAGTGCACAAAATCTCACCGACATAGAAGAGCCTATACCTCTGTTTATCAGTTCCTCGAATGCAAAAATCACACCAACAAATCAAATCCTACATAGGCATACACTTGGCTTCTATCTTTTAGATTAAACAAAGAACAGCTTTTGCACTAAACACAGCGTTCTTGCTGTGAGGTGCAGAGATCTCTTCCTTTACGAAAACGAACAACATATTCACTAACCATCGCGCCTCTACCATGACTACGAGGTGAAGGGGATAAAGAAACGCGGACCTTGGAAGAGGTACTTGCAGATCTCATGGCGGTTCTTCTTGGGGATGATCTGAGGAGAAGCCAAAAACGCGAGATTAGCACCAAAATCAGCACATGATGAGAGCCAAGAGACAGAGGATTCAGCTTCGGGTGCTCGCTTACCATGGTGGGCGGCGAGGGGATCGGACGAGCTCCGAGTGCGGGGGCGCCCGGGCGGGGAGGAAGTGGCGGCGCGAGGGAGAAAACGAAGAACCCTAGCGCCCCGGACGGTGTAAGCTCTTATATAGTCGCTGCGGCGTAGGGTTAGATGGCGGAATAGAGAGAGCACCAGGTAGGGGTATAAATGTCAAAAGGGCGGCCTGGGCATCTAGGCCCAGTTAATTGGGCTTAGTGGGCCTTCTGGTTGAGACTCTGGGAATAAAACCGTGGCCCAGTTTGGTTTTAATGGCTCGGATTTGTTCAGCCCAATAATACCACATCGTGCTACATTGCATAATGCTACAGTATCACTAGGTCTAGGCATAGCCCACAGCTGTAGCAATTAGCAAATCCAATGTTTAGAAGATAGGGCCATTTGGAACGTAGGATTTGAAAAACGCAGCAATAGGAAAACTGCATAAATTGAGGCGTCATGTTATTTAGATTCCTACAGGAATTGAACACACAGGAGAACTTTAAAAGTGTTGTTTGAATGTCATCTCTACTACTTAAAAGTTTGATTTGGTGATAGAAGGTTCATTCTCCTTTCTCTCTTCTCAACCATCCAATCTGAACATTAAAATCTTGATCATCTATCTAACATCTCTTCTCTCCCTCTCACATCTAACTGCCCCCTCCTCTCCACTTCCAACAACAGTTACCATCTGTGATTGGATCCAGGACTGGCCCTCTCCTCGCCGGGTGCAGCTTCTTCAAGGCCGTCATACATGACTTAAAGCAAGAACACGGCGTGAAACCGCACCATTCTGTCGATCCCGTCTTGGCCTCCTAATCCACCATCATCAACCTGCAGAGCCTCGTGTCTCACGAAGCAGATCCTCTAGATTCACAGGCAAGTACCATCTCATCAATCTCGATCTCAAAAAATCTTGCAAAAGATGAATGGAAAAACTCAGTCTTTGATGCACCAGGAGCTTATGTATTGAGTAAAAGTGTAAAATTTTCACGTGCAGGTGGTGTCAGTCGCAGTCGTCAACGGGAGCGACCACCTCGGGGCACCAGCGGAGTCGTTCGTGCTCGGCGGGACATTCTGGGCGTTCTCCAACGCGAGCTTC
Source organism: Dendrocalamus sinicus (assembly GCA_036346575.1). Classification (NCBI taxonomy): domain Eukaryota; kingdom Viridiplantae; phylum Streptophyta; class Magnoliopsida; order Poales; family Poaceae; genus Dendrocalamus; species Dendrocalamus sinicus. The sequence continues at coordinate 18,424,002 of CM070650.1, forward strand.
TACCACCTCCGGCGGCGGATCGAGGACGTGATCACGATGCAGTCGCGGGTGTACAGGTGCAAGGCGTCCGTGGACTTCTTCGAGAACCAGAGCTTCTACCCGCCGACGGTGAATGACGCGCGCATGTACGAGCACGTGAAGGCGTTGGCCAGCGAGCTGCTGGGCGCCAGGAGCTACCGCGACGTGCTGCCAATGATGGGCGCCGAGGACTTATCCTTCTACTCGCAGGTGATCCCGGCCGGGTTCTACTACATCGGCGTGCGCAACGAGACGCTGGGGTCCGTGCACACGGGCCACTCGCCATACTTCATGATCGACGAGGACGTGCTCCCCACCGGCGCCGCCGTCCACGCCGTCATCGCCGAGAGGTACCTCGTCGAGCATGCCTCCTCGTTTTCATCCGCCTAGGACCTGATCGAACAGGAGTTGTGATTGAGACGAGTCCGGTTAGTTAATCAATCAATCAGCGCGCGCGGTTGCGTTGCATGCACATGGCGCGACGCCGCGTGGATGGGGGTCGCTTCGGTTGGTCGTCGGTGGGTTTTGGGGGGGCGCGCGCGTCCCGGTGGAAACTGATGGTTTTTGCCCGATCGCTCGGTGATTTGGGCTGTTTCCTTGTGTGCATTGGTGTCGAAACACGGCCTCGGTTTGGTTAGTTTTGTGGCCGACGTGATCACGACTTGTCAGACGGTTTGAGCTTATTTCTGCTGATGCAATGAGCAAGGAAAGGTGGTGAATGAGCGATTGGTTCGTGTGTAAAAAGATCTGCAAAATGTAACATGCTGCCGGTGTAAGTTCGTTTTTTTGCCCCGGCATGGGGATATCCATTCAATCCACTGTGTAACTAAGAAAGGCTTCTTGTTTGTATTCACACTGTACTAGTTGAATGTCCGTGTGTTGTAACAGATCTCTAATAATTATTGACATGCCTACAATGTGAGTTTGATCTACCATGCTTTTGTGTTCTACATGCACTTTCTGGGTGAGCTATGTCAACATGTATCTACCCTACTCTATAATTCACCAAAATTTTCTTTACTAAATCCATCCCCTTAACCACCCCCACAGTCATGCCTAATCTAAGTCCACCCAGATTTGTGTACCAAAGTAATCCAACTTCATAGAAATGAATGACCTAGATCTCTCCTCAAGCCTTCTTCTCTTACTCATTGAAGATCCTAAGGTCAATATTATTTGGATCATGCACATCATTGAACATGCCTCGCGAAACGGTAAGCTGCCCAGGCCACCCCCCGCCCCCCGCGCGAATCCCGCGCCTCCCCACTTCTCTCCCGTTCTCCCCCGTATCCGCGTCTGCCCTAATTTCTCCGCGCCGCCTCCTCCCCTCCATCCTCCGCCTCGCCTCCTCCTCTCCTCATCCCTGCGCTCCGCCCCAAACCCTAGCCTCCCACCCAGATCGCCGCCTTCGTGCTCGCCTCGTCTCCGTGCTCTCGGATGGATCCCGCCGGATCGGGCGCTCCGCCGCCGCCCAAGGTGAGATGGATCCCGCCGGATCAGGCTCTTCGCCGCCGGATCCAGCCTCTCCGCCGCCGGATTCGGCGCTCTCCGCCGACTTCCGACCGCCTCCGTGGCCGCCACCCACTCCTCGCCGGATCCGCCGTCTCAGCGCCCGAGATCGCCGCGCCGCCGCCGAGGCCGCCGCGCGCGCGCTTCGCCGCTGGTTCGCCGTCTTCACCTTGGCCGGATCTCGCACCCCCCCAACCGCGCGCCGCTTCACCATCCGATTCGGCATCCTGGGAGCTTCCGGTTAGGGCAGCTTGGGCGGTGGCCATGGCGCTCGCTTTCGACGAGTTCGGGCGGCCCTTCATCATCCTCAGGGAGCAGGAGAACAAGACGCGGCTGCGGGGCCTCGACGCGCAGAAGGCCAACATCGCCGCCGGCAAGGCCGTCGCCCGATTCCTCCGCACCTCCCTCGGCCCCAAGGGCATGGATAAGATGCTCCAGTCCCCCGATCGGTAAATCTCCCCCTCTTTCTGATGATGAGATCTGGTTGGAGTTGAGGGAAAAAGCGTAAGAAAAATGCTTCAATGAATTGTTATTTGCTAACATCTTGTCTGACATGGTTTACGGGATCGTCCTATTCCTTCTTATTTGCTTCAATGAAAGCAAAGCAAGTATCCATCAGATGACAATTCTTTTTCAAATTTTTATTATTACATTTGTATTATTAGATCTGAGTATCATTCTTTTTTTAGTGTTTTTAATAATTCGTATGCCTAAAAATTGACAAGTTTAGTGCACTGTTAGGTTTACAGATAGTCAGATACTGATACAAATAATACCAGACACTGCTATATGGCTTTTGGTTGAAATAGTCTTGTAGCGATCGTTAACTTTTTCTAAAGAATTCAATTAAAGGAAAATGAAGAAAATGAAAAACACAGCTATATATCCATGGACGATTGCAAAGGAAAAGGAAAAAACTTTGCCTTGGCACGATAGCTTTGCCGGACATTCAAATTACCCACATTCTTCTTGCTACATGTACCAAAATACAGGATATGCACAAGTGGTTTAGCTAGGATGCTTGCAAACTACTTCTCAAACAAAGCAGAGCTATTTATTTTGTTTGATTTATTTCTATATGTATAATTCTCGCTCAAGCGCTATGTATTTCTAGCAATTCTGAGTCGTAGATATTTCATGTCTTCTTGTCTTATATCCGTAATGCAAGATATTTGTTACGAGCACTGCAATAACAATGCTGTACTAAAAGCACCTTAATATCAAACTTTTTGTGATCAACACCTTGATATTGGTTTATGTTGATGTCTATTATCTTCACAGATGACCATGTTTTCTTTGCTCAATAGAAAAGTAATATGATATCTTCATACTTGTCAATCATCTTATGTTTTAGTTATGATCAGGTTCTATTGCTTTTCAGAGAATTTAATTATGATGATATGCATCTTAATCTCAATGCTTTCTGTATGGTCGTTGCATTGCTCAAGTTCACATGATACAAGTTATTGAGTAATATTTGAGATCTTTGGGAAGGCCTTTCTTATCATTATGCTTGCAGATATCTCTTTGGGGTAAGTAAAGTTCTTTTGTTTCCTTACATAACATGTCCTTTTGGTTGTCTTGGTATAATTTGTTGAAAAACAAGGATACTGGCTTTTATGTTATTTTTATCTTTGGATATTTAGCGAAGTGTTATGGAAGAGCTAATAGTTCAATTAAGATGCAAGTGCCTACCACATCTTGTGCATGTATCAACATATAACCAAATTTCTAATCTATAGGTATTTACTCAGAAAGAAAAGGCTTTCCTTAATTAAACAAAGCTTACTGTTGCATGGTAGCACCTTGCATATCATGAACCTTGTTATTTACGATCTAGCTAGAAAAACTGAACTTGAATGTTAGTATGTCTTCTTTCATTTGAAGCAAGTTAGTCTGCAGAAGAATGCCCTATATGAACCGCATGAGTCATGGAACTCTGCATTGCGATGCTACTATTGGCCATGTCATCTGTCCCAATTACTATTTTACGGTACCATTCCGAGTCGAGTTGGCACACACTGGCGAAGTAGTTCTTGAGCACTATGGCCTTGAATTCAATCAAGCTGCAATTACCATCTTTGTTTGTGTGGTTCCAGTCATTATCGATGTATTTGTGAAGATATGGGTAGGTTTGGCTTGTGTCTTTGCACACTCCAGGTAGTGTAGCAAAGTTTATGTTTTCTTCCTCAACAAGACATTTTGATGATTAGGCAGCTGAAATCAGGATCGCTTGTGTATTTTGGGTGGCGTTGTCGAAACATTTCAGATTATTAATTGGAGAATTTAATTGATCTTTTGTGTAGGATTGATTCTATTTCAAAGGTTCAGCTCTTTTCATTCTTGAGGATATTACTTGCTTAAAATTTCCAAGGTTCACCTTATCATTGCGGCTTTCTAATCCACGTGTAATTTGTCTTGTTGATGGTGGTTGGGAACATGGAATTAGAAATGGTTGGTGGAATCATTGGATCGATCTGTCGCGTATTGATTGATTGCCTACACATGATAGGTAGTATTATTTGCTGCGCATATTGATTGCGTGCCTATAGGTAGTATTATTTGTAGGCGCATATTTATTGATTGCCTATACAAGATGGTAGTATGACTCATTGTGGTTAAATTCATCATTGGACATATCGAGATTATGCTCTCTTGTTTTGAGGATCTGGCATTTACTTTGGAATCGAAATTTTGTATACCTTAAGTAGTTGTTTGATCAATTCAATGTTGAAATGCTTGTTCAATTACCTTAGTGATCAATTCAATGATTGAAATAATGACATGCGGTCGCTTTGAATGATCGGCCTTGTGATGGTTGGCAACTCAAATCTCATAATTTGATTGGAGAAGTGTAAACTTTTTCCCCATAATATGGTTTGGGTGCGGTGTCTCTGTTCACCTTAGATGAGACCGCAGATAATTAATGGTTATCGCTTAATGCAGGAGTTTAAGGCACCTTTGGAACCATTACGGTTTGTCCCCAACATCCGATCTGGTAGTTTTCTTGATATTGGACCTAGGCGGTACATGGAAGATGAACATATCCGAATTGATGATCTTTACGGTCATCTTGGTTCATTTATTCTTTGTGCCCAGCGCCTAATGCCTTCTATGGGGTATGTATGAGCTACAACAGATGTTTATCATATCAGTAAATCTTCTGTAACACCAATTGAATGGACTATCTTCTTTGCTTTTAGGTTTTTGATGGCCATGGGGTTCGGATGCAACGACCTACATGAAAAGGCACGCTATAAGGCTGTTCTTTGAGGATTCGAATTCCCACAATCATCACAAGAAGATGAAGCATTTTCGAATCTGTTGAGAAATCAATCCGCAAAGCGTTCTTGAATGCAGACCTTGCTCTTGCGATGATTCGCCATCACCGATCTTCGGGAACCACAGCGCATGACTTTGATCTTTGGAAGGTAAGACGAACATGTCAAGCCTCCATGATGCAGATTCATAATTCACCATGGAGATATGCATGCTCATTTTTATTTTCTTATCTTGCGTGCGATTGTTGGTTGCAAATGTAGGGACTGCCGTGCGATCCTATGTAGGAAAGGCACACTGTGGAGATGTCTCGCGATCACGAGCCAACATATGATGCAGAGCGTCAAAGGGTTCCGAGTGCTGGGGATACATTGATGAAGATGGCTACCTCAACGAGTACTCCTCGTGACTCGGGCTTTAGGGGATTGGGACATAAAAATGCCTCAAGGTTTGCGGTCATAGTGCGTAGATTAGTAATTTTACCGTGATAAAATGTGCCATCATGAGTATTTCATAGTTCTTTACGGGTATATCGGTTGAGTTAGAAAACCTTATGATAAGTAGGGATAATCTCGCATATTACTCATGTCATCAAGCTGCCATTCACATGTGTTTTACTTGTTCAGTTGTTTGGCATCCCTGGTGTTGTGTTAACCTAAGTCCTGTTTGGTGTGGTGAATTCTAGCTATGGTTTCATTTGATGTTTATGTCATATAGGAAGACTCCCTAGCATTCGTGTAGTAAGGTCCAGTACAGGTGATTGTAGACGTGAATCTTAATGAATCTGATTGTTTGTTTTATTTTTTACAAATTTTATTTTATTTTGTATTTTACCGTAGCGTTAGCACGTGCACACTACTAGTAAAATTAATGGATTTTAGTATAACATATTGGTAGTTTTTGTAAGTGCGTTGTTGAAATTGGAAGGTAATTTACCTGTTGTTATGTATTCCAGTATCTTATTTCTTTTGGAACATGTTAATTTATTATAGATTGCAATAAAATGGAACATGTTAAATTTCTTTTAGACTTATTTATAATATCAATTATTAGAGATCCGTTGCAACGCACGGACATTCAGCTAGTATAGGAAAAACACAGGAATTCAAGACATAAGGAGGAGAAAACATGAGGTAAGACCCCATGTTTGTTTTTGTCCAAATTTCTTACGGAATAGCTCATTCCATCTGAATTTCAAGGAATTCTTAAGGGTCGTTCCTTTTGTTCCAAACGAACTCGTAGGAAATTTTCCTATGGGGTCCAAATAATCCAAAAACATTTGTTCCTCTCTTTCTTCCAAATGAGGCCATATTCCATGAGCTAAGGTAGGGCCTAGGGCTGTGCATTTTTCAACCGAACCGAAAAAACTGAACCGAACCGGTCAACTCGGTTTGACCGGTTTTTGGTATTTGGTTTGTATTTTAAATTTTGGGGTTTTTTGGCAATCGGTTTTTTCGGGAAAAACCGGCTTAAAACCGAACATACCGAAAAATGTTGCTATGGGCAAGGCCGGAATCAGCTGATGCGGGCAAGGCCGGCTCCTCGGCACCTCGCGGTGAGTGGTGAGCCCGCGCAGGGTCAGTCTGGTGACGGAGGAGGCTGGAGGAGCGGACGGCCTTGTACTTCTCCCGGTCGGCGAGGGTATGGCGGTTGTTGGGGCGAGAGGCCGAGGCTTTGGCGAGAAGCCGGACATCCCCGCTGTTGCCGCCGCCACCAATGCGAAGCCGTGAGGTCGAGGAGCAGCGATGAGTCGTTGAGGGACGGCGCCCCCGAGGCCGGCGCGGAGGAGGCCGGGGGAACCGGGGAGGGTAGTTGTAGAAGAGCGTGGTGTCGTACGACTCGTACGCGATTTTCTTGGACGCGTTGCGGCGGTCGAGCCGTCTGCGACGCTTGGACGAGCCGGATGACGACGACACGGGTTCCTGCCTTCCTGGGTGGGCAGGCCCATCGGCGGCCTCAGCTGATGCCATTTTTTCGGGGAGGGAGACGGCAAGCTTCGGGAACTTCTTTTTCTCGTTAGCTGCCAAGGCTCTTGGGGACTTGGGGTTTTTTGGTGGGTGAGGACACAGGTGGAGTGGAGACAGAGGGGAAGGAGATGGCGTTGTCGCATTGACTCGATACATGTTCCTGATGTTTCTTTCTTGGGTGTTGATAAACATCATCCGGATGTTTTCTTCTTAACTATCATCCAAATTTGTGACCATTAGATTAGAGATCCAATGGCCATGAATTCTCCCCCATCCCCTCCAAAAAAAATCTCCTCCTCCAAAAAAAATCTCCCCCTCCAAAAAAAGAGGTCGTTGGATCTCTAATTCAACGGTCTCAAATTTAGATGATTGTTAGCAAGAAAACATCCGGGTGATGCCTAGACACACCCTTCTTTCTTTCTTTCTTTCTTTCACCCCTCTTTCTTTCTTTCTTTTTTTCTTTAGCAGTTGCGCTTCGGCTTTGGTGCTTAGTCTCGCTAGTCGCTATATCGTTTGTAATTCGCGTCAACATTGGTAAATATGGTATTTACCGATACCGCACCGAAATAAATTGGGATTTACCGATACCGAACCATACTATAAAAATATCGTATATTACCGAACTACAAACACCGTATTTACCGTATATACCGAACCGATTAAACCGATTGCACAGTTGGCCTACAAGGAGGTTCCAAGCTTGGCACATTTCTCCTCAAAAGTGCTATAGCACATCCTACTACGTCTAAAGTGTAATCTACTATAGTTAAATGAAAGAAAAAAAAAATCCTTGCTCTCCCTTCTCTCGCTCCCAATCCCCTGACATGCGGGCCTTCTCTCCTTTTGGTGCCACTTATGTTCCACGTTAGAGTTGCTCTTAGGCCAGTCTCAGTGGGGGTTTTATGGAGTTTCATAGGCATTAAATACGCTGACATGGCACTGTATTGATGAAGAGAGAGATGATAAAAGTTTCATGGGAGTAGAGAGAGTTTCATGGGGATAAAACTCTTCTGCACTGTTTCCAAAATATAGGTGTGTTGGAAACTGGGACATGAAACATCCACTGAGACTGGCCTTATGGTATTGCTGTAGCAATTAATCTAAAGCGTTTACTTTGCACGCCAGTCTAGATCGGATGATTGGGAGCATGGCATTGTTGCCTTGACTTATTTTCTTTTCCAACGTTTTTGAGTAAGGGCATCTCCAATGGTTCTAGCTAGCAACTAACTAGAAGACTTTCACATCATTTATATAGTACACACTAAAAGCTAGCATTCTAAAGAACTATCTATAAGGATAGCTATTTGATGCTTACATGCACACACAGAAAATGACTATCATTTATAGAGGCTGCTTTGTTTTGCGTTATAGACTAGTGCTTAAGGAAGAGCTGGCTCGGTTTTTTTTGCATACTCTCTTTCCTCCACATATGATATATGCTGATGTGTACATACATATAGCTAGCTGACTCAGACCATTAGAGATGCCCTAATAGATATGTTCGCTCACATAGTCACATATGAACATGGACAATAGTGTACCATAACGCAAAATAAAGAGCGTGAGTTCTAGGCCCCCCCTCCCCCCCTATTTCCCCATTTTTTTTAGGTGCTTGTAATTGAGTTCTTATAAAAAAAACAGTGCAGCTTCATGATTTAGGCAACTTGGTTTGTCAGGAAGCATAGAAAGCACTGCTTGCAAGAGAAGGAAAGGACAATCAACACTACAAGATCCTGCATCAACATCGGCCCTGCGCGGCAGTGTACGTGGACAGCGACCGTCGGCGGCGTCCGTCAGTACGGGCACGGCGCGAGGCGCACGGCGATGGTCAGCCTTAACCGTCAGGACAGCAAGGCCATTGGAGATTTTAGGAGAAGCTGAACTCTCACTGGACCCAGCAACCATGAATCCTCTCCAGAAAGATGCAGGGCCTATATAGTCCAGTTTGTTTGTTGGTCATTATCAAATTCGTTATGTCTAATCAGGATTACCTCATACTCCATCCATGATTGCCACCCGCATTTTCTAGACAGGCACTGCAAGGTTTCATTTGCTCATGGAAGCTGACCCATTTGTGAACATCTGAGTTGGCAGTCGGTTCAGTTAATTTGCTGGCTTGTCAAGCATTGCTGAATAATGGTATATTGTGATTGTGCGCTAAACAATGCCACGTAGGTCCGGCCCTCACATGCCACCAACCTCTCCTTTTTCTCTTCCAGGTTGAAGCAGCAATTATAGTACTATGTTATGCAGTCCCTGCCAATCTGTCCAAATGGCACAGACAGCACATAATTGAGTATCCAGACTGAAGAATTGAATTATCACATTTGATGTGACAAGTGACAAGTATGAAATATCAAAAACTGATTCTCAAAAAGAAAAAAAAAATCAGAAACTGAATCTTAAAATAAAATCAGAAACTGAGCACCATATGTTAAGCAAATGGCACAAACAGATAGCAAGTAACCAGGTCATTGGACTACACTATAGAGAAGGTTTCAGCTAAGCAATGCCTTCCATGGTTCTCTCTTACATAAGCATCTTCCTTACATAAATATGACCCAAAGAAACCAACCAAAAAATCGCTATGGCGAACATATTAATCCAACAATGTACAGATGCTATCATGATCTCCATAGGTGCCTTCCATGGTTTCCGACGGGGCAGCAAATGAGCTGTTTGCAAGCTTGCAGCGTCCGGCTTCTTGATCAGGTGCAATAATTCAGAAGAAACACCATTTTCCTGACAGCTAGGCCTCTTGATTTCTCCACTTGAAAGGTTCTTCTTTTGGTGTATCTTTTGGTGTATCGTTTCCACTACTATCACCAGGTTCGCTTGCTGTTGTTTCTGCTAATTTGGCTTGACCTGGAGCTTTGCCACCTCGACGCTCCTGGCAATAAGAGTAACAAAACGGCATCCCTATAAGTATATGCAATTTTGAAAATGTTATTGCACTAATTTTTTTAAAATGGAATTTGAACTAATTATGAGAAATAAATTTCTTGGGAAGATCTTGGTAGGCAAAGGCATTTATTTACACATAATTTACAGGAATAACGATACTGCCCCACTTTTTACAGGAACAATGGTTCTGGCCCCATTCTTTTTAGCTTATGGCTTACCTTGAACAAATAAACGGGACGGTTTCTCCGCCGTCTTTTCAAAGTGGTTTATTGAGACAACCTTTTCGAATCAACTTATTAGCATTCGGTATATTCACATAAGTGCTCGCGTTATGGCCAAAAGCTATTAACCGCAGTCGAAAAGAACCCACCCGAATCTCAAATTGGGAAAGAAAATTCTGAAACCATATTCTGGGCTAACCAAGAAAAAGTATCAACAATTCAGCATATACCTTACAATGACCCAAAGGGAGTCTTCAGCAACAGGTAAAAAAATAAAAGGTATTGGTCTGATTCTAATAATCTAAAAGTAAACAATGAGTAGGGAACTCAAGGTATTCATCGTGATGTCCTTCTTGCTTCTGAATTAACAGGAAAAAATAATTAGGGGCAACAAAAGCATTGCAGAATGATGCATATTATTATTATTATCATCATCATCATCATCATCATCATCATCATCATCAACAAATGATGGGTACGGAAAAATAAAGACAAAAAAACCCTCATGCCATATTGACTTACATCTCTGTAGGGGAAATCATCAACTTCAAGCATGTGAATGACATGCCCAATCTTTGGCCTCTTACGAGCTTCAGGGTCTACACATCGCAGAGCCACAAGCAAAGCCTTCTTCAATGCCCTAGAAGTAGGCTTCTCAGTCATCTTTGGATCCAAAACCCCCTCAGAATTTCGGTTGCTGACCATTGTCTTCAGCCATTCAACAAGATTAACCTGAAAAGATTAATCTGCAGATTTCATAAATGCATTTGACGAGTGCTTAATTTAGCATTGGTTATAAGGAGGCACAGCCGTTACTAACCTCTCCAGGTGGCCTGTTGTAATCTACTGGTACCCGACCAGATATTATTTCCATAATAAAAATTCCAAAACTATATACATCACTAGTTTCATTCAACATGCCAGTGCCTGCATACTCCGGAGCAACATACCTGCAAATAACAAGAGATACATAAGCAACCATGTTCACGTTTACCTTTTATGATTCTGATATTATACGTAGTGTACAAACCCAAATGTCCCCATAACCCTGGTTGTGACGTAACTCCTCTCTGAGCCCAAAAGCTTTGCTAGACCAAAATCAGAAAGCTTAGCGTTCCAATGCTTGTCAAGGAGGATATTGCTCGACTTGACATCACGGTGAACCACCTTTGGCTCAAGTCCCTCATGCAAATACATTAAGCTGCACAATTAGGTAACTTAGTGTAAGTAGAGTGTGATAAAAATATTTTATAGCCTACAGTAATAAGCTGAAACATACACACCCTTTTGCAGTTCCCAGAATGATCTTCATTCTCATATCCCATGTAAGAGGGCTCACAGGACCAACATCACCATGAAGCCATTGCTCCAAGTTTCCATTATTGACATACTCATACACAAGCATCCTGAAAAGGATTCATAGACAGCAATTTTATATTACAAGCTCCTCAGTTCTAGAACTCCACAATCTGAGTTACAACTAATGTTCATACAAGGAGGTACCTTTGGTTACCCTCAGCACAGTATCCCAGCAGCCGCACCAGGTTCTTGTGCCGCACCCGTCCAATCGCTTCCACCTCAACTTTGAATTCCCTCTCTGCTTGGCCCCTAACAAATCAAGCATCAAATTTTACTAAATTCAGCAACACAAAAACCACCACGTTACACCAACATCACACGTTTCAGTCTCTAAAATGGCAACTTTCATACTAAGCATGCTAACCAAAAGAAAATGTTCAACTTGGATAGCGACCTGGTCATTCTTTTTTATCAAGTTCTTGCACAATGTCACCATCCGAATTGTCAACATCTGCATTCAGTAGTGCCGATGCACTCGCTGAAGTATACATCTTACTTAGACTTCAAACCAACACATTCTAAAATTAGACGCAATTCAACATAAGCTTCTAAATTTGGCTATACTTCAGTTCATGGGAAGCATTATTACCTATTATTCAGCAAGTTCTTGACGGCGACCTGCGTGCCGTCCTCGAGCACGCCGTGGTACACGATGCCGTAGCCACCCTCGCCGATCACCTTTTCGTCGGCGAACATTGCCGTTGCGGCCTCCAGCTCCTTGAGGGTGTACCAGTGGCCCCACCCCAGGTGCGACACCTCGGGCACGCCCGGCTCCCCGCCGCCTCGGCTCTCGCCGCTGCCGCCGCGCGACGACGGGCCCCCGCTCCGCTGGTGGTGGAGCGGCGGCTGCTCCGGGAACGTGATGCGGTGCTCCTTGCCGGTCTCAATCTGGATGGAGTCCGGCGGCGGCGCCTGAAGCACCTGCGCGAGCGGCGCCCTGGGCACGGCAGCGGGTGCCGCGGCCGCGCGGGAGGGCACTTCTTGGATGTCCTTGGGCGGCTTGGCTGGGTGCTTCGGGTGGGCATTGGGCGCGACGGTGGTGAGGTGGAGGACGGGGGTCGCCGGGACGCGGCGGCGGCGGCGGCGGGAGGCGAGGAGGCACAGCAGGGAGAGGAGGACGAGGAGGAGAACGAAGGCGGCTCCGACGCCGATGCCGACGAGCTCCCACAGGTGGAGCCCGAACACCACCGTGCTCTGCGACAGCTCCGAGTCCGACATGGGAGGGTGGCGCTAAGCTTCTTGGCTCAACCAGAAACAGTGGATCTCCGCAACAACACCGACGTTCTGAGCAGAATCCGGTGCTAAAGGTTGGATTTTGAGGAGAACAAACCGCTAAAGATTGGGTTTCTGAAGGGAATTGGATGCAGGAAGGCTGGATTTTTTTTGCAGGGAATAAAAAATGGCAATGAAGGTGGCTAACATTGGATTTTTCATAGGATGCAGTGGGAAAGGCTGGACTTTGGGGAAGATGAGGGGATTTAGGACAGGATGGAGTGATGAAAAGGGGGATTTTGGGGGCTGATTGGGCCCGAAAGATTGGATTTGGGAAAAGGGTGGGGGTAAAGATTGGATGATTATAATTTGGGGGTGAGAGGTGAGGAGGGGTGGTTAATTTAGTGTTGATAAAAGCTTGGATTTTGGTGGGGAGGAGGGTGGTGTGGGTGGTTAGTGGTGATCTTTAGAGGAACAACAATTCAAGAAATGTAGATGGAAGGAAGGAAGCAATTAGTGGTAGTAGTACAACCAAAAGTGATTGTTGAGACGAGTGTGTAGTGCGTACTATGTAGTGATGAGTGAGGAAGAGTAGAGGACTGGATTGCAGGACTACTGGCAATGATGGAAGGGTGTAGGGCATGTTGTTTGGATATTTTGGAGTGGGTTTTGGTATTTTAGATGTAGAAATATATAGGCTAGTTTTCTTAAGTTATTTTTGGAAGTTGTTTATTTAAATGGCTCCTCGTGTCTACTGGTGTGTTATTTATATCAGCGTCTTAGTTGTCTATTATTATTTTGAAAAGCATAGTCTAAAAATCATCGATCGGAGTTCTAAAGAGACCGAGACGTATAGGGCCTGTTTGGTTGCTGTGTCACTCATGCACTCAGATGCGCGTGGCGGCCGAGGAGGAAGCTCCTCACCAGCGTCTGAGCTCACTGCTCTCGATTACATTTTGCATGCACTCGTGCAGTCTCTCACCCCGATGTAGCCAACCAAACACCATCTCCCTGCATGAGTGGATGCGAGCTACCCTGATACAGGCAACCAAACAGACCCATAGCTGCTTTGCATGCATGGTGAATGGAGAAAGAGAAGTTAAGACCCAATAAATAAATAAACAAATCAAGTTTGAAGAAAAGCATGGAGATTAAGAAAAATGAATTTTTTTAGGTGGAGTACAGTACAGCGAGGGGCCAGAGGGCGGAGGGCAGACCTGGAGGGCTGCTGGGTGGGAGCTGTCCTCAACTATGAAAGAGCACGTTGTATTATTGCTATTTTTCAGCGCCTTGCTAGTTGCTACGGCTCCCCGTGCTTGGGTACTCTTTTTTTCGCTTACGTGGCTAGGAGTTTTATAGAAAGTCTACAGGAATTTTATAGGAAGTAATATAATTTTCATAGATTTTTTGTGGAATTTTCACGTTCCAAACTGGGCTGTAGCATTGACATATCTACCAACAGACAAATGTGGCTATGTAATCATTGCAAACTCTAAGCTGGACTATAGATAAATTTTGTATCATAAATAATCTTAAGCAAACCATGTCAACATTCTCTAAAATTTGTCATATATATAATTATTACTTTAATATTTTTTATCTTTACTCTCTAAATCTCCTATTATAAAAGAGAGCGTATCCGTTCCATCTCCCACCTTTGATCTTTTCTTACATACGTCGACACTTGGCCCGTGTTGTCATAACATTGCACGTCTTATTCATCTACACTTATCAACCTATAAAAATGTAAAATTATCTTAGGTTGTTCCATATCCAACATCTACTCCACAAACATTTTATAACACAAAGATTATCACTACCTATAACAAAATCTCTTTCCTTCCTCTACAAAAATTATTTAGTACGAGCGTATGACTTTGACATTGTAGTACCAAAGTGCTAGAATTTAGTACCATGACAATGTACCAGAGACAGTGTGAGTTACTAGCTATCAAATAAAAATAGGACAACAGGGTGGCGTGTGGGGGTCCTCTCGAGTAGCTGCGCTGTAGTAGTTCGTACATTTCGCCCCATGCCCGTACCGTACATGGTTGGAGTGCAGCTGCCAGTGCAACACCATCGTTTCAGTTGCAAATCGCCACACCTCACCCATGTGATCGTCGTCGTCCTCCTCCTCGCAGCAAAACTCTGCAAAATGCGATGTGCAGATCCAGCACATTCTATATTCGCTGGAACAAAAGTTTGCCGCAGATGTCTCTATGAAGAATTGTTTTCGCTGTTACTACTGCAGATCCAGCGCCGCCCTCCTCCCGGGCTCTCGGTGACCCGACCTGCTCCCCTCCCGACTCCCTCCCTGCGTGGCTACACTCGTGCGCCGCCCCCCTCTAGGCGTCGACGGCGGCGGCAGCTTCGACATCGGCCAAGGACTCCTAGGGCAAGCACAAGATGAAGCTATAAAGGTACTACCACAACACTTGTACTTAGCCCTAGATGGTTAGATCAGATTCAGAAGTTCAGATTGATTTTTACTGGTGATCTGTGGGAAATATTGTTGTATTTACTGTGATGCTGCTGCTGCACTATCTTGCATCAATTAGATGTGCAAAGTCACCTTGCTTGATATCTCCATGTGTTCTGAAATCATTGCATGTGCTGATTTGCGCATAAGAGGCTTAAATAACATCAAAATGTGCTTGAAAATGAAATGGTCGTGTCAATTCTAAAAGAACAAAATCAAAATAGAAACTGATCATGACCAACATCAGTGAGTCTCAATGTCTCATGCCTACTGTCACTAAGAAAAAGGAGTATTGAGTACTGTTGCTGCCCTCCCCAGCCACCAAACCATGGCCCATCCTAATGTAGCCAAAATTGGACATGTTACAGGTCAGGTCACACAAGTTGACAAAAGAAACTAAAGAATGCCTAATGTTTGAGCAGATAATGCTGGCAAAAGAATATGTACAGCAGTATATCGTTAAAGTTAACTTGCCTAGTTCCTTTATAATATAGAAGATGGATCCCTTGCCTTCATGTCCAATGAGGTGACTGAGGTAACGGCAAGGACCTTCTTTGTAAAAGTGGATGTTAGGTGTAACCGGCCATGATGTTCTTATATTAGATAGTCACCTTCTGCTATTGGAATTGCTTTGACAAGGAGCTACATGACAGGAAAGTATGGTAAATTTTATATCATTTGTCATTGCACTACAACACATGTGCCCTTTTGTGACATTTCATTTCTGTCACTAAACCTTAAATTTATGTCATATTACAAAATCTGTGACGCAGGTGTGACGTAAAATCGAACGTCACCTATCATGCGTCTCTAACCATGTTCAGTGACATCTACGTATTTTGCGTCATAAACCTATGACGTTGTAGTTTATGTCACAAAGATTTATGACGTTCTTTTTTCATCATATATACCTAGACCGTGCCACGCAGGCAGATGATGTGGTGCTGACTTGGCATCTCTTGTAAACGTCATAAACTGAATTTTAGCCTGTTAAAGCCCATGTAGCAGTCAGGCTTATAATGGGCTAAGCCCATTATTGAGCCTTATTTTTTGGTCCAGCCCATTTGAGTATTTATGATTTTTTAGCCCAATCTTTTTTCCCTCTAAAATTTTAAACACAGCCCACACCACTTTTCTTGGGCCAGCCCACGAACTTTTCTAAAGCCAACCCACGCCACTTTTCTAAGCAGCCCACAACAGATTTTATTATTTATTATAGGATAACCCACACAATTTCAGATTACAGCCCACAGTGCAGCCCAAACAATTTCAGATTACAGCCCAAACAATTTCAGATTACAGCCCACAGTGCAGCCCAAACAGTACAGATTACAACCCACATATTGCAACCCAAACAATGCATATTACAGCCCAAACAATGCACATTATAGCCCAAATAATGGCATATTACAGTTTCCACAAATAAGCCACACAACATATCATAATGACCAATTTCCCAAGTCTTACATCATGTTCCTTACATTCATCAGCAACAGCAAACTAAGATAAACATAAGTGACCATAGTGTCCACAGATTCAGACCAACATAAGTGACCAAGTCACTGTTTTCATGTGCACCAAAATATCATGCCAATCACCAAAAGCACACACTCAAAGACAAGTGCGTGTCCACATCAAAATGAGAAGCAAATCTGACCATCTCATCAAGGTTCAAAACTTACTGCTGCAAATGTTGCATTGGCACCACTCAAACGACGGAGTAGGTCATGAATCTCCTGTCCTTGCTTCTTTAGATTTTCAGTCTCTACTTCCTGTTTCTTCCTTGCATCCTTCTCATCTTCTATTTGCTTCTTCAGGTCACCCAACTCAACTCGAAGGTCTGCTGATTGTTCTTTCTCAGCATGTAGTTGGCTCTCAAGCTCCTGTACACGCTTAGCAAATTCAACATCTTTGGCGCTTCTCTTTGGTGCTGCAGACATGACACCAACATTTTGAAGGAACTTTGACTTTGGAAGGACTTCAACTACGACTTGGGTAGGAGTCTTTGCAACTTGCCCTTCTGTGGTGGTTCAAAGAATGATGGCCTCCATTTGGGCCTAGCAACAACAACAAAGTAATTCAGGTTACTTGGTTCCCAACGGTTGTTCAAAAGTACAAAAGAAAGGAACATGTACTCACAATAGCATTCTTTGCATTCTCACTATAACTTTGTCTTAGTCTTTGCGGTGGGTGTCCTTGAAAAGATCAATCGTAGTTGGCGGTGCATCCTTATATTTAGTTTGCTTCAAATTACATGCAATGACTAAAACTCAAAAGGATGAACGATGGGTGAACGTCTAAAGATATTTAGTAGATTGAAATAACAAAATGCTGAAAGTTGACAAGTGGATTTCTTGGACAGCATAGATAGGGAAAACGTTTATCAAAGTTAAACCTTAATATTTTGTTACCAATGATCCGCATTATTTTAGAATTGCACACATGCAAGCAGTGAGTGAAAAGATAAACTGAAAAACCATGGAGTGGAAATGACATGAAGCACACGACTTGCCTAGATCCCATAGTTACTTTCCTAGTTTTGCTTTATCCTTGGACCCTAAAAGTTAACTAGCCGTGCTTTGAGGGAGAGATCCCACTGCCTGTAACAATTATACAAGTTCCCAGCTACAGGAGTGCTATTGTTTGTTTTCATGCATTGTAACGACGGGTGTTACTGACCTGATCTGGAAATAGTAACTTAGTTGCACAAAAGAAAATTATCAAATTTATGTGAATCATGTGGTTGATCCTTATTCCTTCAAACTTATGAAGTCAGCAAAGAATTAGCTAGCTAATTTAATTATTGTTTCATATCATTGTATCCATGTCACTGAGGGGGGTTTAAATAACCTATACTTGTTATTGGTAGTCGGTCTCTGATTACATACAAAGAAAAATGGACAATAGCATAGCACTATACTAATAGTTGCACAGATTACATACAAAGCATCATGCAAAAGAAAAATGGAAGTGACAATAGCACTACACTAATAATCTACAACGTAAACATGTGCACTACCACATGGCTATGGACATTGAATATGTATCTTACCACGACATGGCAATGGGCAATAAAGCACCGAGATCCCGTATTCTGCTGGTACTGAACTTGCTCACGACTACCTTTGTTTTTAAGACACTTATCCTACAAATAGGCAACCATTAGTGAGACAGGTAGTTCATTTTCTTGTACACAACATTTGTGAGACAAATTTAGGAAGAGTACCTTGTGCTTTGGGTTAGACCACATGTCCACAAGTTCTTTCCATTGCATGTCACTCATAGTGGTCAGTGGCGAAGTTGTTCTCACTTGGAATTCAAACTACAGACATTGCATACCAGAAACAAAAGCACATGCAACAGACCATTTTCCTTACTCCCTAGACTCATACAGTAAATGCTAAGCTAGCGATTCATAAACTGGTGTCTAAGAATATATGTATTAGGTCACATGAGAGGAAAATGATTGTTGGAGAAAACAGGATACAAGTCTAACCCAACTGCCCACTTTCCTTCAATCTATGTAGCAGGAAACATTCAAAAAACTGAAGCAGCTTGGACATCGTCAAGCCAAGCAAACCCCTGCAAGAGCTCTTGAAAAAAATGGTCCCTGCAATCCGGCATTCCACCCCCCCAGATTCTAGCATCTTCAAATCCACCTCTTCTATCCTAACACATTTCACTAACATGATTCAAGAAGCCGCATACCGCATTTCCCCAGCCAAAGCATACAGGCACTGGCTGGCAAGGGGCTAAATTTTTGACTGAACACATAAACGTCTCACACATACAGATCACACAAAAGCACATAAACTGCTTGCCAGGCCACCACGGCTAAACTTCTGACTAATCAAGAGATCCCCACCACATGGATTGCAAAGTAAGAGGGACCAGTGCACGTGTATTACCCATGGTTGTGGGAGGTTGAGATCCGGTTCCTCGCCTCCGACCAGACCCATCTTGATGCAGACTTCGTTGGCGGACGAGGAAGGAAGGGGGCGTCGTCGGTTCCTCGTCGGGGGAGGAAGGCTCGCCGGGGAGATGGGTGGAGGGCCGTCGGGGGAGAAGGACGAAGGGCGGTCGGGGGAGAAGTGCGGACGGCGTCGCGGTTCCTCGTCGGGGGAGGAAGGCTCGCCTGGGAGATGGGCCGAGGGCCGTCGGGGCAGAAGGACAGAGGGCGGTCGGGAGAGAAGGGCGGAGGGCGTCGGGGGAGAAGGGCGGAGGGCGTCGGGGGAGAAGGGCGGAGGGCGGCGGCGGAGGGCGGCAGGTGAGGGCGGCGGCGAAGGCTTCTCCAGGCTCCAGCCGAGGCGGGCCGTGAAGACGTGAAGTGGCGGCGGCGGCGTCTGAGGAGGAATGGATTGGATTGCTTAGGGTTTGGGGGAGCAGTGACCTGAATAGCTGGGGGTCAAAGTAATTTACCGTAGTATCCTCCGTCTGGATAAGACTGTTGTGGAACATGTTTGGATAAAAAAGACATTTACGCCCCAAAATTTTGGTGTCCGCGGGAGAGGACGCGCCATACAGTCTGGGTGATTTTTTTTTTGCCGCCCACACGCCCTTTTTTATATTAGGCCATTAAATCTTTATCAATCTGAAGCATTTTGTTTGTGTCTTCGTACATTACACTTAAACCCCTTTAAACAGTTTTTTCTTCACAAAAATGCCCTTCAAACCTTACATAGATCATATCTTTGAATCATTAATAATGACTCTTTGCACTCACGGTTGTGTCATTTAGATAAGAGTAGTAGACTATACTATCTATGATCATGTGTGCAACTAAATGTTCAATTGTGTAAGCATGTAAGAAATGTGTATTGTAGAGATTATTTACACATATATCTCATACGTTTAGTGGTCATGTATACGCAGTCGTCAATAGATCATGATTAGTTAATTTGCAGGGTGCACTGCTTCTCTGTACAAACTCTATGGACCCAGGGCCGGCCCTGAGGGGGGCGAGAGGGGCAGCCAGGGCCATTTTGAATGCCAACAGGGACTACAATTTTTTAAAAAAACAAAAAAATATTTTATGATGCAAAAACTTTGTCATAGATTTATGACATTTGCAAATTGGCTCATATGACGCAGCAAAAAATGTCACAGGTTGGAGTTGGACTTCAATTATGACGTCTTTTATGACGTTAATTTTTTTGGTGTCACTATGCCGAAATGTCTCTTAGAAAGCATCATAAACCGGATGATTTAGTGACGGTTTGACCTATTGTCATACCATAGACGTCATAAAAGGCTATGCGTGTTGTAGTGTTGCTTATATTTACTTTTTGTGACAAATAAAAACTATCAAGAGTGGATAGCCTTTTTACAGAATAGGTGCCATTCTTGGGTATATGGAATAGTTTTAAGCTCAACGCCACATTTGTAGGAGTATATGCTAAAGTAGTAGTTTACCTATAAATTAATTTGCCGTCTGTAATTATTGATTCATGTCAAGCTATGAAAGCATATAATAGCCGATTTCTTATTGTTGGATGTTACTGTTGGTTTAGCAATGATGATTGATGTCTTACCTTAAATTATTCTCTGTAGGAATTATTAGTGAATATAAAATGAAGCAGACCAAGACTTTTGTATTTATAATGTAAACAACTATCTCATGCTAGTGGTAGGTTAGCTTCTTATAAATGTGAACCTCATGTGCTTTGTATTTATTCATATACCTGTTTGATTTACTCTCATATGTTGTCTTTGTAGGTTCTGGTTCATATCCAATTATTAATGAAGAAATGGTGGGATAGGATACAAAGCAAATCTTTGTTATTTAAATACTCAAATTTTATCTCAACTATGATACATTGTTTATGTTTTACCATGTTTTCCTTATTATTTCGAATTGCGGACAGTAGGGCTACCTAGAATTAATTAAGAGGAAGAAAAGTTAATTACAAAGGGGTTCCGCCAAGGAGCGAGATGCTGCCACAAGGCGACTACAATGAAGGAGAAAGGGGGATTACAGAGGTAGCGGTAACTCCACCAGCTTCTTGGCTCCCACTAGGACCCAAGTCCCCGCCTCCTCTTTGACGCGTGCAATAAGAGACTCCGACGTGGACTTTGTCGATCGGAAGATCCATGCATTTCATTCACACCATATTTCCCAAGTTACCAGCATTATGAGGGTTGCGACCGCTTTCCTAGGAGCTCCAGGCGAAAGGATTATCAACTCCCACCATTGTCGGATCGAGGAGGTGGTTCGCCATAAGGTTGGATTCAAGGAACTACAAGTACTCCAACGCGCGATAGCCGTCCAGATTCGAGAGGACTAGCGACATTCTGCTAGTAAGTGGATCACCGTTTCTAAGGCCCGTTTGCAAAGGGGGCAAGTATGTTGGTTCGGCCATCCTCGCTTGGAAAAGCGGCCGTTGTCCAAATCCTATTTTGAATCACTAACCATGTAAAGACCTTGCATTTTATGGGGCCCAAGTCTTCCAAATTAGACTGTTCATGGTTGTTCACATTGAGCCTAAGAATTGAGCTTTGTAAGTAGAGGAGGTGATGTAAACCCCGTTTGAGGTGAACCTCCAAACGATGGTGTCCTCTTGGTCATCCTGAAGGTCGTCATGGATGTCATGCCCCAAATGGTAACCAACTCTTGGATGTGCTAAACATTTTTGACATTAGAGAAGTCTAGATCCTGAAGCCATTTGTTTTGGGTAAGGCCCTCGTGCAGTGTGTGGTTCTTTCTTCTGGAGGCGTTGTAAGTGGCCGGTGCAAGGTCTCATAGTCAGTTTCCCTGTGCCAAGGCAAAGTTCCAGAAGGACACCTTCTTCCCATTGCCGATGACAATGGTGGTAGCCATGGAAAAGATCTCCTGGTCTTGCTCATCGCGTGGAGTCCCTATCCCTTGCCATGGCTTGGCTTTGGCTATCCATTCATGCCATAGCCATCTTAGTCTCAGTGTCCGGGTGAATCAGTCAAGGTCGAGGAGGCCAAGCTCGCCCAAGCTGGTGGGTCTACAGACTTTCTCCTAGTTTACCTTACTCTTCTTGCTAGAGAGATGTTCTGATCCTGCCCACAAAACCTTTGTGCTCGCCTGTTTAAGGATTGGAGCACACTTTTTGGTGCCTTGATGGTTGTGAGGAGATAGGTGGATTGGGCCGTTAAGATAGATTTTGTCAATGTTTCCCTGCCTGCAAGAGTTAGGAGTTTCCCACGCCAACCAGCTAGTCAACTGGCGTGCTTGTCCTCTAGCATCTAGAAGTTCACTTGGTGGAGTTTTTTGATCGCAAGCGATAGTCCTAGGTATTTCAGGGGGGAAGGATGCATGCTTTACTGGTAGGTCTTGTAGTATGGATTCTAGGTTGATATATTGACATCTTATTGGTGCCACTTGGCTCTTTTCCAGATTTGTCTGCGGCTGTTGTGTTACCGAATGACTGTAGTATTGCAATCAGGTTGCGAATGTCCTCCTGATGTAGTTATAGGAAGATTGCTGCATTATCTGCAAATAGGAGGTTCTGATTGTGGTCGTGCGGCCATCTAGAGGGTGCAATAGACTGATGTCCATTGCAATATTGAGAATTCTTTGTAGGGGGTCTATTGCAATGATGAAGAGGAATGGAGATAATGGGTCTCCCTGTCAAAGTCCTCTGCGATGCTAAATTTTCCCTGGGACCCCATTTAGAAGAACTGTGGAGCTAGCAGTAGGAAGCAGACTCGCCACCTAGTCTCTCCATTTGAGTGGGAATCCACGTTTTTCAAGCAAGTCAAGTAGGCAGTCCTAGCGGACGGAGTCAAAAGCCTTTACTATGTTAAGAAATTGTCCTGAATGCATCTACGTTTAATGAAGGCGCTTTGGCTTGGGGAGACCAACTAGTGCATGAAAGGTGCTAGACGCAAGGCTAAATTTTTTGCAATGATTTTGGCAAAGCTATGTATGAGGCCGATCGGTTGTAGTTCGCCACGGCCTGAGCCCCATCCTTTTTGGGTAACCGCACCAGGTTAGCCATGTTGAGAGAGGTAGGTTGTTTGTTCGCAAATCAAAGAAGCCTTGTGGCGTGACCATGAGATCATTTTTTAAAATATCCTAGCATGCCTGGTAGAAGTTGCTGTTGAAACCATTAGGTCCTGGTGCTTCATCTTGCGGTTGTTAGCGGTGTGGACCTCTTCAAAAGTGAGGGGCCGAATCAAGGCGTGAAGGTCCATCTGTGGCAGTTGTAGGGTGTCCCAATTGAAAGTGGTGGTTGCCACGGAGGTGTGTCCGAGGGTGCGGAGGAAGTGTTGGAAAAGCACTTCTGCCTTGTTAGCATGGGTAATTGCCTAGCCTTGGTTTGTGGAGAATTGTTGGATAAAATTCTTTTGCCTGTGCGAGTTTATTTGAATATGGAAAACCTTGTGTTCGCATCACCCTCTCTAAGCCAGTTGATATGCAACGCTTGTTTTTCCTGGATCTTTCGACCACCACAAGTCCCAGGATAAGTGCCTTTAGGCGTGTTCTAAGTTGGAGCGCTTTTGCTGAGAGCAAATGGCTTTGTTGTGCTGTCTTGAGGCCTTGGACCTCCCATGGTGGCCAACTTGGTGTGTGGATGATCTCCACCGGCCTACCTCCTCGGTGCGTTGTTTGTGGTGGTCGTCATCATCTCTGTCATCCTTTTTGTTGCGGTAATGCTCTTCCCCTCAGTAAGGGTCCTACCTTCCCATCCTGCCATGACGGGAGGTGCTAGTGGCACCCCCTTCCAGCCGGCCCACTTCATTGTTGCGGTGGTGACTGTGGCGGTCTTCTATTTGGCCAGACATTCCGTTGATGACTCCCAAGCACCAGGTTAGACCGTAGTTAGCGGGTTTGAAAGGCACAAATGTCTTTGTGCCAATGTCAGCTTCAGGCGGCGCTACGGGGATGTCCTCAATGAAATTGAGGTGTAGAATTACTCTGTAGGTGAGCCCTTTCTTGCAGTGGTTTGGCTTTGTTGTGGTTCCGTGACGGCCTATCGACAAACCATATGGAGAGTTGTTAGTGAACATTATCCATGTTACCTTGGGAATTGTGCTTGGATTCGCTTTCCACGCCCAAAAGTCGAGTGTTCGGGCATCTTCTTGTTGTAGTGATGTTTCGTCGACTCGGTCGAGCAAGCATTTGTTATCAATGACTTGGCTAGCCACCTCTTCATTCCAAGCATGTAAGGGGATGCCCTCCAAGCAGAGCCTCACATGGAACCTCAGGGCAGCACCCAAAGCATGTCGTAGCGGTCTCCATGGTTGCATGTGGAACTCCAGATCATGGAAGGTGAACTTCTAGAGACCGGTCACTTCATTGTGATGGTTCCTATGTTCGCAGTTGACTAGGAAATTCTTAAGGTAGTGGTGGTGCACCGAGAAGTCTTCAGGACGTAAGTTCAACCTTCTTCTGACAGCCTCTACAACAATTCGAAGCTCTGCCTCAGGCCTGGTTCTGCCGAGCTAGAGGATAGTGGAGTACTCCTCACACCGCTGGAGTTCCCTTTAGAGCTCCCTTGAGGAGGGGATGATGCAAGCATCCTCCACCGCCCGAGTAGCCAGGTCACCGAGGTTGTGGCTAGTCATTGTTGAGGTAGTTGGGAAGAGTGAGCTTCAAACTAGATGGGAGTTGATGAAGACCAGAGGGGAAGCCGGGCTCTAATGTTGGGTTGTTGTGGTCGAGGGTGCGAGGGTGGCTCAGGGGGTAGTTGTTGGCAGGGGTGGCCGCGGGGCTGGGCGATGGCATTGGCGAGCTTTATGGCCGAAGCACAAACATTGAAAGCATTTGGTGGGGTCTTGAAGGGTTTGAGCTTTGTGGTCGCGACTAAGTCAGTTAAAGCATTGGCCCTTAGTGCACTGAAGGAAGAAGTGATAGCCTTGTGAGGCAGCATTGGAGGGTTGGTTCTTGTGAGAAGAGTTGGCTTGCAATAGCACTGGGCGTCTCTGGGCGTTGCGCCACCAGTATCTTGGCCTCATCGTTTGCCATTGATTCCGGTTGTTGTCGGTTGAATGCTCACTGCTAGGAACTGCGGACATGGACTTCCCTCGGGAAGGGGCGGCTTAGGAAGTTGGGGCCATTGCTGACTTGAGGATTTTGCATCTGGTTGTAGCGGAGAGGAGCAACCACGATTGGATTGAGGCGACGTAAGGAGTGAAGGCACGCCGAAGGATTGACTAGGATTCATGGAGTCTCATCTTGAATGCAGTAGCTCAGCGGAGCAGGCAGCTGCGGGGGTAGGGTGGATGGTGGTTGGGAGTTAAGATGGCCTGCTAGAGGAGGTGGAGGCTGCTCTTTGGGAATTTTGCAGGCTGAGAGATTTCCAAGAGAGGCAGGGATTCCTTGGTTGGCGATGAGGACTCCTTGGATGGCAGTTATGGGCTTGGTTGCCAAGTTGAGGGAGCTGGTAAGTGGTAGCGGCGGAGCCGATAGTGGAGAAAGAGGCGGGGGTGACAGTGGCGGAAATGGAGCCATGGTGGGGTGGATCTAAGGTGGGGCTTTTTTAGATCTGGCTTAGAGGAGAGGGGGTGGAGGGGAGGATCTGGGGGTGGAGAAACTGGATCTGGTGGAGATCAGACGGGAGAGTGGCCGGCGACGGGGCAGAAGAAGTGGCGCTCAGTCGGTCATGAGAGCTAGTCGACCTGGCGTCACTCCTTAGGGTAGCTTCCTAGTGCAACTTACGTATGTTTGATGACAGTGCTTGTTTTCCTTATTATATTTTATGTTTTAGCATTGAACTTAAATTTCATATCAATGATGTATTTGTGATGTAATTTTGTTATACCATGGTATGGATATAAATTAGCATTAGTTCTAAATTATTAGAGTTTAGTTGGAGACATTGCTAAATTCGGATTCCATCACTGGTTTAGTGTGCTGTGTTAATGCGACGGTAGCTGGGAAGTACATCACCCATCTTTTCTGATTGCGTTGTTGACTGCCTTGTTTGGATCCATACCCCCATAGTCCATGCATAAAAACAACGGAGAACAGCGAAAGATCAAAGAGCCGACACATTGCCCACCGGCACTTCATTGTCATCTCAAGTTTCAGCCTCCAAGTTTACCGATGCGGTTTTTTTGACTGAGACATATGATTTATGGCTGTAATTTTTTAATTCTATTTTGTTCATGAGAGATAGTACGGGCGATTTTGGTCAGTTCAACTGAAATCGGTACAGTTTGTATCACAATTTACTTGTAGACCCTATCTTAAAAAACGCACCGTTTAATGATAAATTACTATAGAAATAGAAACCAAAGTCTAAGTATAAACCCAAAAGAACTTAGCCATAGTGCCTGGGTTTTTCAATCAATCGCCTGTGAGTGTGTTTGCTGCATAGGACAAAAACGGCAGGATCTCGATATTTTGCTGATCATTTTATTCTTCTGATGTTTATTGTTTAATTCCATAACGGTGTATAGTATCCCACCAACAAAGGGATGTATAACCAGGTAAGTTGATCAGTTGATCTGCCTCTATACCGATAATCAGTTTGTACAAATGAAAATTGGGGGGGAGCAAAATCCTAAGAGATGGGGCCATGAGCTGATGGATAATCAATCATGTTGTACAACAGAGCTCTAATTTTCTTTAATGTATTGCTATGCTTCCAAGAATGCGATCTGAATCCAGCCATCTACTGTAATTCATCTACTGGCGCCTCATTCAGCCATAGGGCATGAATGAAATCATACAGCTTCGCGCTCGCACTCACCTGCTCAAAGTGAAAGAAGATTGTAAGGTTATGAACGTGTGACACGGCAAGGAAAGGCAATTGAAGGAAGAAAGAAGAAACAAACCTGTAAGGTGTGGGATTTAGCCGCCGGATGTGATCTGGCCGCAGTTTTTCAAGCTGGTGCATGCAGCGGCTTCTGATCTCCACAGAGGGCAGCTCTACTCTAGGTTTATCTGCAGAGAACACAGATATACATATGTAACTTTTTTGAAAAATAGATATACATATGTAATTGATGTTTAACAAGAAAAACAATAAGTCCACAATGTAACGGGGTTTACTTGTTTTACTGTAACAGTCACCAGATCCAGTATTGATTCAAGTGATCAGCTTTGTATCATTCAGGGTTTGATAAGTTGTTTCCCTAAAGGCGTCCTCTTTTGTTTCACAATACTCCAAAAGCAACATGAAGGGGTTGTTTAACTGGTTCGTGTGTGTCTCTCATGCCGCTCCCTTTCTTTTTAGAGATTCCGTGATTTAAAAATGTAATGCAAGAAGACATCCCCTTAATTTTTAAAGAAAAATCTAATACTATCCTGATTACCCCCTTTGTAACAATTACTTCCCAAATTAGCCATGACCGCTGACAAAGCTATCGCTGTAAGAAAGATACGAGATCCAAAGTTATTATTGTAAGAAAGATACAAGATCTCTACTTGATCTCCCAGGCCAATAGCATTGTAGAAGCTCCTCAACATGCTGAGGGACAACATATGCTCTCTTGGATTCAAGGAATGGATGGCGACAAAGGATTCGCTCTCCTACCTGGAATATTTCAATAGTACGAAGTTCAGTTTAAAGATCGGAATTAGTCACTGTAGATGGAAAAAAAGTCAACAAAAGATATAAAAGGTGACAGCAGCGTTGCATGACAATGGTGAGAAGCATATGATCGACTCAAGTATTATCTCAGCTACATTCCATTCTAATGTAGATTCTAATATTCTGTACTTCTATGATTGAGAAAATGGTGTCACAAGTATAGAACCTCACATGTGAATAGAGAATAGAGGTGCATTGCTACGTTAGGTGATGGTTCACTTTCACGTATCATTATGTCTACTAATGGGTAGCCTTCTTTTCCATACAATCTTAAACATCGCTTTTTGCATGGAATGGAGACCTGCAACATATCATGACACCATCGGTCCATCAATAAAGTAAAAAAAATGCAATTCTTTTTCAACATGAAAATAGTAAACATACTTTTGCCACGTCCTCAGAAAGTTTGATACGAGGTCTAGTATTGATCTCAACTAGCTTGAAGACACACCCAAGAGAAGCTTGGGAATAACACGTTACAAGATAAGTTCCGATTCCAAAGGCATCAACTTCATGACCCTGCAAAGAAGATGAAAATTTTGAATCATATCTGCAAGGATTCAGAACAAAAATAATTTCTATAGTCTATGATCACTAGCTCCACAGAAGCACACACAAATGCATTAAACAACATAGGCACCATAAGTATTTCCATCCTGTCAAAAATAGCACGTACCTACATGCCACAATAAATTTTTTTATGAATTGACAGCTCAGTAATGAGATAATTTTATTACCTGTTTGTTCAGGGCATCAATTGTTTCCTCATTCAGGTCATTGCTAGCAGTAATGATCATCTTCCCAAAACCAGGTATACTGAATTAAAACGGACGGACGGATGGTCATAAAATATCTGCTCTATTTGCACCCCTACTAGGCACGGACAATGGCATGTATGCGTTGATTGAATGCAAAGGCAGTTGGAAGCGAACAATATCGGGCATTTTTCTCTATGGTTTAGAATTTTTTGTTTAAATTTTTGAATTTTATCGGTTCCTAAGAAAAAGTACGGAAAAAAATACTCGCGTTCAATTTTAGACGATATAGATAAAGTCGAGGCTATCTACCATAGCTTTCACAACTTATGCTACCAGATGAACCTCAAGACTTTCATGCTGCTTTCGTTTTATCATGACTTTGCATCTATAAAAAAATAATTTTGATGAGAAAATCTCATCCAAATAATTTTGGACGAAAATTCGATATTATGACGACCACATAGTAAATCCTATCTCCGCTGGGGCCTTTTTTGTGCCTCTCGGTTGGACTAAAATGAGCTGACTTATGGCTGAAATTGTACTATAGTTGGCTGAAATTACACTATAGCTGATGGTGGCTTATTTGACGTAATTAAATTTAAAAAAAAACATATTTGCCCATCACAGATAACGTAAACGGATATGGGAAAAAGAACCGGTAAAAAAACTCAAAAAAAGCTAAAAGGCCAGGAAAAGACGAAATTTAGTTATAGTAAAAAAATAAGCTAGAAGTTCAAACCGAAATAAGTGGGACTGGATTTCCGTTTCTGAACAGCTTTCTCCAGGCCCTTTTGAACGCAGGGCCAGCTTTTATCCTTTTTCATTTCCGGTTATTTTTCTCCTCATGGAAAATATACTCATACAAAGGTCCTGATTTAAAGTATGGTATATTTTGGTTAGAACAGAACTGTAGCGCTATCTCGTGTGGCCGCCGGTGGGACCCCGGTTGTGGCAGGGGAAAATTCGCAGTTATCAGTTGTGTCCGAAAATGACTACGAGTCTACGACCACCGTTTGAATTTTGCAACTTTCCATCAAATAGAAAATGTGCGCATAGGGGAAGGATTTGCGGCAGCGGCAAAATACATTTATTTTGCATTGTGAATTGCTAGTCAAATGAAAAAATATACACGAAAGAAATACATGCACGTCCCAACCTCAAGCCAATCAATTTTCGTTGCTAAGAGATGAGAATGGTAGCGTGGTTGGTAAATCCATCCTTTGTTAGCCAGTAGCCAGTAGATTTAAGAGATTATTGGTTGACAGACCTTATACTAATTTCGTACTCAATTTCTGGCTTCTATCTTCAATTTCTGACTTCTTGATTTTATCATTTTTGGATTTTTTTTGTTTTTAGGCTTTTTTCTTTTCTTTTCTCTCTTATTCATTTGTATTCTTCGTGATGATATAACATTTTTTATTTTTAAAATTTAATTACTCAAAAAAAACTAACAATCGCTAAGTGTATTTTTAGCCACTACAATAAAAAAAGCCAGACGCCGCATTGAGCAGGGCTTTTGTGTTATTCAAAATTAAAAACACTATCAGGAGACTATGAGGTGTCCGTATTGCCTTCTACTTCTGGTTTCTCCTTGAAGAAGTCAGAAATTAATATAAACACCTAGCTTCTCGAAGCAACTTTTCCACTCCTTTCACTCCGAGGATACGACACCCTACTTCTTTCGCTCTCATCTTACATATGCATCTCTCTATCAATTTTTTTCACCGCTTATCCTCTTCTTCTAAGATCTATTTCTTTCATCTATTACTCTTTATTTTTAATAAAAAACCACCCGTCCTAGCCATACAAACATCCCTATGTGTTGCATGCTCCTTATAAAGGGAGCAGGCAATGAGCCACATGCATTACACTTTGTGGTTGAAAGAAATTATATTAATCGTATTGATAATACTGTTTTTACAACTCACCAATACGCCTTTCACACGGTTCTGCCACGTGTTCTCCTTTGGCATCATCCCGCGTCATGGTCAAAAAGCAAATCCTCAAATTCCGACGGCAGCTTTCATGGTCGTCGCACTATCCTTCTTTCCTTCTCCTCCCTGTTTTTCCCCAAGAAAAAAACAACGTTTTGCCACGTCAACCTGATTGGAGATTAAATTCGAAATTCTTGAAGGAGCACTGGGGGAAAATGCCATAAATTAAATAAATTAGTAGTTGTGCTTGGACACGTCATTTGTTGTGTCTAGCCTTTCGCTACAACTGGTGCCGCTACTAGGGGTGCTTGCTTCGAGAGAGACGTGAACATTATACCACATAAACTACCTAACAAATGTGTACTTTCTATCTCTTTTCTTCTTCTTTTTTGCTGTATTTATGGTTAATTAAACATCTGGCTACGTGTCAATGTGCAACTTGCGAGCGTTTGCAGATTGTTACGACTTAAGAAGTTTAAACAGATGATCTCATCCGGGACAACCGTCTGCATTCCATTTTTCTTTTTCATCCGAAGCAACGGCTCCATGGGGCAGTTACATCTGCACATCCATGGCGTCCGTACGGACATGTATAAATACATACAATGATCAATGAAAGAGTAAGAGTTCACTGGCCATTCTTTGTTTTCCCGGTTTACATCAAAATTTAACACGTTATCAAGCACTTTCGCTTGTAACTCTGTGCTCTCGAGAGAGGACGGGCGAGAAGAAGGTCGCTCGAGTTCAAGACCAAGAAGGAGATCGAAGGTACGATGCCGCCCCTGCGCTACGTACCTCCGGCGATTCTCATCGTCGATCTCGTCTTCACGCTCTTCCATCGCGCCGTCGACATGGGGCTCCCGTTCAACCACCGCCGCATCCGCGCCGAACTGCTCGACACCTTCCGTTACCTTCTCGGTGAACGCCGGGGAAGAGGACGGGGGCTCCGGATGCGAGTGGGTAGGCGTGGTGGGCGTCGTCGTCGCGTCAACCCCCCGCTGCGGTGGCCTAGCGCCACCAATCGGACCGTTTCGCGAGCACGGACCAGGACCGTGTCCGCCGTGGCTGCCACCGTTCTGCGTCGACCACGGACACGGCTCCTGCCTGCCGCCCGCACCCAATGCTGCCGGTCCCCCTAATTGGACCGGCCCCATGGCGATGGACGTCGAGCCGGTGCCGCGAACGCCGCCTCCGTCCTTCACCATCGCGGGCTTGACGAGGCGCATGGAGGCCGCGGCTGCTGCTGCTCCACTTTCGTCTCCCACCGTGGCGGACTTGAGGAGGAGCATGATGGACGCTGCTCCGCACATGCCGACCCCGAACGCGGCCGCTGCTGTTCCACCGATTCCCCGACGCGTCCACGCCGGTGAAGCCGCCAACCGCCGCCCTGGCCTCCGCCGGACTTGGATCCGAGTCCCGCACGGGCCCTCCGCTCGATCTCTCCCTAACGGCCACATCGGGCCGAGCGAGAATGGCGGTGCGGGCGACCTCTCCTCCAACGAGGATGAGGGTGAGTGCATCGTAGGGAGGAGCGTCGCGTCTTGTTGCGAACTCCGGCCGAAACGGTCGGGTCGACATGGCGCCCGGCGGTTCCTCCGAGCGGGCGCGCTGCAGATCACCCGATCTGTAGTTCTTTGGCCGGATCGTCGGCGGGACAGGTTGGTGGCTGCGGTGCCTCTATTGGCGGCGCGAAGTTTTCTACGAGGAGCGCGCGATGGTTGCGGCGTGTGGTGCGAGTAGCTCATGCGCTTGCTTGTCTGTTGGTACAGCAGCCCACCGCTTGCTTTCTTGTTGGAGACACCAGCAGGCCGGCTTGCATGATGGCTCCGCTGGCACGCTCGTACAGCACCCATGCTGGATGGGCCAGCTAGCTAGCTTGTTCCCAATAGATTAACAATAGTTATCTTTATCTTTTTATTTCTGCTATATTTAGCTTGTTAACCATTGTGTTAGTTGCTAATTTCGTAGTACTTTTCTTCCGTATGGTAGTCTAAATTGTTTTTCTGTTTTAGACCCCTGATGTAACCATGTATTGTACATATGTGTTTCCATACAATGTATTATACATCAATTATTGCAATCTATCTTATGCAATTTAAATCTTACGTTTACTAGCTTACCTTACAAGCATTTTTTTTATGCAAATGCTTTAGGTTG
Source organism: Dendrocalamus sinicus (assembly GCA_036346575.1). Lineage (NCBI taxonomy): Eukaryota > Viridiplantae > Streptophyta > Magnoliopsida > Poales > Poaceae > Dendrocalamus > Dendrocalamus sinicus. Next base: position 18,456,308 of record CM070650.1, read on the forward strand.
ATTTTCTCTCGTTTTGGAATAACACAAAGTTTCTTAACTTTGATATTGGCCATACACAAGGTAGTACCATAGTACTACTGCGGGATTTATTCCTCAACGTGCGTACCCAATATCAAGTTTTTAAACAATTTGGTCTACACTTTTTGGTGACTACCTTTCTTTATTTTCCAATTGGCCATACACAAGGTAGTACCATGCTACTACTGTGGGATTTAATCCTCAACGTGCGTACCCAATTTGATTATAAATTATCAAGGTCTACACCTAAGTGATTACCATGGTTCTTTTTCACATTGGCCATACACAAGGTAGTATCCAAGTACTACTGTGGGATTATCATCCTCAAAGTGCGCACTCAATGTTGAAAATAAATTAAATAATGTTAATACCATTGGTGATTAACTATGTTGTTCCACAATAGGAGAATGTCCCTTTATGTATTTCAAGTTTACCTTGATTACTTGCATTTCGCATTACTTATTTAGATTTTAACAAATCTGTGGCCCTACATATGTAGGCACAATGGCTACTAAAGAGTTTGAGGCTCTCGCTCTTGATGGCCACAACTTCCCCACATGGGCGATGGATCTCAAAGTGAGTCTATCGTTGCGCGGAATGTACCAGGCAATTGCAGCTCCCCAAGAGGGTGTAGCTCCTTTGGCTGAGACTCTCAAGTACAATACCTTATTTATCATAAGGAACCGCATCCATCCTGATCTCAAGGCTGAGTATCTGATGGAAGAAGACCCACGCGCTCTGTGGCTTGCTCTTCAAACACGGTATGAACAGCAGAAAGCAGTCATCCTACCGGAGGCTGTCAATGAGTGGAACCACCTCCGCATACAAGATTTTAAATCTGTGGGAGAGTTCAATCATGCTGTTCATAAAATCAGTTCTAAACTGCAGTTTTGCGAGAAAGAACCATCTGATGCGGAGAAAATTGAGAAGACATTGTCTACCATGCTCCCCGCACAAATGATCCTTCAGCAACAATACCGTGAAAGAGGTTTCACCGTTTATTCTGAGTTAATTAAAACATTACTTCAGGCAGAAAGGCATAGTGAGCTTCTAATTTGGAACTCTAATCTACGCCCTTTGGGCACTAAGCCTCTGCCAGAAGTACATGCTAACACTCAGAACAAACCTCAGGGGAATGCTACCAACTCTAGCAATCCTAGAACCTTTAAAGGGAAGAACAAGTTCAAGAGACAGCGGAAGTCTCGTGGTGCTAACAAGGGAAAGAATGTTTCTAAGTCAAACAAGAACAAGTTTAACACTTGTAACAAGTGTGGCTGTTACAACCATCCGACTGAGAAATGTCGTACTCCCAAGCACTTGGTGGCTTTGTACTTGAATTCCGTGGGACGAGCACGCCCCAATCAAGGACGTTCAAATCAAGGTGGAAAATTTGAAGCCCACTTCAACTCCCAACCTGATGTCAACATGGAAGAATTCCTCCAACCTGACATTACTAAGAAAGATGCTCCTGGGTGCTCCTACTCTGCTCCTACAGCTGCGGAACCAAGCAACACCAAGGCACTTCCTCCACTTGATGGAAACGTTGACGATATGGAGAACATGATCGTGGAATTCACTTCTAACGATCCGTTTGGAGACTTTAATTAGACTCCTACACTTTGAGATACCTTATTTCATTATCCCTTGAATGTGGATGTCGTTTAATTGTGAATGTTGTCATAAGCTAGTTGTTGTCCGTACTTCATTTACGCACAATGGGTATTGTAATTTGTATTAAGCACAATTGATACCTATATATATTGTATGTATTCTATATATATTTGTTGAGAATGACATATTCAAATTCTCCATTTTGTATAGATTGTAATGAGTCGATCGATGGATGAGAAATGTGCCTAGTGGATAGCGGTACTACTAACTCTATACTCGGGAGATAAAATATTTCCAAACTCTCACAAAGAACAAAGGAAATGTTTTAACAATCGCTGACGCGATCTTGTAATAGTTGGCACCGGTCGGGCCACTATTCTGCTCCCTATGGGTACATCAATAACGATTGAGGATGCACTCTTGTATCCCGATTCAACTCGTACCCTATTGAGTTATAGAGATATCCGTAAGAATGGGTTTCATGTTGAAACTCATGAGGACAACAATGAGGAATTCCTTCTCATAACAAAAGATCACGGATATGGCAAAGAGACACTTGAAAAGTTTCCCTCACTCCCGTCTGGATTGTACTACACATACATCAACCCCGTACCACATGTTGCTTACAAAGTAATTTTCAGAATGTTAACGCATTCCAAACTTGGCATGATCGTCTTGGCCATCTGGAATAGGGATGATGAGGAAAATTATAAACAATTCTGTTGGTCACACTTTAAGTGATGCAAAATTTCCCCAATCCTCAGATTTTATGTGCACCGCATGTGCCACTGGGAAATTAATTTTGAGGCCCTCTTACCTCAAAATTCATGCCGAACCTCTAAAGTTCCTTGAACGCATTCAAGGTGACATATGTGGTCCCATTCAACCATTATGCGGGCGTTCGGGTATTTCATGGTTCTAATAGACGCATCTACACGATGGTCTCATGTGTGTCTACTTTCCACACGGAACCATGCATTTGCTAAGCTTGTTGCACAAGTTATCAAACTTAAAGCACAATATCCTGAACATCAAATCCGATCAATCCGAATGGATAATCTTGCTGAATTTTCCTCACGTGCCTTCAATGATTATTGCATGGCTTTAGGAATTCAAGTTCAGCACTCGGTCCCATATGTTCATACTCAAAATGGGTTGCGAATCTCTCATTAAGAGAGTGAAACTTATTGCAAGACCTTTACTACAGAATTGCCATCTACCAACATCATGTTGGGGTCACGTGATCTTACACGCTGCGACTTGATTCAATTGCGTCCAAGCGCATACCATGCAACCTCCCCATTGCAACTAGTGCGTGGAAATACACCAAATATTTCCCATCTGCGGAAGTTCGGTTGCGCTACATACGCATCGATCTCCCCACCGCAGCGTACATCTATGGGCCCACACAGAAATTAGGGATCTCGTGGGATATCAATCTTCGTCGATCATTAAATACTTGGAACCCCTTACGAGGATCTATTCACCGCCCGAGACGCTGATTGTATCTTCAATGAAGATCATTTCCGGCATTAGGGAGGAATTGAAAACCACAATAAATGCCAGAAATCAATTGGGATGCCATAGACATCTCCAACTCGATCCACGTATTCAAACTGAACTCCAAGTTGAAGATCATTAATTTGCAACACATTGCAAATAACATGCCGATGCATTTACGATTATAAGGGTGTTACAAAATCCTATAATCCCGCAAGAAATATGCCGGAAAGAGTAGAGGTACCAAATAAAACTACTCAACTCCCGGAAGAGGGGAGAAATGCGGCTATTTCCACGATGCGACTTCTAGCAAGCAAAGGAAAGGAAGAACAAATCTTCTAACGCAGAAATGTAACTCAACCTTACGTTGAGAAACACCTGTGGAGGTTCAACCTTCACATCCCACATCAACAGTGCACTCAATTCATCGATGTTGGGACATAACGCATACGATGCAATCATTTTGGGAAATAATGATACATCACAAGGGTGCTTGAAATTTCCATCAACTATATTGAATCGGAGAATCATATGACAGAAAGTCTACAATTATCGACATCTATTTCTCGAAGCAATTGCAGAAATCATCCAAAATGATCCAGATCCTAAGACCATGGCAGAGTGCGAAGCGCTGGGTGGAATCAATGGAAAGATGCAATTCAGCGGAGATAACCTCGCTCACTAAAAGAGAGGTATTCACTCATGCAATACCTACACCTCGAGGAATCTTTCTGTGGGATTCAAATGGGTTTTCGTCAAAGCGGAATGAGAACAATGAGGTGGTGAGACATAAAGCGAGGCTTGTAGCACAAGGGTTCACGCAGAGACCGGCATTGATTTCAATGAAACATATTCTCCGATTATGAGTGGAATAATATTCCGATACCTTATATCTCTGGCTGTTCAAAATCGTCTATCTATGCGGTTGATGGACGTAGTGATTACATATCTATATGGGTCACTTGATTGGACATATATATGAAGGTCCACGATGGGATCTCTATACCGAATCCAAACGCAAATCGCAACATGTATTGTGTAAAGCTTCAAAAGTCACTCTATGGCTTAAAGCGATCGGGAAGAATGTGGTATAACCGACTTAGTGAGTTCCTTTGCGCGAGGGATACACTAACAATGATGATTGTCCATGTGTTTTCATCAAAAGTCCCAAACGGGATTTTGCATCATATCGATATATGTTGATGATTTAAATATCATCGGCAACCCACAAGATATTGATGAAGCACGCAATCATCTAAAGACGGAGTTTGAAATGAAAGATTTGGGCCAAACCAAATTTTGCTTAGGTTTACAACTTGAGCATCTTCCCACTGGAATTTTAGTGCATCAATCGGCATATATCCAGAAAATATTGGAGAAATTCAATATGGACAAATCACATCCATCCAAAACTCCTATGGTTGTTCGATCTCTAGAAATGGAGATCGATCAATTCAGACCACAGGATGATGGAGAAGAGATTCGGGATCTCATTATCCTTATCTCGATGTCATTGGAGCGCTAATGTATCTTGCAAATTGCACCAGCCCGATATTGCATTTGCAGTGAATTTGCTAGCTCGACATAGCGCTGCTCCTACCAAACGGCATTGGACGGGAGTAAAACATATCCTCAGATATGTTAATGGTACAAGAGATCTTGGATTATTTTTCCAAAGGAACCCAGATCCTAATCGATTGGATACACGATGCGGCTATTTATCCGATCCCCATAATGGCCGATCCAGACGAGTTTTGTGTTCTTGCGGAGGAACGGCCATTTCATGGAAGTCTACAAAGCAGACGGTGGCTACCTCAACAAATCACTCTGAAATAATTGCACTATATGAGGCATCACGCGAATGTGTTTGGCTTCGCAGAGTGATTAACCACATACAACAATCGTGTGGCATTGGTGCCATCGATTCACCAACTATTATCTATGAAGATAATTCTGCTTGTGTTACACAGATGGAGACAGGCTACATCAAGAGCAACATAACCAAGCATATTTCTCCTAAGTTGTTTTACCCCCATGAGTTAAAACAAATGGGTGAAATAAACATCTTGCAAACCAAATCATGTGATAACCTCGCTGATTTATTTACTAAGTCCTTACCAGCTTCCTCGTTCCAGAAATGTGTTCAAGGAATTGGTATGCGACGACTTCGAGATTTGCAAGATTCAGGGGGAGAAATCTCCTAAATGTTACTCTGTCCAAAGCATCATATTGCACTCTTTTTCTTTGTATGAGTTTTACTCAAAAGGTTTCTCATATAAAGTTTTCAATGAGACAATATTAGCATAAGCATATGTCATATTTCCTATTTTTCCCATCGAGGTTTTTTAGGAGATATCAATGACATATATTGTCCTCTAAACTATCTATGAGTTTTCTCTTGCAAAGGTTTTTCTCATATGAGTTTACAATGAGACAATACTCATTATATGTTGTATCAATTTCTCCTTATTTTTCCCATTGGGTTTAAAGGAGTTTTTAACAACGTATCTATCAAATATATCTCCTCGTTTTTATCCTCTGAGGATTTTTAGAAGATTAATACTATTCATTGATCTCAAAGATGGATTCGATCAAGGGGGAGTGTTACGACTTAAGAAGTTTAAACAGATGATCTCATCCGGGACAACCGTCTGCATTCCATTTTTCTTTTTCATCCGAAGCAACGGCTCCATGGGGCAGTTACATCTGCACATCCATGGCGTCCGTACGGACATGTATAAATACATACAATGATCAATGAAAGAGTAAGAGTTCACTGGCCATTCACTGTTTTCCCAGTTTACATCAAAATTTAACACAGATCACAAGCTGCATTTGACCCTTGTTTTTGTTTCCTAGGAGTACAAGAAAGACGTACGTATACTTACATAGTAGTATTCACATCATTACAAACATATATACGTGTACGTGTTCTTTACCATACGCTTGGGACATAATGATGCTACTCTGTGGTATAGTATTGTAGAAGTTGCATGTCTAGGAGGACATGTCCTATTCCTACTGATTAAGTGGATTAGTATACTAGTAGTGCATTACTAGCTAGTTTGTACTTCGAAATGCAGAGGATCCTAGCAATGCATGACTGCGTGTGAAAGGGTGTCATCGTCTTTTTTCTTTTGGTAAGTGCCGGGTATTATCTGGATTCTGGAGAGTTTTAATTTTTGCATGTTCGGTTGGAGTGATCTCTCTCTCTCTCTCTCTCTCTCTTTGTATCTGTTGCAGCACAGATATACAATGGGTGTAGGAGTGTGGGCCAGGCCTACAACAGGGCTCGTTTACCAAGCCCATGGTAGCAACATTGTAAACGGGCCACATCGCAAGTTGGAAGGCCCAAGGGAGGGCCTGGACTGCGCGTGACGTCCGAATTCGCCATCGCTTATCCACGATGACCTCTGCCGCTCTACGCAAGTGACGTGTCTGTTGAGAAACATGGCTTGGGTCAGAAGCCTAGGTTTATAGTGGACACCTCATCGTAGACTATAATAAGGAGCCGTACCGGCATATTTTGTATATATGCAATCTGAAATTAATAAAGAAAGACTAAAAGTTCTCTCTACCTCTTTGTGTGTTTTCAATCTATTATTCTGTCTTCTGTGATTGATTCGTTTTATTCTAAGCAGAGGAATCGATCGGACTGGTCACCAGCGACAGTCCTCAACACGTTATCAATCTTCTCATCTGCAAGGTAGGCAGTCTCTCCAATCAGTTAGGGAGACAGAGAGTGAGTTGTTTTTGGCGAAGGATGCAAAGCGGTGGGGCGGGCCATCCCATTACATGGCCCCCATGACCCATTATAGAATTTGAGGATAATGGATTGGCTCGACCCACTATCTGCTAGGAACTTATGGGGCCATTAGGATCCACAGGACGACCCACATCGAGAGAGGCTCATGAGGTCAGAGTGAAAAATAGCATGATCGTTGAGAAAAATAGAAATCCTCATCACACTAGATAGTAGATTCGATGTCGTTGGCCCATCATTGTGTAGCACGACATGCTTCGCCATGGCCTCGACACCTGTAGCAGTGCGCATCCTCCTGTTGCATCAAAGTGGCCTCACATTGTTGCTTCACTACACCACATGCATTGTTGCAACCTTGACGCCATCGCCAAGTACGTCCACACACGTTGTCATGGGCTCAAGGCTGCATGCAGCAGGACGCGATGCTGTAGCTTCAATTATGGCCGCTTGCAACAGCACACTCCACCGTAGACCTGGACGTCGTGGCTACGCACAGTAGCTTGTGCCGCAACCACCATGCCATGGCCACATCAATGCCGAATCTTGGTTGCAACTTCCCGAGACCATCAGCTGCCCCTGGGTGTGATCGTCGTCGATTTCGGAAGGTTTCACTAATTCGAAAAACAGAGAGGCGAAGAGGAGAATGATTGGGGGATGGAGACTTATGGAGAATAAACTGGAAACATGAGGAAACAGGGGATGTCGTAGATTCGTGGTAGACAATTGGTCATGGAAAAGGGTTGGCCCGATGGACCGAGTTGTTTAACAATGGTTTGACCCACTTATCCCTCACTTTTTTTGGATCGACCCTTTGCCCATTGATGCCAAAATTTTGGGGCCGAGCCAGTGGTCCAATGGGCCGACCCGAACCCTTTACACCCCTAGCCTTGCTTGAAGGACCCATCAGACCATGTAGAACCCCCCCAAAAGTCCATTCAAGACCAGAAAGCTCACAAAACCCTCCTGTTGAGTCTTGGGTTCAATTTCTGATACAGTGAATGAAGGACCATGTGAGAGGGTTTAGGATAATATTGTGATTAACGATTACAATGTTTTTGGAGTGGTTATTCGAATTTGTAAAAGACTGCACTCTGTTTGGGCTATTTGTCTCGAGCATAGAAGCAGTTAGAAGCGTGGACTACGATCGGTAGTCGTTAGTCCGATCGGCCATATGATAGGCAGTCTGAATGGCCCTATGTTGGCCAGTTCAAACAGCCTTGTGTTGAGCAGTCCGATCGACATATCGACCACCGCAGGATAAGCACGGCAGAATGACCATGGATGGACGTAGCTTCAGTACCTGGTCGATGCTCGGTAATCAGTAGTCGTAGACTTTGCGATCTGTTATTGTAGATTTTGTGATCGGTAGTCGTAAACTTTGCAATTGATAGTCGTAAGCTTTGCGATCGGTAGTCGAAGGCTTTGCAATAGGTTGTCGAAGGCCTCACATTCGGAGCTCGTAGGCTTCGAGTACTTCAATTCTTGTATCCTTCGAGGTACCTTGAGTACTCGTGTCTAACCGGTTGGGGTCTGTGGTCAGATCACTCGAGGGCTAGTGGTCTGATCAGTTGTGGATCGACCAGATAGTGGGTTTTCGACCAGGGTCTGATCTTCGATGTTTTTGAGTCACGAGTTGAGTTTGATTGATCTAGATTATTGTATGTGTGCACAGGGGTTATTGCTTGGTCCTAAGCTTAGGATCAGTGACTTGGTTGCATTCATTTTGCATGATGATGACTTTATATATTGTGCGATGCTACGTGATGGTTTGCTTATTTGTGTTGGTTGTAGCGCTTCAGAGCTTGGTCATGGCGAGGCGTTGGAGAACTGGGACGGCACAGGGTGGTGCTGAGGTCCAGAATGGTCGAGGAGACACCAAAGATGACCGAGCCTATGTAGGGTGGTTGCAAGTCGGGACAACGAGAAACCAGAGCAGGAGTTGCCGGTGGTGGACATGATGGGAAACGACAAGGTGAACTAAGACTAGGCTCAGGGAGGAGCAAAGGTCCTATGCAGTCAAGGAAGTCGGGTGTTCGTCATACGCAAAGGGAAGCTTCGTGGAAAACGGTAGAGGCATTTTGGTAAATTGTCCAAAATTGAAAAGGTGGTGGTGTATGAAACCGCAATGTCGGCGTAAGTAGTTTAAATCTTGTATATGAGAAAGTGAAACCCGGTGTTATGTGGGGTTAACGGGTTACCCTAATTGTGATAGTGGACTGGATCCACTAAGAGTTATGTGGCTGATTGCCCACCTATAAAAGGAGGTCGGTATAGAGACAAATGTGAGGAACCCATCCAACGTATCTCTCTTGTACTTTCTTGTTAGGGTTAGGGTTTTGATAGTTGAGCACTTCGTGTGCTTTTTGTCCTCCCAGGTGGAGTGGTTGTAAAATCGACCATCTCAAGTAAGCAATATATCAATTTTTGAGCATCTTCTTGGATCTATCTTGTCTTGATTGATTTGCTCTTGTTTCAGTTGGTTTTGATCTCTCATCTTGCCTCTTTGTGATCCTACTGTGCCAAGGATATGAATGAGATGAAGATGATATTGTGAAATCAATCTCCAAGCATTTAGGCACTTCAATAGTATGTTCATTAAGAAGCCCTGTTTTGCCTAATTCGTGGCATCTTCGAGTGATTTTTGGTTAAGGGTTTTTGGGTTGTTAGAACTCGTGGGCTTAGGTTTAGCCTATATTTTGGGTCCTAGACTATAAATAGAGAGGTGGGGGTTGGAGGTTAACCCTGTGGCTTTTAGAGAGACTAATTTTGTGTTAGGGTTTAGGGGTGTTAGAAGGGCACTTTGTAGCCACCATGATTTAGAAATAATATATCTATTTTGAGAGAAAAAAAATTAGACGGCAGGTTTGGTTTGCGTTGTTCATGGGCGTTGTTTTGATTCTCGAGCGTGTGTCGCGAATCTGAAAAAATCGCAGGGCCTGTGCGTGCATGCGTAGTTCTCCATCCATGGGTTCAACAGCGCCGTGATTTGCTACGGATTGCATCGTCGGCATTGGTTGTTTAGGTTCCTCGTGTCCCGCGCGCATGCATTGCCGATTTCAGTCTTGCGCGCGACGTGGGAGTCCTCCACGGTTCTCGTGCATGCGTGATGTTTTGATTTTTGTTGTGTCTTAATCCATGTGACTGAGAAGCGGAGGTAGCAGAGGATTAAAAATTCAGAGAGTAAGGAAAAAGGTCTCGCGTGCGTGGCTTCTTTGGCTTCCTCGGTTGGCGTGCGGGGAGCGACGTGATCAGCGGTACGCCAAGCTCGGAGGCTGTGACTTGTGTGCAGGAGGAGAGATGAAAAGGAGATTAATAAGGTGATTACGTTAGCAAATTTGACATCAAGCGGCTGCATGTATGGTAGTTGCATGCATGTTTTTTGTTTCGTGAAGTTGAGAATTGTTCTCTGATTTGTATCCTGCTATTATTATTTTCCTTGTCGTTTGTTGGTTTTGCTTTTGTGTGTTTTTGTGATTTGCAGGTTTTAAAAATAATAATAAAATTTAAAAATTTCCGCTGTGCGCTGCAATCATTTACCCCCTCTGATTGCCATCGACGATCCTACACTCATCTTGCCTCTTTGTGATCTTACTGTGACAAGGACATGAATGAGATGGAAATGATTTTGTGAAATCAATCTCCAATCATTCAGACACTTCAATAGCAAGTTCATCAAGAAACCCTGTTTTGCCTGATTCGTGGCCTCTTCGAGCAATTTCTGGTTCAAGGGCTTTTGGGTCATGTTCTTCGGTGGCCTAGCCTGCTGTGATGTGTGGGAATTCATCGAGTGCCATCTTGGCCATCATCTACACATGAGCGGGTTGTATTCACCGATTGGGGTTTTGGCTCTATTTTCGCGCGTTTTTCTTTCAATTGCAAAAAAGTCGGAATTTTGATAACTATTCTCTTGATTGTTTAATGGAATAGGTTCCTGTGACCTCAGGCAATTCTTGTATGAAATTTCACAGCTTTTGAATTAGTCAATCAAAAGTTATGTGGATTTGTGATCTAGCGGTCGTGCTGAAAATCCTGTTCATTCTGATCGTAGTACAGCAGTCACTGGCTTGACCACACCGATCGTTTTTTTGACTTGCTTCGATCACGTCGGTTTTAGACCACTCACTGGTCTTCGACCATGTAGGTTTTCGACCACTCTGATTTTGTTTCGACTTGCTTCGACTATACTGGTTTTCAACCATTCACTGGTCGTCAACTATTCAAGTCGTGTTTCGACCACTCTTAGGTCATCGACCACGTTGGTTTTGGATCACTTACTGGTTTTCGACCACGTTGGCTTTCGACCACTCTGGTTGTGTTTTAACTTACTTCGACTATACTGGTTTTCGACCATTCACTGGTCATTGATCATTCAAATCGTGTTATGACTACTTAGGTTTTAGACTCTCACTGGTCATCGACTATCCGAGTCTTTTATATACTTAGACGAATTTTTTAAGGCATTATTTACGCGCTCTATTTCTATCCGGTCCTACAGTAAATGAGCAATAAATCCTGGCCTGTAGGGACAGGTTGCACGCGAGCATGCCTACAAGAGCGTGGGTCGCCATCTGATGAACTTCGTATAGGGATAGAACTCTTCTTTACGTACGTTTTGCTATGGCTTAGACGTAATCCTCACGGTTATAACACATGTGGAACATGAGATAGATACATTATATCTTTTTTTCTCTCTCTCGATTAACGTTAGAATTTTTAAAATTTTGTTTTTTTAATTTAAAAATTATGGTCAGAATTTTTACTCCTCAAAGTGAAGAAAATACTTTTAATCTCACAAGTTATTTTGTATGTGTGTGTATATATAATAACTCAAGGATAAAATGCGTTAGTACCAATTTTTGCATTGAAGCCATTGTCGTCTAGTAGTCAATCGGGTAAAAACCTATCACGGGTAAAAGAAATCAAGCACTTAACCTTAAAAAAAGAAAAAAAACTTAAACATCATAAAATTACTTACGTAAATAATCGCATTTCGTGTCCCTCCACGTCAACAAGAGCGCCGAACAACATGGCAGACCGACTGAGCTGTGACCGGCGACCACGGGCTCACGGCAACTACTTGATTACTGGAAGATGTAAGAGTACACGCACCAACAAAGGAAAAAACATCGGATATATATCCAGAGGCAAAAGATAGGTTAACTGTCACCCTCCTCGCGATCACCTCACTTACTTCTCCCTCGTCAGTCTCGACGACTTTCCTCGCCATTCGCCGTTGCTGTCTGGGACCCTGATGAGTGTCGACGCCACCGCCTGATGCAATTTCGTGTGGTCCGATCTGACTGACAGATGGTAACACGCAGCGATTGCCAGCGATCGAGCTTGCGGCCGGGGTGCATGCGTCCAAGAGCGCCGGTCGCCATCCAGCATGGCTAATAATTTGCCACGCACTACTACAGAAAAGATCATTACTGGCGGTTGGCGTCATCATGAGCGGTTTTGTGAACCGTCGTATTTATAGTCGATGATAATCGAAGGTTATCACGGCGGTTTCGAACCGTCGTGATTATCGCTATCACGACGTTTTTGAGTAAAAACCGTGCGTGATAGCTGATAATCCTGACGATTTTAGTTAAAACCGTCCGTGATATCGATCATCACGAGCGGTTTTGAGTAAAAGCATCGTGATTATTAGCTATCACAAACGGTTTTTACTAAAAAACCGTCTGTGATATTCCCTTCAACCCCTGAATATATTTCTGTTTATTGGCTAGCCTCAGGAAATGCTAGCCATACCCTCTGAAACAAGCAGATAATCACAGACATAAAACATATACAATTCACACATCTCATTTCATTTCAGATACATTTCACATCTCAATTCATTTCACAGATATAAAACATCCAATTGACAACACACTTTATTTCACAAACATAAAGTATCCATTTCGCAAATCAATTAATTGAATTGAAATAAAATATCCATTAATAAATACACAATTATAAAAGATCTACACTGCATTTACACTTAGAATTACAATAAAAAATCATCCTGGGCAGTGAACTCTCCATCTGATCTTACGACTTTAGTCCACAAAAACCAAATTAACTCTCCTCGAATTTTTGCAAAGTCCGGCTGTTTCAATGCAGATGTAGAGATGGACGCAGCCTGTCGATAGGAATATCAACGCGCGCACATATAAAACTTGACATGTATGAAATAAATGTGGGAAGATTGACAAACCTTAGAATTGGTGATCTTGGTGGAATCGAGGAGTAGTCTCATATGGTGGCACACGTAGTATCCACACATGTTGCCTGGCTGCTGCTAGTGGCACTGCAAAAAATAGAATGTGTTAAATCAAGTGGCATTACTACTAAGTGTTGTATATGATTAATTAATGTGTAGCTAGCGAATACCCGAAAATTGCGATCATGTTTCAAGGGCTTGGCCCCCTGTCGTCGAGCCACGTGTTTGTTGAACGTATGTGGCGAACGACCTTCGTTATTCGAAAAAGTTAGATTAGTCATTCGGAAGGAAACAAAGAGTACAATGTACAATGTACGTACCTATCGAGTATTTAGGCGATAGCTGTGTACTTGGATTTGTTCTTACTTAGAGAATCAATGTATATAGCCTTGTTCCATTTTGGTATAATTACAATTAAAATCCAATGGAAGTGCTCATTGTATGGCATAAGAACAAATTCCTTATCTTGGTGAGCCAGCAGTGCTTTTGTAATATAGTTCTCGACGAAGGATGCATCCTCGTTGATGATATCAATGGCGACCAAGCGTGGGTCCAGGAAACCAATTGGTGATTTCGATGATCTAGCTTCGGTCAGCATGAATCTATATATATACACAGAAAAGCAACAAATTGTGACATATATCGGTATTACGTGAACAGAGACTGTGATTGTACAGACTTACAGCGTTCAGCATCGAATGAGTGAGGCGTCGAGAGCGTTGAGCGTGAAAAGTTCAAATATATCGTCAAAGGTCACCGCGAAGACACATTCGTGAGCTTCGTGCAAGAAATGTTCCGGTTTGAATTTGATAGTGATACCTAAGCGCCGTTCTGCCTCTGGCCTATTGGACTGTTCCATATACCAAGCGTGGAATCTTTGGCAACCAAGTCCTAGTTTTAAGAGGTGCTCTTCCGGGAATATCATCGCCTCGCCTAGCACGAATTTGCGGGCCAATGGCAGGTACGGGATATCGTCATCATTCTTCGTCTTTGATTTGCCCTGGCCACTGCCTCGATTGTAGGTCGACTTTATGGTAGTCGACTGTAATGGTACAGACGGTGCAAGTTGCTTTGGCGAGAATAGCACCCGTGGAGATAGCACCGGTGCAGGTAGCTCTGCTTCGCACTGCACTTGTGGAGATAGCACCAGCGCATTTAGCTCTAGTTCGCGCTGCCCTTTTGGTCCGGCCACCGGTGAAGAAGCCTCCAGGGAGATGTCGCATTTGGGCCACTGGATGAATGTTCCAATGGCCTGCCCTAGAGTCACGATCTCGTCGTTAGGGAGCTTCGGTAGCGGGACAACCTCAAAATTGACATGCACACCATCCACATTAACTTTTGAAAAGCCTGGCGCTAAAACTTGACCGTGCAGCATGACCCCGATACCAGATGGATATGCCTGACCCCAAGCAGCGTGCAAGGGAACGGAGGCATATCTCACTTGGAGCCCGCGCCGTGAGGCTCCTACATAACGATCTGAATTAGCTAGTCGAATAGGCCTATCAATGTAGCAAGCATTCGAGAGATAATAATTATTACCAGGATGTCGTCCACAGAAAATCTGGCATCGATTTGCGTCGGATTGGACGCGCAACTACTCGGACGGTTGTGCGGGCTAGCTAGCACAGGACGGTTTTTAATACAGACTGTCTGTGATACTAAATTATCATAGACGGATCATAGTTAAGAACCGTCTGTGATATGCGTTTTCCCCGACGCCGTCAACACAAATAGTGTCTAAATTAAAACCGTCTGTGTTAGTGTTGGTCACAGATGGTTTTGTCAAATCGTCTGTGATTGATCGTCTACTATTAGGCTTTCTGTAGTAGTGACGTATCGTCAGGGATGACGTAGAACGGGGCGTTCCAACTAGCGAGGCTCCAATCCTGCATGGATCCACCGCACATACGCATGGGATCGGAATCATCGGATTGGGTGGCGCGCAGGGCGAAGACCACAACGAACGCACACTCCTGTAGCAAAGAGAACAGCAGCATATCAACCCTCGTACGGCTGCGAGGAATACACCTCTCGCAGTGGGAAGCGTGTGGGTGCCGCAGCTGAAGCTAAGAATCAAGTGGTAACTGCGACCAGTAAACTGCGGCCTATAAATCATCAGGGTGTTTGTTGCTTGTGGTGTAGTGTGCTACTGCGGGTGACTGGTGACTAGTGAGTGAGCTAGATAGTCTGGTTCCGGCCATGGCCGGCTCGAAGAAGCTGCAGGAGAGGGTGCCCCTCCGAAGGACTGCATGGAGGCTGGCCGACTTCGTCTTGCTCTTCCTCCTCCTCGCCCACCTGGGAAGCCGCACCACTTCACTGCTGCACGGTGAGCGCGGCGGCGCGGTGTGGCTCACCGCGCTTGTCTGTGAGGCGTGGTTCACATTCATGTGGATCCTCAATATGAACGGCAAGTGGAACCCCGTCTTGTTCGAGACGTACCCCGAAAACCTCTCCGAAAGGTGCTCAGCATGCACATGTCCTAGAAGTGACTTTGTGTCTGAAAAACATAATTTTCATTTTTGTTTTGTTCTTGCTTTTGATGTGTTGATTACTACGTAGGATCGACGAGTTTCCGGCGGTGGACATGTTCGTGACCACAGCGGACCCAAGGCTGGAGCCGCCAGTGATCACGGTGAACACAGTGCTCTCGTTGCTCGCCGTGGACTACCCGGCCGTCGATAAGCTGGCCTGCTACGTCTCCGATGACGGCTGCTCGCCGGTGACGTTCTACGCGCTGCGCGAGGCTGCCAGGTTCGCCAGGCTGTGGGTGCCCTTCTGCAAGAGGCACGACGTCAGAGTGAGGGCTCCCTTCGTGTACTTCTCTTCCAGGCCGGAGTTCGGCCCAGCTGACCACAAGTTCTTGGACGACTGGACATTCATGAAGGTTAGCCGGTGTTGCAGTCATCAAGTCAGTCGCACAATGTTTGATCTTACGTTCGTGACCATCTTATTGGTATGATTTCAGGGCGAGTACGAGAAGTTAGTCAGCCGGATCGAGAATGCCGAGGAGGGGTCCCTTTTGCGGCACGGCGGCGACGAGTTTGCCGAGTTCTTGGACGCCGAGTGCAGGAAGCATCCTACCATCATTAAGGTTTTGCCACATGACCACGTCGTTGTGCCAAACGTACTCTAAATCTAGAGCTGTTTTGTGGTACATACAAATTAACGTGGACCGTCCATTGTTTTAAATCTAATGGACTAGATTAGTTAGAATTTAACTGTACTACATCATCAAGTATTGGGAAGTACCATTCTATTAGAGGTAAAATGGTAACTACACAATATTATTATATAGGACGCAACAAACAAATTAGTAATTGTAAGTTGTTGCGCATTCCTCAAGCAGTCACTGTTCCCGTCACGAAGCCCAAACCCACAATCAAAATTTGACGACAGCTCAATTGTTACTCCTTCCGTGGAATGCTTGCATGGTCTGGCGATGTTGAATTCGTTCCATTGAAGCATTGCATGCGGCCAGGAGAGCTCGTGATGTGACTCAATTGATCGATTCGTTCCAGTGATTCCGTTGGCATTGTGAAACAGGCATTCCATTGTGGTATTGAATGCAGCAGCGGAGCATCAGTAATTACGTTAGTTAATTTGATTGATTCATTTGATTGAATTTGGTGACCGTGACGGACACTTGGTTCCTTCGATCGGTGGCGGCGTCAGAAATTGAATGGAAAAAGAACCTTGGGAAAAAAATTTAGGTCAACACAAAAAGTCTATAATGCCCTAAAAAAATCAATGGTCTCATATAATTTCTACTACCATCCCATACTAGCAATGGAATGTACTGTAAAATTTCCCTAAATCTAACTGCCTGGTTGTGCAGCCCAAACTTTGTGCTAACTACTTGGTGTGGTTTTGCCGAGTTTAGGTTCTGTGGGACAATAGCAAGAGCCGTACAGGAGAAGGATTCCCGAGTCTCATATACGTCTCAAGAGAGAAGAGCCCCAAACATCAACATCACTTCAAGGCCGGTGCCATGAATGTTCTGGTCAGTACCTCTTCTACTCAATACAGTACATTGTCACTGTCTCACACAGAAAGTTCAGAGAAGTGCATATAGCTGATAAGTTGAGCCTCGATGACTTCTTTGTGCAGGCAAGGGTGTCAGCTATGATGACCAATGCGCCGATCATGCTGAATGTGGATTGCGACATGTTTGCCAACAATCCACATGTCGTCCTCCACGCGATGTGCCTACTTCTGGGGTTCGACGATGAGATCAACAGTGGGTTCGTTCAGGCACCGCAGCAATTCTATGATGGACTCAAGGATGATCCTTTTGGTAATCAGCTAGAGGTTATATATAAGGTATACATGTGGTGTGCACACATTGACACATATACATGAAGCGGAGTACAAATGTTAGTATTTCCCCTTCTTATGGTGAAGGTTTTATGTGCACTACTGATGTTACAACTATTAATTTTGTGGCATTTTCAGAAAGTTGGAGGTGGTGTTGCAGGACTTCAAGGAATTTTCTATGGCGGGACGGGCTGCTTTCACCGCAGGAAAGTCATTTATGGTGTGCCACCAGACTCTGCTGTCAAACATAAGAGGACAAGAGGTAAAATTGGGAATCAACCATTGTAATTGTCTGGAGTAAATTTGTATCCCTGATGCATTTGATTTCGGTTAGTACCCTTACATCAAGTGACTGTACTTTGTCAGGTTCACCATCTTACAAGGAGTTGCAAATGAAGTTTGGGAATTCAAAGGAATTGATCGAATCAGCTAGGAACATCATTTTAGAAGAGATACTCGCTAAGCCAATAGTAGATGTATCAAGTCGCATCAAAGTGGCAACAGAAGTGGCCAACTGCAGCTATGAGGTTGGCACATGTTGGGGTCAGGAGGTATATGCAACTGCCATTGCAATATTTTTGCAGGTTTTGTTACAGTGTAGGTACACATTGTTTCGGTTTTCCTACAGTTCATTACATGTATTTACAGGTTGGCTGGATCTATGGATCAATGACAGAAGACATGTTGACCGGGCAGCGGATCCACGCAGCCGGTTGGAAATCCACACTGATGACCACCAACCCACCAGCATTCTTGGGCTGCGCTCCGACTGGTGGACCAGCCAGCTTGACCCAATTCAAGAGATGGGCAACAGGCCTTCTGGAGATACTCATCAGCCGAAATAGCCCAATCCTTGCCACCATCTTCAAGCGCCTCCAATTCCGGCAATGCCTTGCCTATCTAATCCTCAATGTGTGGTCTATGAGGGCACCATTCGAGCTGTGCTATGCACTGTTGGGACCTTACTGCCTCCTCACAAACCAGTCCTTCTTGCCAAGGGTAAACTTTGGTCATCACGCAGTGCATTGCTCATAGCTGAAACTTTCAGCATTTGTGAAAACAGAAATCCTATTCGGCCAATTTAATTCTTATTCACTCACAAACTAATCCAAAAGATTGTTTAGTTTGTTAGAGAATGAGGTATGAACTGCTCGGCTGATGTGTAAAAGACAAATTTTCTTTTGCAGGCATTGGAAGACGGTTTCAGAATCCCACTAGCCCTATTCTTGACGTACAACCTATACCACTTTATGGAGTACGTGGATTGCGGGCTCTCAGCCCGTGCTTGGTGGAACAACCATAGGATGCAACGCATCACCTCAGCCTCCGCCTGGCTCCTTGCTTTCCTCACTGTGCTCCTGAAGACTTTAGGCCTCTCCGAGACCGTGTTCGAGGTCACCCGTAAGGACAACAGCACGTCTGATGGTGATGCTAGCACCGATGAGGCTGATCGAGGGCGGTTCACCTTCGACTCATCACCGGTGTTCATCCCGGTTATGGCACTTGCAATCTTGAACATTGTTGCAATCACTATTGGAGCATGGCGGGCCATTTTTGGGACGGTGACAGGCGTTCATGGTGGCCCGGGCATCGGAGAATTCGTGTGCTGTGGCTGGTTGGTGTTGTGCTTTTGGCCATTTGTGAGAGGGCTTGTGGGCAAGGGAAGTTATGGAATCCCTTGGAGTATCAAGTTGAAGGCCGGTTTGCTTGTGGCTGCGTTCTTTCACTTTTGCAGAACATATAAAGCAGCAAAATAAAGAACATACCCGCAGAAGGCGTTTAACCTTTGGGGCATCAAAATGTTTAGAGCTTAATTTTGGTTCTGCCTATAATTACGATTAGAACATATAAAGAAGCAATAATTACTGCATATTATTTGACCAACATATTTGCAGCTCCATTCATCAACCAACCACATGTTCCTACTCAAATAATACTTTGTATGTTCGCGAATTTTAACTGAATTCTTGAAAACGAAAATATTTCAATGAAATTTGAAGCGAAGACTAGTTCCTTTATTCAATGACTACGATTACGGATCCTCAATGACACCAAAAGCAACTCAACCCAGAACAGTTAGCATTTTATGCATGAGCATTCATCTTAGCCGGAGAGCCAAAGCATAAGCTCTGACACTACCAATTTGTACTTGTCTTCGGGCGTTAGACTCTCAGAGGACTGACTGGAGGCTCCACTGACCTACTTAATCTGACAACCAAAGTTTCGTAACTTTGCTAAACCAAACTGTTGTAGGGGTGGCCCCCACCTAAGCTCAGTAGGCCTGTTAGATCCGAAATAGGATATGTGTAATGACATAAGAGCCCCCAAGGGGAATACTCATGTGTAAGGGTATAACTGTACAAACACTCCCCATATGAATATATATGTGGCATAGGCCACAGGAGGAGGGGGCTAAGCCATTCATTTACTCAACTCTCCACTACCACACTCTTTCTCTCTGTTTGGTCTATAACCACAACAGTTGGCGCCGTCCGTGGGGAGGACAAGAGCAAGCCTCCAGACTTGAAGGAGGATGGCACCAAAGAAAGCTTCACCATCGGCGGCGAAGAAGAAGAAGGCGGAGGCGGAGAAGTCTCGCATCAGCACGAGGGCTTCGGCTTTAGCAGCCGCAGGTATGAGCGGTGGTGTAGGTGCGACCGAGGACCCCGCCATCGACGCGACGACCAACCCCGCCGCCGACGCGACGACCAACCCCGTCACCGACGTGACGACCGATCCCACCAGCACCGCCCCGACGACCAACCCCGGCGACAACAACGTGGCGCGCAACCTAGGCGCGCAGGCCGTGGTCACCACCTTGCCGGCGGCATCGCCAAGCGCACAGACGGCCCCGGCCACGCCCGCAGTAGAGACGGCCCTGCTGGCGGCCCTCAGTGCATTTCAGCGGGAGCTAACGAACCTCCGCGGAGCCGTCCGGGACATGCAGGAGGCCCAGAGCCAACACGCCCCTCCGGCAGTGGCATCCGAACCCGCCCCGGAAAGGGCGGATAGCCGCGACGCCCCCACGTCTAGCCGCGCCCCACTACGGCGCATGGACCCGGAGTCCCCGCTTTCTGCGGGCCTACAGCAGACGCCATGGCCCGAAGATTTCAAGTTCCCGAGCGTCATCGAGGCCTACAAAGGCGACTCCGACCCGCGAGAGTTCGTGCGCGTGTACGAGACCGCCATCGAAGCCGCTGGCGGAGACGACACCACGAAGGCAAAAGGGCTCCCCCTCGCCATTGAACCACAGTCCATCTACGCGTGGGAACAGATCCGTAACCGACTCTACAACAACTTCTAGGGAAACTACATCGAGCGTATCGATGCGGACCAGCTCTTTGCAGTCAAGCAGAAATCGGAGGAGAGGCTCCGGGACTATTTCAAGCGCTTCGCGAAGGTGCGCTGCCAAGTCAAGGACGTCAACGAAACAACGGTCATCAACGCAGCGATACAAGGCCTCCGACCGGGGCCAATGGCCGAGTACAACGCGCGCAAGCCCATTAAGACGGTCGGGAAACTCTTCGACAAGATGGAAGAGTATGCCAGAGCGGAGGAGGACGCACGGAGGCGACACGGTGATGACTCCGACTCTAACAAGGCGGAAGGCTCGGTCAAGACCGAGGACTCACCGAAACAGGGCCCTTCGAAAGGCAAGCGTAAGCAAGAGCAGCGGCGGCGCCCCAACGCAAGGACCCCCAACACAATGACCAGCCAGGCGACAAGCCCAAGCGCGATCAGCGTAAGTCCAGGAAATCTCGCTACGTTTTTGACATCGAGGGCGGCTCCGAAGACAACGCCCCAGGTCGCGGAGGCCGAGGGCGCCGAGGACGAGGATGGGGACGTGGCCGAGGTCGAGACGACCGGGGTCGAGACGACCGGACCCACGAAGAATACGGCGACCAGCACCATGGGCAATGGTGCGAAATCCACGGTCAGGGCAACCACGACACGCGTGCTTGTGCCACCATCGCAGCGCTACGGCAGAGCGTTGCCAGGGACAAAAACCCGGATACACGCGCGCCCGTTGTGGCTCACGTCCAACACCCCCAGGACCAAGGAGCACAGGCCCAGGAAGGCTTCCTGCGCATCCAGGCGCACGTACAGCAACCTCGGAAAGGCCTCCTACAGTTACAAGCCCCAGAGGGAGCCCAGCGCAGGATTATCAACGTCATCTCCGGAGGCTCCTCACTGGGGTTCGCTTCGGCAAGACAACGGAAGGCTTACGCGTGGAGGCTACACCACGTCGCAGCATACCCGGCGCAGGCACCGCCAGAATGGGCGCAACATGAAGTCACATTCACGCCCGCCGACGCCGAGGGCGTGGAGTTCCCCCACCAAGACCCTTTGGTCGTCCGGGTCCTCGTAGCCGGGTGCGACGTCCGGCGCGTCCTAGTCGATGGAGGAAGCTCCGCAAACATCCTCTTCGCTGCGGCCTTCGACCAAATGGGGATCCCTCGGAGCCGTTTGGGCCCTTCAGGCGTCCCGCTGCAAGGGTTTGGAGGGCAGCCCTTGGGCCAGATATGCCTCCAAGCCTCCTTCGGCCAAAACGACAGCGTCAGGAGCGAGGACGCCATCTTCGACGTGGTCGACATCGTATACCCCTACAACGCCATAATAGGACGGCCGCTCCTAAACACCCTCGGGGCAGTCCCGCATCACGGTTTCCTGTGCATGAAGCTTCCCGGGCCGCGGGCCATCATCACCATTCATGGCGACCAGGACATGGCCCGGCGCATAGAGCTTGGTGCCAGGGGCCCATGCCACGCGGCTCACCAAGGCACCTAAGCCGGGAGGGCGGATGCGGAGCCCTCAGGCACTCCCCGAGCGTCCCGCGCTCCACGCGCGCAAGGTTGCCCCGGTAGTGGCGGCCCGTCAACGATCCCCCCACCCTCCTAGCGGTTAGTGCTTGGCATTCCCCCCTTCTTTTGTAAGTGCTCACCCGCGCAAACGGGAATTTAATAAAGTTCACCGTTTGCACAAATTTCTGTTCTTTGAAACAAAGACACGCGTTCGCGCGCGCACTCTCCGTCAAAGATAGGGGCATGAGTATAAACAAAGACACGCGTTCGCGTGCGCACTCTCTGTCAAAGATACGGGCATGAGTATAAACAAAGACACGAGTTCGCGCGCGCACTCTCCGTCAAAGATACGGGCATGAGTATAAACAAAGACACGCGTTCACGCGCGCACTCTCTGTCAAAGATACGGGCATGCGTATAAACAAAGACACGCGTTCGCGCGCGCACTCTCCGTCAAAGATACGGGCATGAGTATAAACAAGGACACGCGTTCGCGCGCGCACTCTCCGTCAAAGATACGGGCATGAGTATAAACAAGGACACGCGTTCGCGCGTGCACTCTCTGTCAAAGATACGGGCATGAGTATAAACAAAGACACGCGTTCGCGCGCGCACTCTCTGTCAAAGATACGGGCATGAGTATAAACAAAGACACGCGGGGGGACGCCTCCGCACACACTCTACGGAGTATAAATAAGACGTAGCGTAGAGGTCCGCCTCCGCACGCAATTTCACCGCCCGCAACGCGCGGAGGCTCGCCTCCGTGCGCAGTCTACGGACTCTAAAATAAGACGTAGCGTCGAGGTCCGCCTCCGCACGCACTCTACGGAGTATAAATAAGACGTAGCGTCGAGGTCCGCCTCCGCACGCACTTTACGGAGTATAAATGAGACGGGGATGCTGTCCCTGCGCACTCTACGGAGTATAAACGAGACGCGAACACCGCGCACGCACGGGCGTCGCCCCAGTGCGTACTCTTCGGAGTATAAATAAGACGTGGATGCTGTCCCTGCGCACTATTTGCAGCATCAACAACGCGTGGGCATCGGCCCCCACGTACTTCAGAACACAGCTTACCCCAGTTAATTCTACGGCGGGCAAAGTGCACCACAGGGGCCCGCTCCCATGCGCCGCCTGCAGAGTACCAAGACGACGTGTTAAGAAGCTGGGTCCCGCGCGGGTACACCCGCGAGCGGGAAACACCAGAGGCTGGTCCCCAGGCAGGCACACCCGCGGGCGAGAAGCACCAAAGGCTGGTTCCCGCGTGAGCACACCCGCGAGCAAGAAGCGCCAGAGGCTGTCTCCGCTGCCCCCACTTCGAAGGGTAGGGGACGGAGCGCTCGCGCGTCTACCTCGACTAGGCGCCAGCTCCGCTGCCACCACCCCGAAGGGTAGGGGACGGAGCGCTCGCGCGTCTACCTCGACTAGGCGCCAGCTCCGTTGCCACCACCTCCAAGGGTTGGGGACGGAGTGCTCGCGCGTCTAACTCATCTAGGCGCCAGCTCCACTGCCACCACCTCGAGGGGTAGGGGACGGAGCGCTTGCGCGTCTACCTCGACTAGGTGCCAGCTCCGCTGCCACCACCCTGAAGGGTAGGGGACGGAGCGCTCGTGCGTCTACCTCGACTAGGCGCCAGCTCCGCTGCCACCACCCCGAAGGGTAGGGGACGGAGCGCTCCCGTGTCTACCTCGACTAGGCCCCAGCTCCGTTGCCACCACCCCGAAGGGTAGGGGACAGAGCGATCGTGCGTCTACCTCGACTAGGCGCCAGCTCCGCTGCCACCACCTCCAAGGGTAGGGGACGGAGCGCCGCGCGTCTACCTCGCTCAGCGCCGGCTCCGCTACCACCACCTCGGGTAGGGGCGGAGCGCCGCGTGTCTACCTCGACCAGGCGCCGGCTCGCGCCACCACCCCGGCGGGTAGGGGACTGAGCGCCGCGCGTCTACCTCGACCAGGCGCCGGCTCGCCGCCACCACCCCAAAGGCTAGGGGACGGAGCGCTCCGCGTCTACCTCGACCAGGCGCCGGCTCGCTGCCACCACCTCGGCGGTAGGGGACGGAGCGCTCGCGCATCTACCTCGACCAGGCGCCGGCCCGCCGCCACCACCTCGAAGGTAGGGGACGGGCGCTCGCGCGTCTACCTCGACCAGGCGCCACCCTCCGCCACCACCTCGAAGGGTAGGGGACGGAGCGCTCGCGCGTCTACCTCGACTAGGCCTCTGCTCCGCTGCCACCACCCCGAAGGGTAGGGGACGGAGCGATCGCGCGTCTACTTCGACTAGGCGCCAACTACGCCGGAGGAGATATCGGTCTGAGCGTGTATGGTTGTCGCAACTATTTGTATACCTCGATCACATTGCCCCCGCAGGGCGCAACCCATCGCGTACGGGCGCGCGTGCAAACCCTCCGAGCTTACCGTGGGACGATGTAGTCGGAGGGTGGCGACGTACTTCGCGAGATCTGGTCAAAACTGTTCTTGGTATTTGCTAAGGATGTTTACAAAGCGCACGACACCCCGCGCACCAGTGCATTACTCGCGAGCTCATCCTGACATGCCCCCGTACCGTCCGTACCGAGGTCCCACTCGAAGACGCCAGACTCGCCCAGAAATCCAACGCTTCCTCAGTTCTTTGCCAGCGCCGAAGGCGCTGTCGGGTTGCAAGGTCGGAGATCAGCAGCCGACCCCGGTTAGGTAGCTGCTCGGGACAAGGGGGCAGTAATCAGAACAGCGAAAAACTTCCTATTTTCGCAAACACAAAATGAGGAAGACATCCCGGGCTTTGGTTACAACGCACTCCAACACGCGACAACCTCCTATCACACCTGTGGATCCACGGTGTCCTCCGGAGTCGCGGTGCCATCGTTGTCACGCCGAGGGACCTCGTCCAGAAACCGGCCAAGGTTCCCCTCGCCGTACAAGTTCTTCCACAGCTCGACTAGGGCTACGGCCTCGCCGCAATACTCCCATATCCGCTCATGAAAGAACTTCACGGTGCGGCGTACAGCTCGCACGGCGCCGGACATTACGCCGCTCCCCGCGGGCATCTCCAGTTGGGGATCAGCTAACCCCGCAACATGCTCGCAACCGCGGTGTCGGAGGAGCGCGCACGTCACACACGATGCCACGTATGCGCAGTGGCTGCCGAAGATCGCCGCGGCGCCACGCGCAACACCGGCCGCCTCTCCAATCCACCGGAGTGACCGCGCCAGGTCCTCGGGCCCGAAGGAGCGCGTCGGCACTTCGGCGACAAGCCCCTTTAGAGTGTCTTCCAGGGCCAGTATGGCGTCCCAGGCGGCTGCCGAAGCGTCACCTAAGGCTTGATCCCGCTCTGCGAGAACTCGATCCCGCTTCGCGAGAGCGGCAGCAAGCTCGCTGTTCCTCCCCTCCAGAGCGGCGATTTGTTGTACAAGGCCGTCCCGCTTTGCAGTAGCCTCTTGCCGCACCGCTTCCGCAGCCGAGGTTCGTGACGCGGTAACGAGCCCGTCGGTGCGCGCTTGCATCTCCGCGCACTCCGACTCCAGGAGGCGTATGCGAGCATCCTGGGCGGATGGCCCTTCCGCAGCTCCCTGCAACTCTTCCTCGGTGGCCCACAGCCTGCTCCGTATCGCTGCTCTCTCGCGGACGTAAGCACTTTGCGGGGCACAGGCGGCCTGGCGTCGCGTGCGCGATGCAGGCGTTAGGAAACGCGGAGCGGCTACAAAGGGGTCTTGGCGACGACGCTACCCACACCACGACACCTCAATGCATCTCCAGGCACCCGACCGTAGGTCCGCAACGCCATCGTCCGTCTTTGGAGGCGCGTCCTCCGCAATCCCGCGCCATGCCCTCGAGTATCCGCGGAGGGACGAAGTCCGCGGGCTTGGCGCGTGGCACTGTGTCGCCAAGACCGCACTTCGCGCTCAAGGGCGGTTCCTCCTCCGGGATAAGTGTCGTTGCGAAGGGAAATTACACATGTCACGACGCGTTAAAAAAATAATATCGAAGGAGTTCCATCATAACCTACCTTTGGTCGCGGGTGGGAGGCTTCGCGGAGACGTCTCCCTAGCCGCGGGCGGAAACGCTTCCACGCCGGCCCCAACGGACGCGCGCGTCTCTCGAGGCGGGGACCACCGAGCGAGGACCTCGCGCCAACCGAACCTGCGCCACTGTCACCGTGGCCCAAGGGGCTGGGAGGGGGCGGGGCGGAGGGACCTCGATGCTTGAAGCAGGGCCCCACAAGTTCCCAACACCGGTCGCCACAACGAACCCTCGCGAAGTCCGCAGAAGGGAGGATCGCAGCGCGCCGCCGCTGGGCGGAAGGTATCACCGCGGTACCCGCCACGAAGGGCTCCTCGGTGACATCATCCGCTGAAGAGGTCTCCACAGCTACGACGGTAGAGGTCGAGGACTTCATTCCCATGACTTCCGCGGGGGTTCCCCCCACCTCCGTGGGCGACACCTCGGCCCCAACCGCCGAGGTTAGCAAGGGCGGCGCTCCACACGCTCCCGCGAAGGGTAGCCCCGCCAAAGCCACGCTCGGAGACGAGGACTCCGCACCGATGTCACCAGCCGGCACCACCACCTCGGCAACGGTCGTGGACAACGGGGCCTCCGCGGCGCGCCCTCCGCTACCGGCGCCCCAGCCCTCAATCTCCGAACTCGACCCCGGGCTCGCCGTGCCGGCAGGAGTAGCGGCAGCCGCCGTACGGGCTGTGGTCGTAGTACTCCGGGTCCTTTTGCGGGACGACGCCTTCGTCTTCGCGGCACCATCATCCTCGTCGCTGGGCCGAGGGGGCGATCCCGCACAGAAGCCTAAGGCCTCACACACGCGGTTTATCCGCCTAACCCGCCCCGCGATCGCGATTGCGCGTTGCTCGTGCTCTCACGGTGTATGGCCCAGGAACACGCGCGACGCGCTCCGCGTCCTCGTGGCGAGTCCTCGCCCAAGGCGGCATATTTGCGTAAGCGCAATATATACAATTGCGGAGGAAGATATGGTGAGGACTTACGAAGGTCAATCGGCACGAACGCGAGCAAGCGGGCGGGCAAGCGTTGTCATCTTGGCGTTAAATACCGTGAAGCGCCAACTGTGGGCAAGTGGCGTTGCACCAAGCATCATATACTCCTCGGCGAGATCGCGCATATTGAAGCGGGCGGTGACCCCCACAAGCCTCCGCGCTCTCAGCTCATCTTCCTGGTCAAGCGCTAAGCCGGGGGCGGTCTTGAATGTAATCGGCCCGCCCATGCATTCAAGGCCGCTGCCACTCGTCACACGATGGTAGAACCACCGCCTTGCCCAGTTGACCTCCCACTTCCCTCGGGTCGCGTTCGCAGGGAAGAGCTTCCCACATGACACCCGCAGGAGGAAATTGACGCTGCCAAATTTTGACACCGTACCGTCCTTCTGCTCCTTCGGTTGGCACCGGGCCTCATGTAGATACGCGAACAAGGAAGCGCTGGACCACCACCCTCGCGCGCGCAGGCCCACCAGACACGGCGAGGCGAGCCACCGCGTCGAGTCAATTGTGACAACTCCAACTTGAAGGTCCGCAGCACCGCCCCGACAATTGCTGCGGACGGAATGCGAAGCCCGGCTTCAAAGTAGGCAACGAAGACGATCGCCTCCGACTTCCTAGGGCGCGGCTCCGTTTCGTCATCGGTGGGCAACCGCACAGCGTGGCGATCCGATAGCTTCCCATCTCGCAGCAGCGACTGGATGGTGTCCTCCGTCACGAGCGTGCGGCCCAACTCCCCGGAATGCGGACCCTGACTCTTCTTCGCCGCCCACCACTTGTCTGCCGTCGGCGGATCGTGCTCCCCCAGCATGTATTTCACCTCCAAAGGCGAGGACCGCCTACGGATGGCGTAGCCGCCCGCCTGAGTCCGCTCATCGCAAGTCGCCATCAATTTCCACCGGGAACTAGGCGGCGGAAAGGGAGCGCAGGAACAGGGCGAGCGAATGCGAAAAGCACCGTGAACAACCAAAAAGCGCGAGGCGACGTGGGCACAATACCACGGGGGGTTCTTAAAGGCCCCCCGCCTCCTACCCTAAGCGCGAAAGGCCAACGGCAACCGCTCGCCTCCCCACGCGCGAAGTCAAAGCGTCGCGGCGGTCCACGTAGCCTGCATGCGACTGTGATCATACAGAGTCTGGTCACCACGCGAAGCGTCGCTAGCGTCCCGCCGCGTGTCGGTCCGCACAAGCAATAAACACAAGTCACGCGTCCCGGTACAGCCTTCGGCTCGACCCTGGCCACACCTGTCCGAAGGGACAACCGCAGGTCCGCGCCGTAGGCGCAACCGAGGATCGGCGAGCAGCGCAACCGCTCGCTGCCGGTGCCGCGCATTGGGAGGGGGGCGGCCAGCAGGGGGCACGCCTACAACGCCGCGCCACGTGCCCCGCCCCTCTTGAGGAAGGAACTTGACCGCGGGCGACCCGTTGGTACACCAATCGCTACCCGCCGCGTGTTCGTCACGAATGGGCGAGCAAATGCGGATCTGGCAGCCAATCGCGTCGCCCGAGGATCGGCGCGATTCCGGAGCCATTAAAGCGCACTACGGCGTCACCCCAAACAGCGGCTCGCGCCACCACCGAAGGATGGGGCGGGAGCTCGCGCGTCTACCTCAACCGGCGCCGGCTCGTTGCTACCACCGAAGGATGGGGACGGGCGCCACGCGTCTACTTCGACAGGCGCCCGGCTCGCCGCCACCACTCGAGGATGGGGACGGAGCGGTCGTGCGTCTACCTCGACCAGTGCGGCTCGCGCCACCGCCGAAGGATGGGGACGGGCGCCGCGCGCTCACGTCGACTGGCGCCAGCTCGCTGCCACCACTCCGGCGATGGGGCGGGCGCTCGCGCGTCTACCT
Source organism: Dendrocalamus sinicus (assembly GCA_036346575.1). Taxonomy (NCBI): domain Eukaryota; kingdom Viridiplantae; phylum Streptophyta; class Magnoliopsida; order Poales; family Poaceae; genus Dendrocalamus; species Dendrocalamus sinicus. Next base: position 18,485,369 of record CM070650.1, read on the forward strand.
CGACCGGCGCCCGGCTACGCTACCACGACTTCGAAGGATGGGGGACGGAGCGCTCGCGCGTCTACGTCGACTAGGCGCTAGCTCCGCTGCCACCACTCCGAAGGATGGGGGACGGAGCGCTCGCGCATCTACCTCGACCAAACGCCAGCTCCGCTGCCACGACTTCGAAGGATGGGGACGGGCGCGCGCGTCACGTCGACAGGCGCCCGGCTCGCGCCACCACTCCGAGGATGGGGACGGGCGCCGCGCGTCTACCTCGACTAGGCGCCGGCTCGCCGCCACCACCGAAGAGATCGGGGCGGGCGCTCGCGCGTCTACCTCGACCAGGCGCCAGCCCGCGCCACGATTCGAAGGATGGGGACGGAGCGATCAGCGTCTACTTCGACTAGGCGCCGGCCGCTCCCACCGCACGGCACCCGGACCACCACGCAAGCGTCGCGGCGGTCCAGCGTTGCAGCATCGTGTCGCCACGAGGCTCCAAAATCGAGCCGGGAAGGCGCGCGGGATCGGTGGGGCCTGACCCGACCTCATGCGTTGGAGGCCTAGCTTCCCCTCGTTAGGGCGTTCCGACCGCGAGAAGGTGAAGGCGGCGGGCACCGTTTACCCACAATGCACTCAACCGCAAACCCCGAGCCGTGAAGTGCAGGCCGCCTTCGCCCATATCCCCACGAGTCGGAGGTCACGCGGCGTCGGCTACGTGGCGAGTTTTGACGCGTTCCAGAAATGTAAATGCTTGATACATCAACATTCTTCGATGGTAACGCCGGTGGCGCAATCGAGAGCGTGAAGACTCAAGCATTTACGTCTACAAAGCAGTCAAGCCTTGCCATTTCCATCTGGCGCGGTGCGCGAGCAGACTCGTGGACGCCCAAGACTTCTACAACAAGTTGTGGCGTATTCCCATAAGTAGGCCGTCTATTCTTCATCGGCGCTCGCGACATTAGCATCGATGAGCGCAATCATCAAGCGCGATGAACAATAGTTGGCTTTGCATGTGAGAAGATAACCGCGTGCAAGTATAAGATGAGTAACCAAGGGTGAGCAAGGAACAGGCCGCGACACCGGCGTATTTATACCCAGGCCCACCCGGCGAGGAGTCGCCAGGCTGGCGGAAGGTCAACCGGCGGCATGCCAATCGTCGGGATCGCAGTCGATGGGCGCCCGGTGGTTCAACTGCCCGTGATGAACAAGCACAATCGCTCACGGCCAGCGAGGCGAACGGCCGTGGTCGCGGGACTGCTGGAATCCCATGACGCTCCAATGGCAACCGGACGCGTGCCCACATCCAGTGTAGGGCAGGCGGAGCAGCCGTGCCAGCCTACCCTTGACAAAGGCAGGCGCGATTCCAGGCGTTATTAAAGCGCACTCCTGGACCTGGCAACCATCTCCCCGAACTGGCACTACATAGCGCGAAGCATTTCCCAAGACTCGGCTGCCAGGGGCAGCCGACTAAGTTCGACTTTGCCTGCAAATTTCCGGAGTGCGAAGTACGACACGTCCGGACCTCGTCTCCGTCGAAGCCTTCGGCCTTCCTGCTCCCTTCGACCTCGAGACCGCGCCAGCTTTGGGACCCGAAGACAGCCCCCGCGCAAACAGGAGCAAACGGGCAAACTATCCGAGTCATCAAGCATCACAGACCGATGGGACGGAGGGGGCCAAAGGACTCAGCGACATGGCTTCAGCCCGTGAAGCCCTTCACCATGAGAGGCTCCTGTTGTAGGGGTGGCCCCCACCTAAGCCCAGTAGGCCTGTTAGGTCCGAAATAGGACATGTGTAATGACATAAGAGCCCCCAAGGGGAATACTCATGTGTAAGGGTATAACTGTACAAACACTCCCAATATGAATATATATGTGGCATAGGCCACGGGAGGAGGGGGCTAAGCCATTCATTTACTCAACTCTCCACTACCACACTCTTTCTCTCTGTTTGGTCTGTAACCACAACACAAACAAGAATCTAAATTACGTGTACTATTAATTAATTGGCCAAATGGGCAGCCACTTACATGGCCTTGTGCATGAGCACCGTCAAAAAGAAGTCTAGCTTCTGCGGCATGGAGAGGGTGATGAACATGTCACCACTGGCTATGCTCAGCACGACGTTCTATCTCAACCACGTCTGGAACGATGGGGGCGCGATCACTGTGCCCAACACAGTGGCACTTCCCCCCGGCCCAGCCATGGCCACCACTTGCTGCACGTTCCAGCCATGCACTGTCTGGAGTGCGGCGGAGGAAGCGGTGAAGGGAGCGAAGGAATAGGTGAACGCGGACAATAGTCTGCCCCACTTGCACCCCTACCTCTGCCGCTCTACACTTCAAGTAATGTGTCGACACTCTTCTACAAGGTAGGCAGTTTCTCCAATGAGTTAGGGAGACAGAGAGTAAGTTGTTTTCGGCATTGGCATAGTGAGCTCAAAGCTGCTGGACATGCTGTGATGTGCTCGTTTTGAATTTGAAGCCAAACTTCTCAAAATATATAGTCTGAACATGAGGCAGAGTGAAACTGAATAGCAAAGTGCCGAAGTATGAAGAAGTACTGCGCGCTAAGGCCATTCTTGGGAACGTACAATGCCTTGCTTGAAGGACCCATCGGACCTTGTAGAACCTCTAGATTGTCCATTCAAGACCAGACGGTTCACAAAACCCTCTTATTGAGTCTTGGGGTCAATTTCTGATACAGTAAATGATGAAACAACAAGTGTTAAAGTTGATCCGAATTTGTATCGTGTTCAAGTAAGACACTGTGTGGTCTCATACCAAACGTGATATGATAGATGTGTAGGCCATGCACAGCTTGTATCAGATGTGGTGTTAATATGTAGTAATCGACTCTGATTCGGTTTCTTCTCCGTGTGGGACTCGTTTCCCTCGCCCTATATATGTACCCCAGTAGCCCATAAAAAACACAAACACTCTATTGCAATCTTCCGTTATTACAGTGATTTACTTTTGAGTGCCTATGGTTTTTTTCCGTAAGAGTTTTTCACGTAAAAATTCATATCTCTTATTTCTATTTTTCTGTGCATTATTTATAACAAATAGTATCAGAGTACATAAGATTAGAATATAGGAGATTGGACAAAAAAAAATCGCAAGCTCTCGACGAGTGGCACCTCTCGAATCGAAACATTTCTGGACCCCCGCGTAGCGAAATACCGAAATTGGCCTGCCTTCGCGTGGAATTCCACTCTTAGCCCCGTACGCTAGCAGCCACAATCGAGTTCGCTATGTAATAGGCCTCCAAAAGAAATTTCATACTGTTTGGACCAAATTTTCTATATTAAAAGTTCCCACAAACAATATAATTAAATAAAATTTTAAGAAAATTCGGAGTGGTAAAAATTATGAAAAAAATTACATAAGCAACTACATTGTGTCGGAAGACTCCAACATTTTTTATTATTTTTAAAGCTCATTTATCATATTTAAAAATTTATACGAAATATCAATTTTAATAGTTGTCTCTGAAGACGTGCTACTGCGCGTAGGTACTGTAGTTACAGTATCTAGCGTGGTAATGTAGCGCGCAAGGTGGCTGGCTGAAACACCCCAAAATTTTGAACTTTTTGAATTTTTATTTAATTTTGATTAAATTCGAGTTTCTTTCCCAATTTGGCAAATCACTGTGAAATTACGCTTTCCATTTTCGGCAAACCCGCTTCCTTACCTTCCTTGGCGCTCCCGTGCGAGCAGCGCCTCTCCACTGCCCCTGTGCCTTGACCGCAGCTCCCTCGCATTCGCCTCCCCTGGCCGTAGCTTCTTCACGTTCACCTCCCCTTGCCGTTCACCCCCCTTGCCGTTCATCTCCCCTTGCCCAGGTACACCTCCCCTCTCCATTTGAGCGTGTGTTGGAAGCCTCCGGAACCGCCTCCATGGCTAGCCTTCGGTGCCGAACCCCCTTCGGGCACCTGCATATACTGCCGACCCCTCCAACCTTCTCCATCCTCCCCCGTGAAGCTTCACTCGTGCCTAATTGAGCTCTCTTCTCTCCTGTTGCCGGCAATGGCCGAAAAACCGAAGGTGAGCCCTAAAACTATTCCTCCCGATTTACCCAATGATAATCTAATTCTTTGCTTCTATAGCTTCCTCTAGTACCTAGGAATACTCCCGAACTATGGCCCGAGTTCCCCGAGCCTCCTCTTTTCCCGGCGCCAAGAGCCGCCCCGCTGCCAACCACCCCACCGTGGCTAGCTCGCTAGGAGCATTTCCAGTGCAAGCCGTTAGTACTAGGACCTTCCTGGGTTTCCCTAGATGGTTAAATACTCGCCGATTTCAAATATACCTGCCCCTACAGCTCCAATTCGTTGAAAAACCGGACCGAGTTCTTGAGCTTGCCGCCGGCAAATGCCGCCTCCGTCGGGCCTTCTACCGCCCAAAATGGACTCCCCAAGGTCCCATGATCACGCCCATACCCTCAACCGTCGTCGCCGTTCACCCTAGCCCCGCCGCCGGTTGCCACTTCCTTCCTCTGTTCGCTGCGTGCGCGCGGGTGGAGCGAGGAAGAAGAACAGTGCTTGGCACTGTTCCTCCGACCGCACCACATCGACTTGGCTGAACCGAGTCAAGTCGGCCGCACCGGATCCAGCCGACCGAGCCAAATCGAGACGGCTGAGTCAGACCGTCTCGCCGGAACCGATCCGAGCCCGTTGAACAGTGCCCACCCGGTACTGTAGCAACCCGGCCCGTTACTGTTCATGCGTAATAAAAATTCAGAAAAATGATTAAAAATCCCAGAAAAATCCACAAACCCCAAAAATACCAAAATACACCCTTTTGACCAGTTTAATATCCCAAATTCAAATCGGGCATCCATTCTTCCAAATTTCAATTCTAAAAATTTAAATTTCATCATTTCACAGATTTAACTCTTTAAAAATCCATTTCCACTGTTCTACCCGGTTCAAATTTTATTAATTCAAATTATATTAATTTAAACCTTATTAATTCAAATCTTATTAACTCAAGTTTTATTAACTCGAGTTTCACCTTTCCACCATATTTATTTCCAAATAAATTCAAATCCCTTTGTGCTGCCAAAGCAAATCCCGATAAAATCCAAATTCATTCAATTCAGAAATCAACCATCCGTTTCTAAAATATCTATCCTTCACGTGCTACCTATTCGATCTTCCTAAACCCACCTATTTCAATTCTATCCTTGTCGGCCACCCAAACATCTTAAACCTCGACCTCCCAACCCAGCCCATTTCTTTTATGTTATTTCTTGTTTTTAATTGCATTTTGTTCCCAGCTTGCATCTTGCAAAGCAGGAACTTATTTGATCTTGTTTTCTACGCTAGTGACGAGACCAAGCGAGTTGGTCCGCGGAAGGGTAACAAAGCTATTTGAAGCTAGTCAAGAAAATCAAGAGCAACAACAAGAAGGCAAGTCACATGTTTTTGATCATATTGAATCCCATGACATGCCTATTATCTAAGTAATGTAGTTTCATTATGAATAATTGTGGAATGCTATTTGCTTACCATGAAATGTTTAGAATGACATGCTATTTAGATAAGTCCTACCACTGATAAAAGCCCTGTTTACTTTGATGGCCATATTCACCTTGACAACCTTAGTAATTAATAAAATATTGTATAAATGTATGTACCATCATCGCATTCAACATTATACACTACTAAGTGACTCTGGCCGTTGGCCGTTAGGTTTGCAAAACCCGGACTTAGGGTAGGGTGGTATGGGACGCCGTACCCTAGGCCGGTAATGTTGTTGTGCAGGGTGGGGTAAAGGTGTTGCGCGAAACCGTGCGGCGGATTTCTCCCATCGCTTTACCCTTCAACATGTACACTATTAAGGTTTGAGCGGTGGGCTAGTAGATTTGGAAAAACCTGATCTAGGGTGAGTGTGCCCTAGAGCGGAGGTGCCGGTGTGCACAGTTAGGGTAAGGGTGTTGTGGGAAATCGTGTGACGGTCTTCGCCCACCGCTTTACCCTAGAGTGGAGGTTGCGGGCCTCGGAAAACCATAAGGACAAGAACCTTGTGCTAAGTAAAAGACACAGTGATCGCCCAACCACAAGTGTTGATACGTCAATCCTAGTCTAGTAGCTGCTCAAATTCGATTGAACCTCTACAAAAGCAGTTTGGAGGCAAAGTGCGAGTCCATATGGAAGTGCCGCACAATAGTAGGCTAAGGTAAGTCAGGGGTAGCCTGAGCTTACTGGGAGGCCTACTAGGTAGAGACTAAATAAAGAATTGAGCAGCGAAAAGCCTTGTTTTCTTAATATCAGACGTGGAATTAAGAAATCTTGTGGGTAAAGTAGGGCAGCTCTGCAGAGTGAAATAAATGGTATTCGAATACGCCGTGCTTCCGGTTAATGAAGCTGTGTTAATTGGGTGATTCCAACAACAAGGCATAAGTAGTGTTTCTGATGTTGTTAATTTGAGTAATGATGAGACTATATCTGATAACAGAAAACCCCTTTATCTTAGGGAGCAATTGTTTTAAAGTTTTCTTTGTTTGCAAATAAAATTGCATCCACCTCTTAATAAAACAACTATACTCCCATCCCTTGAGAATCCTGGCATATAGTTATATATTATTTTCCACATGTGATTTGCTGAGTACGGGGTTGGAGTACTCAGGCTTGCATAATCTTTCTCAACAGATATCAGAAGGAAAGAAAGCAAATCAAGATTTCATGTTAGGGTTACGACTGCACTCAAGTGTTCCTGTGGAGTTTTCTTCGGCTTTTACTGTATGTAAGTTAAGTTTTGGGCTTGGACGCCCGTATTATTGTTAATTTGGCCATTAGGTCTTATTTCAATCAAATTAACTTGTTTTAACTGTTCGTGAGTAGGCTTGATACACTGTTGAGCCGCAACAAAACTCCTGGGCTGTTGTGGGCCGTACGACGTCCCTGTTCCCAAAAGTCGGGGGCGTTACAAATGGTATCAGAGCTATGCTTGACTGTAGGTTATAACCCTAAGTATAAGTTTGGTTCCGATAGGAATATGATTCTACAAAATATTAATTTCTGATATAAAAGAATTTCGAAAACCATAAGTAATATTGCTGCCCCATTCTTTCCATGTCTGCCTTATCTTTCCTAGACATGCATTAAAAAGTTTTGTTTTGAATTTGTCAAAATCCTAAAAATACGAGTAGTCGGTTAGACTAATTTCTTACTGTAAGTCTTTGACCAAATGGAATGAAAACTAACTTTAGTAGAAGTGCTAAGGATGGTCGCGACAACAAAAGCAAGCAGCAGGAGAAAGAAAGCGTCGCGAAGCCAGCAGAAGCAATCGCTACACCAGACTAGCAACTTGAAAGAAGAGGCAGGAACAGTAACAAGGAGAGAGAAAATTTAATATTTTTTCCTCTCTTTTTAGTTGTGATTCTTTTCCTGGTGCTCTTTTGGCAAAATTTTGAATCTCTTTCGTACGGTGATTTTGAAACATGATCTTTCATTACTGGATTACAACATAAAGTTTTCTTAATGGCAAATCAAGATATAAGCTATTTTATCATAGCTTGATTTAGATGATGCATTTTTAGGATCAATAAGATGCCAGCGATATTATCCGCGGATGAGAAGCAACATAAGGATCGTAAAACCTTATCTCAAATTTATCTCCATCTATCAAATAATATTCTGCAGGAGTTTTGAAGAAGATATCCACCACTGCATTATGGCTAAAACTGGAGCAGATTTGCATTAACAAGGATCTGACCAGATGCATCTGAAGCAAAAGCTTTATTCTCACAAGATGGCGGAGGGAGCCCCATTGTTAAACCACCTGACAACTTTTAAGGAAATTGTTGCAGGCCTTGAGTCTATAGAGATAAAATATGGTGATGAAAATTTAGGTCTTATTATGTTATATTTGCTGCCAATTCATACTCTACTTTTAGAGATACTATTCCATATAACTAAGCTACTTTTACTCTTAATAAAGTTTATAAAGCACTGCATGCTAAAGAAAAAATAAAACTTATTGTTTCTGGTAAAAGTTTAAGTAAACATGCAGAAAATTTATCCGCGACAAGCATTACAAGAAGGGTTTAAATGACGATTCAAGAGGCAGAAGCAAAAGTAGATACAAAGGCAGGTCTAAATCTAGAAACAGTAAGTCATGCAAATATTGCAAGAAGAACAGTCATGACATATTGGGTGCTGGAAGTTGCAGAACAAGAAGAAGAGGAATAACAATTTTAAGAAGGATTAACAAGAAGATGAACCGGTGATGAATGGATTCTTGATTAAGCCTGTATTTTCCACATGAGTCTGAACTGTGAGTGATTCGTTACTAAGCTACATCATATGGATATGTGTTGATATATGATAATACACCATGCAAAGTTGCATGCATTGGTTCTATCTAGATTAAGATATTTGATGGTACCATCAGAACTTTGTCGGATGTTTGTTATATTCCAAATTTGAAGAGATATCTTATTTTGTTGAGTACTCTTGATGCTAAAAGATACAAGTATTCAGGTGGACGTGGAGTTCTAAAGGTCACCAAAGACTCTCTTGTTGTGATGAAAAGTGATATGAATGTTGCTAACTTATATCATCTTCAAGGCACTACAATTTCAAGTATGCTGCTGTTGCCTCAAATAAATCATCCGATTTTGATTATACTAATGTTTGGCATATGTGTCTTGGGCATATGAGTAAAACTATAATGATAGAATTATGTAAAAAAGGATTTCTTGATGGTCAAAGCATTAACAAGTTAAAATTTTATGAACATTGTGTCTTTGACAAGCAAAAGAGGGTAAAATTCAGCACTGTAACTCACTCTACAAAAGGCATATTGGATTAGGTTTACTCTGATTTGTGGGGAAAATCCCACATTTCATCACTTAGAGGTGTAAGCTACATGTTGACCATCATTGATGGTTAGTCAAGAAGAGTTTGGACATATCTCATCAAGTACAAATCAGTGGAAGATTATGATTGAAATACAAACTGGCAAATATGTGAAGAAGCTGCGTATCGACTATGGTTTGGAGTTTTGTTCTGGAGAATTTGAAACTTTATACATATCAAAAGGTGTTGTGAGACATCATACCGTCCCAGGCACTCTCCAACAAAATGGTGTGGCCGAATGCATGAACAAAACTATCATGAAGAAGGTACGTTGCATGTTGTCAAACTCTAGATTATATAAGGGTTATTGAGTTGAAACCACTTTCACTGCTTGTTATTTGATTAATCGGCCACCAAATTTAGCTATTGATAAAAAGACTCCAATTAAGGTATAGTCTCGCTCTCCAGCAGATTATTCAAACTCAAGAATATTTGGCTGTCCTACTTATGCTCATGTTAACAATGGTAAATTAGAGTCTAGAGTAGTTATGTGCATTTTTCTTGGTTATAAAATTGGTGTGAAAGGATATAAATTATAGAATTTTGAAACTAGAAAAGTGGTTATTAGCAAAATTGTTACTTTTGATGAATATGCTATATTGCATGATAAACCATCTATTGATGTTCCTGTTGAGAAGCAATCAAGCGTGCAGGTGGAGCATGTTATTGATTCAGGATCTACACCAAAAGTCAACAAAGAAAATATTTCAGAAGTTTCTATTGTTGTGTAGCCACACAATGTTCCATTGCAGTTGATAGAGTAAGGAGGAACATTCAGCCTCCTAAGAGATTGACTGAAGAAGCCAATATAGTGGTTTATTGTTTTAAATATTGCAGAAGAAATTGAAGGTACTGTAGAACCTTCATCTTATTCAGAGGCAATCTCTTCTGGTGATTTAGAAAGGTGGATAACTGTCATGCATGATAAGATGGAATCTCTTGACAAGAATGGCACTTGGGAGCTGGTCAAGTTGCCAATTCAGAAGAAACCTATTCGCTGCAAATGGATTTTCAAGAAAAAAAGCCTTTCATCAACCGAAGAGGTTAGGTATAAAGCAAAGCTAGTTGCTAAAGGATATAACCAAATTTCATGTATTGATTTCACATATGTCTTTTCCTCTGTTGTGAAGCATTGTTTTATTCGCACTTTACTCAGTATTGTGGCTATGCATGATTATGAGCTTAAACAATTGGACGTGCAAACCGCGTTATTACATGGAGAATTAGAATATGACATTTATATGGAGCAACCAGAAGGTTTGTCGTTCTAGGAAAGGAGAATTTTGCTTACAAATTAAAGAAATATCTTTATAGTTTGAAGCAGTCATCTAGACAATGGTATAAGATATTTGACTTCTTTATGATATCTTCAGATTTTAAAAGATCTAATTATGATAGCTGTATTTGTTTGAAGACTGTTAATGGTACGTTTATTTATTTGCTCATATATGTTGATGATATGTTGATTGTTGCAAAAGAAAATATTGAAATTTCAATATTGAAGGCACAATTAAGCAGCGAATTTGAGATAAAAGATCTTGTTGTAGCAAAGAAAATTCTTGGTATGGAAATCATCAGAGATAGACGGTTTGGCCAGTTATACCTAAGTCAAAATGGGCATATTGCTAAGGCCAAACCGGTAAGTACTCTCTTAGATACACATTTCATACTTTCATTAGCGTCATGTTCACAATCAAATGATGAAGTTGAGTACGTGTCTAAAGTGCTATATGCGAGTGCAGTTGGTTTGGTTATGTATGCTATGGTATGTTTTTGCCCTGATTTATCTCAATCATTAAGTGTGGTTAGTAGGTATATGACTCATCCTAGAAAAGAGCATTGCAAAACAGTTCAATGGATTTTCATATATTTGCGGGGAAAATCTATTGCTTGTTTACAGTATGAGAAGACTAGAGATGGACTCGTTAGTTATGTGGATTCTAATTTTGCTAGAGATTTGGATAAAAGAAGATCTCTCACTAGTTATGTTCACTGTTGGAGGGTGTGTCGTTAGCTGAAAAGCAAGTTTGCAAGGTACCGTTGCCTTGTCTACTACAAAAGCTGAGTATATGACTATTTTTTAAGCTTCCAAAGAAGTCATTTGGCTAAGAGATTTATTTACTGAGCTTTGTGGAAGTACATCTTGTATTACATTATTTTGTGATAGTCAGAGTGCTATTTTCCTTACAAAAGATCAAATGTTCCATGAGAGAATAAAGCGAATTGATATTAGGTATCACTACATTTGAGGTGTCATTACTCAAGGTGATATTAAAGTCAGTAAGATAAATATTTATTATAATTCAACTGATATATTGACAAAACCAATTTCTGTCACTAAGTTTGAGATTTGCTCAAACTTAGTTGGTATTGCTTACTAATCCTTTGGACTTTCGGCACAAAGATATTCATGCTGATTTTATTAGAGGAGTTTATCACATTTTTTGACTACTGGAGGAAATTTAGCTTAAGGTGAATGTCGTAGCATGGTTACAACAGTGGGTACAAGGTACCCTTCTCCATAGGAGACATCCAAGAGATCTAGGGAGAGAGAGCTGGTGATAAATGAGTGGAGCACCTTCCTCATGCCCCTCTTGAGGTTTTATATACATGACGTGGAGAAAATTCCCATTCTACCCTACTCATATATATATATATACCCCAAGAGGTGCATGAGGAAGAGGGATCCACTCATTTATCACTAGCTCTCTCTCTCCCTAAATCTCTTGGCTATCTCCTATGGAGAAGGGTACCTTGTACCCACTGTTATAGCCATGCTACAACACCGTTCAGACTGGTGTCGACGAAGTCGGTGGTGGGGATAAACTGACGCATGCGTCGGCGGAAGTCTACGACCATGAGGCGGTCGGATAGAGTCTACGACCATAGCATGATCGGATAAAGTCTACGACCGCGAGGCCTTGATGTGTCCTGAAAGCTGTCATATGTATATTGTCCGGGTGCATCGTATCTGATGGTATCTTGCTCGTAAGTCCAATTTAGTGAAGTACGAGGCATGTTTCACTTCATCCAATAACTCATCCACCACCGGAATCGGAAATTGATCTTTGATAGTTTGTGCATTAAGAGCACGGTAATCCATACATAGGCGCCATGAGCCGTCCTTCTTGACCAAAATAACCGATGAACTGAATGGGGAGGTGCTGGGGCGGATGGTCCCGTGAGATAACATTTCTGCACATTGTCATTCAATCTCATCTTTGTGGTGATGAGGATAGCGATATGATTTGACCGCCACTGGTTTGGACCCTGGAACAAGGTGGATCCTGTGGTCATGCAGTTGGGAGCTTTTGCTAGCAAGGGAGGCATCCATGTTGTAGAGGGGATGTAATGAAGCCACAGAGGATGGTCTAGAAGATGGTGGTCGAAAAAACATGCCGGAGCTATATAGAAGCTTGTAGTGCCGCTCCGCTACCTTGGCTAAACTGACAGCCGTATCTAGTGAAGAGGGATTCTGAAGTTCAATGTCTGATTTGATGAGACCCCCCAGGCCGGCCAAAAACAGTCATACCTCATGTTCCGGAGAAAGATTCTCCGCTCGACATAGAACCTTGTAAAATGCTTGAGCATAATCGTCCACAGAACCAAATTGACACAGAAAAGCCAACTCTACGACTGGGTTTGCTCTGAAAGGTGGACCAAATCGTAGACGACAAGAATTTTGAAACTGAGGCCAAGAGGGGATACCTTCTGTGCGTTCAAGCGTATAGTACCATTGTGGCATTGTTAAGCAATGTCAGTCATGTGGTATGAAGCAAGCCAGACCTTTTCTTCCTCGAGGGTACGATGACCACGAAAGAATTGTTTGCAGCAAGATAGCCATTCCAGAGGGTCTGATTGGCCGTCAAACAGGGGAAAAACCACTTTGTAGAAGCGCCCTGCTACTGGAGCTTCGGCCTGCTCATTAGGAGGTCGTTGTGCAGATGAATTGGAGGGGTTGCTGTTGTGGGATGTCAAGGACACTCACCCCTCCAGATCCAAGACTGCTGCTTGAAGATTTTCATGAGCTGCTGACTGCTCCTCCTGACATTTCAATACTTTGCCAATGAGTTCCTTCCACTCGTGCAGCTCCATGGAGATGTGATCGTCAGCCATGGAATTTGATACCAATCTGTTATGTGCCTTGGCTCTAGATCTAAGATTGTATGAGTGGATAGGATGGGATAAGTCTTCGATTCCCTGACTTGGCACTCCTTGCCTTGCCGTGGTTGAATCAGCTTGAGGAAAATAGGGTTTGGGACAGAGAACTCTTTATTTCTTCTTGCCTTCCTTCAGATTACAACCGGAGCTTACAATTTATAGGTCTGTACAAGACCGACTCCAATTCTATTTGAAACCGACTCCTATTTATCATATATATCCTGTTTTGGTTAAGCCAATCTGGACTCTTTCGTAATACCCAAACACTTCCCTAGTACTAGCAATCTTTCCGAAATCGATCCGACCGTCCGCCTGACTCCCGGTCTGACCGCCCACCTTAATTAAACTACCTGACAAATGTGTACTTTCTATATCTTGTCTTCTTTTTTCCCCCTGTATTTATGGTTAATTAAACATCTAGATGCGTGTCAATGTGCAACTTGCGAGCGTTTGCAGATCACAAGCTGCATTTGACCCTTGTTTTTGTTTCCTAGGAGTACAAGAAAGACGTACGTATACCTTACATAGTATTCACATCATTCCAAACATATATACGTGTACGTGTTCTTTACCATACGCTTGGGACATAATGATGCTACTCTGTGGTATAGTATTGTAGTAAGTTGCATGTCTAGGAGGACATGTCCTATTCCTACTGATTAAGTGGATTAGTATACTAGTAGTGCATTACTAGCTAGTTTGTACTTCGAAATGAAGAGGATCCTAGCAATGCATGACTGCGTGTGAAAGGGTGTCATCGTCCTTTTCTTTTGGTAAGTGCCAGGTATTATCTGGATTCTGGAGAGTTTTAATTTTTGCATGTTACGTTGGAGTGATCACTTTCTCTCTCTCTCTCTCTCTCTCTCTCTCTCTCTCTCTCTGGATTCTGGAGAGTTTTAATTTTTGCATGTTACGTTGGAGTGATCACTTTCTCTCTCTCTCTCTCTCTCTCTCTCTCTCTCTCTCTCTGTTGCAGCACAGATATGCAATGGGTGTATGATGTGTGGGCCAGGCCTACAACAGTGCCCGTTTACCAAGCCCATGGTAGCAATATGGTAAACGGGCCACATCGCAAGTTGGAAGGCCCAAGGGAGGGCCTGGTCCGCACGTGATGTCCGAATTCGCCATCGCTTATCCACGATGACCTCTGCCGCTCTACGCTTCAAGTGACGTGTTGACACTCTTCTCATTTGCAAGGTAGGCAGTCTCTCCAATCAGTTAGGGAGACAGAGAGTGAGCTGTTTTTGGCATTGGTACGGTCATCTCAAAGTTGCTCGACATGCTGTGCTCGTTCTAAATTTGAAGCCAAACTTCTCAAAATATATAAGTCTAAACTTGAGGATAGAGTGAAACTGAGCAGCAAAGTGCCAAAGTCTGAATAAGTAACTGCGCGCCAAGGCCATTATCATTATGGGAAAATGTACAACGCCTTGCTTAAGGATGCAAAGGGATGGGGCACGCCAGCCCATTACATAGCCCCCATGACCCATTATAGAATTTGAGGATAATAGATTGGCTTGACCTACCATCTGCTAGGAACCTATGGGACCATTAGGATCCACGGGCTGACCCACATCGAGAGAGGCTCATGAGGCCACAGAGTGAAAAATAGCATGATCGTTGAGAAAAATATTCGATGTTGTTGGCCCGTCACTATGCGGCACGACATGTATCGCCATGGCCTCGACACCTGTAGCACTGCGCATCCTCCTGCATCAAAGTGGCCTCAACGTTGTTGCTTCACTACACCGCATGCATTGTTGCAACCTTGACGCCATCGCTAAGTACATCCACAAATGTTGTCGTGCGCTCAAGGCTGCATGCAGCAGGACGTGATACCGTAGCTTCAATCATGTTCGCTTGCAACAGCACACTCCACCGCTGACCTGGACGTCATGGCTGTGCACAGCAGCTTGTGCCGCAACCTCCACACCATGGCCACATCGACGCCGAATCTTGGTTGCAGCTTCCCGAGACCATCAGCTGCCCTTGGGTGTGATCGTCATCGATTTCGAAAGGTTTCACTAATTTGAAAAACAAAGAGGCGGAGAGGAGAATGATTGGGGGATGGAGACTTATGGAGAATAAACTGGAAACATGAGGAAACAGGGAATGTCGTAGATTCGTGGTAGGCACATGGTCGTGGAAAAGGGTTGGCCCGATTTTCCTAGTGGTTCAACAATGGTCTGACCCCCTTATCCCTCACTTTTTTTGGATCAACCCTTTGCCCATTGATGCCAAAATTTTGGGGCCGACCTGAACCCTTTGCACCCCTAGCCTTGCTTGAAGGACCCACCAGACCATATAGAACCCCTCCCAAATTGTCCATTCAAGACCAGAAAGCTCACAAAACCCTCCTGTTGAGTCTTGGGCTCAATTTCTGATACAGTGAATGAAGGACCATGTGAGAAGATTCAGGATAATGTTGTGATTAACCATTACAATGTTTTTAGAGTGCTTATTCGAATTTGTAAAGACTGCACTTTTTTTTGGGCTATTTGCCTCGAGCATAGAAGGTAGTCAGAAGCGTGGACTACGATCGATAGTCATTAGTCCGAATGGCCCTATGTTGGGCGGTCTGAACGGCCTTGTGTTGGGCGGTACGATCGACAGATTGACCACCGCAGGATGAGCACGGCAGAATGACCATGGATGGTCGCAGCTTCAGTACCTAGTTGATGCTCGGTAATCGGTAGTCGTAGACTTTGTGATCTGTTATTGTAGATTTTGTGATCGGTAGTCGTAAACTTTGCAATCAATAGTCGTAGGCTTTGCGATCGGTAGTCGAAGGCTTTGCAATAGGTTATCGAAGGTCTCACGTTCGGAACTCGTAGGCTTTGAGTGCTTCAATTCTTGTATCCTTCGAGGTACCTGGAGTATTCATGTCTAACCGGTTGGGGTCTGTGGTCGGACCACTCGAGGGCTAGTGGTCTAATCAGCTGTGGATCGACCAGATAGTGGGTTTTCGACCAGGGTCTGATCTTTGATGTTTTTGAGTCACGAGTTGAGTTTGATTGATCTAGATTATTGTATGTGTGAACATGGGTTATTGTTTGGTCCTAAGCTTAGGATCAGTGACTTGGTTGCATACATTTTGCATGATAACAACTTTATGTATTGTGTGGTGCTACGTGATGGTTTGCTTATTTGTGTTGGTTGCAGAACTTCGGAGCTTGGTCGTGGAGAGGCGTTGAAGGACAGGGACTAGGTACAAGGTGGTGTTGAGGTCCAGAATGGTCAAGGAGACACCAAAGATGACCGAGGTTATGCGGGGTGTTTGCAAGTCGGGACGGCGAGGAACTAGAGCAGGAGCTGCCGGTGGTGGACATGACGGGAAACGACAAGGTGGACCAAGACTAGTTTCAGGGAGGAGCCAAGGTCCTGTGCGGTCAAGGAAGTCAGGTGTTCGTCATACGCAAAGGGAAGCTTCGTGGAAAATGGTAGAGGGGCATTTAGGTAAATTGTCCAATACCAAAAAAGTGGTGGTGTGTGAAACCACAATGTTGGCCTAAGTGGTTTATGTCTTGTATATGAGAAAGTGAAACCTGGTGTTATGTGGGGTTAACAGGTTATCCTAATTGTGAGAGTGGATTGGATCTACTAAGTATTAGGTGGCTGGTTGCCCACCTATAAAAAGGGGTTGGTATGGAGACAAATGTGAAGAACCTATTCAACCTATCTCTCTTGTACTTTCTTGTTAAGGTTAAGATTTTGAGAGTTGAGCACTTCGTATGCTTTCTGTCCTTCTAGGTGTAGTGCCTGTAAAACGGACCATCTCAAGTAAGCAATACATCAATTTTTGAGCATCTTCTTGGATCTATCTTGTCTTGATTGATTTGTTCTTGTTTCTGTTAGTTTTGATATCTCATCTTGCCTCTTTGTGATCTTACTGTACCAAGGACATGAATGAGATGGAGATGATTTTGTGAAATCAATCTCCAATCATTTAATCACTTCCATAGCATGTTCATCAAGAAACCCTGTTTTGCCTAATTCGTGGCATCTTCGAGTGATTTCTGGTTCAAGGGTTTTTGAGTCGTGTTCTTCGGTGTTCTGGCCTGCTATGACATGTAGAAATTTATCAAGTGCCATCTTGGCCATCATCTACCCACGAGCGGATTGTATTTACCGATTGAGGTTTTGGTTCTGTTTTTGCGCAATTTTCTTTCAATTGAAAAAAGGTCGGAACTTTGATAACTATTCTCTTGATTGTTGAATGGAATAGATTCCTGTGACCTCAGGCAATTCTCGTACGAAATTTCACAGCTTTTGAATAAGTCAATAAAAAAATTATGTGGATTGTGATCTAGCGGTCGTGCTGAAAACCCTGTTCATTCTGATCGTAGTAACGCAGTCGTTGGCTTTTGATCACTCACTGGTCATTGACCACACCGGTCGTTTTTTGACTTGCTTGGATTACGTTGGTTTTGGACCATTCACTGGTCTTCAACCATGTAGGTTTTCGACCACTCTGATTTTGTTTCGACTTGCTTCGACTATACTGGTTTTTGACCATTCACTAGTCGCCGACCATTCAAGTCGTGTTTCGACCACTCTCAGGTCATCGACCACGTTGGTTTTGGACCACTCACTGGTCTTCGACCACGTTGGCTTTCGACCACTCTGGTCATGTTTCAACTTCCTTCGATTACACTAGTTTTCGACCATTTACTGGTCATTGACCATTCAAATCGTGTTACAACCACTCATGTTTTAGACTCTCACTGGTCATTGACCACCTGAGTCTTTTATATAATTTGGGGAATTTTTAAGGCACCATTTATCTTCTCTGTTGTCTGTCCTGTCCTGCAGTAAATGACAAAACAGCAATAATTCCTGGCCTACAGTGACATGGTGCACGCGATAATCTTTAAATTAAAAAATTTAAAAATTCTAACGTTAATCGAGAGAGAACAAAGATCTAGTGTATCTATCTCATGGCCCACATGTGTTATAACCGTGAGGATTACGTCTAGCCATAGAAAAACGTATGTAAAGCAGAGTTCTATCCCTATACGAAGTTCATCAGATGGCGACCCACGCTCTTGTAAGCATGCTCGCGTGCACCCTGTCACTGTAGGCCAGGAATTCAAGGCCATGAGATAGGTACAAGTTGTTTTGTATGTGTATATATAGTAACTCAAGGATAAAATGCGTTAATACCAATTTTTGCATTGAAGCCATTGTCGTCTAATAGTCAATCGGATAAAAGAAATCAAGCACTTAACCTTAAAAAAAATAAAACATCCTAAAATTACTTATGTAAATAATCGCATTTCGTGTCCCTCCACGTCAAGAAGAGCGCCGAACAACATGGCAGAGGGGCCGGCGGCAGACCGACTGAGCTGTGACCGGCGATTACCGGCTCACGGCGACTACTTGATTTTGTGTTTGTGAACTCGTTATTACGATTGAAGAGAATATTTGATTACCGGAAGACGCAAGAGTTCCCTCGTCACCCTCCTCGCGATCACTCACTTCTCCCTCGTCAGTCTCGACGACTTCCCTCGCCAGTCGCCGTTGCTGTCTGGGACCCTGATGAGTGACGCCACCGCCTGATGCAACGTCGCCGCGCCATTCGCCGGGAAACGACCAATCGCTTGCCGCTAGCTATTCTTCTAGGACGGCTGTCCACGCCATGCATTCGGTGGGAATCAATGGACCAATCGGTTGTTTCCACCATGATTTCTGCTGGAGCCAAGAATCCCAACCGCGCGTCCATCCAGCACCAGACGGCTCACAAAGCTTCCTACCGAATTTCGTTGTTGTAAGTAACACGGTATAAACAGATATTTAAATTTAATTCCAGCAAAATAAAACATAATTAATGCATATTTTCAGCGGTATATAAATAACAGAAATTGCATATAAACATAGAATTCTATCAAGTTATTTATACAAGAGCATAACCTTAAAACATGAAACATGATGAACACTAAAAGGAGCATATTTCTCAGTTTCATGACAAATGAATCAATTATAACAGCCTAAAACTTAGTTTTAATTGATATTACAAAAGTTTCCAAGAAATTGACTACAAAACAGTAATCAGACCGATAAATAAAGATGATCAGGTAAAGTAATCACAGACACCCGAAACAACAAAGGAGTAATACTCCTGTAAAATAATCTGAAATCTGAAAACTAGCTACCGCTTAACTTGTAATCACAGATCAATATGACACCTCTGAGAGCATCTCCAAGAGAGGCTCAATATTTTATCCTCTAAAATCTCATATTGGGAGTCTTCCTAAAAAAATTGTCCTCTAAATCTTTTCCCTCCTTCAGCAGCTCCTCTAAACTTGGATCTCTAAAATTACCATCTAGGCACTGTATATTTGATGGTGATCCACCTCAATTTTAGAGTACCAAAATTATTGGGCGTGTTTTTGAGTATCTGTTGGAGGCTTATTTTTAGCTTTCATACCCAATATTTGAAGATAGGGGGTAAGAAAGAGCATCTCTTGGAGATGCTCTGAGTGACCGAAAATGTACCTTAAAGTGCTAATGAACAGAAGTGAGAATCTCTTGTAGAGCTCAAACCTATACTAGTTGTACAAATCAATTTCAGCACTTACATATTTCATCATTGAGCATTTAATCCCACGGTCCACAAGCATTGCATGTACTGTCTCCCGGTACCAGAGAAATTCACATAATGTAATCAACTAGTACAACTCATAGAATATGTAATGCGCAAAAGAGTAATCAAGAATCTCACAGTACCTCGAGTGCTCGTGTCTAACCGGTTGGGGTCTGTGGTCGGATCACTCGAGGGCTAGTGGTCTGATCAGCTGTGGATCGACCAGATAGTGGGTTTTCGATCAGGGTCTGATCTTTGATGTTCTTGAGTTGTGAGTTGAGTTTGATTGATCTAGATTGTTGTATATGTGCACAAGATTTATTGCTTGGCTCTAAGCTTAGTATCAATGACTCCTCTGTTGAAGCCGTCGCTGCCGCAAGATCAGATCCATCCAGATAAAGTGCCGCACGGTCTCCTCCCCCTTATCTCTTCGGGTTGGCCCACCGACAAATAGGCCCTTTCTTTTTTCCTTTTCCATTTCTTTTCTCAGAAAAATTGCCCAAATACCCTTGAAACACAACATTCGTGTGGTCCGATCTGACTGACAGACGCTAACACGCAGCGATTGCCGGCGATCGAGCTTGCGGCCGGGGTGCAGAATTTTTTGTACGGATAACGAGTACAAGAACGTCGAAAACGGACACCGTATGCAAAAGTTATGCCCGTTTTACTGAAGGTGTGTCGGAAACGGACTCAAATTCGTTTCGGCCTCGATTGAAACTGCTATAAATTTTGATCCTGTGGCTGAAATTGCCCAAAATTTTTTCTGGAGACTTATGGATATATAAAGAATAGCTCCACCAATGTTCACTATTTTTAGCGAAGATCTGAATGCAGTCGCCCAACCATTGGGCGACCGCATGAAAGTCGCCCAATGAGAGGGCGACTGGAGGAAAGTCGCCCAACGGTGGGGCGACTGCAATTAATCGCCCAACGGTTGGGAGATTTTCCAGTTATCGCTATTGGGTTGGGCGAAAGGCTCCAATCGCTCAACTATTGGGCGACTGGAGCTTATTTTTGTAAAAAAAATTTCCTGTAGGTATATTTCTATAATTTCGAATAAAAAATGAATTATCCGTACAAAAAAATTCCCGGGGTGCATGCGTCCAAGAGCGCCGGTCGCCATCCAACATGGCCAATAATTTGCCACGTATCGTCAGGGATGACGTAGAACGGGGCGTTCCAACTAGCGAGGCTCCAATCCTGCATGGATCCACCGCACATACGCATGGGACCGGAATCATCGGATTGGGTGGCGCGCAGGGCGAAGGCCACAGCGAACGCACACTCCTGCAGACCAATCCACCGTTCGCGGTGGCCTGATCGGCTCGTCCGCGTCCGAAACGGGGTCGAAAGTTCACTGGTGGTTGTAAAAACACCACGATCAGATGGCTATCGCTCACCACCACGGCAGAGAGAAAACCCACCGAGCTCTGCCACGGCAGAGAAATCTTCTACCGAGCGCTGCCACGGCAGATGCAGCAGCCGCTCAGCCAAACCAGCGCCCTGCCGGACGCACTACAGTATGTCGCTGGGCATCTGCAAAACAACCGAGACAGAGCAAGACATATGCAGAGGAAATACAGGCAGCAGAGCAGATGGAATTGAGGCTTGAGGTGCAAATACTGCCAGAAACTTTTCTGGGGTTTTCTCTTCGTATTAAATAGCCAAAACTCCATCTTGATTACAAGATCAAATCAAATCAAAACTTCCTAAACTTATCTGCTAACATATGGAAACTCAATTCGGTGTTATCTCTAACAAGCGACAAAACTTTCTTCAGAAAATGACTCGGACACCGACTCACATCCTAACTCGACAAGGTTACCTGCATCACTGGTACCCGTCGTTTGTATTTTAGCAGCTTTGTCACGAGGAAGGCGTCCCTATTGATGCTGTTTTTTCCCCCATTTTACATCAGCTGCCCTCCTATTCAGAGGTTTTTCAGCGTCAGTTGATTGTGCCGTCTGCAAAGCCCTGAATACACCTCTCGCAGTGGGAAGCGTGTGGGTGCCGCAGCTGAAGCTAAGAATCAACTGGTGCCTGCTTACCAGTGAACTGCAACCAGTAAACTGCGGATTGCTACCTCTGAGGTCTCGATCAAAGGTGCAAAACTTTTCTTTCTTACCCAGATTTGGGTGGAGGTGCCGGTCCTGCTCCACCGCGGTCGCACGAATCCCGACGTTGCCATACCAGGCCTATAAATCATCAGGGCTTCTGTTTGTTGCTTGTGGTGTGGTGTGCTACTGCGTGTGACTGGTGACTAGTGAGTGAGCGAGCTAGCTAGTCTGGTTCCGGCCATGCCCGGCGCGAAGAAGCTGCAGGAGAGGGTGCCCCTCCGAAGGACTGCGTGGATGCTGGCCGACCTCGTCTTGCTCTTCCTCCTCCTCGCCCAACTGGGAAGCCGCGCCACCTCACTGCTGCACGGTGAGCGCGGCGGCACGGTGTGGCTCACCGCACTCGTCTGCGAGGCGTGGTTCACGTTCGTGTGGATCCTCAATATGAACGGCAAGTGGAACCCCGTCTTGTTCGAGACATACCCCGAAAACCTCTCCGAAAGGTGCTCAGCATGCACATGTCCTGGAAGCGACTCTGTGTCTGAAAAACATATTTTCCTTTATTTTGTTCTTGCTTTTGATGTGTTGATTACTACATAGGATCGACGAGCTTCCGGCGGTGGACATGTTCGTGACCACGGCGGACCCGAGGCTGGAGCCGCCAGTGATCACGGTGAACACGGTGCTCTCGCTGCTCGCCGTGGACTACCCGGCCGTCGACAAGCTGGCCTGCTACGTCTCCGACGACGGCTGCTCGCCAGTGACGTTCTATGCACTGCACGAGGCCGCCAGGTTCGCCAGGCTGTGGGTGCCCTTCTGCAAGAGGCACGGCGTCGGAGTGAGGGCTCCCTTCGTGTACTTCTCTTCCAGGCCGGAGTTTGGCCCAGCTGACCACAAGTTCTTGGATGACTGGACATTCATGAAGGTTAGCCGGTGTTGCAGTCATCATGTCAGTCGCACAATGTTTGATCTTACGTTCGTGACCATCTTATTGGTGTGATTTCAGAGCGAGTACGACAAGTTAGTCAGCCGGATCGAGAACGCTGAGGAGGAGTCCCTTTTGCGACACGGCGGCGACGAGTTCGCCGAGTTCTTGGACACCGAGCGCAGGAAGCATCCTACCATCATTAAGGTTTTGCCATGTGCCAAACGTACTCTAAATCTAGAGCTCTTTTGTGGTACATACATATTAACGTGGGCCTGTAATACCCCAAATTTGCATACAGGAAAACAATAGAGATAAAGAAGGTTTTGCCGTCAGACCCATCGACTTTTGGAGTATCGATTTATTATCGCGCACAGAGGTTCCCAGACCATCCCAGGACGGTCGGCACCGTCTAGAGAGCCGTATAATTAGCACTCTCAGAGGTTCCCGGATCGCCTAGGGACAGTCGGCACCGTCTCGTGACATGGGTATTCATCATCCGGCAAAGTCTAACCTTACCTTTATTACCAACTTACCGCTGCAGTAAAAACTCCAAAGCCAACATACCCGTTGGACCAAATAGCCCTTAGGGCCACAGCCAGCCAAGGCAAAAAGGGAGGGGTAGAAGCGACATTTCGCAGTGAGAGGGATAACCATGCCTCTTAAGTGACAAGACAACACAGCTACCCCACCTGCTCCACTTTTCTGCCAAGCCGAGAGCCACCCCAAGATCCAAGCGCAACCCCCAAGCTCACCCCAGAGAAGAGAAGAGCCGAAGAGGAGAAGAGGGAGCAGCCGGCTATGACGGCAAGGTGAAGGTAGGCGCAAAGGATCAGCCGACCGTGACGGCAAGAGGAGGAGCCGCATGAACCTCAACCTCACCCACGCCAACCTTTTCTTCTAGCTAGGCAACCGGGTAAGTCTCACCTTCATCTGAACCTCGGCGCCATAGCAACGCATGCAAGAAGCCAACTTGGGGGAAGGGGGCACAAACCAAAAGGAGGCCGCATCGAAGGGCACCGGCCGGCTATGAGCCGTGGCCGGTGAGCCCGAGGAGGCCGTACCGAGGGGAGCCCGGGGTGGCCGGCGCCGCCGACTAGTGGCGCTAGTCAAGGCCGGAGCCGGGTGCAAGGAGGAGGTGGCGGCCGCGGCGTGCCACCGCGAGAGCACACCGCCGCGCGCGCACGGGTAGGTGTGAGGTCGGTCCGGCCGGATCAAGCGCGAGGAGGAGAAGAAGGGCGGAGGAGCCGCCAACGTCGTGGGGCGGCCGGATCTAGCCCCGGCCGGCCGGTTTGGGAAGGAGACTGGTGGCGGCCCGATGGCCGGCGGCGAGGAGGGGGATGGCCGTGAGCACCCCACATCGCCGGAGAAGCGCCGCGCTAGAGAGAGAGGGGACGGGGAGAGGAGGCGTGGGCCGGCGAAGGGGCTATCGGCGGTGAGGGGGGCCGGCGACGCTGCGCCGACCACGCACCACCGCGCCGCCATAGCTGCGCCCGAGCGCCGCACGCGAGGGGGATAGAGGAGGCGGAGGAGGAGAAGGCAGGGGGGCCACCGGCGGTGGAGGGGGCCGGCGAGGTCGCCGGCCACGCGCTGCCACGCCGCCCCAGGCGAGGCCGGTGAGGGGAGGAGGAGGCCCTCTGGCCAGATAGAGTAGAGAGAGAGAGACTTGTGGAGGGGAGGCCCATTCGTCCAAAAGAAATGGGGAGAAGAGAGAGAGAGTGGCATGAAGTGCAGGAGGAGTGAGGCCATTCGGCCAAAAAAAAGGGAAAGAAAGGAAAGAAAAGAGAAGGAAAAAAAAGAGAGAGGAAGAAAGAGAGAGAGAAAAAAGGGGGGGTTCGGCACCTGCGCGACAGGTCCCTCTAAACTCGTGCGATTACGCCCGAGGTTGGGATACGAGCTTAGGGACGTTGTTCTCCGTTGAGGCTCTGGTTTTTGTTTTGCCGTTAAGGTGGATTTATTGCCTGCCCAGGTGGAGGCCCCGAGTCGACGCCGTCCGCTCATCGTTCCGCTCCGCTTAGTTAACAGGCAAGTGCATGGTAGAGCGGTAGACCTGAGTTTATGAATATGCAATGCTTACTTGTTGTGATAATGTTTATATGGAAATGCGATGATTACGTGATATCTATGTGGAAATGTGATGTTTACATGACATAAAGTTACATGGTAAAAGATGGTGATGATGATGGAATAAGGTGGGCAATGATGCTCGCCTGCTAATGATGTTAACGATGAACATGACTATGACAATGACATATGCATTTGCATTATGTGCACTCAAGAGTGAGGGCGGCGAGAAAGTCCCTAGCTACGAGTAAAGCTAGCGGACTAATCCGGAGTGCTCTTGAGTAAGACCTACTTCAGTAGGCCTCCACGGGAGTGGAGGGGTCTCCATGCCGAGAAGGGCGGGCCCAGATGATGGGTGAACATCGACGGGTGTTCACTCGACGATACCGGTATTTGCAATGAGATGAGTAAATGTGCATGTAGAGCAGGATTGCATTGCATTGATGATTTGGCAATGTTGGGATATGACAATGCATGTGGAGTATGTTAAGATTAATGTGGAAACCTAAGAATGATGATATGAGCATGGCAATGCAGGCGGAGTATGTTATGGATGGTTGATTTGCTTACATGTTTGGTCGTGTTTATCGTTCTATTGTGTACTTGCTGAGTCTTTGGACTTACCCTTGCCTTGTTGTTTTGTTTGTAGGTAACTGTTGAGGACGTCTTGCACGGGCGGGTGTAGCACATGAATAACTTCACATATCTAGCTTTTGGTAGTATGTTTA
Organism: Dendrocalamus sinicus; assembly: GCA_036346575.1. Taxonomy (NCBI): domain Eukaryota; kingdom Viridiplantae; phylum Streptophyta; class Magnoliopsida; order Poales; family Poaceae; genus Dendrocalamus; species Dendrocalamus sinicus. The sequence goes on from CM070650.1 coordinate 18,510,728, forward strand.
ACTCCACCAGTCAGCTAGCATAGTTGTTTAAAAATGGTATGGTGTAAATGGTTGCTGCTTCATGAACAAGGTAGAGTTTGCTTAAATTGTTTAATAGATGTCTAAAAGTGGTATTAGTATGCAATGGTGGTAGCACTCTAGGCCCAGAGGATGGGTGGGGTGTTACAGGGCCGTCCATTGTTTTAAATCTAATGGACTAGATTAGTTAGAATTTAACTGTACTACATCATCAAGTATTGGGAAGTACCATTCTATTAGAGGTAAAATGGTAACTACACAATATTATTATATAGGACGCAACAAACAAATTAGTAATTGTAATTTGTTGCACATTCCTCAAGCAGTCAATGTTCCCGTCACGAAGCCCAAACCCACAATCAAAATTTGACGACAACTCAATTGTTACTCCTTCCGTGGAATGCTTGGAAATTTGGACACTGTTGGACCCTAAAATACCCAAAATTCCGTTTTTGGCCCCCTGTACAAAAAAATTCCACTTTTGGACCCCTTCCCACCGGGATCGCGAGCCGCCACGTGGCGGGTCGTGCGATCGGCGATCGCGACGACGCCGCTGCGCCGCTCCCGACCGCGCCATTGGCCTCCCGACCGCGCGACCTCGCTCGCCGGTAGCGCGATCTCGCTTCGCCATCGCGCGATCGCTTCGCCGCCGCGCGCGACCCGGTAGCGGCGATCGGCCGCCAGCGCGTCCCGATCCCATGATCGCACGACGAGCGCGTTGCTCCCGACCGCATGTCCCCGATCGCAATACTCGTGAATATTTGTATGGTTTCGCAATTTTGTAGTTATAAACTGAGAAAAAAATAGATAAAATTGCAATAATAACTTATGTTCATTGTTAGTTGCAGATGTAAAAAAAATTTGGATAATTTTTTTTAAAAAACAATTAATCATAGAACGATCGTTTCGTAAAGTGGTAAGTGATATTTAGGGTTTCGTATGGTTTTTAGGTTTGCAATCACTATGTTATTTGTATGTTTTGTCAATTTTGTAAATGTAAACTCGGAAAGAATCTGACCAAGTAGTAATAAAAGTTTATATTCATTATAACTTGTAGATGCCAATAAAATTTTGGTAAATTTTTTTTAGGAACAATTGACCGTAGAATGATCGATACAAATAGTGGTAAGTGACTTTTAAGGTTTACTGTGTTTTTAGGGTTTGCAATCTCCGTGATTGTTTTCAGTTTTGGCAATTTTGTAGTTATAAACTGGATAAAAATCAGATAAAGTTGTAATAAAAGATTATGTTCATTGTAAGTTGTAGATGCATAAAAATTTTGGTAAATTTTTGTAGGAAAGATTGACCGTAGAGCAGTCGATACATAAAGTGGTGAGTGATATTGTGAAGGTGAGTAACATGGAATGCCATACATAAATTTTGGTACATTTAATATTGTTAAATGAGGTGCTACGTGAATCATGGAATGCGAAAATACTAGATATTAAATTTCATAATATAGTTGGGAGTAACATGCGCGTAGATTTTTATTACATGCATAACATATAGCATGATATCGACTAACCCACCCAGCTGCTCAGATGCGACCTCTTGTGTGGACCGGGCCACTTTCCCTTCCTTGCCCGCTCGGCGTTGAACTCCTCGCGGCCTCTTTTGCCTTAGCCGCAATTTCTCTCTTCTCTCGCGCTCCATCTCGCGAGCCTCCGATCCCTACGCGTGCGCTTCAAGATGAGCTTGCGTCTCGCGGCTGTATACGCAGGTGTGCTCGTGCTTGCGGCGCTCCTCCTCCAAAGCAACTCCTTCTCCTTTGTGACATTCCACTCCTCAAGTCGAGGTCCATTGGTCTTCGTGGTGGATCTCAAGATCGATCCATTTGCGGTAGGCACATAGGGGCTCCGAGCTGTAAATAAAAGAGAGATATTGTTAGTGCGTGTTGTGAAGGAGAAAAGGTGCGGAAAATGGTGCATGTGGTGGGTTCACGGCCGCCGATAGGTTGCGGTGTCAAAGCGGCGGTTGGGGTAGTCACTTTGGAGTAGTTTTGCAACCCCGCATCGCATACCTAGGCGATGCGGTGCTTAGACTTGAAGAACTTGCACACGCCCCCGCACCAACAAAGGGAGGTGTCTCCCCTCAGTGGTAGTTGTGGCGAGCGCTCGGTGGGGGCGTCCGGGATGGGGTTGTTGCTACGCGGGCGCTCGGGGACCTTTCATCGTAGCACGATGGGCTTGTTCTACCCGGGCTGTATCGCCCTTATTTTCTCATCGCGGGCGGCATCGCGGCTGCGGTGACCGTGCTATGTCACGGGTCTCCTCCCAATCCTTCACCATCTTGTCCCATTGCTTCTTCTTGCCTTTGTCCATCCCGGTTGGGTGAGGAGCGCGATGGAGTATGGGGTTTGGATGTGCAATGTTCATTGGGAAATGGAATGCATACCAATTTATAGGGGCGTTTGTCTCTACTCGTGCGTGTAAAGTTGGTCCGCGTGGTCGTAGTAGTGAGTAAAGATGGGAGTTATGGCCCGCCCAAAGCGGCATCTTTGTCATCCCACCGAGCAAAGTGACCTCTTGTTGTCATGTCACTGAGCACAGTTGCCCTCTTTAGTACTGTCCCTGCCCAAAGCTGGCATCTTTTGTCATCCCACTGAGCAAAGCTGACCTGTTATGTCATATCACTGAGCAAAGCTGCCCCGTTTTATCATGTCATCGCGCAAAGTGGCATCATTGTCATCTCACCGAGCAAAGCTGCCTCGCTTTGTCATGTCTCGAGGAAAGCCGCCCGTTTTATCATGTCACTGCGCAAAGCTGGCATGTGTTGTCATCTCACTGAGCAAAGCTGGCCCGTTTTGTCATGTCTCTGAGCACAGTTGCCATGTTTTGTCATCTCACTGAGCAAAGCTGGACTCTTTTTGTCATTTGACTGAGGACAACTGCTCTGTTTAGTAATGTCTTTGCCCAAAGCGGCATCTTTTGGCATCCCACCGAGGACAAGCGCTCTCTTTAGTAATCACGAATTGGCTATACTCATGCCTTTTGGCATTGTTTAGGTGTTTAGCTCTCGCCAATGGCCTCTTATCTCTAAATCTGAGCATCGATGCACACCCAATCACCTAAGCTAGAAATGATGTTCTCCTTATTCAAGCCACGGGAACCAAGATGATGGCCTCATTCGGTAGAGGTGTTATTTGATCCAATATTAAAATTTATTTCATTGTCAATATTAGGTACATCTGTCCTGTATGCATTTGATGAGATAGGCTCCTCCCTAAAGACTGCAGAATTTGTGCATTCACTCTCTTACGTGCACGTAGAAAATTGTACCACACGTCATTCTCGCCAAGTTAAAGTATTAGCCTAATATGTATATGTCGTAATGGCCTAGGCGAGTCATCAAGCGACTCGGTGGCGGTAGCTCAACAAAGAGCCCGTTTTGTCTAGTCACCGAGCAAAAGCGACTTGTTTTGTCTAGTCAGCGAGCAAAAGTGACCTCTTTTGTCATGTCACCGAGCAAAAGTGACCTCTTTTGTCATGTCACCGAGCAAAGCGACCTCTTTTGTCATGTCACCGAGCAAAGCCGGCATGTTTTGTCTCCTCACCGAGCATGGTGTGGGGTCAAGATTTGTGTTGTCTGTGGTCTTTGTGCGTGAGGCTACCCCACACTGACCTATAAAGCGGAGCCATCCCTCACATACTCCTGGCCATGTTATCAGTCACCTCCGAGTAAGTTGTTCACAATCTGTGTAGTTTTATTTCGTGCTCACTCCCAAGACTAGGCAATGAGTCACCAAGACGTCTTCATGGGCACCACGGTGATGTGCCCAAATTGCAACTTGGTGGTTAGACGTAGGACATCACAGACGGCCAAGAATCCCGGGCGATACTACTACAAGTGCCCCAATCACTAGGTGAGTCATATTGTTTCGGGTTCATTCAAATCATGGTGGTATGTTTAAAAATCTTCTTGTCATGGAATCGCAGGAAGCTCATGGTGGTTGCCGATTCTGGGTGTGGGAGGATGAAATGGGAAATAGGAATGACAGTGTTCGCCGTGAGAGAGTTGTCGTGGGGGGTTGCGACCCCGTCGGGATGCAGCATCGTTTCGACAGACTAGAGTGGAAGATAAATTTAATGTTGTGTGCTATTTTGTTTCTTGTGTTTATTGTTATCCTCAAGTTGTAGTGCTGGAGGTTATCCTCGTGTATGTTCGCAATGTTTTATGCTATCTTGTCGTCAAGCTCTTTTGATAATGTTTTATGTACGGTTGTGTTGTATTTTAGTTCTTGTGTTCGTTGGTGTGTTGGTGGTTGTACTACTTGCTACATGTCATGTACGTGAAATGTATGAGTTGTTCGTGTTGCTACCAAGAGTATGTTAATATTGTTAAATGACTTGCTATCTGAATCATTCAATGCGAACACACGAGATAATAACCTTATGTGAATAGAAATAAACTTCATAACATCTGCGTACAATTTTATTACATGCATAACATATAGCATGATATCGACTAACCCACCCAATCGCTCGTAACATTTTGTGAACAACAAGGAAAGGTGACATGAAAACTCACTGGAAAGGATACATGCCTATGGCGTGAACACTCATCAGTAAAGGCCACGACCTACGCCCCATTTTGTTGGTTTACGTAGCGATAGGCTTTTGAGTAGCAATAAATGTTCCTATGTAGGCTTTTCAAAGTAGCAACAAATGTTCGTATGAAGGCTTTTCAGATCGTAGTCTTTATGTAGGCGATTTAGCTGGCATGTGTTGTCATCTCACCGAGCAAAGCTGCCCGATTTGTCATATCACTGCGTAAAGCGGCATGTGTTGTCATCTCACCGAGTAAAGCTGAGCGCTTTGTCTTGTCTGGGCAAAGCGGTCATCTTTTGTCCCGCCATTCGATATAAATAGCACGGTAGAGGTCCCATGAAGTTGTAGCGAAAACCTGTAAATCGAACAAAGAACATACCATGGCGGAAGATGAGGGCGATCGGATATGGGTCACGAAGGAAGACCTTCCCTTGGAAAGGAGGAGATGTTGGACCACGATCGCTTGCTACCAAGCCGGCGTGCGCAACCAGCGTGGCGAAATGCGGACACAATGAGTGCGTGGTCGTGCAGGTCTGGAAGGGCGAACGATGGCGGCGCCGTTTCTTCCGATGCCCACGCTCCGGTACAAATTACTAATAGTACTTTTTTATTGCTTATGGACCCTCCATGTTTCTCGTCATTTTTCGCAGATGGCGAAATGCGACTTCTCCCGCTGGATCGACCCTCCTCATGAGCGGTATATTGGCCGTTATGTGGGTACTTTATGGGACCGAATAATGGACTTGGAGTACCGAATGGAGACTCTCAATGAGGAGAACAATGAGCTCCGCCAACGGATGCAACGCGAGAGGGGAAACGAGGAGGTTGTCAACATAGGAAGCTCTTATGATCCCACATGTTGCTGCGCGAACCCGAGCTGCATATGTGCGTGCCACTACCACGATGGCCGGCCCGTCCGAGGTGGCCCCTCGTGATTCTCCATGTGGGTGCCACGAGGCTCGTTTGGCATGTAGGCCACGGCGGCACCGAATGTGTTGATCTTTGTGCGGTAGAATTTGTTGTGTTGATGTTTTGGGTGTAGAACTTTCCATAAATTCTGTGACCTTCATATTTTGTGCAACGTTGTTAAGCATGTGATGAATTGGTTGTTATGTACGTGGAGTTGTTATCGAAGGCAAAAATTTGTCGTCAAGCTATGTCTTCTCCGCTACCCGTGTTGTCATCTCTCGATTGGTTGTATGCCGTACTAAATCAAAGAACTTAGAGCAACCCTTTTATCTGAAACCATCTTTGAACATCAAACCATGAAGCACTTGAAAAACATCACAAATATTACAAAAGCACAATTTAAAAATTCATTCATCATCTCGTCGCCGCCGCCATAAATGCAGGCGCATATGATCCTCGAGAAGGTGAACCTACTAGGGAGCGGGGTGCATCGCGAAGATCGTAGTGCGAGGGTGTGGCCGAGGCGCGGTGGGTACAACTCAGAGAAGCGATTCACGGCGGTGGTCATAAAGCATAGAGCTCACCCAATCGGAGGAGGTGCCTACGTCCTACTTAGATGGTACAACTGAATTAGACAATGGAAAATACGAAAATTGTTCATAATGAAATACACACGTTTAGTGCATACAGGGTATGTGGTGGTGAAATGAGGATGTCGACGGAAGTCCCCATGTACTCGTGCGATGTCATGCCTTGATAGGTCGGCACAACCCACTGTCCGGGTCATATAGGTTGGTGCGCACTGTCCCGGAGATACGAGGGCATCTGCCCCTCGTTCGTCCGCGAGTCACCGCATTTATGCAGAGTGGGCCCCGTCGTCCCGAGAGCGCGGTCGCCGTCCGTCGCCCTCCGTGATGACGATGCCCGTTGCGACGTGCTATCCGTCGCAATTGCTGCAAGACGAACATGTCGTTAGACATAAATGGTAAATGAGTGCATGAGCAGATAGTTGCGAATTGTCGAACCGCCGGGCCAAGCGCGTGGAGGTCGGCGATCGTAGCAGCGACTCTCGGACAGCCCCTCCGTTCGTGCGGCGATGGCGACTCTCGTGATGACGTCGCCTCCGTAGCTGCGTGCTATCTGTTGCAATTGCTGCAAGTCGAACATGCGTGAACATAAATGGTAAATGAGTGCAGGAACAAATAGTTGCGAATTGTCGAACCGCCGGGCGAAGCGCGTGGAGGCCGGCGGCCGTAGCTTTGCCGACTCTCGGACGGCCTCTGCGGTTCGTGCGGCGATGTCGACCTCCGTGATGGCGTCGCCCTCCGTAGCGGCGTGCTATCTGGCGCAATTGCTGCAAGGCGAAGATGTGGTTAGACATAAATGCCACTCGGTGCACAAACAAATAGTTGCCAATTGTCGAACGGCTGGGCGAAGCGCGTGGAGGCCGAGGATGGCGTCTTGATCCCGGTGCCGACGGAGGCGCGGAGGAGGTGGTGGTCCCCGCCACGCCCGCCACCGCGTGTAGCAACAACGTCATCTTGGCGACCACAACTCAAGCCCGTATCGTACCCCTTGCCATTTCGCGATGTCGCGCGATATAGCTTACCCACCGAGATTCGGTATTGGACTTCCTATGTCGTATAGCCTCATTAGCCTCGATGTCGATACGATGTATCCGGTCCACTGCGGATGAAACAAGCGATCGGTTCAAATGTAATCACGCATTGCGTAATGACACAAGTACTCTCGCATCGCCTCGTCGACCGCGCCGCTAGATGACGGTGCGGACCTTCTGTATAGCCGCCCGTGAACGGCATGAGGTGGAGGCGTGGGGCTCCTGTAGTAAGCCCACGGCTGGTGCGCGCAGCGTACCGATCAAGGTATGCCACATGCGGCGCGGGGTCCTCGTGGTCGCACGGCGTGTCTCATCCACAACCATCGTATGCGCATGGTCAGACCACATGTCTGTCCACGTCCGCTGTGTGGCTCTCCAGTCTTCGGTCGCTCGCCCTCTCCTCGATTGCCTGCAAGTCCATTGAGACATTACACAATCGATGCATCGACATTGACACTAATGCGATAATTAAATTTGGGGTGTCTTGACATACCGGTGGTACTCCCGCAAGAGGCGCCCTGGCATGGGAGGGACATGCTGGTACAGCCCGAAGCGTCTCATGACTCGGTGTGGGTACATGCGGCTCGGCGCATCGCGCGAACACCAAGTGGCAGGTCGTCATCCAGTACCTCTGATCTCGCTCGCACTGGTATGACAACCCGTGGGGGGCCGTGTTCGCAATTAACTGTGGAGACCATGGCCACCAGTCTACGTCGGCAAACGCCAGAAGCTCGAACCTCTGGTGGAAATCCGAGTACGCACGTCTCGGTCTCTCCCTGGCCCACCTCAACTGACCATGCGTCCAACGTGTACCCATTGTGGGCGCATCAATGGGGTCGTCACCACCATACAACTGCGGGATGAGGTCATAAGGGTGCACACGACGACCAAAGTCAGGCCTGCCAACGGGTAAGTGTTCCCATGACCACAACTGAAGGAGAAGGTAGCAGGCGGCTAGGATCGGCTCGCTGGCCGCGGTACGCTGCGAGGCGTCACACAAGCCTCGATATGTGGAGCTAAGGACTGCGATCCCGGCTATCCGTGGTCGCGACCGGGCCGACCATCCGCCAAGGACTCGCTAGCGGTATGTAGCTAGGCCGCACGGAGTCTCGATCGTGCTAGGGAACAAGACGTGCCGAACAGATATAGCGGTATGCAGCGAAGCGCCCGCACCGCGACCTCATCTGCGTCTGCGGGACAGGTCATGAAGCGGCGAAGCCATCCATGTGGCACCCGGCTGCGTTGTCTCGGATCGCATGACCGAACCGGTGACCAGACGGACCTTCCAATCTGCGCCTTGGGTGGCACCAAAGCGGCACCACGGGGGTAGACCTGTAATCATCGTGGCGTCTGCGGCGTAATCGTCATCTCCCCACGGAAGTGGAAGGTGTGAGTCTCCGGCCTCCATCGATCAACGAGCGACAACGATGGCGCATCGCATGGAACCCATGCGGTAGATCCAACATGCGGGCAATGGGCGCGGGCCGGTGTCCGCGATGAGTGGGATGTACCGAGGGTCGAGACGCCGATTCTCTCGGGGCCCCTAAGGGCGAAGCAAGGAGGCCCCCGTGCGGTGCCGACAACCACACATGGCATCGGTGGTGCTCGTCCCAACGGGCTCTAGCAGCTCGAACGCCATGTCTCGCCAAAGAAGGATAACAAGTTAGTGTACATTACAACAAAATGTGCAACAAATAACAACATAACTCACAACAAATGTTATGACAGGAAACGCGTCGAATGTACAAAACATACGTAAAATGTGCACACCAATATGACCCACACGACAAGGAAACATATGGAATGTGCGAAAATATACATAACATGGTAATGTGCAATACATAGCTACACCATCGAGCCAACAATTAGCGTACACCTCTGAATAACACATTACATATGGATTGTGGTTGGTACTACGGAGCGTTGCTTGATGCCGGCCTGTTTGGGCACCGGCGAGGAGTGGCCAAAGGTCTTGCATAGCCTACACTTCGGCGCGAACACGATCCCCTCGCGGCTCTCATCCATGTCGTTGCGGATGCGACGGCTTTGTCGTCTTCCACGCCCGACATGCTTGATGCATCATTGGGCACCCACTTTATCTCCCGCCATAATTCCACAGAGTGCATGTCTACCCGTAGGAATGGAACTCTGCACTCCGGGTTGCATACAAGTCTTGCATGTCGTAGTACTTGGAGATGTCTTGTGTCGGCGCTGGTTCCATACTGCGCATGCCGCGTATACATGGGAGCATGGCTTGTGCGAAGCTGCGGCTTGTTGCGGTGCAAGATGCTTCATCACCAATCGTGCATACCGCTTGCGCTCCTCTAATTTGACCCATGACATACTTCTGCCTTAGGCGGACCTCAAACTTCCTCCTTAAGCCATCAATGGGCTGAGCAATGTGGGTTCGAGCCTTCTCCATCTTCCTGTCCATGAAGGCCTGCATGACCTCTCGAGTATTGCTTGTTTTCCTCAACGTGCCTGCGCCATCCCGGCTCTATTCACAAAGTACCGACGGTGCGGTTCAGTCTCGCCACAATTGCCGTGATCGGCAGGGATCTGACGCCCTTCAATACACCATTGTAAACCTCGGACATGTTGGTTGTCATGATCCCATACCTCGCCCCACCGGTGTCGTGCAACAAAGACCACATTTCCAAGTCGGTGCATTGGGTGAACCCATTGTGAGAATACCCGACTCTGTGGAGCCCTCCACGGCCCCGCTGCTGCATGCACATGCTTCGTAGCCTCTGATCGAGCCGCCCGCAAGGCGTCGAACTTCCGCCTCAGTTCTGCATGCATAGCTTCTTGAACATCTTCATGAGGTCCTTGCTACGGAACCTTCGCGGAAGTTCGCGCAATATGCCTCATGCACCAGCCGTTCTTCACATCGATCCACGGGGCGGGGCTGCGTCCCATCTCAGCGTCGCAACGCAGACATCAAGCTTTGCATTGCGGTCGGAGATAAGGCACACCGGGCCTGTCTTGCACTACGGCATTCTTCAAATTGCAAAGAAACCAAAGCCGCTATCTGTATTCTCGCTCTCCACAATTGCAAATGCCACTGGAGTAGCCGGTCATTTGCATCGGCTGCAAGCGCGGTAAGGATAGTGCCCTTGTACTTGCCGGATAAGGCGTCCCATCTACGGTTAGCACTGGGCGGCACCACGAACCCTTGTATCGCTGATGGAAGGCCCGAACACTCTGTCAAGAATGAAACGATTCGGGCCCTCCGTAGGATGGACCCTCTCCGCTGTTTATGTAAGTGCGGGTTTGATTGTGCAATTTGATCCAGCATTCTTGGGACCGGTCGCACGCCTCCTCGACGCCCCATACATACCGCAAACACCTTTCGCCGCGCCACACCTTCTTGTAGCTCGCCGTAGCCCGCCTCGTTCGCTCTGCGCCATCGAACCTTCGGGTAATTGACACATCCGCTGGGCGAGGTGCGTGACCACCTCCGCAACATAACGTGATGTCATGTTGCGGTGTCTATATCTTGGCCCCGCAAGCTCGCAATCGTGATCTTGCGGCACCGTTATCCGAACTCCGTGCCAACGCCCTTGTACCGTTGTGCACGGACTTTGCCACCACACGACCCGCCCACACACTTCACAACGCACGTGTCCGGCTTTGACTTGTGGACCCGATCGTCCGGCTTATGTTGACGGCATGTCTAGCAATAGCTCGCTGGACAGCACTCTTATTACGAAGCATCGCCCGAGAAAGAGTGCGCCTCACTGAACCCCATTCTCCTCCTCCGCTGCGTGGCGAGAACTAGGGTGCGCGCTGCGATGTCGTCGATCCGGGCGACACGCACGCTGCCGTCCGTGGTCACAACACGACCTACCACCCCTCCGGTTGCACCTTCGCCGTCCTCGTCCTCTCCAGCTGCTGTCTCAACCTCCTCATCCTCCTCGCTGTCCTCTTCTTCCACCCGGTCCCCAAGATACTCATGGCGGTCAATACGGCGGCCCACCACTGTCGTGCACACCTTCGTTGGGCTGGAAATTCTGCGCGCACGCCTCTGTCGTCTTCATCACCCACTTCCTCGCCCACATGTTCTCCGCGAAGGGTCTTCATGACCGCGGCCACTTCATCTCCACGGCATCCGAACCAACCATGCACGATGATTACGCCTCTCCACGAACTCGACATACACCATTGGCCTCCCATATATCGCAGCATCGGGGTTGCGCACGACCTCCATGTAGTTCGCCCATGACGCGTCATTGGTCACCTTCGAAGTTGCCATATGCTCCCCTTCCGTCATCCACCATTGAGGCATAGGCGCCTCGATCCGTAACTTCTTCCTTGCGGTCTCTCGATCGAACGCTGAGCGGACACACCTCCGTAGCTCGGACAAGCTCATGGCGCTCGGGCCGGGTGCGGATCACGATCCGCTCGCAATTTGTGAGTCCGCCCCATACGGCCCATCACGTGCGAGACCACTCCCATAAAACACCATCAATTGTTCAATGCCAGCCATTGCGTACCTAACATAAGTGCATAATCAACCATTTTAGTACACAGCATGTAACAATCGTACCATTAAAAAATTTCCAACATACATCACATTACATATTCATTTCATTTTATTTTCATTGGTATATGTTTTTATTTTACCTCAAACTACCCCATTGTAACATTAACAGTGCAGTATTTCATACATCTTCGTATCGCCTATAAAATTGATTACTATATGTTTTGTATTTCTGAACCTACAATTTATTTTCACTACAATACATCAAATTACTTATTCCTATTATCTACAATATCGATTAGTAATATTTTTATTTCTCAATCTATGCTACTACTTTGTATTCCATGTTTTTTCTAATTAATGCAAAAAAAACCCTTTTACTCATTTTCCAACATTTCTTTTCTAACCTTTACTTAATACATGCTTTATTCATTTGTCTTGTAACTTTGTATTACTGTAATTGCATTTTTATTCTAATTTACCAATTTTATTTCCAATTTATTTTTACCACCTACATGACTTGTATGCACTTTCTTCCTAACTATACTACTTGTATGTTCCTAATCCTGCTAATATTGTTATCATCTACAAATGCTCTACAATAAATATGTACTTTCTCAACATCTACACATCTGCAAGTTCATATTTTCGCACAACATTAAACTACACTACAATACGTATGTTCACAATTACAACATTACATATACTACAATACATCATGCCTAAAATATACAAGATTTGCTACAAACACATACCGTACCAAACATTGACATCAAATAACATTACCAAAACATGGTTTGCTTAATTATACACTAATGACAAATATAAATTTATAGTTGCATGGGCACAAGACTTACCTCTTCTTGAAGCTCACGAGACGATCTACAACTTTTGTATTTGCAAAATCCATGATTCGAACGAAAACAACTCAAATCGACGGGTTTCACTCGTCACTTTTCTTCACTTCCTCACTCTCTTGCTCTTCGTTTCACTTGTGCGAGCTTCCGGTTGGTGAAGCATACGCTCCCTCCTTGCCCTTTTAAGTTCGCATTTCATTCACCATGGAGAGGGGGCGTTTTGGGCTCTCGACGCGTGTGCGGTCGGTCCAAGAAAGCGGCGTGGGTGCTCTCGCTGCTTTATTTTGCTTTCGGCCGGACGCGACGCGACGCGACCGTCGCGGTGGGGCGAGATTCGTGCGGTCGGCGACTCAATCGCGCGCCCGGCCCAGCGATCGCGCGGTCGGGCGGAAATCGCGCGCGCGGCCGGAGATCGCGCGGTGGTTCGGACGGTCCCGCGCCGCCGTGTGATCGCGCGATGGGCGGACGATCGCGCGCTCGGCCGTGAGATCGCGCGATCGGCGCGATCGCGCGAAGCGAGCGCGCGACCGAGATACGTGGCAGCCACGGGTAAAACGCGCGCTCCGAACGGGTCCAAAAACGGAAATTTCTTCGCTCGGGGGCCAAATCCGGAATTTCGGCTGTGCATAGGTCCAACAGTGTCCAAATTTCGAATGCTTGCATTCTCTGCACAGATTATCAATTGAATGGTGTGGCGATGGTGAATCGTTCCATTGAAGCATTGCATGCGGCCAGGAGAATTCGTGATGTGACTCAATTTGATTGATTCATTTGATTGAATGCGGTTCCTTCGATCGGTGGCGGCGTCAGAAATTGAATGGGCTAGACTAGGTTAATCCAAAAGAACCTTGGGAAAAAATTTTGGTCAACACAAAAAAGTCTATAATGCCCTAAAAAAATCAATGGTCTGATATAATTTCTACTACCATCCCTTACTAGCAATGGAATATACTATAAAATTCCCCTAAATCTAACTGCCTTGTTGTGCAGCCCAAACTTTGTGCTAACTACTTGGTGTGGTTTTGCTGAGTTCAGGTTCTGTGGGACAACAGCAAGAGCCGGACAGGAGAAGGATTCCCGAGTCTCATATACGTCTCAAGAGAGAAGAGCCCCAAACATCAACATCACTTCAAGGCCGGTGCCATGAATGTTTTGGTCAGTACCTCTTCTACTCAATACAGTACATTGTCACTGCCTCACACAGAAAGTTCAGAGAAGTGCATATAGCTGATAAGTTGAGCCTCGATGACTTCTTTGTGCAGACAAGGGTGTCAGCTATGATGACCAATGCACCGATCATGTTGAATGTGGATTGCGACATGTTTGCCAACAACCCGCAGGTCGTCCTCCACGCGATGTGCCTACTTCTGGGGTTCGACGATGAGATGAACAGCGGGTTCGTTCAGGCACCGCAGCAATTCTATGATGGACTCAAGGATGATCCTTTTGGTAATCAGCTGGAGGTTTTATATAAGGTATACATGTGGTGTGCACACATTGACACATATACATGAATCGGAGTACAAATGTTGGTATTTCCCCTTCTTATGGTGAGGGTTTTATGTGCACTACTGATGTTACAACTATTAATTTTGTGGCATTTTCAGAAAGTTGGAGGTGGCGTTGCAGGACTTCAAGGAATTTTCTATGGCGGGACGGGCTGCTTTCACCGTAGGAAAGTCATTTATGGCGTGCCACCAGACTCTGCTGTCAAACATAAGAGGACAAGAGGTAAAATTGGGAATCAACCATTGCAATTGTCTGGAGTAAATTTGTATCCCTGATGCATTTGAGTTCGATTAGTACCCTTACATCAAGTGATTGTACTTTGTCAGGTTCACCATCTTACAAGGAGTTGCAAATGAAGTTTGGGAATTCAAAGGAATTGATCGAATCAGCTAGGAACATCATTTCAGGAAAGATACTCGCTAAGCCAATAGTAGATGTATCAAGTCGCATCGAAGTGGCAACAGAAGCAGTGGCGAAGCCACGTTGAACCATCGGGGTCCGACGACACCGATGAATTTGCCGTAACCCAGTATAGCAATAGATTTTTGCCGCTCGACCCCACCAAATTTTGGCGAGACCCAGTGGCCAATGGAAGCTGCGATCTGCGATCGGCTCGGCCAAACAACGATTCGCGATCCATGTGTTCAGCCCATCCGATCCAATGATCCATCAAAGCCACGTACGTTAATTGGAGAAGGCCAAACGTTGCCTTGCTGCTTGGTTCCGATCTAGCATCAGCCGTCAGGTGCCTACCCTTTCGTATCTGAAGCATCGCAATTCGCAAAACTCGTGTGCCGGCCGCCGACGTCGCCCCTAGCGCCGGCAAGCCGACCAAGGCGAGGTGCCAATCGGTTGTCATCTAGTGATCTAGATAAGACAAGGTACTCCTCAAATACCCAATTATGTAGTTTGCAATTAAAGATCAAGTTCAAGTCTGTATTTTGAGTTCTTAGGGTTTTTCCCCAGCTATACAATACAATCCGAACCTGGATTCTCAGAAAGCAGTGGTCAAGAACGGTCTCTTTTATTCCAGCAAGATGCCAGGTATCTATCTAGTATTAGCAATGGATTTATGAATGATTGTATCATATGCTTCGTCGAACCGGAATTTCTATCCAAAATTCCTATCGAAGATGTGATAGTTCGCTTTCATAAGATGGAGGCAGGGGCGAAGCCCAATAGAGACCCATGGGTGCCCAGGCACCCCCCTCACTTCCAGAATTTCTTAAGGATTGGAAAAATTCGGCCCTATAGGCACCCCGCATGGCCCAAGACGAGGCACCCCCCACCAGACCGACAGCCCAACAAACCCATTGCGCCACCACGTTTCAGAAGTTGTGCACCCCCCACCCATTTGCTCTAGCTTCGTCACTGGATGGAGGATCGTAGTCGTAGAGGGAAACTGTAAGAGGTAACCACTCTTGCAAAACCTTATTTTGGTACAATATGCATTGTTATATTATGAACTTGATATTATGCATGGTATTATATTATTGGACCCTAAAAATTAGCACTTAGTAGTGTCGATGCCGACCCAGTGGCAATTTTTTCAGCCCGCTTGAGAAGTATGGCCAACTGCAGCTATGAGGTTGGCACATGTTGGGTCGGGAGGTATATGCAATCGCCATTGCAATATTTTTGCGAGTTTTGTTACTGATGTGGGTACACATTGTTTCGTTTTCTGATTCATTACATGTATTTGTAGGTTGGCTGGATCTATGGATCAATGACGAAGACATGTTGACCGGCGCGAATCCACGCAGCGGGTTGGAAATCCACACTGTTGACCACCAACCCCAAAGCATTCTTGGGCTGCGCTCCGATCGTGGACCAGCCAGCTTGACCCAATTCAAAAGATGGGCAACAGGCCTTCTGGAGATACTCATCAGCCGAAATAGCCCAATCCTTGCCACCATCTTCAAGCGCCTCCAATTCCGGCAATGCCTTGCCTATCTAATCCTTAATGTGTGGTCTATGAGGGCGCCATTCGAGCTATGCTATGTATTGTTGGGACCTTACTGCCTCCTTACAAACCAAACCTTCTTGCCAAAGGTAAACTTTGGTCATCACTCATCAGTCCATTGCTCATAGCTAAAACTTTCAACATTTGTGAAAACAAAAGTCCTATTCAACCAATTTAATTCTTATTCACTCACAAACTAATCCAAAATATTGTTTAGTTTGTTATAGAATGAGGTATGAACTGCTCGGCTGATGTGTAAAAGACAAATTTTCTTTTGCAGGCATTGGAAGATGGTTTCAGAATCCCACTAGCCCTATTCTTGACGTACAACCTATACCACTTCATGGAGTACGTGGATTGTGGGCTCTCAGCCCGTGCTTGGTGGAACAACCATAGGATGCAACGCATCACCTCAGCCTCCGCCTGGCTCCTTGCTTTCCTCACTGTGCTCCTGAAGACTTTAGGCCTCTCTGAGACCGTGTTCGAGGTCACCCGTAAGGACAAGAGCACATCTGATGGTGATGCTAGCACCGATGAGGCTGATCGAGGGCGGTTCACCTTCGACTCATCACCGGTGTTCATCCCAGTTATGGCACTTGCAATCTTGAACATTGTTGCAATCACTATTGGAGCATGGCGGGCCATTTTTGGGACGGTGATAGGCGTTCATGGTGGCCCGGGCATTGGAGAATTCGTGTGCTGTGGCTGGTTGGTGTTGTGCTTCTGGCCATTTGTGAGAGGGCTTATGGGCAAGGGAAGTTATGGAATCCCTTGGAGTATCACGCTGAAGGCTAGTTTGCTTGTGGCTGCGTTCTTTCACTTTTGTAGAAGAAATTAACCTTTGGGGCATCAAAATGTTTAGAGCTTAATTTTGGTTCTGCCTATAATTACGATTAGAACATATAAAGAAGCAATAATTACTGCATGTTATTTGACCAACATATTTGCAGCTCTATTCATCAATCAACCACATGTTCCTACTCAAATAATACTTTGTATGTTCGCGAGTTTTAACTGAATTCTTGAAAACGAAAATAGTTCAATGAAATTTGAAGCGAAGACTAGTTCCTTTATTCAATGACTACGATTACGGATCCTCAATGACACCAAAAGCAACTCAACCCAGAACAATGCACGCATACAGTATACATACAAAAGAACACCTCAATAGATTTAAGTCATTAGCTTCTGCTACCAACGAAGTCAATCCCCTAAATTATTGCGTGCATACATACAAAAAGACCAGATCAACAAAAAATATTTCACCTTTAGGCTCGAGGTATCAGGTCTATACCAAACTATCAAGAAATCAAGAACCAAGTAGGTGTAGAGAGATGGAACAACTAACTAGGGTCTTGAGGAGGATTTGACGAGCCATGAAATGGAGGGTCAGCGCCGGTCGCCTCGCCGGCTGACGGTCTACCAATTCAATGCACAAGGACGGCGGTGGTCAGGGCGGTTGTGTTGTGTGACCATGCGATGAGAGCAATGCGAGTGTTTGCTATGCTACGTTGCGGTCTTGCGGTGTCCAGCGGCACATGTGGGCTGATCCGCTTGTAGCCGCTTGTGCTAAGCGGTCTTTGCGCAAACAATTCAGGTGAAGTGTCGACACTCTTCTACAAGGTAGGCAGTTTCTCCAATTAGTTAGGGAAATAGAGAGTAAGTTGTTTTCGGCATTGGTACAGTGAGCTCAAAGCTGCTAGACATGCTGTGATGTGCTCGTTCTAAATTTGAAGCCAAACTTCTCAAAATATATAAGTCTGAACATGAGGCAGAGTAAAACTGAATAGCAAAGTGCCGAAGTATGAAGAAGTACTGCGCGCTAAGGCCATTCTTGGGAACGTACAATGCCTTGCTTGAAGGACCCATCGGAACTTGTAGAACCCTAAATTGTCCATTCAAGACCAGCCGGCTCACAAAACCATCTTGTTGAGTGTTGGGATCAATTTCTAATACAGTAAATGACGAAACAACAATTGTTGAAGTTAATCCGAATTTGTACCATGTTCATGTAGGATACTGCATTGTCTTATACCAGACGTGATATGATAGGTGTCTAGATGTGATGTCAATCTGTAGTAACTGATTCTAATTCGGTTTCCTCTCTGTATAGGACTCATTTCTCTCGCCCTATATATGTACCCCAGTAGTCTATAGAAAAAGCAAGCGCTTCATTGTAATCTTTCATTATTACAGTGATTTGCCTTTGAGTGCTTGTGGTTTTTTCCGTAAGAGTTTTTCACTTAAAAATTCATGTCTCTCGTCTCTATTTTTTTGTGCATTATTTGCAAAAAATAGCATCAAAGCACATAAAATTAGCATACAGGAGCTTAGATAAAAAAATCGCCAGCTCTCGACAAGTGGTGCCTCTCGAATCGAAACATTTCTGCCCCCCCCCCCCCCCATGTAATGAAATACCAAAATTGGCCTGCCTTCGTGCGGAATCCCACTTAGCCCCCTCGCGTGCCCTGGGACCGTGCTGTCCGTGCAAGCAGCCTCACGCGATCAGAGACCACGCCAGCCACCTTGTGCTATATAGTACCGTGCTAGGTACTGTAGCTACAGTATTTGAGCGCTGTATCACATGTCACATCTCCAGGGGCAACATTAAAATGGATACTTTGTAGAAATTTTAAATATGGCAAATAAGGTCCAATAATAATAATTTTTTTGTGGAGTCTTCCGACACAATGTAATTACTTATGTAATTTTTCCATAATTTTTACAGCTCTAAATTTTTTCAAAAATTTATTTAATTATACTATTTGTAGAAATTTTTAATATAGAAAATGAGGTCCAAAAAGTATGAATTTTTTTGAAAGCCTATTACATAATGTACTTGATTTTGTAGTTTTTTGTAATTTTATATGTCATGAAATTGTCTAAAAATTAAGGGTTTATGACTCGGAAGTAACCTAAACCCTTAATTTCTGAAACAATTTTAAAAAATAAAAAAATATGAAAAAACTACGCAATCGAGATCACTATGTAATAGGCCTTCAAAAGAAATTTCATGCTGTTTGGACCAAATTTTCTATATTAAAAGTTCCTAGAAACAATATAATTAAATAAAATTTTAAGAAAATTTGGAGTGGTAAAAATTATGAAAAAATTACATAAGCAACTACGTTGTGTCGGGAGACTCAGAAAAATTATTATTTTTGAAACTCATTTATCATATTTAAAAATTTATACGAAGTATCAATTTTAATAGTTGTCTCGGAAGACGTGCTACTGCATATAGGTACTGTAGTTACAGTATCTAGCGTGGTATGTCTCAGGGTGCGCGAGGCTGCTGGCGTGGTCTGGTCCTAGTTGCACGGAGTGAATTTTGGACACTGTTGGACCTATGAACATCCGAATTTCTATTTTTGGCCCCCAAATAAAAAAAATTCCAGATTTGGACTCCTCCTCACCGCGCGTTTACGGGAGTGCGATACGTGTCCCGGTCGTGCGGTCTGGTACCGCACGACCTGTGTGGCGTCTGCGCCGGCCGCGCGACCGGCCTCCCGACCGCACGATCGCCGTCCGACCGCGAGATCTCCTCCCTCACCGCACGACCGAGCGCTGGCCGCACGCTCAAAATTTGGTCGCGCGCTCATAACATGCATAAATTAAGAAATGATGCCAATCTATGCCAAGTACATCATCAATAGCATATACTAAAAGTAACACAACTTTCAGGATAGTTTCATAGTTTGGTAACTACATAAGTCCCAAACAACAATAGTAATGTTGTCATCACATTATATTGTTGCCCAGGCTAGGGCCTTGTACTCAGTTCAAAAGAAATAAAAAAAGCAAAATCCAAGCGTCATTACTCAGTGATGCTGCGATGAATATGCGGAAGAAGCTCGCACTCAACAGAATTGGTAATGCATGTTATGAGCGCGCGACCGAATTTTGAGCGCGCGGCCAGCGCTCGGTCGTGCGGTGAGGGAGGAGATCGCGCGGTCGGGCGGTGATCGTGCGGTCGGGAGGCTGGTCGCGCGGCCGGCGCAGACGCCACGCGGGTCGTGCGGTACCCGACCGCACGACCGGGACATGTGTCGCGTTCCCGTAAACGCGCGGTGAGGAGGGGTCCAAATCTGAAATTGTTTTCATTTGAGGTCCAAAAATGGAAATTCAGGTGTTCATGGGTCCAACAGTGTCCAAAATTCGCACGGAGTTAAACTAAAATTATGTACGAAGATAGACTAGTTGATCATTTGGGCTTGTTTTTTTTGCTTATGGCCGAAAAGCACTGTAGCTGACTGAAAAAAATAATATAACTGACAGAGGCTTATTTAGCATAATAAAATTTAAAAAAATTTAAAAATATGAAAAATATGTTAGCCCATTACATATAATACAAACAAATACGGGAAAAAAGAACCGGCAAAAAAGCTTAACAAAAAGTCAAAAGTTCAGAAAAAAAACGAAATTTATAAATAGTAAAAAATAAACTAGAAGCTAAAGCCAAAACGATCACAGCGTACCCTGATTCCTCGCCAGTTCTCCACGAGTTGCGCCTCTCGAGTCCGAGATGGACCTTCGGCGTCCCGAGGCTATCGTCCGTGCCGCACGTCGTCCGGTCCTCCTCGGTTCCAGCACCGCCGTTCCCCAAGGCCAAGTCCTTCGTCGCCTCCGTGCAAGCGGCCTTCGGTCCGTCGCTCCAAACGCTGCATGCAGACTTGCAGAGGCAGAA
This sequence comes from Dendrocalamus sinicus, assembly GCA_036346575.1. Lineage (NCBI taxonomy): Eukaryota > Viridiplantae > Streptophyta > Magnoliopsida > Poales > Poaceae > Dendrocalamus > Dendrocalamus sinicus. The sequence continues at coordinate 18,531,319 of CM070650.1, forward strand.
CTCCCGAGGCACGTCGTCCCGAGGCGATCGCGTCACCTCTCGGCAAAAGCAGAAGCAGCTTTTTTTTTTTGGTTTTTTTCATCCTCGTCGGTCCATGCGACAGCAAGCGCAGAGATTGCGTCTGATAGACAAAACAAGAACGGAAACCAAAGAGGCATCAAATCCCGACAACAAAAGCAAGCAGCAGGAGAAAGAAAGCGTCGCGAGGCCAGCAGAAGCAATCGCTGCACCAGGCTAGCAACTTGAAAGAAGAGACAAGAACAGTAACAAGGAGACAGAAAATTTAATATTTTTTCTTCTCCTTATTGCTATGATTCTTTTCCTGGCGTTCTTTTGGCAAAATAGAAAGCGTCGCGAGGCCAGCAGAAGCAATCGCTGCACCAGGCTAGCAACTTGAAAGAAGAGACAAGAACAGTAACAAGGAGACAGAAATTTTAATATTTTTTCTTCTCCTTATTGCTATGATTCTTTTCCTGGCGTTCTTTTGGCAAAATTTTGAATTTCTTTCTTGTGGCGATTTTGAAATATGATCTTCCGCTATTAGATCGTAACACAAGATTTTTCTATGGTAAATTAAGATGTAACTTGATTTGGATGATACACTTTTAGGATCGACAAGATGCCAGCGATATTATCCGCTGATAAGAAGCAACGTAAGAATCGTAAAACCTTATCTCAAATTTTTCTTCATCTATTAAATAATAATCTACAGGAGATTTTGAAGAAAAACATCTGTCGCCACATTATGGTTGAAGTTGGAATAAATTTGTATGACTCAGGATCTGACAATAAGATACATATGAAGCAAAAGCTTTATTCTCACAAGATGGCGGAGAAAGCCCCATTGTTGAACCACCTGACAACTTTTAAGGAAATTGTTGCAGGCCTTGACTCTATAGAGATAAAATATGATGATGAAAATTTATGTCTTATTATGTTATATTCGCTACCTAGTTCATACTCTACTTTCAGAGATACTATAATATATAATTGAGCTACTTACTCTTAGTAAAGTTTATAAAGCACTGTATGCTAAAGAAAAAAAAATGAAACTTATGGTTTCTGGTAAAAGTTCAAGTACGCATGCAGAAGGTTTGTTTGTCTGCGATAGGCATTCCGAGAAGGGTTTAAACGACGATTCAAGAGGCAGAAGCAAAAATAGATACAAAGGTAGGTCTAAATGTAGGAACAGAAAGTCATGAGAGTATTGCAAGAAGAACAGTCATGACATATTTGAGTGCTGGAAGTTGCAGAACAAGAAGAAGAGGAATAACACTTTTAAGAAGGATCAACAAGATAATGAACCTAAAGCCACCGTTATCACCAAAGAAGGTTCTATTGCAGATGTCCTCATTGCCTTTGCTAGTGATTCCAAAATCGATGATGAATAAATTCTTGATTCAGCTTGTACTTCCATATGAAGCCGAACTGCGAGAGATTCGTTACTTATGAAGCTACGTCATATGGATCTGTGTTGATATGTGATAATACACTGTGCAAAGTTGCATGCATTGGTTCTATCTAGATTAAGATGTTTGATGACACCATCAGAACTTTGTCGGATGTTTGTCATATTTCGAATTTGAAGAGATATCTTATTTTGTTAAGTACTCTTAATGCTAAAAGATATAAGTATTCAGGTAGACGTGGAATTCTAAAGGTCACCAAAGATTCTCTTGTTATGATAAAGGGTAATATGAAGGCTACTAAGTTATAGCACTTTCAAGGTACTACAATTTCAGGTATGTTGTTGTTGCCTCAAATAAATCATCTAATTTTGATGCTACTAATGTTTGGCATATGTGTCTGGGGCATATGAGTAAAGCTGGAATGATGGAATTATGTAAAAAAGGATTTCTTGATGATAAAAAAAATTAACAAGTTAAAATTTTGTGAACATTATGTCTTCGACAATCAAAAAGGGGTAAAATTCAGCAATGTAACTCACTCTACAAAAGGCATATTGGATTATGTTTACTCTGATTTGTGAGAGAAAATCCCACGTTTCATCACTTGGAGGTGGAAGCTACATGTTGACCATCATTGATAGTTAGTCAAAAGAGTTTGGACATATTTCGTCAAATACAAATCAGATGTATTCAAGACATTTATGGAGTGGAATATTATGATTGAAAGACAAACTAGCAAATATGTCAAGAAGCTACGTATCGACAATGGTTTGGAGTTCTGTTCTGGAGAATTTGAAACTTTATACATATCAAAAGGTGTTATGAGACATCATACCATTTGAGGCACTCTCCAACAAAATGGTGTGGCCAAACGCATAAACAAAACTATCATAGAGAAGGTACGTTGCATGTTGTCAAACTCTAGATTATATAAGGGTTATTGAGTTGAAACCACTTTCACTGCTTGTTATTTAATTAATCGGCCACCAAATTTAGCTATCAATAAGAAGACTCCAATTAAGGTATAGTCTTGCTCTCTAGCAGATTATTCAAATTCAAAAATATTTGGTTGTTGTACTTATCCTCATGTTAACAATAGTAAATTAGAGCCTAGAGCAGTTATGTGAATTTTTCTTGGTTATAAAACTAGTGTGAAAGAATATAAATTATAGAATTTTGAAACTAGAAAGGTGGTTATTAGCAGAAGTGTTACTTTTGATGAATCTGCTATGTTGCATGATAGGAACATCTATTGATGTTCCCGTTGCGAAGCAATTAAGCGTGCAGGTGGAGCATGTTATTAATTCAAGATCTACACCAGAAGTTAACAAGGAAATTATTTTAGAAGTTTCTATTGTTGTGTAGCCAACACAATGTTCCATTGCAGCTGATAGAGTAGGGAGGAACATTCAGTTTTCTAAAAGATTGATTGAAGAAGCCAATGTTGTGGTTTATTGTTTAAATATTGCAGAAGAAATTGAGGGTAAATAGAATCTTTATCTTATTCAGAGGCTATCTCTTCTGGTGATTCCAAAAGTTGATGACTGCCATGCATGATGAGATGAAATCTCTTGACAAAAATGACACTTGAGAGCTGGTCAAGTTGCCAATTCAGAAGAAGTCTATTCGCCGCAAATGGATATTTAAGAAAAAAGCCTTTCATCAACCGAAGAGGTTACCATAATATGGCAGTATTACCATAATGAGTAATCTATGGTGACCAAGGAATGATATCATCGAGAGGGAAAATAAAAGGTATCACTATATGGTGTTGCTAGACAATCTATACACAGTAATGGTAAGCATGCATTTGTATTTGAAAGCAAAATATTGCATTTAAAAATTAGGTTCAACATGATCAATATAAGTACTTGCCTCCTTTCCCCGATATCTTCGGTTTTCTCTGTAGGCTTTAGGCTTACTTCAATTGCTCTTATAGTTCTTCGGTTGGCCAACTCGCAGTGTTCAAATACTAGCACGGAAAACAAATGCAAATAAGTTCCTACTTTGTAGAATGCAATTTGGAAACAAAACAAAATAAGATAATCTTAAAAGATATAAAGAAAATGGGTTTAGACGATTGGGCTTTAAGCGGTGCTTGGTTTGGCTGAACGGGGTTGAAAATGACCTAGGTGGGCTCAAGATGGTCGAAATAGCTATGTATGTGTTATCAGGCTTTCGATGAATAACAACGCGTTTGGACAGTATTGGGCCTGGGTTTGAAATAATATCTGGGCTGGCTAGGGCTTCATCGTAGTATATTCAAGCTAAATAGAGTTGAGAATGGATTTCATGACTCAAAATGGTCAAGATGGGTATATATATATGTCTTTTAGGTTCCGGTGAACAATAAAGGCTTTGACGGTATTAGGTTTAGGGTTTGGAATAGTGTTTAGGTGGTCTAGGGTTTAATCAATGTCTAATTTGGTCGGTGTCTAGGCCTTAGTGCCTCCTCAATTAGCGAGTGCAAGGTGGTCAAGAGTTGCGGCCCGGAGTGGTCGGCTGTGAGAGGGGTGGAAGGCGGTGTCGAATTTTCGGCTTGGCTTGTTCGGCGTGTGTTAGGGTTAATTGATGGATGATGTCAGTGCATGGTGAGCGAGGTACGACCAACTGACTGGGAGGTTAGGGCGGTGTGAAACGGTGGTGAGTAATTGGCGGCGGCGAAACGAGTGAAGCCATTTGTCAGACAGAAACAGTGGTGAAGGTGGTTTTTCTGGATTGCACTAATGGCCAGAGGAGGCAAGGAACTCAAGAAAGGAAAGAAAAAAAGGTCAGGAGATGTTGAAATAGGTAAGAAATGAAAATCCGGCCAAAATTCCAAAGAATTCAAAATTTTCGAAATTCTGGTTTGTTTCAGCTAATTCGTGGACTGGAGGGACAGGGTGCACGCGAGCATGCCTACAAGAGCGTCGGTCGCCATCTGAGAAACTTCATATAGTGGTAGAACTTTCTTTACATACGTTTTTCTATGGCTAGACGTAATCCGCACGGTTATAATACATGTGGGCCATGAGATAGACGCATCAGATCTTTTTTTCTCTCTTGATTGACATCAGAATTTTTAGATTTTTGTTTTTTGTAATTTAAAGATTATTCTGAGATTTTTTACTCCTCAAAGTGAAGAAGATATTTTTAATCTCACAAGTTGTTTTGTGTATGTATATATAATAACTCATGGATAAGTGCGTAAGTACCAATTTTTGCATTGAAGCCATTGTTGTCTAGGTAGCCAGTCGGGTGAAATCCTATCACGGGTAAAAGAAATCAAGCACTTAACCTTAAAAGAGGAAAAAAAACAAAAACATCATAAAATTATTTACGTAAATAATCGCATTTCGCGTCCCGTCGACGTCAACAAGAGTGCCGAACAACATGAAAGAGGGGCCGGCGGCAGACCAACTGAGCAGTGACCGGCGACCACGGGCTCACGGCGACTACTTGATTTGTGTTAGTGCGCTGGTTATTACGATTGAAGAGAACATTTGGTTACGGGAAGACGTAAGAGTACACGCACCAAAAAAGAAGAAGAAGAAAAACATCGGATATATATCCAGGGGCAAAAGACAAGTTAGTTGTCACCCTCCTCGCGATCACCTCACTTACATCTCCCTCGTCAGTCTCGACGACTTCCCTCGCCATTCGCCGTTGCTGTCTGGGGCCCTGATGAGTGACGCCACCGCCTGATGCAACGTCGCCGCGCCATTCGCCGGGAATCGACCAATCGCTTGCCGCTAGCTATTCTTCTAGCGGGCGGCTGTCCACGCCATGCATTCGCTGGGAATCAATCGACCAAGAATCCCAACCGCGCGTCCATCCAGCACCAGACGGCTCACAAAGCTTCCTACCGAATTTCGTTGTTGTAAGTAACACGGTATAAACAGATATTTAAATTTAATTTCAGCAAAATAAAGAATAATTAATGCATATTTTCAGCAGTATATGAATGACAGAAATTACATATAAACATGTAATTCTATCAAGTCATTTATACAAGAGCATAACTTTAAAGCATGAAACATGATGAACGTTAAAAGGAGCATATTATTCAGTTTCATGACAAATGAATCAATTATAACAGCTGAAAGCTTAGTTTTAATTGATATTATGCTCTCAAAAGTAGAGTTGCTTAAGTCTTAATACTTGTCCTTCTCAATACTATGTTAGTAGTCTTTATCAATTGATGAGACAACTAATGATTCAGATTTGAGCTTTAAAAATTCATCGCTTAATAGCTGCTCAAATTGCATATGTTAAGCACTTTCAAATTTTCGGTTCAACAAAGGTTTCCAAGAAATTGACTACAAAACAGTAATCAGAACGATAAATAAAGATGATCAGGTAAAGTAATCACAGACACCCGAAACAACAAAGGAGTAATACTCCTGTGAAATAGCCTAAAATCTGAAAACTAGCTACTGCTCAATTTGTGTTAGACCATGTGACAAGTCTACAATATTTTAGTGATGAATTATTGACGATTTAGATAATGAATAATTGATAACATTGGTTGTGTGGTGTGTTGCATGTGTATGGACTAATATTGGTCAAGTTAGAGAGAACTTGTGCCGGAAAAATGTTCTTTGGTCTTTGCATGTATAAGTTGGGCGTGGAGACGATCATAGTCGGTGACAAGGAAGACCAGAATTAGAAGGGGGAAATATTAGGTCCAGACGGTCAAAGATGTCACGAGGTGATCGGGCTCATGCTAGAGTACATGGAGATCAAAGGTGGATGATATATAGAGAAGTTATGAGAGGTGCGGTCCTGGAAGCTTCGACACGTGACGAGTTGAAAAAATTAGAATTTTAAAAAACCCGTGTTAGGAAGGGTTTCAGGTCCTTTAAATAGTAGTGGGCTAAAACCCTGTTTGAGATAAAAAGATCTATGCCTAATTGAATGAGTTGTATTAGGGTTTAAGTTCATTTGCGAGTCTGATTTGGGCTTATGGACATGCATGTCAGGCTATAAAAAAAATCTAGGGCCGGCGGCCGTGTGCTACATGGTTTTTGGGGAAAAAAAATCTAATTGAGTTTTTCACACCGCCAGCCTTCATCGTCTTTTTTGTTCGGTTGGTCATGTCGCTGTTGCCCCTACACCGCTCAATAGCAATCGCCATGCGTCGCTAGTGCTCAGCAGACCTTCTGGCGCATTGTCCGTTGCATGCATGTGCATTGCGCGCACATGATCTTTATCCAACAGTCAACTGAGTGCCTCTGTCCTGTGTCAGCCTGCCACACATCGTGAATATTTTTTGGCAGTGTTCTTCAGCCATGACTTGATTGGTTTGACGCAATAAAGAAGGTGCATGTGGCTAGATGTGAGTAAGAAAATGTGTTTAGTCTTTGTGATCTTTTCTTGTGCTGCTCGTGTGAATGTATGCAGGTGATTAAGTGAGCTTGTGCCAAAAGATATCAAGGAGGACCTGCCCTCGGGAGAAAGTGACGTTTTCAATTTTCGGGTCGCTACAGTGCATAAACAGTAGCTACAGTATCCGATCACTACTACTACAGTATTGCTACAGTACGTAGGGGAGAGGAGCAATTTTGTACTTCGGTTGCATCAGGAGAGAGAAGTCAACATCAAGTGTATTATTCTTTGGTCCAGAGATAAGATAGGCAGAAGCAATATTTTTTACTAGATATAAACATCTACAAACTCTGGTTTGTTGGTTTTCTTGTTCTTGTGTTTCTGCTATTTGGCAGGTTAAAAAGTTGCTGGACAACAGATTGAAGAAAAAGTTTCCACTAAACATTGTAATCATTCACCCCTCTGATTGCCATTGACAGTCCTATAAAACTTGTAATCACATATCAATATGACACCTCTGACTGACCAAAAATGTAGCTTAAAGTGCTAATGATCAGAAGTGAAAATCTTTTGTAGAGTTCAAACCTACATACAAATCAATTTCAACACTTGACATATTTCATCATTGAGCATTTAATCCCACGGTCCACAAGGTAATGTCTCCCGGTACCAGAGAAATTCATAGAATGCAATCAACTAGTACAGCCCATAGAACATGCAATGCGCAAAAGAGTAACCAAGAATCTTACAGTACAGATGACATTCAAAACCACCAAAAAGATAAGACAAGGTACATTCAAAGGTGTTGATCCAGAAAACCTGGTGCCCCGCTGTGTTGCGGTGGCCGGTGAGTGGGCGAGGTCGTCAGAGGTCCGATCTGACTGACAGATGCTAACACGCAGCGATTGCTGGCGATCGAGCTTGTGGCCGGGGTGCGTGCGTCCAGGAGCGCCGGTCGCCATCCAACACGGCCAATAATTTGCCACATATCGTCAGAGATGACGTAGAACGGGGAGTTCCAACTAGCGAGGCTCCAATCCTGCATGGATCCACCGCACATACGCATGGGATCGGAATCATCGGATTGGGTGGCGCGCAGGGCGAAGACCACGACGAACGCTCACTCCTGCCTACGGCCATCACCGCTCCCAAAGCGTACGGCTGCGAGGAAAAGACAAGTGCCTCTTGGACTCTGCAACCCGCGCGCATGACCCTGATCAATTCGGCTTCGGCTTCTGGTTTCTGACTTATTTTTTATTATTTATAAGTTTCGTCTTTTTCTGAACTTTTAGCTTTTTGTTGAGCTTTTTTGCCGGTTCTTTTTTTCCCGTATTTGTTTGTATTATACGTAATGGGCTAACATATTTTTTTATATTTTTAAATTTTTTAAATTTAATTATGCTAAATAAGCCTCACATCATTCTGATCTTTTTTCACCAATTCTGATGTTTTCAGCCATAAGCCATGAGCTTTTCAGCCGAACCGATCACCACCTTTGAAGACCAATCCACCGTTCGCGGTGGCCTGATCGGCTCGTCCGCGTCCAAATCAGGGTCAAAAGTTCACTGGTGGTTGTAAAAACACCAGGATCAGATGGCTATCGCTCACCACCAGTCCACCACGGCATGGCAGAGAAATCTTCTACCGAGCGCAGCCACGGCAGATGCAGCAGCCACTCAGCCAAACCAGCGCCATGCCGGACGCACTACAGTATGTCGCTGGGCATCTGCAAAACAACCGAGACAGAGCAAGACATATGCAGAAGAAATACAGGCAGCAGAGCAGATGGAATTGAGGCTTGCGGTGCAAATACAGCCAGCACCTTTTCTGGGGTTTTCTCTTCGTATTAAATAGCCAAAACTCTATCTTGATTACAAGATCAAATCAAATCAAAACTTCCTAAACTTATCTGCTAACACATGGAAACTCAATTCGGTGTTATCTCTAACAATCGACAAGGACTCAAAACAGAAAACGAAACTTTCTGCAGAAAACTGACTCGGACAGTGACTCACATCCTAACACGACAAGGTTACCTGCATCACTGGTACCCGTCGTTTGTATTTTAGCAGCTTTGTCACGAGGAAGGCGTCCCTACTGATGCTGTTTCCCCCCCCAATTTACATCAGCTGCCCTCCTATTCAGAGGTTTTTCAGCGTCAGTTGATTGTGCCGTCTGCAAAGCCCTGAATACACCTCTCGCAGTGGGAAGCGTGTGGGTGCCGCAGCTGAAGCTAAGAATCAACTGGTGCCTGCTTACCAGTGAACTGCAACCAGTAAACTGCGGATTGCTACCTCTGAGGTCTCGATCAAAGGTGCAAAACTTTTCTTTCTTACCCAGATTTGGGTGGAGGTGCCGGTCCTGCTCCACCGCGGTCGCATGAATTCCGACGTTGCCATACCAGGCCTATAAATCATCAGGGCTTCTGTTTGTTGCTTGTGGTGTGGTGTGCTACTGCGTGTGACTGGTGACTAGTGAATGAGCGAGCTAGCTAGTCTGGTTCCGGCCATGCCCGGCGCGAAGAAGCTGCAGGAGAGGGTGCCCCTCCGAAGGACGGCGTGGATGCTGGCCGACCTCGTCTTGCTCTTCCTCCTCCTCGCCCAACTGGGAGGTCGCGCCACCTCACTGCTGCACGGTGAGCGCGGCGGCGCGGTGTGGCTCACCGCACTCGTCTGCGAGGCGTGGTTCACGTTCGTGTGGATCCTCAATATGAACGGCAAGTGGAACCCCGTCTTGTTCGAGACATATCCCGAAAACCTCTCCGAAAGGTGCTCAGCATGCACATGTCCTGGAAGCGACTCTGTGTCTGAAAAACATATTTTCCTTTATTTTGTTCTTGCTTTTGATGTGTTGATTACTACATAGGATCGACGAGCTTCCGGCGGTGGACATGTTCGTGACCACGACGGACCCGAGGCTGGAGCCGCCAGTGATCACGGTGAACACGGTGCTCTCGCTGCTCGCCGTGGACTACCCGGCCGTCGACAAGCTGGCCTGCTACGTCTCCGACGACGGCTGCTCGCCAGTGACGTTCTATGCACTGCACGAGGCCGCCAGGTTCGCCAGGCTGTGGGTGCCCTTCTGCAAGAGGCACGGCGTCGGAGTGAGGGCTCCCTTCGTGTACTTCTCTTCCAGGCCGGAGTTTGGCCCAGCTGACCACAAGTTCTTGGATGATTGGACATTCATGAAGGTTAGCCGGTGTTGCAGTCATCATGTCAGTCACACAATGTTTGATCTTACGTTCGTGACCATCTTATTGGTGTGATTTCAGAGCGAGTATGACAAGTTAGTCAGCCGGATCGAGAACGCTGAGGAGGAGTCCCTTTTGCGACACGGCGGCGACGAGTTCGCCGAGTTCTTGGACACCGAGCGCAGGAAGCATCCTACCATCATTAAGGTTTTGCCATGTGCCAAACGTACTCTAAATCTAGAGCTCTTTTGTGGTACATACATATTAACGTGTACCGCCCATTGTTTTAAATCTAATGGACTAGATTAGTTAGAATTTAACTGTACTACATCATCAAGTATTGGGAAGTACCATTCTATTAGAGATAAAATGGTAACTACACAATATTATTATATAGGACGCAACAAACAAATTAGTAATTGTAATTTGTTGCACATTCCTCAAGCAGTCACTGTTCCCGTCACCCAATCAAAATTTGACAACTCAATTGTTACTCCTTCCGTGGAATGCTTGCATTCTCTGCACAGATTATCAATTAAACTTGTGTGGCGATGGTGAATTCGTTCCATTGAAGCATTGCATGCGGCCAGGAGAATTCGTGATGTGACTCAATTTGATTGATTCATTTGATTAAATGCGGTGACCGTGACGGGCACTTGGTTCCTTCGATCGGTGGCGGCGTCAGAAATTGAATGGGCATGCATCGGACTAGACTAGGTCCTTGGGAAAAAATTTTGGTCAACACAAAAAAGTCTATAATGCCCTAAAAAATCAATGGTCTGATATAATTTCTACTAGCATCCCTTACTAGCAATGGAATATACTATAAAATTCCCCTAAATCTAACTGCCTTGTTGTGCAGCCCAAACTTTGTGCTAACTACTTGGTGTGGTTTTGCTGAGTTCAGGTTCTGTGGGACAACAGCAAGAGCCGGACAGGAGAAGGATTCCCGAGTCTCATATACGTCTCAAGAGAGAAGAGCCCCAAACATCAACATCACTTCAAGGCCGGTGCCATGAATGTTTTGGTCAGTACCTCTTCTACTCAGTACAGTACATTGTCACTGCCTCACACAGAAAGTTCAGAGAAGTGCATATAGCTGATAAGTTGAGCCTCAATGACTTCATTGTGCAGACAAGGGTGTCAGCTATGATGACCAATGCACCGATCATGTTGAATGTGGATTGCGACATGTTTGCCAACAACCCGCAGGTCGTCCTCCACTCGATGTGCCTACTTCTGGGGTTCGACGATGAGATCAACAGCGGGTTCGTTCAGGCACCGCAGCAATTCTATGATGGACTCAAGGATGATCCTTTTGGTAATCAGCTGGAGGTTTTATATAAGGTATACATGTGGTGTGCACACATTGACACATATACATGAATCGAAGTACAAATGTTTATATTTCCCCTTCTTATGGTGAAGATTTCATGTGCACTAATGATGTTACAACTACTAATTTTGTGGTGTTTTTCAGAAGGTTGGAGGTGGAATTGCAGGACTTCAAGGAGCTTTCTATGGCGGGACGGGCTGCTTTCACCGCAGGAAAGCCATTTATGGCATGCCACCAGACTCTGCTGTCAAACATAAGAGGACAAGAGGTAAAATTGGGCATCAACCATTGTAATTGTCTGGAGTAAATTTGTATCCCTGATGCATTTCAGTTTGATTAGTACCCTTACATCAAGTGACTGTACTTTGTCAGGTTCACTGTCTTACAAGGAGTTGCAAATGAAGTTTGGGAATTCAAAGGAATTGATCGAATCAGCTAGGAACATCATTTCAGGAGACGTACTCGCTAAGCCAACAGTAGATGTATCAAGTTGCATCAAAGTGGCAAAAGAAGTGGCCAACTGCAACTATGAGGTTGGCACATGCTGGGGTCAGGAGGTATGTGCTGTTGGAATTAATACTGTTTCAACATATGTTAGATTTAATTCTAGCAATAATAAACTTGATTAAAGCATATATCCAGCAGTAAACAAATAAAAAAAATTAACATGCCATCATGTAAATCCTTCATGTCATTTATACTAAAGCATATACTTAATGCATGAAACAAGATAACCGATGAGATGAGCATATAAATCAGTTTCATGAACAGGGCAACAACTAAAACAACATAAATCTCAGTTTTAATTGAGATTATTGCTCTTAGATGCAGAGTCGCAGGTTTTGTTACAGCATATGTACACATTTTTTTTTTCAGTTTTCCTATAGTTCATTACATGTATTTGCAGGTTGGCTGGGTCTATGGTTCAATGACGGAAGACATTTTGACCGGGCAGCGGATCCACGCAGCAGGTTGGAAATCCACACTGATGACCACCAACCCACCAGCATTCTTGGGCTGTGCTCCAATTGGTGGACCAGCCAGCTTGACCCAGTACAAGAGATGGGCAACAGGCGTTTTGGAGATACTCATCAGCCGAAATAGCCCAATCCTTGCCACCATCTTCAAGCACCTCCAATTTCGTCAATGCCTTGCCTATCTGATCGTTGATGTGTGGTCCGTGAGGGCGCCATTCGAGCTGTGCTACGCACTGTTGGGACCTTACTGCCTCCTCACAAACCAGTCCTTCTTACCAAAGGTAAACTTTGGTCATCACTCATCAGTCCATTGCTCATAGCTGAAACTTTCAGCATTTGTGAAAACAGAAATTGTATTCGACCAATTTAATTCTTATGCAGTCACAAACTAATCCAAAATATTGTTTAGTTTGTTAGAGAATGAGGTATGAACTACTCGGCTGATGTGTAAAAGACAAATTTTCTTTTGCAGGCATTGGAAGACGGCTTCAGAATCCCACTAGCCCTATTCTTGACCTACAACCTATACCACTTCATGGAGTACATGGATTGTGGGCTCTCAGCCCGTGCTTGGTGGAACAACCATAGGATGCAACGCATCACCTCAGCCTCCGCCTGGCTCCTTGCTTTCGTCACTGTGCTCCTGAAGACTTTAGGCCTCTCCGAGACCGTGTTCGAGGTCACCCGTAAGGACAAGAGCACGTCTGATGGTGATGCTAGCACTGATGAGGCTGATCGAGGGCGGTTCACCTTCGACTCATCACCGGTGTTCGTCCCGGTTATGGCACTTGCAATCTTGAACGTCATTGCAATTGTTGTTGGAGCATGGCGGACCATTTTCGGGACGGTGACAGGTGTTCATGGTGGCCCGGGCATCGGAGAATTCGTGTGCTGTGGCTGGTTGGTGCTGTGCTTCTGGCCATTTGTGAGAGGGCTTGTGGGCAAGGGAAGTTATGGAATCCCTTGGAGTATCACGCTGAAGGCTAGTTTGCTTGTGGTTGGGTTCTTTTACTTTTGCAGAAGAAATTAACATGAGGCATCAAAATGTTCAAAGCTTAATTTTGGTTCTGCCTATAATTATGATTAGAACATGTAAAAAATCAACAATTACTGCATATTATTTGACCAACATATCTACAGCTCCATTCATCAATCAATCACAATAAGTTCCAACTCAAATAGTACTTTGTATGTTCACAAATTTTAAGTGAATTCTTGAAAACGAAAATAGTTCAACGACTAAATTTGAAGCAAGACTAGTTCCTTTTTTCAACAATTGCGATTACAGATCCTTGACGATAGCAGAAGCAGCTCAACCCGGAATAGTTTGCAGTTTATGCGTGAGCATTCATCTCAGCTAGATAGCCAAAGCATCAGCTCTGACACTTCCAATTTGTTCTTGTCTTCGGGCATCAAAGTCTCACAGGGCTGACGGGAGGCCCTACTAACCTGCTTGATCTGACAACCAACATTTCATAACTTTGCTAAACCAAACAGGAATCTAAATTACATGTATAATCAATTAATTGGCCAAATGGGTAGCCACTTACATGGCCTTGAAGGTTGAACAACTTCTGGTTTTGGTCAGCACGACGTTCTGCCCCGACCATGTCTGGAATGGCGGGACGTGATCACCGTGCCCGGCGCGGCTGCACTTCCCCCTTCTCCGTTCTCCATGTTGAAAATAATCTTGACTTAGAGTTTAAATCGAGTCCGACATAGTAGAGTTCGTCTCTGTGTGTAACTCAAATTTAAGTGGTGATTAACTTGAAGTCTGAGTACGTATGTTAGTAGAAGAGTATAAACCTATATAATAAGAAGACTTATAATCAGTTTTGGAAGAAAAAAATAAGAAAAACAGCAAGCCAGATTATAGAGAAATTCAAAAATTCTTCCACGGTCTCTTCGTTTATTTTGTAATGTGTGAATTTTCTTCTAAAATAAAACTAACAATTGATATCCTAGTGGATTATGAGAGCCATACGAGATTTGATCAGGGCAGAAAAAAATCCATTGAAGCGTTCGCGCATCTCGCGCCCGGCGTCTGTTCGTGGGTCTCGGTATCGCGCGTGGCATCTTGGGTCTCTTGTTCGGCAGCAGCAAGGAGAAGCAGAGTGCAGAAAAATCTTTGGTCCGCGCAACACTAGCCGAAATCAGAATAGCAGCGCGCGGCTGGAGAGAGAAGTTTTTTACGTGTGTTAGCAGAGGGAGAAAAGACTTTTACCTGTCCCTTGTGACGAGAGAGAGAAGGAATTCTTTTCTTGCGCAAGAAAAACTCAGTTCGGCCGGCTTATTGCTCACGATTTATAGATTATACTACAGTAACTAATTTTTAAACGGTGTATTTTTTAAAGCGGAGTCAGCAGGAAGATTATAGTAAAAAATATACTGAATTCAGCTATACTGACCAAAATCACATGCAACTATTTTTCTTTACATATTGTCTCTTACGAATAGCTACAATTCAAAATTTTAAACTATAAACGATAAATCATAGCCCCAAAAGAACCCACCAAGCAAGAGGCGGGAGATTTGTCCTTCAGTTTGGCATCACGTCACTTTTGGTTTTTCAATCCGTGAGGCGCCAGTGGAAAAGCGACGTAGCGGCACGTCCTTCTGTCAAAGCAGTGCCATGCGAAGAGCAGGCCGAATCCGAGGCGGATCAATTTTTTCATCTCCGAGTTGAGACAGGTAGTGGTGGATATCCAGGCTGGCTCAGCTCACTAAAGCTCGTTAGGGAAACAATTTAGCTTGGCTCATTAGGCTAATGAGCTAAAAAGGTAGCTCGACTCGGCTCATTAGGCTTGATAGGCTCGTTACTATTTTATCCATCAAATTCATTGCTATGCTGATTAACATCATTCATACTATCCTTTGCTTACTTTAATAATACCTTATCATATGAAATTAAGGATGCCATCATGTTAGTATAGGCTGTCAAGCCAAATCCTGAAAAATGTGATGCAAATGTATGTGCATATCCTCCATCTATGTTTCTAGCATCAATCATCCAACATTCAAGCATCAATTTAGATATTCCCCATTCATCCATGCATCATCCATGACTCGGCTAAATAGGATTTAGGAGCTAGAGATAAGGGGCCAAACCTGAAGAGTAGGTGACTGGCCGGAGTTATAGCGGTGCTGAACACCATGCCACCTCACAACCGGTGGTGGTCACCGGCAAGTTGAGTGCGGCATTGAGGATTGGATGAGGATCTGCCTCAAATCCAAATCCATTAAGGTAGAGAACAAGAGAAGTAAGGCCGGGGAAGTAGGGGCCCTTGGGGTCTCCATGGTGAGGCCACCGGCGTCGGTAACATGGGCATCGCCGAGGCAGAGGGGCCATCAAGGTGCTGGTGGCCTCAACAGTGGCGGAGGCGGTGCCTTGAACCTGGCACAAACGAGCCGGGGAAGGAGGAGAAGGAAGCAGCACGAGGTCGCAGGCAAGGAGGCTGGCGAGGGCAACGGTACCATTGGGCGATGGTGTCGAGTGATGAGAGAAGAGAGAGGTTCTACTTCTTCAGGATTAGGAGGATTAGGGAATTTTGGGGTTCCTTCACGCCTGGGCTGGCACTGGAACAATGGTGGAGGCGGACAGCGAGGAGGAGGCCGAGGAGGATGTGGAAGGGGATGGGAAGGGGAGATGGAGGCAGACGGAGAGGAGAAGGGGAGGCGGCAATGGAAGTAGATGGCAAGGAGGTGGAGAGGCTGAGCATGCGGTGAGGAGGAGGAGGGGAGGCGGTGGTAGGTGGCAAGGAGGAGGGGAGGTGAAGCGTGCGGTGAGGAGGAGGCAAGGATGGATGCAGCTGCTTGTTGTGTGTGATATTGGGCTCGTCGAGGAGGCTAGAACCGGGCCGGCTGAGCTAACCAAGCTAGCGAGCGGTTCGCAAGATGGCTCATGCTTGGCTTGTTAGTGAACCGAGTTGAAACGCTGGCTCGGCTCGTTTATGCCACGAGCCGAGTCGAGCCTCTAAAGAGCCAAGTCAGCTCACAAGCCTCGAGCTTTTTTGCCACCAACTTATGCTACCAAATGAACCTCAAGACTTTCACGCTGCTTTCGTTTTACCATGACTTTGTATCTATAAAAAAATTTTGATCATGAGAAAATTTCATCCAAAAATGCAGGCCGAGAAACTTGGAATGTCCTGGATTAAAATGTATTTATTTGATAATATTAGGACCACGTAGTAAATCCTACCTCCCCTTGGTCCTTTTTGGATATCCGTTTCTGAACAGCTTTCTCCAGGCCTTTTTGACGCAATCTAGGGCCAGCCTTTTGCCCTTTTCATTTAGAGTAGTTTTCTCCTCGTGCAAATTTCAACGTGCAAGTTTCAAAGTGCTGTGATTTTTTTGCCAATGGTACAATAGTAGCTATTAGTTCATTTTACGATATTTTAATTAAAAATAGAAAAAATAACACTATTATATCTCTATGTATAATATAAAAATAAAAAAGAGAAAGGCCGTGTTAAGAAAAACCGACCAAAGTTTACTCCCACATGACAGTGGGCCATGGATCTACATGGCTCCACTTACAGTGAGAGGCTTGATGTGCCGTAGATAAGGCCGGAAAAAAGCTTGTTAGTAAGGCTCATTGGATTGCTTCAAAATTACGTCAATTATATTCGTTAATTAGTTAAACATTGGATGAGTAGATTTCAAAAGAAATTAAATTTTGCTTTGACTCTGATGGGCTCGTTAACTCGATTCTAAAAAATTTTAAACTATCAATAAAATAATGTTAATCATATTATGTTAATTTTAAAATTCTTGATAAAACAACGACCTGACTTATATCCACCCCAAGTTGTGGAGGAGATACCTGACATGTGGTGGTAGTTTTTTTTTCTTCTCTTCTATTTTGTTTGTGAATGAAAGCTAGGCCTGTTTGTTTTGGATCTCGTCACCGCGGACTGGGATCTCGTGTGGCCGCGGCCGCCGGTGGGACCCCGGTTGTGGCAGGGGAAATTCGCAGTTATCAGTTGTGTCTGAAAATGACTGGCTGCTGTATGAATTTTGCAACTTTCGATCAAATAAAAAAATGTGCACATAGGGGAAGAATTTACGGCAATGGAAAAATACATTTAATTGCATTGTGAATTGCTAGTCAAATGAAAAAATATACACGAAAGAAATCACACGATGTGGTTGAAAGGGATCATATCAATCGTATTAATAGTAATAATGTTTTTACAACTCACCAATAAGCCTTTCACACGTTCTGCCACGTGTCCTCTGGCGTCAACCCACGTCATGGTCAAAAGCAAATCCTTGCCACGACGACCTGATTGGAGATTAAGGGGTGTTTGGGACTGCTCCACAAACTCTGCTCCATAAAATCTACCGTGGAGCAGCTCCACAAAAAACCTAGAGTTTGTGGAGTACCCCTTTAGGTGCTCTCACAACTCCACCTTTTTTTTTCCCGAACAGAGTGCGTGGAGCTGAACCTGTTTGGCTAAAAAACATGGAACAGAGCTGAAAAATGTAGAGTGAAACAGTCCCAAACACCCCCTAAATTCGATACCGTCATTGTGGCTAACCTTTCGCTACAGCTGGTACTGCTACAACTACTAGGGGTGCTTGCATCAAGAGACGTGAAAACAATATCGCATAAACTACCTGACAAATGTGCACTTCCATCTCTTTCCTTTTTTCCCCTGTTGTTATGGTTAATAAAACATCTGGCTGCGTGTCAATGTGCAACTTGCGAGCGTTTGCAGATCACAAGCTGCATTTGACCCTTGCTTTTGTTTCTCAGGAGTACAAGATAGATGCATATACAACTTACATACTACTCACATCACTAGATGCATATATTCGTGTGTGTTCTTTAACATACGCTTGGGACATAATGATGCTACTCTGTAGTATAGTATTGTAGTAGTTGCGTGTCTAGGAGGACATGTCCTATTCCTACTGATTAAGTGGATTAGTATACTAGCAGTGCATTACTAGCTAGTTTGTGCTTTGTAATGCAGAGGATCCTAGCAATGCATGACCGCATGAGAAAGGGTATCATCGTCAGACAAAAGCCACATTTGGCACACCGTATTTACAAAACTAGCAGCATGCCGAGTGTATTTGCAGAAATATCGTTTCTGCCGTCCGGCAACTGAGCGGCAACGCCCATGAGATGACAGGTGGCGAGACCGCCGGCGGCAGGCGCCTGCCGCCCCGCTAGCAGATGGTAGGCAGCCTGCCCCCCGGTGGGGGGACAGCAGGCCTGCCTGCAGTGAGGGGTTGGCAGGTGATTAAGCCGGGTGATTATCCGGCTTAATTACTTGCCCTAATTTTTTTTGTTTAGTTTTTATTTGAAGTTTTAAACATATCAAATGAGCTTCAAAAATTACAAAAATTTACGTACAATCTTTTAACATAATGTACTTTATATTATAATTTTTGGGTAATTTTATCCATTGTGAATCTTGGTCAAAAATTCATACAATTTTGATATTTGTATGACTTTTTACATATAGCAAACAAGCTCTAAAAATTACGAAATTTTATGTTAAGCCTTCTGACATACTCATAGTTATTATGTAATTTTTTTGGAAATTTTATATGCTCTAAATTGCTAGTCAGTTCATACTGTACGCCATTGCCCGCTCCTTGTTTCGGACATATGTTGGCTTGACATACTAGCCCCCCTCGCCCGCTCCCTCATCAGCACAAATGTTAGTCTGGCCATATCAGCCCACCTCGTCTGCTCCGTTGTGTGCACATATGTCACTTTTGCCATGCTATCCCTTGTCGCCCATGGTGGTGCATGTCAACAACATGTCCGTAATTTTCGGTGGCAACGCATTGGATTCTCTTTTCACTCACTTCAAATACAGAGCTCTCGCAATCGTGCATCACTCATCTAAACTGTGTTTTGCTTCTTGTAGGAAGAAGAATCTTCTGCGTCATACAGTAACATAGCATAGCAGACATCGAGAAGCCAGTCGGAGAAGGGTCGCCAAAGGAAGACATTCCCTTAGAAAGGAGGGAGGACTTCAGCTGTAATTACCACTTGATGCCAAACATGAGGGCTCCACCGGTATGGCCGAAATGTAGACACAGGGAGGACGCGGTCGTGTAGGTCGTTGAAGGCCATTTCGATGGCGGACGATGTTTCTTTCAATGTCCACACTTTGGGGTATAATTAGCCAATAGTTTATTTTCTCTTACTGCTAAAAGAGCTTTCATGTTAACCCTCCTTTGCAGCAGATGGCGAAATACGACTTCGTCAGCTGGATCGATCCTCCTCATGAACACTATGTTGTGAGGTACGTGGATACACTATGGGAGCAAATCTTAGAGATGGATGCACGGATTGACAGTTTCAATGAGGAGAACGGTGATATCCGGCAACAGATGCAGTGCGATTAGGGCAACAAGGAGATTGTCAATATAGGAAATTCGTATGATCCCATATGCTATTACACAAACCCAAACTGTATATGTGCGTGCCACTACAACGACGGCCAGCCACGTCCGAGGCGCCTCTCACTGTAACACTCCATATGGGTACCACACGACACCTTCTACAGTAGGCACTCACAGAGAAGCTTGTAGCATGCAGCTCGTGGTTATGTTTAATCTCGTAAAGTGTATAACTGACTGGTGTATGCATTGTTGCGGTTGTTGTTTTTTGAGAGAACTGTTCAAATGCTGCGTCGCTCATTAAGCTAGAGGGGTCGATATGCATTGAACAAACGTACATCTCAAATGGGTACAAATATGAATTAATGCGATACACTAAAAGATACATAAGATTATGACATTGAGTGGCGACCAGACGAGCTCGGTCTATTGGGGCAATCCTTCAATGAGTGCTCGAAGGTTTTACATATTCTGTATTTCACTATGCGGGTAATGCTGGTACGTTGGCTCACATCCATGTCATTCTGAAAGCGCTGTGTCTATCGATGTCTCTTCATAGTTATCTTCAACTCCTTGTTGGGGGCCCATTGCAACATGTTCGGCCAAAGATCCTTGTAGTTCATGTCCAAGCTGTAGGAGTGAAACTCTGCACTCCATGTATTCAAAAGGTGTTGCATGTCATAATACTCTGAGATATATGCCTCAGACATCTGCCTCATTTGCGCATATGCCTTGTACACATATGAGCATAGCTTGTGCAGGAGCGTTGGCTTATTGTAGGTGCATGTTGTCACATCACCCAGGATGCATGACTGTTTTATTTCACCCCTGGCATGACTGTTCACATATTTTTACCGAAGCCTGATCTCGTACTTCCTCTGGAGGCCATCAATTACCCGGTTGTCGTGCAGTCGGGCTTTCTCCATCTTTAGTTCCATATGCCTCTGCATGTTCTCAGACTATTTCTTGCTTTCATTTATTTGATGCCTGGCTACGATGGCTCTATTGACAAAATAACTGACAGTGCAAGTCCATGTCTCCTCCACGATCACGGTGATAGGGAGGCACCACACGCCTTTTAGGATGCTATTATACACCTCGAACATGTTGGTCATCATAATCCCATACCTCACACCATCCATGTCATAGAGAAGGGACCATTTATGTAATTCAGGAGCGTGCCGACAAATCCACTCGGAGAAACTTATGGCACCGCGTGGTTGCTCTCCCTTCGTAGTCTGCCTTTCTAGCTCTGTCCAGATAGATTCAAACTTTCACCTCTGGTTTTACAGACACAACGTCTTGAATATCTTCACAAATTCTGGCGACAGAACCGTGCGAACAAGTTAGATGCAAGATGTCTTATGTACCATTGGGTTCGTATGTCGTTCCACTGGTGAGGGGGTTCGGTCCCGTGCTGCATGGTGTTCAGCACGGCCATCAACCCAGCATTGCAATCTGTGACGACACAAACGTTGGGTCGGTCGCCAACCACTACTTGCTTCACGTTTACTAGGAACCAGAGCTAACTAAACGTGTTCTCGCTTTCTACAATGGCAAATGCCACCGGGAGAAGCTGGTCATTCGTGTCGGCCGCCACCGTGGTGAGAATGGTTCCCTTGTAAGTCCCTGTGAGGAAAGTGCCATCCATTGTGAGCATAGGACGACCAAACTAGTATGAAGCAGTTGGGCCCTCTGTCAGCATTTGGACGCTCAAGCTTGTTTTACGTACGTGCCAGTGTTTGATTCGGCTATCTGGTGAAGCAATTTCGGTGCAAGGTTGTACGCCTCTTTGTACATCCCGTACATGGACTTGATGACCTTGTGCTTGCCTCATTAGACCTTACTGTAGCTGACTGGATAGCCAACCACATTGGCGACTTCTGACGTATGCATCTTCGGGGAGACGGAAACATCCGCCGCAACTAGGTGGCCAATGATGCTTGCCACATATACCAAAGTCACGTTCTGATGATGGTGCAGGGGCTCGCTGAGCATGCAAGTATGGTCGATCATCATCTTGATCGAGAAGGTCGAGCCAAAAATCATGGCTCGTTGAGTGCTGACCTTTGTGGAGTAGCCTTCCACTATGCACTTCACTGCGTAATTGGCTGGGTTGGACCGGTGCACTTGGTACACATGGTTGATAGACAAGGCGTACCATGCAATAGCTTGTTGCACAACTGCCTTGCTATGAAAGTGCTGCCCAACTAGGAGGGTGTCAGCTTGAAACCCCTACTGGGACCCTTCTTCTTGTGGCAGTACGAGGGAACGCACCACAACATCATCGAGCCTAGAGGACACATAGGGCACCTCCAATGACACAATTCCCCTGGGTAGATTAGCCGTCTGCTGTGCGTCATCCTCACTATCATCGAAGCCTGGGTCAGTGTCCTCGTCAGACTCCAACCCAAGTGGCTAGTTCTGTAGATACTCGTGGCAATCAATTTGAACTAGGAGGCAATTTGCATGTATTGCCTCCATGCTGTAGTGCCATTCACCTTCACGAGCACCCACAAGCCATTGGTGCAGGTGATCCCCTCGATGGCAAGTTTCATTGCCATTGCCTCTGTGGCGAACTTCCTTTGGATGTAGCTTTGTAGCTCATGAATATTCATGACATCAAGTCTCTCGGCCCAGAGCACCTTGTATTGGCATGTTGATAGGTCCAACCCATCGGGTCCAGTCCATACAAGACCATCACTGTAGAACATTGTTAAGTGTTCCATGTCTGCGACTATCTAAAACCACAACAACCAGATTTGCAGTAAGTGTTACAACAAAAATGATTACATGCATGTAACTACATATGAATAGTTTATTAATTACCAATAATTTGATAATTACCAATAATTTGATTACCCATCCAAAAAAAATTACCTGTTCTTCAGAAGAAGTAATCAACACTACCGCAAGAATGAGCTTCTGCAATGAGCAACTGAGATGACCGATGACGAACTACGAGATGTTCGTATTTATGGTTGAGCGCAAAGGGAACCTAGTGCACTCACCCCACAAATTAAGGACTCTTTGTCGATGCATAGCACTTTGGGCGAGGGGGGACGACACATTAACACTGACAAATGTGGAGACGAGGGAGCGAGCAAGGGTGGACGGATGGACATAACGACATCAGTGTGGACGAGAGAGTGCACGACGACATAGGTAGAGTGACAATTGTGTGAAGTACGCAGTGGAAAAGAAAAGATAGCAGCAATGGGCTGATATATGTACGAAGGACAGAGGCATCGTATATTGCTAATTACAATAAAATTATCATGAATTAATATGGGTAATTTGGAGTACATAAAATTCTTAAAAAATTACACAATAACTATGAGTATGTCAGAAGGCTTCACATAAAATTTCATAATTTTTGAAACTCATTTGCTATATGTAAAAACTCATACAAATATCACAATTGTATGAATTTTTGACCAAGATTCACAATGGATAAAATTACTCAAAATTACAATATAAAGTATGTTGTGTCAAGAGACCGTAAGTAAATTTTTTGTAATTTTTGAAGCTCATTTGTTATATTTAAAATTTTAAATACAAACTAAACGAAAAAATTAGGGCAGTAATTGCGGCTAATCACCGACTTAATCACCGCGCGCCTCATGGATGGCGGCGGGCTCGCCATTCCCCACCGGTGGCAACCGCTGCCGTCTGCTGAGGCGACTGCGCGCCAGCCTCACCACCTGTTGTCTCGCGGGCACTACCTCTCGGTCGCTGGACGGCAAAAGCGACATTTCTGCAAATACGCTCGGCATACCGCTAGTTTTATAAATACAGTGTGAAACAGTGCCAAATGTGGCTTTATCTCCATTTTGGCTTATCCGCGGTTTATACTCGTACTGTCTACAGTAATTAGCTTTTAAATGGTACGTTTTTTCAAGACAGAGTTAAAGATGAAAAAAATAAAAAAATAGAAAAAGATGAAAATAAAAAACTAAAAACTAAAAATAAAAAAAATCAAAACTAAAAAAAACTCACCGTTCATCTGGCGATCTGTGGCTTAGAGAAGCTAAGTCACGCTGTGACTTAGCTTCTCTAAGTCAGAGAATCCCGCTCGGTTTTGTCTGTTACTTTGCTGGCTTCCCATGAAAACAGCAAATCCTTTTTACTCTTATTGGGAGAGCTTAAGACCAAGTAGCATTCAGCCTTTTGAGAAATATCATTCCGACGAGCCAGATTTCAGGTTCGGTGACCAGAAAACTGTGCTATTTGTAATTCAGAGCTTCAAACGGTTGCTGTATCGTGGATGGATGATAATTGGTTTCGGTTCAGTCATGTAAAGGTTCTAAATTGTTTCCATTTTGCCGAGAAATTTTCTGCTGCTTCTCAAGTTTCAGATGCCAAAAGTGTTTTAAGGATTTGTTTCAATTAACAACTGGCTATTTAAGGATCAGTTTCAAGGAGCGTTTGTCATTATGTATGCTTATTACATATTCTATTACAAAGCTGAAATAGATATAAACTTCCTGTGTTTAACACTTGTAAGTTACAGCAACTTGCTATAAGTACCATCTGCCTCACCCTGATCCTACACAGAAAAAAAAAAAGGTTTGCAAAACACTTAAACGCCAGTATGCATGCTTCACGTGCTCGTGTAATGCTCTCCCTCCTCTCCCTGGGCGCCGTGGCCCTCCTGCTCTCACCGGCGTCAGCCGAGCCGACACGGCCCAGCCCTGCCGCCAGTGTCGACGAATGGCTCGTGGACTTGCCCACCGCCGAGACACCGACAGCGGCCGTGGCGGCAACACCCGGATGGACACAAGACGATGCCGCCACGAGCGATGGAATCGCTGTGCCGGAAGGCGAGCAGGGAGAAGGAGCGACGCGGCGGGCAGGCGTCAGGGACGGAGACGAGAGGGGATTGGAGGCGGGGACGCAGATGTAAAAGGGAGAAGTTGCCAGGGGGTTTTGGGGGAAAATGCATAAATGATTGGAGGGCTTCCACCTTCACGAATCTGAGCCGTAGATTGTAGATTCAACAGTCCTGGTTGGCGTTTGCATGTTATCCTTGAATAGACCATTAGCATTAGATATGCTCATATATATATATATATATATATATATATATATATATATATATATATATATATATATATATATATATATATATATATATATATATATATATATATATATATATATACCCTAAAATCCACCAGTTTAGTTCTTTCCTACGACCACCCCAAATTGTGCCCCCAGCAGTCATGAGTTTTCCTACGTCCACACCAATTCGTGTCCCCAGGAAAACCAACCAGTGAAATCAACGATCAAGGATCAATTCCCACCTTTCTCTCTCCTTACCCACTCATATCCAACGATCCAAATCCAAATTCAAAGGCTACGCCCACCTCCCCCGCGCGACTCGCGATCCCAAGCGGACCCACCGCGCGCATGAAAGGGCAAGTGGGGGCGAGGAGGAGTGGCCGTACCTCCCCAGCTGCCCCGTCTGTATGAATGTGTGGACCGCCGATGGCGCGCATCACGTAAGGTGAGGGAGAATTGTGTCGTAATCTGGTTGATTTTCTATGAAGCTTGTAATCGTGTGTGGTTTTTGAGCTTCTAAATTTGTACTGCTGCTGTGGCTTTCTAATTTCATAGCTCTGTGGATTAACGAAATCGTATGGTGATTTTGCTTTCCCCCCCTGAAGAATGGACTTGATGCGATTTCAATGTAGTGGCGGTTCATGTGCTAGATGGTGCCGTTCATGTGTTAGTGCCGGTTTATTTGATTTTGCCACAACTAGAGATTTCACGGTATGTCTGTGCAAGCATGTCAATCTGCTTGACAGTTATGAACTCTGAAAAAAGAGATGTATGGAATTGTCATGCCGACGATTCGATGAGGGTGAGACACCGAGACCCATACCCAACCAACGGCCCCAACATGTAACTTATGATTTACGAAGAATATGAAGGGTCAAGGAATTTGCTTACAATGCAGAGTACAGTTATTTGTGCATCATTGTGAATGTTTTGATTTTTGTTCTAAAAGGGAAATGTTTTAGTTTTGTTCTTTTATCCTTTTGTTTTAATTTCTTATTTGCTGGTTTGGTGGCATGCCACTATAATATGTTTTCATCTCATTATGGGTAGCCCCTAGAAAACTCATTATGGGTAGATTTTAAATTGCTAACTGTGTGATGCCGTACTTCCAGTTGCCTTCCTTGTGGGCATGTCTATGGCAGATCTTGCTTGGAGAGGTGGCTACTGCAGTGTGGGAAGAAAAATGCAACGGTATGTTGGTCAATGACTGCTGGTTCAGAATCATATCTTCAAGTATACTGTATAATGTTATTGGCAGAAAATCCTTCTAAGTGACTAGATTTATTATTATCTATTCAGTGTCCTCAATGCGGCAGAAGATTTAAACAAAAGCACATTATAACCCTATATGTACCAGAGATTGCTGTTCCGAATAATGATCTTGAAAAGGTTAGTTTTGCTTCTTCGCTTTTCCTTGGAGGCATTTCTGACTATGGACTGAAGCTTGTTTGATTTATGCAGCAAGTATTGTCATTGAGAGAGAAAAATGAATCTCTTGAGAAACAAGTAAGCTACTTATTTGTACAGTCCACATTTTTTTTACTTCAAATTGGTATTAAGAGCACTCTGTCCCCTCAACATGTTCACATGATTGTTAAGTTATATAAATCATTTTGATAAGGTGGATATTTGTAATTTTGTACTAACATTGACTGCATCAGTGAATCAATAAATTCTGGTGACAGGAGTATTATACAAGTAGGACTTAAAGTAACAAAGAGAAATAAAAGATTAAAAGACAACATGGATGAGAATTTTTTAGGAACATTGTCTACTGCATACCTATAATATTCATTTCAGCCACTCAATATAAGTTAGAGGGATACTAAAAGGGAAACTAACATGGATCAGAGCAAGCCATAGGCATTTGCCCCCTCTTGCCATGTTGCCCACATGCCCCTACCTGCCTGGGTCAGACAGTGCCTGATTATTCTCCTTTTAGTTGATTCCTGAGGCTTATACATGCCATGTAGAATGTTATCGTGCACTATGTGGCATACATCTTCTCATCATTTCAGTTCAACATAATAACTAATGAGCTTTTGCATTTTTGTGAGAAAGATATAAATGTTTTGTTGTTGGTTTATAGGCAATTGATAGCTACTGCCATATTCCTTTTCTGTAACAACCTATACAGATTTTAAAATCACCAAAAGTTGTATATATCTTTTCTGGAAGCTTATGCTTTCTTTATGTTTCAATGCAGCAACAAAAATTAATTGAGGAGATAAAAGAGTATAAGGTACATGCCTAACTTCTTCCCTATGGTTCCGCTTTTCAAAAGGTGAACAATATCTTCAGTGCATAACCATGCATACTATTTACACTGAAAGGTAGTTCAACAGTTATTCATGGCACAGTTGTTTAGAAAAAAAATGATTTCCAAGTTTATTCAGCTTAACAAAGACCTCCTTGTATAGCTTACCAACTTCTGGTGCAACACTTTTTGAGGCATAGGTTGACCCTGATAGCTTCAACACTTTTATTCAGAATACATGATCCGTCTCACCGTTCTTTTGATTCACATGTATGCAGATATCTGGTTGTTTGATTCCATAATAGTACCTGATTGGTTTGTTGGTAAGGGCTCTCTTGCCTTGCTCCTGTGATTTTCTTCTGCACGCTTTGCGCTGGTACCTCAAGATCACTCTGCTTTGGCCAATTTTCAGAGGCAGCCATGTTGCTTCTATTGCATTTGGATAGTTCTTCATGATAGTTCTTTGTGTTACGAATGTGTTACTGTGTTGTACATACAGTTTGGGAGGAGAAATTTTACAAATTTGTATGAAATTTGTTCGTCTATTGTGTACTATTCATGAATGAACTAATTGCTTTCTCTTCTTATTATATGTTTGTGAG
Organism: Dendrocalamus sinicus; assembly: GCA_036346575.1. NCBI lineage: Eukaryota > Viridiplantae > Streptophyta > Magnoliopsida > Poales > Poaceae > Dendrocalamus > Dendrocalamus sinicus. The sequence goes on from CM070650.1 coordinate 18,558,829, forward strand.
GCAATGTCAGCAGAATTGTCAGAATTATAGATTGTCGTTCTCTGTACAGGCAAATTATTGCAGCTTAGTAATTCCATTAAAAATCGCTTCTTTGTGGGAATCCACCTTTATGAACACCATAGATAAAAATAGCTGCTCTGCATTAAAAAAACTTCTTTATGAAATAGTTCCTACTATGCCCTACTTGCATCAGAATGTATGCCTTCTCAGTTTTTTAGTTCCTACTATGCCCTACTTGCATCAGAATGTATGCCTTCTTAGTTTGCAAAATGGTGATGGATGCCTTGACGTAAACCAAGCTCTTGGTTATAGTTATAGCACTAATCAGTGTTTACATTTGGTGTAGTGGAGGTTTACTTGCTCACTAATGGGGACTCCAGAAGAAGGCCCCTCTGCGTTCAGAGACGTAACAAACATCATCAACACAGGTAGAACTGATTTGGGGACTCGAGAAGAAGGTCTCTCTGCGTTCAGAGACGTAACAAACATCATCAACACAGGTAGAGCTGATTTTTCTAGCCGTAGCAATAATTATTGTCGTTGCTGTCGCAACTAATCTCTGCCATTCTACATAATGGCCAGCACCCCAAAGCGACGCAGATCGTAGGCGGGAGGAGATAAACAGAAAAAAACGTGAATACCGTGCACGCAAGAAGGCTGAAGAGACAGCTGAGCAGAGAGAAGAGAGGAATAGGAAACAACGTGATTACCGAGCAAGACAAAAGGCTAATTCATTAACACCTATACCTGGTAATGTTACCTGTGTCGTATGGCTCTGTCCAATAATTCTCATTGTAACTGACTATGGTTCTGTGCAGCAACATTCCAAAGTCGACATCATGTAGCCTATTATGGACACCGTGCAAACTTTAGTGTTTCAACACCGTCGATATTGGGACAACACTCAACACCATCCAGTGGAGGTACATTTGGAAGACATTTCTGTGTACTCATTTTGCAGGTACATTTGGAAGACTATGGTTCTGTACTCATTTTGCAAACTTTAGTGTTTCAACACTGTCGATATTGGGACAACACTCAACACCATCCAGTGGAGGTACATTTGCAACACTCAACACCTGCAGGTACGGGGCGTTCGACAGTTTTGCAAGCATCAATCATAAACGACAAGGAAAATATTGATCCAGATGATCCCAGTGATTGGTTGCATAGAAATCCTAATTACGTCCGACGCTGCCAACGCACCAATGATCCACCAACTTCAGACCGAGATGAAGAATTGGCGCAACAGAAACCTAATGGCAAGAGGATGAGATCAAGTAGCATAGGGGAGGAACAGTCGCCCTTCTTACTGTAGACCCAGGTGAGCACATAAATAAGGACTAGCAGTACCAATACATCTTACAATTTCTACTCACTGTTTGCTCGATTGTAAAGTGAATCCAGGTGTTCTTATTCATGATCACACCATGTCGGTTACTCCTATCCCATGGACAGAACAAACAGATAAAGAATATGATAGCTTGTTGTTTGAGCCTACCCACACTGGTGGTCGCGAAGAAGGTGGATTACATTGATATCTACTTAATTCTTAATTACATAATGATATTTAACATTAGCCTAACGTGCCACCTGATATCATGCAACAGATGATATCGAGGAACCATGTGACTCCGATATTGCAGATCATATTGACGATCCTATTGATGATGAGGAAACCAGGCAATTTCTGGGTCCAGGTAATAACTACTTGTATATCATCTATTGCTGGGTCTTATGGTCAGGTGCTTACAACCATACCTTGCTTTTACTAACAGGTGATGCATTTGAGTCCTATCGCGTGCCTGTTAATGGTGTTCATGACCACGGCTCTTTAGATCCATACGACTACGTCTACCAAAACTTGCCGGACAGGCACCATGTTTTGAAAAAAGTTCCTAACTGTCAATATTGTGGTGCCATGCGGTTCCAATATGAGACACCCGGTTTTTGTTGCAGAAAAGGAAAGATAAATGTGCATATTCCAGATGTTCCTGCAGAGTTGAAAAGGTTGTTTACAAGTCAGATCCATGATGATGCAAAATATTTCAGAAAGCACATACGGAATTTCAACTCTCATTTCTCTTTCACAAGCCTTGGGGTTACATTGGACCGACGAGTTGCTACAGCAGCCGAGACTGGTGTGTATACATTTCGTGTCCATGGTGCCCTGTACCATCGTCTCGACCATTTGGTGCCATGATCTAAGGGCCCCCATCATTTGCAACTATACTTTTACGATACAGAAGATGATACATTATCCCACCGAGTACGGAGATCTCCTGATCTTGATATCAATCTCATTAGAACTGTTCTGAGAATATTACAGGATAATCCTTATGTGCATACATTAAATAGAGTTGGTGCTATTCCTAACCTAGATGACTACGTGATTGAACTCAATACAAATGTCACACCTGACCAGCGAAGGTACGATATTTTAGTGCAATGATTCAATACATACATACATTACATATTTCTGAATTTATCAATGGTTTTTTTAATGTGTATACTTCTGCCCAACAAAGGTACAATGCGCCCACGGCCTCACAAGTTGCTGCAATTTGGTCGGAAGGGAATGACCCACAACGAAATTTTGATAGAAGTGTACTTGTATATGCCAGAGGGGATCGCCCACGCTATATCAAAGCGTACCATGGTTGTTATGACCCATTGTCGTATCCTTTATTTCTCCCTAGGGGTGAAACCGGATGGAACCGCTTTATGCTGTACAATGATATGCCTACAGTACATGGCAATGAAATGCCTACTGTACACATGGAGACCCCTTCTTCGTTAAATGTACAGTCCATGGAAGAACCCACTCCCGCCGAGCCTACTGGTACCGTCACTAACTCCAAATATAATTCTGTCTTTAATTTGCCTTGTCAGCAGCGCTTTAGTTAATTGTATTCATCCATTATTTTTTTATTTATGCAGATCATGGTCAACAAAGTGATGATGACATACAAGAAGGAGATTACATCAGTAGACTGGTAGATGACACCCAATCAAAACGGTTTGTGACGGCAAGGGAATACTATTGTTTCTTGATGCAAGTTAGAAAGGGCCTTTTTAACATCTTGTTGTTCGGAGGCCGGCTTTTCCAGCAATGGGCTGTTGACATGTATATCAAGATAGAGTCTATGAGGCTTGATTGGTACTCTAACCCTGAGAACCAGAAACTCATACGGGCTGAGCTGTACCAGGTAATTAGCAGAAAATTTATATTTTTTAGTATTTAAAATTTATACCTGCCATTATATTTTTTAGTATTTAAAATTTATACCTGCCATTATAGTAACAGTAGGTTCATGACGTTATTTCTATCACAGGGTTTGGTTGATGTAATCTCTGCTGGAGAGACAAGAGCTTCAGAGGTTGGAAAGAGAGTTGTGCTGCCTCGTAGTTTTCCGGGTGGTGATCGCGATATGCAAAAAAGGTTTCTAAATGCTATGGCTATTGTCCAGCGTTTCGGTAAACCAGATTATTTCATCACAATGACATGCAATCCTTCTGGAGGAGATTACGTCCAATCTTGAGCCTGGACAAACACCACAAGATAGGCGGACTGGTTTCAAGAGTGTCTGAGGCTAAGTTACGAGACATCAAGGATTTTTGGTCAAGAGGAGTTATTTTGGCGAGGTTGCTGCGTATGTGCATGTCACAGAATTTCAAAGAGGGGCTTGCCGCATGAACACATCCTCTTGATCATGAAGTCAGGCAGTAAGTTAACAAGCCCGGATGGTTATGATAAAGTCATTTCTGCAGAGATACCGCACAAAGACAAATACCTGTCTTTGCATAATCTTGTCGTCAAGCATATGCTGCATGGACCATGTGGAGTGCTAAATAGGAAGTGTGCTTGTATGGTCGATGGAGAGTGTCGCTTTCGGTTTCCTCGTCAGTTTTGTGTAGCAACACAACAAGGAAAAGATTCCTACCCTTTGTATAGGAGAAGAGATGATGGCCGCCGTGTAAAGATAAGAGGAGCGGAATTGGACAATAGGTGGGTGGTTCCATACAACCCTGGGCTGCTTATGAGATATAACTGCCACATCAATGTTGAAGCTTGCTCCAGCATCAAAGCTATTAAGTACCTGTTTAAGTACGTATACAAAGGTCATGACTGTGCATCATTCTCAGTAAACCCGTCACATAAGGAAGATGGAGTAATCAATGAGATTCGTCAATACAGGGATGCTAGATACATATCACCACCGGAAGTCAGATAATCGGATTTTTGGTTTCCCACTCTTTGGTGTCTACCCATCTGTTTTGCAGCTCCAACTTCATCTGCCCAACATGTAGTCTATAATTATTGATGAGAGTAAAAGTCTGGAGGATGTTGTCAGCCAGCCATCTTCATCCATGACCACACTCACAGAGTACTTCAAGAAGAATATAGTGGATAGTTTTGCGAGGACATTGTTGTACAGAGACTTCCCAGAATACTACCGGTGGATCACTGGTAGAAAAGTGTGGCAAAGAAGAAAGCAGAGAGGACAAATTGGGCAGGTTGTTTATGCACACCCTGCTGAAGGGGAGAGATATTTCTTGAGAGTGCTTTTGAGCCATGTTAGAGGTGCAACCTCATATGAAGATTTAAGAACAGTGGCTGGAATCACATACTCTACTTTCAGAGAAGCATGTGAGAAGAGAGGACTTATTGAGACGGACATGTCACTTGATGACTGCTTGTGTGAGTCTGCAACTTTCCAGATGCCGCCCGCACTGCGAAGATTATTTGCGACTATTCTTGTATTTTGCGAGGCCACCAACATTCGTGGACTGTGGGACAAGCACAAGGACTCAATGTCCAAAGATTACAGCCGAGACAATTCTAACACAGCAGCAGTAGAACAAATGGTGCTTAGAGACATTCGGGATTTGATTCAGTCGATGGGGAAGGATATCAGAAATTATGATCTTCCGGAGGTGAATGATTCAGGTAAATTTGTCCCAATCCAGTGCCTAAACTTTTGATTCACTTACATACTGTACACATATTTGTTTTTTTTCTATTGACCAATTATGTGGATGATAAATTAATTCCTTTGTGCCAATCAGGTGAATTTTTGAATGACATCATGAGGGAGGTTAGAGAAGAACTTTCTGTGGCCATAGACCAAGAACATTTGGATATACACTCATCTCTTAACAGGGAGCAACGTGTAGGATTTGATGAAATCATACAACATGTGCTTGCAAACAAAAGCAGTGTTCTTCGTGGATGGTCCAGAGGAACCGGCAAGACGTTCCTATACCTGCACTCCTTGCTAGAGTGCGATCGAGGATTAATAGCCATTGCAACTGCAACTTCTGGGATTGCAGCGTCAATTTTGCCAGGAGGACGCACAACACACTCAAGGTTCAAAATTCCAATTAAGCTTGCTGACAATAGCATGTGCAACTTCACCAAGCAAAGTGGCACCGCAGAGTTACTCCGTACGGCATCCTTGATTATTTGGGACGAAGTTGCCATGACAAAGCGTCAAGCAGTTGAGTGTCTTGATAGGTCCCTGCAAGATATTATGAGTTCATCTTTGCCCTTTGGGGGAAAGGTAGTGGTATTTGGTGGAGATTTCAGACAGGTACTTCCAGTCATAACACGTGGGACAAGAGCACAGATAACTGATGCTACATTGCAGAGATCTTACCTATGGGAAAATATAAGGAAGATACGATTGTCACGAAACATGAGGGCTCAATCTGACCCATGGTTTTCAGATTACCTCCTTAGGATTGGGAATGGAACTGAAAAGACTATCGGGGATGATTATGTTAGCCTACCAGAGAATATTGTGATTGGTTATACTGACACCGAAGATTCTATAACCAAACTCATTCAAGATGTCTTCTCGTCACTTGAGGAAAATGCAAGATCAACAGCTTATATGAGTACACGTGCCATTCTTTGTACCAAAAATGAGCATGTTGATAAGCTAAACGCAAAGATGATTGACAGGTTCCCGGGCGAGGAAAAGGTTTATCATAGCTTTGACTCTGTCGATGAGGATTCTAGAAATAACTATCCTATTGACTTCCTGAATTCGATCACTCCGAATGGCCTGCCCCCACATGTGCTAAAAATTAAAATTAATTGTCCTGTGATCCTTCTCCGCAATCTTGATCCTAACAATGGCTTGTGCAATGGAACAAGACTAATGGTAAGAGCATTCCAGGATAATGCAATTGATGCTGAAATTGTTGGTGGACAGCATGCAGGGAAAAGGGTGTTCATACCTAGGATCCCAATGTCTCCGTCGGATGATATTTCACTTCCTTTTAAGTTCAAGAGAAAACAATTCCCCATTCGCCTGAGTTTTGCAATGACCATAAACAAAGCACAGGGCCAAACCATCCCAAATGTTGGGATCTACCTTCCAGAGCCTGTGTTCTCCCATGGACAGCTCTATGTTGCTTTGTCGAGGGGTGTGTCAAGGCAAACAACAAGAATTCTGGCCAAACCAAAGAAGGAATTAGATCCAACAGGGAAAAGCACCAGAAATATTGTGTACAAAGATGTCCTGGATTGGTGAAAAATTGGTAAGTAAATTTCTTTACCCAAACTTTTCCTACATCATGTTCAGTTCAGACATGTGTTACTTCCACTTTGAGTACCCTCATTTCCCATAAATATAATGTTTTTTAGTATCACCGTAGCGTTCGCACGGGCATGTTACTAGTATATATATATATATATATATATATATATATATATATATATATATATATATATATATATATATATATATATATATATGTTTGTATATGTATATGTATATATGCAGCCGTCGGTTGGAAGTGGACGCGCGAAAAAAAGGGGCGCAGGACGTAGCGGCCATGATGCGAGAAAAAAAGGAGAGAGATGAAAACAGGACGACGCGACGTCTTTTTTGATGGATGAATAGTTTCTGAGTTTTCTAATAAAAGTTTGTAAGTTTTTTAATTCGCATATATTATCGTTTTTCATAGTTTTTTGATCCCTAGGGATTTTCCATGCATTGATCTCTAACTATATATTTTTTACTTATATTTGTAAATTAGTTTTAATAAAAATCGATTGCTAGATTGATGATCAGTTATCGATCAGATTTTTTTGTGCTACATCGCTACTACAGCAACTGCTACAGTGTTTACTACAGTAACTGCTACAGTACTTTGCTACAGTAATTGCTATAGTATGCTACAGTGTTTGCTACAGTCACCCGAAAGAAAAAAATATATTTTCTTGCTGTTTTTTTTGTGATTTTGTGAAGAGGCTTCCGCTAAGCGTTGCAATCATTCACCCCTTCGATTGCCATCGACGATCTTACATATGTATATATATATATATATATATATATATATATATATATATATATATATATATATATATATATATATATATATACATATATGTATATAGATATATATAGACACGTCATATGTTTGTGCATTGCAACGAAATTTATGGATGTATAGAGAATCATGCTATAGGAGAGAGCCGCTCTGATTAGTTGGAAAGTGAAGAGTGATGATCAGTTGAAAGAACGGGACAGTTGGAAGAGAAGGGACGTACGATTACCAACTCGTTCTTTTATAATATACTAGTCAGCTGTCCGTGCGTTGCAACGAAATTTATTGGATATATAGAGAATTATGCTATAGAAGAGGGTTACTTTGATTAGTTGAAAAGTGGAGAGTGATGAGAAGTTGAGAATAGGACGGTTGAGGAAGAATGCACGTATGACCACCGACTTATTTTTTTTATAATAGTAATGGATATTAGATCTCTAATCCAATAGTTCTAAATTTGAATGATAGTTAGAAAGAAAATATCTGGATGATATTTCCCAAAACCCATATATAAAAAGATAAGTTAGTGTCACCCTCCTCGCGATCACCTCACTTCTTCCTCGTCAGTCTCGACGACTTCCCTCGCCATTCGCCTTTGCTGTCTGGGACCCTGATTAGTGACGCCACCGCCTGATGCAACGTCGCCGCGCCATTCGCCGGGAAACGACCAATCGCTTGCCGCTAGCTATTCTTCTAGCGGACGGCTGTCCACGCCATGCGTTCGGTGGGAATCAATCGACCAATCAGTTCTTTCCACCATGATTTCTGCTGGAGCCAAGAATCCCAACCGCGCGTCCATCCAGCACCAGACGGCTCACAAAGCTTCCTACCGAATTTCGCGTGATCTCCCAAAGCTTGCGTCCACGAGCGCCGGTCGCCATCCGACACGGCCAACAATTTGGCACATGTCGTCAGGGATGACGTAGGACGTGGCGGTCCAACTAGTAGGCTCCAATCCGGCATGGTGAGCTAGCTATACCGGTCCTATAAATCACCAGTGCTTCTGTTTGTTGCTTGTGGTGTGGTGTGCTGCTGCTGGTGACTGGTGACTAGTGAGTTGAGTTAGCTAGCTAGTCTGGTTCCGGCCATGGACGGTGCGAAGAAGCTGCAGGAGAGGGTGCCCCTCCGAAGGACTGCGTGGATGCTGGCCGACTTCGTCTTGCTCTTCCTTCTCCTCGCCCACCTGAGAAGCCGCGCCACCTCACTGCTGCACGGTGAGCGCGGCGGTGCGGCGTGGCTCGCTGCGCTCATCTGCGAGGCGTGGTTCACGTTCATATGGATCCTCAACATGAACGGCAAGTGGAGCTCCGTCCTGTTCGAGACGTACCCCGAAAACCTCTCAGAAAGGTGCCCAGCATGCACATGTCCGGGAAGTTTGTGCGACTTTCTTTTGTTCTTGCTTTTGACGTATTGATTACCACGTACGTAGGATCGACGAGCTTCCGGCGGTGGACATGTTTGTGACAACGGCGGACCCGAGGCTGGAGCCGCCGGTGATCACCGTGAACACGGTACTCTCGCTACTCGCTGTGGATTACCCGGCCGTCGACAAGCTAGCCTGCTATGTCTCCGACGACGGCTGCTCGCCGGTGACGTTCTACGCGCTGCGCGAGTCCGCCAGGTTCGCCAGGCTGTGGGTGCCCTTCTGCAAGAGGCACGACGTCGGAGTGAGGGCCCCCTTCGTGTACTTCTCTTGCAGGCCGGAGTTCGGCCCAAATGACCACAAGTTCTTGGACGATTGGACATTCATAAAGGTTAGCCGGTGTTATAGTCATCATGTCAGTCCACAATGTTTGATCTTTTGTTCGTGGCCATCTTATTGGTGTGATTTTAGAGCGAGTACGAGAAGTTAGTCAGCCGGATTGAGAATGCCGAGGAAGGGTCCCTTTTGCGGCACGGCGGAGACGAGTTTGCCGAGTTCTTAGACGCCGAGCGCAGGAAGCATCCTACCATCATTAAGGTTTTGCCACATGACCACATCGTTTTACCAAACGTATAGTGGTGATCATTTCGGCTTCAGCTTGTAGCTTCCGGCTTATTTTTCACTATTTATAAATTTCGTCTTTTTCTGAACTTTTGACTTTTTGTTGAGCTTTTTTGCCAGTTCTTTTTTCCCCGCATTTGTTTGTATTATACGTAATGGGTTAACATATTTTTTATATTTTTTTATTTTTTTAAATTTAATTATGCTAAATAAGTCTCTGTCAGCTATAGTGTTTTTTCAGTCAGCTGCAGTGTTTTTCAGCCATAAACCACTCAAAATAAGCCAAAATGATTCTGCTGAGTTCAGGTTCTGTGGGACAACAGCAAAAGCAGGATAGGAGAAGGATTCCCATGTCTCATATACGTCTCAAGAGAAAAGAGCCCCAAACATCAACATCACTTCAAGGCCGGCGCCATGAATGTTTTGGTTAGTACCTCTTCCACTCAATATAGTGCGGTGTCAGCGTGTCACTGTGTCACATAGACAGTTCACAGAAGTGCATATAGCTGATAAGTTGAGCATCGACAACTTCTTTGTGCAGACAAGGGTGTCGGCTGTGATGACCAATGCGCCGATCATGCTGAATGTGGATTGCGACATGTTTGCCAACAACTCGCAGGTCATCCTCCACGCGATGTGCCTACTACTGGGGTTCGACAATGAGATCAATAGTGGGTTCGTTCAGGCACCGCAGCAATTCTATGATGGACTCAAGGATGATCCTTTTGGTAATCAGCTAGAGGTTTTCTTTAAGGTATACTTGTGGTGTGCACACATTGACACATATACATGAATCGGGGTACAAATGTTAATATTTCCCCCCTTCGTATGGTGATGGTTTCATGTGCACTATTAATTTTGTGGCATTTTTCAGAAAGTTGCAGTTGGAATTGCTGGACTCCAAGGATATTTCTATGGTGGGACAGGCTGCTTTCACCGCAGGAAAGTCATTTATGGCGTGCCACCAGACTTTGCTGTCAGACATGAGAGGACAAGAGGTAAAATTGGGCATCAACCATTGTAATTGTCTGGAGTAAATTTGTATCCCTGATGCATTTGAGTTCGATTAGTACCCTTACATCAAGTAACTGTACTTTGTTAGGTTCACCATCTTACAAGGAGTTGCAAATGAAGTTTGGGAGTTCAACGGAATTGATCGAATCAGGTAGGAACATCATTTCAGGAGACATACTAGCTAAGCCAACAGTAGATGTATCAAGTCGCATAGAAGTGGCAAAAGAAGTGGCCAACTGCAACTATGAGGTTGGCACATGTTGGGGTCAGGAGGTATATGCAACTGCCATTGTAATATTTGCAGGTTTTGTTATGGTGTAGGTACAGATTTTTCAGTTTTCCAATAGTTCATTACATGTATTTGCAGGTTGGTTGGGTCTATGGATCAATGACAGAAGACGTTTTGACCGGGCAGCGGATCCACGCGGTGGGCTGGAAATCCACGCTGATGACCACCAACCCACCAGCATTCTTGGGCTGTGCTCCGATTGGTGGACCAGCCAGCTTGACCCAGTACAAGAGATGGGCAACAGGCCTTCTGGAGATACTCATCAGCCGAAATAGCCCAATCCTTGCCACCATCTTCAAGCACCTCCAATTTCGGCAATGCCTTGCCTATCTGATCATTGATGTGTGGCCCGTGAGGGCGCCATTCGAGCTGTGCTACGCACTGTTGGGACCTTACTGCCTCCTCACAAATCAGTCCTTCTTGCCAAAGGTAAACTTTTGTCATCACTCATCGGTATTGCTCATTTTTTTTAGATAATGGTAGATAAAACAACCGGCTTCTTCCTTCAAGAAGGAATCAGGCCACAAGTTCAACACAAGAAAACACCACACAACAGCTGACCAAAACAACCAAGGCAAAGACAAAGCCGATTTTAACCAAAGACTAAACACTCAGTCTAAGGGCACAAGGCCAACCAAAAAGCGAGAACATTGCAGAGCGCGATCTCTAACTTCCGGCACCCTTGGATAATAAACTTCTTCCAGTCTTCACTCCTTTGTAAGAGCCCCCACCGCTGCGCAGCCAATGCGTTACTCTGGACATGACTGCGAGATAGATTTTGGACTGCATTTGTCAAATACCAGTTCATTCCTAGTAAGCCAAATTGACCAACACAAAGCAAAGCTCCTCGTAAGCAACAAGCTCCTAAATTCTCTCCCACTTTGTTTGTGCCAAGCACCAAAATGTTCCGAATACTTGTTGGCGGTTTTAAACCAATCACCAAATGGATAGCACGCCACAAGGCCTTGGCCATCACACAATCGAAAAAAAGATGCTGAATATTCTCTAATTTAGAGCAAAAACAGCAAAATGGGTTGCCCCTCCAATTTCTTTTAGCTAAATTATCCTTCGTTAGAATCACCCCCCTCTTTAGAAACCACAAAAAGATCTTGACCTTTAATGGAATTCTAAGCCTCCAAATGTCCTGAGACACTTTGATCCCATTATTTATTAGGTACACATACATGGATTTAACCGAGAACATTCCATTAGAATGCAAATCCCAGCAAAAAGAGTCCCTGCCATCATGTAAATTAATACTTGCAATCTTACCAATTAATTCCTGCCAATCAACCCACTTGTTTCCCACTAACGCTCTTCTGAAGGCGATGTTAATTGGTACCGATCGAAGAACTTCAGCTACCGAAGACTGCTTCCTACGCGCAATATTGTAAAGGGAAGGATATGCCTCTTTCAAAGGAATCCCCCCTAGCCATCGATCCTCCCAAAACCTGATTTGGGACCCATCGGAGACCTTGAAACTTCCTAATCTCAGAAACTGCTCTTTCACCCCCATAAGACCCATCCAGAAGTGTGAGTCTCCCGGTTTCTTGGTCAATTGAGATAAAGTCTTATTTTTAATATACTTGTTTCTAATAAGCTCTTGCCAAATACCATCTTCATTCAAAAGCTTGAACAACCATTTACTAAGCAGACATTTGTTTTGGATTTCCAGGTTCTGGATGCCAAGGCCCCCCTGTTCCTTAGGTTGGCAGATAATAGGCCATCTAACTAACCTATATTTTTTCTTGTGCTGATCATACTGCCAGAAAAACCGTGATCTAAAAAATTCAAGCTTCTTTAAAACCCCTTTAGGAATCTTGAAGAAGGAGAGCATGAACATAGGAAGACTGGACAGAACAGAGTTGATCAACACTAATCTACCGCCAACTGACAGCATCTTCCCCTTCCAGCAACTAAGTTTTTTCTCAAATCTTTCCTCTATGATTTTCCAATCCTTGTTGCTCAGTTTCTTGTAATGCATAGGGAGGCCAAGGTACCGACATGGATAAGATCCTAATTCACAACCAAATAATTGTGTATAAAGATTTTCCTCCTCTTTTGCCTTACCAAAACAAAAAATTTCACTTTTGTGGAAGTTAATCTTAAGGCCAGATAATTGCTCAAACAAACACAGAATTAGTTTCATGTTTGTCGCTTGCTCAATATCATGGTCCATGAAGATTATTGTATCATCCGCATATTGTAGAATAGATAAACCATCCTCCACAAGATGCGGAACTACCCCACTAACCTGCCCATTCACTTTGGCCCTGTCAATTAAAATGGACAACATGTCCACCACTAAGTTAAACAAAACGGGCGACAACGGGTCACCTTGTCTAAGACCCTTTCGGGTTTGAAAGAAAGGGCCCAACTGCTCATTAATTTTTATACTCACATTTCCGCCCTGCACGAAGGCTTTAATCCAAATGCACCACGTTTCGGAAAAACCTTTCATGCGAAGTGTTTGTTGCAAAAAAGACCACTTGACTTTATCATAAGCTTTCTCGAAGTCAATTTTGAATAAAACCCCATTTAGCTTCTTCGTATGCATCTCATGGATTGTTTCATGAAGTATTATTGCCCCTTCCATGATATTCCTACCCGGAAGGAAGGCTGTCTGTGATGGTCGAATGATTTTTTGGGCAACAAGAGCAATTCTATTTGAGGCTACTTTTGTAAAAATTTTGAAACTGACATTAAGCAAACAAATAGGTCTGTATTGTTCTATCCTGTTTGCTTCATTACCCTTTGGTAGCAGGATTATAGTTCCAAAATTTATACTATGTAGAGGCAGGTCACCCCTATGAAAGTCCTCAAATAACGCCATTAAGTCACCTTTGATCACCTCCCAGAACACTTGGTAGAATTCGACTGGAAAACCATCAGGCCCAGGGGCGGTATTATGCTTCATTTGGAAAATAGCCATCTTGACTTCATCCTCGGTAAAGACCTCAGCCAGGATTTCATTTTCCAAATTTGAAACTTGGGGAATATCATCAGTCCGAGACTCATCCAAGAACATAGAGGTTTCCTCGGGAGGACCAAAAAGGTTTTTGTAATAGTTGGTGACATACTTTTTTAGATTAGCATCACCACTAATTACCCCTTCCTCCTGTTCTAACCGGAAAATCCGAGTTTTCCTATGCTTACCTGACGCCACCAAGTGAAAGAATTTGGTATTCGCATCACCCTCAAGTAAATTCTTGACTTTAGCTCGTTGGTACCATTTGAGCTCTTCTTCTCTTAGGAGATCAGCAATCCTAACTTTTAACACAAATTTCAGATTTACTTCTTCTGCATTGAGATTTATGGATTCGGCTTTTTTTATCTAATTCATCTAACTTATCTAGCAACATTTTCTTCTCTTTTTTATAAGCCCCGCTAGTGTTCTTCGCCCACCCCCTTAAGTATTGTCGAAGCCGCCTAATTTTAGCCTGCCATCTTTCTAAAGGGGTGTTACCCATCTGCACACTATCCCAGATCTCCTTGACCATGTCCATGAAACCTTCTCTAAGTAACCAACCAAGCTCGAATTTGAAGGAAGTTTGGGAGTTACTAGAAGAAAGATTTCCTGTATCCATAAATAACGGAGTATGGTCCGAGATTTCTCTGGATAAAGCCTGAACAGTCGTTTTGGGGAACTTTAATTCCCACTCAGTGGACATTAAAATTCTGTCCAACTTTTCAAAAGTCGGGTTTTGAAGGCTGTTTGCCCAGGTAAATTTCCTACCCGAGAGTACTAGCTCCTTAAGATTGAAAGTGTCTATGATAGCATTGAAAAGAAACGGCCATCTGTCATTGTAATTAGAGTTGCTTTTCTCCCTAGGCCCCCTAATGATGTTAAAGTCACCCCCTAGAATCATAGGCAGCGATTCCTTAGCACAAAGGTGGGCTAATTCAGTCAAAAAACATTCTTTAAGACTGGGTTGAGCAGCACCATACACAGAGACAAGTAACCATTGAAAGCCATCATCCTTGTTCCTGATCTTAAACTTAACAAAGAAATCTCCTTCTTCTATTTCTCCAATATCAAAAGTGAGAAGATTAATCCCTAACAGCATACCTCCGGACCTGCCCCGCGGAGGCTTGACATGCCAAAGGAAGTCCTTCCCACCGCACAGATTTTTGAGAAACCTCTGAGAACAATCTCCCCTCCCCATTTCAGACAGTGCAATAAAATCTAAATTCTTTTCAAACGTCAAGTCCGAAAGAAATTTGAACTTCTTCGGATCCCCTAAACCATTACAATTCCAAAAAACTCCTTTCATTTAGACTGAGAAAGATTTATTCTTCCTAAATTTCTGCTTTCTATTCCTATATTTCCCCCACTGATGCTTTGCCCGGGTATCCTCCGAACCCCCGCAATCACCATCAGATGGACCCTCAGCCATCTTACCACAGATATGGTTCAAAGCCAGGATATCACTATCATTCCCCCAAAGTTCCTCATAGGGATCTAGCGACGAAACAGATTCCCAGGTTTTTTCTACCTCCGACCTCTTGGCACAACTAAGCCTATCCTTTTCTACAGATTTAAGGTAATCTAATTGCTCAGAACCCGAGACAATAGACACATCCAAACAGACCCCCAGAGAACTG
This sequence comes from Dendrocalamus sinicus, assembly GCA_036346575.1. Lineage (NCBI taxonomy): Eukaryota > Viridiplantae > Streptophyta > Magnoliopsida > Poales > Poaceae > Dendrocalamus > Dendrocalamus sinicus. The sequence goes on from CM070650.1 coordinate 18,574,062, forward strand.
CACTTAGCAGCTAAAACTGAATTATCTAAATCTGAAAAAGAGATAACAGAGGAAGAATTACCTTGCGTAGTTGATTCCTCCAAGTTCCTTTTGGCCTTCAGCTTAGCAGCTCGCTGCAGTGAATCCTGGTCCCCCAAACAAGCATTTCTTTTGCTAGTTCGAGAAGGTGTTACTACAGGCTGAGTTCCCGCTTTAATCGGAGTGTTTGGGCCATCAATCATCATTGCGACTGGAATGGTACCTTGTGCTGAAGTTTTGGGCTGTCCAGCAGCCGGTCCAATTGGCACCATCATCCAGGCAGCATTTTTGCTAAAACCAGATGACTGAATCGCCACTGTGGGCCTAACCTTCCCGATTACCATAGCACCACCGTTATCCGACACGGGGCAAGAAACACTGGCGGCCCATCTTAGCGGTGAGTGAACTGGACCAGCTTTGTTTTTCCTTCCTCCATATCTTCCTTTTGTTATCATTATTGCTTTCTTTCCTTCTTCTTCAATATTTTCCTCTTCCTCAAGATCGTCATTTGGTTCAAAATCCAGGTCCATGTCAATCGGCCTCGGTGATGATTCAGGAACAGAGTTCTCCACCCTGAATTGTAATTCATACACAAAGTCCCCGATAACTATGTCCACTAAATCAGGGACAAGACCAGCATCAAGAACTGCCACCTGAATTCTGCCCATCTCATATGCTTTTACAAACTTCATATCTACCTTCCTAGTCACCCCAAGTATGGAGCCAATCGCCCATACAATGGGGAACTCCAGGAGCTCCTCAGGGAGCCCCCTGAACTGAACCCAAACCTTGGAAATCTCATATTTAAACACATTAGGATTGCTTTTGATTTCAAATTCCATCTTCGCTACTGTGCATTTAGCTTCCACAGGCCCCACGCGCACCAATCGCTGGAGTTCATCTAAGGAAGGAAAATTGGCAGCAAAAGTATTTTCCCCTAATGCTTTCACCTCCCAATTCACATTGCCAGGTATGAGCCTCTCAAGTTCGGTACTGACCTGCAGATCAGTCATAGTACCTCCTGAGATTTTCACCTTAGCAATTTTGAGTCTCTCTTTTCCTTTTGCTTCCCAGAATGATCTATGTAATAGAAACCCATTTTTTCCACTGCAAACCCATGTGGCACTGCCGTAGGCTTAGCACCCTTTGAAAAAGGGCAAGCTTTTGTGACATGATCATCACTGTCACAAATCTCACAGCACAGTACCTTTGAGCACTCGCTCAGGACATGCCCCTTGGTTAAACAACGGAAGCAGTATGGAGCTTTGTTCTTTCCTTTACCCGCATTCTGCCTTGGCAACAAACTATCGCTCTGATTGATGGCCCTCAAATTAGCTTCCTCCGAATTGATCTGCGAGTTCAGCAAGTTACCTTCAGGGGGCGGAATTGCAGAAGAAGAAGCTGAAGCTATCGCTGAAGGGGTGTTCGATGGCAACGATTGGGAAGCCAACGGGTTAGCACTCCACTCCTGGCCACCGCGGCCTCGGCCGACGCCGCGGCCACCGCTCCCTCGTCCTGCACCGGAGAAGTTGTTGTTGCCGAAAGCGCCCCGGCCGGCATAGCCGTGAGGGGCGTGTCCGCCACGATCGCCTCGACGACCGTGCCCACCTCCCTGCCAACCCCGGTTGGCGCCAGGGTGGTAACTGGGGTTGAAGCCCGGGTGATATCCCCCCCTACCCGCCGACTGCCCCAGATTGGAAGCACCGACGCCACCGATATGTGGGGGGTGCTGACCACCCTGGCTGGCAACGGGCGGCTGGTTCACCATGCTGGATTCTTGCGGCGTCGAAACTAAGCGACCCTCTCTCACCACCTCCGCGAAAGACCGAGGCCTTCGCCGAGCAAAGTACAACTTGATTCGAGTTCCTACTCTGGAGAATAGCGCAACAAGGCCAGGGCACGGCCTGACCCTAAAACGAGAAAAGCCGCAGCCCGTCTCGTTAACTGATGCCCGAGGAAAAGCAGTAAACACTTCCGGGCCCGAAGCGATCTCTTCGGAACTCGAGCCCGCCGAAGCGCAATACACCGCACGGGGGCTTTTCAGTTCCGGGAAATCTGGGGTCATTAAAAGCAAATCTTTAGCCTTGTCAGCCAAACCTTCTTGATTCAACTTCGAACACTGTGAAACCATGGCCGCAGGACCCGATGCACGGCAGCCACCCTTCTTCCCCTCCCGAAGCCCAACCTCCCGCGCTTTCTCCAGCACGTCCCCTAAGGTTCGAGGAGGAGAAGTTCGTGGCGGAGGCAACGGACCTTTCCAGGCCTCAGGGTACAGCTTCCTTTGAACCATCGACTCGATGATCCTGGCTGCCAGCTGAGACTTCGGATACTTCCCAGAATTGGAACCACTGCCAATGGTTGCAAGTTCCCTCTCCGCCTTGTAAAGATCACGAACCTCAACCCCGGCCGCCGCCGCTTCTGCGATGAACGCCGGTGTCGATAAGACCTCATCGGAATCCAAAGATCCGTCTGCCTCAGACACCTCATCCGAGTCCCTCTCCCCATTGACCACCGCCCAAAACCTTCCAAACTCCGGCCCATGCACCGGCTTTGGTCGAACAGACAAAGCCGCTACCATCTGGACAAAACGAGACAACTCCAATCTTCCTTTCGCACGCTTGGCTTCAGACGAAACAGGATCGACCTCATGAACTTTGGACGAAATGAGCCCAGACCGAAAAGCACGCTTGGTCGCCGGTGCCAACGACAGCCGACGACCGCGACGCATCAGCCACGGAAGATTCAAACCATCGAGCTACTTCGCCAATTGACCAAGCTAACGAAAGAGACTCAAGAATTAATGGGGAGGAGCATAATCCATACCTGGAGACGTCAAGGAAGGGCGATCATCTTGAGCCTTGGAAATGAGCCGATCGCCGTCCACGCCGACGGAGCGAAAGCGAGACCCGCGGCAGAGAAGTCAAGAGTGCAGAATAGCGTTGGGTCACTGGTATTGCCGAACTACAAGTCCCCCCTCCGTTAGCCTTGGTTAGGTAGTTTTTTTCTTTTCTACCCGTACTGCTCACTCTATGAGCATTTCCTCAGAATGTATTTTTGTTTGGTCGATCATTTCCTCTTTTCCGTTACTGTTCCGGTATTGCTCATAGCTGAAACTTTCAGCATTTGTGAAAAAAAAAATCCTATTCGACCAATTTAATTCTTATGCACTCACAAACTAATCCAAAAGATTGTTTAGTTTGTTATAGAATGAGGTATGAACTACTCAGCCGATGTGTAAAAGACAAAATTTCTTTTGCAGGCATTGGAAGACGGTTTCAGAATCCCACTAGCCCTATTCTTGACCTACAACTTATACCACTTCATGGAGTACATGGATTGTGGGCTCTCAGCTCGTGCTTGGTGGAACAACCATAGGATGCAACGAATCACCTCAGCCTCCGCCTGGCTCCTTGCTTTCCTCACTGTGCTCCTGAAGACTTTAGGCCTCTCCGAGACCGTGTTCGAGGTCACCCGTAAGGACAAGAGCACGTCTGATGGTGATGCTAGCACCGATGAGGCTAATCGAGGGCGGTTCACCTTCGACTCATCACCGGTTTTCATCCCAGTTATGGCACTTACAATCTTGAACGTCGTTGCAATTGTTGTTGGAGCATGGCGGTCCATTTTTGGGACGGTGACAGGCGTTCATGGTGGCCCGGGCATCGGAGAATTCGTGTGCTGTGGCTGGTTGGTGCTGTGCTTCTGGCCATTTGTGAGAGGGCTTGTGGGCAAGGGAAGTTATGGAATCCCTTGGAGTATCACGCTGAAGGCTAGTTTGCTTGTGGTTGGGTTCTTTCACTTTTGCAGAAGAAATTAACATGAGGCATCAAAATGTTCAAAGCTTATTTTTGGTTCTACCTATAATTATGAATAGAACATGTAAAAAAGCAACGTTTACTGCATAATATTTGACCAACATATCTACAGCTCCATTCATCAATCAACCACAACAAGTTCCAACTCAAATAGTACTTTGTATGTTCATGAATTTTTAGTGATTGCTTGAAAACGAAAATAGTTCAACGACTAAATTTGACGCAAGACTAGTTCCTTTTTTTCAACAATTGTGATTACAGATCCTCGACGATAGCAGAAGCGGCTCAACCCGGAATAGTTTGCAGTTTATGCATGGGCATTCATCTCAGCTGGAGAGCCAAAGCATCAGCTCTGACACTGCCAATTTGTGCTTGTCTTTGGGCATCAAAGTCTCACAGGACTAACTGGAGGCCCCACTGACCTAGTTAATCTGACAACCAAAGTTTCATAACTTTGCTAAACCAAACAGGAATCTAAATTACGTGTTTTTTTAATTAATTGGCCAAATGGGTAGCCACTTACATGGCCTTGAAGGTCAAACAACTTTTGGTTTTGGTCCGATGAGACTGTCACCGTCACGAAGTCGATGTTGTGCTTCTTCATCACACACAATACCGTCGTAAAGAAGTCCGGCTTCCACGACATGGAGAGGGTGATAAACGCATCGCCGTCGGCTATGCTCAGCACGACGTTCTGCCCCTACCACGTCTGGAATGGCGGGACGTGATCACTGCGCCCGGCACTTCCCCCTTCTCCGTTCTCCCTGTTGAAAATAATCTTGATTTAGATTTTAAATCAAATCCAAGACGCAGTAAAGTTCGTCTCTATGTGTAACTCAAATTTAAGTGGTGATTAACTTGAAGTTTGAGTACGTATGTTAGTAAAAGAGTATAAACCTATATAATATGAAGGCTTATAAACAGTTTTGTAAGAGAAAAATGGGGAAAAAAATAGTAAGCAAGAGATTAGATAAATTCAAAATTTCTTTCATGGTCTCTTCGTTTTGTTTTGTAATGTGTAAATTTTCTTATAAAATAAAACTAACAATTGATATCAGAACTAGTAGATTATGAGAGCCATTGGAGATTCGATCGGGGCAGAAAAATAATCCATGGAAGCGTTCGCGCGTCTCGCGCTCGGCATCTGTTCGTGGGTCTCGGTATCGCGCGTGGCATCTCGGGTCTCTTGTTCGGCAGCAGCAAGCCAGCAAGGAGCAGCAGAGGGCAGAAAAATCTTTGGTCCACGCGACGCTAGCCGAAATCAGAACAGCAGCGCGCGGCTGGAGAGAGAAGCCTTTTCCTTACGTTAGCAGAGGAAGAAAAGACTTTTACCTGTCCCCTGTGACGAGTGTGAGAAAAAGAATTCTTTTCTTGCGCAAGAAAAACTCAGTTCGCCCGGCTTTTTGCTCGTGGTTTATGGATTATACTACAGTAACTAACTTTTAAATGGCATATTTTTTAAAGTGGAGTCAACAGAAAGATTGTAGTAAAAGTATACTGAATTCTGTTGTACTGGCATACAGCTATTTTTCTTTGTGTACTGCCTCTTACGAACAGCTACAATTCAAAAATTTAAATTATAAGCTATAAACCATAGCCGAAAAGAACACACTAAACAAGAGGCGGGCGCTTTGTCCTTCAGTTTGGTATCACGTCACTTTTGGTTTTTCCATCCGTGAGGCGCCAGTGGAAAAGCGACATAGCGGCGCGTCCTTCAGCCAAAGCAATGCCATGCGGAGAGCAGGACGTTTTCAAGGCGGATCAATTTTTTTATCTCCGAGCTGAGATAGGTAGTGGTGGATATCCAGGCCGGCTCGGCTCACTAAAGCTCGTTAGTGAAACAATTTAGCTCGGCTCGTTAGGCTTACGAGCTAAAAAGGTAGCTCAACTCGGCTCAGTAGGAAGCTCGAGCTTGGCTTGTTCAGCTTGGTAGGCTCGTTACTATTTTATCCATCAAATTCATTGCTATGCTGGTTAACATCATCCATATTATCATTTGCTCACTTTAATTATACCTTATCATATAAAATTACATATCATCCATCTATGTTTCCAACATCAATCATCCAACATTCAGGCATCAATTTAGATATTCCACATTCATCCATGCATCATCCATGACTCAGCCAAATAGGATTTAGGAGCTAGAGATAAGGGGCCAAACCTGAAGAGTAGGTGATTGGCCGGAGTTACAGCGGTGCTGAACACCACACCACCTCACGACTGGCGGCGATCACCAGCAAGTTGAGTGCGGCGTTGAGGATTGGATGAGGATATGCCTCAAATCCAAATCTATTAAGGTAGAGAACAAGAGAAGTAAGGCTGGGGAAGTAGGGGCCCTTGGGGTCTCCATGGCGAGACCACCAGCGTCGGTAACATGGTGGCATCACCGAGGCAGAGGAGCCGTCGAGGTGCTGGTGGCCTCAGCAGTGGCGGAGGTGGTGCCCTGAACCTGGCACAGAGGAGCCGGGGGAGGAGGAGAAGGCAGCAGCGCGAGGTCACAAGCAAGGAGGCTGGCGAGGGCAGCGGCACCATTGGTGGCGGTGTCGAGTGATGAGAGTAGAGAGAGAGGTTCTACTTCTTCGGGATTGGGAGGATTAGGGAATTTTGGGGTCGCTTCACACCTGGGCTGTCACTGGAATAATGGTGGAGGCAGACGGCGAGGAGGAGGCCAAGGTGGATGGGGAAGGGGAGGCGGAGGCGGACGATGAGGAGGAGGCCAAGGTGGATGGGGAAGGGGAGGCGGCGACGGAGGTGGACGGCAAGGAGGTGGAGAGGCTGAGCATGCGGTGAGGTGGAGAAGGGGAGGCGGCGGCGAACGGCAAGGAGGAGGGGAGGCCAAGCGTGCGGTGAGGAGGAGGAGGCAAGGATGGATGCAACTGCTTATTGTGTGTGATATTGGGCTCGTCGAGGAGGCTAGAACCGGGCCGGTAGAGCCAATCGAGCCAGCGAGCGGCTCGCAAGCCTGCTCGGGCTTGGCTCGTTAGTGAACCGAGTTGAATGGCTTGGCTCGTTTATGCCACGATCCGAGCCGAGCCTCCAAAGAGCCAAGTCGGCTCGTGAGCCTCGAGCTTTTTTGCCACCTCTAGAGACAGGTAGACGTGTGATAAAAGACGGTGTGAGGCGAGGCACATTAACGCACTAGTTTTCTTCGGTCCAAGCCTTCACTTAAAGGTAAAAACAGAACCGTCTAGCGGGTGACAGTGAAAAGCAGTATTTTACTTCAGTCCCTCAGTTCAATCGAAAATCAAAGCCTAGTGCTCAGCAGTTGTCTACCCCAAATTCAAAGATATGTTTCCGTCCTTTGCTCCATAACAAAAGTTTTACAAGCTTTAGTTCTTGATCTGAGCCCAAGATCATATTATGTTCTCTAAAAAATGGTGTCACCAATGACAATGCATCATCCAATGTGATGGTGAAGGAGCGTTCCACCTCTTGTTGCATTATCCGATACTCATGACGAGCAATTATGTACCTTGGGTAATCAAGATAAAGGTATCTACCAGGGCATCTCAGAAGAGATGCTCTTCTTACTGGCTAAAAAGGAGACAATCAAAGATGTGTGGGAGGCATTGATGATGCTATCCAGCGCTACATCACGGGAACATACACAAAGCTAATGGTGATGCTGAGTCGAGTCCAGAGCATTAAGGAGATGTGTTTGTCGTCTTAACTCGAGTACGTGGAGTTGAGTCTAGAACGTTGAGGAGATGTGTTATCGTTCTATGTCGAGTATGAGTTGGGTAAGTAGTAGTTACGACCGACTGCCTCAACGAGTTAGAGTCTTTGCATCTGAATGGACCTGTACCTAAGGGTGGGCGTTCGATTTATTCGGTAAAAAATATTTTGATTTTTTAAAGTAGATAACCTAATTAACTAAACTAAAATAGAAAATCAAACTTAATTAACTAAATTATTTTGGTTTGGTTAATTCAGTTTTTGGTTAACTGAAATATGTACAACGCTTTAACGTATAATAACATTCTTTAGTCTGGTGTTATCATATCAGATTTATTTTTGAGCAAGTGATATCTCTAGCAGCTACTAATGTTCTTTCTTTTGAGATGTTGAAAATACCTACAAAATTAAATGAGAATAACCTTTGTTTACTACAAATTCACATAAGGGAAAAATAATATTTTGGTTAATTTGGTTTTTGTCACGTAAAAACCACACTGAAAACCGAATAGCATAAAAATATAAACTGCACCGAATACCATACACCAAATAAACCGTAATTTTTGGTTTTTTCGGTTTGGTTCGACATTTCGATTTCGCTATAAAAATGCCCACCCCTACCTCTACCAGTTGAGTTGAGTTTCTATATGTAACTATGTGTGTTAGCTTGCATGTAGAACACTTCATGTGGAGGTGTACCTACTAGTTCATAATACATTGAGACTAACTAGAAGCATGTCGAGTCAAGATTATGCGGAGATTGTTGGAAATAATCTTGACTTAGAGTTTAAATCGAGTTCAAAACTCAGTAGAGTCAATCTTTATGTGTAACTCAAGTTGAAATCATGACCAACTTGGAATCTGAATACGTATATTAGTAAGAAAGTCTTAGCTTATATAATGAGAAGCCCTGTAATTAATTTTGTGAGAGAAAAAAGAAGAGCAAGAAGAAAGATAAAGAATAGAGAAATTCAGAAATTCTTCATATTCTCTCTGCTTATTTTATAATGTGTGAATTTTCTTCTCGGGCAAAGCCAACACCCCAGCCATGGTTGCCACCTGCTGCGCATTCTAGTCGTGCTCCATGTCTGCTAGGACCGCCTCCCTCATTTTGGCGCCACCACCGACGCGGCGCGGGGTAGCGCCAAAGTAGACGCCTCGCGACGGCCAGTGCCGCCACCTACCCGTAGCTGCGCTCGTATGTGCTTCAGCTTCATCTTCTCTAGCTTCTCGATGGTGCCTTGGAGAGTCGTGATGTAGTTTATGGCCTCCCCCACTATGCTGGCCTTGTCAGCTTGTAATATCTCGTCAATTTGTACATGCATAGGTATACAACACATATAATAATAAGGAACATAGTAGTGTGATTGCATTGCATTGGAACTGGATGATGCTTGAAGACCTAATATAAATTGCATATTTAAAAAGTGAACTAGGAGTAGTAGTGTTCTTATTATATATTGGCCCTTTTTTGCTTGACTAATCTGATTATATGTAGAGAAGTTTTTCTAGCACATGCTATAATGCAAACTGCAAAGCCTGTTTAGAGCTTTTTTTTTTGAAAGGTCAGACATGTTTACAGCTATGGATATGTGAAGATCTGATATTCATTTGAGAAAATTTTGATGTATGTTCATAATTTAAAAAAGTTCCAAACGGGGTTTGAGAATTAATCGATCATGGTAGACAGTAGCCATAAAACAAATGTTTGGGTTCATGAAATGCAAAAAGTGTTGATTTGCGTTAAGATTACAACTACCTGCAGGATCAAAACTAATAAACTAGTGGTTAGGTTCATAGAAGCATATCCTCGCAAAGAAAAAAAATGTTTATAGGGACATACAAATTCTTGATTTGCATTCAAGTTTAAACTAAATTCGAACATTTTTCTTAGTTTTTTTGCTTATTGTTTCCTTCAAAATTTCTCATACCTACCTATTTGGTAACAAATGTCATTCAGACTAGTATATCGCATCGAATAAGAAAACTTGATGCCATGAATGTGCTTGGTGAAATCAAATCTAACTACAAATTAAAATGCATTGATAAAAATACTCTATCAATCTTTAAAAAATCCATGGAATTGCATGTCAAATGTGGTTTCATTTACTATGTGCTTAATTGCTTCGACTAGTTCCCAAAATAATTAATCCTAACTGATAGTAGCCAAACAACCCAAGCTTATAAGATCAGAGCTGCTAAGATAAAAAATCTCAATAAACAAATGGTCAATTTCATAGAAATGTAAAAAATTCACGATTTGCACTCATATTACAGCTGGATTTGAGTATTACATCTTTATCTTTTATTATTTTATCCAAATCCCTCATATCGCACCATTGTTGAGAAATGCTATTAAAACCAGTGTCACACATAGTAAAAAAAATTTCTTACCATAAATATAAATGATGGAAATCAAATCTAAACTGCAAAATGCATGCTTGAAAAATACTCTGCAAAAAATCAAACTACTTGTCTAATTGGTTCCATGTACTCATTTACTCACACTACTACAAAAAATCTAATACTAAACGCCAAATCACAGACGGTATGACAAAACTGTCTGTGACCAACACTAACACAGACGATTTTAATTTGGACACCGTCTGTGTTGATGGCGTCAGAGAAAACGAGTATCACAGACGGTTCTTACTGATGAACCGTCTGTGATATTCTAGTATCATAGACGGTTTTTATTTAAAACCGTCTGTTATAATCTGGAGTTATCACAGACGGTTTTTTTATTAAAAACCGTCTGTGATAATGAAGTTATTACAGACGGTTCGTATTAAAAACCGTCTGTGATATGTTTCTCGCCTCCCCAAAATTTTATAATTTCCCGTCTGAGTCCGAGTAGGATTCAGTTTTGAGACACATTCAGTAAAACGGGCATAACTTTTGCATACGGTGTCCGTTTTCGACGTTTTTGTACTCGTTGGAAAGCTAACGACGAGCCCGATCCAAAAAAATAACCAGCTTGTGCTAGTCACTCTCCAAGACCCCGAAAATCGGCCATCTTTGGACCTAAACCTGCGTCGCACAGTTTTTAGTTTCTGTTTTTTTCCCTTTTTCTTGGTCTTCCTTTCAGAATTTGGATTCTGCTTCAACTGAAAAGTTGTAGATCTCATTAAAATCTATCAAATGAGTATATATAAGCCATATAAAACTTTGCTATTTTATCTTTTCAGACTAGTTGTTTATATTGCATCGGTATATAAAATTTTGTGCTCTAATTCACAGACGGTTGGCATATAGAACCGTCTGTGATATTCATTCATCACAGACGGTTCTAGCTACCAACCGTCTGTAATAATTTGACCGCTGGGCCCGTCGATCCTCCTCAACCCAATCCTAGCCAATAGAAATGCACCAATCCTCACCCTACGGATCGTAGCTCCACCTCTCCGTCCCCTCGCCAAAAAAATTCGCACTCCCTCCCCTATAAATAATTATCAGAACCCAGCCTCCTTTCTGTTCTCCTCCTTGCTGTTCTCCTCCTCTTTGCTATTTTCCTCCTCTTTGCTGTTCTCCTCCTTGCTTTCTCCTCCTCCTCCTTGACCCATACCATAATAATAGCCCCACGAAGTAGACGATGCACAAGGTAGCGCTCAATTAACGCCGACGATGGTGGGCGTCAAAGACATCCAGCTCGTGCGCTGCATCAGGAGCGAGAAGGCCTAGGCATAGAGGATCTTTGCTTTTCTCTGTTCTTGTTGTGTTAGCTAGATGGGCAACCTGTTTGTTGTTCTCCTCCTCCTTGTTGTTTGCTATTTGTCTATTTGTTCTTGTAATGGTAGGCTCTAATCTTAATAAAAATAAAATGTGTACTGTGTTTCATACTATATTTACTTGTTTTCATTTCAATTAATTGATTTGCGAAATGGATGCTTTATGTTTGTGAAATGAATTGAGATGTGAATTGGATGTATACATGTACATGTTGATCTGCTTGTTTCAGAGGGCATGGCTAGCATTTCCTGAGGCTAGCCAATAAACAGAAATAGATTTAGGGGTAGAAGAGAATAGCACAGACGGTTGTTAACTAAAAAACCGTCTATGCTAGATATCACAGACGGTTTTTAACTAGAACCGTCTGTGATATCTATATATCTATATATCACAGACGGTTCTAGTTAAAAACCGTCTGTGATATTTACACCACAGACGGTTCGAAAGCCGTCTGTGATGAGCTCGTATCATTACTGACCCATAAATTCAGACACTTCACAAAATCGTCTGTGATGACGTTTCTGAATCGTCTGTAATACGGTTTTGTGTAGTAGTGTCAGTGCTTGGTTGATTGTATATAGTTAATAGTAGCTGGCAACTCAAATATGATCAAATCTCAATAAAACGATGGCCAGACTCATTATAAAGTAAAAACACAGAAGATTCTGATTTACACTCATATTACACCTGCCAGGATCAAATCTTAACAAACAAGTGATCAGGTTTTCGTAGAATCGCAAAAATTATCGATTTGCATTCAGATTACGGATGGATTTGAGTGTTATGCTTGTATATCTATTGTTTCCCCCATCAGGACGCTAAAATCTATTATATCTACTCCACTGCTAAGAAATGTTGTTTAAAGCTAGCATATCCTAGGAAATGAGAAAATTTCTTACCATAAATGTACTTATGACCTAATGAAAGTTAAATCTGAACTACATAATGAATCCATGAAAATACTTCATCACTCAAACTACAATAAAAACTCATAAGAAATCAAAACTACATGCCTAATGTGGTTCCATACTTCCATGTACTCATTTACTTGGTGTTTGATTTCTCCTAGATTGTAATTCGCACTCAAATCATGGCCACTACAAAGCCTCCTTTCCTTGTACATACTTGCGGTTTTCTACTTAATTTTTGGCGTTCGTTGTCATTGTAGATGTGTTGTTGTAATCTTATGTATTTTTTAGGTTTGTATTGCCGTGTTTATTGTATCAAGTAAGAGTACCTCAATTTGGCGCCAAACACTTAGCTACCATTGTTGTATGGCTCGACGTGGGCCTAGCAAGTTAAAAGCAAGCTGAAACCCTAAGTTTAAGGGACTTGTGTTGTACAATTGTACAAGTTTAAGGACATGTCAAATAATTTACTTCGTCCCCTCTCCTCTCTTCTGTCGCTCACTTTCGACTTTGAGCTTTGGGTCGTCGATCAATGTATTGTCACGGTCATCCCATAGCTTTCACAAATTATAGCCCTTTATCCCAACTTATGCTACCAGATGAACCTCAAGACTTTCGCGCTGCTTTCGTTTTACCATGACTTTGCATCTATAAAAATATTTTTTGATCGTGAGAAAATTTCATCCAAAAATGCAGGCCGAGAAACTTGGAATGTCCTGGATTAAAATGTATTTATTTGATAATATTAGGACCACGTAGTGAATCCTACCTCCCCTTGGGCCTTTTTGGATTTCCTTTCTGAACAGCTTTCTCCAGGCCTTTTTGGACGCAATCTAGGGCCAGCCTTTTGCCCTTTTCCATTTCCAGTTGTTTTCTCCTCGTGCAAGTTTGAAAGTGCTATGATTTATTTTGCTAATGGTATTGTAGCGTCTATTAGTTTTTTCTAAACTATTTTAATTAGAGAAAAATAAAAAATAAGAAAAATTAAATAATATTTTTATATTTTTATGAATAATACAAAGAAAAAATGCCGTATTAAGAACGGACCAAAACTTACTCCCACAAGACAGTGGGCCATGAATCCACATGGCCCCACTAATAGTGAGAGGCTTGTGTCGTGGATAGGGGTGGAAAAGAAACTCGTTAGTAAGGCTCGTTGGTTCGGTTCAAAATTACATCAACTATATTCATTAATTGGTTAAACATTGAATGAGTAGATTTCAGATGAAATTAAATTTTGTATTAACTCTACTTGGCTCGTTAGCTCGATTCTAAAAAATTTTAAACTATTAATAAAATAATATTAAATTATATTGTGTTAATTTTAAAATCCTTGATAAAACAAGGACCTGACTTATATCCACCCTAGTCGTGAAGGAGATACATGACATGTGGTAGTTGTTTTTTTTCTTCTCTTCTATTTTGTTTGTGAATAAAAGCTAGGCCCGTTTGTTTTGGATCTCGTCACCGCGGACTGGGATCTCGTGTGGCCGCGGCCGCCGGTGGGACCCCGGTTGTGGCAGGGGAAATTCGCAGTTATCAGTTGTGTCTGAAAATGACTGGCTGCCGTATGAATTTTGCAACTTTCGATCAAATAGAAAAAAAAATGTGCACATAGGGGAAGAATTTACGGCAACGGAAAAATAAATTTAATTGCATTGTGAATTGCTAGTCAAATGAAAAAAATATACACGAAAGAAATCACACAATGTGGTTGAAAGGAATCATATCAATCGTATTAATAGTAATAGTTATATACCTATAAGTTACAACATAACTCATTGAATGTATAAAGAATCATGTTATAGAAGATAGTTGCTCTGATAAGTTGAAAAGTGGAGAATGGTGAGAAGTTGAAAAAATAGAACGGTTAAAGAAGAATAGACGTATAACCATCAACTCGTTCTTTTATAATAGTAATGATGTGTTTACAACTCACCAACAAGCCTTTCACACGATTCTGCCACTCGTCCTCCTTTGGCATCAACCCATGTAGGGGTGAAAACGGGTCGGATATTTCCCGACCGACCGACCGCCGAATCCGAGTCGGATCGAATTCGGATAGCTTTGTCGGATAATTATCGGATTCGGAGTCGGATTCGGATAGTTTTTTTTCGGATACGGAATCGGATTCGGAAAAGAACTATCCGACGGATACGGATACTATCCGGAATTTTATCGGATAATACCCGAATATATTTTTCGGATATCCGGCCCACCGCAGTGCCAAGCCCATCACTCCAAGCCCAACGCAGTGCAGGCCTGCAGGGTGCAGCACGCCTCAGTCCTCACGCGGTCACGCCTCCGCAGACCGGGTCTTCGCGCGGCGTGACTTCAGATTTCGGATTCGAGAGGGAGATTTCATTTCACTTTTCAGATTTGAGATTTGGGGGAGGCGTGCGTGACTGAGCCAGTGAGCCGCGTGACTTCGGTCTTCGGGAATGGGGAGTTCGGGTCTTTGGGAGAGGCGGAGAGCGGCTGGCGACTGAGCTGCTGCGAGTGCTAGGGTTCCCGCTCCTCCTCGCTCGCCGACCCGCCGCTCCTCCCCGCTCGCCGACCCGGCGGCTCCTCCACGCTCGCCGACCCGCCGCTCCTCCCCGCTCGCCGACCCGCCGCCTCCCGCTCGCCGACCGGCGCTCCTCACCTTCGCCGACCCGGCGCTCCTCCACGCCGCCGACCGCCGCTCCTCCCGCTCGCCGACCCGGCCGCTCCTCCCCGCTCGCCGACCGGCCGCTCCTCCCGGCTCGCCGACCGGCCGCTCCTCCACGCTCGCCGACCGGCCGCTCCTCCACGCTCACCGACCCGGCGCTCCTCCCGTAAGGATTCGCTGAGCTTCCTAGTGTGTATTTTTTGCCAGATTGGTTCGATCGGTTCGATCGGTGTGCTGTGATAATTTGTTTAGAATATATGAGATGATGGTGTTGTTTTGGGGCAAGGTGATGTCTAACTAAAAGAACTGTAGGGGATATCTGTGAATTTACATATTGTTTGTAGTCAATACGAGGATATCTGTGTGCTATGATAATTTGTTTAGAATATATGATCGGTGCTGTTTGTAGTCAATACGAGGATATCTGTGTGCTATGATAATTTGTTTAGAATATATGATCGGTGCTGTTTGTAGTCAATACGAGGATATCTGTGTGCTATGATAATTTGTTTAGAATATATGATTGGTGTTGTTTGTAGTCAATACGAGGATATCTGTGTGCTATGATAATTTGTTTAGAATATATGATCGGTGCTGTTTGTAGTCAATATGAGGATATCTGTGAATTTACATATTGTTCTCATCACCTTTTTTGGTTAACGATGTAGGTTAACGATGGAGTCTGGAACTGGAAGTGCAAGTGCCAATACGAGTACATGTGCATCAGCTGTTGCTATCATTGGTCCAAGCATGTCAGCACCTACTAGTGCATTAGCAGCTGTGGCACTTTCAGAGCCAACGGTAGCACCAAGAACTGAAGGTGAAGGTGATCGTGATGTTGTTATCACTGGAGAGAATGAGCCACCTGAAAAAAAACAAAAGAAGAGTACCTCTGGGGTTTGGGAGCACTACACTAAGGAATGCATTACGAAGACAGAATCAGATGGTGTTGTGAGGAAAGAGCTTTGGGCAACATGCAAGAAATGCACATACAAAAGCCGAGCTGAGAGCACAAGAGGTACAAAGGCTTTCTGGAATCATTTGGCCAACAAGCATGCTATAAAGCAAGGTCAACAACTACTTAAGCTAGAAAAGGGTGAGCACAACAACACTGCATCTGTTCAGACATACAGGTATGATCAAGCAGAAAGTATGAAGAAGTTCTATCTGTCACTTGTTATGCATGAATACCCCTTCAACATGGTTGAGCATGAGTACTTTGTTGACTTTATCAAGTCTTTGCGACCTAGTTTTTCATTTAAGTCTCGCATAACAACTAGAAAAGAAATAGTGGATCTTTTCATAGAGGAAAAGCAAAAGTTATATGAACATTTTAAATCTGTTTCAAGTCGCTTTTCCACAACCATGGATATGTGGACATCGAATCAAAACAAAGGTTATATGTGCATCACGGTTCATTGGATTGATGACAATTGGCAAATGCAGAAAAGGATAGTTACATTCATGCATGTGAAAGGTCACCACTCAGGAACAGTGCTAGGCAATGAGTTTGTTATGTGTATGATGAAAATGAACCTTGAAAAGAAATTATTTGCAATGACTTTGGACAATGCATCGGCTAATGATAAATGTGTCACAGAAGTTGTCTCAACACTTAAGAAGCGTGCTCCCTTAATATGTGATGGTGCTTTGTTTCATGTCAGATGTTTCTGTCATATATTAAATCTTGTTGCGCAAGATGGTTTGAAAGTAATTGCAAGGTCAATTCATAATATTAGAGCTACCATTGTAATTGTGAAAAATTCTCCGTTGCAATGGGAGGAATTTAAGAAATGTGCATTAGAATGTGATTTAGATATTAAGAGGGGTCTTTCATTGGATGTTTCAACAAGATGGAACTCAACATTTCAAATGTTGAAGCAAGCTGTTTACTATAGAAGGGCATTTGATAGGCTATTGTTCTTAAATGCAAGAAAGTATGAGAAATGTGCTCCTTCAGATGCAGATTGGGACATGGCATTAGAGTTATGTAAGTGTTTGAAGACATTTCATGAAGCTACTGAGATCTTTTCTGCAAGTACATATCCAACAGCAAATTTATTTTTTCAAAAATTCTGTGCAATCAAGCTGGCAATTACAAAATGGTGTTGTAGCTCTAATGAAGTTATTTCTGAAATGGCTAAGGTCATGAAAGTTAAATACGATAAGTATTGGGAAAAGTCCAATATAGCTCTTGCTATAGCATGCTTTCTTGATCCTAGATATAAGAAAAAGTTGGTAGAATATTATCTGAAGAAGATTTATGGAGAGGTTGTTGGTATGGTTGAGCTCAACGCATTCACCGATGTCATAAGGCAACTATTTGAAGCTTACATCCCTACCACAAAAGAGACTACTACTGTACCTAGAGTAGTTTCTCAGCCACATGGTGATGATCTTGGTGACATTGATATGGATGATCATGATCTTGAAGAGTACTTGTATGATACAACTGTGCCAACTCATGGTGAGAAATCTGAATTGGATGTGTACATGAAAGAACCACCTGTACGTTGGGTAAAAACAGATGATAATGATAAGGAATTTGATATACTATCATGGTGGAGGACTCAACAAGGGATTTTTCCTATTCTCTCACGATTAGCTCGTGATGCGTTAGCCATTCAAGTGTCGACTGTAGCTTCAGAGTCGGCTTTCAGTGGTGGTGGGCGTATCGTTGATCCATTTCGCAGTCGTTTAGATCCTGATGTGGTAGAAGCTCTAATTTGCACTAAGGATTGGACAATTGCGTCAAGAAGAGGTAATAAAATATTGTTCATTTCATTGTGTAATCCATTTGTTATTTACTAATGATCTTTACCATTATAATGCTTCAGATTCGAAAGTAAAGGTTGCCTCACTCATTGATGAGTTCATGGAGATGGACTATGAGGATGTTCAACCTTGTTTGGATGTTGATACAAACATGGCAGAGGTTCGTACAAATTATATAGTGTACTAATAATACCATTGTCCAATGTCCATTGTGGGTGTTAATTCAAATATTATTTGTAGGATCAAGATTCAGGATGATTCAGGATGTACTAGACTACAACTTCATGCCATAAGAGTTGAAGGTATGGTATCAGATGGCTAAGAAACTCATTAAGGGATGTAATTGATAACCTATGCTGTGAATGGCAATCTTTGCTGTATATGCATTGATCCTGGTATGTGAGCATTTCTTCATTCTTCAACCTGATGACTTGATGATGAAATACATGTGAGTTGCATGTCTAAATTGCAGATTAATCTACTTGAAAGTTGCATCTATGGATGATGGATTAAGTGTAAAAGAAAGGATCTGCTACTGTTTTCTACTTATATGATTTGATTCATCTCCATAGGTTTCAAAAGTACTAGCTCAAGCATCGATAAACTCTCTCATTGTTTTTTCTTCCTTTATTTTATCTTGTTTGATAATCGTAGAACTGCTTTTTCTACATAATATGCTCAAATCTAGGATACCCTATATTTGTCTCACACTAGTTCTTTGATAAACTCTAGCTAATTGGGTTTTGATCATTCATCTTGGTATCTCAAATCATGTTAACCATTTGTCCATTTGTTATTATGCAGTGAAAGCATTCTTTTGGGTTAGCTTGCAGCTTAATTCCATGATGGATCTTGGAAGTGATACTTTTGGGTTTTGGGTTTGTGGTCATACTTTTGGATATGAGGGCATGTTATTGCTGCAATCTAAGTTTCAGTTGTATGCTTAGCTGCTTGGTAAATGTGAGTATGAAAGCTGTAAATGTGTTGGTACTGTTGATTGGCAATACTTTTGGGATTATATAAGGGCATGTTATTGCTGCAATCTAAGTTTCAGTTGTATGGTTAACTGCATGTATTTGGCCTTCTAGTTGTATTTGGAAAGTTAAATTGTTTTCAACTTGAATGTTCTACCACGAAACTATGGTATGTGAATGTGATACACATTATTTACAATCGAGTAGTCTGTGATTGTGTGGTAAAAAATGTGCACGTTTCCTTGAAGATAGACTTGTAAGAGATGAAGCCTTTGGTTTTATTTGAGATGGAAATAAACCTAGTACTTATTCCTACGTAATATCCGACGAGATATTCGTTATCGTATTCGCATCCGCTCCGTATTCGTTCCGTATCTGTGACCGATACTATTCGGATTCGTATTCGTATCCGGCACTATTCGTATTCGATTCCGAATCCGAGAAAAAATATGGGATAGGATATGGAATGAGCAATATCCGACCGAATTCGATCCGTTTTCACCCCTAAACCCATGTCATGATCAAAAGCAAAACCTCAAATTCCGACCGCAACATCAAGTGTAAGCTTTCGTGGTCTTCGCACTATCCTCCTTTCCTTTTCCTCCCTGTTTTTCCCTAAGAAAAAAAAATCAACATTTTGCCACGACGACCTGATTGGAGATTAAATTCGAAATTCTCGAAGTAGCAGTAGTTGTGCTTGGATATGTCATTGTGGCTAGCCTTTCGCTGCAACTGGTACTGCTACAACTACTAGGGGTGCTTGCTTAGAGAGACGTTAAAACAATATCGCATAAACTACCTGGCAAATGTGTACTTTCCATCTCTTTCCTTTTTTTCTCTGTTGTTATGGTTAATAAAACATCTGGCTGCGTGTCAATGTGCAACTTGCGAGCGTCTGCAGATCACAAGCTGCATTTGATCCCTTATTTTTAGAGGGTACAAGGCAGACATACAACTCACATCATATTCAGATCATCGTATGCATATGTATGCGTGTGTGTCTAACATACGCTTGGGATAGAATGATGGTACTCTGTAGTATAGTATTGTAGTAGTTGCATGTCCAGGAGGACATGTCCTATTCCTACTGATTAAGTGGATTAGTATACTAGTAGTGCATTGCGAGCTAGTTCGTACTTTGTAATGCAGAGGATCCTAGTAATGCATGACTGCATGCCAATGGGTGTCTGATGGTGGGCCAGGTCTATATCAGGGCCCGTTTGCCAAGCCCATGGTAGCAACATAAACAGGCCACACCGCAACTTGGAATGCCCAAGGGAGGGCCAAGCCCGCGCGTGACGACCGAGTTCGTTTCTTGACTCCGATGTGGCACCATTGCTTATCCACGATGACCTCTGCCCGGGGTGCAAGTGGGGCGGGTTGTGGATAGCCTGCGCCCACCCGCCTGACCGCTTAGCAGTTGTGGCTGCGCTGGCTCACAAAACATTCATTTCTTGCTGGCAACTGTAGCTGGCGCTAAATCGCCATTGTTGGAGGTATGAACCCTCATGCTATGGGCCTCCATTGTTAGCTCATCGGCGAGTGCACTCTCTTAGGGCAGGGACCTTTCTGATTCCTTCCAAGCAGTGACCTCTATAGGTTCGCCCTAACATATCTTTCTCGAGCAATGACTTTGTAGGTCATCCTCAACTGACGCAGGAGTCCATATCAAAATAAAGTAAATTAGTTGGCCAGATCCATCATATTCCAGATTTGTGATTGCATGATTGGGTGTAGAAATGAGTACACATAGATTCGGTCCTTAATCGACTTAAGCGGGACAAATCAACGATCTAGACCTCGGGTAGTACCTGCTCCGGTCTCAAGCCAACTATTCGCCCAAGTCTCCACTATTTTATAAAACATTTCATGTTTCCAGTGGTAACCCATGTTACCACTACCATTATCATGTTTTCAGTTTTAGTTGACAATGTTTGTGCCATATTTAATCTTACTAATAGAGCATATCTAAGCATAACCATAATATAGCAGTATTACCATAATGAGTATTCTATGGTGACCAAGGAACGATATTATCGAGAGGGAAATAAAAGGTATCACTGTATGGTGTAGCTAGGCAATCTATACACAGTAACAAGCATGTATTTGTATTTGAAAGCAAAATATTGTATTTAAAAATTAGGTTGCCTTCTTTCCCTGATATCTTCGATCTTCTCTGTAGGCTTCAGGCTTACTTTAATTGCTCTTATGGTCCTTCTGTTGGCCAACTCGCAGGGTCCAAATACTAAGATGGAAAACAAATGCAAATAAGTTCTTACTTTGCAGAATGCAATCTGGGAACAACATAAAATAACCTTAAAAGATATAACGAAAATGGGTTTAGGGATTGGGGTTTAAGCAATGCTTGGTTTGGCTGAACGGAGTTAAAAATGGGCTAGGCGGGCTCAAGACAGTTGAAATAGCTATGTATTGTGTTATCGGGCTTTCGATGAATAGCAATGGGTTTGGACAGTATTGGGTTTGGGTTTGAAATAATATCTGGGCTGGCTAGGGTTTCATCATAGTATATTTAAGCTAAATAGAATTGAGAATGGGTTTCATGGCTCAAAATGGTCAAGACGGGCTTATATACGTTTAATAGGTTTCGATGAACAGTAAATGCTTGGATTGTATTGGGTTTAGGGTTTGGAATGGTGCTTAGGTGGTTTAGAATTTAATCAGTGTCCAATTTGGCTAAACAGAGTAGGCGTCTAGGCCTTAGTGCCTTCTCGATCGGTGAGTGACGGTGGTCAAGAGTTGCGGCCCGGAGTGGTTGGCTGTGAGAGGGGCGGAAGGCGGTGTCAAATTTCCGGCTTGGTTTGTCCGACGTGTGTTAGGGTTCATTGATGGATGATGCCAGTGCACGGTGAGCGAGGTACGACCAGCTGACCGGGAGGCTGGGGCGGTGTGAAACGAGTGAAGCCGTTTGTCAGATGGGAAATAGTGGTAAAGGCAGTTTTTGTGGATTGCACTAATGGCCAGAGGAGGCAACGAAAGTCAAGAAAGGAAAGAGAAAAAGGTCAGGAGATGTTGAATTAGGTAAGAAATGAAAATCCGGCCAAAATTCCAAAGAATTCAAAATTTTCGAAATTCTGGTTTTTTTCAGCTAATTCCTGGCCTGTAGGGATAGGTGCACGCGAGCATTCCTACAAGAGCGTGGGTCGCCATCTGATAAACTTCATATAGTGGTAGAACTCTTCTTTACATACGTTTTTCTATGGCTAGACGTAATCCTCACGGTTATAATACATGTGGACCATGAGATAGACGCATCAGATCTTTTTTCTCTCTCTCTATTGATTAACATCAGAATTTTTAGATTATTTTTCTAATTTAAAGATTATATTTTGAAATTTATTACTCCTCAAAGTGAAGAAGATACTTTTAATCTCACCAGTTGTTTTGTGTGTATATATAACTCATGGATATAGTGCGTAAGTACCAATTTTTGCATTGAAGCCATTGTTGTCTAGGAGTCACTCGGGTAAAATCGTAAAAGAAATCAAGCACTTGACCTTAAAAAAAGAAAAGCCTAAAACATTCTAAAATTACTTACTTAAATAATCGCATTTCGCGTCCCCTCGACGTCAACAAGAGTGCCGAACAACATGGCAGAGGGGCCGGCGGCACACCAAATGAGTTGTGACCGGTGACTGCTTGATTTGTGTTAGTGTACTGGTTGTTAGGATTGAAGAGTATTTGATTGCTAGAAGGCATAAGAGTACACGCACAAAAATAAAAATAAAACAAAAAACATCGGATACATACATACATACATACATACATACATACATACATACATACATACATACATACATACATACATACATACACGTACACACACATATATAGGACATTATTAGCGCCCGTACATCCGATGAGAGTATTTCCATTGGACGCTTAGAAGCAACATTTACAGACAATATGTGCAACAATTCAGACCAACATATGCAACAAAATATTTCACAAAAAATCTTGATGTTGCACTAGTTATTAGTAATTGCTGCATACATGAAATAAAAAATATTACAATAAAAACAACACCTACCTCCCATGGCAGGCGGCGGTGAGGCCTTGGGTGCGGGGCAGCAGGCGGTGGGAAGGTGGCGGCATGGATTCGGCGCTGAGAGGAGAAGGCGACAGAGCTTGTGCAACATACATCCTAGGTGCCAGTTGTAGTGCGAAGCTAGCACCCCCTGCACAGGATTCGGGGCCGATGGCGGGGTAGGGCGGCGGAAGCGGGAGGAGGAGTTCGAATTGCGAAGCCGGGGGCGGGCGGCACGGAGAAGTAGACGGAGCCAAGGAGACGGGAGTGCACTTGCACATCCACACGGTGGAATGATTGGGCGGCGCACGGTCGGGGAGAGGGGGCAGATTTGGGAGCTAGTTTGGGATTTAGGGTGAGAGGCAAGAGGTGGAGGAGGAGCCGGGACAGGAATGGAGGAGAAATGGCCAGATGGGTGGCCGTGGAGTTTGGGGGGTGTGTGTGAGTACTCCAGTGGAGTGAGGCCACCGATCGAATACTTGAGGAAGTATATCAATTCTGCTCTATATATCCAGGTGCAAAAGACAAGTTAGTTGTCACCCTCCTCGCGATCACCTCAGTTCTCCCCCGTCAGCCTCGACGACTTCCTTCGCCATTCACCGTTGCTGTCTGGGACCCTGATGCGTGACGCAACCGCCTGGTGCAACATCGCCGCGCCATTCGCCGCGAAACGACCAATCGTTTGCCGCTAGCTATTCTTCTAGCGGGCTGCTGTCCACGGCATGCTTTCGCTGGGAAACAACCAAACCAAGAATCCCAACCGCGCGTCCATCCAGCACCAGACGGCTTACAAAGCTTCCTACCGAATTTCGTGTGGCCGGGGTGCATAAGTCCACGAGCGATCTGACTGACTGACAAATCTCCCAAAGCTTGCGTCCACGAGCGCCGGCCGCCATACGACACGGCCAATAATTTGGCACATATCGTCAGGGATGACGTAGGACGTGGCGCTCCAACTAGCTAGGCTCCAATCATACATGGTGAGCTAGCTATACCGGTCATATAAATCATCAGTGCTTCTGTTTGTTGCTTGTGGTGTGGTGTGCTACTGCAGGTGACTGGTGACTAGTGAGTGAGCTAGCTAGTCTGGTTCTGGCCATGGCCGGCGCGAAGAAGCTGCAGGAGAGGGTGCCCCTCCGAAGGACTGCGTGGATGCTGGCCGACCTCGTCTTGCTCTTCCTCCTCCTCGCCCAACTGGGAAGCCGCGCCACCTCACTGCTGCACGGTGAGCACGGCGGCGCGGCATGGCTCGCCGCGCTCATCTGCGAGGCGTGGTTCACGTTCGTGTGGATCCTCAACATGAACGGCAAGTGGAGCCCCGTCCTGTTCAAGATGTACCCCGAAAACCTCTCAGAAAGGTGCCCAGCATGCACATGTCCTGGAAGTTTGTGCGACTTTCTTTTGTTCTTGCTTTTGATGTGTTGATTACTATGTAGGATCGACGAGCTTCCGGCGGTGGACATGTTCGTGACAACGGCGGACCCGAGGCTGGAGCCGCCGGTGATCACCGTGAACACGGTACTCTTGCTACTCGCCGTGGACTACCCGGCCGTTGACAAGCTTGCCTGCTACGTCTCCGACGATGGCTGCTCACCGGTGACGTTCTACGCGCTGCGCGAGTCCGCCAGGTTTGCCAGGCTGTGGGTGCCCTTCTGCAAGAGGCACGGCGTCGGAGTGAGGGCCCCCTTCGTGTACTTCTCTTCCAGGCCGGAGTTCGGCCCAAATGACCACAAGTTCTTGGACGATTGGACATTCATGAAGGTTAGCCGATGTTACAGTTGTCATGTCAGTCGCACAATGTTTGATCTTTCGTTCGTGGCCATCTTATTGGTGTGATTTTAGAGCGAGTACGAGAAGTTAGTCAGCCAGATTGAGAATGCCGAGGAGGGGTCCCTTTTGCGGCACGGCGGAGATGTGTTTGCCGAGTTCTTAGACACCGAGCGTAGGAAGCATCCTACCATCATTAAGGTTTGCCACATGACCACGTCGTTTTGCCAAACATATATTAAATCAAACTGCCTTGCTGTGCAGCCCAAACTTTGTGCTAACTACTTGCTATGGTTTTGCTGAGTTCAGGTTCTATGGGACAACAGCAAGAGCAGGATAGGAGAAGGATTCCCAAGTCTCATATATCTCTCAAGAGAAAAGAGCCCAAAACATCAACATCACTTCAAGGCCGGTGCCATGAATGTTTTGGTCAGTACCTCTTCTACTCAATATAGTGCGGTGTCACTGTGTCACACAGAAAGTTCACAGAAGTGCATATAGCTGATAAGTTGAGCCTCGACAACTTCTTTGTGCAGACAAGGGTGTCGGCTGTGATGACCAATGCGCCGATCATGCTGAATGTGGATTGCGACATGTTTGCCAACAACCCGCAGGTCATCCTCCACGCGATGTGCCTACTACTGGGGTTCGACGATGAGATCAACAGTGGGTTCATTCAGGCACCGCAGCAATTCTACGATGGACTCAAGGATGATCCTTTTGGTAATCAGCTGGAGGTTTTCTTTAAGGTATACATGTGGTGTGCACACATTGACACATATACATGAATTGGGGTACAAATGTTAATATTTCCCCCCTTCTTATGGTGAAGGTTTCATGTGCACTACTGATGTTGCAGCTACTAATTTTGTGGCATTTTTCAGAAAGTTGCAGTTGGAATTGCAGGACTTCAAGGATATTTCTATGACGGGACGGGCTGCTTTCACCGTAGGAAAGTCATTTATGGCGTGCCACCAGACTTTGCTGTCAAACATGAGAGGACAAGAGGTAAAATTGGGCATCAACCATTGTAATTGTCTGGAGTAAATTTGTATCCCTGATGCATTTGAGTTCGATTAGTACCCGTACATCAAGTAACTGTACTTTGTCAGGTTCACCATCTTACAAGGAGTTGCAAATGAAGTTTGGGAGTTCAAAGGAATTGATCTTATCAGGTAGGAACATCATTTCAGGAGACATACTAGCTAAGCCAACAGTAGATGTATCAAGTCGCATAGAAGTGGCAAAAGAAGTGGCCAACTGCAACTATGAGGTTGGCACATGTTGGGGTCAGGAGGTATATGCAACTACCATTGTAATATTTGCAGGTTTTGTTACGGTGTAGGTACACATTTTTCAGTTTTCCAACAATTCATTACATGTATTTGCAGGTTGGTTGGGTCTATGGATCAATGACAGAAGACGTTTTGACCGGGCAGCGGATCCACGCGGTGGGCTGGAAATCCACGTTGATGACCACCAACCCACCAGGATTCTTGGGCTGTGCTCCGATTGGTGGACCAGACAGCTTGACCCAGTACAAAAGATGGGCAACAGGCAATCTGGAGATACTCATCAGCCGAAATAGCCCAATCCTTGCCACCATCTTCAAGCACCTCCAATTTCGGCAATGCCTTGCCTATCTGATCGTTTATGTGTGGCCGGTGAGGGCGCCATTCGAGCTGTGCTACGCACTGTTGGGACCTTACTGCCTCCTCACAAACCAGTCCTTCTTGCCAAAGGTAAACTTTTGTCATCACTCATCAGTCCATTGCTCATAGCTGAAACATTCAGCATTTGTGAAAAAATCCTATTCAACCAATTTAATTCTTATGCACTCACAAACTAATCCAAAAGATTGTTTAGTTTGTTATAGAATGAGGTATGAACTACTCGGCTGATGTGTAAAAGACAAATTTTCTTTCGCAGGCATTGGAAGACAGTTTCAGAATCCCACTAGCCCTATTCTTGACCTACAACCTATACCACTTCATGGAGTACATGGATTGTGGGCTCTCAGCTCGTGCTTGGTGAAACAACCATAGGATGCAACGAATCACCTCAGCCTCCGCCTGGCTCCTTGCTTTCCTCAGTGTGCTCCTGAAGACTTTAGGCCTCTTCGAGACCGTGTTCGAGGTCACCCGTAAGGACAAGAGCACGTCTGATGGTGATGTTAGCACCGATGAGGCAGATCGAGGGCGGTTCACCTTCGACTCATCACCAGTTTTCATCCCGGTTATGGCACTTACAATCTTGAACGTCGTTGCAATTGTTGTTGGAGCACGGCGGTCCATTTTTGGGACGGTGACAGGCGTTCATGGTGGCCCGGGCATCGGAGAATTCGTGTGCTGTGGCTGGTTGGTGCTGTGCTTCTGGCCATTTGTGAGAGGGCTTGTGAGCAAGGGAAGTTATGGAATCCCTTGGAGTATCACGCTGAAGGCTAGTTTGCTTGTGGTTGGGTTCTTTCACTTTTGCAGAAGAAATTAACATAAGGCATCAAAATGTTCAAAGCTTAATTTTGGTTCTACCTATAATTATGATTAGAACATGTAAAAAAGCAACGTTTACTGCATATTATTTGACCAACATATCTGCAGCTCCATTCATCAATCAACCACAAGAAGTTCCAACTCAAATAGTACTTTGTATGTTCACGAATTTTAAGTGAATTCTTGAAAACGAAAATAGTTCAACGACTAAATTTGACGCAAGACTAGTTCCTATTTTCAACAATTGCGATTACAAATCCTCGACGATAGCAGAAGCGGCTCAACCCGGAATAGTTTGCATTTTATGAGTGAGCATTCATCTCAGCTGGAGAGCCAAAGCTTCAGCTCTGACACTGCCAATTTGTGCTTGTCTTCGGTCATCAAAGTCTCATAGGACTAACTGGAGGGCCCACTAACCTAGTTAATCTGACAACCAAAGTTTCATAACTTTGCTAAACCAAACAGGAATCTAAATTACGTGTATAATTAATTAATTGGCCAAATGGGTAGCCACTTACACGGCCTTGAAGGTCGAACAACTTCTAGTTTTGATCCGACAAGACTGTCACCATCACGAAGTCGATATTGTGCTTCTCCATCACACCAATACCTTCGTAAAGAAGTCCGGCTTCCGCGACATGGAGAGGGTGATGAACGCATCGCCGTCAGCTATGCTCAGCACGACGTTCTGCCCCTACCACGTCTGGGAATGGCGGGATGTGATCACCGCGCCCGGCGCGGCAGCACTTCCCCCTTCTCCATTCTTCATGTTGAAAATAATCTTGATTTAGAGTTTAAATCGAATCCGAGGCGCAGTAGAGTTCGTTTACATGTGTAACTCAAGTTTAAGTGGTGATTAACTTGAAGTCTGAATACGTACGTTAGTAGAAGAGTATAAATTTATATAATAAGAAAGCTTATAAACAGTTTTGTAAAAGAATAATGAAGAAAAATAGTAAGGAAGAGAATAGAGAAATTTAAAATTCTTCTATGGTCTCTTCATTTATTTTGTAATGTGTAAATCTTCTTCTAAAATAAAACTAACAAGACTTTTACCTGTCCCCTGTGACGAGAGAGAAAAAAAAACTCAGTTCGCCTGGCTTATTGCTCGCGACTTATGAATTATACTACAATAACTAATTTTTAAATAGTATATTTTTCAAAGTGCAGTCAACAGAAAGATTATAGTAAAAGTATACTGAATTCAGCTGTACCGGCTAAAATCACATACGACTATTTTTCTTTGTGTACTGCCTCTTATGAACAGTTACAATTCAAAAATTTAAACCATAAGTCATAAACCATAGCCCAAAAGAATGCACCAAGCAAGAGGCGGGCGCTTTGTCCTTCAGTTTGGCATCACGTCACTTTTGGTTTTTCCATCCGTGAGGCGCCAGTGGAAAAATGATGTAGCGGCGCGTCCTTCGGTCAAAGCAATGCCACGCGGAGAGCAGGCCGTTTTTGAGGCGGATCAATTTTTTCATCTCTGAACCGAGACAGGTAGTGCTGGATATCCAGGCCGGCTCGGTTCACTAAAGCTTGTTAGGGAAACAATTTAGCTCGGCTCATTAGGCTAATGATCTAAAAGGGTAGCTTGACTCGGCTCAGTAGGAGGCTCGAGCTCGGCTCGTTAGGCTCTTTACTATTTTATTCATCAAATTCATTGCTATGCTGGTTAACATCATCCATACTATCATTTGCTCACTTTAATTATACCTTATCATATGAAATTAGATATCATCCATCTATGTTTCTAGCATCAATCATCCAACATTCAAGCATCAATTTAGATATTCCCCATTCATCCATGCATCATCCATGACTCGGCCAAATAGGATTTAGGAGCTAGAGATAAGGGGCCAAACCTGAAGAGTAGGTGATTGGCCGGAGTTACAGCGGTGCTAAACACCACACCACCTCACGACCGGCGGCGGTCACCGGCAAGTTGTGTGCGGCGTTGAGGATTGGATGAGGATCTGCCTTAAATCCAAATCCATTAAGGTAGAGAACAAGAGAAGTAAGGCTGGGGAAGTAGGGGCCCGTGGGGTCTCCATGGAGAGGCCACCGGCGTTGGTAACATGGTGGCATCGCCGAGGCGAAGGGGCCGTCGAGGTGCTGGTGGCCTCAGCAGTGGCGGAGGCAGTGCCTTGAACCAAGCACAGAGGAGCCGGGGGAGGAGGAGAAGGCAACAGCGCGAGGTCGCAGGCAAGGAGGCTAGCGAGGGCAACGACACCATTGGCAGTGGTGTCGAGTGATGAGAGCAGAGAGAGAGGTTCTTCTTCTTCGGGATTGGGAGGATCAGGGAATTTTGGGGTCGCTTCACGCCTGAGCTAGCACTGGAACAATGGTGGAGGCGGACGGCGAGGAGGAGGCCAAGGTGGATGGGGTAGGGGAGGCGGACGATGAGGAGGGGGCCAAGGTCGATGGGGAAGGGGATGGGAAGGGGAGGCGGCGACAGAGGTGGACGGCAAGGAAGTGGAGAGGCTGAGCATGCGGTGAGGAGGAGGAGGGGAGGCAGCGGCGAATGACAAGGAGGAGGGGAGGCCAAGAGTGCGGTGAGGAGGAGGAGGAGGCAAGGATGGATGCGACTGCTTGTTGTGTGTGATATTGGGCTCGTCGAGGAGGCTAGAACCGGGCCGGTAGAGCCAACCGAGCCAGCGAGCGGCTCGCGAGCTGTCTCAGGCTTGGCTCATTAGTGAACCGAGTTGAATGACTTGGCTCGTTTATGCCACGAGCTGAGCCTCCAAAGAGCCAAGTCGGCTCGTGAGACTTGAGCTTTTTTTGCCACCTCTAGAGACAGGTAGACGTGTGATAAAAGACGGTGTGAGGCGAGGCACATCAACGCACTAGTTTTCTTCGGTCCAAGCCTTCACTTAAAGGTAAAAACAGAACCGTCCAGCGGGTGATAGTGAAAAGCAGTATTTTACTTCAGTCCCTCAGTTCAATTGAAAAGCAAAGCCTAGTGCTCAGCAGTTGTCTACCCCAAATTCAAAGATATGTTTCCGTCCTTTGGTCCATAACAAAAGTTTTACAAGCTTTAGTTCTTGATTTGTGCCCAAAATCATATTATGTTCTCTAAAAAATGGTGTCACCAATGACAATGCATCATCCAGTGTGATGGTGAAGGAGAGTTCCACCTCTTGCTGCATTATCCGATGCTCATGACGAGCAATTATGTACCCTAGGTAATCAAGATAAGGGTATCTACCAGGGCATTTCAGAAGAGATACTCTTCTTACTGGCTAAAAAGGAGACAACCAAAGGTTGTGGGAGGCGTTGAAGATGCTATCCAGTGCTACATCGCAGGAACATACACGAAGCCGATGGTGATGCTGAGTCGAGTCTAGAGCATTGAGGAGATGTGTTTGTCGTCCTAACTCGAGTACGTGGAGTTGAGTCCAGAACGTTGAGCAGATGTGTTGTCGTTCTATGTCAAGGATGAGTTGGGTAAGTAGTAGTTACGACTGACTGCCTCAACGAGTTAGAGTCTTTACATCTGAATGGACATGTACCTAAGGGTGGGCATCCGATTTATTCGGTCAAAAATATTTTGATTTTTTAAAGTAGATAACCTAATTAACTAAACTAAAATAGAAAATCAAACTTAATTAACTGAATTATTTTGGTTTGGTTAATTCAGTTTTTTGGTTAACCGAAATATGCACAACGCTTTAACATATAATAGCATTCTTTAGTCTAGTGTTATCATATCGGATTTATTTTTGAGCAAGTGATATATCTAGCAGCTACTAATGTTCTTTCTTTTGAGATGTTGAAAATACCTACAAAATTAAATGAGAATAACCTTTGTTTACTACAAATCCACATAAGGGAAAATAATATTTTGGTTAATTCGGTTTTTGTGATGTAAAAACCACACTGAAAATCGAATAGCATAAAAAATATAAACTGCACCGAATACCATACACCAAATAAACCATAATTTTGGCTTTTTCGGTTTGGTTCGGTATTTTGATTTCGCTATAAAAATGCCCACCCGTACCTCTACTAGTTGAGTTGAGTTTCTATATGTAACTATGTGTGTTAGCTTGCATGTAGAACACTTCATGTAGAGGTATGTCTGCTAGTTCATAATACATTGAGACTAACTAGAAGCATGTCGAGTCAAGATTATGCGGAGATTATTGGAAATAATCTTGACTTAGAGTTTAAATCGAATTCGAAACTCAGTAGAGTATGTTTATGTGTAACTCAAGTTGAAGTCATGACCAACTTGAAATATGAATACGTATATTAGTAAGAGGGTCTTAGCTTATATAATGAGAAGCCCGGTAATTAATTTTGTAAGAGAAAAAAGAAGAGTAAGAAGAAAGCTAGAGAATAGAGAAGTTCAGAAATTCCTCATGTTCTCTCTGCATAGGTATACAACACAAATAATAATAAGGAACATAGTAGTGTGATTGCATTGCATTGGAACTGGATGATGCTTGAAGACCTAATATAAATTGCATATTTAAAAAGTGAACTAGGAGTAGTAGTGTTCTTATTATATACTGGCCCTTTTCTGCTTGACTAATCAGATTATATGTAGAGAAGTTTTTCTAGCACATGCTATAATGCAAACTGCAAGGCCTGTTTAGAGCTTTTTTTTTTGAAAGGACAGACATGTTTATAGCTATGTATATATGGAGATCTGATATTCGTTTGAGAAAATTATGATGTATGTTCGTAATTTAAAAAAGTTCCAAGCGGGGTTTGAGAATTAATCGATCAGGGTAGACAGTAGCCATAAAACAAATGTTTGGGTTCATGAAATGCAAAAGGTGTTGATTTGCGTTAAGATTACAACTACCTGCAGGATCAAAACTAATAAACTAGTGGTTAGGTTCATAGAAGCGTATCCACGCAAAGAAAAAATGTGTTAGACCATGTGGCTAGGTCTACAATATTGTTGTGATGAATAATTGACAATGGTTAATTTGTGATGGTGAATATTTGGTAATTTTGTTTAGCGGCGTTACGCGAGTTGTGTTGCGTGTGTGTGGATTGACGTTGGTCAAGTTTGGATGAACTTGTGCCGGAAGAATGTTCTTTGGTCTTTGCATGTGTAGGTTGAGCATGGAGGCGATCATGGTCGGTGACGATGTGGACCGGGACTAGGATGGGGAGATCCGAGGTTCAGACGGTCAAGGTCACGAGATGGTCGTGCTCATGCTCAGTGGCGGAGCTAGAGCAAAATAGAGGGGGGTGCACCATTTCAAAACGAATGGGCTGGACAGGGCGAGTGAGGATATTTTTTGAGCTAGGGGTACACCATATTGGGCCAAGGGGGGTGCACAAAGGGTGAATATTTACTAGTAATAACTAAATTTTGTTTTGGAACCGGGTTCCTGGGAACCCCCTCCGGCCCATGTGCCTCCGCCCCTGCTCATGCTTGGGGCGCATAGAGATCAGAGATGGATGATATGTGTTGAAGCTACGGGAAGTGCGGTCCTGAAGGCTTCGACACGTGATGAGTTGGAGAAGTTATAGTTGGAATTTTGAAAAACCCATGTTAGGAAGGGTTTCGGGTCCTTTATTTGTTGGAATTGGATTAGAATTCGTGGGCTTAGGGTAAGCCCAGGTTTTGGGCCCTAGACTATAAATAGAGGTGGGGTTAGAGGCTAACTCTGTGGTTTTTGGTGAGACTAATTTTGTAATAGAGTTTAGAGGTGTCAGGAAGACAGTTTGTAGCCACCATGATTCCGAAAAAAGTATGTTGATCAGCAGCAGCGACGACAAGATTTTCATCTACGGCGTGCGTCTTCGTTGTCTCGGTCGACGTGCGTTTTCGTGCGGCTGCTACTTGCATGCACTGACGTGAGCGACAGCCGTGTCTCTTGATGAGAGATATAGTAAAAATTTTGAGCAGCTGCTGGCGTCTTCAGATATCAACACGCATCATCTCTTTGAGCCATCAATCCAGTCACCTGCGTGCACACGTGAAGAGAACTGACACATGCAACTTTTGAGGAGAGAGGAAAAGGGGATTAGAAAGGTGATTAGGTGAGCCAATAAGGTATCAGGTGGCTTGCATGCAGAATTGAAGATTCCATTGCGTGTATGCATGGTTTTGATGGATAAGTGAACACTGCCGACTCGTATTGATTGGAAGTAGCGAGCGTCGGCCGCACTGTGTCGTATCGAGAAAAAGCGATCGGCGGCCGTCTGGTGTTGTTGGTTTTGAGCGGCGGCGGTTGCATGCAGAGCAGTGACGGATCCAGAATTTTGAAGATGGGTGTTCGGATCTCGGATCTAGATTACTCGGATACATCGATACTGCGACACGTCGTTTCCCTCAAAATACCGATATAAGGATACATGTATATAGATGTAACAAAAATATAAAAAATATAGAAATTAATGATTTCTTATGAGACAACAGACGATATAAAGCTAGCGTATAGGGCAATGCAATCAACAAGAAAAGAAAGCAAGCTAACCTTTATTCCAATGGCGAGCGCTGTTTTGACATTCACCACTTGACCTATCCTGAGCTTCCTTTGTTGTCCTTGAGGCACAATATGGGAACCTGCCTCGTAGATGCCAGGGTTGGTATGTGTTTTGTTAACTATTTGGAATTGCAATCAGCAGCTACAAGAACAGACTACAGTATGGCATTACAAGATGAGAATTGAGAAATATTTGTCAGTTTAATGCTGTTATAATTCCATATGGACATTGAGGTTATGGGCATATGTTACACTTGAAATCGCCCTTCTTTTTACTCTTGACTGAGACTGGCCACCAAACATCCCTAATTGAATCATTTAATTGTTGGCTACACAGAAGTACAAGTACTCACCGAGTCACCGGTCGCCGGAGCCAGAGCTGACGCGGTTTGTGGTGGCGGCGGAGCGGAGGGCCGGCGCGACGCGGAGCGGAGGGCCCAGATCTGGCGGTCGCGGACTCGCTGTGCCGGCGGAGTGCCGGAGCGGCCGGAGGGCGGAGGCGCGGTCGCCGACTCGCCGGTCGTGTCGGAGGGCGGAGAGGAGGGCCGGAGAGGAGGGCCCAGTCGCCCAGATCTGGCGGTCGTGGAGCGGAGCTGCGGAGGGCGGCGCGGGCTGCGCGCGGCGCCGAGGCGCGGTCGATCGCGGTCGCGCTGCGATCGTCTGCGGCGGAGCGGAGCGCGAGCGGAGCGGACTGGTCGATCGGAGGAGCGAGAGCGCAGAGCGGACCGGTGGCGCGGAGGGCTGGAGGCACGAGCGCCGAGCGGAGCCAGATCGATGCGCGGCGCGCGCGGCGGCGGCGAGGCGCGATCGCGGCTTCGGCGCCGAGCTGCCGTCTCGCCGAACGCCGATTAGGGTTCAGGGCTTCAGGCTTCTCCCGTTCTCCGCCTCTGCGTCGCCGTGTCGGGTTGGCTGTCGGCAGGAAATGGGGGACGGGATTCGGGGGTCGGGGCAAACGCCAAACGGGGGCTGGGGGAGCAGCCGAGCAGGCCGCAGGCGCGCACGCCGCGCTGCAACGGGCTGGGTTGGCTTTCCGTAGTCTCGGACGCGCGCACGCGGATTCGGAGGTCGGGCTGGGCAGCAAATTACCACATTATGACTTAAAATAACCAGTTATATATATACATATGTAATATACCCTATATATACTAGATTTTTTGTCAAAAATTTTGGGTGTTCAGCTAAACACCCTTGACCCACTATAGATCCGCCCCTGTGCAGGAGTACGTTTTGTCTGATGGAAACGCTCGGCTGTGACTTGCGCTGATTGTGGAGATACAAGAAGGCAAGCGCTGGCGGCGTCGTATCGATCGGAGAAGACGAGCGCCAGACGTGTTTTTTTTTTATTTACTAGCAGGTTTCGTGCATCGGCCAAGAGATTTAAAAAAAATCAAAGGTATAAAGTATTTTATCTTTTAATATTTATTTTTGCTGTCTTTTGTTTTTGTGTTTTTTATGCGCTTCTGTGATTTACAGGTTTAAAAATAATAATAATTTTTGGAAAGCTTCCGCTAGACACTGCAATCATTCACCCCCTTCTGATTGCCACCGACGATCCTACAAAATGTTTATAGGGACATACAAATTCTTGATTTGCATTCAAGTTTAAACCAAATTCGAGCATTTTTCTTAGTTTTTTTTTGCTTATTGTTTCCTTCAAAATTTCTCATACCTACCTGTTTGGTAACAAATGTCATTCAGACTAGTATATCCACCGAATAAGAAAACTTGATGCCATGAATGTCCTTGGTGAAATCAAATCTAACTACAAATTAAAATACATTGATAAAAATACTCTATCAATCTTTAAAAAAATCCATGGAATTGCATGTCAAATGTGGTTTCATTTACTATGTGCTTAATTGCTTCAACTGGTTCCCAAACTAATTAATCCTAACTGATAGTAACCAAACAACCCAAGCTTATAAGATCAGAGCTGCTAAGATAAAAAAAAATCTCAATAAACAAATGGTCAATTTCATAGAAATGTAAAAAATTCACGATTTGCAATCATATTACAGCTGGATTTGAGTATTACATCTTTATCTTTTATTATTTTATCCAAATCCCTCATATCGCACCATTGTTGAGAAATGCTATTAAAACCAGTGTCACACATAGTAAAAAATTTCTTACCATAAATATAAATGATGGAAATCAAATCTAAACTACAAAAATGCATGCTTGAAAAATACTCTGCAAAAAATCAAACTACTTGTCTAATGTGGTTCCATGTACTGATTTACTCAGTGCTTGGTTGATTGTATATAGTTAATAGTAGCTGACAACTCAAATATGATCAAATCTCAATAAAACGATGGCCAGACTCATTATAAAGTAAAAACACAGAAGATTCTGATTTACATTCATATTACACCTGCCAGGATCAAATCTTAACAAACAAGTGATCATGTTTTCATGGAATCGCAAAAATTATCGCTTTGCATTCAGATTATGGATGGTTTTGAGTATTATGCTTGTGTGTCTATTGTTTCCCCCATCCGGACCCTAAAATCTATTATATCTGCACCACTGCTAGGAAATGTTGTTTAAAGCTAGCATATCCTAGAAACTAAGAAAATTTCTTACCATAAATGTACTTATGACCTAATGAAAGTTAAATATGAACTACATAATGAATCCATGAAATCAAAACTACATGCCTAATGTGGTTCCATACCTCCATGTATTCATTTACTTGGTGTTTGATTTCTCCCAGATTTTAATTCGCACTCAAATCATGGCCACTACAAACCCTCCTTTCCTTGTACATACTTGCGGTTTTCTACTTAATTTTTGGCGTTCGTTGTCATTGTAGATGTGTTGTTGTAATCTTATGTATTTTTTAGGTTTGCATTGCCGTGTTTATTGTATCAAGTAAGAGTACCTCAATTTGGCGCCAAACACTTCGCTACCATTGTTGTATGGCTCGACGTGGGCCTAGCAAGTTAAAAGCAAGCTGAAACCCTAAGTTTAAGGGACTTGTGTTGTACAATTGTACAAGTTTAAGGACATGTCAAATAATTTACTTCGTCCCCTCTCCTGTCTTCTATCGCTCACTTTCGACTTTGAGCTTTGGGTCGTCGATCAATGTATTGTCACGGTCGGCCCAAAGCTTTCACAAATGATAGCCCTTTATCCCAACTTATGCTACCAGATGAACCTCAAGACTTTGACGCTGCTTTCGTTTTACCATGACTTTGCATCTATATAAAAAAATTTTGATCGTGAGAAAATTTCATCCAAAAATGCAGGCCGAGAAACTTGGAATGTCCTGGATTAAAATGTATTTATTTGATAATATTAGGACCACGTAGTGAATCCTACCTCCCCTTGGCCTTTTTGGATTTCCGTTTCTGAACAGCTTTCTCCAGGCCTTTTTGGACGCAATCTAGGGCCAGCCTTTTGCCCTTTTCCATTTCCAGTTGTTTTCTCCTCGTGCAAGTTTGAAAGTGCTATGATTTATTTTGCTAATGGTATTATAGCGTCTATTAGTTTTTCCTAAACTATTTTAATTAGAAAAAAATAAAAAATAAGAAAAATTAAATAATATTATTATATTTTTATGAATAATACAAAGAAAAAATGCCGTATTAAGAACGGACCAAAATTTACTCCCACAAGACAGTGGGCCATGAATCCACATGGCCCCACTAATAGTGAGAGGCTTGTGTCGTGGATAGGGGTGGAAAAAAACTCGTTAGTAAGGCTCGTTGGTTCGGTTCAAAATTACATCAACTATATTCATTAATTGGTTAAACATTGAATGAGTAGATTTCAGATGAAATTAAATTTTGTATTAACTCTACTTGGCTCGTTAGCTCGATTCTAAAAAATTTTAAACTATTAATAAAATAATATTAATTTATATTGTGTTAATTTTAAAATCCTTGATAAAACAAGGACCTGACTTATATCCACCCTAGTCGTGAAGGAGATACATGACATGTGGTAGTTGTTTTTTTTCTTCTCTTCTATTTTGTTTGTGAATAAAAGCTAGGCCCGTTTGTTTTGGATCTCGTCACCGCGGACTGGGATCTCGTGTGGCCGCGGCCGCCGGTGGGACCCCGGTTGTGGCAGGGGAAATTCGCAGTTATCAGTTTCTGAAAATGACTGGCTGCCGTATGAATTTTGCAACTTTCGATCAAATAGAAAAAAAATGTGCACATAGGGGAAGAATTTACGGCAACGGAAAAATAAATTTAATTGCATTGTGAATTGCTAGTCAAATGAAAAAAATATACACGAAAGAAATCACACAATGTGGTTGAAAGGAATCATATCAATCGTATTAATAGTAATAGTTATATACCTATGCGTTACAACATAACTCATTGAATGTATAGAGAATCATGCTATAGAAGATAGTTGCTCTGATAAGTTGAAAAGTGGAGAATGGTGAGAAGTTGAAAAAATAGAACGGTTAAAGAAGAATAGACGTATAACCATCAACTCATTCTTTTATAATAGTAATGATGTGTTTACAACTCACCAACAAGCCTTTCACACGATTCTGCCACTCGTCCTCCTTTGGCATCAACCCATGTCATGGTCAAAAGCAAAACCTCAAATTCCGACCGCAACATCAAGTGTAAGCTTTCGTGGTCTTCGCACTATCCTTCTTTCCTTCTCCTCCCTGTTTTTCCCTAAGATCCATCATATTCCAGATTTGTGATTACACGATTGAGTGTAGAAATAAGTACATATGGATTCGGTCCTTAATCGACTTAAGCGGGACAAATCAATGATCTAGACCTCGGGTAGTACCTGCTCCGGTCTCAAGCCAACCATTCGCCCAAGTCTCCACCATTTTATAAAACATTTCATGTTTCCAGTGGTAACCCATGTTACCACTACCATTATCATGTTTTCAGTTTTAGTTGACAATGTTTGTGTCATATTTAATCTTACTACCAGAGCATATCTAAGCATAACCATAATATAGCAGTATTACCATAATGAGTATCCTATGGTGACCAAGGAACGATATTATCGAGAGGGAAATAAAAGGTATCACTGTATGGTGTAGCTAGGCAATCTATACACAGTAACAAGCATGTATTTGTATTTGAAAATTAGGTTCAACATGATCAATATAAGTACTTGCCTTCTTTCCCTGATATCTTCGATCTTCTCTGTAGGCTTCAGGCTTACTTCAATTGCTCTTATAGTCCTTCTGTTGGCCAACTCGCAGGGTCCAAATACTAACATGGAAAACAAATGCAAATAAGTTCTTACTTTGCAGAATGCAATCTGGGAACAAAATAAAATAACCTTAAAAGATATAACGAAAATGGGTTTAGGCGATTGGGGTTTAAGCAATGCTTAGTTTGGCTGAACGGAGTTAAAAATGGGCTAGGCGGGCTCAAGACAGTTGAAATAGCTATGTATTGTGTTATCGGGCTTTCGATGAATAGCAATGGGTTTGGACAGTATTGGGTTTGGGTTTGAAATAATATCTGGGCTGGCTAGGGTTTTATCATAGTATATTTAAGCTAAATAGAATTGAGAATGGATTTCATGGCTCAAAATGGTCAAGACGGGCTTATATACGTTTAATAGGTTCTGATGAACAGTAAAGGCTTGGATTGTATTGGGTTTACGGTTTGGAATGGTGCTTAGGTGGTTTAGAATTTAATCAGTGTCCAATTTGGCTAAACAGAGTAGGTGTCTAGGCCTTAGTGCCTTCTCGATCGGTGAGCGACGGTGGTCAAGAGTTGCGGCCCGGAGTGGTTGGATGTGCGAGGGGCGGAAGGCGGTGTCAAATTTCCGGCTTGGCTTGTCCGGTGTGTGTTAGGGTTCATTGATGGATGATGTCAGTGCACGGTGAGCGAGGTACGACCAGCTGACCGGGAGGCTGGGCGGTGTGAAACGAGTGAAGCCGTTTGTCGGATGGGAAACAGTGGTAAAGGTGGTTTTTGTGGATTGCACTAATGGCCAGAGGAGGCAATGAAATCAAGAAAGGAAAGAGAAAAAGGTTAGGAGATGTTGAATTAGGTAAGAAATGAAAATCCGGCCAAAATTCCAAAGAATTCAAAATTTTTGAAATTCTGGTTTTTTCAACTAATTCCTGGCCTGCAGGGATAGGTGCACGCGAGCATTCTCTTCTTATAGACGTAATCCTCACGGTTATAGTACATGTGATAAACTTCTTATAGTGGTAGAACTCTTCTTTACATACGTTTTTATATGGCTAGACGTAATCCTCACGGTTATAGTACATGTGGGCCATGAGATAGATGCATCAGATCTTTTTTCTCTCTCTCTATTGATTAACATCAGAATTTTTAGATTTTTTTCTAATTTAAAGATTATTTTTAAATTTATTACTCCTCAAAGTGAAGAAGATAACTTTTAATCTCACCGGCTGTTTTGTGTTTATATATAATAACTCATGGATATAGTGCGTAAGTACCAATTTTTGCATTGAAGCCATTGTTGTCGTAAAAGAAATCAAGCACTTGACCTTAAAAAACGAAAAACCTAATACATTCTAAAATTACTTACTTAATAATCGCATTTCGCGTCCCCTCGACGTCAACAAGAATGCCGAACAACATGGCAGAGGGGCCGGCGGCACACCAAATGAGTTGTGACCGGTGACTGCTTGATTTGTGTTAGTGTACTGGTCGTTAGGATTGAAGAGTATTTGATTGCTAGAAAAGGCATAAGAGTACACGCACCAAAAAAAAACATCGGATATATTTTTATACACACACATACATACATACATACATACATACATACATACATACATACATACATACATACATACATACATACATACATATATATATATATATATATATATATATATATATATATATATATATATATATATATATATATATATATATATATATATATATATATATATATATACTCCCTACATTATGAGATATGATATAGGTGTAATTACACCAGGAGTAGAAAAGAGGCTTCCTATATATATATAATTTTTCTATATATATATATATATATATATATATATATATATATATATATATATATATATATATATATATATATATATATATATATATATATATATATATATATATATATATATATATATATATATATATATATATATATATATATATATATATAAGACATTACTAGCGCCCGTACATCCGATGAGAATATTTTCATCGGACGCTTAGATGCAACATTTACAGACAAAATGTGTAACAATTCAGACCAACGTATGCAACAAAATATTTCACAAAAAATCTTGATGTTGCACTGGTTATTAGTAATTGTTGCATACATGAAATAAAAAATATTGCAACAAAAACAACACTTACCTCCTATGGCAGGCGGCGGTGAGGCCTTGGGTGTGGGGCAGCGGGCGGCGGGAAGGTGGCAGTGTCGATCCGGCGCCAAGAGAAGAAGACGACGGAGCTTGTGCAACATACATCCTAGGTGGCAGTCGTGGCCCGAGGCTAGCACCCCTTGCACGAGATTCGGGGCCAATGGCGGGGTAGGGCGGCGGAGGCAGGAGGAGAAGCTTGAATCGCGGAGCCAGGGGCGGGCGGCACAGAGAAGTAGCGGAGCCAAGGAGACGGAAGCGCACTTGCACATCCACATGGTGGAATGATTGGGCGGCGCACGGCCGGGGAGAGGGGGCAGCTTTGGGAGCTAGTTTGGGATTTGGAGTGAGAGGCAAGAGGTGGAGGATCGGAGGAGCCGAGGCAGGAATGAACGAGAGATGGGCAGATGGGTGGCCGTGGAGTTTGGGGGTGTGTGTGAGTACTCGAGTGGAGTGAGGCCACCGATCGAATCCTTGAGTCGGACGTTTATACCAATTCTGATCCAGGTGCAAAAGACAAGTTAGCTGTCACCATCCTCGCGATCACCTCACTTCTCCGGTTCTCCCTCGTCAGTCTCGACGACTTCCTTCGCCATTCACTGTTGCTGTCTGGGACCCTGATGAGTGACGCCACCGCCTGATGCAACGTCGCCGCGCCATTCGCCGGGAATCGACCAATCGCTTGCCGCTAGCTATTCTCCTAGCGGGCGGCTGTCCACGGCATGCATTCGCTGGGAATCCCAACCGCGCATCCATCCAGCACCAGACGGCTCACACGCAGCGATCTGACCGACTGACAAATCTCCCAAAGCTTGCGGCCGGGGTGCATGCGTCCACGAGCGCCGGCCGCCATACGACACGGCCAATAATTTGGCACATATCGTCAGGGATGACGTAGGACGTGGCGCTCCAACTAGCTAGGCTCCAATCATACATGGTGAGCTAGCTATACCGGTCCTATAAATCATCAGTGCTTCTGTTTGTTGCTTGTGGTGTGGTGTGCTACTGCGGGTGACTGGTGACTAGTGAGTGAGCTAGCTAGTCTGGTTCTGGCCATGGCCG
The DNA here is from genome assembly GCA_036346575.1 of Dendrocalamus sinicus. Taxonomy (NCBI): domain Eukaryota; kingdom Viridiplantae; phylum Streptophyta; class Magnoliopsida; order Poales; family Poaceae; genus Dendrocalamus; species Dendrocalamus sinicus. The sequence continues at coordinate 18,615,733 of CM070650.1, forward strand.
GCGCGAAGAAGCTGCAGGAGAGGGTGCCCCTCCGAAGGACTGCGTGGATGCTGGCCGACCTCGTCTTGCTCTTCCTCCTCCTCGTCCACCTGGGAAGCCGCGCCACCTCACTGCTGCACGGTGAGCACGGCGGCGCGGCATGGCTCGCCGCGCTCATCTGCGAGGCATGGTTCACGTTCGTGTGGATCCTCAACATGAACGGCAAGTGGAGCCCCGTCCTGTTCAAGACGTACCCCGAAAACCTCTCAGAAAGGTGCCCAGCATGCACATGTCCGGAAGTTTATGCGACTTTCTTTTGTTCTTGCTTTTGATGTGTTGATTACTATGTAGGATCGACGAGCTTCCGGCGGTGGACATGTTCGTGACAACGGCGGACCCGAGGCTGGAGCCGCCGGTGATCACCGTGAACACGGTACTCTCGCTACTCGCCGTGGACTACCCGGCCGTCGACAAGCTTGCCTGCTATGTCTCCGACGATGGCTGCTCGCCGGTGACGTTCTACGCGCTGCGCGAGTCCGCCAGGTTCGCCAGGCTGTGGGTGCCCTTCTGCAAGAGGCACGGTGTCGGAGTGAGGGCCCCCTTCGTGTACTTCTCTTCCAGGCCGAAGTTCGGCCCAAATGACCACAAGTTCTTGGACGATTGGACATTCATGAAGGTTAGCCGATGTTACAGTTCTCGCACAATGTTTGATCTTTCGTTCGTGGCCATCTTATTGGTGTGATTTTAGAGCGAGTACGAGAAGTTAGTCAGCCGGATTGAGAATGCCGAGGAGGGGTCCCTTTTGCGGCACGGCGGAGATGAGTTTGCCGAGTTCTTAGACACCGAGCGTAGGAAGCATCCTACCATCATTAAGGTTTGCCACATGACCACGTCGTTTTGCCAAACGTATGTTAAATGGAACTGCCTTGCTGTGCAGCCCAAACTTTGTGCTAACTACTTGGTATGGTTTTGCTGAGTTCAGGTTCTATGGGACAACAGCAAGAGCAGGATAGGAGAAGGATTCCCAAGTCTCATATACCTCTCAAGAGAGAAGAGCCCAAAACAGCAACATCACTTCAAGGCCGGCGCCATGAATGTTTTGGTCAGTACCTCTTCTACTCAATAGAGTGCGGTGTCACTGTGTCACATAGAAAGTTCACAGAAGTGCATATATAGCTGATAAGTTGAGCCTCGACAACTTCTTTGTGCAGACAAGGGTGTCGGCTGTGATGACCAATGCGCCGATCATGCTGAATGTGGATTGCGACATGTTTGCCAACAACCCGCAGGTCATCCTCCACGCAATGTGCCTACTACTGGGTTTCGATGATGAGATCAACAGTGGGTTTGTTCAGGCACCGCAACAATTCTACGATGGACTCAAGGATGATCCTTTTGGTAATCAGCTGGAGGTTTTCTTTAAGGTATACACGTGGTGTGCACACATTGACACATATACATGAATCGGAGTACAAATGTTTATATTTCCCCTTCTTATGGTGAAGATTTCATGTGCACTAATGATGTTACAACAACTAATTTTGTGGTGTTTTTCAGAAGGTTGGAGGTGGAATTGCAGGACTTCAAGGATATTTCTATGCCGGGACGGGCTGCTTTCACCGTAGGAAAGTCATTTATGGCGTGCCACTAGACTATGCTGTCAGACATGAGAGGACAAGTGGTAAAATTGAGCATGAACCATTGTAATTGTCTGCAGTAAATTAGTATCCCTAGTGCATTTGAGTTCGATTAGTACGTACCCTTACATCAAGTGACTGTACTTTGTCAGGTTCACCATCTTACAAGGAGTTGCAAATGAAGTTTGGGAGTTCAAAGGAATTGATCGAATCAGCTAGGAACATCATTTTAGGAGACATACTAGCTAAGCGAACAGTAGATGTATCAAGTCGCATAGAAGTGGCAAAAGAAGTGGCCAACTGCAACTATGAGCTTGGCACATGTTGGGGTCAGGAGGTATATGCAATTGCCATTGCAATATTTTTGCAGGTTTTGTTACAGTGTGGGTACACATTGTTTCGGTTTTCTACAGTTCATTACGTGTATTTGCAGGTTGGTTGGGTCTATGGATCAGTGACAGAAGACATTTTGACTGGGCAGCGAATCCACGCGGCGGGTTGGAAATCCACGCTGATGACCACCAACCCACCAGCATTCTTGGGCTGCGCTCCAACTAGTGGACCAGCCAGCTTGACCCAGTTCAAGAGATGGGCAACAGGCCTTCTGGAGATACTCATCAGCCAAAATAGCCCAATCCTTGCTACCATCTTCAAGCGCCTCCAATTCCGGCAATGTCTTGCCTATCTAATCCTCAATGTGTGGCCTGTGAGGGCACCATTCGAGCTGTGCTATGCACTGTTGGGACCTTACTGCCTCCTCACAAACCAGTCCTTCTTGCCAAAGGTAAACATTGGTCATCACTCATCACTCCATTGCTCATAGTTGAAACTTTCAGTAGTTGTGAAAATAGAAATCCTATTCGACCAATTTAATTCTTATGCACTCACAAACTAATCCAAAAGGTTGTTTAGTTTGTTAGAGAATGAGGTATGAACTACTCAGCTGATGTGTAAAACATAAATTTTCTTTTGCAGGCATTGGAAGACGGTTTCAGAATCCCACTAGCCCTATTCTTGACCTACAACATATACCACTTCATGGAGTACGTGGATTGCGGGCTCTCAGCCCATGCTTGGTGGAACAACCATAGGATGCAACGCATCACCTCAGTCTCCGCCTGGCTCCTTGCATGCCTCACCGTGCTCTTGAAGACTTTAGGCCTCTCCAAGACCATGTTCGAGGTCACACGTAAGGACAACAACACATCTGATGGTGATGCTGGCACCGATGAGGCTAATCGAGGGCGGTTCACCTTCGACTCATCACCGGTGTTCATCCCGGTTGTGGCACTTGCAATCTTGAACCTCGTTGCAATCGCTGTTGGAGCATGGCGGGCCATTTTTAGGACGGTGACAGTTGTTCATGGTGGCCCAGGCATCGGAGAATTCGTGTGTTGTGGTTGGTTGGTGCTATGCTTATGGCCATTTGTGAGAGGGCTTGTGGGCAAGGGAAGTTATGGAATCCCTTGGAGTATCAAGCTAAAGGCTAGTTTGCTTGTGGCTATGTTCTTTCACTTTTGCAGAAGAAATTAACCTTTGGTGCATCAAAATGTTTAGAGCTTAATTTTGGCTCTGCCAAGAATTAAGATTAGAACATATAAAGAAGCAACAATTACTGCATATTATTTGACCAACATATCTGCAGCTCCATATTAGTGATATATCCTAAATGCAATCATAGAGATGATTGTATCACTTCTATGTTTGTGATCTTTTGAATAAATATTATTATGTTCCTTGAATGGATTATTATGTATAAAGATTGGCAAGCATGTGACTTGTTGGTGAAGTCCTTTATTTGTTGTATGATGTCATTCTAAAAGATCATTGTTTGGATGTTACTGGTCAGAATACTAGTAGCTTGTAGACAAGCACATGTATTAATTGATGATCATGTTTCACCAATCATAGATATGGGAATATCAAATCACTAATGTGGGCACGTATTAGAGAACATGGTGTTGGATTGACCCACATTGAGACATTGCTGATATTGTTGTGCTTTTATATGTTATCAGTTGGTCACAGTAATGATGGTGTATAATCCTCGACTATAGCAGAAGCAGCTTAGCCTGGAATAGTTTGCAATTTATGCATGAGCATTCATCTCAACTGGAGAGCCAAAGCTCTAACATTGCCAATTTGTACTTGCCTGTTGGAATAGTCCCACATTGGTTGTGGAAGGGCAAGTGACCTAACTTAAAAGTGGGGGAGTCTCTCACCTCATTGGCTAGCTTTTGGGGTAAGAAGGCTCTTACGATCCTACAAGTGGTATCAGAGCGGGTTGCTATGGCGTCAGAGAGGTATTTGAATTGTCCCCCCATGCTAGATGGTACTGATTTTGCGTTTTGGAAGTGTCGGATGCAAGCTTATATTGAGGCTCAAGGTAGTGATGTTTGGAATAAAGTTTCTACATCATACGAGGTTCCTGTTACTGTTACTAATTTAAATAAAACAGATGTTGATTTAAATGCTCAAGCTCGTAACTTGCTATTTCAAGGGATTTCTCGCAAAGAATTTGATTGTGTAGCTCATATTAATTCTGCCCATTTAATTTGGAAAACTCTTTGCGATTATCATGAAGGAACCACTAAAATCAAGAAGGTGCGTAAAAATCTTTATAAAAAAGAATATTCTGATTTTGCTATGAAACCTGGTGAATCCATTGATGATCTTTTTGCTCGGTTTGAGAAAATATCGAATGATCTGCGCGGTGTTGGTGTTATTCCTGCTGATGAAGATAATGCAACTAAAATTTTGAGATCTTTAGGTTCTGAGTGGTTGATGGTTGTCACAACTATTAATCAAACTGTCGATCTAGATACTTTAACCATGGATGATCTTTATTCTAGATTGAAAACCTATGAGATGGAAGCTTTGCCATCTAAGATTAATAAATCTTCATCTTTAGCACTTGTGACTACCCCGTGCAGGCTGCTTCATCGAGTACTTTGTCTTGTGTTTCTTTGTCTGCCTTGTCTTCTTTTTCAGAGGAACAGTTCGAGCAGCTTCTCGAAGAGGACTTGGTGTTGATCTCCTCACGAGCATACAAGGCACTCAACAATGTGAGGATGAGAAAGCGAGGTGGCATGTCAGGTCCGATCAGATGCTATGAGTATGGCGAGCCTGGCCACATTAAAATGGATTGTCCCAAGCTCAAAGGAAAAATGATCAAAGAAGACAAGAGTTATCATCGTCGGCCATCTAAGACCAACAACACCAAAGGTGGAAATTTTCTTCGCAAGTTTGCTGAAAAGGTCCTAGCCGCCCTCGAGAGTCTTGACTTGAGCGATGTGGAATATGAGAGTTGTGACGACAATGACCATGATGACGATGATCCTAAAAGAAAGAAGAAGATCAATGATGACTTCACGGGCATGTGCTTCATGACAGGCAACAACAATGATGACAACGACAATGATCCCGATGAGGTAAGACCATCATATGATGAGCTTGAAAATGGTTTGATTAAACTTGCTATTGAATTAAAAAAGACAAAACAAAAATTGAAAGAAAATAATTGTGTTGTTGAAAGTCTAAATTCTAAAATTAATAGACTTTGAGATTTAATTCCTGATGATGAATCATGTGAGTCTTGTCAAGTTTTATATTCTGAGTTGGAGGCTGTTAGATCTATTAGTGCATCAAATCTGATTCAATTTAGAGATGTAATTGATAAATTTGATGAATTAAAATTGATACATGATTCTTGTGATGAAAAATTAAAAATTGCTAATGATGAAATTGATAAGCTCAAATCTTGTTCTTCTACATGTTTAGAGTCAAGTATTTCAAATGCTCAATCTAAAGCTTGCTCTAATTGTGAATTGCTAGAAGCTAGACTTAATTCAGCTCAGGAATCTATTCAACAAATGCTTTATCATGAAAACATGTCTTGCTCAAATTGTCCTAAGTTAAATATTGAAATTGATGCTTTAACTAGGCAATTGAATGATTTTGCTAAAAAGGAAAATTTTGCTCAATCTAGTGCTTCCAAGAATTTTGTGAATGAACCTGTTAAATGCACTGCTTGTTCCACTTTGGCTAAGGAAAATGAGTGCCTTAAGGACACTTTAGAGAGATTCTCTTTTGGTAAGAAAAATCTGAATATGATTCTAGACAAGTCTAAAACAAGTGTGAAAAATAGTGGTCTAGGATTTAATTTTGTTGAGCATGCCAAGAATAATCCTCCTAATGTTGTTAAGATTCTTGAACCTGGAAAATTTGAAATAAAATCTGAAGCAAAACAAACTGTGTTTAAATCTGCTGGCTTTGTGCAAAGTTCAAAGAATAATAATGTAGGTGCTAGCTCATCATCTCAAAAGAATTCTGGTTATGTTAAATTTTTTGCACCTACTGTGAAAGAGATGGGCACTTACATGAATTTTGCTTTAGGCATGCTAAGAAAGAGAGGAAGGAAAGGTTAAATGTTTTAAGACAAAAATGTACATTCTTTGTTGCTCATAAAACTAATGCAAAAGCAAGGTTTTTAGAAAACTTTTATGATGGTTTTGAATTTGCTCCATATGCTGGTTTTGGATATAATTCAAATAATTCATTTTCATACACACATGATTCTGGCTCTAGTTTTGCTACTCCTGTTCGCCGTGTATCTCAGTACTGGATTCCTAAATCTTATTTTACTAACCCCAGTACTAAGATACCGATGATTGTTCGTGCTTTGCAGGCTCGCTACAAGTGGAAGGAGAATATATGGTTCATTGACTCTGGTTGCTCTCGCCACATGACCGGAGATTCACGATGGTTCTCCTCCCTCACTCGTGCTACTGGTGATGAGATTATCACTTTTGGGGACAATGCTCAAGGACGAGTTCTCGCAAAAGGTACTGTGCGAGTCAACGACAAATTCATTTTAAAAGATGTCGCACTTGTTAGTAAGTTGAGCTATAATTTGCTTTCAGTTTCACAGTTGATAGACGATAATCTTGAGGTGAGCTTTAAAAAGCATTCATGTTGCATTTTAGATCCATCTGGCAATCTAGTATGCAAAATTATTCGAGTTGGTCGTTTGTTTAAGGGTGACTTCTCGTATTCATCATCTTATGATCTTAGATGTCTTGTTTCGTTTGATTCTAAGGACTTATTTCACTGGCACCGTAGACTAGGACATATTGGCTTTGATCATCTTGCTCGACTTAGTAATATGCATCTTGTTAGAGGAATACCTAGTCTTAAAATTGAAAAGTCAATGGATTTGGTCTGTTCACCTTGTCGGCATGGTAAAATGGTTTCATCATCACATCCTCCACTCACACTTGTTATGACTGATGCTCCGGGTCAAATGTTGCACATGGACACTGTAGGTCCTTCTAGGGTTCAATATGCCGGTGGTAAATGGTTTGTTCTTGTTATTGTTGATGATTTCTCTAGATACTCTTGGGTCTATTTTATTACATCTAAGGATGAAGCTTTTGGTCATTTTAGAGAACTTGTTCTTAGACTTGCTAATGAGCATCCAGGAGCACTTAGAGCAATTAGAAGTGATAATGGAACTGAATTCAAGAATGCATCATTTGCTTCCTTTTGTGCTAAAAAGGGATTACATCACCAATTTTCATCAGCTCGTGTGCCACAACAGAATGGTGTTGTAGAACGTAAAAATAGAACTTTAGTTGAGATGGCTAGAACAATGCTTAATGAACATGGTACACCTAGGAAGTTTGGGCTGAAACTGTTTCTACTGCTTGCTATATCTCTAATAGAGTATTTTTGCATGCTAAATTGCATAAAACTTCCTATGAGCTTCGCTTTGGTCTTACTCCTAATATTTCTCACTTGAGGGTGTTTGGATGTCGATGCTTTATTCTTAAACATGGCAATCTTGATAAATTTGAATCTAGATCCTCAGATGGCATTTTTCTTGGATATGCAGCTCACACTCGAGGTTATCGTGTACTCAACTTAGAAACTAACAAAATTGTTGAGACCTGCGAGGTCACTTTTGATGAGGCTAGTCCTAGTACTAGACCTGATAATGCAGGTATGGAGATTACTGACGCACTCGAAGACATCTTTTATGACTCTAACGATGATGAAAGGGAGAACCCGATTCACATTTCGACACATGTATCTACACCGATGGAGTCTACAGCTAATGGCTCTACTCCTACCTCTCATGAGGTAGAGGCCATTACTGCTACACCTACGTCACCACCGACTCCACAGGCTCCTCTGCATATTCAACGACGTCATCCCCCTGAACAAATGATTGGTGAGTTGAATACGAGAGTTCTTCGCAACAGGTATAACTCCAATGCCTCATATGCTCATGATGCTTTTGTTTCCTCTTTTGAACCCCAAGATGTAAATCATGCTTTATCTGATGAGTCTTGGATTAATGCCATGCATGAGGAATTAGAAAATTTTGAGCGTAATAAAGTCTGGACTTTAGTTTCTCCTCCTCATGGTCATAATATTATTGAAACTAAATGGGTTTTTAAGAATGAACAAAGTGAAGATGGTGTTGTTATTCGAAATAAAGCTAGACTTGTTGCTCAAGGTTTTACCCAGGTAGAAGGTCTTGATTTTGGTGAAACTTTTGCGCTTGTTGCTCGATTAGAAGCCATTAGAATTCTTTTAGCATTTGCCGCATCTAAGGGTTTTAAGCTATATCAATGGATGTTAAAAGTGCTTTTCTTAATGGCTATATTGAGGAAGAAGTTTATGTGAAACAACCACCTGGCTTTGAAAATCCTAAATTTTCTGATTATGTTTACAAACTGTCCAAAGCTTTATATGGTTTAAAATAAGCACCTAGAGTATGGTATGATAGGCTTAAATCATATTTGCTTAAAATGATTTTCAAATGGGAAAGGTAGATAAAACATTGTTTACTCTCAAGCATGGCAATGATCTCTTACTCGTTCAGATTTATGTAGATGATATCATTTTTGGTGGTTCCTCTCATGCTCTTGTTTCTAAGTTTTCAGATACTGTGAGCAGCGAATTTGAGATGAGCATGATGGGAGAACTCACGTTCTTCCTAGGCTTTCAGATCAAGCAATCAAAGTTGGGTACTTTTGTTCATCAGACTAAGTACACCAAGGATCTGCTTCGTCGTTTCGACATGGGTACAATAAAACCAATCTCCACACCAATGGGATCTACTGCAGTATTGGATCATAATGAGGATGGAGAGCCTGTTGATCAAAAGGAATATAGAAGCATGATTGGCTCTCTTTTGTATCTCACTGCCTCGAAGCCAGACATACACTTTGCTGTGTGTTTGTGTGCTCGTTTTCAGGCTTCCCCGCGTGCTTCACATCGTCAGGCGGTAAAGCGAATTTTCAGGTATCTTCAGTCAACTTTAGAATTTGGCTTATGGTATTCTTCTTCATCATGTCTTACCCTTAGAGGTTATTCAGGTGCAGACTTTGGGGGTTATAGAATTGATAGGAAGAGTACCTCTGGTACTTGTCACTTTTTAGGCACATCTCTTGTTTCATGGGCTTCTAGAAAACAGTTGTCTGTTGCACTTTCCACTGCTGAGGCTGAATATGTAGCTGCCGCTTCTTGTTGCTCACAATTGCTTTGGATGACAGCTACACTTAAGGATTTTGGCTTAGAATTGGATAGTGTACCACTTTTTGTGATAACACTAGTGCTATTAGTATTGCCAAAAATTCTGTGCAACATTGAAGAACTAAACACATTGATATTCGGTATCATTTTCTTAGAGACCATGTGGAAAAGGGAGATGTTGTTTTGCACTTTATTGATTCAGATTCTCAAGTTGCTGATATTCTCACAAAACCGCTTGATTCTGCACGTTTTGCTCTTTTGCGAAGTGAGTTGGGCGTGTTGCATCCTATGGGATTATTCTGAGGGGGAGCTTGATGTTTAAAAATTTAGGAAGCTTTGTTTATTATACTTGTCAATTAAATTAATAAGTCCAAGCCATCAAATTTAAATGAGTTGTGGAGCTATCTTTATCATATTTATTCATATGCTGTGTAGCTTTGATCATGACTAGTTATAATTAATTTGTTACACTTGAACTGAACTATGACATGGCGGAATATTTTGACTAGATTGATTATAAATAGTACTTTGTGATGTTCATAAAAAAAGATTAGCTTGATTGTGAGTCTTATTTTAAATCTTGGCTATATGCTTCAAGCATGCCATGGTAAACAAAAAAAAAGCACAAAAAGTGCACAAAATAAAAAGAAGTATGCTTCAAGCATGCCACCATTTACAAGAAGTAAGCTATTATGAAAAGAAGTATGCTATAAGCATGCCACATGCGTAAGAATTGAATGTGGAGCAATAGGTTGCTATATGAGACTGCTAGCTCGTCTAGATTAAAGATTTGCTTCACTTTTAGGCTTTTACTTTTTGTTGTGATATCTCATTGTGCTCTTTATAATTGGTCTAGTCATTGTTGAGATGCCTGTCATTAATATAAATCGCCTAATCATGTTGAAAACTTTGTTTTGATATTGTTATATGATACATGACTTTATATGATCTAGATAGCTCCACTGAAAAATTATGGCTTGCTTAAATTATTCAATCAATTCAAAGTGACTTGGATAATCTACAAAGCTTCTGGATTTTTATTCTCATTGCTTCTTTTTAGAATAGTTCTTCTTTGAAATTTCTTGATGATTATATTGCCAAAGGGGGAGAGATTTGGTGTCCCTTGTGAGATATTAGAGAAATTTGCTAAAACTCATCTCTTGTGTTAAGGGGGAGAGATTTGAGATTTATGGCTTAAAATATTTTTTCGGCTTCAATTCTTCACTTATATTTGTTTGAAGCTAATTCATCATACAATCTTGAGGTGTTGTCAATGTATTCATCAAGGGGGAGATTGTTAGACCATGTGGCTAGGTTTAGAATTTTTATGATGATGAATAATTGACAACATTGCTTAATATTATTATTCGAGGCGTGTGCGTGTGTGCGTGGACTAATATCGGTCAAGTTGGTGAGAACTTGTGCCGAGAAAAATATTCTTTGGTCTTTGCATGTGCAGGTTGGGCGTGGAGACGATCATAGTTGGTGACGAGGAAGACAGGGACTAGGAGGGGGAAATCTGAGGTCCAGGCGATTGAGGATGTCACGAGGTGGTCGGGCTCACGCTGGAGCACATGGAGATCAAAGGTGCATGATGCGTGGAGAAGGTACAGGAGGTGCGGTCCTGGAGGCTTCGACACGCGATGAGTTGAAAAGTCAGAGTGTGAAAACCTGTGTTAAGAAGGGTTTCGGGTCCCTTGAATAGTAGTGGGCTAAAAGTCTGGTTGAGTTAAAAAAAATCTAGGCTCAGTTGTACAAGTGGTATCAGAGCCCGGTTCTAGCATCTCTGGCCCAATGGACACTAGTGTGTGAACGCCTGATGGACTGTGACCCTGAGGGACTGTCAGTGTACGGTGAAGGGACCCTGAGGGACCGTCGGTGTATGGTGAAGGGGCAGTGAAGGGCTGAGAGACACCAATGTGTGAAGGGGGAGATTGTTGGAATAGTCCCACATTGGTTGTGGAAGGGCAAAGGACCTAACTTAAAAGTGGGGGAGTCCCTCACCTCATTTGCTAGCTTTTGGGGTAAGAAGACCCTTACGATCCTACATTGCCTGATTGGAGGCCCCACTGACCTGCTTAATCTGACAACCAAAGTTTCATAACTTAGCTAAACCAAACAGGAATCAAAATTATGTGTACAATTAACTAATTGGCCAAATGGGTAGCCACTTGCACGGCCTTGGAGGTTGAGCAACTTTTGGTCACAAACAGCATCGTCGTAAAGAAGTCTGGCTTCCACAGCATGGAGAAGGTGATGAACGTGTCGCCACCGGCTATGCTCAGCATGATGTTCTTCCCCGACCATGTCTGGAACAGCTGGGGCGCGATCACCGCACCCGCCCCGGTCACGGCCGCCACCTACTGCGCGTTCTAGCCATGCTTCATGTCCGCCAGGACCACCTCCCTCATTGCCACTGGCGGAGCTAGAGGGTGGTCCGGGTGGTCCGCGGACCACCATACGCTCGGCCCATATAAGGCCCATAGATATAGGAAAATTCGGATCCTCAGCAGCCAAACATCGAATACGTGAGAGCGTCCGCGGCCTTTCGCGAATACGCATTGTGCGACCCTTCGTATTTCTCTGTGCGGCCGGCCTGTGCCCCTTCGTATCCCTTGCTGTGTTGTGCTTCATAGAATACGAATACGATTATACGAACGATAGCGGCGGCGGCGGGCCGGCGGCAGGCCGGCGCCGGACGACGAGCAGCAGCACACGTGAGTCCTCTGCAGGTACGTCTCAAAAGTTAAAATCTTCATCCAATTAGCCTGCTCGTTTAGTCATGTTTCCTTTTTTTCTCCCAATCTCTCCCTAACTCGAGCAGAACGCATCAGCTATTGCTAGTGGCCACCAGCCGGTGATCAGCGACAACGATCCACCATCAGGCATCAGACGTTCACAGGCCGCAAGTCACAACTCACAAGGTACACAAAACCTTATTTTATTCTGTGTCATTAGATTATATTATTGGAATGCACGGTCGCATTGGACTATTTAATTTTAATAGTAGGATAGGATTTTTTTTCTGTGTCAATTGATTATTGGAATGGTAAATTGAAACAATGTTTTATTCTCTTGCAGACTATTGAAATATGAAGAGGAGTGGTGATATTGCCTCTCTTTTTCAAAAATATGCATCAAAGAAAAATATGCTGCTGTTTAATTCTCAAGAATAAGTTGAGAAATAAGATGGGTGATAGCCTTCTGGATGATTGTCTAGTGACTTTTATTGAGCGGGATATTTTCTTACAATTGAGTGAAGAAGAGATCATCAACACTTTCATGGCTATTAGAAGGCGCAGGCCTGACAAGAAGTAGTGACATATTGTTCTTCAACTATTATGGGTATGTAATATTTCAATTCTATGTTAAGAAAGCTATACTCGTCTATTTTATGAATTCTGTATGTCCTTTTTTTTACGCCACTGCTCATTGCAGGCACCGCCGCCGGCGTGGCACGGCGTGGTGTAGCGCCGAAGTGGACACCTCACCACGACCGGTGCCACTACCTACCTGCAGATAGTGCCTTGGAGAGTCGTGATGTAGTCGTGATGCAGAAGATGAAGCTTCTCTAGCTGCTTTATCTTGTCCAGTTTATGGCCTCCCCCACGATGCTGGCCTTGTCAGCCTGTAACATCTCATCAGTTTGTACATGCATCGGTATACAAGTACAACACACATAATAATAAGGAACATAGTAGGTGATTGCATTGCATTGCATTGCATTGGAACTGGATGACGCATGAAGACCTAATATAAATTGCATATTTAAAAAGCAAACTAGGAGTTGTAGTGTTCTTATTTTATATTGGTCCTTTTCTGCTTGACTAATCAGATTATATGTAGAGAAGTTTTTCTAGCACATGTTATAATGCAAACTGCAAGGCCTGTTTAGAGCTTTTTTTTAAGGACATACCTCTTTACATCTATCGATCAATATGTGATGATCTGATATTCATTTGAGAAAATTATGATGTATGTTCATAATTTAAAAAAGTTCCAAACGGGGTTCGAGAATTAATCGATCATGGTAGACAGTACCCATAAAACCAGTGTTTGGGTTCATGAAATGAAAAAAGTGTTGATTTGCATTAAGATTACAACTGCCTGCATGATCAAAACTAATAATCTAGTGGTTAGGTTCATAGAAGCATATCCTCGCAAAGAAAAAAGGTTCATAGGGACATAAAATTTTTTGATTTCCATTCAGGTTTAAACTAAATTCGAGAGCTTTTCTTAGTCTTTTTTTTTGCTTATTGTTTCCTTCAAAATTTCTCATACCTCCCTATTTGGTAAGAAATGTCATTCAAACTAGTATATGGCACCCAATAAGAAAACTTGGTGCCATGAATGTGCTTGCGGAGAAATCTAACTACAACTAAACTACATTTGATAATAATACTCTATCAAACTCAGAAAAATCCTTGGGATTCCTTGTCAAATGTGGTTTCATTTACTATGTGCTTAATTCTTCAATTGGTTCTCAAACTAATTAATTGTAGAGACTCGAATGTGCAAATCCAGATTCTATGTATTTTGCACTAGTCTAGGATCACGATAGTACACACAGTGAAAACATAGGTGAAATATCGACCATGATTATGATTAACTATGAAAACTCAAATATTATTACTTATCATAGTAGCGATCTTATGGCAAAACTTACAAATAATAGCCTGAAGGGCTTTAACAAAAGCTAGCAATGGAACATGGAAATAAGCATAATAGCCATTCAACATGCCCACGGGCAATCGACTAGGAGCGAAGTCCTAATCCACGAAGTCATCGAAGAGACCTCCTTCAAATTCCTCTGTCTAATTTGGATCTTCTTCAACAACTAAGCAAATATTGATATAGCCATGAGTATATAAAGTACTCAGCAAGTTGTTTGTAAGAATATGCAATATAATTATGCAAGGTTTGCCAAGGGATAACTGAGTGGTTATTTTACAGAAAGCAACAATTTAGAGTAAATACAATAAATAGATTGAAAGCGAACTTTGAAAATGATTAATAAGTAAATAATTAAAGGAATTGAATAAACCACAAGTGAACCGACCATTCACCCAATGAACTACCCGTGAACTAACCATTCACATAATGAATCACTAGTGAACTAACCATTCACCTCCCAAACTTAACCCCAACTAGGTTTTTATGAAATCTCTACTCCTCGTGTGAAATCACTCAACATTGTCTATAACTGGAGACACGGCTATTCAAATAGGTTTACACTGTATAGAAATTGCACAACTTTACCCACAAGACATGATCATCTCATATTGCTACGTGATTAACACACTTCCTTTAGTGTGCGTGGAGAGTTCATGACAAGACCTTTACAATATTCAATCCCAACCCAATTCCGCATGTTAAGGTTTCACTGTCGAGTAGGCTAACCACCTAGTCGGAGAGCCCAGCTTGCACCCCGTGGAAATGTCTAACCGACACCCACTAACATCTCAATGACAGAACCAAAGTTGAAACATCATAATTAATTAGTCAGGTCCATCCCATACTGGACATTTGGTTGTACGATAAAGCTCAGATCAATGACTCAAAAACTTAAGTCCTTAGACATTATCTAGGCGAGACATCGAGACATCCATATTCCAAAAGTGCTAACCACACTTCTCTTTTGCTGCACGATCACTCGCCTAAGTGAAAACCATTTTGTATAACCAACACCAATGACACTACCCATGTCACGACACTCAAATTTTATAAATGTGGCTGACCACTACGATTCAATATCTTATTAGATCAAAATTAATTAATTAATCCATATGAGATGATGAACCCAACGTACTACAATCATGGCTATGCATACTAAACGTACAACCCTTGTGATAACTAGTATTGCATCACCAGACAAGTATCCAACCTATGGTGACAATAGAATCATGACATTCAAATTATCAAGGTGGAATTAATCAAGTTAGATAATAACTAACAAGTACAAAGGTTTATATTAAATTAGCAATGAAGCATAATTTAAAATAAAATAATAAATAAATAGATTTAAAAACTAGGTTTAACATGATCAAAGGACACGAGATGCCTAGGCCTTACTTAGTTACCAACTCTTGGCCTTCAGATTCTGCATCAGCTCCTTCGAATACGTTATCTAACGGGAGAGAAAGTGAATAAAATATAAATAAATCAAATAAAATTCAAATAAACTCCAACAACTTCAAAACTAGACCCAACAGATTGAGCTCAATTTTAGATAAATTTAGGAAAAAGGATCGGGTCAATCGGAGCTAGGACGGAGAAGAACATGCTCTCAGAAGATTTTCTAGAAAATAAATTCATGAAAATCAAGAAAAGCTACTGTGTTGTGGACCTGGTCTATGGAATAGTGCCATCTACGGTGAACCCAGTACATGGAGCAATGCACGTGCTGGCGAGGCTTGCTGACGTGGCAAATGACTAGGCATTAGGATTGACATCATCGCTGACGTGGCTACTGATTGGACGACACATGGCAAACACATTGGCAAAGGTGGTGAGGCAGCAGTGACATGGCATGACGACATTGCAGTCCATGTAGAAGGTGCTGTGGCACACATTATGGCACGGTTGAGCTAAGGTGGTAGACACATGGCACAACAGGTGGGACCAGGGCTAAGGTGGCTGCTGATGTGGCTCAGTGACACGACATGGTCTATGGAATAGTGTTTTTGGCAGGTGGGACCCCTATAACAGTGACTCGGCTCACATGGACCAAGTCTACAGAGAATATGAAAGGGCGTCAGTGCGTGATGATGTCAGGGATGATGCACATGCTGATATCGACATGGCACATAGAACGAGGTGTCTCTTCGGTGGACGAAACATCGTGCGGGTGAGTGAAGCGGCAGCGTGAAGCGGTGACTTGGCCGGCGGCTGGACAATGGAGGGAGGCTCGGGCTTGATGGCTAGCCAACGAGGCAAGGGTGGATGATGGACGGTGAACAGCACGGCGAAGTGGAAGAGGCGGAGCTGGACAGGTGGTTTACCGGCGTCGACGAAGAAGATAATGGCGAGGAAGATGAAGACATCAGCAATGCTCAGGAGAAGGTGACAGTGGTGCGAATGTCATTTAGGCTTAGCGGCTCAGAGGTAGGGGGAACAAGAGGTCTCGACACCTTTTATGGTGCGGATGATGAGGAGTCCCGCATGGGCATGGCACGGTGTCCTCGGTGGCGATGACACGGACGTTGAGGATTCCCGGGCGGGCACGGCGTGGATTCCTATTGGAGAAGATGCAAAGTACAGCCATGCCTCGATGCGTGACACATGGCACGAGAAGCGATCGAACGGCTTGTGCGGGTGATGCAGGTTGGCTAAGAGAAAGAATGGGCCAAGGAAAATAGGCCAGGCTCAAGGGAGTTTGTCCCAAAGGCTTTAAGGATTTTCAAAGGTTTTCCTAATTTCAAAAATCATACTAAATTCAATTGAGCTCTAGAAAATAGCAAATACATTCAATTGCTTTTGAATTTTTAAAAATTCCAATTAAGGTTCAATTAAATGTAGAAAAATCTAAATGGTTATTTTTATTATAAAAACGTCAAAATGCTCTAAAAATTAGGATGTTACATTAATCCTAACAGATAGCAGCCAAATAACCCAAGCTAAGATTAGAGCTGCTAAGATAAAAAAAATCCTAATAAACAAATGGTCAATTTAATAGAAATGAAAAATTCACAATTTGTGCTCATATTATAGTTGGATTTGGGTATTACATCTTTATCTTTTATTATTTTATCCAAATCCCTCACATCACACCATTGTTGAGAAATGCTATTAAAACCAGTGTCACACATAGTAAAAAAATGTTCTTACCATAAATGTAAATGATGAAAATCAAATCTAAACTACAAAAATGCATCCATGAAAAATACTCTGCAAAAACTCAAACTACTTGTCTAATGTGGTTCCATGTACTCATTTACTCAGTGCTTGGTTCATTGTATACAGATAATAGTAGCCGAAAACTCAAATATGATCAAATCTCAATAAAACGATGGCCAGACTCGTTATAAAGTAAAAAACACAAAAGATTCTGATTTACATTCATATTACACCTGCCAGGGTCAAATCTTAACAAACAAGTGGTCTGGCTTTCGTAAAATCGTAAAAATTATCGATTTGCATTCAGATTACGGATGGATTTGAGTGTTGTGCTTGGATATCTATTGTTCCCCCTATCTGGACCCTAAAATCTATCATATCTGCACCACTACTAATAAATGTTGTTTGAGGCTAGTTCCTAGATAATAAGAAAATTTCTTACCAATGTACTTATTACCCGATGAAAGTTAAATCTGAACTACATAATAAATCCATGAAAAATACTTCATCACTCAAACTATTATAAAAAAACTCATAAGAAATCAAAACTAAATGCACATAATGTGGTTCCATACTTCCATGTACTCATTTACATGGCGTTTGATTTCTCCCAGATTTTAATTCGCATTCAAATCATGGCCACTACAAACCCACCTTTCCTTGTATGTGTAATGGTTTGGTACATTCAGTTGTTCTCTGCCGTTCAATATAGCCCATCCAATTGTTGTCATGGTCTTGACACCTCTGGTGCTTGTGAGTGGTGTGCAGGGGTGGTGCTAGTGGAATGGGTAAATAAGTAATTTTGCCTGAGAACTCGTGCTACAACGAACACCTCGCGGTAACTTAACGACTAGCATGCTTGCACCGCAATACCTATAAATACCACGGCGCATGTAGCTATCCCTGCAGGCACACGACACACAGTGAAGTTACAAACTTCTCTGTACTTTAGCTCTAGCTATTAGCAATGGCATCGAATCATACCTTCTGTTGCTGTATCATTGCCTTGTTCTTCTCTGTCGCTTTTGTTTCAGCTCAGCGTTCCACTGATTTCTACAACCAGACATGCCCGGACGCTCTCGACATCATCGAATCTGCTGTGAGAGCTGCTGTTTCCAAAGAATCCCACATGGGGGGCGTCGCTCGTCCGCCTCCATTTCCACGACTGCTTTGTCAACGCAAGTGTTATAAAAAACGCCTTCATAAGTTCTCCCTTTCTTCCCAATTTAGCCTTTCAAATGTCAGTACATATTCCACACTGGTTATATCTGGCTTGCCTTATTAACACTAGCTAGGTTGCTTTTCTATATGTGCAGTCAAGAAGACTCGTGTCATACCGTGTTTGGGATAGTAACAAACTTAAGTACATTGGCAAGTGAACCTGAAGTCTGAATTGGTGATGATTGCTGAAGAGTTGTATGTTCTACAGTTTGTAGTTGTAGTTTGGATATGTGTAGCAGAGTATGTAGGTTCAGTATTGTTACTTTACAGCGGGTGCCCCACAAGTCAGTTAAAAAGAGTGGTGTGCACTCTGCAGTCTGCAAAAGTTTTCAAACCAAGTCTTTGTCCTTGTATAGCAGATCAATTGATAAACAGCATCTTTTCGTGGACTAACTATTGACCGCAAACTTTGCAGGGTTGTGACGGGTCAGTGCTGCTCGACAACACGCCGAGCTTGACAGGTGAGAAGAATGCGCAGCCAAACAAGCACTCGCTTCGCGGGTTCGAAGTGGTCGACGACATCAAGGCGCAGCTCGAGGATGCCTGCAAGCAGCGGTGTCCTGCGCCGACATGATCTATAGCACCCCAAAAGTAGCGTTCCAAAGTACATCCTTATCTCTATATATTTCTCTCTCTCACACACATTTCTATCTCCTATTTTTCTCCCGTCCCTTTTACATCTAATCTCTCTCTCCTCTACCCATATACCTCTCTCTCTCGGCTGGTTTGGCTGATGGCGTGTGGTTCTTTGCACGGCGCGACGGTTCGGGCACGGCACGACGCGCAGTGAGGCGCAGTGAGGCGCGCGGCGGCGCGCAAGCGGTGCGGCGACACACAGTGAGCGCGCGCGCAGCAGCGCGCGGCGGACGGCCGACGGATGCGCACGGCGGACGGTAGCGCGCAGTCGGCGGGTGGTAGGCCGTAAGGTGCGAGTTGAGCGCGGATGGCCGTGGCGACGCGCGGCCGGCGATGGGTGCGGCGGGTGGCCGGCGTGGCCGGGTGGCGGCGTGGCCGAGGCACCAAGGCTGGTGGCGGCGGTGACTGGCGGCGATGGCCGACTGTGGCCGGCGACGGTGGTGGTCGGTGCACAGTGCCGCCACAGTTCAGTTGGCCGGGGCGCGGCTGAATTTGAGTTCACGCAGGGGTTGGCCAACTCCTACCGCGGGACGCCGGTCACATGGCCGAATGGGCGTTTGGTTAGCGAATGACGATTTGAACGGCCGAACAGTGATTCACACGATGTAGACTTAGCAAACGCAAATTCTTTCAGCCGATTGCATTTCAGTCTGTCATTCCACAAGTTTATCTTAGTAAGTTTATCTTAGCTTTGATCTCATCTGTCTCTGTTCCACCTTGTAGGTTCGCATGCAGTTTTTCAGAGAACGTTCGGACAGTTGTGCACCTCCAATCCCTCGTGTAGTGAGTCCACTGAATATACTCAAGGCAAGTACCTCGTGGCCGTAACCCTTCCGTTTCACATACCAAGTGTTCCTAGATTACTTGTCACCTTTGCCATTGAGTATAATTATCATATCACTCATGCTTACCTGATTATTACCATATCACTAAACTTACCTGACTATTATCATATCATTGGAATCACCTGGCTATTATCGTATCATTAAAGTTACCTGGCTATTATCATATTACTAAACCTTACCTGGTTATTATCACATCACTAATGCTTGCCTAATTGTTATCATATTACTGATACTTGTCTAGTTATTATCATATTACTAATACTTGCCTGGTTATAGACTTTTAATATTATATTCATACCATGACGTTCTAGTTTATCTTATTTCACATGTTTTTAGGTTTATTAGAATACTCAGGTTATAATATTCTAGAATTCATACTTGTAATTAGTGTTAGAATTCATGCTTAAATCATTAATGAGGGGGTAGCATATGAACAAGTTCTAAATTTAGGTTTAAACCACTAGCAATCTTTTAACATTAGATCTGCTATGTCTAGTTTCCTGTTATTATGATTACTAGCAATCTTTTAATATTAGGGTTGCTATATTTATTTTTCCTGATATCATGATCCATCAGTCATATGATTTCGTATGTGAGTCATGACCAATGTATATAATACTTGTTAACCTGACAAATAATCACTCATCACGTAATAAAACTTGGATGGTTGCCAACCCTTGTGGTTGAAAACTTGGATGATTTAGGTCTTCTTTTGTCATCTAATTCTAGGTCCTACTATTCATTCTTTGAAAATATCTTGTGCACATTGCACACTAAGAAACAAGTGCTATGATTTTGTGGCGTTTTTAGTGTTTTACAGTTATAATATATAGGGTAATGTACATTATAAGGCATATATTAAGGCTACAGTTACAATGCCTATATGTTCTAAAGCTCATTAGAAGGAGAACCCCAATGATATTAATATGACAGCAATAGTAGTATTGGCTATCAATGAGTTTTTGCTAATCTTTTTCAGAAAGTTTTCAAGTTTCACCCTTGTAGATTTTGTAGCTATATGACATATCTAATAGTGGCCATCTTAGCTTTCTCTTACATATCACATCACTCAAAATCCTAATTGAGAGAGAAACAAATTGTGAGGGTGTATGAGGATGGAAGTTGTGGTGAAAATGATAAAAAATAGCTAAGGAATGATTTTAGAGATAAATTGTTGGAGCTGTTGTTTCTAAGTGATTAATTGGAGTTCTTAGAGACAACCTTAAGGGAGAGTCGTGTACTCTATTGAAAGCACGCAAGAAACAATCTATTCTCCCCCCAATATTCTCTCATCTCAACGTTAAGCATGATTGACCTTTGTCATTGATAGCTGTCGTCTATGATTCACTTTGTTGTTGTTACAAGATCTATTTGGAATGATATGTTAGTATTCCAAAGAGATCTTGTAGCAATAATATATGCCAAAGAGACCTTCAAAGGGCATGAAGTATATCACACACTCCAGTGTGTAATGTTCTCTGAAGTAGTTTATGGCTGTTGTCTCTTCCTCCTCATCATGTTGCGTATTAGGCTTGGTTATTACGTAAAAGAATCTTTCGGCTGTCATGCCCTTCATTTGTCTTTTGTTCCACATAAATGAAGAGCGTGGTAACCCAAATGTTCCTTTATGCCTAAGACAACAACTAAACCCAACATGAATTATGATGATGAGAAAGAGACTCCAGCCATGACCTACTTCATAGATTCTGAGACACTGGAGAGTGTGATTTGCTTTATAGAATCTAACTACTTTTCAGAAGAATTTATGGACAATTAGTTATCTTTATAATGTCTTAGCATGTATTACTGCTACAAGATCTATTTGTAATGGCATGTTAATATTGCAAAGAGATCGTGTAGCAATAATATGCGTCATCGAATGTTCTTATTTCTTAACAACTACATTAAGAACATTAAAGTATGTACAATCAACCATGTGCCAATGTTTATGCTTACATCTTACTGTAATTAGTTTTTCTTTATAAGAGAGATGACGTCTGCATAGTCATCGCTGTCATCATCGATGTTGCCGAATGGGTCTGTCGCTCTGAAGACTGGGGTAACTAAGTGTGATAGAGGAATATTGAAAAGGTCTGAGGATCAAATGACCATCACAGAGGTCTATCTAGGTAGGGTCCCTCTGTAACTGAAGAAAGCAATGACTGTTGCAGACGACCTGTAGGATACTTGAAAGGGAATGGGTCCTCATCACCATAGCAAACTAAAAGTCTTTGATAGATGTAGAACAAAAGCATATGTGGATGAAAATTTCAAGGTTATTCGAGATCCCAGTCGAAGTTCAGGGACTCGTGCGATAGTAGGCATTCCTCACGATGGGAAAAGTGTGGAAGACTTTCAAGAGCATGTTTGTCACGCAATATATGAACAAGGATTGGGTGACCTTCATGAGGTATCATTTCATGTCGCTAGAAACATGGGAGGCCTTTGTGTGGATGAAGATGACAATCAAATTTCAACAACAAAGTGCGGCACACAAGGCTCTCCAGGCACGAAACTTTATAGGGCCTAAAATAACATGACTGCCTCTTACAGCAAATATTGACTACCAAATCTTCCCAAGGCTTCTTCGAAGCAGTCAGGGAGAGGAATATACTATTCACAGCCCTAGGAAACAAGGAGCACCCAGCTTGCACGTAAGGCCTAGGGGTTTACATACCTTGGAGGCTTGGATTCCCAAACAACTCTGGGGCGTATAGGAGTAGGAAGAGATCTAAGGCCGAGCGTGAGGAATAGTTGAAATAGGAGCTTTATGCACAACTTCAACAAGAGCTGTCTGCCTCACTTCAAGGATAGATAGATTCATTGAGGGAAAACTGAAAAAAAAAATCAATAACTAGTCACAAGCCACCCCATTATTGCAATAGCCAGTCCCCCTCAACCTCAGAGTAGCTACACGTCACTGCTAGGGACATAGGTGCATGGTACGTAGCTAGGGACCGGTTTCACAAAGGTTCAGGTGAACATGATTAATGACATTTTTAGGGCTGTGATCTTCACATGACCATGCCTGTCAAACAAAACTCTCTATGACTTCACCTCAAGCTTCGCTTCAGAAGGCCACCGTATCGGCTCCCGTGAAGATGGCGTCAAAGATATATCGCAAGTGAGGCGCTACGGTCTAATCAAAGAAGATTAAGGTGCCTCCCAAGCCCTGGAAGTACTCCCTCAGGATGTCATTGGTCCCTAGTCACAACTACCTAGCCTTGGACTATTTTACGGGTCTTTGCATGCCTAGTATATGCAGAAGTCCAATGAGCAAAAACTGGCAAAGTGGATTCACTATCAGATACATGGAGGTGCATTTCCTCCATGACTCTTGCTACTTCATTGTGGGATTCCAAGACTTATTTAAACTATTCAACCTTGACGCCCTCGACGCCTCATTTCTATGATGTTGGATATTGTAAATATGTATAATCAAGTTCTAGATTTACGTAATACCAATAAATGTCATAACTCATTGTTTATGTACAAATACATGATTCAAGAAGCCCGACTACTCTGAGAACCTGTAGGTTTCCTCGACTCACACTTGATCTTTGAACAATGCATCAATGAAAATGCATCCTTTGTTGAAAATTACATAATGAATGTATTACTTGCTTAGAGCGACAAGGACAACATTCTGGTACCCTACAACTAGGGGTAAGTGCTTTACAAGTTGTTATACAAGTTTCATTTGTACTTTATACACATTATAAACTTTGATTTAATGACTATGGTGAGATACATAAGTAGGTTGCACTGGATTATGATTGTGGTTGTACCACAATAGAGCAAGATAATATACCTTAATTTCCTACTCAAGAATGATCATGACTTCACCCTTGCACAAAAAACACTCGACAGGTATGCTCCATACATAACTCTATTGTAGTCTTCCCTTCGTTTGCAATGACCGAGGCTAACTTTTTAGAATTATGTAGGTAGTTCAACGCTTATGTTGTTGATGGAGGGAGGAACAAGGAAACCAGTGCCACAATGCGGCACAGGACAAAATTTTCGGTACTGACCACAGCACAACAATCCTATATCACACTTCGTAATAATGCCTCTAGAACTGACTATACATATGTAAATAATTCTATTTTTATAGTACCAACAACTACAGGGTAACATATGTGCATTCTATGTTTGCCACCATATGCAAAAAATCATGGGTGCTAAGAAGAATGATCCAGAGGTTTGTCAATCTAGCAATAATTATTTCATGATTATCATATATATACACACACACACATACATGTACACGACTTTACTCCTAGCAATAGGGCATGACAAGTTGACTCAAGTGCATTCGATCTTGACGAACTCGCCGAAGTTTGAGTACTACTCTCCGACTTCTTAATGGCAGAGGGCATTCACTTGAACAGAGAGTTCAACCCCGACAAGAATTAATAGATGTTCAAATATTTGATTCAATTATACTTCATCAAACAATTCATTTAATTGTACTTCATTCAATTGTAATTCATTAGTCTGTTTGTGATATATCTATTTATTTGTAATCAATATCTGTGTATCTGTGTATTGTGTGATATATCTATGATATCTGTGAATTTGCTTGTTTTCAGAGGGCATGGCTAGCATTTCCTGAGGCTAGCCGAAAACAGAAAAATTTAGGTACAAAACAAACTATCATAGGTGGTTTTGTAGTATAAATCGTCTGTGAAGGCCCTACTATCACAGACGACTGCAAGCAAAACCCATCTGTGAAATGTAATACATCACAGACGGTTCTATGTATGAACTATCTGTGATATGTAATACATCACAAACGGTTCTATGTATGAACCGTCTATGATACATATACTATTATAGACGGTTGGTACATAGAACCGTCTATGATATATTACATATCATATAAGGGTTTTGTTTGCAGCCGTCTGTAATAGTCGACCTTTACAGATGGTATGTAAATCGTCTGTGATAACCACCTGTTATCACAGACACATAAATTTGGATGGTTCAAAAACCTTCTGTGATGAGGGTTTAGAATCGTCCATAATGACTTTCTCTGTAGTAGTGTCGGCATTAAGATGATCCAAATAACAATAATATGAATTGATGATAATTTTAACCAAAGGGAATTAACAAGTAGTAACAATATGAAACCATTAATTGCTAAAGAGAGTATTTATTCATCTAAATATTGCATGGATAAGTAATTTATTTCTAATGATGAGTAAATGATCACTAAGTGTAAGAATGAGCCATAAAGTGCAACATCAAATTGTGATACATCCCGCCCATGCATGTCGCTATCCATGAGCACCTGAAAAATAACAACAAAGTAAAGGTGAGTTCACGACTCAGCAAGTATACAATAAAATAGTAATCAAGGTATACATCATATTAACAATTTATATCTATTCATCATTATCTCAATTTCAAATACTCATTCTCATCAATTTTCATACTCATGTCTCTTTAACTCATTTCCCTTTTCATAAATGCAATGCACATTTCTTCACTTCTCTTGCTTATACCAGTATAGTTGAGTGTTCACCCATTGATAAACCACTCTTGTCATTTTTCATACAGGATCTCAACTCCACTCACGTGGAGTGCCTACTGAAGTAGGTTTTTTCCCACTCCTGTGGGGTGCACTTGTGGAGGAAAAAGTCGAATCAATCTAAGATGCGCCAAATCCGCTAAGAAGAGGGTGAAATGAAACTAGCTAGAGCGCTTTGTATGGGGTGTCACTGGGAGACGCGCGAAGACAGCCACGGGGGAGTTCACCAGAGAACGCACCATGGTGGCGGTGGCCGGGGAAGAGGCAACGGTGAGGTGGAAGTAGGCCATACCGGCGAGGAGAAAGCGGAGGTGTGAGGCTATACGGGGTTTTGTGGGGAGGCCGGAGTGGGGGAAGGTAGGCTGCGTTCGAATGGGCTTCCTGCTTTGGCTTTTCTTTGCTATAGTAGCTAGCTTTCAAATGATGTGTTTTTCAAGACGAGATCTACTATTTAATTGTAGTATATACTATACCGACTTCAATTATATCAGCCAAAATTGTATGCAACTATCTTTTTTCGTAATCTCTTTCATGAACAACTAGAATTCAAAAGCCATAAGATACGGTTCAAAGGAACCCACCTAGAACGTGGTCATTGGGTATTGGGTTGGATTGGAAGTTTGTAACGATGTTTTTGCTCCTCTCGTGGTATGTAACGCCCCCGTTTCCAGGGGCGCGTACGGACACGGCATTCCGCAACTAGTCACGCATGAACAGTTACGGAGTGTCGCGCAAGAGTATACCATTGCATGCTTACAACAAAAGTCCAGCATATATTTCATATATGGAATAACATCCAGTTTTGACAGCGGGGCGTGCAAGCCCAAAGTATAATTACATTACAAAAGATTTCCAGAATCCGCTTGAGCGCGGCGAAGACCTAAAGCCACGGGTCCTCGTCGAAGAAGAGACCCTCCGGGACTTCCTCAACGGGGAGACCTTCACCTTCGTCTTGATCCTCTAAACATTGAATTAAGCAAGTCATGAGCCAAACAACCGGCTCAGCAAGTCCCAAAGGGACCCTAACTTATTACATGCACGGAACTTCAAAGGAAGGGAATATATTTGGTTTATTAACTTTGAGTGGATGCAGTTTTATTTGTAAATATTTTAATAAAACGGACCCAAAACTACTCCTTAAGATCTCAGGGGTTTTTCAATCAAAAGTTTAATTAACCAACTAAACAAGTTAAAGCATGAACAAAACTACTTAAGCTTCGCTGCTGGAATCACCCAAGTGACACAGCTCCAATAACCGGGAGCACGGCGTATTCGAATACCATTTATTTGACTCTGCAGAGTTTGCTCAGCTTTACCCACACGATCCCTTAACTCCCGCTAAAGAGTTAAGAAAGCCAGGTCGTTTCACTGCTCAATTCTTTATATAGGCTCTACCCGGTAGAATTCACTCGGGTCTGGCTCACACACACACCCACAAGAAGAGAAAACCAACGTCCGCTTCGAGTGAACTCTACCGTTGTTAGGCATCCGCAGCACGGACTACCTGACCTCACTGCTTAACCTCCTCCACCGCCACACCTGTAGAGTTTCAATCGAGTTGAGCAGCTACTAGACCAGTGTTGACAAGTCAACTCCTGTGGTTGAGCGATCACTGTGACATTTGCTCAGCGTAAGGGTTTCAGTCCTTATATTTTCACATGGTCCGCAACCTCGCCAGGCCCGCGACCCAACCTAAGGTAAGCGGTGGACGTAGACCGTCTCGCGGTTTCCCACTCACCCTTACCCTACTCCAAACCTAGGGTAACAAGATGGGCAAAGACCGTCTCGCGGCTCTTCCCCAACCCTTACCCTACCTTGTGCACGCCGGCACTCTCCGCTCTAAGATACGGTGTCCCATACCACCCTACCTTAGAGTCGGGTTTTCCGAATTCTATTGGCCCACAGCCACGACCTTATTAGTGTAACACTTTTGCATGATAGTAATAACCTACAGTTATCTAGATTAACAGATAATTATTTCTAGGGTTACAAAGGCATGGCAACAAATTTAACATGGCATTTATCGGTGGTAGGTCTAACTATATCACATGTCATTCTAAACATTTTATTTTACTTTGAACTAACTTTTCAGAACTAGCTCAATGCAAATAACTTAGTAACATAATTAAACATCATGGGATACAACATGATCAAAGGATTTGGGACTTGCCGTTGATTTGAACGATCTCGGCTAGCTCGAACGAAGAAGCTCCTGGTTCCTGCGACTGCACTTGAACTTCCGGAATCTCCGACACTAGCGCAAACACGTAAAATAAGTAAGTCCAGCTTGAGACTAATCAAGCGAGGAAAAACAAACTATTAAAAAGGAGTAAAATGCATAAATCTCCAAATGGAGAATTTTAGGAATTTATCTGGGACGAAACTGTGGAATTAGAAGTCACAAATAGGTCCAGAATATTATTTGAAGCAAAGTGGTGAAATTTGGGAATTTTTGGGATTTTCTGGGATTTTCTAGGATTTATTTGGATTTTTCTGGATTTTGGAAATTGAGAAATTACGGAAAATCAATATGAACAGTGAAGGGCCGGCCTGGCACAATAGTGCAGCCCAGCCGGGAACGGCCCGCGTGGCCAGCGCGGCCCAACTCACGCGCGCGCGCTCGGCGGCGAGACAAGCCGCGAATTCGGCCCACGCACGCGCGCGCCCACGCGACCCGGATGGTCGACGCGTGGCTCGGGTGGATGGCCAGGATGGGGGCGGGCGAACGTGATGCGGAGCGGGGAGATCGGACGGCTGCGACGCAAGGGAGGCGGCCGAAGCGGTACGAAGTGATCCGACGGCTGTGGTTAGATGGCAACGACGGGATCGGGCGGCGGAGGAGGGGCCACGTCGTCGCCGTCTTCCTCCAGCCGCGCGCGCAGCAGGGGAACGGGGACGACGGCACCTCCGCTCTCCGGCGAGGTCCAATGGATTCCGGCGGCAAGGAAGGGTACCACCGGGTGGAGCTTGACACGGGGAACCCAATTTGGGGCTCAGGGAGGTTAGGGGACCAGTGGGGATGGCAGGAGGCAAAGAGGGGAGTTCGGCTTTGCGGTGGTGAGGGTGGTCGCCGGCGGTGAGATAGCTCAACCGGCTGTGGTCACACGCTCAGGGGGACCAGACACTCACGATGGCGGTGGAGGTGGAAGCTGGGGAGCTGCAGGGTGAGCTGGCCACGGGAGAGGTAGTTCGGCCGACGGTGATCAACGGTGCTGGAGCTCCACGGTGCTTCACCTGGCCAAACAAGTGTACCACCGTGCTCAGTGGGTAGTGGAGAAGCTCCAAGCGAAAGTAATTGGGAAATGGGGGAAAGGGGAAGTAAAGAAGCTCACTGGGGTCGCCGGCGCAGGGGAGGAGGAGGGCGGCGACTGGGGTGATGCGGCTTCAATCAATGGCTCTGGGAGAGGCTTGGGAGTGGTGGGGAGCGAGGGAGGGTGGTGGAGGAGCTCGGGGAGTGAAGGAGGAGTGAGGACGCCGGGGAGGGGTTTTTATACCCGGGCGGAGGGGATGAATCCGTGGGGGAGAAGTCTCGAGCGGTCAAGGGGGAAGGACCGGGCGGCGAGGGAAGAGGGAAGAAAGGAGAGGCTGGCCAGTGGGGCTGAGCGGGGAAGTGGCGACGCGCGGCGGCGCTGGCGTCAGGCGGGCGGCGTCAGCATGGCGAAGGGGGGGTGAACCCACTGGCGACGACCGGGCGCGGTCTCCACGAGCGGCGCGTGTGCGGAGAGGAAGGCGGGGAGGGAGGAAGGCGCGAGCGGAGGGGAGAGCGAGGGAGGCGCTGGGAAAGGAGGGAGGCGGGGAGAGGATGCGGCGCCAGCGGAGAAGGAAGGAAGGAAGCGCCGGGAGCGGGAGGAGGCGGAAAATGGCGGGGCGCCAGCGAGAAGGAGAGGCGCCTGGCCGAAAAAGGAAAGCGGCAGCGAGGGGACTTTCCCAAAGGGGAAAGTTTCCGAAAAAATATTCAAAAATCCAGCAAAAATCAAGGAAAATTTTGGTTTGAAATTTTGGGGCTTTTCATGGCATTCTTCAAACAAATCCACTCAAATACATCAAATCATCATAGCATGTCTTTTAGTTTAAAAACTATTTCGACCTACGATTCCGTGTCCACTAACTTAGATTTCTATCAGTATTCCATATTTGCCGTTCTGTATTTGAAATGTTTATGGCCAAAGTTTATTATGTTGGGCTCATGGGCTGCGTTTAATATGTCCCCTTTAGAGCAACTCCAAGAGATTAGCCAAAAGAAGTATCTAAATTTAAAGATTTAGCTATTCTCTAAAATGAATCTCACCCAAAAAAAACTAAACTACTCCAACAGGCTATCTAAACTAGGACTCTTTATATTCAAACCTGCCACGTCATTAGGACCTTTCGTCTTTTCGGATCCATCGCGAAGACCTCGTCATCAGGACTAGAGGGCGCGCGGTGGGTCGCGTACGCGCGGGAATGGGGCGCAGCGCGCGGGAAGGAAACGCTGACCGCGCCAAGAGGCTGGATGGCGAGCGAGGCAGGCTATCCAAAAATAGAGAGCGAAGGAGGAGGGATGGAGAGCTACTAAATTTGGAGAGTCATTTACAGAGTCTATTGGAGACGTTTTTTCTCCAATAATAGCCAAATTTACCTTTAGAAAATGGTTTAGCTCTCCTCTTGGAGTTGCTCTTACTATTGATCGTATTGTAAAACTTCCATTTTCATAGTATATTAATTGTGTGGTGGTATTGTGTTTAAATAAGGAACTTTCCTACAATAAGCTCTCATTCACGCAACCCGTATGGTTTTGCATATCGTTGAGTAGTTTGTGGTGTCTCTGAAAAGAAGAGAAGATATGTTGGAAGATCTACAATACAGGCTCTCAAAATAGACGTCACCATCACAGTAAGGAACATATAATAAATCAATCGTGTAGCTATATCCTTCTGTATCCGTTGAAGTCTTTATCTCAAGTTATCATCTACAGCATTTTTTAGATAGAAAATGCTCTCCAAACAATCATTTATGCAGTAGCCGTAAAGACAGAAAGTTAGGCCCCATTTAAAACTCCGTAATTCCTCGAGGATGAATCATGAGTCATTGCACATTCACTTCGATCTGCGCTGGTTTTTGTCCAAATCTAACGGCTGAAAATTGCCCATGCCCCCTCCCTATTTCTCCTCCAAAGCCAGAGGATCCGATTCCGTCAGGTCCGTCCACGCGAGTTCAGGAGACCAGCACTGCAGCATAACCTTGGCAAATTGGCAATCGTTTTTGACACGTTCTCGCGCGCCCACCGCCGTGCGTACGTCCGCGGTGGCCTGATCGGCTCGTCCGCGTCCGAAAGAGGGTCAACAGTTCACTGGTAACCGGCGCTTGCATTTTAGCAGCTTTGCACGAGGAAGGGGTCCCTACTGATGTTTTTTTTTTTCCTTTTTACATCAGCTGCCCTAATTTTCAGAGGTTTTTCAGCGTCAGCTGATTGTGCCGTTTGCAAAGCCCTGAATACACCTCTCAAAGCCCTGAATACACCTCTCGCAGTGGGAAGCGTGTGGGTGCCGCAGCTGAAGCTACGAATCAAACTGGTGCCTGCTTACCTGTGAACATCGACCAGTAAACTGCGGATTGCTACCTCTGAGGTCTCGATCAAAGGTGCAGAACTTTTCTTTCTTAACAAGGTTTGGGAGGAGGTGCTCCAACGCTTGCGCAAGAACGAGCTGGATGTGGGAAAATAATCTTGACTATGTATCTAGTTGTGTATGCACGTACGTGTCATGCATTAGTATTAGTTTGCATGTACGTCAGTACGTGCGTGTATACACATTTGGTTGGAGTCCTGGAAGGTTGGGTTGAGTTGTTAGTTTGCATGGGATGGTGATCCTGGCTACTGCGCAGCATGTAGATTGAGACGTGGGGTTAATTAAAAGGATACTTTGTAGTCACCCCGTAAGACGCGGTCGCGTTTTCCTTGGCCGCTGCGTCTGCGCGAGCGGAGAAGCCAGTTTGATTGTTGCATATTTTTTGTGTTGTGATTGGATGGTCACAGTAGTGCATAGGAGATTTGAAAGCAACATCCCTGTTTTCTATTTGCATGCAGGACTGAAAGGCAAAGAAATCAGAGTGCACAGTGCTAGCAAAATCGACGTCTGCTACGGCAGTTTGCCTTATTTCCTTTTTTTATTTCCATGTTTTTACTATGTTGCAGGTTAAACAATTAGAAGACAGTAAATTTGAAAAAAAGCTACTACTGCGGATTATAATCATTCATTCTCTCTGATTGACATCGACGATTCTATAAGTGTATGAAAGTAGGCTACAAAGATATCAGTGAGATTGAGATCGGTTTTCGAGTAAAACGAAATCTGGTCACCCTAACCTCGCGCACGCATGAACAGAAAAGAACCGGGCATTTCCATGTTAGTCCAAAGCATGCACTCACTGCTATGCAGAACGGCAACGAGCATCAGCTAGCTTAAGGAACACAAGAGAAAACATGATGAGAACGCATGTGGCAAATTTGTAATACCAGGAAATGACATTCTCAAAGAAAAGAAAAGAAAACGCATGACGTGCTCCATTTTGTAAGTGCCAGAGCAAATCGATCGAAGTCGTAACAAAAGAAACCATACGTCGCAGTCCACAAATAATCTTTCCAGCTGCCTGCCAATGGAATATTAAACACACTAGTAGTGTGTCCGTGCTAACGCTACGATAAAATACAAAACAAGATAAAATTTGTAAAAAATAAAACAACAATCAGATTCATTAAGATTCATGTCTCATATATTGTATAACCAAATATTTTTGTCACAAAATGAATGTCACATAAATACGTGACCGGTCGGAACCACCCAACACGCAATGCTCAAAAGCCTACGACCGATTCCCAGGTCTTGCGACCGCTTCGCGAGACCATACGACCGGTTAACAGAAGCTACGACCGTTTATCGCGTGATTTAAACACCTTCCCGACCACATACAACACTTTTCGTCGTGGTCGAAGCCACTTCCGACCATGTGCACCGAGTTTCGCGCTGGTCGAAGCCCTTCCCGACCACATACAACACTTTTCGTCGTGGTCGAAGCCACTTCCGACCAATGTGCACGAGTTTCACCATGGTCGAAGCCCCTTCTGACCACATACATGGGCTCACAGTGGTCGAAGTCCCGTCCGACCACGTCCTGAGCACATCACAACGTGGTCGAAACATGCATCCGATCAGTTATATGAAATATTATATGAAATATTCTCTGGAAATTGTACAAGCGCGTCAAACATATCATATACCTTCCAGCTGCCACCACAACTATCTTCTGCTTAGCAAAATCCGCGAAGGGTCGACCCTGTGCTCTAACAGCTCCATGTAGGCCAGCTAGAGCAACTCCTGTTGTCCCCTATTGAATAGGGAGAGCCCAAGAAACAAAGGCACAAAAATTAAAAGAAAAGATACCGTGCTAATAAATTACAGAATAACAAGTCTGCGAATCATAGTACCTGTACGTCATCATTGAACATGCAAAATCGGTTCCGATACCTCTAAAGAGTTTCAAAGGCCCATTTCATTTGGAAGTCTTCGAACTGTGATTTTACCACTTCAGTGATGGAGCATCGTTTAGCAAGTAAAGCATGATCATGAAGAACACATACCGCACAATCGCTTTAGGCCAACGTGCGTCAACGACTTCCATGAATTCATCTACAACGGACAAGTATTCCTCTCCTTCCAACCTAGGTTGCCTCAGTCCTAAATCTAAGGCAATACTCACTTAATAAGTTATGCTATAATGCAGGAATTTACTCCAAAACAGTAAAAGAGTTTCTATCTTTTTTGCTAAAGAAGCAGCAATAGAATTTCAAGTTAATCAAAGAATCCTCAACTGTACTTGCAAGCAAAGTTGATAAAAGACATCTTATATGAATGTTTCAGAAGTTAGTTTTAATGTATCTTACGCACATAGCTTGTCCTGAAGAAGCCTTTCATTGTTTGTTCCCACATCAAGCATTATCGGAAGAACCTACAAGCATTGATGCATTTGGATAGAGGGGTAGAGATTCAGATTTTCTTCTATTACAAATTGTAGGGTTGCTGCAATCCAGAAATAACTTTATTACTTGTTAGCCTATTTCATTCCATCATCAAAAGGTGTTATCAAGAAAGGATCTCACAAATATAAAATATGGGCGCGCGCCCACACAGACACACACACACATCCAGTAAGGTTTTTCTTTTTCGTATTTTGTAATCTGAAGTGAAGTTCGAATATCATAAGAGAAAATAAGGAAAGAGAAAAAGAAGGTATTATTTCAGTGAGACAAAGCGGACTACGAAAAAGGTCAATAGTTAGAAGTAGAATTTCATCAGAAAGAAAAATTCAGAGTGACTAATTATTTCATAGGGTGCTGCATCCCTTAAATTAGAGGCTCTCATGTACACAAGAAGTACAGTTCTAAGACACGATGGTCATGCGAGCTTATTTTGATACTATAAAGTGATCAACTGAAAATACATACCATGGCTACACCAAACACATGCACCATGCATAACCTTGCAAAGATCGCAAACCAATTTTGTCCGATTCTCTTGGACATCTCCAATATTAGTGACAGTTCCATTGATTCCATGTCCTCTACAATAACCTCCGGTGTCCAGAGGCTACAAAACAAGTGTACAAATTTTAGGTTGCCCCATCTGCAGTTTGATCAGCACCCTTTTTACTGAGTTTGAGCACCTTTCTCCTTCGGGCAAAGCACACAAGGCGCAACAGTCCTGCCCACATCACTCCGTGTCAACCTCCGTCCCGACCGGATGCTCTTACACTGTGCACACAACCAATAGCCATTTGGCACACCATGCACGCCATAACACTTCGGTGCACCAACACCTCGCAGCTATTGCGGTGGAGCATCCTATTGGATGTTGTATCACTCTCTCCCAAACAACATACATCACAGCTTGAACCAGCCTCACCTTCCAAGGGTGGCAGAAGACAAGCCGCTCTAGCCCAAAGATCCGCACCTAACGACTTCCTCTTCTTGTTTGGGCGTTCAAGTGAGCATAAACTGTCTCTTGCTCCTAGGAGCCAATTCAATGAATAGTCCGAGCCCTCTCTGTGCTCTGGTAAAACAATGTCATCGCTCCTACCTTGATCTAGTTCAATTTCCATTGGCTGCTTCTCTTGATGCAAAATCACCTCCTGCATACACTACAAGAAATCCTTCTTTTTATGACAAAATACCTTATGACCGTGCTTGTTTTCGTCATATAATGTATCATAATATGACGAAATATTTTGCGTCGTCATAATCTTATGAGCCAGAAACAAATTTATGACGACATAATTTATTGTGTCACCGAAAGCTACAAAATGTCGTCACAAATTGTCTGGCGACAGGATCCGGTTGACGCCTTGGGTTTTATGACGCTTTGAGCTGTCTTTATGTGATGGTTTGTCGGCGTCACTTTATGTTATTTCAAAAAATGACCGACCGCAACGTCAATATAACCCTGCAGGTGGACCCCGTCTCCTTCTGTTGACCAAATTCATTTTCCCCGTCTCCCCGACCCAACGAAGACGGCGGCGGCGGTTGGCGGCCTCTCGGCGGTGCGCGGCGGCGAGCGGTGGGCGGCTCTCGGGCAGCGTCGGTCGGGCGAGCACGGCCGCCGTCGTGCTACCTGCAGGCGAGCTAGCTCACCTCTCCCGGTGACGCCGCGCGCACGATGGGCGGCGGCTGCGCGAGATCTGCCGCCAAGCCCGCCGCGCGCGGATCACCGTGACCGCAATCGCATCAAAGTTGGTAGGTGGTGGCGCATGGTGGGCGATGGCGCCGTCAATCCCCCCCGTCCCCCTCCATTTGGTCGGCAGTGGCGCCTCATCCCCTCCGTGTTCCTTTTTATTGGCATGGCAATTCGTAATCAATCCAATGTGCATCAATCGGGGCTCATCGGCGGGCGGGCTCGCGGCGGCGGCGGCGTCTCGGCGGTGGCAGCTCCCATCGCCCTAGGTGTGCCATTTTTGCGATGCCCGCCCCTGTTCCTCCTCTGTTGCCATTTCGCTCACCTTCCTCTCCGGTTCTCATGTCGCAGACGTCGTCCTCAACTTCTCTGACTCGGCGGTCAAGCACAGCTAGGGTTGCCCCGCAACCTCGAGCCCTTGCTGTCGTTGCTGCAGAGCCTGCGCCCACTGATGTCGATCTGCAGGACCCGATCGATGATGTGACCGGGTTGCCATTGATCATGTGCCCGGATTGCAAGGACGTGAGGGTGTTTGCTGCCACTACCACGAAGTCTGAGTATAACGTTGGAAAGAGGTTTTTCAAGTGCCCCCGGAAGACCTATCGAAATGTCAGTGCAGTGGTTCAGTTTCTGTTGCACAAATTTCAGTCATGTTTGAATAGGTCTCCTTGAGAATATGGTAGTGTTTGTAGCATTCAGTGCCTGCACTATTGGTGTTAAATTGCATGTGGTTGTCATTTGGATGCAGGGGAAATGTTCCAGGTATTGGTTCGAGGAAGAATATGTGGTGTACCTTGAAGATCATGGTTTTCTACTTCCAGCAAGCTCGACCGTTGTAGCAGCTTCGATAATAGAAATTCCTGAGCTTGTGGGAAAAATTGATACCTTAGAGCAAAATCTGAACAAGGTGAAGGAAATGGTTGGCAAGAAGAGGGAAGGTATGGGAAGCTGCATTTGTCTTGTGTGTGGATGTGTGGATGTAGCAATGTTCCTGGTGTTGGCCATCTTGTTGGTTGTAGCTGTAGTGTTCAAGAAGTAGGCAATGCTTTTGTCTTTTATGATGAAGTAGTCTGGGACATGTTCAAGAAGTAGGCAATGCTTTTGGCTTTTATCATGAAGTAGTCTGGGACATGTTGTATTGAACCTGTTGTGCTGGTATGAAATATGGGCCTTTGTGCTACTGGACATATGTTGTGTCTATGGAAATGTAACATGTGCATTTCTAATGTATGTTGGAAATAAATATCACTTGTGCTTTGATGTGGAACCTGTGTGGGATATTTTGGCAGGATGTATGTTACTTCAGCATATACATATTATGACGGATTTTGTACTTTTCATGACACTGTCATGTGGTCATAAAAACCCCCAAAATATATTTAGGACAGATTCTGGGCATTCCATGACATTGTCATGTGGTCATAAAAACCTGCAGACAATAGCATAATTCAAATACAACAGAATCACTAATAGAAGTTCATGGTTCACAAATAGCTCTAGAAATGCAAAGGTTAGTCATCATCATTGTCTTCCTCTGATGTGTTGCCTTCATCTGGACTATGGTACTCAAGGAAGGTTTCATCTTCGTATTCAGCATCTATTTCATCACCTTGAGCTGTATGTTGATGTCGACGGATGCTCTCGACAAGGTCTCTACTAATGTGGCTGCTGGTTCATTCTCTATGTGCATGAAATCCATATCAGGATAAATGTCTCCCACTGTACCATCTATGGTGAAGTACTCTCCTCTTGGTAAGCCTCCGACGTCTCATCCGTACTTGTTCATGGATTGGTTGGTTTGTGTCGGACTCTTCAACATCAAATATATGTCGGTGGCCAAATTCTTGTACCACTCGCCAACATGGACCTAACTTTGTATCTTCCAAGAAAAATACTTGTGAAGCTTCCGTGGCTAGAATGAAAGGATCATTCTTATACCATCGTCCTTGGATGTTAATGCTCTTGAAGTAACCATCATCTTTCATTTCGTATGTCCTTCCCTCAAGATTGTACCATTCACACCGCAATAAGATAACAGTTCTATCTCCTTTCTTTGTTCTTTGCGTAAGTCAACTCAATAATGTCCGTGATTGTCCCATAGAAGTCAATAGTGTCATCATTGTGAGTACCTATAGTTTTGATGGTGGAGTTTTGTGTCTTCTGTCTACCTCACGAGCCACGGTGTGGTACCGCACCCGTTGACTATACAGTGTGTATGAACGCACACGCCTAATCGGCCGACATGCGAGTGAGTATAGGTCTTCATCAACATCTGTTGAGCCTTCGCATTTCAACTGTAATCTGCAGTTGGAAAGAAAGAGAGTTAGTAAGTTTGAAAATGTATTGAATCATAAATTATGCAGTCATGTTGTTGAAGTTGCACACACATGATTCTCGAACCATGTAGCGAAGTGTGTTGGCATCATTTTTTCAATATCGTTCACCCCTTGTTGTTCTAATTCTTCCTATACTTTCTGCAATAAAGGAAGAAGTTAATCAGTTTATTGTGACACTAATACTAAATATAGTTGTCTGAAATGACATGAGAACAAATACTCACTCTTTGTATTCATCAACCTCTTCGCAGATTGTTTAGAACAAACCAAACCATGGAGTCATAGTCTTTATCTTCATAATGAAGTTTGGAAGCACCCCAGAGTTAATACCATGACCAAAAATACAAGAACCATTGGGGAGATGTTCAGTTCACCATCTAAGTTTCTTTCAAGCCTAGTGAACCTAGTAATAATGTCACTGAAATATGTTGAGCACTGGGTCATACACTCATAGGCAGTGTATGCCTCTGCAACAGAGCCTTCAGGTCTTGCTTTATTGCGGATGAAACGCTTAAAGGTGCCTAATCTTCTCTCAATGGGATACATCCATCCATATTGAACCGGTCCCCTAAGGAGTGCCTCATCAGGCAAGTGTACTGCTAGGTGGACCATAACATCAAAGAATGCAGGAGGATAAATTATCTCCAGCTTGCAAAGGATAAGTACAATATCTTTCTTCATCTGGTGTAGTGCATCAACCTTTAGAGTTTTTGAGCAAAGTACATCAATACAAACATAACCAAAACCAAGCTTCCGAAGCAGAGCTTTCATTTCCTTATAGGACTTAGGAAGGCCGGGCACATTCTTCAGAGATGACGAAAACAACTCAAGGAAAGCATCGAACCCAGATGTTGTTATCCGATTGTACACTTTGATATGCAGCGGTTTAATAATGAAAGTTAGCCTAGTCTCCTCGGTGCAACCTGGATAAAGTTCACGCTTTGCCTCTTCCATGATTTCTTTATATAGGTTGCCACCAAAGCCATGGCTTGCTGCGGCATGCAAATCTTGAATCAACCCCTGTATTCCCCGTGCACTATCATCTATGACATCTTCATCTTGTCCTTCCTCATCAAGTGGTGCCTGGTCATTTCCATCCCATGACATATCTCCATCATCATCTTGTCCAACATCATCCTGTCCAACATCATTTTCTTCCTCTCCATGGTGAATCCACCTAGTATAGCACCTCGACATACCATTGAGTTCGATATCCTCGTGTACATCATCTTGGCTTTTCTCTTTCTGGTTAAGGCATTTTCGGCAGGGGCACTTGATCTTCTCATCTGCACCAAATGTACTTCGGACATGTTCCATGAATTGTGCAACACCAGACATAAAGGCCGGCGTAAATGGGGCACTGTTATGAACCCAGCTTCTATCCATCTCCACCTGCATAAATTTAGGTGCCAAAAAATTAACAATCGGCATGGAGAAGCAGTTGGCCGGCGAGGCAGGTGTTGCCAGGTGGGTTGGCCGGCGATGCAGCAGCTCCGAGCAACGAGGCCACCGGCGAGGCTGCAGCAGCTAGTCTGGCCGGCTAGCCTCCATCTGAATGGCCATCGAGGGAGCACCTGCTCGATCTAGCCACATGCAGGGGAGGAGCACGGCGAGGTTGCTGCTGGAGGTGGGGGGAGGCCGGCGAGGGAGCAGGTTGAGAGGGAGGAGGTGGCGAGGGAGCAGGTCGCCGGCGGCCTCGTTGCTCGAGCTGGAGGGGGTCGCCGTGACCCAAGGAGCAGCTAACGAGGTTCCTGGTGGAGGTCGGGGGGGAGGCGGGGTGGCGAGGGAGCAGGTGGAGAGGAGCAGGTCGCCGGTGTGGAGAGGAGCAAGTGGGGTGGCTAGCGAGCTGCTGGAGTCGTTGTTTGAGCTGGATGGGGGTGGCCGCGCGCCAAGGACCAGCTGGCCACAACGTTCATTTCTCTTATAAATCTATGGCAAAATATTGTAACTAGTTTATCTCCCACATACTTACTCCAAATTTGATCATTTTTTTTCATGATTTTCTTAAATCATGATCTATGAATATATTGCATTGATTTTGGTCATGTGTTCATGAGACAAATTTTGAAGAACTCAAAATTTAATTTTTAAAAATATGGCAAATTCACACCACAATTTCAAACTCAAAATGAATTCAGGCAAAAATGGGGCATTGTGCAGACCCATATCTGTATATTTACTCATGAGGCGCGTAAATTCTTTTGGGATGACCCATATCTGTATAGGCATTGTGCAGATGGGGTTATTCGACGTTGTCTTCCTCATGAGGAGGTTCAAAGTGTTATTTTTCACTGTCATTCTGCTCCCTGTGGTGGTCATGCAAGCACTGCAAAGACTCAAGCTAAGGTTCTCCAAGCTGGATTCTATTGGGCTACCATGTTTAAGGATATTCATGCTTTCATTTAGTCTTGTGACCCTTGTCAGCGTGCAGGGAACGTGTCAAGACGACATGAGATGCCTCAGCATGGTATCCTTGAAGTGGAAATCTTTGATGTTTGGGGAATAGATTACATAGGACCTTTACCCTCTTCTCAAGGGTACAAGCACATTCTCGTAGCAGTGGATAGTCAGTGGGTCAGACCCTTTCATAAACTATAAGAGAGATAAGTAAAATTTGAGAACAAAGTTTCCATCACTTTCTCGGATGACAAAATGACCTAAATAAGAAATGTAGATATCAATGAGTTGTGCAACTTTGGTATTCATGATTTTTCCATTTGAAATTACTTAGTACCCCAAATTTTGGTTTCAAGTTTATGACTTTGAAAATTCAAAATTTCAACTCTCCAAACCAACTCAATTGAAAAAATGACTAAAATATAGATGATAGATCTCGATGTGTTGAACAACTTTGTTTCTTACCTTTTTTCCATTTGAATTCATTTAGTCCCCCAAATTTGTATTTCAATTAGTAATAAGACTAATTCTCTCAATGACATAGGGCCCCACCGCGCCAGACCAAAATTGGGCACACATTTCTCCCGCTCTCCCGCGCAGGCTCTCTACCACCGACACATGGGCCCCACACAGCTCCCGCCCATGTAGAGGCAAAAAAATCCCCCTCCTGCCTTATCCTCTTGTCTGAGTCGCGCCCACCACTCCCGTTTTCTCCTTCCCCCAAAGCCCTAACCCTAGCGCCGCCCTGCCTCCGTCGCCCCTCCGCCACTCGCGCCCACACAGCTCTCGCCCATGTAGAGGCAAAAAAAATCCCCCTCCTGCCTTATCCTCTTGTCTGAGTCGCGCCCACCACTCCCGTTTCCTCCTTCCCCCAAGGCCCTAACCCTAGCGCCGCCCTGCCTCCGCCGCCCCGCCACCACTCGCGCCCACCACGCCGCCGCCACTCGTGCCCACCACGCCGCCGTCACTCATCTCAACCACGCCGCCCCGAACTCCCTCAGCGCCGCCCCGACGGAGGAGGCCGGAGCCGGAGCTCCGAACGCCGGCATCCCGGACTCCCTTAGCGCCGCCCCCGACGACTTCCACTTCGAACCCCGACGCAGGAGGCCGGAGCCGCCCCGACGGAGGAGGCCGGAGCCGCCCCGACGGAGGAGGCCGGCTGCCCACTGACACTTGGTGAGCAGCCAGCCCCGACCTCACCGCCGGATCATTGGTTTCATTAGAAATAGCAAAAGAGAGAATCTAGTTATTCAGTATTGGCTACGTACCTTCCATCTTGTACTGACTAATAAATAGCTATGCAATATAGTTATTCAGTATTCTTGTTCTCTGTCAATCTTGTTCACTATTAGCCTTGTTCCCTAGTAGTTCTTTCTTGTACAATTTTGATGTTATTTTGCCTTCTGTCTACCATTTAACAGAATACTGATTTGTTAGTTTTTTTCCAACTCCTTTACAGAAACTGAATCTAGTTTCTGCTCTTTCTGCGTTTGACCGTTTAAGTAATAGAAGAAATGACAAAAACCCAGTACGAGCAGGACAGGGATGACAATGTAAGGACAATTCAGGAACATTTTAGCTCCCTGGGTATTCCACTATTAGCTCAGGAAGTTAGAGAAGTTCTTTCAAAAAGGAAAAGGGCAAAGGAAAGACGGTGAGTGTCGACAAAACAGATTCGACAATGATTATGATCCATCCTCGACATTGATAACCACTCGATAGTGATGATGACTACGATGATGACCTCAATAATGAGGTCAATACGAGGTGAGATGCATTACTTGACCAATTAACCGGTTTCGGTCTCCTTGTGACAAACATGTACTTCAGTTTAGTCATTTAATCTACTTGACACTTCTTTCTTATTTAATAATATGCATGTTTCTCTTGTCGTAGAAGGGATGGTTCCAGAACTCGCCCTCTGCGAGAAGAAGCAAAGGCGGCAACAATGGCACTGCCAACCAGACCACCACGCGCACGCCTATAAGATTCACTAGGCAAAGTGCAGCCATGCCTTCGCCTGGAGGCCGTCCACCACCTAGGCAAAGATTGCCCTTGCCTCCTAAGAACAATTCCAAAGCCAAACCTAAACCTAATGCCATTTCTAGTGCCAGCCAACAGCAAGGCCACCTCAATACAAGCGGCAGCCAGACCACACAAACTACGAACACAGTGCCTACTACTCCAATAATCACCATGACCAGTCCAGCCATATCAGCGCCTGTTCCAATCACCATGTTGTTGCCTGGTGCAAACACTGCGCGTAGTACTCCTAGACCCACTCTTGGCCTGTCTCAGCAACCTACTCCCACAAGTAGTGTTAATAAAACTGTTGGTGTGGACACCTCGCCAGTGGACTGAGCTCTAGGCAAAGCAATGACATCAGTGACTCAGGTGGGCAATCTGAAGCTGCTATTTCAGAGGGTCATACAGATGAAGGAGAACCAGATGGCGACTCGGGCCTGTGTAAACAATACGTGTTCACAAGCATTATTTTCTCCATGCAGATATAGATTTGTTAATCCTATAATAACACATTTTGATTATTATTTGCCAATGCGGTGCCCCCAAAGAATGTCCGCAAGAAAACCATGGGTCATGGCTTAGAGAAGATTAACAATAGAGGAAAGAAGTTGGCTATCCATGTGGTGAAGGGAAGAAAAGACACGAGGTCCCACTACAGCAACAAAGCGGCATCGAAACTGGTGTCGCCGTTAGAGACAACCTACCTATCTACACCTCTTGGAAGCTTTATGAAAAGATGCGGGCCGGCGAAGTTGCAAAAGTGCTTGACAAAGTGGCGGTAAGACAGCTATTTCACTCCAAATAGTTTCTTGCATTACTCTAGTCCCATGTACAAATTGTGTTTTGTGTCTGATAAATCATATGTGTGGCTGCAGTCAAGGTTGGATGTGGATGTTAAGAACGAGGGACCAAGCAAAGCTGCATGCACTGATATCATTAAGAAGGGAGTAAGGCAGAAGAGGTATCACCTAAAAAGGAAGTACTTCGACGAGTCCCTGACAAGAGAACAGATGATGGCCAAAGAACCTCCACCAAAAATGAAGAAAGAGGAATGGATCAAACTTGTAGACTACTGGTGTGACCCGAAGAATCAGGTCCATGCCTGAATTGCCTTCTTTTGTTAATATGCAATGCAACCTGTGCATGTGAATGAAAACTCTATTGCATTTGTGGTGCAGGAAACGAGTTCTAAGAATAAAGTGAACCGTGGCCAAGTGCAGCTTCACCAAAGGACTGGATCTAGGTCCTACGTTGCCCATCGATACTGACTGGTATGGATACTATGTATTTTGTGTAATTAGATTGAAAGATGGGACATTAGTAGCGTATAGTCATTACCATGTTCCTTTGAACCGTCAAGTCAAGACGTGATCCAATTATTTCGAGATGACCTCGATTTTTAAGCTAATTCGAGTTTGGCCCTCGATTTCGAGATGAGCTCCCATGTTGCTATGTCATCGAGATTTCAATGTGCTATGTCATCGAGATGCTCATCAACGATAGTAGGTGTTGTTTAGGCAAAGTTGTTATTATTGATCCGGTGTCCAGTGTTTCATAGATGCATGTTCTGTGTTGTTTTCTTAAACTCAGAATTAATTGAGTATGCCGGTGATTGCATTTGTTGTTTGCATAAAAATCTGAGGCAAATACTTGTATGATCTGTAGTGCATACATATTTTGGCATCTTGCTGTTGGCAAATACAAAAATCCCATGTTTGTCTACCCTCTCTTTACCTTCATTGATGTCATTGTAAATAATTTTTTACATCTTGCTGCAGAGGCCTAAGTACAACAACATGGATCCCGATCCTGTTGATTTCTTTGGGAATGTATGACTAGTCCATAAAATGGTCGAACTCCTCTTGCAGATGACATATATGTAAGTTATATAAATATTGCAGATCGATTCATCTGTACTCAACTACATGCCCGATTGAACATTGTTGTATGGCCTTGTTATTAATTAGATTCATTCTATGTAGGAACAAATGGTGGCAGAGAAGGAAAGAGAGCCGAAGAAGGACAAGAACAAAAGTCTCCCACCAAGATTGTTCTTGATGATCAGAGCGGATAAGCCGTTCGTCCACCTTCCTACCAAACATTGGTGTCCCTAGAGCATCGAATCTTGCTCGGTCCACGACGATCGCAGAAGCACGCCGCAAGCTCGGTTTGAG
Organism: Dendrocalamus sinicus; assembly: GCA_036346575.1. Classification (NCBI taxonomy): domain Eukaryota; kingdom Viridiplantae; phylum Streptophyta; class Magnoliopsida; order Poales; family Poaceae; genus Dendrocalamus; species Dendrocalamus sinicus. Next base: position 18,659,598 of record CM070650.1, read on the forward strand.
GCAACACTTCAAGCGAGAAGAGAGGAAGCTGCTAGGAACCAGCAAGAGTTGCAAGCACAAATTCAAGCTCAGCAGCATCACTTGAAGAAAACAAAAATTTGTTGCACTGCACTCAAGAAGACATGAAGGGGATGCATAACAAGTTTGAAGAGACTAATATTGCTGCTGAGCTGTGTTGAAACTTCAGAGAGATTGAGGTAGGTCCAAATGCGCTCTATGTTGGCACAACACCAAACTTTCTCTGTTGGAACTTTGTACACTTTGTTGTTAGAACTATGTGGTATGTTTGAACTGTGTGGTGGAACACTTTGAACTTGTCTGTTGGAACTGGACCTCTTTATGATGTTTGAACTTTGAGCTGTGATGAGAATGTTGTGGATGATGGCTTCGATATATATTTGTATCTTTGGTATGTGCCGTCATGAAAGAACGTGTGACATTCGTCATTGAACATGGCTACCACGTTCGTCATGTATTCGCAAGCAAGGTTTGTGACGGTGTACAAGATGTCTCAAACAACCATATAAAACAAGACACAACTGAAATGTCACAAAGTCCTGTATGACGATAAAGGTCGTCACAATAAGTTATCTCAGTCAGGTCTCCCAAATCTCAATTTGTGACGGCTCATGTATTAGGTGACGCATTGACCCAGCAATATGTGACAGCAGAAGTCGTCATTAAATGTTGACAATATGTGACAAGGAAAGGAAACCGTCACAAAAGGTTGCCACCTTTTGTGACGGTTGTACATAGTATCGTCACGAGGTACATTATGTGACGGTCATTATATGACGACCGGCGTGACGCCGCTTTTTCGTCATAAGATACTTTTTATGACAACTTCTTTACTTTACATGACATTTTCGCTTTGTCATACAGGCCCAGATTTTTTGTAGTGATATCTTGTTCGCAATGCTCTTCATTAGTCCCGTTGTTACTGAGCAGCTCCATATTGCCCCCAACAAAATATGAGCTCTCTTGCATATCCTGTTTGCTATGCACTGTGTTATTCCCAAACTCCTCGATGTCCTTGCCCAAATGTGAGCTTTCATCCGCCACAGCTACATGAGATGCCACATGAGATGGATCGAAATTCTCCCCTAAATCCTCGCCACTGCCCACAAATGGTATGAGCAAGCATGGATCGAGCTAGTTAGAGCTCAACAGAGGCTTCGGCACTAATGCCTCAAAATCCTCCAACGTAATCTCCGAAATACGGCTCCAACCGCTCCCAAAAACCTTGGACCTAGCACTCACTCGATTGCTCCACGGCAAGAAGAAGCACTGCTTTGCTTCCAGTCTTGAGCCTTCTTATGCTTCTTCCTCACGTCGCTATGTAGGGTGCTACATTTTGCCTTTGGTTTCAGATTTTGTTAAGATCAACCCAAGTTGAGAAGGAATGAATGGAAAAACAAAAACTGTTAATGTGCCATTTGTTGACAGCTCAACACCTACCTAAAGCATGGACCTTAAATCCAAATATATGTCCAAAAGCGTATTCGAATCAAAAGCGACACCTAGTGAAGATTAGTTTCAGAAAAAAGCACTTTGCTTCTAAGTAGCTAGTGTATGCTAACAAGAAATAGACAAAACCACTATTGCAATCACTACAGATCTGTGCAAGACATCAGCATTAAATATATTCATAAATGAATCCCAACTTCTTCAGAAAATATACCTTGAATTTTCTTATTCTTGTGTGGCGGTAAAATCTAGCCCAGCAGGCAGCAGTAAAATTGAAGGCACACTACTACTATCTAAAGGAAACATAGAGTCACATTGTAGACCAAGGAGGTTTCACAAAAATAGCATAGGAAGTAGGAATAGTAACAGTAATAGATATGAGGCTTTACCTGATTTCCTCAATAAACATTAGTACCTCACTCATGCAAGAAATGCACCATGAAAAGTAAGAAATGCCGACCAGCTGCTTGCGCACCTACAATAGACACAACATTGTTAGTAGGTGTTTTTTGGGGCGTTGACAGAGCCATAATTTAGGAAATAAACTCACATGGATAATTAAGAAGCCACATGATCCAGCAAGCACGTTAGGAAATAATTTAGCAACAATAACATACCCTCATCACACAAAAAGTCAGAAAGTTATCATTGTTGATACAACACTACTCTTGAGTTTATTCCTAAATTATTTCCAAAATGACATACCCTCAGTCTAGCTAATTGTCAGTAAGTCTAGATTGTGACTTTGTTAGTAAGTTATCACTCTGCATCGCAATAGGCAAATTAAGGTGCATTAACGTATTAATATCAAGTAACAGCAGGCAGGCAAGGAGGATTAGGAGCAGTGGAGCATCAACCCCATTTGAGGTCGCTGTCTTGAGCATCAACCCGCGCCCTGGCCCTTGCTGGCGATCTGCTCCCTGTACTCCATGAGAAGTGACCCAAAATACACCTCAAATAACATCCTACTGATTACACACGAATCATCAACATACCAATTCATCTTCCTCGATTAGGGATCCTGAGCATTAGCATTACATCGTTTCGTGACACACCATAGACATTTTTTTAAAAAAGTAGATGCACATAATCAGATGTTGTAACCATCGGAATGCCCCAGCCAAGAACAGTTAGACGATGACCACACGCTGCGCGCCTGATTGACAGATCCAATCGCCAGTCCACAGAACCAGATTGTACCAAAGGGCCATCCGCTTGCGCCAGATCTAGCCCGATCAGATCCAGACCCAACCCCAGCTCGCGACGAGCAAATGGCAAGATCAAACAAACAACATGCACGGGATTGGGGAAGGCAAAAAGATCGAGGAGGACGCACCTAGCAGGTGTTACCGAACTTGTCGTACATGAAGCGGGTGATGATGCTGGTCTTGCCGACGGACTGGTCGCCCAGGAACACCAGCCTCTACTTGGCGAGGGCCGGCACGGGGGGCCATCTCCTCTCCTCCTCGTCTTGCCTTCTCCGGCATAAGACGGCGGCGAGATCGGATCAGATGTGCGGGGGCGGGTGGATCGAGAGGCGCCTGCGAGGGCTGAAGCCGTACCAGATCCGTGACGGCCGAGCGCACGTCGTTTCCCGGGCGAGAAGGCGGCGAGGACAAGCAGAGGAGGCGATCGGCCCCGGAGACGACACCTCAGCGGCGGCGGGGGGCACGGTGCTGGAGGGCGGGCCTACGCGGGGGAGAGGCCGCCGATCGCTGCCGTAGATCTAGGGCTTCCCCACCCGACCCCGACCATAACCGCCGCCGTGACTCCAAGCCCTCCGATGGACGGGGACGCGCGGGGCTTGCGGTGGTCGCGGCGGCGTGAAGACTCCTCACGGTGGTGGTGGCGGCGGCGGGGTGGGGAGACGGCGGGCGAGACGGAGGCGGAGGCGGCCATCAGGCGGAGGAGTTGATTGGTTCTGGGTTTTGGGGGCGGATGATGAGGATCGGTGAGGAGACCGGGGGTAGTGGGCGGGAGGGGAGTCGTCGGAACGCGGTTGGGAGGGAGCGAGAGGGTCGGCCGAGGGGTCTGGGTGGAGGAGAGGGGAGGTGGTGGGGGCGGAGAAGACGGCGGCGGAGCGGGGGAGGAGGAGCAAGGGCGGAGTGCAGCGGAGGAGTAGGAGGTGGGAGGCGGCGGCGCGGTGTGGGGGGTTGGGGGCGGGGTGAGCAGCGTACGAGCGGAGGATCAGAGAGAGCGGGTGGGCCACGAGGCGATGGCGCAGGAGGAGGCGGGAGCGGGGTGGGTTCTCTGTTCAATGATGTGCATGATCCGGATAATTTTGGCCTTAGGATCTTTAATGAGTAAGAGAAGAAGGTTTGAGAAGAGATCCAGGCCATTCATTTGTATGAAGTTGGATTACTTGGTACACAAATCTGAGTGGACTTAGATTAGGCATGACAGTGGGGGTGGTTGAGGGGGTGGATTTAGTAAAGAAAATTTTGGTGTATTATAGAGTAGGGTAGATAGAAGTTCAGAACAGCTACCAACTCCAGAGCCTGCAAATGGCGAGAATAAAAATGGGAGGGAGATCCTTCAGAAAGGTAGTAATTCACTTGAACACAGCTTGCATGATGCGATCGATGCACTATTATCGAACATTTTACGACGATGGCGGTCAATCCGGCCGTGGAAATATGTACCGCTGCACGTACTGCCGTTTACCTGGTCGCAGACAAATGCTACCAGCTATTTGGGACTGGGATATGTTCTCAGATCTCTATATTGGAGATTTGGACAACCCAGACGAAAGGGATATTGTCGAGAAAGTTCCGGAGTTATGAAACGTTCCACGAAGGCAGGAAAAAAAAAATCCTTTTTTTAATTTGTTCATTCACGATGCGACACAAGAGTAGAGTATATTTGTTACCTAGTTTTTTTTTATCCGAAGACACCTGGTGAACATCTTATTACCATTAAATCCAAAAATCCATAAATGTTCCGGACATTTTAATTTTTCTCACCTAAGACTCCAGACCTTGTGACGGCGAAAACAATACCGGTAACATAAAGTAGATTGTGAATGACAATATGATACGTAGGACTTACGTCTCGGTGGCGGTATTATTCGTCAATAGAAAATAATAAGAGATTTATTTGTATCTATAAAACCATATGGTAGCAGCTCTATGAGAGAGATGAGTATGTGACATTGTTTACGTCTTTCTTTTATTGTTTGATTTTGATCATTTGTATTTTGAGTTGCTGTTGTCTAAAGCTAGCAGTCATACCAGCAAAGGAGCCGCAGTATAGCTGGCCGATACGGTAGTACTGGCATATCGTTGCAGGTAGTTATTTTTCAGAGGATGTCTTTTTGGAGCATTTTGACTGAGGCTTAGTGTAGTAGAACCGGCATCGTAATTACGGTACAATCGAAGTGTAGCGGTATAACCAGCCTTGGCAAAGCGATATGATCGGTGTGGAATTAGCGGTTTGATCGGCATGTGTGCTATGATCAGACCGGCCCTTATGCCAAGTCGGTTTTGTGTTGTTTTTTATGGTGTTATTCACGATGGGAGTCTGTGCAAGTGTTAGTCATATGTTAGTCATGATGTGTCTATGCATATATTTTGCTAATTGAGAGTCAAATGCATGCTATTTATGCTCGGATCTATTGCTTTGTTATTTAATGTGCAGGTGCTTTGATGATTATTGCAGCCAGTGGTAAGACCAAGACGACAAAAGGGATCCTGAGGCCATGACGTGCCGCGTAAGTTTGAGTGGAGCAATATCTCAAGTCAGGAAGTGCGGAAGAAAGATAAAGATCATAAAAGGCAATACATATATGTGATGTATCAATTAAGCTTATGTATTTCAAATGGTGATGTTTCTGAGAGTAAACTTTCATCTTGCATTGCCTATCACAGATCATGGAGGGTGCATAAGTCCAAGAGCGCCGGTCGCCATCCGACACGGCCAATAATTCGCCACGTATCGTCAGAGATGACGTAGAACGGGGCGTTCCAACTAGCGAGGCTCCAATCCTGCATGGATCCACCGCACATACGCATGGGATCGGAATCATCGGATTGGGTGGCGCGCAGGGCGAAGACCACAACGAACGCACACTCCTGTAGCAAAGAGAACAGCAGCATATCAACCCGCGTACCGCCATCGTCCGCGTCCGAAACAGGGTCGAAAGTTCACTGGTTCCCGGCGTTTGTATTTTAGCAGCTTTGTCACGAAGAAGGCGTCCCTGCTGATGCTTTTTTTCCCTTTTTACATCAGCTGCCCTCCTTTTCAGAAGTTTTTCAGCGTCAGCTGAAGCTAAGAATCAAACTGGTGCCTGCTTACCTATGAACAGCGACCAGTAAACCGCGGCCTATAAATCATCAGGGCTTCTGTTGTTGCTTGTGGTGTGGTGTGCTACTGCTGGTGACTGGTGACTAGTAAGTGAGTAAGCTAGCTAGTCTGGTTCTGGCCATGGCCGGCGCGAAGAAGCTGCAGGAGAGGGTGCCCCTCCGAAGGACTGCGTGGATGCTGGCCGACTTCTTCTTGCTCTTCCTCCTCCTCGCCCACCTAGGAAGCCGTGCCACCTCGCTGTTGCACGGTGAGCGTGGTGGCGCGGTGTGGCTCACCGCGCTCGTCTGCGAGACGTGGTTCATGTTCGTGTGGATCCTCAACATGAACAGCAAGTGGAGCCCCGTCCTGTTCGAGACATACCCCGAAAATCTCTCAGAAAGGTGCTTGCCATGCACGTCCTGGAAGTTCGTGCGACTTTGTGTCTGAAAAAAAATATTTTTCTTTTTTTCTTGCTTTTGATTTGTTGATTACTACGTAGGATCGACGAGCTTCCGGCAGTGGACATGTTCGTGACCACGGCGGACCCGAGGCTGGAGCCGCCGGTGATCACAGTGAACACGGTGCTCTCGCTGCTCGCCGTGGACTACCCGACCGTCGACAAGCTGGCCTGCTACGTCTCCGACGACGGCTGCTCGCCGGTGACGTTCTACGCGCTGCGCGAGGCCGCCAGGTTCGCCAGGCTGTGGGTGCCCTTCTGCAAGAGGCACGGCGTTGGAGTGAGGGCCCCCTTCGTGTACTTCTCTTCTAGGCCGGAGTTCGGCCCAGCTGACCACAAGTTCTTGGATGACTGGACATTCATGAAGGTTAGCCGGTGTTGCGGTCATCATGTCAGTCGCACAATGTTTGATCTTACGTTCGTGACCATCTTATTGGTGTGATTTCAGAGCGAGTACGAGAAGTTAGTCAGCCGGATCGAGAACTCTGAGGAGGGGTCCCTTTTGCGGCACGGCGGCGGCGAGTTCGCCGAGTTCTTGGATGCCGAGCGCAGGAAGCATCCTACCATCATTAAGGTTTTGCCATATGACCACGTCGTTGTGCTAAACGTGCAGTAAATTCCAAATCCATTGTTTTGAATGGAATGGACTAGATTACTTAGGATTTAACCGTATCATAATATCAAGTATAGGGAAATACCATTCCATTAGAGGTAAAATGGTAACTACACAAAATTATTTTATAGGACGCAACAAACAAATTAGTAATAGTAATTTGTCGCAGTTCCCGTCACGAAGCCCAAACCCACAATCAAAATTTGACGACAACTCAATTGTTACTCATTCCGTGGAATGCTGCATTCTCTGCACAGATTATCAATCAAACTTGTGTGGCGATGGTGAATTCGTTCCATTGAGGCATTGCATGCGGCGAGATTCGTGATGCGACTCGATGATTCGTCCTATGATTCCATTGGCATTGTGAAACAGGCATTCCATTGCGGTACTGAATGCAGCAGCGGAGAATCAGTAATTACGTTAGTAAATTTGATTGATTCATTTGATTGAATGCGGCGACCGTGACGATCACTTGGTTCCTTCGATCGGCGGCGGCGTCAGAAATTGAATGGGCATGCATCGGACTAGACTAGGTTAATCCAAAAGAACCTTGGGAAAAAAAATTTAGGTCAATACAAAAGTCTATAATGCCCTCAAAAAAAATCAATGGCCTGATTTACCATTCCTTACTAGCAGTAGAATGTACTGTAAAATTTCTCTAAATCTAACTACCTTGTCGTGCAGCCCAAACTTTGTGCTAACTACTTGGTGTGGTTTTGCCGAGTTCAGGTTCTATGGGACAACAGCAAGAGCCGGACAGGAGAAGGATTCCCGAGTCTCATATACGTCTCAAGAGAGAAGAGCCCCAAACATCAACATCACTTCAAGGCCGGCGCCATGAATGTTCTGGTCAGTACCTCTTCTACACATTGTCACTGTGTCACACACAAAGTTCAGAGAAGTGCATATAGCTGATAAGTTGAGCCTTGCTGACTTCTTTGTGCAGACAAGGGTGTCGGCTGTGATGACCAATGCGCCGATTATGCTGAATGTGGATTGCGACATGTTTGCCAACAACCCGCAGGTCATCCTCCACGCGATGTGCCTACTACTGGGGTTCGATGATGAGATCAACAGTGGGTTCGTTCAGGCACCGCAACAATTCTACGATGGACTCAAGGATGATCCTTTTGGTAATCAGCTGGAGGTTCTATTTAAGGTACACATGTGGTGTGCACACATTGACACATATACATGAATCGGAGAACAAATGTTAATATTCCCCCCTTCTTATGGTGAAGGTTTCATACACTAATGATATTACAACTACTAATTTTGTGGAGTTTTTCAGAAGGTTGGAGGTGGAATTGCAGGACTTCAAGGAATTTTCTATGCCGGGACGGGCTGCTTTCACCGCAGGAAAGTCATTTATGGCGTGCCGGCAGACACTGCTGTCAAACATGAGAGGACAAGAGGTAAAATTGGGCATCAACAATTGTAATTGTGTGGAGTAAATTTGTATCCCTGATGCATTTGAGTTCGATTAGTACCCTTACATCAAGTGATTGTACTTAGTCAGGTTCACCATCTTACAAGGAGTTGCCAATAAAGTTTGGGAATTCAGAGGAATTGATCGAATCGGCCAGGAACATCATTTCAGGAGACATACTCGCTAACCCAATAGTAGATGTATCAAGTCGCATCGAAGTGGCAAAAGAAGTGGCCAACTGCCACTATGAGGTTGGCACATGTTGGGGTCAGGAGGTATATGCAATTGCCATTGCAATATTTTTGCAGGTTTTATTACAGTGTAGGTACACATTTTTTCAGTTTTCCTACAGTTCATTGCATGTATTTGCAGGTTGGCTGGGTCTATGGATCAATGACAGAAGACATTTTGACCGGGCAGCGGATCCACGCAGCGGGTTGGAAATCGACATTGATGACCACCAACCCACCAGCATTCTTGGGCAGTGCTCCGACTGGTGGACCAGCCAGCTTGACCCAGTACAAGAGATGGGCAACAGGCCTTCTGGAGATACTCATCAGCCGGAATAGCCCAATCCTTGCCACCATCTTCAAGCACCTCCAATTCCGGCAATGCCTTGCCTATCTGATCATCAATGTGTGGCCTGTGAGGGCGCCATTCGAGCTATGCTACGCACTGTTGGGACCTTACTGCCTCCTCACAAACCAATCATTCTTGCCAAAGGTAAACTTTGGTCATCACTCATCAGTCCATTGCTCACAGAAGAAACTTTCAGCATTTGTAAAATAGAAATCCTATTCGACCAATTTAATTCTTATGCACTCACAAACTAATCCAAAAGATTGTTTAATTTGTTAGAGAATGAGGTATGAATTACTCGGCTGATGTGTAAAAGACAAAATTTCTTTTTCAGGCATTGGAAGACAGTTTCAGAATCCCACTAGCCCTATTCTTGACCTACAACATATACCACTTCATGGAATACGTGGATTGCGGGCTCTCAGCCCGTGCTTGGTGGAACAACCATAGGATGCAACGCATCACCTCAGCCTCCGCTTGGCTCCTTGCATTCCTCACCGTGCTCTTGAAGACTTTAGGCCTCTCTGAGACTGTGTTCGAGGTCACCCGTAAGGACAAGAGCACATCTGATGGTGATGCCAACACCGATGAGGCTGATCAAGGGCGGTTCACCTTCGACTCATCACCGGTGTTCATCTCGGTTATGGCACTTGCAATCTTGAACATTGTTGCAATTGCTATTGGAGCATGGAGGGCCATTTTCGGGACGGTGACAGGCGTTCATGGTGGCCCGGGCATTGGAGAATTCGTGTGTTGTGGCTGGATGGTGATGTGCTTCTGGCCATTTGTGAGAGGGCTTGTGGGCAAGGGATGTTATGGGATCCCTTGGAGTATCAAGCTAAAGGCTAGTTTGCTTGTGGCTGCATTCTTGCACTTTTGCAGAAGAAATTAACCTTTGGGGCATCAAAATGTTCAGGGCTTGATTTTGGCTTTGCCTAGAATTAAGATTAGAGCATGTAAAGAAGCAACAATTACTGTATATTATTTGACCAACATATCTGCAGCTTCATGTTAGTGATATGCCCTAAAGGCAATCATGGAGATAGTTGTATCACTTTCATGTTTATGTTCTTTTGAATAAATATTATTATGTTCCTTAAATGGATTATTATCTATAAAGGTTAGCAAGTATACGACTTGTTGGTGAATCCCTTTATTTATTGTATGATATCATTCTAAAAGATCCCTGGTCAGATGTCATTGGTTGAGATACTAGTGGCTTATATAGCAGAACATATATTGATTGATGACCATGCTTCACCGGTCATAGATATAGGGATATCAAATCAATAATATGGACACATGTTAAAGAACATGGTGTTGGATTAACCTACATTGAGACACTATTGAGAATGTTATATTTTTTTATATGTTATCAGTTGGTCGCAAGCAATGATGATGTATAATTCTCGAAGACAACGGAAGTAGCTCAACCCGGAACAGTTTGCAGTTTATGCATGAGCATTCATGATGAACCATGTGGAGATGACCACATGTGCGTGATGAGTAATTGACATTAGTTTGGGTAAGTCGAGTTTGGTTTGGGTGGTTCGGACCTAGTCGTTGCGTGGCGCAATCGGACTCGGTCAGACTTGGTCAAACTTAGTCGTATGGGCTTAGGATGCATATTCTAATGTTTCGACAGGTTTGGACTTCTTCATACGTAAGTATGGTGTTTTGATGCTATTTACGCTTTCATGTGTCGAGCGGTGCTATTTGACGTGTTTCTTGTCTGTGTAGCTGCAGGACATCGAGTGGAGTCGTGGCGAGACACGAAGGACCGGACTAGGCGCAGGTGGCGCTGAGGTCAGAACGGTCGGGATGTGTCGAAGACGACGTGGACTCGAGGTGGAGTCGTGGCGAGGCACGATGGACCGGACTAGGCGCAGGTGGCGCTGAGGTCAGAACGGTCGAGGTGTGCCGAAGACGGCGAAGCTGCGTGGCTTGCGAGGCAGGGATGAGGAAGCTTCTGGAAGGTGCGCGAGGCGTTTGAAAAGCATAAGCGGCACAAAAGGAAGCGGGTTTGGATAAAGCGCCGAGTTGTTGAAGGCCTAATGGGTAAAGCATGGTGCAAACCCATTAGTGGAGGCTATAAATAGAGAGGGAGATGTGTGCTGAAATTTTGAGAGAGTGGGTGCAAAAGTTAGGGTTTTTATTTGTGTCTCTCCATGTGTGTATGTGTGTGTTCCTCCCAAGAAGCATGTGTAGCTCTTGGTGATCTTGAGGATTGAGAGGGAGAGGATGGATTGAGAGATTGTAATCACTCCTTTAGTCCTAATGTCCATGCGTATCGGGACTCGTCTGTATTCTTGTGGATTTGGAATGAAATCGTTGAAGTTTGTATCTCTCTATTTCTAGTTCCTCTATGTGAGTTGGTTTTTGTCTCTGTTTCCTGTTCTTTGCTCTGTATTTATTTCCTTCTTGCTGATGGATTGATCTTTCTGATCCGAACTTCACCTCATTCAAAGGTTCGCCAGCGGTGAGATTCATTCAGCGTTTTATGGGTGTTAATTGCGCAGATCTTTTATTCCTTTTGTGCTTGGCGGCATTAATTGGTAGCATGCATCTCTGAGAGAGGAGTAAAGCATTTCACCTTTTGTGTGGCCTTCTTTAATTGGCTTCAAGAAGCACTAATTAGCATTAAATGCTTATGCACTCCACGTAGTGCACCATGGCCAAATGAATCACAATTCTAGAATGGTCTCTCTCGATGGTTGTGCTTGCATTTGGTTCTTTTCTTGCCGAACAGCTCTGCAATCTTTGCTCTTTTCTTTTAGTTCCTCTGCTGCAGCTTTTAAGCTTTTGCTTTCGGTTTCTTGTCCGCCTCTGAGTTTTGTGTGTTCTCCTCTTTTGTTTTATGTTCGCAAAACAGCCAAGCTGCGATCTTGAGAGCCCTTGGGCAGCACGTATTTTTTGGTGAGTTGTATTTCATTGCTTCGTAGTTTTTTAGCTAGTGGAGAGGAAATTGACGTGAGTACTTGTACGGGGATAATTTTTAGAGAATCGACATTCACCCCCCTCTGTCGCCATTTCGGTCCTTCAATTGGTATCAGAGCCGGTTAGCTCTAATTCATAGATCTTAACCGGTCTCAAGAGCCATGGCGACGGACAAGTACTCGACCAAGCCGCCCGTGTTCGATGGCATCGATTACCCCTTCTGGAAGAGCCGACTGGAGACATACATCCAGGCCCAGGTGTATGCCATCTGGCGGAAGGTCAAGGTACGGCTTGTTGTTCCTGCCGATGAGAACATCAATGCCGGGAACATGGCTGATGTTGAGGCGAATGCAAAGGCAAGGAACATCATCATCCAGGGGTTGAGTCGTAGCGAGTTTGACCGTATATCTCACCTATCGTCCGCCACGACATCCGGGTGACCCTCGGCGCATACCATGAGGGCACCACCGGATCAAGACGGTTCGACAGACCAGTTCAAGCGCGAATACAACAAATTCGAGATGCTTTTGGTGAGTCCTCGGACGAGTGCTTTTCGCGATTTCACAAAATCTTGAGCAACCTCCGAGCGGTCGGTCTCACATACCCCGACTCGGACAACGCTCGTCAGATGCTTGCGGCACTTGATCTGCGTGTTTGGGAGATGAAAGTGACCACCATCAAGGACACGACAGTCCTCTCGACCTTGACTCTTGACGCGCTGTACTCGCGCCTCAAGACTCACGAGATTGACATTGTCTCTCGTAGGTCGAAGTCACGATCGATGGCTTTGGTCACGATCCCACGTTGGCTTCGGTTCCTCTCCTTACGGTTCTCTTTGCGGTTTCTCCTTGCTCGCTCTCGTGACATAAGCGATGATCAGTTAGAGCGACTTGCGGATGATCGGTGGCCCTCCTTGCTCGAAGATTCTCCCATGCTTACAAGGGAGGAGGGACAGAAGAGAGGAGGACACGTGATTTGCTTCGAGTGTGGTGGCCCCAACCACATTCGGCAAACGCCCCAAGCTGGAGAAAGGCAAGAACGACTACGGCGGTTGGGCAAGATCGACTACACCGACAAGAACCGCAACAAGAAGCCTCCAGCTTAGACGCGGAAAGAAGAAGTTCCGCAACCGGGAAGGCCAAGAAGCTCTTCCACGCGTCCTCACCGCCTTCGGCGACCTCGACCTCAGCGAGGTGGAGGGATGGAGCGACGACGACGGACGGGTGACCAAGAGCCCAAGGATGGCGGCGGCGACTTCTCGGCATGTGCTTCATGGCCCTCGGGCGAATCGAGCGACAGCGAGCTGTACTCCGACTTCGGACGAGGTATGCCCCACCTACGACCAGCTCAATCATGCTTTTCTTAAGCTAGGTGGTTTTCATGCTAGAGCTAGGGCTAGGTGTACCGAGTTAGAGAAGGAAGTAGATAGATTATCACGGAGCTTACTTCACTTATATCCGCTCCCTCCGTGATGATTGTGATACATGCTGTGCTCTGTTGGGCGACATGGAGAAACTAAGGGCCTCGCATGATAGTGTGTCTTCCGAGCTTGATATTGTTAAGGTGGAGAATGTTAGTCTGCTTGCTGAGTTAGAGTTGAGTAGGATGGCTGTTACCCTACTTACTACCGATGAGACTACTTCTCCCACCTCATGTGAGGATAAGGACATTCTTTGCTAGAGGACCTTATGCCATGCTCCTTGATCTGCCCGAGTCTTGTGAAAATTGCAATAACTTGAAGATGAACCTAAAACGGGCAGATCACAAGATTGCTGAATTGAGTGCTTCTTTACTTGAGCCTATTGATTCATGTTTGAATTGTCCAAAGTTAACTGCTGAACTTGAATCTGTCTCAAAACAGTTTCAAGAAATGATTGACAACAACAAGAAAATAGCTCAATATGCGACTAAGGATCTGTTAGCTCACCATGCATTAGTTGTGATAAACTAAAACTTGAACTCGTTGCTTTGAATGACAAATGTGTGAAGCTAACTAAGGACTTACTAGAGAAGCCACAATCTGGTTGTGATGTGATTGATGGTGTGGGAAGAAGCCCGGGGTAAGGATGAGGCGCTTAGAGACGCGAACCAACCCGCTAGTAGCAGGATGTCCCCTCGAGTCGGTGTGCGTGCACAAGCCATTCTTTCCTCTCTGTTGGTTCTTCTTCTGCCCTTACCTCCTGCTGTTCCCTCTTCTCCCTGCTCTTCTTGCACCTCTCTCTTTCGGGAGTGTCAGTATCTTATGAACACTCTCGAGAGATTTGTAGGAGGCAAGAAGAAGCTTAATCTTATTCTAGACCAATCCAAGATTTGTAAGTTCAATCAAGGTCTAGGATATGATTTCTATGAGGATATGAGGAAGCATCCTCCTGCTATTCTCAGACCCATAGTGGGAGGTGTGATCGAGGTCGAGCCCAGATCTGATGAGGTCAAATTCAAATCAGCGGGCTTTGTCCAAGGGATCTCTGACAGTAAGGTGATTCCACCTGTTGCTTTGGCCTCTCAGAAGGCGAAGCATATTCGTGCTACTTCCACCTCTCAGAAGGTGAAGTACCACTGCACCTTCTGTCAGAAGGATGGACACTCGATCGAGAGATGCTTCAGGCGCACCAGGATTGCGCGTAGAGACTGTGCAGAGGCACTTAGGCGTATTCAGGGTCAGCCCCAGATCCTGAGTGCACCTAAGACTAGCACGAGTTCCAGATTTGCTTTTGACAGGTTTGGGCAGCATCGAGGACTTGGTTTTTCTGAGTCTTCTGGTTTTCGTCCTCGTGCTGCTCCGGGTCGTGACTTCCGCCGTCCTGAGGGTACATCTCGTTTCCCCCGTCGAGACAGTTACCCACGGCGTGATCAGCGAGTTGCGGTGTTTGACTCACTTTCCCATAGCGATCGGACCTAGCAGCGGCAGTGCGGACACGGACCTTCCGCTTCTTTGAGTCACGAGAGCGTAGGGTAGATAGAGGTCGATCGTGCTTGGCGACTTCATCCGCTCGGCGTGTTGTTCGATATTGGGTGCCAAAATCTCTCTTGATTTATCCCGATCGAGACCTTACTCTGTTTGACTCGAGTTCACCGGTAGGGAAGGAGAAGGTTTGGCTTGTAGACTCGGTTGTTCTCGTCATATGACCGGAGACTCCGTTGGTTCTCCTCCTAGCCCGCGCTCCGGTGATGAGGCGATCACCTTCGGAGCGCCGTGCGTGCGCGTCATCGCCAAAGGTACTGTGCGCATTAATGATTCTTTCATTTTGAAAGATGTAGCCTTGGTTAGTAAGCTGCGGTACAATTTGCTTTCAGTTTCTCGACCACGATGACGGTTTGAGGTGAGCTTTAAGAAAAATGCTTGTAAAATTCTTGATTCTTGGGTGATCCGGTTTGCGGGATTTCGTTATGGGAGGATCTTTCGTGCTGATTTTTCTGAGTCTTCTGGCGACCTCTCAGGTGTTTAGTTGCTTCTGAGTCCCGCGACCTTTCCTTCTGGCATAGGAGACTTGGTCATATAGGCTTTGACCACTTGACCCGAGTTAGCGGCCACGATCTCATTCGTGGTCTGCCGAACTCAAGATGGTCAAAGATCTTGTTTGCGCTCCATGCCGGCACGGCAAGATGGTTGCCGCTTCTCACCCTCTGGTCACAGTTACTATGGCCGATGCACCGGGACAGCTGCTCCATATGGACACTGTTGGACCAGCTCGAGTGCAGTCAGCAGGAGGGAAGTGGTATGTTCTTGTCGTGGTCGATGACTTCTCGAGGTATTCTTGGGTGTTTTTCTTAGCCTCGAAGGATGAGACATTTTCACATTTCCGAGGTCTTTTCAGTAGGCTTTCTGTTGAGCTCCCTGGTGCCTTACGAGCGATCCGCGATGACAATGGCACGGAGTTCAAGAATTCCTACTTTGAGAGTTTCTGTGGTGAGACAGGTGTAGAGCACCAGTTCTCTTCTCCGCACGTCCCACAACAAAATGGCATTGTGGAGAGGAAGAACCGTACCTTGGTCGAGATGGCCAGGACGATGCTTGATGAGTACTCTACACCGCGGAAGTTTTGGGCTAAGGCTATAGCTACCGCGTGCCATGTCTCAAATAGAGTTTTTCTGAGGGCACACTTGCACCGCACTTCTTATGAGTTGAGATACGGGCGAAAGCCTAGCGTCTCTCATTTTCGTGTGTTTGGTTGCAAGTGCTTTATTCTGAAGTCCGGGAACCTAGATAAGTTCGAGTCACGTTCTTGTGATGGGATCTTTCTAGGTTACTCGCCTTCTTCGCGGGCTTATAGGGTCTGGAACTGCGAGTCTAGCAAAATGGTAGAGACCTGTGAGGTAACCTTTGACGAGGCGGTCCGGGACTAGGCCGATATCTCGAGTTCTTTAGAGCAGTCCGAGACCATCTTCGTAGATGACGAGGGCGATGGAGATGAGGTTGTCTACCCGATCCGGTCCTTATCCACCCCTTGAGGTGCCGTCTTCCACCGCACCTCTAGGTGATCAGCCCATGCCTACTGCTTCCTCCGGAGCTAGTGGCTCTGTTCCTATCTCGTCAGCTCACGAGGTAGAGGCCACTTCTTCATCTCATCCTGGACCTCCCCGACATATCCAGAAAAGGCATCCTTCTGAGCAGATGATTGGAGACCTGTTCGAGCGTGTTACTCGCTCAAAATCTGGCTTATCTCAATTCTGTCTCCACTCTGCTTTCATTGCCTCCTTTGAGCCCAAGGATATTTCTCATGCTCTTTCCGATAAGTCTTGGGTCAATGCTATGCATGAGGAGTTAGAAAATTTCGAGAGGAACAAGGTCTGGTCGCTTGTCGAGCCCCCGCGAGGTCACAATATTATTGGGACTAAGTGGGTGTTCAAGAACAAGCAGAGCGAGGATGGAGTGGTTATTCAAAACAAGGCTAGACTGGTAGCTCAGGGGTTTTCCCAGGTTGAGGGTCTAGACTTTGAGGAGACCTTTGCCCCTATAGCTCGACTTGAGGCCATTAGAATCCTGCTTGCCTTTGCAGCTTCTAAGGGTTTCAAGCTCTACCAGATGGACGTCAAGAGTGCCTTCCTTAATGGAGTCATTGAGGAAGAAGTTTACGTCAGACAGCCTCCAGGTTTCGAGAACCCCAAATACCCACACCATGTCTTCAAGCTTTCCAAAGCGTTGTATGGACTTAAGCAGGCCCCCAGAGCTTGGTATGAGAGGCTTAAGTCCTACTTGTTGAGTCATGGGTTTGACATGGGTAAAGTAGACAAGACCTTGTTCATCCGCCGTCATGGCAATGACCTTCTGCTCGTCCAGATCTATGTCGATGACATCATCTTTGGCGGCTCTTCCCATACTCTGGTTTCTCAGTTCTCGGATGTCATGAGCACCGAGTTTGAGATGAGCATGATGGGTGAGTTGACTTTCTTCCTTGGCTTCCAAATCAAGCAGTCTCGGGAGGGTACTTTTCTACATCAGGGCAAGTACACTCGTGACCTCCTGAGACGCTTCGATATGAGTGATGGGAAGCCGGTGTCAACTCCGATGGCTTCTACGGCCTATCTTGACCCAGATGAGGATGGCGAGCCAGTTGATCAGAAAGAATTCAGAAGTATGATCGGCTCCCTTCTTTACCTCACTGCCTCGAGACCAGACATACACTTCTGCGTGTGCGTGTGCTCGTTTCGAGCTTCTCTCGCGTATCTCACCGCCAAAGCGGTGAAGCGCATCTTCGGTACCTTCGAGCTACCATTGACTATGGTATCGGTACTCTTCCTCATCTGTCTTTCCTTGAGAGCCTTTTGGATGCGAGACTTTTCGTGGTGTAGGATAGATAGGAAGAGCACTTCCGCACTGCCGTTCATTGGCACTTCTCGTTTCTGGTCTTGAGGAAGATCCGGTGTTGCACAGTCCGCTGCAGAGGCCGAGTGCGTTGCTCTTGCCGATTCTTTGCAGCCAGTACTTTGGATGGTTTCGACCCTGCGGGACTTTGGGTTAGCCTTAGACAGTGTTCCACTCTTTTGTGATAACACGTCTGCTATCAACATTGCTAAGAACCCAGTGCAGCACTCTCGGACCAAACATATTGATATTCGCTTCCACTTACTTAGAGACCATGTAGAGAAAGGTGACATAGTGCTCCAGTTTGTGGAGAGTGACCACCAGTTGGCTGACATCTTCACCAAGCCGTTGGATAGCTCGAGGTTTTCAGCTCTACGGGGAGAACTTGGGGTTGTTTGTCCTTATGGACTGTAGTGAGGGGGAGCTTTGGGCTTTACTGCTTTACTATATTGCTTATGCTTCTGTCTCATTTCTGCTGCTTTGCACACGGGGTGCATTTGGGTTTAGTCCTTCTAGCATAGGTTAGAGTGCTTCTCTTGCCTAGTTGCTTAGACTTCCTACTCTTATCTTGTGATTCCAGGATGCTTCTTATTAGCTACTTCTTATCTCACTAGATTGAGCTCACTCACTTCTTGTAGGTTCTAGCGAGGGTCGGGCCACCCTCGGGTAGACAGGGTACGTGTTTGCTCTCTAGTGTGTGTTTTATGGTCAGCTATTAGTCCTGGAGTCATATGGGGTAGATGAGAGTCAGTCTGAGCCATAGTTGTCTCTATATCTTATCTATACTTTAAGGACTGCCCGTTTGGATTTTCTTTCCCAGCTTCTCGATTTACTGTTTTGGTTCAGGGGGGAGTTCATTTGGGAGCTTCTGGAGATTAATATTGACTTAACTCAACTTGAACTAAAAGTTGCATCTCATGTTGAGGGGGAGCTGGATTTTTCTTGCATGTTAGCATCTCGCATTGTAATATAACTACATTGAGCCTTGATTATTATCCTGTTATGACATGTTTACAATGCTGTACACCTTGCCATGATTTGTGCTTTATATGCTAGATTGATCATGACTTCATATGTGTAGACTAGCTTTTACCATGATAAGTTAATTAAAATTGCCCAACTTGAAGTAAAACTTGTCATGCTAGCATTTGAGTTTAGTCTTTCTGGAGCTATCCCGTTATGATTCATGCCATGTCAACTAGGCTTAGCTGAGTGTTGAATCTCTATTGAGCCTTAGTTTAAGCTATATTAGTTCTTGATGATGCATAAGTTAGTACAACATATTAAAATGCAAAAAGATCTCTTTTGTGCGAAAAAACTGATTTCACCAATTCTCTCCTATGAGACGGCTTGCCATTGCACTTGGCATGAACTTAGGGAGTTTTGGATGACCTAGACTATCTTCTTAAGCTTCTCGCTTGAGTGGTCGCATAAGGCTTGAGATCTAGCACATGATAAAACAAAAATCTGGTTGGCAACAACCATGCATTTCAAAAGAAAATATGTCATTTGTGCTCAATTTGCTTAAGCTACAACAAGAACCCAGTACGTTAACCAATGTTTCATTCTTGAGCATATAGCACTCTATTTGGTCTCAATTTGAGTTTCTTAGTTACGCTTAGCTTATTGACATGGCCTGCATCATCCTTGGATATCTCTAGCTGGACTTTGCTTCTTGATGACTTGACTTGCTCACATAATGTACTACTATTTCAGATTGTCATCTATGTGTTCTAGCTGGTTATATATATGTTGTCATGATCTAGATAGCGTTTTATTGAGTTATGGCTTGGTGTAGTACTTGTTGGTCATATTGGATAATTCTCATGGCTCTAAATGCTTAGAATAAACAAACTTCAGCCATATTTCATCCATTGACATGGTCATATTCTCTCTTTTGCATCCTTGTTGTGTTTATTGCCAAAAGGGGAGAATAGAAAAGAAAAAGCTAGTTGAGATCATTTTAGAGCTTTGGAGAACAATTTGCTCTTTCATTTGTTGCTCTAGTGATCTTTGTGTCGACATGGTCATTAGCTTCACTTCTTTCTTTGGACCATGTTGGATTCTTCAAACTCAAACTCTTCTTTGTGCTTTTTCGGGGTTTGTCAATATACTCATCAAGGGGGAGATTGATGAACCATGTGGAGATGACCACATGTGCGTGATGAGTAATTGACATTAGTTTGGGTAAGTCGAGTTTGGTTTGGGTGGTTCGGACCTAGTCGTTGCGTGGCGCAATCGGACTCGGTCAGACTTGGTCAAACTTAGTCGTATGGGCTTAGGATGCATATTCTAATGTTTCGACAGGTTTGGACTTCTTCATACGTAAGTATGGTGTTTTGATGCTATTTACGCTTTCATGTGTCGAGCGGTGCTATTTGACGTGTTTCTTGTCTGTGTAGCTGCAGGACATCGAGTGGAGTCGTGGCGAGACACGAAGGACCGGACTAGGCGCAGGTGGCGCTGAGGTCAGAACGGTCGGGATGTGTCGAAGACGACGTGGACTCGAGGTGGAGTCGTGGCGAGGCACGATGGACCGGACTAGGCGCAGGTGGCGCCGAGGTCGAACGGTCGAGGTGTGCCAAGACGGCGGCTGCGTGGCTTGCGAGGCAAGGGATGAGAAGCTTCGGAAGGTGCGCGAGGCGTTTGCAAAACGCAAAGCGGCACAAAAGGAAGCGGGTTTGGATAAAGCGCCGAGTTGTTGAAGGCCTAATGGGTAAAGCATGGTGCAAACCCATTAGTGGAGGCTATAAATAGAGAGGGAGATGTGTGCTGAAATTTTGAGAGAGTGGGTGCAAAAGTTAGGGTTTTTATTTGTGTCTCTCCATGTGTGTATGTGTGTGTTCCTCCCAAGAAGCATGTGTAGCTCTTGGTGATCTTGAGGATTGAGAGGGAGAGGATGGATTGAGAGATTGTAATCACTCCTTTAGTCCTAATGTCCATGCGTATCGGGACTCGTCTGTATTCTTGTGGATTTGGAATGAAATCGTTGAAGTTTGTATCTCTCTATTTCTAGTTCCTCTATGTGAGTTGGTTTTTGTCTCTGTTTCCTGTTCTTTGCTCTGTATTTATTTCCTTCTTGCTGATGGATTGATCTTTCTGATCCGAACTTCACCTCATTCAAAGGTTCGGCCAGCAGTGAGATTCATTCAGCGTTTTTATGGGTGTTCGGCTGCAGATCTTTTTATTCCTTTTGTGTTTGGCCGGCATTAATTGGTAGCATGCAGTCTACAGAGAGGGAGTAAAGCATTTCACCTTTTTGTGTGGCCTTCTTTAATTGGCTTCAAGAAGCACTAATTAGCATTAAATGCTTATGCACTCCACGTAGTGCACCATGGCCAAATGAATCACAATTCTAGAATGGTCTCTCTCTGATGGTTGTGCTTGCCGCTGGTTCTTTTTCTTGCCGAACAGCTCTGCAATCTTTGCTCTTTTTCTTTTAGTTCCTCTGCTGCAGCTTTTAAGCTTTTGCTTTCGGTTTCTTGTCTGCCTACAGGTTTTTGTGTGTTCTCCTCTTTTGTTTTATGTTCTGCAAAACAGCCAAGCTGCAGTCTTGAGAGCCCTTGGGCAGCACGTATTTTTTTTTCAGTGAGTTGTATTTCATTGCTTCGTAGTTTTTTAGCTAGTGGAGAGGAAATTGACGTGAGTACTTGTACGGGGATAATTTTTAGAGAATCGACATTCACCCCCCTCTGTCGCCATTTCGGTCCTTCAATTCATCTCAGCTGGAGAGCCAAAGCATCAGCTCTAACACTGCCAATTTGTACTAGTCTTCGGGCGTCAGTCTCTTAAAGGACCGACTGGAGGCCCCATTGACCTGCTTAATCTGACAACCAAAGTTTCATGACTTTACTGAACCAAACAGGAATCAAATTATGTGTACAATTAATTAATTGGCCAAATGGGCAACCACTTACACGGCCTTGGAGGTTGAACAACTTCGGGTTCTGGTCCGACAAGACCGTCGCTATCACAAAGTTGATGTTGTGCTTTTCCATCACAAACAGCACCATTGTAAAGAAGTCCAGCTTCCGCGGCATGTTGAGGGTGATGAACACGTCGCCACCGGCTATGCTCAGTTCATTCTGCCCCAACCACATTTGGAATGGCAAGGGCGCGATCACCTCGCCCGATGTGCCGGCGGCACTTCCCCTGCCCCACCAACGGCCGCCACCTGCTGCGTGTCCTAGTTGTGCTCCATGTCTGCCAGGACCACCTCCCTCATTGCAGGCGCCACTCCTGGTGTGGTGTGGGGTAGCACCGAAGTGGACGCCTTGCCACGGCCGGTGTTGCCACCTACATGTAGCTGCGCGTGCATGCACTCTAGCTTCATCTTCTCCAGCTTCTCGATGGTGCCTTGGAGAGTCGTGATCTCGAAGCTTCATCTTCTCCAGTTTATGGCCTCTCCCACTATGCTAACCTTGTCAGCCTGTAACATCTCATCAGTTTGTACATGCATCGGTATACAACACAAATAATAATAAGGAACATAGTAGTGTGATTGCATTGCATTGCATTGGAATTGGATGATGCATGAACACCTTGTGTAAATTGCATCTTTAGAAAGTGAATTAGGAGTTGTAGTGTTATTATTATATATTGATCTTTTTTTGCTTGACTAATCAGATTATATGTAGAGAAAATTTTCTAGCACATGCTATAATGCAAACTGCAAGGCCTGCATGATCACAACTAATAAACTAGTGGTTAGGTTCATATAAGCATATCCTCACAAAGAAAAAAGGTTCATAGGGACATAAAAATTAATTCTTGATTTGCATTCAAGTTTAAACTAAATTCGAGCATTTTTCTTAGTCTTTTTTAGCTTATTGTTTCCTTTAAATTTTCTCATACCTACCTATTTGGTCAGAAATGTCATTCAAACTAGTATAATGCACCCAATAAGAAAATTTGATGCCATGAATGTGATTGGTGAAATTAAATCTAACTACAAATTAAAATACATTTGATAAAAAATACTCTACCAAACTCTAAAAAAAGCCATGGAATTGCATGTCAAATGTGGCTCCATTTATTATGTGCTTAATTGCTTCTATTGGTTCTCAAACTAATTAATCCTAACTGATAGTAGCCAAAAAAACCCAAGCCAAGATCAGAAAAGCTAAGATAAAAATCTCAATAAAAAATGGTCAAATTCATAGAAATGTAAAAAAAAATCACAATTTGCACTCATATTACAGCTGGATTTGAGTATTACATCTTTATCTTTTATTATTTTATCCAAATCCCTCATATCGCACCTTTGTTGAGAAATGCTATTAAAACCAATATCACACATAGTAAAAAAATTTCTTACCATAAATGTAAATTATGAAAATCAAATCTAAACTAAAAAAATGCATCCATGAAAAATACTCTGCAAAAAAATCAAACTACATGTCTAATGTGGTTCCATGTACTCATTTACTCAGCGCTTGGTTGATTGTATATATATTTAATAGTAGCCGACAACTCAAATATGATCAAATCTCAATAAAACGATGGCCAGACCCATTAAAAAGTAAAAACACATAAGATTTTGATTTACATTTATTTTACACCTGCCAGGATGAAATTTTAACAAACAAGTGATCAGGTTTTCATAGAATCGTAAAAATTATAGATTTGCATTCAGATTACGGATGCATTTGAGTGTTATGCTTGTATATCTATTGTTCCCCCACTCGGACCCTGAAATCTATCATATCTACACCACTGCTAAGAAATGTTCTTTAAAGCTAGTATATCCTAGAAAATAAGAAGAATTTCTTACCATAAATGTACTTATTACCCGATGAAAGTTGAATCCGAACTACATAATAAATCCATGAAAGATACTTCATCACTCAAACTACTATAAAAAACTCATAAGAAATCAAAACTACATGCCTAATGTGGTTCCATACTTCTATGTACTCATTTACTTGGTGTTTTATTTCTCCCTGATTTGAATTTGCACTCAAATCATGGCCACTACAAACCCTCCTTTCCTTGTACGTACATGAGGGATGTTCTAGCCAACAACAATCAGCAATTAATATGTAAAATCTAGATGACTCGTGCAGTTGGAGATTTGCATCTATGGAATCCTCAACCAAACAAAAAATACAAGTATTTCGCACATGTCTACAATAATTTAGTTGCAAGAAAATAAGATTATTATGCTGGCCTTGTCTGGGAGTTGGGGAAGGAGGGCATGCAGGGTACTGAGCATGCTCTTCATCTTCTTCCTCCATTTTGGAGAGAGTTTGTGTTTCATATTTAGGATGCATCCATTGTGGATACTAGAGTTGGTTTGTAATCCCTTTTGGATACATAGAGTCTTTGTCAAATACGAATAGTTATTTGCTTTAAATAAAAAGAGCACCCTTATAATTAGTTTTAATGTGAAAAAATAATGGAATAAAATAATAGCGTTTGGTGCTCCTGAAAAAAACCAAATCGATCTACTGTGTTTCGCGGTTTGTTTCATTGGCTAGGTTCTTTTGGGCTTAAAGTTGGCTTATACTTGTACTATCTACAGTAACTAACTTTTAAACAATGTGTTTTTCAAGACATGATCAATAGGAAAATTGTAGTAAAAAGTGTATTGAGTTCAGCTGTACCGGCCAAAATCACATGTGACTATTTTCTTCTGTGTACTACCTCTCGTGAACAGTTAGAATTCAAATATTTAAGTCATAAGCCATCAGCCCAAAAGAACCCACCTGCGGCATGTTGTTTCATTGTCTCGCATCATGCAAAGGAAGGTCCAGAAGGCATCACGCCATAGTAGGCATCATGTCCAGCACAAGAGAGAATTTTTGTATAAATAATCTATTTTTTATTTGAAATTACAGAAATATACCCGCAGAAATTTTTTTTTTACAAAAATAGGCTCCAGTCGCCCAATAGGGGGGCGACTGGAGCCAATCGCCCAACGGGGGAGCGACAGAGTTCCAGTCACCCTACCCTCGGGCGACTGGAACCAGTCGCCCCCTTGGGTGACTACACTCAGCCCCTCTGAATTTTTTAAATTTTGTAGTTTTTAACTGGGAAAAAATATGCTAGAGTTGTAATAAAAGTTTATGTTCATTGTATGTTGTAGGTGTGTAAAAATTTTGGGAAATTTTTTTAGGAACAATTGACCGTAGAACGATCGATGCGTACGATGGTAAGTGATATTTTGATGAAACTGAGAATTCGTGTACGGAGAAAATCGGCATGTTAATATTGTTAGATGACTTGCTATGTGAATCATTGAATGCAAAAAGACGAGATAATAGGCTTGTTTGGATTTAAATAAACTTCATAATACAGTTGAGAGTAACATACCACGTACTTTTTTAATTACATGCATAACATATAACATCATGTGCGACTAACCCACCCAACTGCTCGTACGACCTACTGTGTGGACCGGGGCCATTTTCCCTTCCTTGCCTGCTTGGCGTTGAACTCCTCGGTGACCTCGTTTGCCTTCGTTGCCATTTCCCTCTTTCTCTCGCCCTCCCTCTTGTGAGCCTTCCGCTCCCTACACATGCACACTTCGAGATGAGATTTCGTCTCACATTGTATACGAAGGGTTTGCTCGTTCTTGCGGCGCTCCTCCTCTCGCATCTCCGATAACCTTGCAACATTCTACTCCTCGAAGTCGAGAGCCCATTGGTCCTCAGGATGGATCTCAAGATCGATTCATTTATGGTAGGCACATAGGGGTTCAGGGGATTGTAAATACAAGGGAGAGATTGTTAGTGCGTGCTGTGAAGGAGAAAAAGTAGGGAAAAATGGTGCACCTGGTCCTTACCGGCTGCCGATAGGTTGCGGTGTCTAGACGGCGGTCGAGGTAGTCACTGGAGTAGTTTGCGCAACCCCAGTAACGCATACCTAGGCTGATGCGGTGCTTAGACTTGAAGAACTTGCAAGTGTCCCTGCACCAACAAAGGGGGTGTCTCCCCCTTGGGTGGGAGTTGTGGCGAACGTTCGGTGGGAACGTTCGGGATGGGGTTGTTGCTGCGGGGCCCCTTATTGCGGGGAGCTGACCTTGTAGCACGCTGGGCTTATTCTGCCGGGCCACAATAGCCCTTATTTTCTCATCGTGGGCGGCACCTGGCCGTGTTAGGTCGCGGGTCTCCTCCCATTGTATCACCATCTTGTCCCATTACTTCATCTGCCTTTTGTCCATCCCGGTGCGGTGAAGAAAGCGCGGTGTAGTGTGGGGTTTGGTCGTGTAGTGTTCCCTGCAAAATGGAACGCACCCCAATTTATAGGGTTTGCTTTTCCTCTACTCATACGTGTAAAGCTGGTGTGCATGGTCCTGACACTGAGTAAAGCTGAGCCATGCTGTTATGTCACTGCAAAAAACTGCGTCATCATGCCATGTGACTGTGCAAAGCTGGCCTCTTTTGTCATGTCTCTGTGCAAAGCTACCCTTTTTTGTCATGTTACTGTGCAAAGCTGCCCACTTTTGTCATGTCACTACGCAAAGCTGCCCCCTTTTGTCATGTCACTGTGCAAAGCTGTCCCCTTTTGTCATGTCACTGCGCAAAACTTCCCCCTTTTGTCATGTCACTGCTCAAAGTTGCCCCCTTTTGTCATGTCACTGCGCAAAGCTGCTTCTTTTGTCATGTCACTGCTCAAAGCTGCCCCTTTTGTCATGTCACTGCTCAAAAGCTGCCCCTTTTGTTATGTCATTGCGCAAAGCTGCCCTCTTATGTTATATCTCTATGCAAAGCTAACCTCTTTTGTCATGTCACTGCGCAAAGCTGACCTCTTTTGTCATGTCACTGCACAAAGCTGGCCTTTTATGTCATGTCTCTGCGCAAAACTGACCTCTTTTGTCATATCTCTAGACAAAGCTGCCCTCTTTTATCATATCTCTGGATAAAGCTGCCCGATTTTGTCATGTGGTCATTGCACTAAGTTCTCTCGTTCTATATAAAAAACATGGTTGGGCTCCCATGAAAGTAGGAGTAGAGAACCCTGTAAATCGAACGAAGAAGGACCTTCTCCGTCGTGCAGATACATACCATGGTGGAAGATCTTCCCGTGGAAAGGAAGGAGGACTTGGGTCCTAACTACCGCTTGATACCCAGCAGGCGTGCTCAACCAGTGTGGCCAAAATGCAGACACAATGAGGACGTGATTGTGCAGGTCGTTGAAGGCAATTTCGATGGCGGGTGATATTTCTTCTAATGCCCACACTCCGGGGTACAAATAGCTAATAGTACATTTTTCGTTACTTCTTATAGAGCCTCTATGTTTACCGTCCTTTCCTACAGATGGCAAAATGCAACTTCGCCCGCTAGACGACCCTCCTCATGAACCGTATATTGTCAAGTACGTGGATACATTATGGGATCGAATCTTTGAGTTGGAGGAGCGACTCGACACTCTCAATGAGGAGAACAACGACATCCACCAACAGATGCAACGCGAGAGGGGCAACGAGGAGGTTGTCAACATAGGAAGCTCCTACAATCCGACATGTTGCTGTGCAAACCCTAGCTGCATGTGTGCGTGCCACTACAACGACGGCCAGCCCTGTCTGAGGTAGCCCCCTCAGCAATACTCCATGTGGGTGCCACGAGGCTTGTTTGACATATAGGCAATGAGGTGTATGGTTGTACCGTAGTATGTAGGAGTGTTGTTCGAAATAATGTGCAATGTTGTTAAGCATGTAATAGATTGGTTGTTATCTTCGTGTGGTTGCCATCATTGAAGTTCACTATTCGTTTGGAGCGCACATCGAGTAGGTAAGGAGAAGTACAAGTAAGCATGGCACAGTACTAAAAAGTTCACATCGTAAATAACAAACATAAGGGCATGTCCAATGGTGACTTATGAGCTAGTTCTAAACATATTATTTCATATTTTAATAGAAGAGAGAGAAAAGCTAGCTCTTGATCAAGAGCTAGTCTCATACACACATTCCAAGATTATATGAGGATGTCATGTGGGACTATTCATGTTATGAGCTATGTGCTAAAAGTTAATATCATTGGAGAAGTTATCTTAGAGCTAGTAACTAGCTCATACCATTGTACATGCCCTAAACAATACATGAACAAATGGTGTACAATCAACACTACCCTTAGTCGCCACCCTGGCCTGCCCCGTCTCCGCGCCCGCGTCCTCCTGTACGGCCCCACTTGGCCATCCTCCGCTGCAACGGGTGACAATGCCCTGACAACGTAAGACAATTAGGAGACCATCGCGGTCACCCCTGAGCTACTGGAGTCAGCTGCACCGCTGCTTGTGTGCCCTCTGGTGAACCGGTGAGGGCACTCCCGGAGAGAACCTCTGGTGGTGTGCCGCAAGGTGCAGACCCAGATGCCTGCCTAGCCCACTTGGAGAAGTACTGGTCCAAATCGTCCAGGCTCGCGGAGGGGCCAAACCCCTGCTCGGGCGAGAAAGACCTGCAAAAGTAATATCGTTAGTTTCTGATGTAAAGCATTGCATTGCAAAAGAAGTGGCCAAGTGCAACTATGAGGTTGGCACATGTTACGGGTCAGGAGGTATATGCAACTTCCATTGCAATATTTTTGCAGGTTTTTTTACAGTGTAGGTACACATTTTTCAGTTTTCCTACAGCTAATTACATGTATTTGCAGGTTAGCTAGGTCTATGGATCAATGATAGAAGACATTTTGACCGGGCAGCAGATCCACGCAACTAGCTGGAAATCCACGCTGATGACCACCAACCCACCATCATGCTTGGGCTATGCTCTGACTGGTGGACTAGCCAGCTTGATCCAATTCAAGAGATGGGCAACTGGCCTTCTAGAGATACTCATCAGCCGGAATAGCCGAAACCTTGCCACCCTCTTCAAGTGCCTCCAATTCCGGCAATGCCTTGCCTACCTGATCTTTGATGTGTGCCCTGTGAGAGCGCCATTCGAGCTATGCTACGCACTATTGGGACCTTACTGCCTCCTCACACCAATCCTTCTTGCCAAAGGTAAACTTTTGTCAACCTTCATTAGTCCATTACTCATAACTGAAACTTTTTGTATTTGTGAAAACAGAAATCCTATTTGACCAATTTAATTCTTATGCACTCACAAACTAATCCAAAAGATTGCTTAGTTTGTTAGAGAATGAGGTATGAACTACTCAGCTAATGTGTAAAAGACAAATTTTCTTTTGCAGGCATTGGAAGACAATTTTAGAATCCCACTAGCCCTATTCTTGACGTACCACATATACCACTTCATGGAGTACGTGGATTGCCGGCTCTCAACCCGTGCTTGGTGGAACAACCATAGGATGTAATGCGTCACCTCAACCTCCGCCTGGCTCCTTGCATTCCTCACTGTGCTTCTGAAGACTTTCACTACAAGAAAACCCCCCTATAGTAACGCTGTATTGTTATGTTTGATACACTTTATTTCATCTCTACAGGAATATAGACACGTTTTTGTAAAGCGTGTTAGGAGCGTCTTCGCATGGACCGTGTCAGGAGTTGTAGAGACGAATTCTTTAAGCATATCTATGAGATAAAAAGACGTTTTATAGAGACGCTTAATGCATTCCTACACATATTGATACACTTTTATAGACACATTTATACAACACATCTATCAGTATAGTTACGTCGTATAGTAGCGCTTCATCACGTATTAAGAATTGTAGAGACAGTCTCGTAGGTACATTTATATTACGTGTCGACTAATATAGTCACGCTTTGTAATGACTCTTTAATGCGTATTAAGAAGTATAGTCGCGCTTTGTAACGACGATTTAATGCGTATTAAGAAGTATAGTCACGCTTTATAATGACGCTTTAATGTGTATTAAGAAGTATAGACACGATTAATAGATACATTTATATTACGTGTTTAATTATATAGACACGCTGTATAGTAACACAGCCACGTGCTAAGAAATGTAGAAACGATATGATGATACATTTACATTGCGTGTGTATCAATATAGATTCGTTGTATAGTAACATCTTGTTGCGTCTCAAGATATGTAGAGACAGTTTCATATGTACATTTATATTTCGTGTCAGTAATGTTTTTTGTGTATATATTAATACATACACGCTTTCTAGTAACACCTTCTTATGTATTAAGAACTGTGATGTTTTCTTCAAAATGGACATCCAAATATAGATAATATCTGCATGATTAGATAATGACAATGCAAATCACCAATAGTATTCCATTTGTAAAATCATCTCTTTAGCATCCACAAAACAAGATAATAATTAGTTCACTCCCTGGACATCATATAGACCAGTAACTATATCAAACTGAATGGTTCGTCAAACATATGTGGGACAACCAGAAACTCCTAGTCCTAGTAGCAGAGAAATACAAAGGCTCCATCTTCATCACCACTGCTCCACACCAGCAGCAAGGCACTGAAGAAGACCCCGATCTGGATGCGGATCTAGCCCTGCAATTGAACAGATGCAGTTGATAATAGCATTGAGACAAAAAAATTGCATGATGGCCATAATTAAAGAATAAAACATACCATGTTGTTTCGGGACTGAATTGAACTCTTAGGTTTTCTCACCTAAAAAGGAATGGGTTTAGATGAAAATCATAATATTAAGAAATTAAAAAAATCGAAGAAGCACTCAAACAACAAAAATTAACTTACAATAACATAGCCAATAGCATCTCTTAATAGTTGAATATCGAACAATGGCCTAGGCAACGCCTCATCTCCAATATTTCCATTGGCTATGTTTTCAAGACTGTCAACATGAACCCCAACGAACTCGTTTCCAAGCATGCTTTCTCCAATAACTCGTGTGCCATCAGTAGTTACTAACTTTCCTTTGGCCACAACTTTACCTTTGTTTCTTAGTGAAATAAGAATGACTTCGATTTGCCTCTACCATTTTGAAAAAAAACATAAAGCTATGATAATTGAACTTGTGACTAAATTAAGTTAAAAAGTAACATAGCAAACAAAATCATACTGATTCTTGATGATTAACATCTGGAGCTTTGATTCTTCGAGATCTCTACAGTAGACATAATTTTAATTAGCAAAATGTATCATCACTCAAGAAAGTTTAATCTAACTTTCTGTTTGAAGTAATAATACACAATCACAACTGAGATATACCATGCTAGCCAATATGCTATCACGTGTCGTGCCTACATAATCCTTGTCTGCTTGCCCATGACACTCCTCAATATGTCCCACCTGCAACCATAGTTCACCTCATTTTTGTTATATGTATCACTTTTGTTCTGATTTTTGAAAGCAAGAAAGAGGATTCCAAGATCACATTACAAAACGATTAGTACTAATTCATGTACAATGAACATAAACAGCAATGAGCAAAAACTGAACAATATGCTTTATAACGAATTTTGCTCTCAACTTTCCCATCTTAGTTGGCCCCAGGATTTTATTTCCTTGTAACAAAGCCTTCACTACTCATGATCTATCCATTAGAGTAGTGTATATAGTTCTATATCTTTTTTTACTGAATGACTATGGTTTCTAAATAGCCTTGTGTTGTCCAAGACTAAAATTGTTGGAAGGGTAAAATGGGACCTCTTGCTTTCACAAATACATTGCCCAAATTTCAATTGTTAAATGTTATCACCTAGCTCTACTAACAAAGAAATATTTATTCATCTACTTGTCATGTATAGCATCTGTTCTTTTCACTTTCAACACGTAACCATAGAATTTGCTCTTAGTCTTGCTATAAAGGTCAGATATGCATATCTGTTCATATTAGGATTAATATAGAAAAAGTAAAATATGTGTTGACTCTAACGTGGTACAGATAGACACAAGAGACTAATATGAGGTAAAGGTACAGTTCACAAATATGATAGAGTAGTCCTTTCTAATACCTTTGCAATCATTTTCTCTCGAGATAAAGATGGCTGGTCAAAATCCTCTTTGGCTTTAGTATTTTTCTTGACATGTGTTTGCTGCAACTTGGGATTAGCCATAGTTTTAAGATATTGGCAAGAACTTACATCTATACTTGTACATGAGGAAAATAGAAATAAAATAGAAATTCTATTACCTACACATAATTTGGGGGAGAGTACATATTAGTGTTTGTGTCTTCAGGGCTAATATCAGAATGATTGTCACCATAATCGCTATTGATATCATTGTCACTACAATCATGGTCAATATCGTTATCACCTCTACAGAGCATCACCTACCATTGAAAGTGACATCACCATCATCAACATTTGTACTCATTTAAGACAACACACGATCTTCTCGCCCCATCAATAAAAAACAAGCGCTAAGTTTCATTTCTAATTAGTGAATAAACCGAAAAAGCGACCTTTCTCGCTCGGCGCCACACTATGCTCCGCTTCAACAAATGATAGTTTTCGGTGGAACATGGTGAACCACACGAGTTGGTTAGATGCATGGGGCAGAGGGCTCATAGTACATGATGGTGCAGCTATGCAGTGGAAGGGAAGGAGCCTAAATCAACCTCCTTCTTTCTTTTTTATTCAAAGACACAAAGCACAACACAAAGAAATTGGACTATCGAATGAGATTAAGCAACTACGGTTCCAACGCGTCCTTGACCCTATCTTGATTAATGAATTGATGATTTGATTGGTTGTGAATTCTACGATGGCCTGGATTTAGCGCTTTATATAGCTTGCATGTAAGTGTGTTAATTCATTCTAGGGGATAAAAAGCTAGAAACTAGAACTTCAATCATCTATCTCAATTAACTTGGGGCTTCTGAAAAAGCCATTAAATAGTAAAGACCTATTTAAAGATAAAGATGTTTTCAAAAGAGATGAAATCGACCTCAATTACCAGCATCAGGTGCGTATGTCTCCAAGTTCACTACAATGTTTTTCTGCATTGAACACGAGATAACTCGGATACAAAGCAACACATCATAGAATTAAAGATAATTTCGAATTAAAGTTAAATTCAGAACTAAACTATATTTCGAAATAAGGTTAAGTAATATTCAGAAAAGTGTTAAGTTTGGATTAAAATAAATTTGAGAATATAGTTAAACATAAATAAATTTTTATTCGGAATGATAATATGTAAAACCAAAATATCAATATTTACATGAATATAATAGATATGTTTTGTGAAATCAAGCTCGTGCACCTGCACGGGTTGATCACTAGTTTGTTAAAAGAGAAGCAATATATGTATAATTGATTCAGATAGGCAACTTTGAACATGTTTCACCAATCTGAAGCGTACAATCATACAAATAGATGATCACCAAATTAATTACCAGGGTACGAGGAAGGAGATTCGAATACAACTAAATTACAAGCCGTGAAATTAACAATATTACTGGAGAACTATAAGCCATCAACACTATAGCGAACCCTTGTCAATCCGCGGAGAAGGTACCAAAAATTCCATAACAATGTTCGTGCATTGCAACGCATGCTGAATACAGATATGTTTCGACGCCATCCTGTCTTCATTGGATCAATCAGCCCCAGGTGGTTCACGAACTGAGGCGGTACATGCCATCGGCCATGAACTGGCCATCCATGTACACCTATTTAGTTAAACACCAAATTTCGAACCGAAATACACCCATTTGAGCATTTTTGGGACCTCGCTGAGAAAACTGAATTTTGGAGATCACCGAAATTTCAGTTGAAAATGTTTTCCCTGGTCAGGACATCAAGTTAAGGTTAGCATCATTTGGTCAATTTTTTGGATAGTGGTACTCTGTGTGTGTGTGTCAGTGTGTGGGGATCAAGTGTATCATACTGAGGGATAAGGCCACTTGTAGTGCAGCTCCCACCAGTGGAGCAGCTTCTGCCTGGCCTCCTTTGGGAGCTTCCCTTTCTTCTTTTTCTTTGAAAACTCTTGCCGAAGGCTTCTCAAGTGGCCACTGTACTTCTTCAGAAGCTGGTACTTGAGCTCCTTATCCTCAGCGCGTGGGTCAATCTCAGGTGACTCATTTTCACGGCCACTTGGGTCCAGGTCATCCTCAGAAGAACCAACACCTTCACATTTACCATCTGCAGACCAAAACTTGTTAAGGTAAGATGACATGTTTTGTATTGTCTGAACATGTCCGGGTTTAGACCATGTCGGACAGCAATGGAGTGGATACAGAAAGCCCATAGCTGTGTGTACACAATTCTATCCGTTTAGGAATGCAATAGTAGAGTGCAACAGTGGAACCTTAAACCTGTAGTAGTGTGGCTACAGTCACAATTAGAAGGATTTTGCCATGCAGATAAGATAAAAAAATTAATATTTGTTTGATAAGATAAGAATAAGAGATATGGAAAATGGGAAGACCACTGATTTTTCTGGTGTGGTATTTGAAGTAAAATGCACTGCAATAACCATGAAGTCCGTATTTGAATTAGCAATATACCTCATATACAAGATTTTTCGTACTGATGTCCTCTGACATACCAACAAGACACAAGTTCCAGAGAAACAGTGAGGCCAATGCTTACAAACCAGTCAGATGAGTTCACATAAAAGAAATGGTGAACCACACAATACAGTAAGAAATGGTGAACCACACAATAAAAGAAATGGTGAATCAAGATGAAAACCACACAATTTAAGCTCTACTGTTACAACAGTAAGACAGTGACACTAAAAGAAATGGTGGAAATAAACTGATATTTATGAACGACTGTGACATGCACAGTGTTAAATTTTGACTATCAGCACAGAAAATAATCTAGAATAGATTAATCAGTAAATGCATTGTTGTGTAGCCATTTGCTTAATCTATGAGTTGCCCTGATTTTTTTCCTTTTTTTTCTTTTGCGAGGGGGAGGTGGTTTTATAATTGATGCCAATGACACAATACAAACACCATCCTGATCTAGAACCTTGCTAAACAATGCAATGATCCCTGTGTAGTGAGCAGCTCTCCCGGGTCACCTGGCTAGAGTGAGGATGTCTCACTTAGCCAACGTGAGTTCAAGTCCTCACCCCCTAGAAGGAAAGCCGGAGGGACGTCTCTCCCCCTGGTCACCTTCTTGATCCCTGTGTAGTGAAGAAAATAGGGACGAGCAGATCTGATAGGCCCCTTATCATCGATTAATTCACCCAGGTAAGTAGCTCGGTTCCCCTCAAGAATCAAATGCAAGAAACTTAGCTAGATAGACCATCCTGTTTGACACAACTCCAATGACAAGGAGAAAAGGACTGGGACATGACTACAATAGAAAGACCAAGATTATAGTCTGACTACAGGAGAAAAATTCATCAATTAAATCACAGCAGGAGCACTTGCATGGGAACTTACTAGTATATTAAAAAGAAAGCTAATAGTACTTGAAAGCCCAAGGCAAGTCTAGTCTGCTTCATCTGCTGGCAGTTCATCGCCCATGTCAAAAGTATCTCGTGGGCTAACTCCCACCACAACGTTCCATCCTTCAGCTTTTGGATCTTCAACGTAAAATACTTGCTCCACTTGTGAAGAAAAGACAAAAGGATCATGCTCTAGTTTTTCTCCGGTGTGTATTTTTCGAGAAAAATTCACAACGGTGAATCCAAACTGATCTTTTCGTAAACCAGCATGATGATGGACATCATACCAATCACATTTGAAAAGCACTACCTTGTAGTCTATATATGTCAATTCTATTATATCTGATAATCTACCATAATAATTAACCCCATCATCTGCAATGTTCACTACACCACTGTTTTGTGTCGACCGTACAGCCTCACGACTCATAGTGTGGAACCTAAAACCCTTAATAATATAGCCGCTATATCTCACACCACATCTGCTTGGTTTTGCAGCCAAAGCTTTGATCTTTTCTGTAATTCCTAGTCCATCGCCTAGGATAACCTGCATAGAAGGAAGTTATTGTATCCATTCGTCATATTAAACTCATGGCTTGATAAGCAATTTCAACGGTACTGCACCTTTTGTTCCAACCAGTCAGGAAAGTGTTCATTGATCAACTTCTCGATGGAAGCAGGTGTTAAAGTAGTTGAAGGACACAATTTTCTTTTCTCCTCATCCACAAACTCTCTAAAACAATAGGATTAGTTATACAATGTCAGGGCACCAAATTACTAAAAAGAAAAAAAAATAGGAGGGAGAGCTATATTACGCACTTGCGGAATTCTTCAAGTTCATCACGTTGTCGCAACACGTATCGATGTGCTCGAACAAGAAGTCGGCTATCAAATTGACTTACAGAGTAGCCTTTCCAATTGGTTCACCAAAGACTATCAAACAAGTACATGTCTTTCATATTGTCTGAAGGTTCAGGGTTTCTAGCTGGTTTTGTAAAACGTGTAGTTCCTTCAAGAAATCTTGAACAAAAGGTCATGCACTCCTCCATGCAATATCCTTCAACAATCGAACCTTCTGGGTGAGCTCTATTCTTCACGAGTGCCTTTAGCCGAACAAAAAATCTAAATGCAATTATGAAGACATATTAGTTGAAAGAAATATTGGTAATGAACGAGCAATAGGTAATTGCATACCTCTCCATGGGGTACATCCAGCGGTAATGAACGGGGCCACCGAGATTAACTTCTTCTACCAAGTGCACCATCAAATGCACTGTCACAGTAAAAAATGATGGCAGGAAAATTCTCTCCATATTACAAAGTGTCATCACGATACTCTCTTGAAGTTTGCCCAGCTCATCAACATCTATCACCTTGGAGCATAACTTCTTAAAGAAATTAGCTATTCCAATAACTATTTCCATGACATCTTTGCTGGGGTAACAGGATCGAAGTGCCACCGGAAGAATTTCATGTAGTAAAACATGATTGTCATGACTTTTTAGTCCACTCAATGTACAATCTTTCATGTTGACACACCTAGAAAGGTTTGATGCATAGCTATCAGGTGTCCTGATGCTTTGAATTACTGAACAAAGAATCTCCTTTTTTTTCCCTAGACATGGTAAAAGGCGCATCAGGCATAGTTTCCTTCCCTTCTTCATCTACCACGGGATGAAGATTCTGTCGAATTCCAAGTTCCACTAAATCTAGTCGTGCATTAAGGTTATCCTTTGTTTTAGAACAGATATCCAATAAGGTTGCAATAAAGTTTTTGCCCACATTTTTCTCTATGTGCATTACATCTAGATTGTGCCTTAGTTTGTTGTGTTCCCAGTAAGGTAGCTTGAAGAACATCGACCTCTTTTTCAACCAATCTTCTGGCTTCTTCTCCTTCTTGGCACGATTCCCATCTAATTGTTTATTTTCTCCTCCACTCTTACGCTTGCGTTTTTTATGGCTTTCATCTTGTTTTTCCTTGTTCTTGCCTTTCTCTGTGTCCTCCGTTTTCTTTGCTATGCACCCCTTTTTCCCTAACACAAACACTCTGCCTTCTAACATTCTCAAAACAGAAGTACCATTCATTGTTTCAGGTGCAAGTCCATACTCGGTCGTGCCATCAAACTGTGTCTTCTGCCTTCGATATATGTGACCTTGTGGAAGCCATCGACGATGTCCCATATAGCACATCTTTTTACCTTTCTTCAGGTGAAATGCTTTTGTTGCCGGACCACATGAAGGGCATGCATATGTACCACCTGTGCTCCAACCATATAGGTAAGCTAATGCAGGAAAATCATTTATAGTCCACAGTAGTGTAGCTCGGAGAGAAAATTTCTTTCTGGAAGAGGCATCACATGTTTTCACTCCACGCCACAACAATAAGAGCTCATCGATCAAGGGCTGCAAATATACATCAACATTGTTCCCTGGAGAACTTGGTCCAGGAATGATCATTGACAACATTAAAGATGTTTGCTTCATGCAGATCCAAGGTGGTAGGTTGTAGGGAACAAGCATTACTGGCCATGTACTATGCTTTGAACTCATATTACGGAAAGGGTTAAATCCATCACTTGCAAGACCGAGGCGTACATTATGAGTATCTGCTGCAAAATCAGGATATCTACCATTAAAATCTTTCCAAGCTTCACCATCTGCAGGATGTCGCAGTTTTCCGTCTTTAGTACGGCCCTCATCATGCCATCGCATGTCATCTGAAGTTTTTCTAGTTGAAAATAACCTTTGGAGCCTTGGTATCAATGGAAAATAACGTAGCACTTTTGCTGGTTTCTTTTTCCTCTTACATTCAGCTGTAGATCCATTCTTCTTATCATCTTTCCAACGAGAGCTCTTGCACACATCACAACAATCTTGTTTACCTGCAGCACCTCGGAAGAGCATGCAATCTTTAGGGCAAGCATGAATTTTCACATAGTCAAGGCCTAAAGCACGGATGATTTTCTTCACTTCATAATATGTCTTAGGTAGGTTTGCCTCAGGAGGAAGTGCAGCAGATAGTACAACTAGTAGTGATGTAAAAGATTCTTGTGTCCAGCCATGTAAGCACTTTAAGTGATATAAGGTGACCAAAATGACACTTAGAAAATTTGCACCTGTGGTATAACCTTGTGTGTGCATCCTTCAAGTATCTTTCATACGGATTTTGTTCCCTCCCCATAGCATCATCTTCTGCTGGATTCACATCCTCATCCACAATATGTTCCATATTTGCATATCCTGATTGAATATTATCTGCTTCAGCCCAACCAAACGGATTTTGTTCCCTCCCCATAGCATCATCTTCTGCTGGATTCACATCCTCGTCCACAATATGTTCCATATTTGCAGATCCTGATTGAATATTATCTGCTTCAGCCCAACCAAACGCAGCCTGTAGAAGTTCTTGCATGCCATCTTGTACTGCTGCAGCCCTTGGGACACCCGAAGTAGGCAAATTTCTAGTGTCATTTGGCACGTCAACAAATGAAAATGATGGCCTATCATACTTCTCGCCATGATGAACCCAGGTAGTATAACCTTGAATAATACCATCACATCTCAAATGTGTCCTGACTTCATCTTGACTATGGTTTAATCTGTTTTTACATTTTTTGCAAGGACAAAGTATCTCCCTATCATGTGGAATGTCCCGGTAAGCAAAAGCCAAAAATTGCTCAACGCCATCTTGATATGCAACCTCCCGTTTTGGCCTACTCATCCAACTTCGATCCATCTCCCTATATATGTCGAGCTGAATGAAATAAAATCAATCAGATTTTTCTTTTCTTATTTTTTCAATGCATAGTTGTTAGAGGATGTATAGTACTTGGCTAGCATTAGCAAATTTGATTAAGCTCCCTTTTCAACTAGATGAACTCACATGTTCTCATATGATGAATATTACTTAGAATGTGAGCATCAAAATTAGTTTAGCAATTACATGATAAAAAACAGTATCATGGTTACGATATCCATTAGTTTAAGTTAGTTCATTTACAAAAATCATCCCAAAATGCAGGTGTCTATAATCACCTGTACTGGATCTTACTACACGAATGCTAGGGAGTCTTCCTAAATGAACTGATCATACTGACAATCTTAGTATCTCACAATAATACTGATTAGTGATCATACATTCATACTGACAATCTCACAATGAACCATGAACATATACAGACTAACAGACATACTCACATACATTGACAAGTGAGTCACTGATTATTGAATTACTGATCATACTGAATTACTTACATACTAACAGACATACTGAATTACTCACATACTAACAGACAATCTCAGTGACAATCTCACAATCATACTGAATTACCGATTATTGAATTACTCACAAGTCACAACAAATCAACAATGAACAATGAACAATCAGTCAAGTCAATCACAAATTCACAATTCACAATTCACATTTCACAGTCAGTCTCATAGAATGACAGAAGCTCACCGGGAGTGGCCAGTGGGGCCGGCGTCGCGGCGGACTGCCGGAGCCGCGGAGAGGAGGCGCCGGCGGAGTCGCGGAGAGGAGGGGAGGCACCGAGCAACCGAGGCGGGGGGCGGTGCCGCGCTGTCACGCCGCCGCTGGCCGAGACGGAGAGGATGGCTGAGGCGGAGATCCGCTGAGGCTGAGGAGGTGACTGCGGAGTCGCGGAGAGCCAGAGAGGAGGCACCGTGGCGGCCGGCGGGCTGGGCGGAGAGGAGGCGGGGGGGCCGGGGGGCGGTGCCACGACAATCGGCGGAGATCGGCGGAGAGCCGGAGAAGAAGAAGCGGAGATCTGCGGGCCGAGGCGGAGAGGCGGGGGGTGGCGTCACGGGCTCACGGGCGGGTGGGCGGCAGTGGGGGGCTGGGGGCGACGCGTCGCATCTGCGGCTAGAGGTGCAGCAGACGCGCGGAGGCGGAATCGAGGAGAGGCGCTGGAGGCGGCTGGATGTTTTGCAGGCAAGATTGTGATCTGTTTCCTCCGCAATGCAAGCACGTGGTTTAGTTTGTAAGGTTAGTATACTAAAGAACTTATAGATATAACCACAGACAACACAAAATCACAAGCTTCATTGTATCTAAGTGGCAAGGCTAGTGTCTTTCGTCTGA
Organism: Dendrocalamus sinicus; assembly: GCA_036346575.1. Lineage (NCBI taxonomy): Eukaryota > Viridiplantae > Streptophyta > Magnoliopsida > Poales > Poaceae > Dendrocalamus > Dendrocalamus sinicus. The sequence continues at coordinate 18,699,481 of CM070650.1, forward strand.
GTGGTTCAGAGTTCGAAACTTGGGGTTTTTTTATTTGATTTTTTGGCCCTTTTTTTGTCCTTTGCACACTAAAAAACACATGCACAGCCCAGCAAAACTGAGTTTTTATTTCTCCCGTTACTTTTCCCACTACGAGTGATGAAGGCCAACAATGATAATTCAATATGAGAATAACGAAAAATATATTCTAAATTGCAAGGAAAAAACTTTTATGACATGTTGTTTGATACACTTTATGACGTGTCTACATGTTACTGACGGTCAAAAGCGTGTCTAACTTCGTGACATATTGATATGTTTTAAATATCATAGAAAAAACATTTTTACATGTATATGAACGGTTGTTGATACGCTTTTCAATGTGTCTAAATGCTATTGTTGATTTAAATCGTGTCTAACTCTGTATCATTTTGAGACGTTTTTAGTATCGTGTCAAAAGGCATATTTAGGTGGCTATGGGCGATTGTATGATACGTTTTATGTCATGTCTAGATGCTATTGACGATTAAAAGTGTATTTAACACCGTGTCATTTTGAGATGTTTTTAATATCATGTTAAAAAGTGTCTTTATATGTCTCTTAACAATAAAAGCGTGTCTAATGTCATGTCAAGTTGAGATGTTAACAAAATCATGTCAATAAGCGTCTTTACATGCCCATGTAGAGACGCTTTTAGCATGCGTTACTATGGAAGCGTGCCTAGAGGGGGGGTTTCTTGTAGTGTTTAGGCCTCTCTGAGACCGTGTTCGAGGCCACACGTAAGGACAAGAGCATGTCTAATGCTGATGCCGGCACCGATAAGGCTGATCTAGGGCGATTCACCTTTGACTCATCACCGGTGTTCATCCTAGTTATGGCACTTGCAATCTTGAGCATTGTTGCAATCACTGTTGGAGCATGGCGGGAAGTCATGGAATCCCTTAGTATCAAGCTGAAGGCTAGTTTGCTTGCGGCTACGTTCTTGCACTTTTGTAGAAGAAATTAAACTTTGGGGCATCAAAATGTTCAGAGCTAAATTTTGGCTCTAGCTAGAATTAGGATTAAAACATGTAAAGAAGCAATAATTACTGCATATTATTTGACCAACATATCTACAGCTCCATGTTAGTGATATGTCCTAAAGGCAATTATGAAGATAATTGTATCACTTCCATATTTATGATCTTTTGAATAAATGTTATTATGTTCCTTGAATGAATTATTATCTATAAAGGTTAGCAAGGATGTGATTTATTGGTAAAGCCCTTTATTTTTTGTATGATGTCATTCTAAAAGATCCCTGTTCGAAGTTTACTAGTCGGGACACTAGTAACTTATAGACCAGCACATGTATTAATTGATGACCATGTTTTACTAACCATAGATATAGAGATATCAAATCAATAATATTGACACATGTTAGAGAACATGGTGTTGACTTGACTCACCTTGAGACACTCTTGAGATTGTTATGTTTTTATGTCATTAGTTGGTCTCAAGTAATGATGATGTATAATCCTTGTATAGCATACTTTTCTACATATGTAATAGTACACTTAGGGGTTGTTAAACGCTACACTATGACTAGGTAGTTATAAATGTAGCTTTCGGGTATACTATAAAACATGCAGAGAAAAGTGGCTGGTCGGATATATGATTTACCCCTCCTACATAACAGAAGAGATATCCCTAGGCCACTCGATGTGGTCAGATAAAGAAAGTGCATGGCCATACCACAAGTGGTCGAAGAGTCGACTACATGAAGTTATCCATCACTAGATCAAAAAAAGATTGAATAGTCCATATATGACACAACTCCTACTTGGAGTTCGATCGGATATCGTGAGGCAAAAGAAAAATATGTAAACAGGTCGATAGGTCCGATCGGATGTGTATTGGTAGTATAAGTATACTGACTGGTCGTGATCCAGGCGGACATATCACAGATTGGTCGTATGGGGATACAAACTGGTTAAGACCATATACGATCTGGTCGTAAGGAGTTATGAACTGATCATGAGTGACTAGGACCTAGCTACAGATCATATTGTATAAGGTCTATCTAGATTGATCTTTGTGTATATTTGGGAATCAATATATCCTACTAGGGACCATTAATTACTAACCTATGATCGAAAAGTTGTTTTTGAGTTACAACCAAGTATACATGAACCTACAGGGTCACGCACTTAACGGGTTAGAATAATAAGGGTCTGCATGATAGAATCTGAGTGGGAAGTGATCTCTACTCGTATTAGATAAGAATCTGATAATAGACTCTCCGAGTTAGATACAATCTCCAATCATATCGGATGAGGATTCGATAGGAGGATATATATTGAGAGAGGCATGGGGTTAAGGGGTACAAAAAAATGAGGATCAGAGGAGATCTCGAGACACACCCATTGAAACCCTAGCCGTGCCATTAGTGAGATTTATCAAATGTACACCCTGTATGGTCTTTTTTTATTTTGAGTTTGGGCCGAGCCGAGCCGAGCTCTAGGCTCAAACCCTAACTCAGGCTCGCTCGATCTTGGCTCGAGTTTCTACCGAGCTCGAGTTTGGGAGGCTAGGCTTACTCGAGCTTAGCTCATTTACAACCCTACCTGCTAGTGACAACCATCGACTTATGAACTAGAAAGGAGGTTTTGGGCCACGGCTGAATATTTATAAACATATAAGATCACACACTTAACGGGTTAGAATATATTAGTTTAGATTAATTAGATCCATTAATAATATGCTAAGTGGGTTCACACCTTGTTGGCCTCTAATGTAGGATTCTACCAAAGGGCTATATTAAGAGAGGCATGAGGCTAAGTGATGTATTATGTACATACTCACTGAAACCCTAGCTGCCACCTCTTACAGGCCCTACCATACATGCTTATGCTAGCACACCGCGCATGGTGTTCTTCCCTAGGCATGTGGACTTCGGTGGAGGTGCTATTGTGACTATGGTGCTGATCGGAACGATCACGAGGAGATGGTTAGCTCGTGGAGATCGACTACTTCCATTACACCGATGTGCGCTACATTGAATCGGATTACTTCAACTCCTCTTTCACTACACTGTGCATCTAATAGTAGCGATCTATGATCTTTTACTTATATGACTTTCTAATTTATATGGTAAAAATTTTAATATATACTTAGCATAGTCTATCCCATATCCACCGAATAGTTTGGACCTACGAGTTACACTAGTGTAAGCTCTCAGCCTGCGCCAGATGGAACAGCCAAAGGATGCAACGAATCACCTCAGCCTCTGCCTGGCTCCTTCCATTCCTCTCCGAGACTGTGCTTGAGGTTACCGACAACGACAAGGACAGGAGCACGTCTGATGGTGATGCCAGCACCGATGAGGATGTTTGACTCATCGCCGGTGTTAGCCCCGGTGAAGGCACTTGCAACCTTGAGCACTGTTGCAATTGCAGTTGGAGCATGGCGAGCGGTTTTCAGGACAGCGGAAGGCGTGCCCGGTGGCCCGGGTATCGGCGAATTCGTGTGCTGTGGGTGGCTGGTGCTGTGGTTCTGGCCATTTGTGAGAGGCCTCGTGGGGAAGGGAAGCTATGGCATCCCTTGGAGTGTCGAGCTGAAGACTAGTTTGCTTGCACGTTTCAGTAGTTATGGCTTTTGGGGCATCAATATACTCAGAGCTTAATTCTGACTCCCCTCAGAATTACGGTTTTAACATACAAACAAGCAACAATTACTGAATATTAATTATTTGAGCAACATGTCTGCAACTCCATTCATCAATCGACTACAACATATTTGACATTAAATAGTACTTTGAATGTTTGCGAATTTTAACTGAATTCTTGCAAAAGACAAATAGTTCAACAACTAGTTTTGAAGCGAAGACTGGTTCCTTCTTTCAAAGACTGCAATAGTTCAACGACTAAATTTGAAGCAAAGACTAGTTCCTTCTTTCAACGACTGCAATTACGAATCCTCCTCGATGACAGAAGCAGCTCAACTCGAAACAGTTTGCAGGTTATGCATGAGCATTCATCTCAGCTGGAAAGCCAAAGCATAATCTCTGATACTGCCATTTTGTACTTGTCTTCAGGCGTCAGACTCTCAGAGGACTGACTGGAGGCTCCATTGACCTGCTTAACCTGACAACCCAAAGTTTCATAAGATCTCAGCTTGATTATAACATGGATAAACCAAAGAGGAATCTATATTATAAGTACAATTAATACTGTTAATTAATTTGCTGGCTAAATGGGCAGCAGCTACTTACACGGACGTGGAGGTTGAACAACTTCTGGTTCTGGTCCGACGAGACAGTCGACGTCACGACGTCGATGTGGTGCTTCTCCAGCACGGACAGCACCGTCGTGAAGACGCCCCGCTGCCGCGGCGTGGACAGGGTGATGAACGCGTCGTCGCCGGCCATGTTCAGCACAACGTTCGGCCCTGACCACGTCTGGAACGGCGGGGGCGCGGTCACCGAGCCCGGCACGGCGGGACTCCCCGCCCGGCCCGAGGCCGTGGCCTGCCGCCCGTTCCAGCCGAGCGCCATGTCTGCCAGGGTCGCCTCCCTCGTTGCGGGCGCCACCGCCGGCGCGGCGCGCGGCGGCGCCGAAGCGGATGCCTCGCCACCGCCGCCGCCTGCGCGCTGCCGCGCGCGCATGCGCTCCAGCTTCATCCTCTCCAGCTTCTGGAGGGTGTCCTCGAGAGTCTTGATGTACGTTATGGCCTCCCCCACTATGCTAGCCTTGTCAGTCTGCAACATCAGTTTGTACATGTACGCAATATACAAGTACAAACACAAACAAAAAATGATTAAGAGAGTATGTGATTGTTATTGCTTGGAACTGCATGTATGCATGATAACATGTGAACTAGCAGTCCTAGCATTCATAATCAATTTATATCCTTTTTCAATTTAGACTATTCATGTTCTATTGAAAAACTTTACAGCATATGCTAGAATGGAAATTGCCAGAACCTGTGGTTAGATTCATAGAAACGTAAAAATTCTCAATTTTCATTCAGAATACAGTCGGATTCGAGTGTTATGTTTTTATCTGCTTGTTTTTCTTCAATTTTTCTTATATCCATGTATGTGCTAAGAAATGCAGTTGAAACTAGGATATCCCACACAATAAGCAAATTTCCGAATAAATACATCTGCGTCTACCTCGTAATCGCAACCAAAAAAGGAAAGAAAAATCAAACTACATGTCGACTAATGTGGATCTATCGATCTACTCATTTACGCAGTGTTTGATTGCTTCTAGTGGTTCTAGAGTTAATCAACCATGCATATAGCTAATAGTAGCGAGCCAACTCAAATATGATCAAATCTCAATTTGCATTTACTGATGGTGATGGCCAAGTTCATAAAAACGTAAATTAAAGGTCTCGATTTGCATTCAGATTGTACCTACCAGGATCAAATCTCAATAAACAAGTGAGCGGGATTCGTGGAAACGTAAAAATTCTCAGTTTGCATTTGGGATTACAGCTGGATTTGACCGTTACGTTTTTTTTATCTTTATTGTCTCCCGCACAGATTTATGATAAATCATTGCTAAGAAATGTTGTTAAACTTAAAACTACTATATATAGACCGCGTAGCAAGAAAAAAAATCTTACCATAGATGCATCTAATGAAAGTCAAGCCTGAACTACAAAAATGCATCCATGAAAATACTCCAATAATCAAACTACTTTAAAAAATACTCCATCAAAGATCAAGCTACATGCCTAATTAATCTGGTTCCAAGTGCAAGCCTAGAAGCTGCACAGATGCTTTAATTTTCACTCAAACCATGGCCAACACAAACGCTCCTTCACTTGAACACATATCAGGGATCGGATCTTCTAGCTCCATGCAGCAACAACAACGATCTAGCAATTATATGTAAAATCCAGATGACGCATGCAGTTGGCGATTTGCATCTCTACGAAGGATTAGCTAAGCAAACAAAAATACTTTCCAAGTATTTCCCGCATATCTATTATGATTTCACTGCAAGAAAGCTCATAAGATTATTATGCTGACCTTGTCCGGGAGCTGGGGGAGGAGGGCATGCAGGCTGCTGAACATGTTCTTCATCTTCTTCCTCCGCTCCCGCTCTGTCCAAATATGCAGCTCGTGCTCCACGCGCGCCGCGCTTTTGCCTTTGCCTTGGCCGCTGCCACTCCCTCCTTTGCCAGCGCCGGTCACGACTCCCTTGAGCTCGTGATCACCTCCGTCCGACGAGCTCTTGGACTTGGACAGGCTGGCACTGCTGCTGCCGCCATCCCCGCCACCTTCTCCTCCCACTTCTACTCCGTCGACGACGGCGGCGTTCTTTCCCTTTTCCCCGACCCCTGTGTTGACGCCGACCACCGTCGGGCTTTCCAGCTTCGACCCCGCGTTGTTCTCGCCGGACTTGACGGAGCTGGAGTTGGAGTTGGAGTTGTCTGTCTTCGTCGACCCTACCGGCGTGTTGGTGGTGCTGCTGGTGGTGTGATCATGGCTTTCTTGGACATCTTGAGGCAGGTTGGCACCTTCTTGAGACATGGCACAAGGGAAGAGAGGTCTCAGAGATTAGGAGAGGGAGGTTAGCTAGGGTGGTTTATAAAAGGTGGTGTGCTCTAGGAGAGAGGATGTAAGTTACAGTTGTTATCAAAACTTTCTTACTTAGTTCTGATTTATGCATTTTTTTTGGCACTGATATCTGTTTTTAATGAAATTAGAGAGAGAGAAGAAGATTTGTATCTCAGGTGGAGACTACACGGTGACCAACCATTACAACTGTAACGCCCCTGTTTCTGGGAGGAACAAGAGCGTCACTAGTCCGTACCCACCCAGGAGAGGTGTTTCAACAACCTAGATATGCATCGAGGGTATACTTCATTTCAAAATGAAAAAAAAATATAGAATGTACATTTTAGTCTATCTATGAATCTAACTAATTACTACTATTATGTTTCTACAATGTATTAATAACTAGATCATGAGAGAAGTGTATAGAGACATATGTGAGCACTCCATATCTGTCCGAGAGTTGTTGGGCCCACATCTTAGTGTGATATATATCTTTGTTTTTATTGGGGATTCGCCAATACTAACATACTTTTACGTTACTTGTGCAACAAATAATATGTATTTTCATGCAAGACGTTCGATGTATACTGCCACTTAAAACAGTGGACGTGTATAATAAAACAACAAACAGTTTGTTGCTAAAGTCTAGGATTTTCTCTTTCCTAAGACTACTAACGACAAAGAAGCTTCTGATACATAAGAAGCAGCGCGGATCCAGCGGTAGGGCGGGGGGCTCCAGACCCCCTACTGCTACCGGACCCTTAGAGCCCCTCCAAAATTTTTAGCCATGGATGTATAATGTAGAAGGGGCTGAGGTCGAGCTGAAGGTACTTCAGCCCCTCCAAAAAATTTTCCTGGATCCGCCACTGATAAGAAGCTATCTAGCTTGGCTGGCTGGGTGTATGTGGCAATGTAATCCAACTAGCCTACATTTTGTAGTTTAATGTGGACTTTAACCAAGATAAAATGTATGTTAGTTCAAAATTTAAGTTTAAGCTTTAATGTAGCAGTCCCTGTATATCTCATATATCTCTGCACTGAAATGGAAAGAATGCAAATATAATCCAGATGCTAATCATTAGGCAGTTATTAAGAAGCCACGTTTCTCAGTAAATCAACCACCAAGACTGGGGTTCTGTCTGTAGATTTTTTTTCCGGTGTCACCGTGTCACTATCAAAACAATATATATTTTTATGAACTTTTTTTGAAACTATATTTTAATGAACTTTTAGAATTGAGAGAGAGAGAGAGAGAGACGAAGATTTGTTTTTCATGGAAGAGTACGATAACAAGCCATTTCAACTTAGATTTTGGTTGAGAGTATACTCTCAAAAAGATTTTACATGGTGTATATTTTAGTCGATGAATCATGAATCTAACTAATGGCTACCATTATGTTGTTACGATGTATCAAAACCAGATCACAAGAGAAGTACGTAGAGGCATGTGTAAATACTCTGTATTTGTTCAAGAGGAGGTGGGCCCACATCTTAGCGGTACTGGCACACTTTCACGTTACATTCTTTGTGAAACAAATACTATGTATGTATTTCCAGTTCACACACAACGTTCAATGTACATTACTGTTTAAAGCTGTACACCCCTAATTTTTTTTTTAAAAAAAAGATGTTGCTAAAGTATAGGATTTTCCTTTTCTGTTGCATAAGACCACGGACGACAACGAAGCTTCGAGATACAGTAAACTACCTATTTTGGATGGATCTAGTGGCAATGTAGACATTTTTCTTTTTAGTTTCTAAACACTACTTTTTGTTTTTTTACAATAACTAGCTTTCAAACGGAGTATCTTTTAAAGACAGAGTCTACAAATTAATTATAGTACATACTATAGCAATTATTTATATCGGCCAAAAGCGTACGCGAGTTTCTATTACTCCATACTCTCTCTAACGAACAACTCAAAAATCATAAGCCGTAGTTAAAAGTCATAAGCCGAAACCAAAAAGAACAGACCCGTAATCCAAGTATCCACTAGCTTATAATTGTAGTTTAATGTGAACTTTTACCAAGAAAAAAATGCTAGACTAGTTCAAAATTTATAGTGGCAATCTAATAGTAACTGAAACAGAATGAATTCAAATATAATGAAGCTAATCATTATGCAGTTATTCAGAAGCTACGTTTCACAGTAAAATCAGCCACCAAAACCGGGGTTCTGTCCACAGCTTTTCCTCCGGTGTCACAATCAAGTGTAAATTTCTATTTAGTTCCTTGTATCTTTGTTTGTGGGTGCATCCTGATCTTACATGTGTCCAGTCTCTAGTTATTAACCTACTAGCAAATACGTCACAACTACCCTACGCAGTTACAGATGATTCTGCATACCGATCAAATAGTTTCACCAGCTTGAAGCTCTCTTGTGATTTGCTGGTCAATAGGGAATATACTTGTCCAGTTAAAACAGAAAATTAATGGGTTTGCATACCATACTTCTAAGTAGTAACCGCCAGATTGTGGAAGTTCATCTCTGTTAGTATAAAACCATGTCAAATTTGTTGGTGAAATTCATAGTACAAAACCATGTCAAATTTGCTAGTGAAATTCCTCTTTGGCATATGCACTTCAGCAACCATGGTAGATCCTGCTTTAGTAACTAATGACTTGACCCTGGTTTAAATTTTTTGAATGGTTTAAATTTTTTTTAAAGACTTTCTTCTTGCAAAATTTCTCTCCAAAACTTTTGCCAAATTCATCTGCATGCAAAAAAGTAAATGATGTAGGCAAATAAGTTTCAATATTCTGGATAGTTTTGAACAAACTGCAGCTGCAGAGAAAACATACCCTATTTACATGCATTTTTTTATTTTTCACACGTCAAAGATTTACCATCACCCAACAGTATTTTTCAGTGTCTTCTGTATCTCACAAAATATCTGGCAGATATACGCAAATAACAGCTAAAAAGTTTCTGCAGCTAGCATCAGATTTGGCTGCAAGTGTAAAAGCTGTATTTGGCTTGCCGTTTCAATGCTGTTGAAAAGCTTGTAGCAAAAACAAAGAGTTTAGACTAAGGGCTAAGACAAAAACACAACTTACCAATTGGCTTAGCCAGGTGTCCATTCTGCTAAACAACATACTTCCTTGCAGTGAAACTGAAATTGGCCTTTCATGCTGCTTCTGAAAAGTCTCTTTGCAGTGGAATTGCATTCGGCCTTTCATGCTGCTGCTCAAAGGAAAAAGGAAAAGGCAGGCTTGGCTGCTACATGCAATTCAATGTTTCCTTTTGCTGGCACGCTGAACAACATTACAGCTGAAACGAGGTTGATTTAATTAATTATCGTATTTCATCATCATTTGAACAAAATTGCCACTTACAAGATCACAGAACAAGAAAGACCTGATTGATTCTTTATCCAAGATTATTTACTCAAATAAAAAGAGTTTTGATTCTTGATAAGCTTCTGCAACAAATTTCCCCAAATTTTTTATGATGCGTCTCTAAGTACATTAGCTACTCAACAGGCTGCTATGATCTTTCGTAGAAAAGGAGGGTGGCTTCTGCCTCCAAAAGATCACCCTCACACTTGTGATACATGATCGTCTGAGATGTAAAGCCACTGCTTGCCAAAACTTGAAGGAGGTCGCACTAGATCATTAACATCAGAATTTGATGATACTCTCCTGTAAGCTGAGTAATGCCTAACTCCGCATACACCGTAGTGCTCCAGGACAGCTGAGAGACTATATAACTTGCTTCTTGATGATGAGCGTGACGACGACAACGATGGTGGTGGTGATGACAACGAACTACTAGCACATCAATATCTGCCTGAAAAGATCAAGGGGCCAAATGAAGTGACCACATAATTTACTAAATTTTGTAAGAAAAAACTGATTAGGAATGTGATCGTCATCCACCATGAGAGAAATCAAGTAACAAATTGTTAAAAGCAGATTAACATGACTCATAAAATGAGCAGCCACCACTGTTTGTCGCTTCATCCTTACACGGCGATGAGTCCCCACCAGTAGGGAACATATTCGGGCGCCAGGTGCTCCGAGCCGTCTGATCCGGCGGACGGCCTTGATGAAGCGGGGCGGGTGCTGCGGGCTGGGCCGGTGGAGCCGGCTGTTTGATGGGCCAGTGAAGCCGCAAAGGGAAAGGGCAGTTGGGTTTTTTAGGCCCAGCAGCCATAATCTTTATGTATTTCTATATATCTTTTCATGTATATGTTTTTAAGCATATATTTCATGCATGTTTTTAGGTATATATATATATATATATATATATATATATATATATATATATATATATATATATATATATATATATATATATATATATATATATATATATATATATATATATATATATATATATATATATATATAGTAAAAATATTGAGGACTACAAGGAGTCCGGACTCCTCCATTCTGTGTCGTTCGATCGCGACGCACACGATTACCGGAGAAAAGACGATTAACGGTGGGACACCGCTAAACCCGTTGCTTCTCCAAAATCTCGCGGCTCTGGCCACGCCTCTTTCCCCAAATCGCGCATTTCCCGGTCTCGCTTCTTTCCCAAATCGTGCGCGATGCTTCACCGGAGGCGACACGACGATGGTACCTCAGATTCCAAATGCCGCTGTTCGATTCAAGAAACCAGTGGCCGGCCGCCCCTTGGTCCCGTCGACACCACGCTATAAACCAAATCGACGGACGGACGGACCGAGGCGACGCTGCACCGCCGCCATGCGATGCCTCTCCACCGCCGGCCGCCGCCGAGGACGCCGGAGTAGCCGCGGCGCCTCTTCGCCTCCCTCGTCGCCGCCGCCTCTCCTTTCCGAAGGTACGCCCTCCTCCCCTCTCCCTTCCTTGATTCCCCTTCCTGATCTCGCAAGTCGTGATTTGCATGGTTTTTGATCAATTCTGGGGGTTTGGATATGATATTCTTTATTTTGTTGTTTGGTGGGGTGCTCCATGAGTAGGGATTTTCATGGCGTTCCCAAAATGAGTGGGAGTTTGTCACTAATTGCCAATTGGTTTATGCTCTTGCCCAGCCGGACGGTGTGATTAATTCAGCTCTCGCAATGTGGCGATTTGAACTTTTTAGCGTGAACAGCTAGAATAAGTTGAGATGATTTTTGCAAGGGATTTTAATGGTAGCGATTAACTAAAATTGAGTTGTTCATAATATTCTCTTCTTCCTCTTAAAATCATTTTCATGTTCTTGGACTAGAATCACTTTCTGTATGCTCGCTAACTGTTCTCTCCTTTGCCTTTTCGAGAAAATTAGGTTGAACTTATTTGATCCATGGCTCCAAACATTGGAGTTAACCTCAGTGTGTCTTAACTTGCCGACATGAATAAAATGCCGGAAACAAGAATTGTGTGCTCGAAATGATTAACAATTCATGTATAAAAACAAGGCTCGTAATTTGGGTATCTTGAATGATGCATTTTTGGGGCAAATTTTGATGCTGAATGTCATGGACTCCTTTTGAAGACAAATTGAATCAACATCTGTTATTTTGAAAGCATGAATTAACAACTCAACAAAGCAACTGAAGATATAGTGTTGGTCGTAATTTTTACTCTTGGGTTGGGCAAAGGCTGACTTAATGAGAGTGTAATTCATGTCTTCATTTACAAATGGTTGATTGTTCCTTCTTGTAATGGTGATTTGGTGCATTAGCATATTTTGAAGACATTATTTGATGACTTTATTTTCTGTTGTAGAGAGGTGCATGTTTGGTATCTTTGCCCTGATGAGTTGAATGATCACTCCCAATTGAAGATGTATGCGGAACTCCTTTCTCCTTCCGAAAGAAAGAATGCTTTGTCTATGAACGGACCAACGTTGCAGAAAGATGCTATGTTGTCTCGTGCGTTGTTGCGCACCACCCTCTCAAGATGTATGTAGCCATCCACTGCCTATTGAACTGTAGATCACATTTTATTTACTGTCATGCATGTTACTATCATTTAACGAAGTTTGTTGTATGTATTCTAGTTATTAGGAGTTCTTTAATTGGGAAATGGATGGCGCCACTTTCTAGAACCAGATTTTGCTGTGAGTTCAATAAGAATAATTTCAACCATTGCTCTTTTACATCATTCTGTCATCTAACCAATGTATTAAACATGTTCACTATATTTTTATAGGATTGTATGGATACTTTCAGAATGGAGATTTTGATGGACATACTTACCTTGGAATCTAATCTATCGTCACCGCCTGATTTCGTCAAAGAATTATTGAAGCAGTGCACTGATCATTGATAATCTACTGAACGATGCTTTGAAAATAAGAATATTTTGTTCTATTAGGAGACTATTTTTTGCTTGATACTTTCAGGATTGTAATAATGCTATGCGTCAATACATCACATTTGGCTGGATGTAAAACTTTGTTGATGTCATACATACATTATATTTTTTTCAATACAAAAACTGTGATGACTTCTTACTCATGCTATTGTTTTTTAAGCACGTCTTTCATATTTTAAATGTTGTAATTACTACTATGTGCATCGATCCATCATATATCTTTCATCACATACATTTTCTCAGATCGCTTTATGCAACAAAGTTACTTATCATATCTATCCATCCCTAACGAGTATGTCCAGTTTGTATCATCTATTTCTTTTAGTTTCTTTTGTTATCTGGAAAGCTGGTCCAATATACGAAATAATACGTTTACCGACGACTACCGAGCTGTACATGGTTGCGATGTACGTTCTTGATTTGGAGTTTTGGACTGTGCATTTGGGCTGTTCCAGCCATGTACTCCCCACCGATTCGCCAAATGTTTCTTCGCTCATTTGGGCTCAAATAAAGGCAAAAGGGATGTTAGTATGCTTTCACATTTATTTGTAAAATAACGTACAAAATCAATCCTCTAAATGTATCCGTCAAGAATCATATTTTTCCATTGCTTTCCGTTTGAGCCTGGATATGTATTCATAAATTAAGATTTTTTCTGGGTATAATACCCCATTTGATCACAATGATTCATCATATGTTACAAGTAATGATATTTCGCATGCACCATACTATATTAAATTTATACATACAAACGATCATAATTTAAATGCCGTACAGTTTTGCATACATACTCCATGTACTCCATGTTTGAACTTAATGAAATTCTTGCACTTGATACAATATATCACTTTAGATTTATCTGTCCATCTTGAGTATATCGAGTAAAAATTTTTCTGAGTATAATACTCGATTTGATCACAAAGACACATCGTATTTTGCACATAAAGATATTTTGCATGCACTAAATAATATTAAATTTATATGTACAAGCGAGCATACTATCAATTCTGCCGTACATGTCGTAAAATTTCACCGCTCTAATTCATTCCGTGTGCCGTATAAAAAATAATGTCCGTGCACATACGCGTTTTTTGTATCCATCACCCAAATAATAAAGCATTTAGTTGTCTGATTGAGTTGAAAAAATCACCTAAGAATATCACCTTACCTGCTAACATCTCGTATAAATTCGCCGCTCAGAATCATTTCATGTGTTGCATGTAATGATATTTTGCATGCACCATAGACTATTAAATTTACATTAACAAGCGAGCATACTTCAAATACTGCCGTACGGATTGGCATACCTACTCCATGTTTATTAATACATCACCGATACAAAAATGAGCAGGAAATTTATTTATGGCAAATAACAATATACACACATACATACCTCCACGTTAATTACAATGATTCTATATACATACCTATCTCCACGTTCACAAATCCGGATCGCTTGTTAACAAAAAATTGACCAATCCGGATCGCTGGTTCCTCAGATTCACGTTCCATCCCGGATCATTTGAATTATGGCAAATAATTAGCGGGGTGGGCATTTCAGATCGCTGGTCTATTTATGGCAGTAAAAATCCCGGATCGCGTACGCACAGCATGCTGGATATTTATGGCAGTACAAATTCCGGATGGCACTAATCAATCTGACGTTTGAATTCTAATGCAAACACATATTGCTAATGGATATACCCGTTAATCTCATACCTATTACACACTACCACATCTTAATGCGATCGAACGGTAGATAGGTTAGGTGCCTGGACTCCTAGGAGTCCCAATTCGCCTTCCTATATATATATATATATATATATATATATATATATATATATATATATATATATATATATATATATATATATATATATATATATATATATATATATATATATATATATATATATATATATATATATATATATACATGAAATTTATGATGTATATTTCAGACTGGTGGGCTTTTATTTTCAGTATATATTTCATGTATTTATGGTTTTATCTCATGTTTAATTAATGATGTCTCTTATGAAATTATTAACGGAAAATGTTGCCAAGCTGCTGAAAAATATTATGCTCTTTTCCGCTGCGTAATGTTCTGCCCCTAATTGAATGGAACCAACGGGAAATTCAATTGGAGGGCTGTTTTTAGTTTTACATGCTATTACCTTTTGACCAACGTTAATTGTAATTGCACGTAATCAATTATGTTTATTTTATTCATGCTATTACTCTTTGACCAACGTTAATTGTAATTGCATGCGATAAATTATGTTAAAATTTTTCGTTTTCTGCCCAACGGTGATGCGAAAAATTCTTATGAGCATGTTGTTAATCATACCAACGTAAGATTAATTTTCATGCAAATTAATTATGCGCTTTCCTACTGTAAATTTTAAATTTTTTCAGCTTCTTCCGTTTCCGCTCATGTTAATGCAATTGAGCCACTTAATGGTAGTAACTTCCAGAAATGGAAGTTTACACTTATGACGACTTTTCAGCTCTTGGATCTGGACTACGCGTTCAGATTCGATGAGCCTGTCGCTCCCATCAAGGGAGGACAATTATGATGACAAAATGAAGGAATATAAAACTAATGCTGAGAAGTGGGAGCGGTCGAACCGTGTTTCACTTGCTGTGATGAAAAACTCCATCAGTGAGGCCATAAGGGGAGCAATCCCAGAAAAGGAAAGGGTAAAGGACTATTTGTCCTCCATCGAGGATCATTTTAAAGGGTCCTCTAAAGTTTATGCTACCACACTGATGCATAGGCTCATGAACACCAAGTACAATGGTACTGGAAATGTTCGTGAGCACATTATGACAATAATCAATATTGCTGCCAGACTTAAGACAATGGACATGGCTATTTCTGATGGTTTTGTTGTCCATTACATTATGATGTCTCTTCCCAAGCAATTTGAAGCTTTCAAGGTGAACTACAACACCATTAAGGACAAGTGGACCATGAGCGAGTTGATCGCTAATGTTTCACAGGAAGAAGAGAGGCTCAAGGCTGAGGGGGCTACTGATTTTGTGAATCAAGTCGGCTCCTCAAATAAAGCTGGTCCCTCTAGAAATAGAGGTGGCTACAAAGGAAAGGGAAAGAAGGAGCAAACCTACTCCCCTTATCAGAAGCCACAGAAGTCACAGCACCCACAGCATCCTAAGGCACCTAAAAACGCTTCAGGACCTAGGAGCTCAAATGAACAGAAGAAAAGTGGTGAATGTTACTTTTGTCAGTCAAAGGACCATTTCAAAGATGATTGTCCTGGATGGCTGAAATGGCTCGCCAAGAAAGGTACTTATGAAATCACTTTTGTTGATGAAGCATTTTATGCTGATTTTCCTATAAATTCTTGGTGGATTGATTCTGGTGCCACTTGTGCACGCATTTAATTCCTTGCGAGATTCCATATGTTGAGAAGTCTCAGAGGGGAAAGAAGCCTAAGAGTGGCTAATGGGATGGAAGCCGAAATTCAAGCTATTGGATCGGTTTCTCTAGTTTTGAATAATGGTTTTGTAATGAAACTTAATGATGTTCTTTATGTTCCCTCGATGAGAAGAAACTTAATTTCTATTTCATTATTAGATAATGATGGATATTCTTGTAATTTTGGACACGGAAAGTGTCTGATTTATTTTAATAATGATAATGTTGGTTGTGCCATCCGACACGACAAGCTTTATATGTTATCCCTGCAAGATTCTCCTATATCTATGAATGTATGTGATGTGAATAAAAAGCGCAAGCGAATTGATGAGACTTCGTCGAAATTGTGGCACTATCGTTTGGGCCACATTTCGAGGAGGAGAATTGAACGTCTCATTAAAGAAGAAATTCTCCACCCTTTAGACTTTAGTGATTCGGATGATCATTGCCTTGATTGCATCAAAGGCAAGTATGTAAAGACAATAAAGAAAGGTGCTACTCGAAGCACAGGGATTTTGGAATTAATTTATACTGACATATGTGGTCCTTTCCCTGTGACATCAGTAGATGATTATGATTCTTTCATTACGTTCACTGATGATTACTCACGTTATGGCTATATCTATCCTATTAAAGAAAGATCGGAGGCACTTGATAAATTTAAGATATTTAAGGCTGAAGTTGAAAATCAGCACAATCTAAAGATTAAAGTAGTGCGCTCGGATCGTGGGGGAGAGTATTATGGGCGACACGCAACTTATGGGCAGATTCCTGGTCCTTTTGCCAGGTTTCTACAAGAAAATGGTATAGTCGCCCAGTACTCAATGCCTGGTGATCCCCAATAAAATGGAGTAGCGGAAAGAAGAAACCGCACACTTATGGATATGGTTCGAAGTATGTTGAGTTACTCCACTTTGCCAGTAAAGTTGTGGATGGAAGCATTAAAGACCGCTGCACATATACTCAACCGGGTTCCCAGTAAATCAGTGCCTAAAACACCTTATGAATTATGGACTGGGAGAAAATCAAGTTTGAATTACCTCCATGTGTGGGGTTGTGCAGCTGAAGCTAAGGTGTTTAACCCACACATTGGGAAATTAGATCCCAAGACTGTGAGTTGCCATTTTATTGGCTACCCTGACAGGTCTAAAGGGTACCGATTCTATTGTCCAGATCGTACCACAAAATTTGTAGAAACAAGGCACGCTGTGTTCTTGGAAAATGATGGCATCAGTGGGGACTTGGAGCCCAGGAAAATTGATCTTGAGGAGAAACGGATTTATGTTGCTTCACCGCTAATCCGACAGACTGATTTTCCTGTGCCCCAAGTGGTTGTGCCCATAGTTGATCCTGTAGTTGCAACTCCTGTTGCATCTCCAGTTAATTCTGTGGCTACTCATTCTGTTGAGGGCTCTGAAAATACAAGTGCAATACCTAATCTTTGAGCCTTCACACCCTCTGTGACAATTAATGAACAACCCGATGAGCCTACTAATGAACTTGTCAGAAGATCACAACGAGTGAGGAGATCTGCTATCCCAAGTGACTATGAAGTTTACTTGAATGAGGATGATCTTGGGAAGGCAGATGATCCTAGCTCTTATAAGGAAGCAATGAAGAATAAGGATTCATCTAAATGGCTAGATGCCATGAAAGATGAGATTGAGTCTATGGGCGCTAATGGCGTATGGGACTTAGTGGAAATTCCTAATGGAGCCAAAACAAGAGGCTGCAAATGGGTCTACAAAACAAAACGTGACTCCAAAGGGAACATCGAAAGGTTTAAGGCGAGACTTGTAGCGAAAGGGTTTACACAAAGAGAAGGCATTGACTATAATGAAACCTTTTCTCCTATCTCAACTAAAGATTCATTTAGAATCATAATGGCGCTCACAGCACATTTTGATTTAGAGTTGCACCAAATTGATGTTAAGACTGCATTCCTGAATGGAGACTTGTATGAGGACGTTTACATGACACAACCGGAAGGTTTTGTTGTGGAAGGCGAGGAACATTTGGGATGCAAGCTAAGGAAATCCATATATGGCCTGAAGCAAGCTTCTAGGCAATGGTACCTTAA
The DNA here is from genome assembly GCA_036346575.1 of Dendrocalamus sinicus. Lineage (NCBI taxonomy): Eukaryota > Viridiplantae > Streptophyta > Magnoliopsida > Poales > Poaceae > Dendrocalamus > Dendrocalamus sinicus. The sequence goes on from CM070650.1 coordinate 18,717,827, forward strand.
GTTTGATGAAGTCATAAGGAAATTTGGATTTAAGGAGACTGATGTTGATAATTGTACTTATGTTAAGTTCAGGGGGAGTAATTACACCTTCTTAATTCTTTATGTGGACGATATATTATTGGCCAGCAGCAGTGTGGACATGCTGCGGGAAACTAAAAGTTTCCTCTCGTCCAATTTTGACATGAAAGATCTCGGTGAAGCATCTTATGTTCTTGGTATTGAAATTCACCGAGATAGGTCCAAAGGAACATTAGGTTTATCACAAAAGGCATACATTGACAGAGTACTAAAGAGATACAATATGCATAAATGCTCTGCCTCGCCTGCTCCTATTGTTAAGGGCGATAAGTTTGGGAAATTTCAATGCCCAAAGAATGACTATGAATCTGATCAGATGAAGGCTATACCTTACGCTTCTGCTGTCGGAAGTATTATGTATGCTCAAGTATGTACGCGCCCTGATTTAGCTTTTGTTACCGGGATGCTTGGCAGATATCAGTCAAATCCAGGACCGGACCACTGGAAAGCCGTTAAGAAAGTCCTACGCTATATGCAAGGCACTAAAGGTCACATGCTCACATATAGAAAATGCGATAACCTTGAGGTTGTCGGCTATTCTGATGCTGATTTTGCGGGGTGTAAAGACACTAAGAAGTCCACATCAGGTTATATTTTCACCCTCGCAGGAGCAGCAATATCATGGAAAAGTGTAAAGCAAACACTTACTGCATCGTCGACAATGCAGGCTGAATTTGTGGCATGTTATGAGGCTACCGGGCAGGCTGTATGGCTTAAGAACTTTATCCCGGGATTGAGAGTGGTAGACAGCATTTCTAGGCCACTCATTTTGTACTGCGATAATCAACCCGTAGTTTTCTATTCGAGTAATAACAAGTCAAGTGCAGCTGCCAAGCACATTGACATAAAGTATCATGTTGTGAAAGATAGAGTCCAGGATCAAACAATTAAGGTTGAGCATATTGGAACTAAATTTATGCTTGCGGATCCGCTCACAAAAGGCTTGCCACCCAATATTTTTCGTGATCATGTTGCCGGCATGGGTTTATTGGAGAGCCTGTGATCCTGGAATAAGAGGACCATATAAAGTAACCAACTCCCATGAAGTATTATGTTATCCGATTGATATAGAAGGGAGCACTATAAGTACTGATGTCCAGCGGTACTTAATTGACTGTTGTGAAGCATTACTTTGGTGTGAACTTTTATTGAGAGAGGGCTTATGATGTTTAGCCTTACGATCAAGGGGGAGAATGTTGGTATTGATCTCAGGCCAAACGGCCAAAAAAGGAAGGACGTGGGGAAATCCACGTCCTCCTGATTTTTAGCGCCCTGATTGGGGGGGCTAACCATATTTGTTATGGTCCCCCGTTGCAACAGCGCCATATATAAGGTTAGGGCACCAGCCTCTCCCGTTGGACCGACGTTCCCGTGAGAGTTCAACACCCTGTACAAACCCTAAAGAACCGATCTACTACGCGCTGTCAAGCAACGGGAAGGCCGTCTCCGACCGCCGTCTCCGACCGCCACTGCAGGACGACGCCGGCGACCCCGAACCGCGAGCTCTCGGATCTGCACCGACTCGTCCCCACGCCTGCATCACGCAGGCACGAGGTCTTCGCTCTAATGGCGTTCATCGGCGACCGTAAGTCTCCCGATCTAATGAACTCTAGGTGTTCTAATGCAAGACTAGTGGTTGAATGTTATGTGCATAAAGTTTAAGGTCTAACAGTCGATACAGACGTCTTTGCATGTTCATTGCTGAAGGTCTAGGCCCTGTCCACGGCTGAATGCACCTCCTGCAAATGGGGATAGATCGAGAAGTAAAGGAAAAGAAATATGCCCCTGAAATCAAAGTACAGATCACTCAGTACATAATTCATCATGCAGAGTCTGTTCGCTGAAGACGAAGGAAGTGCATAGCGACAGCCAAACAAAGGTGTGATGCCACAGTTGCTTGGCCACCGGGTGTTTTTCTTAACCTAGAAAACCTCGAGAAGGTCCAAACTCGTCGCTTGAGGGCTAGCCATGTTAGCAGCTTGTCTTTTAAGGGAGCAGCATTTTTCCAAAGCTCTTTGGCGAAGGGGAAAACTATTGAGCCCTGGAACAGAATGGTGCAGGCCGACTTGGAGGAGTAGACACCGTCCGACGACCAGCGCCAGGACACGACATCTTTGACCCCCGCTAGAAGATGGATTTGGCTTGAGATGGAGTACAGGTGGAGGAAGTCAGCTATGGCTTGTGCAGAGAAAGGCTCCTGAAGATCAGTAATCCACTCGTGATTGTGCAGAGCATCCTTTATAAGAGTTCGCTTCATACGGTTTCACCTTTGCCCAAATAACCGGGACGAGGTCGCGTAGACCTCTTCCGTTCAGCCATCTGTCAACCAGAACAATGTGGAGGAGCCGTCACCTAACTGGATGGAAGAGGAGGCGTAGAACAGACTTTCAGTGGCCGCATCTTCCGGCAACTGGACGCTCTGCCACAGACGGTCAGGGTCTGCTCGAGCTAGCCACCCAACGGGCTCGGAACGCGATGCCGGCCAGTTTGAGGTTAACAATGCCAAGTCCTCCATATGCGTAGGGTCTGAAGATTTGCTGCCAGTAGACTAGACATTTTCCTGCATTAGACAGATTATCCTTAAGCTTTATTTCTTGTTATTTTATGCTCCTCAGGTTTTGAGGAATTGAGCCTATGAGCTCGTGTATCTGTTGGCTGTGTATATCCCTCGTGATATAGAGGCCGGATTTTATATCCTTTATCTAAAAAGACAGATTATCCCCAGTCCACAAAAAAAAAGCGCTGTTTCTTGTCGATTGCTTTCACTGCCCAGCCGGGGAAGACCAAGGTTAAAAGGGGGTAAATTACCATTGAAGTCAAGGCTGCCTTAATGGCTATCAATCTTCCTGCCCTTGAATGTAAGCGGACTTTCCAAGTGGGTAGTCTGCAGTGAATTTTATCTATGTAAGGCTGAAAATCTGCTCTTGTCAACTTTGTTGGTGCCAACGGCATGCCAAGATAAGTTATTGGGAAGGTAGCAGTATTGTAGCCAAAGATATGTTGTGCCATTTCGAGATCTTCTTGAGTGCAGTTAATTGAGATTAGTGAGGATTTGTGCAGATTCGGTTTGAGTCCTGTTGCTGATCCGAAAAGATGCGCTGGTTATCTTGAGGCAATGATGTCCTGAGGCTTAGGAGTCAGGAATAGCATTACATCATCTGCATAAAGAGAGCAATTCCTCTGAAAGGATGGCATTGCCGTTAGGATTTGCGCTTGCAGAGCCGAAGCGAAAAGCTTGTTGAGGACGTCCATGGCGATGACAAAAGGCAAAGGCAACAGAGGGTCGCCTTGTTGAAGTCCCCTGCAATGCTGCAAAGGCCCGCCCAGAATACCGTTCAGTAGTATCCTGGTTGAGGCTGTTGTAAATAATCTTGTTTAGAAGTTGCATACAAAATTTGGTTGTAATCGAAGTCGTATCGGAGTCGAAGTAGAAGTCGTGTCGGAGTCGGAGTCAGAATTGTAATTGTAGTCGAACCCGTGTTAAAGTCGTAGAACCGGGTATAAAAGGAGGGGTAGTCATGTAACCAAGGATGTACCAAGCAATTGAGAAAATACCAAAAAGAGGAGAAACGCAATCCCAGTGTTTTGGCTTCTTTTGAGCAATCTCATAGACGTGATCGCAGAGGCTTACGATCACGATGATGAAGATTAGAACGTGGTCGTAAAGTACTACCGACCACGTTGAAGGAGTTCGACCACGCAGAGAAGGCTACGACCACGGTGAGGGTGGTCGTAAGGAGCAGCAACTTCATCGGGGAGGTCTGAACGGGGTCAGAACGAAGTTCGACCACGGTGAACAGTGATCACCAGCATCACTGCGTGATCATAAAGGGTTTCGATCACGGTATTCTCAAGCGGCTGGAGGAAGACAGCGAAACGATACAGCGGAGCGATCGTAGACTATTACAGTGAAGTTACGACCACGATTCAAAGCAATCGGTGGCGAGTTTGAGTGGTCGTACGGCATCGTAAGTAGTCGAAATCGGTCGTAAATGACTCTAACCGGTCGTAAAAGATCCTGGGAGGTCGTAAGACTTTCCAACAGTTGGTATCAGAGCCTGGTTAACCATGGCTGAGAAGGTAAAGGAGAGCGTGTCGTTGCAGTACCCGATCCTCAGTTCAGATAATTATCCGGTCTGGGCGATGAAGATGAAGGTCAACATGATTGCGCAAGGTGTTTGGGGCGCGGTCGAACCAAAGGAGAAGGACAAGGTTCTCGATGATCGACTAGATAAGATGGCAATGGCGGTAATCTATCAAGCCGTGACCGACTCGATGACGCGGCAGCTAGACGGCAAGGAGACGGCAAAGGAAGTTTGGACTACTCTGCAGACAATGCATGAAGGAGTAGACCGAGTGAAGGAAGTTCGACTCCAAACACTGAGGAGTGAATTTGAAGCCATGAAGATGGGGAAGAATCAGACAGTAGAAGAGTTCTCTGGTCGATTCAACGAAGTCGTGAACGAGATCAAATCTCTCGGCGACGATTTGAAAGATGAGGTGGCAGTGAAGAAGTACTTGAGAGTGCTACCAGAGAAGTTTCTTCCGGTCGTAACCACACTTATGTACTCGCAAGACCTCTCGAAGATGAAGATTGAAGAGGTGACTGGAGCACTCAAAGCCCACGAGCAACTCCTGAAGAGTTATCAAACTGACAACGGAGAGCAGGCTCTACTCGTAAAAGAAGACTCGAACCGAGGCGGAGAGTTTTCTTCCAGAGGAGGTCATGGTCGTGGTCGTGGCCGCGGTACGTACCAAGGTCGAGGGCAGGGCCAAGGCTATGTGCCAAGAGGCCGAGGCTCCCAATCCGGAAGAGGAGGAAGAGGTGGTCGTGGAGATAGTGCTGGTCGTGGAGGTGGTGCCTACCAGATGGACAAGTCTAATGTCCAGTGTTACACGTGCGAGAAGTTCGGTCATTACGCTGCCGAATGTCGGAGTCACATCCAGTGCCATAACTGCAAGAAGTATGGTCACTATGCTGCAAATTATCGGGGCAAGAAGAAGGTGGAGGAAGCAAACTTGGCACAAACTACAGAGCACAAAGAGCCGACACTGCTATTGTCGTTCTGCACTGTAAAGGAACCGACAATGGTTCTGTTGAATGAGGAGAAAGTCTTTCCAAGTCTGTTGGAGCAGGGAGAGCAGACACAAGCCGACTGGTACCTCGACAACGGAGCAAGCAATCACATGACGGGCACACACTCGATGTTTCACGAATTAAACGAGAGTGTGCTTGGAAAAGTACAGTTCGGAGACGGCTCGACTGTTCAGATAAAAGGGAGAGGCACAATCCTGATGCAATGCAAAGATGGAAGTCGAAGAAAGCTCTCGGATGTGTATTACATACTGAGTCTACGAAGCAACATCATAAGTCTTGGACAATTGACTGAAGAAGGTTGTCGGATCGAGCTTAGAAACAACTACCTAAGGGTGTTCGACCGTACCGAACGACTGCTAATGAAAGTATAGAGGACGGTGAACCGTCTGTACAAGATTCAGATTGAAGCATGCAAACCAAGGTGTCTGAAGACTACGACCGATGATGCAGCCTGGTTGTGGCATGCAAGATTCGGACACTTGAACTTCCAAAGTCTCAACACGATGGCAAGGAGGGAGATGGTAGTCGGACTACCGAAAATCGACCACCCGGAGCAAGTTTGCGAGGGTTGTCTGACGGCAAAACAAACCCGTAACAGCTTTCCGTCACAGGTACAATACAGAGCCTCTCAACCACTCGAGCTAGTTCACATTGATCCGTGCGGACCGATCACACCTCGAACTGATGCCGGAAATCAGTACTTCATGCTGATCATGGACGACTACTCGAGAGCCATGTGGGTGTACATGCAGAAGAGCAAAGATGAGGCAAAGTCAAACTTTCAGAAGTTTATAGCGCTTGCCGAAAACGAAGTCGACAAGAAGGTAAAATCGGTCAGGTCTGACCGAGAAGGAGAATTTCTTGCAAAAGAATTCGACTTGATCTGTGAAGAGAAGGGCATTGCAAGATTCTTCACGGCTCCGTACTCGCCTCAACAAAATGGAGTCGTAGAAAGGAGAAATCGGACTGTAATGGCTACAGCCCGAAGCCTCCTGAAAAGCCGATTTCTTCCCGGGCGGTTCTGGGGAGAAGCAGTAAGACATGCGGTCTACCTTCTCAACCGCACGACCACAAGATCGCTCGATGGGACCACTTCATACGAACAATGGTCGGGAAGAAAGCCGAACATTGAGCATTTAAAGGTTTTCGGCTGTTTAGCTCATGTGAAGTCGTCCACTTACCTGAAGAAGCTGGACGATCGGAGTAGAAGAATGATCTACCTTGGCTCAGAGCCAGGCACCAAGGCGTACAGGTGTTATGATCCAATCGAAAAGAAGATTTATGTGAGCAGAGATGTGGTTTTCCAAGAAGACAAACACTGGGAGTGGGAAGAACACCAGGACATTGAGAAAGATATGTCGAAGTGGGTAACTTTCAATGTCGAAGATGACGAGGCCATCGGCATAGACTGGGAAGGAGTTACGACCACATCTCAAAGCTCAAGTTCAGCTGGCACTATCGACCATGAAGTTTTACCTGAAATAGAAGACCTCGATGAGGAAGAGTCAAACGGCCGAGTACCAAAAATGAGGAGCATTAGTGAGATATATGCTCAAACTGAGCCGGTGCAGATGGATGAGCTGTTGCTTTACACAACAGCCGAAGAGCCTGAAAATTATGAAGAAGCAAAGGGAGATGCATACTGGAGAGCTGCTATGCAGGAAGAGCTGAAATCGGTTGAAGATAATGACACATGGGAACTCACTGATCTACCAAAGGGTCATCGTGCAATCGGTCTGAAGTGGGTGTTCAAAGTAAAGAAGAACTCACAGGGAGAAGTCGTGAAGCACAAAGCATGACTTGTTGCAAAAGGATATGTTCAAAAACAGGGAGTAGACTACGAAGAAGTCTTTGCTCCAGTGGCTCGGATGGAGACAATTCGAGTACTCCTTGCGCTGGCAGCAAACGGTGGATGGGAAATTCACCACATGGACGTGAAAACGGCGTTTTTGAACGGAGACATTGAGGAGGAGGTATATGTCTCTCAACCGTCGGGCCTTCAGTCCAAAAGACAAGCTGAGAAAGTCCTGAAGCTGAACAAAGCTCTTTATGGGCTTAAACAAGCACCACAGGCTTGGAATCAGAAACTCGACAAAAGTCTGACAACACTTGGGTTCAGACAGAGTAACTCAGAACATGCCGTATACACGAGAGGAGACAAGAAGACAAGACTGATTGTGGGCGTATATGTGGATGATTTGATCATCACTGGATCAAATCCAAAGGAAATCATGAAGTTTAAAGATGAGATGAAGAAACTGTTCAAGATGACCGACTTAGGACTTCTGAGCTATTACCTCGGCATTGAGGTAAAACAAACTGACAACGGCATAACACTTTGTCAGTCGGCATACGCTCGGAAAATTCTGGAGAAATGTGGTATGGGAGAGTGCAATCCATGCCAAGTCCCAATGGAGAACTGTTTGAAGTTAAGCAAGACAGGCCCAGGATCGCCAGTTGACGCCACGCAGTACAGAAGCATTGTCGGAAGTCTGCGTTACCTGACACATACCCGACCTGACATTACGTTCGCGGTCGGATATGTGAGTCGGTTCATGGAGAAACCGACCCAGGAGCATATGAACGTTGTAAAGCATATTCTGAGGTATATCAAAGGTACTTTGAACCTCGGGATTCAGTACAAAAGAGGAGGCGAAAAGGTTTTGCAACTGACGGGCTACAGTGACAGCGACATGACGGGAGATGTTGATGATCGGAAGAGCACGACGGGCGTAATATTCATGTTTGGGGAGAGTCCGGTCAGTTGGCAATCACAAAAGCAAAAAGTAGTCGCTTTATCATCCTGTGAAGCTGAGTACATCGCAGCGAGCGCAGCATCGTGCCAAGGAGTTTGGCTCGCTCGATTGTTAAGCGAGTTGTCGAATGAGGAAATTCAAAAGGTGACGCTCAGAGTTGATAACAAATCTGCAATATCACTAAGCAAGAATCCGGTTCTACATGATAGAAGCAAGCATATAGATACAAGATATCATTTTATCAGAGATTGTGTCGAAGAAGGGAAGATCACGATCGACTACATCAGAACAGATGAACAGAAAGCTGATATTCTGACGAAGCCGCTGGGGCGGATAAAGTTTTCGGAGATGAAAAGAAGAATTGGCATGATCGAAGTTGAAAAACAAGATTAGGGAGAGAATGTTGTAAATAATCTTATTTAGAAGTTGCGTACAAAATTTGGTTGTAATCGAAGTCGTATCGGAGTCGAAGTAGAAGTCGTATCGGAGTCGGAGTCAGAATTGTAATTGTAGTCGAACCCGTGTTAAAGTCGTAGAACCGGGTATAAAAGGAGGGGTAGTCATGTAACCAAGGATGTACCAAGCAATTGAGAAAATACCAAAAAGAGGAGAAACGCAATCCCGGTGTTTTGGCTTCTTTTGAGCAATCTCATAGACGTGATCGCAGAGGCTTACGATCACGATGATGAAGATTAGAACGTGGTCGTAAAATACTACCGACCACGTTGAAGGAGTTCGACCACGCAGAGAAGGCTACGACCACGGTGAGGGTGGTCGTAAGGAGCAACAACTTCATCGGGGAGGTCTGAACGGGGTCAGAACGAAGTTCGACCACGGTGAACAGTGATCACCAGCATCACTGCGTGATCATAAAGGGTTTCGATCACGGTATTCTCAAGCGGCTGGAGGAAGACAGCGCAATGATACAGCGGAGCGATTGTAGACTGTTACAGTGAAGTTACGACCACGATTCAAAGCAATCGGTGGCGAGTTTGAGTGGTCGTACGGCATTGTAAGTAGTCGAAATCGGTCGTAAACGACTCTAACTGGTCGTAAAAGATCCTGGGAGGTCGTAAGACTTTCCAACAGAGGCCGTGGTGAGTAGAACAGCGAGCCAGTCCCCCCATCGGTTCCCCAACCCACGCTTGCGCAGAACTTTGAACAAGAACTGCCAAGACAAGCTATCGAAGGCTTTGGCGATGTCCAATTTGAGAAGTAGCTTTTTATCTTTTTTTTCCTTCGTAAGGTCCGGATGGCGTCATGCACAAACTTGAAGTTGTCTTGAATCATGCGACCCTTGATGAAGGCACTTTGATCAGATTCAACCAGACGATCCATGTGTGGCTGTAGTCTGAGTGCCATCAATTTGGAAATGAGTTTTGAGAAACTATGTATCAAACTGATGGGCCTAAACTCAAAGGGTTGAGTTGCCCCTTGTTTTTTCGGCAATTGTATTAGTAAAGCTGAGTTAAGACGGTGAAAGCCACAGCGATCTACAAGGAACAACGCCTGAATGCCTGACATGATATCATCTTTGATAATAGGCTAGGCTGTCTTGTAGAAAATCCCCGTGAACCCGTCAGGTCCAGGAGCCTTATCAGCAGGTAATTGCTGGATTGCTTGGATGACCTCTTGTTCGGAGAAAGGTTGCTCCAGATTTTGCAAATCGAGCTCGGGCAAATGTAACTCTTCAAGATGGATGGGCGTTGTCGGTTGGTAATCCGATTGGATCAGATGTGCGAAGTGCTGGTGGAGCAGGTTTGACATGTCTTCATGCGACTGCGCTAGGACCCCGTTGTGCATGAGAGAGTTTATCCTGTTCTTCTTCTGGCTCTGATACCTCGCCTGGGAGTGAAAGAAAGCAGTGTTTGTGTCACCCTCTTTTAGCAACATGATTCGTGGTCTTTGCCGGATCATTTTTCTTTTTAAGGAGCATAATGCCAGGAACCGAAGCTTGAGCAACCTTCTGAAAGTCAGCTCAGCCTCCGAGAATGCTCTCCTCTCCTGAGCCCAGTCCAGCTGGGAGATGACCTCTTCTGCCATGAGCACTAACTAGGTGATGTTTTCGAATCGGTGTTGGCTCCATTTTTGCAGGCCTTTGGCTGTGGCTCAGAAGAGGGAGTCAAGCCGTTGGAAAGGGGAGGTGCGAGGTACAGGGCTTGTCCAACTCTTGTTCACAACTTCTAGGAACTCGACATGAGCTACCCAATTGTTGTCGAAGTGGAAGCGTCCGCTGTGTTTGAGACGAGCATTGGTGTCAAGGAGCAAAGGAGCATGATCCGAGCATGTCGTGGCCAGCGTTGTGAGAAAGCTATGAGGGAACAAGCCATCCCAGTCTGCGGAAGCTACGACCCTGTCGATACTTGACATCGTTGGAGAGTCGCGTTCATTGCTCCAGGTGAACGCTCTCCCATTGAGATGAACATCACTTAACTAAAGGTCATTTACGAAGCGGCGGAAATGACCAATGTTTGCACGGCGCACATTGTTGTTGTTTTTGTCGGCATGGCTGAGAATCATGTTGAAGTCCCAGACAATACACCAGGCACCTAGCCGAGATGAACGAAAATGCCTTAGCTCAACAAGAAATTCATGCTTTGCCATGTCTGTTTGGGGGCTGTAAACTGTGGTGATCCACCACTGCGGCAGAGAAGGATCCTATGTAAGAGCCAAGAACTATGACTTCCGGCGCTCGACAAGCAATGAAAATCACCCCACGCATTTCTGAAGCAATGTAAATTGAGCTCCAAGCATGGATAGGACGACCTGGGCCGAGATGATGGCCATCTTGGTCTCCTAGATACAAACGACATCCACTCTGTGGTGGTCGACCAGTGTGCGGAGTGTATCCCGACCGCCGCCCCAAAACAGAATTTAGACCCCGGATATTCCAAATGAGGATTTTACATGAGGGCTTGTCCATCAGGAAGAAGGTACGACGTGGTGCGACCTGAAGGTTAATAGAATGTGGTCCAGGTGAGGCTTGGCACGAATACTTCATACGCCAACCTAAAGAGCTCATGCAGGGCGTGCAAATGCTCTTGAGACAGGGGCTGGTTAAAGATGGCCTCATATGACGCATAGTCCTGAGGGGATGGTTGCAGTCAAGGTTGTTATAAACGTGATTACGAATCGGATGAGAGGTTCTTGGTAGAATCGCAACTCGTAGGAACGATATAGAATCTAAAATCTTACCTGATTTTACCAAAAAAACATTTAAAAAATCTACAGTGTATTATAACACTACTGTATTTTTAAAATTATACCTTTTGAATTTTTCTTTACAAATTATAGAGTAAAGGTAAGATCATATGTTATTTTATGATAATTATAGTGAACATAAAGAGATAAAAGTTAAAATCAATTAAAAGGAAGTACACAAGTAATTATTTATAATAAAATAATAGAATCAATAAAATCGAGTAGAATCGTATGAAAATTTTAATCATGATTCTACAAAAGTTTAGGTAGAATCATAAGAATATTAAGATTCTACCATAGAATCGGGGGTAGAATCGTGAATCGTAAGAACATTAAGATTCTATCATAGAATCGGATCGGTCTAGTTAATTTTGGATCGTAAAATCTTATGATCATATGACAGAATTGAGATTTTGACAATCTTAGTTGCGCCGAGCTTCCGCATCAGCACCGTTTGGGCCTACTTTAATGGGCGTACTGGAAGACGCTGATGCTTGGTGGCTAGACGCGCACAGCGGCGCGTGCTTTTGCTCTATGCCGAGTGCTGATCAGAGGTCCCTGGTCGGTGAACTGGCCATATAGCTGCGGTCAGACAGTTGACTCCCCCCTCCAAACGTAAAAGATTAGACTCCCTCATAATGCTGCTCGTTTGGATCATTTAGGAGGAGAGAAACAGATTGTGGCATGATCATGAAAAACCAGACATCGACAAGTCCGTTCAGCTCATCAAGAATGAATTTTACTCCAGGTTGTCCATCCCCAATTCCAAATTGAGAGATCTTTGTTCTAATGTGCAACCTGGGCAACTACCCCAAGCTTAATTGCTCAACTTTGCACCGTTGGTCGTTACTGTCTTTGTAATCTATGTTTTTTCCCCTTTTTTTTCCTTTGTTGAGAAAACTTCTTTGCATCACTTTATTCTCCTTAATGAATAAAATGCAAATCTCTTGCATTTCGCGAAAAAAAGTACATAATTCATATGGAGTGATTAAAAAGTAGTGAACCAGAAGGTGGGCTCGGCGGCCACCGAGATAGTGCGCAGGTGCTCGGCGGCAGTCAGCTGCCACGCCTTGGGTCCTTGGCGACTGATCAGGTGGCTGGACGGCTGGGCAGTCAACATCGGTCCAAGACGAAGCCAGGCGAGCGAGGCGCGGTGACCGGGTAGGCACACGAGGCGGCAGTGCAGCACCTAGGCAGATGCTAAGGCCGCCTAGCCCGTGTATGCGAGAAGATAAAGAAGGGAATGGAGACGCTCATACGCAATGCTTCAAGCTAGGGTTTAGAAGAGTATCGAGCGGTCAAGCCACGAGCAAGCGGGCATATTTTCAGTTGGCACCGCCACCCTCCGCCACGAAGCTTCCCCACGCGTCGTCGACCGTTGTCCACCCTCCGCCTCGGTTTTGGCCGCAACGCCGACCGCCGTCCCCCCCTCTGTTGCCTCCCTCAGCCCCTCTTCTCCTTAGCCGGCATTGGTGGAGACCGGAGAGGCGGAGACGAGGACCCGACTGGCCGACTCCCTGCGCACCGCCCCGCCACCAAGGATGACGCGCCCTCTTCTCCAGCCGCACCACCGTCCCCCCCCCCTCTCTTCTCCTCTCCAGGTTTGCCATCGGCTTCGTCCCTTCCTCTCTCTACTTCTCCACTCTCTCAGTCTCTCTTTATCTCTTCCGATTTTGCGCCTTTATCTCCCCAGTCTCCTCTCTGATGCTTCCTTCAAGGCTTTAAATCTTCAATCCCTTGCAGTCCAGGTTTGCTCCAGCCTCCAGGTTTGCCTCTGTCGCCTCTCCAGGTTTGCTGCCCGCCCGCCTTCTCCAGCAATCCAGGCTCCAGCCTAGTTGGCGGTCTTCTTGTCTAGCATCGTGGAGTGGGCCGTGAGGAGCTTCTAACTCTGTAACTCCTAAGATGGTAAGTCCTAAGGTAATCCCCAGGCAATCCCTTGATATTTGAGTCATTTACTCATTTGACAGTCAATATGCAATGAATGATTCAGATAATCAGATTGACAATTTCATGATTCGTATACATTTGTCCTTGCTTCGTAAGTATAACTTTGGTTGGAGTCACTATCATGGGAAAAGAGAAACATGAGTCCCGGAAACTCGGTAAACACTCGTTCACGTTAATAATTATGCATCTCAGCTCAGGGGCGGATCTACAGTAATTCATGGGTATTCAGCTGAATACCCAAAATTTTTTGCAAAAAATCTGCTATATATTAGGTATAGTATATATATATATATTAGTAATTGGGTTTAAATTATAGAATTTGATGTAAAAAAAGAGCTCGGGCCGGCTGAAATCCGAACGCCCAGTGCGCGGTGCGCAAACGGCCCAGTGGCCCACTCGCGTCTCGCGCTGCTTTATCGCCGCGACGCCGTCTCGAGTCTTCGGTTCGCCTCACGCCCTAACTCTCGCTGATTTCTCGCCGTCTTCGGTTCCTCTCCTCCAGTCCTCCTCATCTCGAGTCGACAGATCCGACGTCTTCGGTCTCTCAGATCCGGCCCCCAGGCGTTCACCTCCGTGCTCCGACGACCGGTGCTCCCCTACTCCGTGCGTCACGGCGGCTGCCTCACCTGCGGGCCTGCAGTTGAGCGCCCCACGCCGATGTGCCATCTGCGCCTCTGCCTCCGCCATTTTGCTGTGAGTTCCTCACTTCTCCTCTCTCTCTCTCTGCCTAGATCCAGATAGATAGATTCATAGATCCGAAGTGCTAATTGGCTGTAGTGTTCAGTGATATCCAGTACTTGCAAACTTTTTTGGTGGTATAAATCAAAATGCCTAAATCTAAAACCTAAAACAGCTCTTGAGATTTCAGTCTGAATTTCATCATTTTCTTTGAAAAGGTTGCACAATATCAACTTAACTGCTAATGTCTTATTAGAATATAGAGGAACCACCTTCAATCTTTACTGACCATACAATTCTAACTGGCAAGCTTTATTGCCACTGATATGGGTAAATTGCTCTTGAGGATAATGCGTAGACAAATGTTATATGTGGATCTCAAAAGTGTTGTACAGAAGCTACAAACAATGAAGATTATTGTTGCCTACTATCGTACCATCTTTATGAAAATTATTATTCACTTTGAATGTGCTTTTAAATCACCCATGGTCTCTGCATAATGATATATTATAAACATTAATATCATACACATGCGTTTATATTAGCCAATAACTAGCCTTTTGTTTCCAAGTGAATATTGCAATGTCTGCTTTCTATTTGTTAAGTTTTTCGACGCATGCAGGAAACCATACATTACAGTTAGTCTAAGAAATGCTTTGTTATGCGAAGTTCACACAAGCTGAATGGTTGACATTATCAATTTTTTCTTATAGCTATGGGGAAAAATGTGTCAAATGCAAAGACATTTCTTGAGAAAAGGTAAGTGGATCTGTCAAGCCTATCAGTAATATTATTTCAGTAAATTCTTTTACTCGTGGTAACATTTTCTTCCATTTGATCATAAATGTGCTGCATATAATTTTATTCCATATTTCTCCTTTTCGTAATATAAGTGACAAGTATGTTATGTTGATTCATCTCTTTTCAAAGATGTATGAGTGCATTCACTGAACCTTCAGCTATGGTTTGAGTGTAGATACACAGAAGACATGGAGTTTGATGATGGGAAAAGAGTAAAAAAGGGCAAAATTAGCAAGGTATGCAATTATCATTAATCTCTATAATATATTGTTTAGTTCGTGCCATTATGCTTTTTGTATTATTATTATTATATCTATATACACATATATTTGTATCGGTGTTTTAGGAGAAATGGAGTGTCATAGTATCGCGTATCGGTATCGACGTATCCAAACAACCTAGCTCTAAAATTCGAATACCCATTCTAAAAATCCTGGATCCGCCACTGTCTCAGCTGGCTTATTCTGAAATTTTGGTGTATATTGTTACTGATTTGATTAGCTCAACATTACATGCATAGAGGCCATCGTGGAGTTGCGTACATGATAGGAAATACAGTGGAGACTTGAAGAGTCCCATTTCAGTTTGCATACGATGTGAATGTGCACTTATTACTTCATATACAATGAGGTCACTAGTTTATAAATTGTCGGTGTCTCTCGTGAACAGTGAGAATCAAACTATCAGCTTGGAAGGTTATGTTTTTAGCCTTGCCAGGAGCCCAGGATCACATGAAATTTTCCTTTTGTGTCAGTATAGTTGCATGCAGCTTGGAAGGTTATGTTTTTAGCCTTGCCAGGAGCCCAGGATCACATGAAATTTTCCTTTTGTGTCAAGATAGTTGCATGCAATTTATGTACCGTCTCTTTTTCCCCTCTTATAATATTTTTTGCCTAATGATCTGCAACATCTGAGCCTTCTTTTGTTTTATCTTGCAGGTTTTTCAATTTCCATGACAGAATTTCATGTTGCATTGCTTCCATATAAACCTGATTTCAATGTTATGCCTCGGGATTGGGATGGGACGACAAGAGATTCTGTTGAAGTTCTGTATGAGATTTCGATGAAGGAAGACTAGATGTTGCATGAGGAATTTGTACAACGTTTGGAGACCCCCTTTCATCATATTCGGCTATTTGCTAAAAGAGATTGGCTATTGACTGTAGTAGTGTAGTGTTTGTTTATGTTTACATCAAGTAGACTTTCCTGCAGTCTGCTTGTAGTGACACATATGGCCCATCATTTTGATATTTACATCCTACTTGTCCTAATTTTTGCCCTACTGATTTCTAGATGTTTCGAATACAAGGTTACTCAAGATGTGTTCCATCGTCTTTTTCATGCACTTGGTGCTGGAGCTATCAAGGAGGTGCGTATGAAATGCACGACATTTATTATATACCAATTACCAAAAGACTCACAGTCTCATACATTACTGATGTGTATATTTTACCACTTTACATCAAGCATCTACATCAGTGGATGAAAAGCTACCATTGTTGCTCAAGTTAATAATTTTCTTCATCTAAACATCAAATATATGCATTTTTAAATCACCGTCTAGGCCCCCTAGGCGCTAGGCCCCCACCTTGCCACCTTCTTGAACATTGTAAAAAAGTGAAAATGTTTCGCATGTTGTGTAGTGCTGACCTCACGCTTAATAAGTTCGCCATCCAGACCAACAGAAGCGCGTTGCAAATGAATGCACAAGATCTAGAAGAGGACACTAGTATACCTGGTTTCATGCCATTTTAAGACATAATTCCATGTAAGTTCCAAAAGGAGTATTCGATTGTGGATACCTTTAGACAAAGGAGTGATAGCCAACTGCTTGGTTGCTTGAGAAGATACCGAACATGTTATTTCCTCTGGACCAAACATATGCCTGCAACTGCAAGTGTCATAATCGACGCAGGTGTGCAGTTTGTTAACTTTTTCCTGACACAGATACCAATACGGGGTATCATATCAAGCTCAACAGGGGTACAACTACAACTTCATAACAAAATATGGGCTTAACAAAATTTCCAGTGCATTGATGAAGCTAAAAGACATCGACAGGATTACCTCATCAACTTCTGATTTAAGAGAGAGATATTTGGCAGCAGCGTTATACCAACAGCGATCACAACGATAATTGTCAAGATGCTCCAACACAGTGAAGTACTTCAGGCAATCCACCAAACTATACCCACTGATCCGAATATTACACAATAAGACAGACAAAAAGGAAAAAAGCATTATGATAGAGGCAGTTGATAGAGGTGATGTATCTTGCGATTATGATATTAATCAAGGTACCTAGTGCTGAATATTAATCATAAGTAGCAACTGATGTATCCTGAATTAACAAAACTTTGGAAGGTTCACTTGGACATACAATATCTTTATTTATATCAGGCACAGGTGATAGAGGCAAGCAGTGGAAATTCTCGAAGTCCAACGACAGCTGTGTGAGATATTGGTGGTGATCGGTTTGGCTGAAAGCCTAGTGGCTTATGGCTGAAAATATCAGAATTTGAAAAAACATCAGAATGACAGTGAGGCTTATTTACCATAATTAAATTTAAAAAAATTTAAAAATAGAAAAAACATATTAGCCCATCACGTATAATGTAAACAAATACGAGGAAAAAAAGAACCGGTAAAAAAACTCAAAAAAAAGCCAAAAGTTCAGAAAAAGACGAAATTTATGAATAGTGCAAAAATAAGCTGAAGCCAAAAGCTGAAGTCATATTGATCAGGGCCATTAACAACAATGAGGGCAGAAAATCATCAGCATGACGGAAAGAACTATGTATGCTTTCAACAAGCTAGATAAAAAATCTACTCCCTTTGTTGCTAAATAGATGTTGTAGAGACCATGAGTCAGACTTTTAAATTATGACCACTAAAATACACGAAAAAATATTCAGATTGGTCAAATGAAATAACAACGGTAGATTTATTATAAAAACTACTTCCACAAATATCATATATTTTACAATATATATTAATAGCTAGAAGGGTAAAAGTTAAAGGTGTGTATTAGAGACTATCGATGTCCAAAACGACCTCGTTCGGAGTTGACTTGGAGACTTGGCTCAAGGTACCCTCCAACAGGTGCCGTAGCTCTAAGGTGATTGTGGGCCTGGGATAACGCGGGGACCCTCCCCAACAAAAACCAACCTGATTCTTGCGATATACACCACAGCGGCAATAGCCAGGTGTGCAGTCTCTGTTAGTCAAGGCATTCAAGCACCGCTCCCCACACGCTCTCCGGATCCATCAGATCATACTGGCACTCGCATACAGTTATGTCCTACTTCTGCCTCTTGTGCCTCCAAGCAGTAAGACACAATACTCACCTTCTGTACGAGAAATCGTTAGTCTCGAGATGGATGTACTGCGGTGGCTCTATGCGCCCTTCCTCCTAAAATCGAAACAACTCGACGAGTTCAGTATACAGATCGCAAGACCACTACAAACGCGTTCATAGAGGGATCAAGAAATGCGTTTTTAAGCAGCAGGAATACCATTTGCAATGCTAGTTCTTGGACGGTGGAACAACAAGACCCCGGCCTGAAAAAGGGGGCCGTGGGATTGATCAATTGATGGCTTGAGGCTGCAATCAGAATGTTACAATGGTGGACGAATATGTCTTGTAAGAAAAAGATGCGAGCTATAGTACAATCGTGGTCGGTACAAGAATCTGAGGAGAATCAAGAACTAGGGAGAAGCGGGACTAGGGCGTACCAAGAGCGTCCGGATCAACAGTACAGCAGGAGGAGGTGGTGGTTGAGGAACTCGCGCCCGGCTGTCGGAGAGGTGAGGTAGGCGGCGGAGAAGGGCGGCTTCGGCGGTGGGGAAGGGCGGCCGAGCGGTGGCGGCGGTCGGTCGCCGGTCGTTCGGAGGGGAGGAAGGGTTCGGCACTTCGGCCCCGCGGTCGGGCCGGTGGCGGGCCGGGCCACTGGCCGTGGAAGTCTAGCTGCTGCGGCAGCCTCTAGGATTGAGATTGGACGGTCCGGATTTGTCTTGGGTGATAGCTTAGCAGTTCGTGGCGTGGGGTTCTCTTGGGCTTGGGCCCAAGCCCACATAGTAACCGCAGCGTGCCCAGGCGGCTCAGCCCGGTCCACTCCTTTGTTCTTCAACAGCTGGAGCCCAGATTGGTCACTAATTTGCTTTCGCAAGGACTGGAGAAGGGCTCGTTCAGCAGTTGAATTGTTTTCTACAAAATTTATATAAATTTTATGTGAAATATATTCCATACAAGCCCTGCATGTACGTAACTTCCATGAGGGCAACCTTACTAATCTTGTTTGGTGTTAACATGCACAATAGTGCAGGAGATTGTTGTATATTTTCAAGAAAAAATAAAAGAAAAGAAAAGAAAAGTAGGCATTCGTGGATCTCCATACAACCACGCAACCGTGCGTGTGGGTGATTGGAACCTGTACACGTGGCATGTGCTAAGAGGGAGATAGGTACGCTTGTCGTATTACTATGTACTACCTCCGTTCAGATGTTGTTTTTCAGAATGCCATGTAGTCAATTTTTAAAAATTTTGATGAGTAATATGCACAAAAGTATTTATATTTATTACTTAAAAATACTATCACTAGATTTGTCATAAAGAATATTTTCATATCTTTATTTTTAATGATTTCTACTAATAAATAATTAAAAATAATAGTCAAAAGTATGTATCAAAGATTGTATCAATATCTAAACTTATAAATTAAAAAGAATGAAGATAGTACTATGGTACATGGTAAAGCTGATTGTACCCAGGGTTTTGATTACCGTTTCTTTTTTTTTTTACCGGAGGTCACCCACAGAACCGATTATAGCCATTTTTGGAAAATTTCAATAGTTTTTGTGCCAAAATTTTCAAATGAAATTCAAAATTCAAATAAAAATCGGCCCAAAATTAGTTGACAATATTAGAGGAATTTCAAACGATATTCTCAGACACATACACGTACATTCATAAACACATCCATGTAAACTCTAAACAAAATTGGTTGTAAACATGTTCCATGACAACAACAAACAAGTTATGAGCTACTGCATAAATTCTTCGACGATCTAGTAATAGAAATTCACAGTGCGGTGATTGAGTTTACCTGATATGCTATTGCCGAAGCTGCACCATTGCTATCCTTTGGTCACACCACCGTGTGCGTCGATCTGCTACTCGCAGCTACTCCGCGCCTCGCCATCAGCGTCACCATGGCCACCTCCACCTCCTAAACCTTCTCCTGCCCTCTCCCAGGTAGCCTCATCGCCATAGATCTCATCGTCAATCTCTTTGGTGCCACCATGGGTGTCGCCACCGCTAGCCCATCTAGGACCACATCGGACCAGGCCACTACCACCATGAGATTCCTCATGTCCACACCATGGTCATGCACTCGCAAATCAGCTAAGGGACCGCTGGAATTAGCCTCCGACGTGTCCACCTCTACTCCGCTCCAATCGCCATCTCCGCCCTTGTTTTTCTGTGTAGGACCTTGAGAGCTTGAGGAGGAGCTCAAGATGGGTCATCGGTGTTGCCCTACATCTCCATACGCTCCCAATTTGTCGATTTGGGTGAGAAGAGAATGGATCAGAGGAGGAAGAGCTGAAGAGGAGCTCACTTGCGAGCAACCGCCAGGAGGAGATGGGAGTGAGATTGAAGACTCCATCAGCTAAGGCAGCGTTTAGAGGATATGGAGTGGGCTAGTTGGGCCGCTTTTGTTTTCAAATTGGGCTTAAAGTTTTGGGCCTGATTTGTAAATTAATTGGTGCTGGCTGGTAAAACCGGTTTTGCCGAAAATCGAAAAATGTCAGGCGGTAAATTCATACCTGTACCATCATCTCTCATAGAAGACATGTGATTAGTCGAGAAAGTTTGGTGTGAACCAAAGGCAGATAGTAGCTCTGTTCAAAACAACTGCGACTGATGGTTTTTAATTATGATTGATGGTTTTTTATTGTATCTTTTGAAACACGATGGACAATGAAGACACTAACTCGGACGATGTACGCGGTGGTATACTTGGGAAGCTGTTTAGAGAAATGGTTTTAAAAAATCGTCTAGAAAAGTATTTTCAAGAAGCCGTTTGAGAAATGGTCCCATTTATTTTATCTTCCGGAGAAAATGAAGCTAAAAGCCACCCTAAAACCATTTTGAATAGGGTCCGAGACAACACTGCTTTTTAGCTGTCACTGTTGTTGAGGTGGCTGTCATACGCGAAGAACTGAATAGCTGATGTCTGGGGTAGACCGTAGCAAGTTACTCGGCCCGAGATTGATCGTTTTATGCAAAGCGTGGACAGGTTTTCTTCAAGCCGAATGGTTCTGCGCCAAGTTCACGCCAACCTAGTTCGCCAAGTTCACGTCAACCTAGTTCGCGGCACATTAGAGCATGTTTTTTTTTCCTCCGAAACTAACGGATTTTGGTTTTTATTACAGTCAGAGTATTTTCTCAAAACGGGGTCTACAAGTTAAACGATGTACACATTAAAAGCCTAACATTTGTACCATCAAAAATCGTAAGTGAGTATCTATCTCCGTAATCTATACCGTAAACAGCCAAAATTAAAAATTTTCAGTTAAAAGCCATAAACCACAGCCATTGCCAAACATGCCCTTATTCTCCGACGAAGCTTGTGGACGATGTGGCAAGCCCACGAAACAGATTAAGAGGTAACTTTTTTAGGATGGCTGATTAGGGTGTGATTATTTGGGCTTCAGCTTCTGGCTTCTGGCTTATTTTTTACTATTCATAAATTTCGACTTTTTCTGAACTTTTGGTTTTTTGTTAATCTTTTTTGCCGGTTCTTTTTTTCCCGTATGTGTTTGTATTATACGTAATGGGCTAAAATATTTTTTATATTTTTAAATTTTTTTAAATTTAATTATGGTAAATAAGCATCTGTCAGTTACAGTGTTTTTTCAGCCAACTATAATGCTTTTCAGCCATAAGCCACCAAAAAAGCCCAAATGATCACCACCTAAGAGATAACTACTACCGGCAGCGGGATTACTTGAATAAAATTACAGAGCATCAAATGCCTCCCCTAGAACAGACCATCCATCAATCTGATAGAGGTTGTGCTCGGTTGGGCTGAAAAATAGTGGCTTATGGCTGAAATTACAATGTAACTGAAAGTGGTTTATTTGACGTAATTAGATTTAAAAAATTTAAAAATAGAAAAAATTATGTTACCTCATTACGGACAATGCAAACGAATTTGGAAAAAAAGGCAAAAAAGCTTTTAAAAAGCCAAAAGTTCAAAAAAAGACAAAATTTATAAATAATGAAAAATAAATTAGAAGTTCAAATCAAAATGAGGGGACGAAAATAAGCTTTTGAACACTTTGAGTAGTATTACCCCAAACCAGTACGGGCGACGGACTATAAAATACCCCACATCATTAATTAACTATAAGTGATGAATTAGGACGTTAAGCAGGGTTAATTAAAATACGGGGGAATTTAAATTTTTTATACGTCAATATAGATTGAAACCAACGAACGATGAATAAATACGTTAATACTGCAACTCCATCGACAAGGGCGAAGACCAATTGGTATAGACTAGAGTGAGATAAAATTTGTTTGCACGAAAGGTAAAAACTTGCTATATATATATATATATATATATATATATATATATATATATATATATATATATATATATATATATATATATATATATAGTATAAATAATGAGGGCACCTAGGTGTGCAGGCACCAAGTCTACCTACCTTTGGATTGCTTTTAGATGAGTGCTAGTGTGATTGAGACTTTCCATCCATGATTGATTTAGCATGCCTAATATATTACATACCATTGCACTAGCACGTATCTAAAAGCAATCTAACGACAGGGAGCCTAGGTGTCTGGACACCTTGGTGTCCCATTTCAGCGTCCTATATATATATATATATATATATATATATATATATATATATATATATATATATATATATATATATATATATATATATATATATATATATATATATATATATATATATATATATATATATATATATATATATATATATATATATATATATATATATAATGATCAGTAGTACATCGGTCATTAAATTACAATCCGTGTAGGATAAAATCAATAACATCCCTTGATCGACAATTAGAACTTATATCAAGTCCAATAAAAATATTACAATTTGCATTACATAATAGCGACAATACGAATTATAACAAGTATACGATTTCACGTAACAACATATATATATATATATATATATATATATATATATATATATATATATATATATATATATATATATATATATATATATATATATATATATATATATATATATATATATAAATCAAGTAGTACATCAGTCATTAAATTACAATCCGTGTAGGATAAAATCAATAACATCCCTTGATCGACAATTAGAACTTATATCAAGTCCAATAAAAATATTACAATTTGCATTACATAATAGCGACAATACGAATTATAACAAGTATACGATTTCACGTAACAACCAAACAACCATCTCAACAATTAAGCAATTGCAATACAATGGTATTCAGTCAGAAAGTACATGATTTAATTTACACCAGGTCCATCTCATACATATTCAGTTGCATCCGAAATAACAGAGAATATAAATTACATTTAGATAACATACAGTATCATCTATACATCAATATTAAGAGAAAGCCAGATTACATCTAGGTCATTTCATACATTAGAAACTGTCGTCAAACTGTCACTACACTGTTATTCCATTGGAGAGCGAACAAGTAATTATACTACCAAAAAAGACTGAACAAAAGAACGAATAAAATTAAGCGAAGGAAAGAAGAATAGAAATAGCTGTCATAACCCTAGAGGTTAAGTTCGGGCAGGGCAGTCCGTTCACGGAGATGCCTGATCGTCCGGGGGCCAGTTGGCACCTCTCACAACCGTAGGGTCATCACTCGACACAAACAAACCTGTTTGTTTATGAAAACCAGCCAAAATAGACTAAAGTACCATAAGCCCACTTTTTAGCCCCAAACAGCACCCAGGAGGCCAGCGCGGCCACAGTAGAGGGACAACACAACATCGAGAGGCCTCACTTAGACAAGAGAAATATCGCGCACAGTCACCAGAGAAGAGAACAGAAAGAGCACGGCAGAGCCAACTCTCACTGTCTCTCGTTCTCATTTCCCCCAAATCCTCAAAACCAGTCCAAGCCGACGGAGAACCACAGCCACCGAGTAGAACCCAACCGCAAGACGAAGGCCAGGCGAGCCTACAAGAGACAAGGCGACGGTGACAGCAGGAGGTCAGACCGCAAGTCGAACCCGTCAACCCTAGGAGGCCACCACAAGCATCTGGTAGCACCAAGCCGAGGGAGGAAAGTAGCCAGGGACCAACTCACCGCCCACCAACCATAGGAGGAGGAGATCACCAGCAAGCCAACTGGGCCACAGCCAACCGGGGAAAACAACCGCTGAGTACAAGTCGCCATCCGCTCCAAAGCAACCAAAACCACCGGCAAAGGTAGCCCCCAATCATACATGAACTTTACATTCATTCAATACTAAACCTTGCTTACCACACACAATAGACCACCAGTAGCAGCCGATTAGCACAACTATCAACTATGAACCAGCACAGAGTACCCACCGGAGGTAGAAGAGGGGAGTAGAGGGAGAGTAAATAGAACCAAGGCTCATCGACGATGAGGGCGGTGGCACGCTACCACCGGCGTAGCCACCCACCTAGCCACCACCGCGCACTCCCCCGGCGTGCGGGTGACTTCTAGCCGGCCGTGACTAGCCAGGGCAACGTACCTCCATGCCTAGCACATCGGGAAAAAATCCATTAGAACCAAAACAAAATAGCAACTTAAATCAACCAACCCGAGGTGGATTCGAGGCAGTAAGCACCAGATCCGGGCCGTAGGCCACGGATCCAGTAGCGGCAAGCCGACGGCGGGAGGGCGGCGCGGCGCAGCACCGATAGGGTCGGCGACTGAGGGGAAAGCGCGTCGGCGGGACGGTATGAGGGGAGGAGGCGCGTAGAAGAGAGAGCCGGTAAGGGAGGCACGAAGGTCGGGGAAGGGGGAGCCGAATGGTGAGGCGTGGCAGTGCGGCGCGAGAGGCCCAGGGCGGCGCCGGGCGGAGGAAATCGGAAGAAGAGGGAGAGCCAAGAGCAGGAAAAAGGGGAGAGGAGGAAAAGGCGATGGTGGCGGAAGACACCAGAAAAAGGGGAAGGGGCGGAAGGAAAGAAAAGAAGAAAAAGAAAGAGAAGGAAGAAGAAGAAAAAGGAAAATAGGGGAGGAAAACGAAAAAGAAAAATAGAAAAGAGAGAGGAGAAGCGCGCATAATAAAACTTTGTCTTCATAAACAGTTAACTCTAATTAAGCTAGTGTAGATTAAATTACTCGATACCAGTATGCTAATCATGTTAAAATTACAAAATACCACTAATCAGTATTTACAATGAGTAGAATAAATGAATTGCCATCTGTAGAATAAAAACATAGCGTGTACCAATTTAACGGATGCATTACTAATTAAATCATTCGGGTTTGTAACGAAATACCAAATTAACCAGGATAGTGTTAAATCATATAACTTTCTTAGTAAATATTCTTGAATATTAGAAATGAATTAAATGATGCCCGTAGGCTGGAAATTGCACGCACACGAAGTAAATTATCACAATATCATTAGATCACTTTATTGCACATTTAAATGCCCAGTTAATTTCTATTAGTTGATTATAAACTGTAGGATCCACTAATGAGTAGTCTGAATTATAATTCATAGCCATCGAAGATTTAAATCTGTCTGCGATGATTAGAATAGCACGCGCTGATTTACAATAGTACGTGTCAATTTAAGATTACGCGTAGCGATGAAAATTATACGCGACGATTTAAATAGCAGTTAAGCTATAAAAATATGCATATGACTAAAGTAAAATTTAGGAATCCCATAAGGACATCTGAGTATAGTTTAATTAAGGAATTAAGTTATTGATTAATTAAGAACCCCTTTTCTTCTGGGTTTATAATTTAACTCGTCACGCGTACTAGCACAAGGAAATGTATTTGAGTAACCTTGAGATCTAAAACGAACTAGAAAGGTGAATATTGTATACACGAAGATTGGCTAGGATTAATATTAGCCGTTATAATTGTACATGCATTTAGTTAATCCCGTATAATAAAAAAATTGCTAGGAATTAATAAAACGCCAGGTATACCTACTAAATCAACCATATCTCCTGACATTAGTGCGATGATGTCGAACAATGAGTAGTGTACCGAAATTAACCTCGATTACTGCAATTGGATTAAATGGAGTGACATCTTACCTTAGGAGCACAAACACATCGACACCTAATATTTTATTATGTTCTCATAAATTAAGTCGTAGCCGACGTATTTAATTGCAGGCAGCAATCAAGCTACGGGAACGACTTCACCTGATCCTACTTGAATCCGAGTATATGGTTAAAGTTCAGGCAAGCATTCCTTTGATCAAGTCTTCAGAATATATTTCGTAAAATAATTAGTTTGTATTAATCTAGTATCATCCTGCATAAAAGAAATAAAATGTATTTAAATTGGGCAATGGATATAAAAGACATGAGAAAAGAAATAGCGAGGGATTCAATTTTTTGCCACTCTTAAGATTGACCAATTAACTCTGTCACTTATATGTGGGGCCGCCTGAGTCACTGACAATGGGCCAGGGTGGCAAATCTGTTGCCACTCGAGTCATAAGAGTGGCAAAAAATTAAATAATCCGGTGACAAGTGGGCAGGTGTGGGACCTCTGCATAAGAATAGAATATAAGGGATTACAAACCTCATCCGTATGAACAGACCGTAGCAACTCGTATCAACCAACATTCCGTTTTTCACGGGCAGTCTGTACTCTATTGAAGTATTATATTCTCCACATGGGTAAGTATTAATTAGGGGAGGAACCCTAAGTCTGGACGTGACCAGCAGTGGGGGATCCACAGCCGCGCGGAACCCGAGTTTGGACGTGACCAGCAGTGGGGGAGGCGGATCGCAAGAACCCGAGTCTGGACGTGACCAGCAGTAGGGTATGTGAAGGCGATATATTACGCAGTGGGGTGTTAGGAGATGGTCAGAAACCACCCCAGCCAACAGTTATTGTCGCTTTCGGTGGGTCTGCGTGAGGGTGGTACACCGCTCCAGGCTGCCGCTTGTGAGTAACTGGGTGAGATATAATTACTGAGATAGATATATTAGCACTGTACTCTGGTCTGGGTGCCGCATCAAAGGAATTGTGGAGATCCGGGAACCAACACGAGCAGAGTGATGATGGGTAAAGTGATACAAGCTTGCGCAATGCTATCCAAATCATGAATTCATGCATGTCTCCAGGAAGAGAGAATTACAGAAACTTATAGGGTTTTTGCTGTTCATGCGTATGTTCAGTAGTTTTCTAAATTAATAAATTGGAATTCTTTCAAAACCAACAATCTTTATTTTCTATAAGTTATGGAAAGGAAAATGAGGATGAAAAAGAATGTTAAGAATGAGCATGAGATTGAAGAGAGGAATTGATATTCCTACCAGGGTGAATGATGAGCATTCTGTGCATTTTTGCTAATATCGCTTGCTGAGTACTTTTGTACTCACTCTTGCTATTATCTCCCTTTGCTTAGGAGTATGTCAGTTCAACCTGGAGGAAATACTATGGACTCGGATTATAATGGATACAAGGTGGACATCTCGTGTGAAGATTGAGTGAAGAATGGGGTATTCGAGGCCTTGAGGTTTTGTAATAAACTTTAACCTTGCATGACGATATTTTTGTAATATCGTATTTTTTGTCTCTAATGATTGTTCTGCTGCATCACTCTGATGGTTTATTATTTGTTAAAGCGATGTTCTATCAGCTAAAACGAATAATAATCCGTTGATTAACATTATTACCCTATGTTAATAAATGCGGGTCGTCACAGACTAACACATCACATCGCGCGTCCCCGTAAATGCATCGCTGACCTCCGTACAGAGAGGAACATGTGGGCAGTCGGATAGCCCAGGCCGCTGTATTCAGAGTCTGTAGTTGATAATCGGAGTTCGATTTTCACCAATCTCATATTAGTTAGGTTATTTAGATAGGTTTTTCATTAGTATTTTCTGTGATTTGAACCAATAACATATAGGCTATAAGTGTTAAGAAGATTACATCAGCTAGTTGTTCTCAACATTAGATAACGCATGGGCAGAATCAAAAGGAAAAGAAGAACCGAGCGTGGACGGACACGTCACACGCGTAATCCATGATTATCACAAGCTTGTCTGATCCCTGCCCAAAGCATGTGATTGAGACAATCCTTGCTGCGCTAATCACACTATGCCCTGCCACGACACCAGCCTACGTGCACACGGCTCTCTCGGGGCGAAAAGGTACGTATTCACGAAAACGTCAGCAGCGCAGCCGTCAGCCGGCCCTGCCCTTGTGTTGCAGTTGCAGAGAAAGAAGTGCTAATGAACAATAAAAAGCGAAGTGAAAAGGAATTTGTTCTTTCAGAAAATACCACTAGAAATGAAGAACAGAGATGAGATGTTCACCCCTTGGTTTGTGGAGCGCTTTGCTTTCTCGAGAGCCGGCCGCCGGGCCTATCATTTCTTCTGGCCGACGTATATGATTATGACACATTTGAACGGTTTAATCATATGACTCTAGCATTTTTTTTCAACAATGATCTCTAGTCATCAATTTTTACAAAAATGAGAGCCTGTTTGGTTGGTGCCTAACTTTGCCATGCCTAAACTTAGGTAATGTGTGGCTGCCACAGAAAGTGTGGCTAACAAAATCGAAGTCACACTTGTGGCAAAGTTTGGCAAGAAACTGAGTCTATGACGTATGGGGCCGGGTGCTAAGAAAGTGTGGTATGCCACAGTTGCGTCAGTGAACCAAACAGCTACCTAAAAACTGTGGCACGCCTAACTTATGGCTAGGCAACTTCTAGTCATAAACTAAACAGGCCCTGATTCTCTTCTCAAACTTCAAACTCAAAGAGTGTGATAGAAACTTACCGTGCTCCTTTTGATCAGCAGGACGGGACAGATGTGGCAGCAGGCGGGCCGGCGCGGCAGGCCGGCTCCTGCCGAGCCACCATTGCACGGTGGCATGCGTGCACAGTGTAGTGCATTGCAGTGCATTGTCCAGCCACTGCTGGCTAATTAGCACTTTAATTAGTATTAATTATAATTAATTAGTATTACTAGTGATTAATTGGTGCTAATTAAAGCACTAAATTAATATCACTTTGTTTGGTGCTAATTGTATTTATTTAGCATTGATCATAATTAATTAGCACTAATCATATAGTGCTAATTAAGCGTGCACAATATTTTATTGCACTCGCAATTAATTAGTATTAATCATATTTAATTGATGCTAATTAAAATTAAAAGTCTTTCATGGGATAAAATTCAAGATTTACCCATCTTACTATTAGTGCCCTTTAGAAGAAAGGGCGAGCAGTGGAAATGTGAGGGGGAGATCGTGCGTGTGATGAAAGCGAGAGGGGTGGGATATGTGGTGCACCCGTGGCACGCTGACTTACCTCGGAGCGAGACGGTAGCAAGAGTGGTAGGTCTTGATTTTTATCGCGCGAAAGACTTTTAATTTTAATTAGTACTAATTAAAGCATTAATTCAATATGATTAGTACGAATTAATTACGAGTGCAATAAAATATTATGCACACTTAATTAGCACCACTAACCATGATCAATGCTAATTAAATGTGATTAACACTAAATAAAATGATGTTAATTTAGTTGCACTAATTAATCACTATTAATACTAATTAATTATAATTAATACTAGTTAATTGTATTTAGCACTAGTTAATGAGGTAACAATGGTTGTACAGTGCGCTACGGTGCGCATGCATGCAACCGCGTGATAGTGGCCCGGCAGGAGTTGGACTGCTGTTCCTACCCCGTCCGGCCGAGCAAGAGGATGCGATAGGAGTCACGTGTCACATACCACATCCTTTTAAGTTAGGATTATTTTTGCAGAATGGATAACCGAGGGCTATTTTTAAAAAACAAGCTTGCTATCAAAGTCATACGAGTGAACAGTTCTATACATCTATCTTGCCTTCACCTCCGTCTGACTTCTAGATAGAGTTGGAAGTTAGGTCGTGTTTTTTTGGGCCAGCTCGAAGCACGGCCTAAACACGGCCCAACCCGATATGTGGCGGGCCGTGCTGGCATGGCACAAACGGTGGGCTGGGCCGGGCCTGGAAAGTCGGCCCATTGGGCGGCACGACATGGCACAGCGAATCGTGCCGTGCTCAGGTTGGCACGGCACGGCGAGCACGCCGGTGCCAGCGGCTGGGCTGCATCGGCCTCCACCTCGTCTCCTCTCCCGTTGACATCCCATATCCACTACTCTCACGGTCATCCCAGATTCCCCACAACCACAACCCATCAGGCCATCACAGAGCAGAGAGATGCAGCCGTGGCACCGAGTCCCGGTCCGCCGACCTGGATCGAACGGAGTACGCCGAGGGAGGAGGGGGCACCGGGTGAGGAGGGAGGCAGCTGGGGGAGGTCGGGGGAGGAGGGGGCACTGGAGGAGGAGGAGGCGGCCGGGGGAGATCAGGGGAGAAGGGAGGTGGCAGGGGGAGAAGGGAGGTGGCAGGGGGAGAAGGGAGGCGGCCGCGGGAGAAGGGGCACCGAGGGAGGAGGGCGGCCACAGGAGGAGGGGGCGGCGGAGGATGACGGGGGTGCCAAGGGAGATCGGGGGAGGAGGGGGCGCCGGGGGAGGGGGTGCCAGGGGAGATCGGGGGAGGAGGGGGGCAGCGGGGAGGAGGGAGGCGCCGGGGAGATCGGGGGAGGAGGGAGGCGAAGATGGCAGGTTGGGGGAAATGAATCGAGCAGCGGCGAAGGGATTTCAGTGTTGGGGATTTGGATATTTTTGCGATTTAGTCCTTCAGGTTTTTTGAAATCTACAAATAGGTTTTTGTCAATTTTGATTTCTTCTGTTCTAGCCCTCAGAAATTTTGACTTCATCGCGAAAAGATCTGACACATCCGCTATGACATGTATATCTGTACGGAGCAGTCCTTAGAATGCCAAATTTGAAGATTGAGTTAGTTTTTGGAGATGTGAATGTGTGATGTATGTACATATGAGATGAGGAGAAAGATGAGGATGGTTGGATCTTAATCCAATGGCTGAAAAAAGTGATTGAGATATGCTATGATTTAGGCCGAGTTCATTTTTGCACTTGTGATATGAGGTTCTTTTGTTCTTCATTTTTTTTGCACCTTGTGATATAAGGTGTCTTTTCTTGTTCTTTCTTAAGAAACATTATCATACAAAAATAATGAGTATTTTCAATATTGCTCCTCCTTAGGTCACCACCACCGAACCCTAAGTCGCATCCTCGCGCCTCTCTTGCTTCTTCGCGTAAAATTGGTAGGGCTGAATTGCTGGAGAAGAAGATCAATCAAATCAATATATTCTAACATATATTTATAATTTTTACCGCATAGCTCACCCCCATTGTGATTTTATTTTATGTAAGCAAATTACTACTACATGAGCTTCTAGTTCTAACATAGCTCCCTTCACCAACTGCCTTTTTAATTCGAGCATTTGATGAGATAACCACCCCATGTATGTTATAATTAACCATTATGTAAATGGAGACAGTCTGTTATTGGTGTGTGTATTCCAAATAGTTGCTAAATGTTCGAGAAACTATTTAAAATTGATTTCTTAACTATAGTAAACTGCACTCATGACTTTGCTTAAGCTTTTCTATTTAACTAGTTGGGCAACCCACTACCAGATTTCGGGGCGATGAGCTAGATGTCCACGTACGCCACAATCCGATTTGCACCAAGATATATGTGCCATTGGACTAGATGATAAAGTTCAGAGGTGGAATGGCATGAGACAATAGTATGAAATTTTAACTAGGTTTTAATGAGGCGGGTACGAGAGAAAGGAAGATGGCGGCTACTGCTACCATTGTCGTTGTTGCCTTCGTCGTGTATAGTTACTTCGGGCTGAGTTTGGGCTGGCACGATACGAATGCCAGCATGGCAGGCTTTTAACTGTGCTTGGGCCTGGCCGGAGGCGAGGCGGGCTGGCATGGCATGGTACGATGGGATGACTGGACCGAGTCGGCATGGCACGAAGTGGCCCGAAGCACAATGGGGCTAGGCCATACCGGCATGGCACGGCCCAATGCCCACCTCTACTTCTAGATGCTCAAACTCAGGCCATAAAGTTTTTCTGCACGCGCTCTCTCTCTCTCTCTCTCTCTCTCGTCTCCCACTGCAAAGGAGCAAGAATCCAAGGCTGCCAAGAACATGTTGGATCAAAAAAATAGTTCAGTGGAAGCCTTTTCTTGCACAAGAGGAAGAAGAGTCCAGGCATCTTAAAGACAGAAATGCTAGATTACATGGCATCAGATCCTTAGAGGCCAAGTAGTGTTTTGCCTAAGTCGGTTTGGCTTTGAAAAGCCCCTAAAAATTCAAACCAAAATTTTATGTGCTTTTTGCTGCATTTTTGGGTGTTTTCTGAAAACTTTCCCTTTCGGGAAAGTTTTCCCCGCCGTGCGCTTTCCTCTTTCAGCTGGGCGCTGCCCCTCTTTTCCCGACGCCCCGCCTCTTCCCGCCTTCTCCCCTCTGCGGCACCGCCCCGCTCCTTTCTCTCGCGGCGCTGCGCCTCCCGCTTCTCCTCTCGCGCGCGCGCTAAGCGCTGCGCTGCGCGCGCGCTGCGCGCGCGCCGCGGCCGTGCCCCAAGCTCCAACCGCCTCGCCGCCCGACAACCCGGTCCGGCGCGCGGCTGTCCTCGCGCCACGCCGCCCGCCTTCGCCCCGGCCCCGCTTGGCAGTCGCCGCGCCTCCCCCTCCCGGGCGCGGACGCGCCTCCGCCCCTGCGTAGCTACCTGCTCCCGTCTCCTCGCCTTTACGCCGCTACAACGCCGCGCGTCAACCCAGGTCACCGCCCGTCCTGCGGAGGAGACGCTCACCCACTCCCGTCACTCCCTGTCGCCCCGGAGCCCGAGCCCTTCCTTCCTCTCCACGCCTCGCTTCCCCTCCGCTCGGGTATAAAACTCCTTCCCCCTCTCCCGCTCGCTCTCTTGGTTCCCCAGCTACTCCACCACTGCCTTTCCCCTCCTGTTACTCCCAGCCGCCTCCCAGAGCCGCCGATTGGAGCCCCGTTGCCCATGGCTCCGCCTTCGCCGTCCCCTGCGCCGGTGGCCCCCGGGAGCCAATCTCCCCCTCCCCTTCCCCATTTCTCAATTACTTCTGCTGAGAGTATCTCCTCCCCTCGCTGATCATTTTGGTAACATTCTCTTGGCAGGTGAACGCCCGTTGAACTCCCTCCTCGTTGCTCACCGCCGGCCGAACTCCCTCCTCCGTGGCTAGCCCTCCCCGCAGCTCTCCAGCTCCTACCCCCGCTGCCAATGTGAGCTCCCAACTCCCCAGATGGTGTAGCCGCGGCCGATTAGACCCTCTCGCCGCCGGTGACCCTCTCCACCGCAAAACACCCGAACCACCCCCTTCTACCTCCCGTCCTCTCCGTTGGTTCCCGCTCCTTCCAACCGCCCAAAACGGGTTCCCCTCTCGAAGCCACACCCTCCGGTGCCCTCGGTGGTCGCCAACGAGCTCCCTAGCGCCCAGGCCGCCGTCGCCACCGTGACCTCGCCGCGAGGTTACTGTAGCGGCTGGAGGAGGAAGACGACTCCTCCCCCGCGACGTGGCCTCCTCTCCGCCGTCCATCTCCCCGCTGCCGTCTAAACTCGTCCGCCCGATCGCCGTACCGCTTCGCCCTCGTCCCCGCTTCACCACCGTTCGATCTCCGCTCGCGTCATCCGACGCCGATCCGCCCGCATCCCGCCGCGCCGCGCGTCAACGCGGTGGCCATCGGACCAAGACGGCGCGCGCTGCTTTGGCCGCTTCTCCTCGGCCCGCACTGTTCCCTCAGCAGCAAGCAGGCATGCTGGCCTTCGGCTGGCCTTTTACTGTGCAAAGCAATTTTCCAGCAATTTCTTAATTTCCAAAATGCCAGAAAATCCAAATAAATCCTAGAAAATCACATAAAATCCCAAAAATTCTCAAATTTCACCACTTTGCTCCAAATAATATCCTGGACCCATTTTTGGCCTCCATTTCCACAGAAGCCTTCCAAATAAATTCCTAAAATTCCATCTGAAGGATTTATGCATTTTACTCCTTTTTAAATAGTTTATTTTCCCTCGCTTGATTAGTCTCAAACTGGATTTAATTTATTTTATGTGTTTGCGCTAGTGTCGGAGATCCCGGAGGTTCAAGAGCAGGCTCAGGATCCAGGCGTTTCTTCGTTCGAGCTAGCAGAGATCATTCGGATTGACGGCAAGTCCCAAATCCTTTGATCATATTGTATCCCATAATGTTTAATTATGTTAATATGTTATTTGCATTGAGCTAGTTCTGAAATGTTAGTTCGAAAATAAAATAAAATGTTTAGAATGACATGTTATGTAGTTAAACCCCACCACCAACAAATGCCCTGTTAAACTTGTAGCCATGCCTTCGTAACCCTAGAAATAATTATCTGATAATCTAGATAATTGTAGGCTATTATTATCATGCAAAGTGTTACACTAATAAGGTTGTGGCTGTGGGCCAATAGAATTTGGAAAATCCGACTCTAAGGTAGGGTGGTATGGGACACCGTATCTTAGAGCGGAGAGTGCCGGCGTGCACAAGGTAGGGTAAGGGTTGGGGGAGAGCCGCGAGACGGTCTTTGCCCATCTCTTACCCTAGGGCTGGGGTAGGGTAAGGGTGAGTGGGAAACCGCGAGACGGTCTACGCCCACCGCTTACCTTAGTTTGGGTCGCGGGCCTGGTGAGGTTGCGGACCAGGTGAAAATATAAGGACTGAAACCCTTACGCTGAGCAAATGTCACAGTGATCGCTCAACCACAGGAGTTGACTTGTCAACACTTGTCTATTTAGCTGCTCAACTCGATTGAAACTCTACAGGAGGGTAGCGGTGAGGTTAGGCAAGCCGGGCTGCGGGTGCCTAACAACGGTGGAATTCACTCGAAGCGGACGTTGTCCTCTCTTGTGTGTGCGTGTGTGTGTGCGTGTGAGCCAGACCCGAGTGAATTCTACCGGGTAGAGCCTATATAAAGAGTTGAGCAGTGAAACGACCTGACTTTGTTAACTCCTTAGCGGGAGTTAAGGGATCGTGTGGGTAAAGCTGAGCAAACTCTGCAGAGTCAAATAAATGGTATTCGAATACGCCGTGCTCCCGGTTATTGGAGCTGTGTCACTTGGGTGATTCCAGCAACGAAGCTTAAGTAGTTTTGTACATGCTTTAACTTGGTTAGTTGGTTAATGAACTTTTCGTGAAAACCCCTGAGATCTTAAGAAGTAGTTTTGGGTCCGTTTTGTAAAATATTTGCAAATAAAACTGCATCCACCAAATGTAATAAACCAAGTATACTCCCTTTCTTTGACTATTCCGTGCATATAGTAAGATAAGATCCCTTTGGGATTTGCTGAGCCGGTTGTTTGGCTCACGGCTTGCTTAATCCAATTTTTAGAGGATCAAGGCGAAGGAGAAGGTCTCCCCGTTGAAGAAGTCCCGGAGGATCTTTTCTTTGACGAGGACCCTTGGCTGTAGGTCTCCGCCGCGCTCGAAGCAGCTTCTGGAGTCTTGTGTAATGTAATTACACTTTGGGCTTACACGCCCCGCTGTAAAAACTGGATGTTAATCCTTATGTCAAATATATGCTGGACTTTTGTTGTAAGCATGCAATGGTATACTCTTGCGTGACACTCCTTAACCGTTCATGCTTGAATAGTTACGGAATACCGTGTCCGTACGCGCCCCTGGAAACAGGGGCGTTACAGGCTTAACATGCCCTTTTTCGTTTATTATACTTGGATGATGCATGCTGATTTGCCACGGTTTTGGCGCGGTGTGTTCGTAGCGTTCTTTGCTAATCGCTGGCTTAATCCAAGTTTGCTTCCTCTGCGATGCTGTGTTGTTTTCTTAATCATGTTGACGGGAAAGAGATTTCCTTCTCTCTTTTTTTACTGGAGTTGCTAGTGTTTGGACGTCTGATCCGGATGATAACACCGTACAGTCAGCCACAAACATTCATCACTTATGTATACAACAATTTTCGGCCATATACACAACAAAATTTGACAAAAAAACTCGATATTGCAGCGATTATTGCTTATTGTTGTGTACATGAACTTAGAATGTTACAGCAAAAAAACAAACACTTACCCCTATGGCAGGCAATGGCGAGGCCCCCAGGAGTGGCCTTGAGCTCGCCGTCCCGTGAACACTCCCCAGTCAACAAAGCCGTCGTGGTTGGTGTCGAGCGCATCTATCATGGTGGTGCCCTCGCAGCCACCGCGGAGGAGCTGGGCGGTGGACATAGGAGACAACGGCGAGCTTGAACAAGGAGATCCGGTTGCTGTCGCTTCAGATCTGGTGACGTCGTGTTCGAGGATTACCAAGAGGAAGTTGACGGCGGCGATTAGATCCGATGGCGCCGGCGCCAAAGATGGAGTGACCGGAGCTCGTGGTTGTCCCTGTACATGGGTCGAGTAGAGACGAGCCGCCGGGGAAGGAGGAGAGCGAGCGCCGATGCGGGGTTAGACGAGCATGAGCGAGTGAGCAGTGCGGGTTGGACGATAGCAAGCGAGCAAGTGAATGAGCCGAAGAGTGGGCCAGGCTCTGGAGCCAGCGTCCAATCAATACCTTTTTTTTTAATTTTCTTTTCTGAGAGATTAAGGAAGGAAAGTATAAGTAGGACTCATTCTCCGCCTGCAGAAGCTACTGCCTGTCATGTGTATGCGTGTGCGCGCAATTGCGGGCGAGTGGAACAGAGCAATGCTGCCAGCGACGTCGTTGCCGGCGACGATGGTGTTCTCGGAGCCAGTGCTCGCGGCGGAGACGGCGGCGATCGTGTCCGCGCTCACGCACGTCATCGCCAGCGGCCGCGGCCCGCCGCGCCCGGCTCCGGCGCTCGTCATGCCGCCGTGGCGCCCGGACGGCCAGCAGCCTGGCGCGTCTAAGGAGCAGGCGGCGCCGGCGCGGAAGTACCGGGGCGTGAGGCGGCGGCCGTGGGGCAAGTGGGCGGCGGAGATCCGGGACCCGCAGAAGGCGGCACGGGTGTGGCTCGGCACGTTCGCCACCGCCGAGGACGCCGCGCGCGCTTACGACGCCGCCGCGCTCCGCTTCCGCGGCAGACGAGCCAAGCTCAACTTCCCTGAGGACGCCGCCGCGAGGAGCGCGGCGGGGGCCGCGGCGTCCTCGGCGCCGGCCGAGCTGCTGGAGTCGCAGCACGGCGACGTTATGGACTACCTCGAGTACTCCAAGATCCTCGAGGGGACGGAGCCGAGCGCCATGATGGACCGGTTCTGGGGGGCCTACGGGAACGGTCGCTTCCTGGGCTCGTGGAGCATCGGGACGTCGCCAACGTCGTCGGGCTCGGGCGCTTCGCTTGCCGGCGCCGCCTCCTCTCCTTTCGTTCGTGGTGGTAACAGCGGGAAGCAGATCCGTAACAGTACGTACAGGGATTAGTAGGAGTTTCGTGTGGGCGATTTGCAGTACCTTATAGTTTTTTACTCTCGTTCAAAAAACATGCCATTTTACCATACGTACGGTCAAACTTTAAACTTTAGTTATTGATTTCTTTCTAAATATTTAGAATAGATACATAAAATTAATATATATATATATATATATCATAAAATTAATATATATAGATTTATCTCAAAAAGTACTTTTATAATATTATAATTTTATTGAGTTCTATAAATATATTACTATAGAAATTTGTGCTCAAACTTACTTTTCGAGTTCATTCAGGTAGAAGTTCTAGACAATCTAGTAGTTCATTCAGGTTGCTAGTCATGCTAGTATAGGGACCAGAGTATATTGGCTTAGTACTTACTAACAGGGGAAATAAATCCAATCGTTTATGTATATTTGTATTTGTTATTCAGAACGAATTTTCCAGACACAAACTTTACTTTGTTTACCAACATTAATTTGCAAATAACGCAAACACGAGGAAGAATCGGATACTGACAAAGTGATCGACCGCAAAACTGTATTGTCTCATGTCCAATTAAGCCATCCTGTAATTACTTGTCTCCGAAAAATTAGCCTCGCGGGCTACTTAATTGGAGGGAAAAATAGAGGATTTCCCAATTAAGCACCAAAACTTTATAATAGGGCATTTTTTAGGTTACGGTTTATTTTTTTTTTATTATAACTTATTAGCCTAATAAATAGTGATTGTTAAAGAAAATCAAGCCAAAAATCAACTAAAAATCCAAAAAGAACGGATCCGCAAGACTTCCCCATGTTGCTACAACGAGCGATGCGTGACTATGACACTCCCCGTCATGTTGCATCGTCCCTGATCCGTTCACATACGATGAAGCTTATGCTTCAAATGCTTACTTTTAACCGGTTTTTGAAATATTTATGAAATTCGAATTTCTTAGTTGCTGGGATTTTTCCCGTTGCGGTGATCCCCATCCAATACATAAAGTTACTTGGGTTTATTTTTCCCATGGGTTGAATGGGGATGGGGTACTCACCAAATCCTCAGTGAGATTAATTCACACGGGAAAATTTTTCCAAGTTGCCAACCAAAGCCAAAAGAAAGAGATTTTACAAATCAATTTCCATTGTTACAAATGGATACATGGCGTGAGCGCTACACAATTTATGTGTGTACCAGTTTGCTGTAAATGATATACATAAATAAACCAACGCCGTTAACCGTTTAACATAATTGTCCAAGCATGATATGACACGATTGATGTTGATCGGAATAAATTATGCCCCATGAAACAACATAAGTTGGTAGATTTTAACATCAAGACAAATGCGTCTCAGCTAGGAATGTACCAGTGATTAACACGTTAAGAGTAGTGATTTCGCCGGATTTCACTTCACACTTCTCGTCATCTGATGCAACCCGACCCTGACCCGTGAACATCAATACAGAAAACATCGTTCAGGCCGTTTGAAAAGGAAAGAGGACTTGACTCTTCAACACACTTCATGAGTTTGAATGCTACGTGCGCGTTCCGCACACGGTATCACCGTAGCACGTGTGGCACACCCGTCTGGTCACTTGGTCCGGCTATAACAAGCGCCACACATCCTTAGTCCCCAGTGTGGAAGTGAGGAGCGTTCGTATTTATTATAGTCGATGATTTTTAGTTAAAACTAAACAAATAACGATTGAAAGTAGTAACATTTAAAAGAAAGATATAAATGGTATGGTAAGTGAAGTAGAGATGTGTATATGAGATTTGAGTAAGAGGAGTGGAGTGTGTGATGTAACCACCATCTTATCTTCGAAGCGAGACGGAAGTGAGAGATATAGAGAAATCGTTTCGAGTAGCTAACACAAAAGCCAATACAAACTTCCTCTAAAGCATTACACACACTGGTTCCCTTGTGGTGCTTGTGTGGTATACCATATATGAAGGCGCTTAGGGGCTATTTGGTTGCCAGCCACAGTTTACCACGCCTAAGGTTAGGCAAGTTTGATCAATTTTGGGAGCTGTTTAGTTGCAGCCACAGTTGTAACAAGATTCCCTTCCAGCAAACTAGATCCCACGTGTCAATGACTCAAAAAAGTGTGGTAAGATTCCCTTAGGCTTGCTAAGATGTGGCAAAGAATTTGAGCACCTCAACTTAGGCAAGTGTGGTAATTTTTGTTGGCAAAGTGTGGCTAGCAACCAAACAACCCCTTAATCTTTACCGTCTATTTATGTAATGCAATTGCCGTGTGCGATGTATCATGTGACTGCACCTCTCGTTCAGGTAAGAAGTTGGAGCACGCCTGATCGCATGCTTCGAATTTGTTTCATGCGTCTGAAGTCTGAACAATTGGAGTATGCCCCCCCTGCAGTTTGCTCCATAGTATTCTCGAGGATACAAAGCATTCTCACGGTTTGCTCAATCTCCGAACTCGGAACGATGATGGAGGATTGAAGGCAGCTCGAACCTTCACTCCGACGAAGAGGGATAACTGTAAATATGCACTTGATCAAACATGACTGCATGCATGGTAGCAATCTGCAAACCTCTAGAAAATAGAAACCGTGGTAATCTTTTTCCTGGAGCTTCTGGCCGGCGCCGCCCCTGCCGTTCACTGAAAATCTATGGTCGCGAGTTTGGTGAACCCACAAAACTTAACTACAGTGAGATGCTTGTCGGAGCTTGAACCGGACATTACATGAAAGCCGATATTGAAAGGCAATTTTTTCTGTAGGGGCCTTAACTAAAGAGCTGTGAGAACCCACAAAACTTAACTAAAGAGGGGGTGAATAGGAGCCATTAAAAAAATTTCTTAAAAATTTTCTCTCTAATAACTATAAAAAGTTACACAGGTCAGATCGGGACATACAACGAAAACCAACATAAAAACCCTAACCAACAGCCAACACATACCGTTGAAACTCTTGAGGTGGATTATCTGGGTAGGGTCGGTTGATCTGGGTCAGCACAACAAAAACTGCAACACAGTCCTGAGACAAAAACTTGCACAACTTTTAAATTGAGACTCCAAATGACTTGAAACTTAGGCTAGAGCTACATCATAACCTCAACAAACTAGACCACAAAGGATCTTGTAAGATGTTTCCAAAGTTGGGATCGTTTTCCCTCAAAAGTCAAGAACCATGAAACCAGATAAGGAACCAAACTTTAGCCAACAGCCTGCTCATGAGCAAAGCATGATCAAGATGACATTGGATTAACTCGCACATATCCTAGCAAGCCAAATAGCAGTAAGACCCAAGCCAAAGCCACAAGAGAAAGGATATGTCAAGTGTTGTAGGGGTGGCCCCCACCTAAACCCAGCATGCCTGGTAGGAGGTTATAAGGCCCAGAATAGGCCATGTGTAATGACATAAGTGCCCCTGGAGGGGATGACCAGATGCAAGGGTATAACTGTAAAAGCACTCCTCATGTGTACATATATATGGATACAGGCCATGGGGAGAAGCCAGGCCATTACTCATCTCCTCACTCTCCACTACCATCTCTCTCTCTTGGTCTCAGAATCACACATTGGCGCCGTCCGTGGGGAGGACAGAGTAAGCCCAAACACGAAAAAGGATGGCACCAAAAAGCTTCGTCAACGGCGGCGAAGGGAAAGAAGGCGGCCGGGTCGGAGCGTCGCATGGGTACCAGGGCTTCGGCATCGGCTGCGGTGAGCGCAGATGGCGATGCAGGCGCGGTGGTCGAGGACGTCGACGTTCGCGCTGCGACGACCAACCCCGTCACCGGCACCGCGACAACCAACCCCGGCACTGGCACCGCGACGACCAACCCCGTCACCGGCACCGCGACGACCAACCCTGTGGCCGGTGCTGCGACGACCCACCCCGTCACCGGCACTGCGACGACCAATCCCGTGGTCGAAGACGTCGACGCTGGCGCGGCGACGACCGACCCCGCCGACGCGACGACAACCGACCTCGCCGCCCTCGCCGCAACCCTCGCCGGTAGCGCGGACCGGGCAGTTCGAGGTAGCCACAACGGAGCGACCGGCAGCTCGGGAGCTCGCGACGCGGTCGTACCCGCGCTGATCCGTCCGTTGGGCGTGCCGGTGGCCCCGCCCGCACAGGCGGTGAAAAGCGCCCTGCTGGCGGCCCTCAAAGTGTTCCAGCAGGAGCTGGGGGATCTTCGCGGGGCTGTCCGAGACATACAAGAGGCTTGGAGCCAACAGACCGCGCCGGTGGTCGCGCCAGAGCCCACGCTGGAAAGGGCGGACAGCCGCAACGCCCCCACATCCAGCCGCGTCCCACTACGGTGCGTCGATCCAGAGTCCCCGCTTTCGGCAGGACTACAGCAAGCGGCGTGGCCCGAAGACTTCAAATACCCCAGTGTCATCGAGCCCTACAAAGGCGACACGGACCCTCGCGAGTTCGTGCGCATGTACGAAACCGCAATCGAGGCCGCGGGCGGAGATGACACCACAAAGGCGAAGGGACTCCCCCTCGCATTGCAAGGAGTGGCGCTCTCCTAGTTTTTTTACCATAGAGCTGAACTCCATCTACGCGTGGGAGCAGATCCGCGACCGCCTTCACAACAACTTTCAAGGAAATTATGTCGAGCGGGTCGACGCGGACCAGCTCTTCGTCGAAAGCGTAAACCTTCGAGAGGCTCGGGACTACTTCAACGCCGCAAGATACGTTGTCAAGTCAAAAATGTTAATGAAACCACCGTTGTCAATGCAGCCATACAGGGCCTTCGCCCGGGCCCGATGGCCGAGTACAACGCACGGAAGCCAATTAAGACAGTGACGAAGCTCTTTGACAAAATGGAGGAATATGCCAGGGCGGAAGAGGACGCGCGGCGAAGGCAAGGTGACGACTCCGACACCAACCAGGCCGGTACCTCGGCAAAAGCCGAAGATCCGCCGAAGGACGGTTCTTCGAAGGGAAAGCGTAAGCAGGAGTCGTCCAGGGATGCGTCCGACCGAAGGGACGCCCCGCACAAGGAGTCGTCCGATAGGTCCAAGCGTGGGCCAGGTCGCGGCGAGGCGGTATGTCCTCGACATCGGCGGTTCCGACGGCGCCCCGCGGGCAGGCGGTCGGGGCGCCGAGGCCGGGCACGGCGTGGCCGGGCCGCGATGATAAAGGCCGTGGAGACCACGATGACCAACACGAGGGCGTGGTGCGCGATCCACGGTCGTGGCAACCACGACACCCGCGACGTGCACCTCTATCGCGGCGCCGCGGCAGCGCTACCAGGACAGAACACGAAGCACGCCCGCGCGTGGTGGCCCACGACAAAGACTCCATACGAAGCCCCGTGCACATTCAGGCACAAGGGACGCAGCCCCATGAGGGTCCTCTGCGCATTCAGGCCCACGTGCAGCAGCCTCAGGAGGGCTTTCTGCAGCTACAGGCTCCGGAGGCCACCCACCGACGGGTTATCAACGTCATCTCCGGAGGCTCCTCGTTGGAGTTTGCCTCGGCACGGCAGCGGAAGGCCTACGCGTGGAGGCTACACCACGTGGCGGCATATCCAGCACAGACACCGCCGGACTGGGCACAGCATGAGGTCACGTTCACCCCCGCCGATGCCGAAGGCGTGGAGCTTCCCCACCACGACCCCCTGGTCGTCCAAGTCGTTATAGCGGGATGCGACGTGGGACGTGCCCTGGTTGATGGCGGCAGTTCCACGAACATTCTGTTCGCGGCAGCCTTGACCAGATGGGGATCCCCCGAAGTCGCCTCGGCCCATCGGGAGTCCCGCTACAAGGCTTCGGAGGACAACCTCTACAGCGCCGCCAAATATGCTCGCAGTCTCCTTCGCCGGCGACAATGAAAGGGTCGAAGACGCCACATTCGACGTCGTTGACCTCCCATACCCGTACAATGCCATATTGGGGCGTCCCATCCTCAACTCCTTCGGGGCGGTACCGCATCACGGCTATTTATGCATGAAGCTCCCGGGGCCGCGAGCCATCATTACCGTTCGGGGTGACCAGACATGGCCGGCGCGATCGAGCACGGCACGGATGTCCCTCGCGCAGCGGGCAGCGGCACACCTAGGATCGGCACCGCCGCGGCGCGCCCGCGGCGCCATCCGGGGGCCACTCCGCAAGCCCTGCCGATAGTGCAACTACTAGAGGCTCCGGCCGCGCTGAGCACAAACGGTTAATACCCCCCCGGTCGTATGTAATTGCTTACCCGCGCAAACGGGAATGTAATAAAGTTCCGTTTGTCGCCAACATATTACCGCTGTGCAAAAATACGCGGCGAGCACACGCGGAGGCCTCGCCTACGCGTGTGCTCCCGCAGTATAAACCCAAGACGCACGTTCGCGTGTGCACTCTCCGTAGCCAGGGGTACGGGTATGAGTATAAACCAAAGACGCACATTTGCATGTGCACTCTCCGTAGCCAGGGGTACGGGTATGAGTATAAACCAAATACGCACGTTCGCGTGTGCACTCTCCGTAGCCAGGGGTACGGGTATGAGTATAAACCAAAGACGCACGTTCGCGTGTCCACTCTCCGTAGCCAGGGGTACAGGTATGAGTATAAACCAAAGACGCACGTTCGCGTGTGCACTCTCCGTCAAAGACACGGGCATGAGTATAAACCAAAGATGCACGTTCGTGTGTGCACTCTCCGTAGCCAGGGGTACGGGTATGAGTATAAACCAAAGACACACGTTCGCGTGTGCACTCTCCGTCAAAGACACGGGCATGAGTATAAACGAAGACGCACATTCGCGTGTGCACTCTCCGTCAAAGACACGGGCATGAGTATAAACGAAGACGCACGTCCGCGTGTGCACTCTCCGTCAAAGACATGGGCATGAGTATAAACGAAGACGCACGTCCGCGTGTGCACTCTCCGTCAAAGACATGGGCATGAGTATAAACGAAGACGCACGTCCGCGTGTGCACTCTCCGTCAAAGACACGGGCATGAGTATAAACGAAGACGCACGTTCACGTGTGCACTCTCCGTCGAAGACACGGGCATGAGTATAAACAAAGACGTGTGGGGGGACGCCTCTGCACGCACTCTACGGAGTATAAATAAGACGCGGATGTTCTCCCTGCGCACTCTACTGAGTATAAACAAGACGCGAACCCCGCGCACGCCAGGGACTTTGTCTTTGTGCGTACTCCTCGGAGTATAAATCAGACATGGACGACGATCCCACGCGAATCTTGCGCGGCTGCCAATCGCGCACCTCAGCGCGTTGAGGCTCGCCTTCGCACATCACGGGAGGTGTACGCAGGGGGTACTATGGAAACCAATTCCAGGAGTTCTAGAGTACCGACGTTGCGCGCCAGAGGCTGGCCCCAGCATCGGCGCGCACGTGGAATATGCGATACACCAGAGGCTGCCCCACCTCGTGGTGGGGACGGCGTCCGCCGCACATGCGATCCACGGACTCTAAGCAGTCGCCGTCGCGCGAGGCCCTTCACACGCGCCGCCACGAGACTTTAAACAGTCGCAGATGCGGAGGTCCGCCGCACGCGCGCCACCCACGAGACTCTAAACAGTCGAGTGCGGAGGTCCGCCGCACGCGCGCGCCACGGACTCTAAATCGCCGTGAGTGCGGAGGTCCGCCGCACACGCCACCACGAG
This sequence comes from Dendrocalamus sinicus, assembly GCA_036346575.1. Lineage (NCBI taxonomy): Eukaryota > Viridiplantae > Streptophyta > Magnoliopsida > Poales > Poaceae > Dendrocalamus > Dendrocalamus sinicus. The sequence goes on from CM070650.1 coordinate 18,762,526, forward strand.
ACTCTAAACAGTCGTGAAGCGGAGGTCCGCCGCGACGCGCTGCCACGGACTCTAAACAGTCGAGTGCGAGGTCCGCCGACGCGCTACCGACTGACTCTAAACAGTCGAGTGCGAGGTCCGCCGCACGCGCGCGACCACGACTCTAAACAGTCGAGTGCGGAGGTCCGCCGCACACACACCGCCTACTGACTCTAAACAGTCGAGTGCGGAGGTCCGCCGCACGCGCCGCCACACGGACTATAAACAGGCCCGCCCCCGCACGGAGTACCCAACGCGCGAACCCCGCGGGCGCATTGGCACCCAGGCGACGAGCAGGAGGCAGTGCTCGCACGGTTCACACCAACGGCGAACTTGGAATGTGGGGATCTCGGCTCCGCACAGCACGACCGTGCATGTCCTAATTATCAGGAGATCTATATATCGGGAAAATCTTTCAAGTACAGAGGTCCGTCAGCATCCCTGCCGCTCTAAGTAGCTATTCGGTAGGCTCGTCCTTAACACGCGATAAGGACGAGGTTCCACCGGAAGAAAGTCGGCCCGCCCAAAAGTCCAGCGACTCTTGACCCTTCGCCGCGCCGGCGTCGCCGGTCGCAAGGTCGCCACAAGAAGTCGGCCCAACAAGGAAGCCGCCGGGACATAGGCGAAAGTCGAATTTACGGCAAGCGCGCATTTCATTCACAAAAAGAGGGGCATTACAACGCACGCCACACCTAGGCACCACGGCGCCACACCGCGAAGTTCCGGTGCCTTCGGAGGCCTCAGCGCCGCCCTCGTCGCGTCGAGGGACCCCGTCCAGGAATTGGCCGAGGCTCTCCTCCCCGTAAAGTGACTTCCGAGTTCGACCCGCAGCGCCCGCCCCGACGTAATCCCGCATCCGCTCATAGAAGGGCTTGATGGCGCGGCGAGCGGAGCGGACGGCGCCGGACAATACTCCGGCCCCGCCGGGCATCTCCAGCTGGGGGTCCTCTAGCCCGGCGACGTGCGGGCAACCGCGGTGCTGCAGGAGCGCGCACACCAGGCATGCTGATGTGTACGCGCAGTGGTTGCCGAAGGTCATCGCAGCGCCGCGCGCGACGTTGGCGGCATCTCCGACCCAGCCGGAGGGTCCGCAACAGCCTCCGGCCGGCGTGGTCCGCACTATGGCCACAAGCTCTTGGAGATGGCTTTCGGTGCTTGCATGGCATCCCATGCAACCACCGGCCTCGCCAGCGTCCGATCACGCTCGCTAGAGTCGGGCGAGTTCGCTTTTTCCTCTCTAGCGAGGCGACTGCTGCGAAAGTCATCCCGCTCGCGCAAACTCGCTGCGCAGCCCGCGTTGACTCCGCGCCGACGCAAAGAAGTCCTTCGGCGTGCGCCGCCGGCGCACTCGCTTCACGGTGGCGGATGCGGGCATCCCGGCGAGCGGGCTCCCGACGCCAGCGTAGCTCCTCGGCGCCCGCAGCCTATCCTCAAGCGCCTTTGGGCACGAGTATAGGCCCTTTGCAAGGCCTGCCCAGCACAAGTGTCTGCGAGAATGGAAAGAATTAGCAAGCTCAGCCGCCCCAGGCGTTGTCGTATGAGTACTTACCCTCACCCCAGACACCTCGAAGGCGTCCCGCCCCGTAGGCCTGCAGCGCTTGTTGGTCGACGCTGGCAGCCGCGTCATCCACAATCCCGCGCCACGCCCTCAGCGTCTCTGGGGGAGGCATGAAGTCCGCGGGCTCACACGCGTGGAGGTCCGTGCAGCCCGCCAAGCGCTCCTCCTCCGAATGAGCGACACTGCAAACAGGGATGCAGGTGAGCACCGCAAGGCATAAAAGAATACACCAGGGTAAGCTAAGCCACCCTACCTTCGGTAACAGAAGGAGGGCTTCGGGGGCCCGCCCCCTATTCCCAGATGGGGCTGCGGTGGCGTGAGCCCCCGCAGAAAGCATGGTCCCGCAGTGAGCAGAAGCCTCCGCGTTCGGGGCCGGCGATGACCGTTCTTGCACGACGAGCGGCGTGGCTAGGGGGGCAGAGGGGGCGCACGCCGTAGGGTCTTCGGCATCTGCATCGGAGTCCCACAAGCTTCTGATGCCCGTCGCCATGACGAATCCCCGCGGCGTCCGGTGGAGCTCCGGCCGTACACACGGCCGCTTAGCCGGGGCAGGCAGCAGCGACACCGCCCCAGCAGTCGCTGCCGGAGAGGCCCCCGCGGCTGCAGCACCCGGGGGCGAAGGTTCCGCTGTGGAAGTTTTCGCAGGGGGCACCTCGGTTCCTGCTGATGCCGTCGGTGAGGGCAGCATGGCTCGCGCGCCCCACGAGGGCGTCTCGCACCACAGCCGCCACGGTCGAAGGCTCCACCTCAGATCGCCGGTCCGCACGGATTCTGCCTCTCGGCGACGGCGGCGGCGAGACTTCCTCTCCGGCCGCCGCGCAAACCCGCTGCTCGTGGCACTCGCCGAGGATCCTCGCCTCCGGCGTCTGCGCCATCCAAGCCTGAATCGGCATACTTCGCCGAATCCGACTCCGCGTCTGCGCACCTCGAAGCACCAAAGAAGAAGCAGAGCAACCGCCGCACTGGGCACGGCAGACGCCCGCCGCCCTCTTCCGAGACGGCGCCTTCTTCTTCTTTGCTGCGCCGTCGTCCGGAGCGGCACGGTCCGGCACGGCAAGGCCCAGGGCCTCGCACACGCGGTTTATTCGCCCCAGCCCCGCCTCGGTGATAGCAGACGCGCGCTGTTCGTGCTCCCTGCCGGTATACGGCCCCAGGAATACGCGCGCGGCCTGCTCCGCCTCCTCCAAGTAGATCCCTGAAGCAAAGGAGATAACATTAGCATATAACGCATTTCGTGTGAACAAAGCAGGGACACGGTCGAGGCTTACGAAGACCGGAGGGCGCCGGCAGCAAGCAGATCGATGGCGAAATATTGTCGTCTCGACGCTTCTCGGCAGCAAGACGCCAGTCGCGGGCAAGCGGTGCCACGCCGTACATCACGTACTCTTCGGCGAGGTCGCGCATGTTGAAGCGGGCGGCCACGCCTACGAGCCGCCGGGCCCTCCGCCTGTCCTCATCGTCGAGCGTCCTACCGGGCGAGGGCTTGAACGCGATCGGTCGGCCTGTGCACTCAAGACCGCTCCCACTCTCCACACGGTGGTAGAACCACCGCTTCATCCAGCAAGACTCCCACTTCCCGCGAGTGGAGTTCGCAGGGAAGAGCTTCTTGCAAGTCGAACGAAGAATAAAGGTGACGCCGCCGGCTCTCGGCGGCCCCGCCCTTCCGATCCTTGGGCCGGCATCGTGCCTCGCGAAGGTAGGCGAACAACGAGGCGCCACAAGACGCCCCGAGCGCAAGGACCACCAGACACCGCGAGCCGCCACGGCATTCGAGTCGGGCTGCGCCACCCGGCCGGCGTCCGCGGACGCCGCCACGATCGCCGCCGCGGATGCGAGCCCGCGTCAAAAGGCAACGAACACGACCGCCCGACCCCTCGGTGCGGCTCGCCTCATCGGCGCGGGCAATCGTACCGCCTGGCGCTCGGACAGCTTCCCCGCGCGCAGAAGCACTTGGATCGTCTTCTCGGTCACGAGCGAGGGGCCTAACTCGCCGGAGAACGCGCCTTCCTTCTCCGCCACCAGCCACTGCTTGTCCGCCGTCGCCGGGTCGCGTTCTTTGAGCGTGTATCTCACCTCTAACGGCGAAGACCACCGGCGGATGCCGCAGACACCACCCGCCTGACCACGCTTGCCATCAGATGCCATTGCTTCTCCTGGAAGGAGTATAGCGGCGAAGAATACTACGCGAGTATGGAAGGCGAGGCAAGCAAGAAGGGGGCGTACAACTGCGGGAGCGCGGTCACGAGAACTACTTCAAGCCACCTCGCCTCAATACCGAAGCGTCGCGACGGTCCGCGTACGGGACGCGACCGCAGTCGTACAAACGCCCGTCCAGCACAATTCCCCATAACCAAAGGCGCACCAATGGGCCATGGGATCACAACAGCTTCGACGCCGCGCCATTCATTGCCCGCCCCGTGTCCCCCTTCCCTAGGGAAGAGGCGAGCAGCCCCGAGCACGCAACCGTCCACATCCCGCCACGCACCAGTTATAAGCCGCCGCGTGCCCTGTGCGTGCCGAGGCGGGTCGCACGGCACGGCAACCTAACCCCGCGCATCGGGGCGGCGGGATTCAGAACCTTTACAAAGACAGATCGCATTGTGAGATCTCAATCACCGCATGCGTGGCGGTGTTCGCGATGCGAGGTCGCCAGCTCCGCTGCCACCCGTTCGAGAGGTAGGGAACGGAGCGCGCGCGTCTACTTTGGCTAGGCGCCAGCTCCGCTGCCACCCGTTCGAGGGGTAGGGGACGGAGCGCGCGTCTGCGCCGGCTAGGCGCGCCCGCCGCCACCCGCTCGAGGGGTAGGGACGGAGCGCGCGTCTGCCGGCTAGGCGCCGGCTCGCCGCCACCCGCTCGACGGGTAGGGACGGAGCGCGCGCGTCTACCGGCCAGGCGCCGGCTCGCCGCCACCCGCTTGACGGTAGGGGACGGAGCGCGCGTCTACCGGCCAGGCTCCAGCCCGCTGCCACCCTTTCGAGGGGTAGGGGACGGAGCGCGCGCCTCTGCCGGCTGGCGCGGCTCGCCGCCACCCGCTCGAGGGGTAGGGGACGGAGCGCGCGTCTACCGGCAGGCGCCCAGCTCGCGCCACCCGCTCGAGGGGTAGGGACGAGCGCGCGTCTGCCGGCTAGGCGCCCGCTCCGCCGCCACCCGCTCGATGGGACAGAGCACGCGCGTCTACTCGGCTAGGCGCCGGCTCGCGCCACCCGCTCGTAGGGTAGGGACGGGCGCGCGCGTCTACTCGGCTAGGCGCCGGCTCCGCCACCCGCTCAAGGGTAGGGACGAGCGCGCGCGTCTGCCGGCTATGCGCCGGCTCCGCGCCGCCGCTCAAGGGTAGGGAACGGAGCGCGCGCGTCTCGCCGGCTAAGCGCGGCTCGCTGCCGCCGGTTCGAAGGTAGGGAACGGAGCGCGCCGTCTACTTCGGCTAGGCGCCAGCTCCGCTGCCACCCGTTCGAGGGGACGGAGCGCGCGCGTCTACTTTGGCTAGGCGCCAGCTCCGCTGCCACCCATTTGAAGGGTAGGGGACGGAGCGCGCGCTCATCGCGGCTAGGCGCCCGGCCGCCGCCACCCGCTCGAGGGTAGGGCACGGAGCGCGCGTCTACTCAGCTAGGCGCGGCTCGCCGCCACCCGCTCGAGGGGTAGGGGACGGAGCGCGCGTCTGCCGGCTGGCGCGCTCGCCGCCACCCGCTCGAGGGGTAGGGGCCTGAGCGCTGCACCGGGCTAGGCGCACTCGCCGCCACCCGCTCGAGGGGTAGGGACGAGCGCGCGTCCTGGTTCGGCTAGGCGCCGGCCGGCGCCACCGCTCGACGGGTAGGGGACGGAGCGCGCGCGTCTGCGCCGGCTAGGCGCTAGCTCGCCGCCACCCGCTCGAAGGTAGGCACGGAGCGCGCGCGTCTACCGGCTAGGCGCCGGCCCGCGCCACCCGCTCGAGGGGACGGAGCGCGCGCTCTGCCGGCTAGGTGCCGCTCGCCGCCACCCGCTCGAAGGTAGGGGACGAGCGCGCGCGTCTGCCCGGCAGGTGCCGCTCGCTGTCACCCGTTCGAGAGGATAGCGGACGGAGCACGCGCGTCTACTGCGACTTGGCGCCATTTCAGCTGTGTCGACGTCGGCAGCTTGATACCGGCGGATCCCCGCTTTAGCTGAGGTACTTCACCGTCCGCCTCGACCCTGCGCCGGGGAATAACGGCAAGCCGCCGTGGGCCAAGCCACCTCGACGGCAGCCTCGACATGACCTAAACCATCAGGGATTCAGGCCTTTGGGTTTTCCATGTTTTGGGAGCGCAGCGGCTGGGGTGCGGCAGGTTTTGACAGGTTCTCGTAGACAGATAAGCTTCAGTACATCAATGTTCCTTGACGATGGCCCCAGTTGGCACAGTCAGCGGACGCAGATGACCTCAAGCATATCTGCCTACGAGAACAAGTCAAACCTTGCCATCTTCATACGAGAGCGCGGCGCGCGCGTAGGAGGCCGTCTTCTCGACCGCCACACCTACACCTCGGCCTGGACCTTGATTTCGAGAAACAAACCCGCGCGCGCGAGCGGCAAAGGCGAGGCTCATGTCCCACAAAGTCTGCCTCGTTCTCCTTAACAGGCCACCTACAGTGCATCAGTATTTTTCAAAGTGATGCGGGCGGGCTTCATCAGGAACACCGACTGTAGGTAGGTCTGTTAAGGAGAACAGGGCAAACCTTGCCGTCGTCTGCAGAAACGCAGTGCGAGGGCAGGAAGCGCGGCTCGCTACCGATAACCGGCGCCGACCAAACTCCCAAGAAAATGGACCTCCATTCGTACATCAACATTCCCCGCCGCCGCCGCTAGGGAATGTTGATGCACCTGAAGGCCCATTTTAGGGAGCGAGATCTATCAAAATACATGTAGAACAACGCCGCACTGGCCGCGTATATATACCCCATCGCAGGGAGTCAACGGCGGAAGTCCAATCAGCAGGAGTCCAACCGGCGGAAGTCCAACCGCCAGAAGTCCGCCGTTACATTAATGGTCACGACGCCTTAAGGCCCGCACCGCGCCAAGCACGCTTCACCACGTGGACGCCGTAAGAACGAAAGCGCCGCGGCGCGCCCCTTATCACTTAAGGCATATGCGGCGGCTCAGGGGCCCCGCCACGCCACTGCGTCGAGCAACGCCCGACGCGCCGGCTAGGCGCGGCCCGCCGCCACCCGTTCGAGGGATAGGGAACGGAGCGCGCGCGTCTACTTCGGCTAGGCGCCAGCTCCGTTGCCACCCGTTCGAAGGGTAGGGAACGGAGCGCGCGCGCGTCTACCGGCCAGCGCCCGCTCCGCCGCCACCCGCTCAAGGGTAGGGGACGGAGCGCGCGCGCGTCTGCCGGCTAGCGCCGCCAGCGCCACCCGCTCAAGGGTAGGGACGGAGCGCACGCGTCTACTTTCGCCACGCGCAGCCCCGGTCAAGTTCGGAAAAGTTCACAGCCGCAGGACGGAGGGGCCAAAGGACTCGGCAACATGGCTTCGGCCCGTGAAGCCCTTCTCCATGAGAGGCTCTGTTGTAGGGGTGGCCCCACCTAAACCCAGCAGCTCGGTAGGAGGTTATAAGGCCCAGAATAGGCCATGTGTAATGACATAAGTGCCCTGGAGGGGATGACCAGATGCAAGGGTATAACTGTAAAAGCACTCCTCATGTGTACATATATATGGATACAGGCCATGGGGAGAAGCCAGGCCATTACTCATCTCCCTCACTCTCCACTACCATCTCTCTCTCTGTTTGGTCTGTAACCACAACATCAAGATTCACACTATTCAAGACCAAAGCTGAGCAATGTTATGAACTTGCTATAGAAAGTGTTTAGATAGATAGGATCCGGCCTTTAAGAGGTTTCTCCATCATTTGCACATCTATGGTACCAAGCAAGATCATGAGAAGAGAAAGAAAAGGCGAAGACCAAGGCAAATCAAGATATCAACAACACAAACTTAAGCCCACATTTAGACGAATTTTGAAATTCTATCAATACTTGGAAATGGATGCTTATAGCCATTCTCTTAGGAGGACAAATCCATTAAGACATCACACACAAGTGCTCTCACCTCTCTCTAGAGATCTGTCTCTCAAACACTAAGGGCTTGTTCTTTTCAGCTTTTGTTTTCAGCTTTTGGTTTTTCTACAGTAACTAACTTTTAAACGGAGTGTCTTTTCAAGATGTGGTCTACTAGTTAATTGTAGTACATACTATACCGACTTCATTTATATCGGCAAAAACCACACATGAGTTTCAGTTACTCTGTAATCTCTCATACAAATAGTCCAAAAGTCACAAGCCACATCCAAAAGCCATAAGCCTCAGTCAAAAAGAACAGGCCCTAAATCTCTCACTATCCTCTCTTCACATCATCTCTATCTCTCAACCCTAACTCCTTATATAGTGGAGGCTCACATGAAACCCTAAGCCAGAATCCTTAGTGGATGCTATCCACTTCAAACTTAGGCAAACCTAATAACGTAACACCTAACGAGGTTTTCACTCTCACACACACACTTCAAGTGTAGCTTTCACATGGTTCCAATAATCCGATATGTCTTGCCTTGTCCTCCTCTTCGTGCCATAAACCACTTAGGCCACTATCGCAGTTTTGCAGACTACCACATTTCTAATATGAGGTAATTTTACAAAATGCCCCTCTATCAATCACTTTCTATTTTTTTCACGTCGAAGCCATTCCAAAACCAATCCTTCACATCAAAGCACATTCACATGCCTTACACGTAGGCCATGGTGTCCAATGAGAGTGCCTTATACTAGCGAGCAATGTTTCTATACTTTCTTCTCTAATAAGAGTGCGCTAATCTTAAAGTAAATGAAGAGATAAGTAATATCTATTTACCACTTATTATATTTTAAAAATTATACAAATTACTATTGAGCAAAGTATAGGAGCACCTCCCTACACTACTAGTTGACCTTTCCCAAAGGAAAGGGTCGATGTTCATCAGGTTTCGGGTTGTTTTGCGTGCATGCCGCATGCAATGGCACCAGCACACGTGTGTGCCTTCATTTGGCACGCGTCCCGGCCCCCATTTGAGGAGGAGCCCACCCGCCTCGCTATCCGATACAGGACTAAGGTTCTGCTCCAAAAAGGTTCAGTTTTTGGTTTATTTTAGCTTTCGACTTATTTAAGCTATAAGACACTTGAAATGCATCGATTTTTTAATTTTGGTTTATTTTGGCTTTTTAAAGTATTTTTTGGTTTTTTGCCTTTCCTTTTCCCCTATTCTTTTGTATTGTCCATGACGATATAACTGTTTTTCCCCTATTTTTTTTCTCAGGAAAAGCTAACAACCACTTTAGCACAATTTCAACCATAAGGCAAAAGTTGCAACCATAAACTTAAGCCATAAGCCAATTAGAGTAGGTAGTAAAAACCAAAGCACGCACGCACGTCGCGCTTGTTCAGCTAGTTACTCTCTATAGGTGCAATTGTTAATCCTATATTTTTTTCTCAAAGTCGTAGTGGAACACAGATAATATTAAATACCTATTTTTTATTCCGTATTCACTTCGTAAGCCTTTAGTTGGTCGGTCGGATAGAAATTATCTATTTTATTTGCATATCTATAACTCATAATTTTAGAGATAAATTGAAAAATACCTCTAGAAGAGTGCTTCTTTGTGGTGTTTTTCTTATAATGGTTGCAATCGGAGTTAGAGTCAAACACGTATAGTATCGAATATCTATTTCTCCCCTCTGCATTTACTTCACAAACTTTCGATCGATTGATAGAACGAAAATTGTGCTAAGCGTGCTAAGCCGGACTGCATACCGCATTTGGTGGGCCTAATGCTCACCGATTCGCTTGCTCATTCAAGTAGCGATGTAGCTTCTTCTGCACCCAACATTGCACGCCATTGCAGATGGTACACGCAACGTAGCTGTTTAATTATCACGGCTGTGAAAAAGGGAAACTTGATGCATAGTTTCATGCTACCGTGTACCATCGAAAGGAAATGCATCCACCATCATCGATAGCCTTCGTTTCTGCGTGCACTACTCATGGATCCATGCGTACGTATGTGACATAGTTCTGATGTGCAGATCGGACGGATGCTGTTCGTTCGATCGTTCCGTACAATGCAACACTACGATCTCGATCTACATTCTGGAGTAGAAACCTGTGGGGTTTGCGATCTATCAGCGCTGAGATGGTGCTGTAAATGTCATCACTCATCAGAGCCGTGGTACGATGGTACCCATTACACGACCTAGTACTGCGAGATCGAGATTTTCAGTCGGTACAGCAGCTTCGCTTTTGCTAATAATAGCCGTGAATTGAACCGGAGTAGTACTGTTTAATTTCTATCCTTTTCCCTTTGGGCTGCCCTCTGCTCACCTGTTGGGGCTGGTTCAGTGGAAGCTCTGACGCAGAGAGATTGGCCTGTTTTTTTTTTTTTTGGTTTTTTACCGCTTTTTTGGTTCAGTGGAAGCTCTGTATCCCCTCCAAGCTCTGACCAAAACACAAAAGTCCGGTTCTTTTTTTTTTGTTATTTTTTGACTTCAGCTCCCTCTGTAAATTAAAAGAAATAAAGAGATTTCTTAAAATAACTTCTCAAAAATCATTTCTCTAAATAACTTTTATAGCCAAAAATCATCAAGTAAAAACTACAGATCGCAGAAAAACCAAGATTATGATCAAAGTCACACACCCTTCGACGCGCGACTCCACACTCCATACGGACCTCTGCTAGACCACAACTACCCGATCGGAAGCGGAGCCAACGGCCTTGATCAGCGCTCCCCCGCCTCGAGATCCGCTTCCACCTCGACGCGGACCAGATTCCCCAACCAACGAGCCCAAGCGGCCGCGGCCGCCCCACCCAACGCAGCACGACGACCGAACGTGCCGAGCCCGAACCCCCAAACCGGGTCCCTGTCGGACTCGACCCAACCCCTATCCGTGCCCGTCCGCCCCCCCCCCTCCGGCCCCCTCGTTATATCACCCGCCCCGACGAGCTCCTCGAGACCACCACACGGTTCCAACGCCGCGAACCGCAGCCACAAGCGTCGTCAATCGAGACGAGAGGCTAGAGCCGAGGATTCGAGCTCGCGTCTGCGTAGGGAGGAGGAAGCCATGGATCGGTACCAGAGGATGGAGAAGCCGCGGGAGGAGGCGCCCATCGGCGCCAACGAGATCCGCATCACCGCGCAGGGCCGCACCCGCAACTACATCACCTACGCCCTCGCGCTGCTCCAGGTCCGCATCGCCTCGTCTGCTTGCTCGCTTGTTACCTTCGGTTCTAGGGAGGGAAAAAAACGATTTTTTTCCTTGTGATTTTCGGATAGGGTTTAGTGCGGGTTCAGTACGCTTGCGGCGTACGAGCCGCGCGGGTCGAATCAGGAGGTTTCTCGATGTTTCTGTGTGGGTAGGGCTTCGAATTGCATATTTTTTAGTGTTCTAGGGCTCTATTGCTGTTATATGCTACTGCTATCATCTAACTCTAGGCGTTGGCTGTCTGACTATTATTTCCTTCGTTATATTTAGGTTGTTTTACGCAGGGGACGTTTGCTGTTGCGATGCTTCGGTTTATGGTTGTCGTTGGTGGATACATGGGGTTTGTGTTTGAGGTGCAACTTTTAGCTATGCTACTTTAGTTCGAGTTGTTTAGTGGGTTAAAGATGTTATTGAGCTATGAGATCCTGCCGTACTAGTTATTAGTGTTTCTTATGGATGTGGAGATATAAGGTGGCCAGTAGGACACATTAGTCTTAAGGGTGTCTCGCTGTAGGGCTTGTGCGCGTCTTCTTGCGATTGGTTTACGCTTGTTGGTCTCTTAAATTGTAGAACAGCGATCTGGGGAATATCCACATGTTTCAAAGTACCCAGAATTACTGTTTGTCCTGAATTAATTAGTAACCGTTTTCGGCTTCTCGTTCGTCATCCATTACAGGACAATGTGACGGACGGAATTGTTATCAAAGCTATGGGAAGGGCGATCAACAAGATTGTTGTCATTGTGGAGCTTCTTAAGGTAAAACTACAGTTTCATAAAATCACCTGTTACTATTGGATACACCTGGCACTGGCAGTTATATTAATTCGTTGGCTTATTTCTGCTATCCCTGAGCAGAGGAGGATTGCTGGTCTCCATCAGAATACCTCTATTGAATCAATTGATATAACTGACACTTGGGAGCCGTTAGAAGAAGGCCTGAACACGTAAGAGGCACATAAATTTTTTCCTCATACTTCTTTCTGTTTTGGAAGGTATGTGTTTTTGACATGATTCCTTTATGTCTTTATGACAGTCTTGAGACTACTCGCCATGTTTCCTTGATTACCATTACATTGTCAAAGAAGGAGCTGGATATGTCGTCTCCTGGGTTAGTAGAATTACGCTTTTTCATGCTGTATTTTTCTCTTCATGAAACATATGTGACACGACTTTGTATCTTGTAGTTACCAGCCACCGATACCAGCTGATCAGGTCAGATCACCAACAGACTTTGATCAGGATGCAGAGGCCTTACCAAGTGGTCGTGGTCCCCGGGGAAGGGCCAGGGGAAGAGGTAAATATCTGCCTTTTTACACTCGATGATTGTAAAGTTGATATGTCTCTGCAAATTATGGTTGGTTTTGGTGTTGATTTCTGATTTCTCTTTGCATTTGGATCATTGTGATATGGGGTTCAGCAATGGAGGGATAGATTATGATGATGAGAATGAAGAACTGGAGGGCCCATGGGGATATCGTGGCAAAGGGAGAAGAGGGGGTTTACGTGGATCCTTTGGGCCTGGAAGGGGTTATGGTGGTGGGGGTTATGGAGGTGATGGTTATACGATGGAAGATGCTGGTGGATATGATGATGTGGAGCCTAATGCACCTCCTGTGCAAGTACATGGTTGGTTCTGTTTGAATTTGACTTCAGCATCCTAAAATGTTCTCTATTGTTAGTTCAGGACAGCAATTCTTCTTTTTTGGGTGTTTCTTGCTTGTTGCTCTTGTGATGACTGAAAATGGTAGTTCAAGAAACAATTGATTTTGCATGGTCTATGATGATATGCAATGTTCAAGAAGGCGCTAGGCGCTAGGCGGGCGGCGAGGTGGGGCCTAGTGCCTAGGGAGTCTAGACGGGGCCTAGGCGGTTAAATAAAAAATGAGGATAGCAAGTAAAGATAAGCTCAAGAAACAAAGATAGGTGGTTAGTGGATTATTCAAGGATGTAAGGAAATACTAGCTCAAGAAACAAAAATTACCTTACCTGTGCTGTGCTACCGACTGCTGTCCAGAGGTGGCGACGTGTCGGCGGTCGGCGTAGGCCAAGCCACACTATTGGTCCGTCCCAGATCCTTCACTGAAATGCCTCAAGCCTTCAAGCCAGCGCAGGCGTACTCGGGTTCACTCCACACCACTCCTCTGTTGCGTCGCCGCTACGCGCCGACGCAAATCCCTCCCAGATCCTGCCCCCGCAGCGGCGCAACTCCAATCGCCAACGCCACCAATTGCCGGTGCTCGTCCCCCCGCAGCTCCCCTTGTGCCCCCGCAACTCCCCCACAGGCTGGCGCCGTGCAGCTCCCCGCAGGCCAGCCGCCGGCGCTCCTCCCCCCGCAGGCCAGCGCTCCTTCCCGCAAGCTGGCGCAGCTCCCCGCCGGCCGGTGCTCCACCTTGTAGCAGAGCCTCAGAGGTACTAGCTTAGCTCATCTCTTAGCTCCTCTCCCCGCTACCTCCTCTGTCCTCTCCACGCCGAATTGAGCTCACAGCCACGGCGAATCCGCGGAGGCGGCGATGGCCTGGATTCGGACTTTCGGAGAGGTGGCGACCACGATGCGGAGGAGGCGGCATACAGAACCCTAGCTCCCGTCTCCCGCTCTTGTGGTACTGTGGCTTGTCTTTTGTGGTCCCGTACCCGTTTTGTTGTGCTTGTGGTCTCTGCCCGCCTCGCCGCCTCACGCCGCTTCACCGCCTAGGCGTCCGCCTCGCCGCCTAGCCGACCGACTCACCGCCTGGCCGCTTCCTCCCCGCCCAGCACCCCTAGGCGAGGCACCGGGTGGCCGCCCAGCGCCTAGGCGGGGCCTAGGAGGCCGCCCAGTCCGCCTTTTAGAACAGTGATGATATGCTCTTAAGGCTAACTGTATATCAGGTGTGCAAAAATCAGTGATTTGATACTGGTGGCAACCCCAAATAATAATATTTATCCTTTCAATGTACAACTACAGCCATTATTCAGCTTTGTATTCATTTTTTTCCTTTATTCTACTACTCATCGCTCTGCTTCTCTCTCAAGATGGTTTGTTTAGAAACTTGTAGCTATGTTGTTCCTTGTTTAGTTATTCAAAATGGGAATATCTTCATAATTGTTTTCCTCCTATAACTAATACTAATCTTTTGTCAACTGCAGAAGGTGGAAGAGGAAGGGGCCGGGATCAAGGCCGAGGGCGTGGTCGTGGAGGGCATGGTCGTGGACGCGATGGAGGCCGTGGTCGTGGACCTCCTCCTCAAGAGTAGATTGCTGGCTTATTAACTATGAAATGCGATGACTCTCATCTTCACTAGATTAATCTTATATTCCATTGTAACTTTATCTGCTTAGGTTTATGTTCAAAAGTTGACATAGTGACTCCAGTGTGGGGGATGAGACTAGTTATGATTTTGTAGCTAGGTTATTCTTCCATTTTCTTTTGTCTCAGACCTGGTATCATTCCAATTGTGCATTGTAACGTCCTTAGTGTGTTATCATCAAATCTAGCTCAGAAGATTCTTTTTGAGGTTGGAAATCAGACAACGTTTTCTGTGAATGTTCATACATTGTTGTTGAACTAGCATTCTTGTTACATTCAGTTCTCTCGTGTCCAACATATGGCCTCCTCTTTGTTACTTGGAATATTGGATGTGTTTTTCATGTTTTCTGGCTGGTTTAAATTTTGTGTTGTGAAATTTGTGAATTGTGAGAGCTGGGAGCCTGGGAGAATGTCATGCTCCGCTTCTATGGTTCCTTATCCCTATGCTGCTACTGGCAGAGGTGCATGCTGTTTGCTTGTACCAAGATAAATCAACTAATGTGTCAAAATTAGGCATTATCAAATTTGGCAAAAGAGTTGGTACAAATTTTTGGAAAAGAACTAAATTCATGCTAAATGTGGCCAATGTTACCCAATTTTTAGGACTGTTGCGCTAAGCTAAAAGTACCTGATTCTTTTATACTTATATTCGGGTGTTTGCACTTTTTAACTATTAAAACTTAAAAAAATTGAAATTTCAAACACGGATTTTAAAACCTTTAACTTGAATAAGCCAACTTTCAACCTGAAATTTCAATTTTCAACACAGTAATAGTACCGATGTCCAAAAAAAAAAAAAGATCCACGAGCCTAACCCTGCTCCAACAAGCTTCTGATTTTGGCTTCAAGCTTCTAAATTTCATATTTTTTTTTATTATTTAGGGCTTTTTATCTTCTTATTCTTTAGTATTGTGCATGATGATATAACATTTTTATTTTTTAAATTTAATTATACTGAAAAAACTAATAGCAGTTACAATACATTTTCAACTGCTAATCTGCTATCGTGAAAAAAAACCTAAAAACCTATATTTATAAGCCCAAATAAGCACTACAAGTCCCTCTTTTTCACCCCCAACTTTTCGGTTTGAGGCTAGTGTTTTCGTGATAATGCTGTGTGGCCTGGATGCGTGAGCAGGAACAGCTCGAGGTGTCTGTGGAAGTCGGTGCCGCAGGAGGTGAAGGACGCGCGGCCGGAGCTTGCCGCGGTCTGGAGGATTGGCCAGTGCCTCTGGAACCGCGGCTACGCCGGCGTCTACACGGCCGTGCAGGGGTTCAGTGGGGCCCTGAAATCGCTGACTTCGTGGCCCTTTCCTAGGTATTGCTCGTGTGTTTAATGTTCAGGATGGAACATAATTTTCCTGTACTTGTTGTGCAAATTAGTGTAGTTTGATTGCTTGCTTCGATAGAGCTGTGATAATTTTATTTTGTGGTGTGGGTGTGGAGAGGTGGATAAGTAGGTGGTTCGGTGAGCAGATTTATCCGTGTAATTGGGCTGCATTGCGATCCTCATTGAATATGACCATGGGACACTTGGTAGTAGAGTTTTGCGCTATGATAGTCTGGTTATTGAAGAAGTCTATTACATCTAAGAATAATTGCTTCCAAAAATGACCTTGTGACCTTGTCTACTTGGTTTATATTGTTTCCATAGTAATGACTGGTGATTTTAGTAGTGTTAGATAAGAGATTGGTTCTTTGATTCCAAAAACTGCAGCTTTAGACGTATTTGCTTCTAATTGATAACATGATGCAACAGATGCAGATGCGTAGGTCATGCACTGTGACACATGCTCTTTCAAAATAAACTTTTTTTTTTGAAATGGGAAGTTTTATTGATTTCAAGATTGTTACATCAAGGTGATACATCAACTTGAAATCCTCCCGTCCTCTGCCTGACGACACACAGCCTTACATAAAAGAGAAAATAAAAGGGATTCACTAATGGCTATCAATCCGAAGACTAGACCGCTAACCATGTGCCTGGGTAAAACACTCCGTGGCCACCTTCTCCAAGAACTGTGAGGCCGCTACAACCATATCCTGCGAAGCGGTCTGCTGGAGAATAGCCCAGGTACGAAGCCAATGCGAAATTGAGTAAATAACCTGCAAAAATGAATTTTGTTTGTTTTCAAATACCATTGCATTCCTGCATAACCACACAACCCAACAAGTAGCAGCAGCTCCAAGAAGTACTAAATACTTTAAATCATGTCTAAACCCTTTTATCCAAGAGCCAAACATATCGGACACACTACGTGGCTGAGAAAGACCACAAGACGCATGGACCACCGCCCAAACCATACGAGCTAACCGGCACTCAAAAAACAGATGTTGGATCATTTCATCTTTGTGACAGAAACAACACTGTTTGCTGCCTTGCCAATTCCGTTTCACTAAATTATCCTTTGTTAAAATAACGCCCCGTCGAAGATACCACAAAAAGATCTTGATCTTCAAAGGTACTTTTAACTTCCATAAGCGTTCGTTAGAATTGGGCACATCCTGATGGATTAATGCCAGGTAATGAGATTTTACAGAAAATTCTCCACTCTGATGTAGGTTCCATCGGAATTCGTCTTCCTCCTGGCTCAAAACAATGTCTTTCAAAATAAACTATGTAATGTGTTATCATTTAATTGAGAGGAGCTGATGAATATAGTAACATTACAATTGCATTTTTGAGAAATGCAGCTATTAAAATGTCGCTAACAACTATTACTATGATACTGACGCAGAATTATGGTTGAATTCGAGAGGTTAAATTCTTATGAAATGCTTGCTGTGACGTGCTGGGGAAAAAAAATTAAGTGATAACGTGGTGAATGTTTCCCATATGCTTGCTTGATCAAGTGGCCCCTGTCATATTGTTGTAATATTTGGAAATATTTGAAGTGTTGTACCCTTGCTCTTTTTTTTTAATTTATGTAATTGAGTGAGGTCGATATCCAATCTTGGTTTGTAATGATGCAGAAAGCTACAGGAAGAGGATATTCCAGCTGCTGACTTCTGCGTATTCCACAATCAGCGTTGCAGATGTGGCTCACTTCATGGGGATGAGTGAGGATGATGTTACTAACTGTAAGTTTGTGAACCTAATTAGAGAAGCAAGTATTTTACCTCAATTTGAGCATTCTTACATGTTCAATTGCTTGTTTTGTTTTAAGCATGTAACATAGAAGTTACCTTAATGTTAGGCATTTGGGATATACAGTATGCTTTTCCACTTTGCAATGCATTTCTTCATCTTCAATTAGATTGCTGTATTTGAAATGTGCTCTCCTCAAGTTGAGCACGTAAATGCATCGAGGGAATGGCTACTATTCATGTATATTTGAGGGCTACTATTCTTCAGTCATAAACATTTGCTGATGGTGGAAGGCACTTGTTTTAGATCCAATAACTTTTTCAGAAGTCCTATCCTTCTGACATCTGTACTTTACGATACTGACAACTCTTCCTGCACCTATCCAACTACTGTATAATATGCTTGCCTTTTGATATGAATAAGCTTTTGATTGCATTTGTTATGGAAACACTTGTTGGTTTCTGAAGGTAGCTCTAAACTTATCTGCTCGGCACATTGATCTAGTTCTCTGTGCTTGTTATGCGCTAATTATTTTCCTTCCTTTGGATGCACTGATGTATTTGTCATTCTAAATGGGTTTTATCACAAAGTAGAAAGCTTTCCTTTGTATGACACTAAATTCGCTCTCAGGCCATCAAATACAGTCCACATTTCACTTCTAGATTGAACGTTGTAATTGGTTTGCTTTTGAGCTTGCCCCATATAAAATACTGATAATTTTGTCGTGTTTTGAGACTCAATTATGTGCTACATATTTGTAGTTTAAAGACAAATAATATTGTGTAGACGATTTCTATGTTGTTATGATTTTTATACAAATATAAGCACTGGCTTGTATGGTTTTATAGTTGGCAATGAGATATACTCGTATCTACTTGCCTAGTTTGAAGTGTATATTGATTTTCCGTTCACCTCTAGGGAGAATAAAATCAGTGGGAATGTTTGATGCAACCGACTATTCTTCTAATTTACCAAAATCTGACGGTTATGGAGATAAACTTAGCTTCAGTTTGATAAGAGTGATTCAAGTAGATTGTTGCACAGTTGCTTTTTCTTGGTCAATATCACATATTGTTGTTTGGGAGACTATTTTTTATGCATATAACTGTAGATGCAGCTTGAATTATATTGGGGGAAAGGCCCTATGTAATTGAAGCGCTGTTAGCTCTGCAAACTTTACCTGTGCTATTATTGCAGCTGATCTTCCTGTCATTTTCCTCCTTCAGAAGTCGATGACAATAGTTGCCTTGTCCCTCAATGCAGATGCCGTGCAAAATGGTTGGATTTTGGATGCGGCAACTGTAACACCCCGCCTACCCTCTGGGCCCGGAATGTTACCACCATTGCATACTCTTACCATTCCGTCAATAACTAGAAAATTTTAAGCCAACACTAATTTATTTATGTTGCTGTGACCAGATACATCATATCTTTTTTTAGCAATTACTCTAGCATACTAGTAGAGTCTAAAATATACTGACAAAAGGTGGTACAAGAGTGTTGCTAGTTCGTGAAATTATTCATGTGCTACTCCCGACCATGCATAACGTTCTCAATGATCACCTAAAAAACAACAAAATAAGAGTGAGTTCAAAGATTCAGTAAGTACAAAACAAAATAGTAAATAACAGGTTCACAAATCAGTCCATAACCATCACAGTTTCATTAACCACTAGTTTCTATTTAATCTCTTTAAGTTCTCATCAACCAATCATTATGCATATGTACATGTACTTCTTTCTTATCTCTTTAGTCTATATCGGTATAGCAGAGCGAGCACCCGTTGATGCTCACCCAGGCTCACCTTGTTTCCATGCGGGGATCACAAGCCCGTCCTTTTTCATACGGGGACCACGATAGCCCGTCATTTTCATATGGGGACCTCATTCTCCACTTCTGTGGAGTGTTCACACAAAGTGGACCAATATTACCACAACACTATCTCTTTTCATGACATGCATTCAATGCAAGTTCTCCACTTATGCATATCAACATGTTATGTGTCAACAATCGTCATTCATCATTTCTCGTCATGCATCCAAAAATAGTTAAGTTACCACAACATGGTAAGCAATGCACCATCATTCAATTAACTACAAACACTACCCGAATTTACCACTTTACCATGCATTTGCCTGTTTAGTCTTGAGGACGATGCGTGGACGGCTCCGACCTAGGACCCCTACCTGTACAAACATCAACCCGACTCAGTACATCAAATCAAAAATAGTGTTTAAGCGAGCGACGACAACTCAACGTGCATAACCCGACTCTGGTGTAAAACGCCCAAAGTTAAGGACCCGTCGCGCAGGTACCAAACCCTCATTTTCTCTTTTTCTTCTTCTTTTCTTTTCCTTTTTTCCTTCCTTTTCTTTTCTCTTCTTCTCCTTTCTCTCTCTTTCTCTTCTCTTTTTCCCTTTTTCCCCTTCCTTTCCTTTTCTCTTCTTCTTCGTCTTCTTTCTATATCTTTCTCTTTTCCTTCCCTTTATCCAATTCGGCCGAACTAGCCTCATTCCCATTCCCTATTTCGCTCGATTGCTCGGTCTGGCGATTCCCAGTCGGCACAGCGGCGCATGGTAGGGCTCGGGCTCACCGGCCCCGGGCTCACTGCCGGCCGACCTTCGCACGCCCCTGCCTTCCCTCTTTGTCTCCCCCTCCCTTACTCTTGGATCCAGCCAACCATGGCCAGATCCGACGTCACCTTCCCCATATCCGGCGAAGAGGCTTGGCCCTCTTGCGACGCCACTCCTCTACGGGCTCACCGGCCACGGCTCGCTGCCGACCAAGAGCCCGGCATCACGCTTGCCTACTGCTCGGCCCCTGTGCATGCACGGCGAGGTGCTCAACGCTCCCGCATCGCCTCTCGGTCGGCATGACCTTCTACTCCGACCTTGGCCTCTGGTGCATCTGCGCCATCGCCCGTCACCGTCAATTGTCGCCCCTAGGCTTCGGCCGCTCCCTACAGGTTTGATCTTACCAGCTACGGTTTGTAGCCGGCTGGCCACCCCTACTACCAGGACAGTCCTCTTCCCTCCCCGTTTCTACTCACATTTTGTTTTAGCTTCTTCATTTTGCTTGCCACTATACTCGGGCACACACATGGTTTGGGAAAAACCTATGGGTGGTCGCTGTGATGGGATTTGGCAGGGACATGCGCCGGGGAGCATGCACCCCCGACCAAGGGCGCACGACGCCCCCTTTGGGCTCGCCGCTTGTCTCGTGCCAAGAGTAGGGAGGGTAAGAGTTGGGGGCCTACTTGATGATGGCTAGAAATAAAGGCAGTCATTGACGAAGGTTGTTGGGGTGTGGATGGTGAGTGCAACAGTCTCCTCTTGTCATTGCCGACGATGTTGGCTTGCTGTCGTAGTCATGGCTCCTCTCCTTCGTCTTCTCCGCCTTCCCTAGCTCTTGTGCGGCTTCGTCTTCCTCACTGCCTCTCTTTGTGGTGGCTCTGGTCGTTGGGGCTTTTGGGCTATGGTGGTGGTGCAGCCTTGTGCTCTCTTGGCTTTGCTCTAGCCCTAGGTGAGAGGGAAGGAAAAGAGAACGCTGGGAGTGTGGCTTCTATGGCAGGGGTGGCTACGTGTTGGGTCATATGGCCATGTTTTTATGCATGTTTGCTCTCGGTTGGGAAATGGAATGGAGTTGTGGAGAGGTTTGCCTGTACTGTGCCAGTTTATAATGGCATGGTTGAACAACCCCGGGCTTTGTGCATTACTAAAATTGCCCTTCCCCTTTTCTCTATATGACACTCAAGTCACTGTGGACTTTAGGACTTTTTGGTCCAACCGATGGGCTTGCACTATTTAATGGCTCCTCTACTGCGGCAGGTAAATTGGTAAAAAGGTAAGAATGGAATTTCCTGCCGGGTGGTGAGAACTCAAACGCGAGACGGTGCTGACTGTCCCTGGACGGTCTGGGAACCTCTGAAATCGCTACTTTTATTTGGCTTCCTAAAGGCCGATGGGTCTGACGATAAAACTCTTCTTTATCCCTTTTATTCTCCCTTAGATTGTTTCCATTATTCGCATTACTTCTCTTTTGCAATTTTGAGGTATTACAGCAACCAAGATGCTTACTGTCAGGAAACCAAAGATTCAAACCAACCAGAAGCTTGACGCGAGCAAACTGCAGCGTTTAACTGAATGCGTTTTCCACCTGGAGCACTGATGCCCTATTTTACTTGCATCCCCCTTTTCTACTCTAACTCTTAAGGGAACTATTTATCATATGATAGCATGATACCGAACGTCTAGGTTGCCTTTTGGCTGCAAAGGAGAGTTCGCTCAGTATTGAATTTGCATACGCAAATGATCTCTGGTTAGTGATCTTGCCTTTCCAGTACTGGTTGCTTGTTGATATGGTGGTTCTCCCTCCCAGAGCTACACTGAAGCGAATGATACTGTGATCAGTTTTAACTGAAGTTCATATCCTTGTTTGAAGTATGAGTTTATGACTATGAAGTTGGAAATTGTTTCTGTGGAATATATACAAACCCACTGGCGGTGCCCTTGTTCATGATCATGGGGCGTACTTGTGGCCTTATATATAGGGGTGCAAACGGGTCGGATTCGGACGGATATTGTTGTTACCATATCCTAACCCATATTTTTTCTCCGGATTCGGTACCAATCGGATTCGGTGCCGGATCGGTCGGGATTAACCCGTTTGTAAGGAATGCGTGCAGTACAGCAAATGGAGTAGGAGGACGTACTGTCAAGAACTTGATGTTACTACTTAATAGTTGATGTGGAAGATTTTATTTTACCATTGCAAAAGAAAATAAAACGTTAAATAGTAGCACTAACCTGAAATCAAACTTGAATACGTATCGGATTCGGACGGATATTGCTGTTACCATATCCTAACCCATATTTTTTCTCCGGATTCGGTACCAATCGGATTCGGTACTAATCGGATTCGGTGCCGGATCGGTCGGGATTAACCCGACCCGTTTGCACCCCTACTTATATATGTTTGCAGCTCAGCCCCAATTGTGCCTGTATTATCGCGATTTTAGTGTGATTATTCTCCTAGAGGAGTGTGGAACAACTTGGCCACGCGCATACATATATCATATATGCAGTATATGTATGTTTGTTGTCGTACATGGTACGCCCTCTAGGAACGCTGTTATTGCTAGTATCTCGTCAGATCATGCTGAGTGAGGTCTCTTTGCCCCCGCTCTGTTTTCTGGCCTTTTTTTTTTGTCTTTTTCTGCCCTATTGGCTATTTTTTATTTTTTCTTATTTCTTTATATTGTTCGTGTTGATATAGTTTTTTCTTTTTATAATTAATTACGTAGAATAAGTTAACAGTAAGCACAGCGTAAAATAAGTCAAAAGTTCCGGCTTATAAGCCGCTTCCAGCGGAGCATTATAATATTCCAAAATATTGCAAAAACTTACCTCTCAGCCGGCTTATAACTTGTAAGGCCGAATGTAGTTGTCGCTAGGCACACCAACTTCTAGACTCTGTTCGGACAGCAAGAACACCATGCTGTAAATATTACGGTATAAGTATATTTACATATTTAATTCTAGCCAAAACAAACATATAGATACCAAATTTCCAGCATAACATGAATGACATAAATTGCATATAAACATGAAATTCTATCTTGCCATTCAAATACAAGTGAATATTCAGAGAATATGTCCATAAATCTGCTGAAAATAGCATGGCATGCTGTTCTTTAAACAATAAAGCAACTAAATCTAGCATTAGACAAAATAATTGCTTTAAGATTGCTCTCAAAACAGAGTTGCACAAGATTGAAAATCTTGGGCTTCTCATGCTAATATCGATATTCATCATTAATAATCTGATAACTAGAGACTAGAATTTGAACTCACAATTATGTTTCCTACTGTGACAGATTGTGCATAAACAGAAAGCAGCAAGATGTATATTTCGGTTTATAAGTTCACAGTCAATGAAATATCATGCAGTACCCAGCTGACAATTAGTGAATCTAACAGAATGTAAAGGATCTGCTCTAAACAAGACTACTACTGCATCACAGATAATTTCAACTATATGTAAACTAATCTCCTCAACCGAAATAAACCCAATCAACAGAACTGACAGTAGGCCACCCAAATGAGCTCAAATCTAACACAATTAATCAGATTAATTTGTCTTCGATATTATCATCACAGAGCAAACACAAGTGCCCACAAACATTCACAGCAGCCCTCAGGTACTTGAACAAAATTATAGATCGAGAATAGCTGCTGAATATTGCAAAGAATCAGATATCTCACTGAGCAGACAGTACTCTAAACTGTCCAGAAGCAATCAAGCCGAAGATGAACTCAAAGAGTAGAGCAAGGCACGATAAAATCGCTGTCCCAGAAAACCTATCAACCCACTGTCGCTAGCAGGTAGATGGTTCACGGAGATACAATGCCGCACTTCCTCTCTTAGCTGAAACCAAGAAAGAAGCCGAGGTACAGGGATGCCGCACAAGTTCACAAGAATGCTCTAGCCGAGAGCATTCAAAGCAAAGCAGGGAGCAGGCGCCGCCTCCTTCTTCCTCGGGTAGAACTCCAAGGTCCCGAGTTCCCACACCCAAATTAGGGTTCACGCAGGAAACCAAAAGACCAAGCCTCAATCGGAGATGGCCGAAGCCACCAACCTCAGCACAACCCGAAACGGAGAGGAGGAAGAAGACTCAAGAGGGCAAAACCAGATCGGAAGAAGAGAT
Organism: Dendrocalamus sinicus; assembly: GCA_036346575.1. NCBI lineage: Eukaryota > Viridiplantae > Streptophyta > Magnoliopsida > Poales > Poaceae > Dendrocalamus > Dendrocalamus sinicus. Next base: position 18,786,418 of record CM070650.1, read on the forward strand.
CAAGCTCACCCGCACGGAGGAGTCCCGGCCTTAAATTCGCGGAGGCGGGAGGTTGCAGAGAGTCGACGCGAGCGGCCGGCCTCGAGGGACCCGGGCCTGCCCGCACCTCCGTTGCCGCTCCCATTCGCCGCTCCTCACCGAAATCGCCGGATCTGGGCGAATCCACCGAAACGGCTGCTCGGGCCTCCCTTCACGCACGCACGGGATCCGCTCGAAACGGGCTCCGGGAGAAGACGAATCCTCCCCCTTATCTCCTCGCGTGGTGCACCGACAGGTGGGCCCCGCCTTCATTTTTTTTCTCCTCTTCTCAATTGGGAAATTCCCAAAACGCCCTCATGAATACAACACACCAAGCGTTTACTGCAGAAATATCACACATGGTACGTCAGAATGGCCCTTTTCTTGTAAGGCAGTAGGATGAATGGCTGTTTAAAGCATGCTCCAACTAACTTTTTTAAACTTTTTGCCGTGCCTTTTTGTTTTCTTAGCTGAAATTGCACTCCAAAGAAACCAAAAATGCCTTCAGTAAGTCACAGCAAAGGGAAAAACTGAAATTAATGCAAAGGCAGAATGAACTCATATTTGCTGACTGCCTACCCAAATGGCTATCACTTGATGGTTTACACTTCATAGCACATTTGCGTGACTACATTTGTTACAATATTTTTAGTATCAAATATGCAAGTATTTGGTTTAGAATATCTTTTATATAATGTTTGGGATATATAGGCCCTTTTTAAGACAAATATTTGAAATGATATAAAATTTTGAAGCTAAAACACATCTTGAGGAAACGTAATTGAGCCTAATTTATTGTACGAGCCTTGGAAACATAATATTCAACACCTTTATTGAAAAAGAGCTGAATTCACACCTTTTAATCTCGACATTGATCCAGAGCAGCACGTGTCTAGAATAACTCCTAAGCAGCTACCAATTCACATCTCGCTATGTTTCTTAGGGCACTCTTAATGCAGAAATTACATAGTAATATCTATAGTTTATCATGGGCCACTCTTAATGCAGAAATTACATAGTAATATCTATAGTTTATCATCTTATATAGACATAAGACAACAAATAATCTTTTCAATGTTGATATCTAGCAACTGCCCCACTCAATTAATTTCTTCCCTCTTATCTCACCTCTTTATCCTTTCTACCAATCCTCATCATCTAATTTTCTTAGTCCTCTCAAATATGCAATGTCTTGCATGAGACATTACTATCATCTCTCTGTTCTTTAATTACCCTTTTACATCATTCTTCTACTTATTTGGTATGTTATAGATACTGCTTACATCACTCCATTAGGAAATGAGAAATTTACTGGTTTTTCTTATTATGTTATTTTTCCTCCTTAAAGGACAACTTCTACTTTAATACCCAAGGTGTGCTCCTTCTTGTAGCCTGATGCCGAATCGATATCCAGCTTCAAGCGTGTTTGTTCTGATATCTATAACTCTTCCGTGTGTGCGCATGTTTGTGATAGCTTTGGACTCGAGCCTAGTTTGAAATGTCAGGATTTCATAGGTTTCTTGTGGAACTATACTATTTTGTACAATTTCTCTATGTTCCAACAGGCCTTCAAACTCCACTTAAAAATCACTTCGAATGTGCATGCCTTCTTGTGATGGAACTCATCGCCATCCACCAAATTAAGTTGATCGAGTATGCTATCTTTTGATGGAATTCTTCTTTGCCCGCCTCTTCCAAAACTTAATCGGTCATCCTTCTATTTGTATTGAACGGTCCAGCTAAACTACTTGACATCCTTTTGATATACAGAATGTATGATTCCACTTCTCTGTATTGTGCATACCACTACTAGAAAAAGGGTCATCACAGACAGTTTGGAACTATCCTCATAGACGGTTTTCTGAACCGTCTGAATTTATATGTCAGTGATAATCAGAGGTTATCACAGACAGTTTATAAGTCGTCTGTGATAAATACAACACAGACGGTTTGTAAATAGAACCATCTGTAAAGAAAATTATCACATACGGCTCTAACTACAAACCATCTGTGATAGTTCTTCACAGACGATTTTGGTTAGAGTCATCTATGATAGTCCTTTATAGGCAGTTTATACAATAAAATCGTTTGTGATAGTTCATTTTATACCTACTTTAGATCGTATATATCTAGTATACTAATTAATTAATTTAAAACCGAATACTAAATTATTATATGCGTAACGTAGGATCGAAACTGGATGTACGCTGGGAACTGTGTGAGTAAAGAGTATATTAATGGCGTGTCTACTTTTACAAGAGCAGTCGAAGAGAATATGTTGAATAAGGGGTGGAATATATATATATATGTCTATGTATTGATTGCAAAAATCTGAACATGTTTAAGAACCGAGCGCAGATTGAAGAGTACATGATTCGAAAGGTTTCAAAAAGGGGTATGCACGTTGGACTAGTCATGGTGAAGAATAGATTAAACTGGAAGGTAGTAATAATGATATCACTGACGAAGTCAATGATATGCCACCGGATGTTGTCGATTATTATTCCGATTTGGATAGACTGCATAATGACAATCTGAATCAGATGCTTCATGATGCTAAAGGGAACTGTGATGAGAGATTATGTTAAATTCCGAGGCTTGATGGAGGATTTGGGAAACATTTGTTCACATGTTGCAAGTTAAAGTACATGAGGTTGTCAGCTGTGCTTGAACTGCTAAAATTGAAGGCAAGTAATGGTTGGTTCGACAAGAGTTTCACAGTGTTGTTAGGTCTTTTAGCGAACATACTTCCAGAGGGAAACAAGTTGCCCAAAACCACCTACAAAGCTAAGAAGGTTCTTTGTCCATGGGAATTGAAGTAGAAAGAATACATGCATGTCTGAACGACTGTATCCTCTACCGTAAAAAGTATGCAAACGTACATGTATGTCCAGTGTGCAACTCATCCCGATACAAGCGTAAGAATCAATCAGATGATTTATGCCCTACAACCAGGGGTAAGTGCTGCACTAGTTGATATACTTATTGATTTGTATTTTATAAGCAACACAAACTTAGGTTTAATCACCATAACGATATACTTGTGTAGGTTCCACCGGATTCTAATTGTAATTATATCGAAATAAAACAGTGTAATATACCTCGATTATCTAAAGAGGACCAAAATTGACTACATAGTTGTTCAACAATTAATCGATAGGTAAACACATTTTCTCTATAGATAACTCTATTGTAGTCTTTCATTCCTTCCCAATGACTAAGGCTAACTTTTTAGAATCATGTAGGTTGTTTGCCAAGTACGTTGCTTCTGTACAAAAATCTAAGGGAGGGATCAATGCCCTGCGACATAATCTAGATTTTTTGGTATTCGCTAGTACACATTAATGCTATATAATACTTCATAGTAATGTCTCTCGAACTAACAAATTCTATTTTTGTAGTGCCACCAGTAGCCATCGTGCAACACCTGTGGATTCTATGTTTGCCACAATATGCAACTACTCGTCGGTTCCATGAAGACCATGATTCTCAGGTTTGTCAATCTTGCAATAATTATTTCATACTTATCAATTTATATATGTATGTACAACATTGATCTTCCTACCAATAGGTTGCGTCCATCACTACAACTACGTTGGAACAGACCGACCTTCAACAAATATGGGGACAGTGTGCATACTTCTTGATGTCTAATGTCATAAACAAAGGTGATGAGTTCCACAATATATAATGAATTTTATTGGGATAAAATTGAGCTTAATTGTACATGCATGTATTTGTTTATAGATGGTTAATTTATTTCATTTCAGTTAATTGATTTGTGAAATAGATATTCTTGTTTCTGAAATAAATGTGAATTGGATGTATACATGTACTTGTTGTATTGATCTGCTTGTTTTAGAGAGCATAGCTAGCATTTTCTAATGCTAACCAACAAATAGAAATAGATTTAGGAATACAAAAGAATATCACAGACGGTTATTAACTTATAACCGTCTATGATAGTTGACTATTATAGATGATTGTAATAGAAACTGTCTGTGATATATCATGAATCACAGACGATTTCAACTACAAACAGTCTATGAGAGTTTAATATCACAGATAGTTTGTAGTTGAAACCATCTGTGATATATTAAATATCACAGACAATTTCTATTAAAAACTGTATGCGATAATTAACTATCACAGATGATTGTGAGTTAATAACCATCTGTGATAGTTGGTATCATAGACAGTTCGAAAACCGTCGGTGAGGACCTCATGCCTTCTCGTGCTCCTTGGTGTGGCAATTCTTCCAACCTCTCTTCCTTCACCCCTTTTTACATGGTATCAGAGCATATTCTGATCTTCTTCTTTGTGCTGCGTTGATCTTCCCCACCATGCACCATGTCTACCTCCGAGCCACCCCCAACTTCCGCACTCGTCGATGCCCTTTCCACTGACACCGCCAGTGCTGCCAACACCTCCACCACAACCCCTTCCTCTGTTTCGGCTATTGTTCACGTGGCTAGCATTAAAATGCATGTCCCTGTGCCCCTCGACTTCAAGGTGTCTAATCACGCGACGTGGCAGAACTTCTTCATCATGTTCCTTGGCAAACTCGACTGCTGCGTATCTCGGTACGTACAACAATGCAGCCAAAATTGTAGTAGTAATGATTATGACATTGGTGAAGCTAGCGCAAACGTCGTTATTGTGTATGTAGCCATGTAGGTGGAGCCGGGACATCTTCAGTTGATTATGGGTTAGATTGATTAATTTGTTGGTGCTTCTCTTTCTTGGCCTTCGACAGACGAATTCGTCATGAGGACATGGGTACTACTTACTACTCTTCTCTGCATTTTACGTTCTCTTCTTATAGCCAATTCTGTTGAGGCTTTCATGTCTCTAGTACATCAACATCACTCGTTCATGCATGTTGTCAGCTAGCACGCGAAAACATGCATGACTGATGATGTTTCCAGTTCCATTCAATTGGCAGTTGCCTATAGAGAAGGAACCGAGGATGTAACTATTGCAAGTTTGCAACTACGATTAAATTCATGTGACCGTAAGCAGTAGTCCTTCCACTACATACATGCAGGGAAAACAATTTCGGCCGAATTTTGGTTTTCTCGGCAGCCCGAAAAACTACAAAACTAGTGAATTTTGGTTCGAAATTAAGAGTTTAACTATATTCCTTAATCAATATAAGGTGAGAAGTTTTTAGCTAGCTTAGTGGTAAAAATGGTGTTTGGCAATCACTAGGTCTTGAGTTCAAACCTCAAAACCAACACTAGTTTTTTTGTTTTTCCATTTCTACTCAAAAAATCAGATTTAAAATTTAAAAAATTCGAACGAATTTTTCCGAAATTTCCAAATTTTGGATTAATTGGTGGGGGGCGAAAAAATTTCCTGGAAAGTTTTCCCTGCATAGATGCACCAGTATTTGTAGATTCATACACTTGATCGACATTACTATAAGATTGTTATGATTCAAACGCGTTTTGAAACTCCAACTCGATGATTTAGGTGTACTGGAAGAGTGCGTCACACGTTTTATATGCATTCGTAGCACCTCCTAGTTGGGCCCAATAAGGTCTGATAATGCATGGATTTATATACAACATCTAATAGACTGACAATACTAACTAGCGTTAACTCTTTTTGGTGAAGTGGGGATGAAGGTGCAAATAGCTAGTTAGTGTCTTCTAGTAAACCGTAAAATGTCGTTGACATCATCTAATTATCAATCATTACCACAGAATATTGGTTCGTGGGATGTTGATGATGCTGTAAACAGGATACTTGAATTGTTTGTTCAAAACCTGAGGGACACAAGAGTCATCTACTTTGATGGTTGGCGAGGATTCGGGGCATCTACCGTTCTTAGAGGTGTGGCGGATGCTCTTACATCTGGGAGAACCCCTCCAGAATTACACCTTGACAAAGTAATTCATATAGATTGCTCCCCATGGAAAAGCAGGAGGGCAATGCAGAGGGCAGTTGCAGTGGAACTACAGCTTGGTCATTCAATAATGGCAGATTTTGATAAACAGGATGAGGAGGATGATTTCAATGGAGTGGATGAGATAATGAGTGTCTCAGAAATGATTGATCGGGCCCTTAGAGACCGCACATTTCTGATGGTTTTTCATAATGGAAGTGGTGATGACATTGATCTAAGTACCTTTGGTGTTCCTCCATTTGGAAGGTTTCGTGACTACTTCATGCTGTGGACCTTCCGGAGGAGGTTTCGAGCAAGGGAACTCTACTCTGAGATACAAAACAAAGTGAAAAATGCTCATCTTTTTGCTTATGAACCAGAATATTGGATAGCAGGAGAACCACTTTTCTTCGCAGTACTGCATAGAGAGGCCGCTGCCATAGCTGCTAATTATCCGTGCATCCGGGAGATCAACACAGAAAGGATTGTGCGTTGTTGCCTGTATGAATTATTTCTACAGCTAAGTTTCCCCAAAAGCACAGAATATGACTGGGGCAGCCCGCGCTTCTAACTACTGGACTTGTGATGGCATCATACAAGGTGATCGGGCATGGGAGATTAGCAATGCACTCCGTGAAGAAATAAAATGGGACTTGCATCCTACTTTACTTGATAATGTGCGTCGAAGGTTCACAAATGAATTTTCTTCTGAGAATAACTCTAGTCATTTTCTGACATTCAAAGACCGATACATCGATGGACAACAGCAGTACCCTTGGATCTCAATCACCTCAAGGAACCTACAAACACAGGATATGCAAGCAGCTATAAATGCAGAGACATCATCTTATTTCTTGGCTCCTGAAAGTTCTGATGCCCCATTATTATTAGCAGATGGCTTGTTTAAACAGTCAACCAACCTCTGTGTGCTGCATCTGTCATGTTGCACCTTCAGCTTTGCATCACCACCATTCATCTCTTACCAGAACCTCAGATTCCTTGGGCTGGACCACTGCAAAGACAATATAGCTGGTGAAGGAGAGGACCGAAGGGAGTGGGAGTTTCTCCATAGCTTATGGGTATTGGATCTATTTTACACTGACTGGTATCAAGTATTATCCAAACAGATGACGGATCTCATGATTAACCTTAGGGAGCTAAATGTAGAAGGAGCCAAGTGCCCTTACACCAGTCTTGTACAGGGGCGATTGCAGAATCTACACAAGCTTCGAATAACCAAACCTTTGTGCCTATTAGAGACATCAGCCTGCGTTGAATGCACATTTATAGGCAAGACAAAGCCAGAACTTCTTGACTTCTCAGGCAATAAAGACATGAAAACTTTACCTAGCAGCCTATCAACAGCAATTAGCCTTGAGGTGCTTATCTTGGATGGTTGTAATGAGCTAGAAAATGTTGCTGCACCTCCCTCGCTCAAGTCCTTGAGCATGGACGGCTATGGACCAGCATCTCATTGGACACCAGCTGTTGATCTGCCTCCAAAAGAATCACATCCTTCTTCTGCAGATCAAAAGCATGTCAAGACCTCCAAGGTCTCCCTAGAAGGCTGCACACAATTGGAGAATCTGTTTTTGCGTGGGCTACACAATCTCATGGAGCTGGACCTCTCTGGAACTGCAATCAAGATACTTGACTTTAATACTAGGGAAATTTTACTATCCTTGAGGGGGAAGAGGTACCAAATTTAAGCCGTTGATCACACTGATCGGACGGCTGAGATTTGGCAGTACCTAGTGGTACTGGACGCGAGGTACCAAAAGGTACAAGGTACTAAGAGGTACCAAATTTTGAGCCGTTGATCATACTAATTAAACGGCTGGATCTAATTTGGTACCTCTTGGTACCTCCTCAAGGATAGAAAAACTGCTCTTAATACTATGGTGGTGGATGTCCCTAGACTCAAGCGAGTATTCCTGCTGGGTTGTGAGCGCCTTCGTGCAATAAGATGGGACACCAGTGGTTCCGAGATGCAGCCTAACCTGGAGTTGTTGTGCATAGACACACGACCTGGAATTGAGTGTCCTCGGCCATCTGTTGATCTGAATAAATCATTCCTATTGCAGGTGCATGCTATTATTATAGACGCGAGGCTTGCTCGGTCCTTGTGTTTTCTAATAGATTATTACGGAGAATGGAGGAACATTAAGAATGCTTATTTTAATATCTGCATCATCTCTTCTCCTGTTCAACTTGAAGCAGCCTACAAGGAAAAAATTGCCCCTAGTGATCAAGTGAACCTACAGCAGCTTGTTCCAGCCGGCCATTACAATAATATCATTAGCATGGTCGGCGATGCTCCGATGCGTGCTTTCCCACAACCTCCGTCCACAGAGTTGGATCGCCATATCACGATTACTCAAGGGAGCCTCAATGTGGAGAGCGAACTAGACGCGAATTCTCCCCATGCTAATTTAGGTCATCTGATAAGATGGCATGTCGAATCCCTGCATGTGCATGACGTCTTGACCAGTGCTAGTATGCCTGGAGGTGATTGGAAGTTTGGCTACCTCAGGCGGTGCCACGTGGAGAGGTGCCCCGAGTTGGCTACCGTCTTTCCGTCAGAGTCGTATGGTTTTGTTCCATTGGAGACTTTCTGGGCATCAGATCTCCTGATGGCCCGTTGCATTTGGAGCAAAGGTTCCCGTAGCACACATGATGGCCGTTCCTTCAGAAATCTGCAGCACCTACACCTACGCTCCTGCCCCAGGCTCCAGTTCGTGCTGCCAGTGTGCGTCTCCTTCTTCCCCAGCTTGGAGACCCTCCACATCATCCACTGCGGCGACCTCAGGCACGTGTTCGTACTGGACGAAAGGAACCCAAAGAAAAGGACGTGTGGGACACGCTGGAGTGGGACGGGGTGGAGGCCGGCCACGACCACTCCCTGTTCGAAAAGCGCCACTCGCGTTACTACAAGAAGAAACTGCCCAGAGTCTCCGTCCTCAGGTACTCTGTTAATTCTGCTACCGATTGCATCCTCCAATATGTCTACTTAATTATTCACACTTCATTTCTCTGCCTCTCACATTGCCTAGGTGAACTTTGCACTGCACTTCGCTGCTGTGAATCTTCCATTGTGGCATGAGAGTGATGGATGCTCCTGTTACTGATGCATGCGTTTGGTTGGTTTGTGTGTTTATTCCATCGATCGATCGCTTCTCGCTACTTGTTGAGTTGTAGTTGTGGCATCGAGGCCGAGTTGGCTACGTGTTTCAACATATCTATCTCTGTGTGTGTGTGGCTTGCGAGTTAGTGTTTGTTTGTTATGAATTTGAAACTACGAAGCGGCTGGGTGTGCTTGCGTGCATCGACGTTTGTCTGTGTGGTTGAAATAAGTAAGCAGCAGCTATGTGTGCCTGTGTGCATCTACATGGCCGCGCAAGTGTGACTCATGAGTGTGTTTGCCATGTATCTGAACCAAGTGCAGCTGGTCGTGTGCTTGCATGTGCACCGACCTTGCTGCATGTCTGCGTGTTGTGCTTTTAAAATAAGCAGCAGCTCTACGTGTGTGCTGTCGTGTGTGAATCCTTATCTTAGAAGTTTGTCTGTGATTTGTACATGCAAGTATGAATTAGGAGGAGCGAGTTCTACTCCAAGTTCGACCTGGAAAACAGGGGTTGAATGACCACACTGCAAGTGCTTACCAGTGCATTCACCGCACGTTTTCATCTAACAAATGTATACATCAAAAGAACTAAGCAAGTGCTAACCTATGCTATTTTACAAGGAAATTCTTAATTTTACCGAGCAGGGATGTGGTGTTTTGCATGTCTGTGCGTGAACATGGTGCCATCCAAAGTTCAAAGACTGATGATATCCCTTGCCGGAGACTCTGTATCACCATCTGTTTTAACCATTTTATTACCTGGTTACACAAACATGGAAGAGTTCCTTGAAGCACCCCTAAAAATTTCAAAATTTTTTGAACCTTTTTCTGGATTTTTGAGTGAATTTCGGCAAGGGGGCGTTACATTCCTCACTTTTATTATACCCACTATGAGTTGTTAAATCTGAAGTACAGAAGAGGGAGTATGAGCACTCAGGAGTTTACTTTACCTGGTTACACGGACTTGAACCGCATGTCCAAGGACTTGGGCACACAGAAGCATAGAACTAGAACAGAGGCATTAGGACTGTTTGTTCGATTTTTTTGGTTTATATGGTTTAGTAAATACGGTTTGATCGGTAAATACGGTTTTAGTAATTCGGGAAATACGGTACTTTACAAAATACGGTGTGGTATCGGTAAATACTATCTTATTTCGGTACAGTATCGGTAAATACCAATTTTACCAAAGTTTGCACGAATTACTAAACATTAATCACTTAATCTCCAATTCTCCATTCCAGACATCCAGAATTCCAGACTGCAGTCTGGCTGCTGGCTGGCACCTGGCAAAGTCAAGAGGCAAGAAACTTCCTTAGTACAATGTTGCAGAAAGGAGAATGTGCATAAATATCAAATAGAATGGAATTTAGGATTACTAAGTGGGGCTTAGGTACCTGTCGCCGCTGTCGGTTACGTATATATACAAGAAAGGATGGGACGTCAGGGTATCTATATTTTTTTAGATAATGGAAAAAAAGTTTCCGGCCTCTGCAAGCGCACACAACCAAGTTCTTACAAAGTTTTCAGCTAATTGCTGTAAAAAAAAGGAACGAGAACACAAGTTGATCAAAGTGATTAGAAGCAAAATCTATTATTGCTCCTCCATCCGCTCTTGGCGAAAAAGTCCAATGTAACAACTTCCAGTGCTCGGCTCGCCAGTCGAATGGTCTCCTTTGCATCCTCACGCTGCAACAATGCCCAAAACCGCAGCCAGTATGTTCCCCTGAATGTAGCCTGCATAAAAGAAATAAATCGTTTCTTTTCAAAAACAACATCATTCCGTGTACACCAGATAGCCCAGAGAAGAGCAGCGACACCCACTAAGATCAGCTTTCGATCACTATTCCCAACGCCAGTTAACCAATTCCCGAGCATATGAGGTATAGACCTAGGAGGGGTTAACCCAGTAGCTATGTGGATTATACGCCAGATAGTCTTAGCATGTTGGCAATCAAAGAAAATGTGTTTAATTGTTTCATTGCAATTACAAAAGCAACACTTTTGATTCCCATGCCAATTCCTTTTAGCTAAGTTATCCTTTGTTAAAATCACCCCTCTTTGAAGATACCAAAGGAAGATTTTTATCTTCAAGGGGATTTTCAACTTCCAAATGATATTATTCATGAAAGGGTAACCCTGGTTCATAAGATAATTGTACATAGATCGTACTGAAAAAAATACCATGTCTATGTAAATCCCAGGAAAAAAAGTCCTTCATATTGTTAAGCTGAATATTAGCAATTTGAGCTACTAGATTAAGCCAAGCGGTCAATTTATCTCCCACTAAAGCTCTTCGAAAAGACACATTCAATGGCACCTGGTTCATAACATGTGCCACTGTGACATGGGGGTAATGGACTAACCTATACAGGCTAGGAAATTGATCTTTAAGGGACTTAGAACCCACCCAATTGTCCTCCCAAAATCTAGTTTGTGAACCATCTCCTATATTGGTCAGCAGTATCTAGCTTTGGAGATTTTTGAAAACAAACAATGTCACCATCTTCAAGCTGTGAACACAAAAAAATCCAGGTAAGACAGCATCACAGAAACAAGCATGGTATGAGTTCAAAAAACATTGGACCGTACCTGGCAAGATCGAAATAGAAGCCTATTATCGATATATTCACACATCACATGGGGCTCGAACTTAATTTCCTAATATTGGTGAAAGAAAATAAAAGTAAGATACTCAACCAGAATGATATACATACATAAACATCAAACAATAGCTTCCTAAAAAGAAATAAACTAACCTCATAAAGTTCAATTTCCTCATCGTGCAAAAAACCAGCCATTTTCCTCAATTTTGACAGAATATCATGTGGTCTTCCTGAAGCCTTCACAAAGAGCCTACCAACATACCTGAAGAATTCATTTAGCAGACAAGTAAGAATCTAATCAAAAATAAAGGATGACAGTATGATACAGACAATTAGGAAGTATGAGAAGTACTGCAGCTGTTCCTTTTCAGGATCATAGAGTTCGAATAAAAGCAATATATCTTCTCTTGTCTTGTCTGGCAGCGGAAGAGGTTTACGGTCCTACACCACCCGTAAAAAATGAGAACAGATTTACCAATTTGAAAATAGATGAATAAGTTGGAGGACAAACATGAGAAAATGAACACAGGAAAATGCATTAAAGCAGACACGGAAGAAGCTATTACCAGTCCAAGTTCAACTTCCAAGAACAATTTCAGTTCTGCAATGTGGGCCTTGTTTGCCGCTTCCTTTAACTGTCCAACCTGCATAAAATTCAAAAGCTCATCAGAGTCATGACATCAAAATTCAAAAGCTCATCAATTCAATAATCTCCATTCCAGAGTCCAGACTGCAGTCTGGCTGGCAGCCTGGCACACCGCACACAGCCACACATCATGACATCAAAATTCAAAAGCTAATCAATTCAATTTATCATCATTCATCAGTTCATCACTCACTCATCAGTCATCACTTCATCACAAAGACAACTACAGGTCTACAGCAAGCTCATCGCTCACTCATCAGTCACACTCATCAGTCACAGAATGACAGAAAGCTCATTAGTCAACAGTCATCATCAGAATTACAAAAAGCCACAGCCCACATCAGTACATCATAGCACACAGCTACTACAGGTAGGCAGCAGGCAGCACCGCAGCAGAGTGCAGACACTTGCTAAAGCATCAAACTCGATCCGAGGATTAGACACTTGCTGTTGGAGTTGGATCTAGGCCTGACATTTCAATGCCTTCATGACATGAAAAATAAGCTAATTAGTTGAAGCAGCTATCAATTGCCAATTTGCTATCACTTATAAGTAGAAATATATTGCATATATTATACTACCTTCTTCAAATTTAGACAAATCCGCTAAATCGGCTTCCACATTGATGCGCTTTGAAGAACGCAACCAATCTTGTGCACATATCAAGCATTGGAGTGTGAATGGAGTCAAGGAGCTTCTAAAATCATTAAGAACACGACCATTAGTACTAAAAACTGATTCATAAGTAACAGTTGATATAGGGATTGCTAATATATCACGGGCCATCCATGAGAGGATTGGAAAACGAGGTGAGTTGTACTTCCACTAAGAGAGAATATTAAAGCCATGATCATCATTTTCTATATCTTCAGTAAAGTACTTATCTAATTCAAATTTGCCACCACCTCCACTAGAAACTTTCATTCCCTTATTATATAAAAACCTCATAAAATTTGTAGATGCACTTGAATGCTCAGTACCACTAGTATTTTGTGTATCTAATGTTACTTGTCTATCACCTTGGTTTTCATCCAGAAAGTACATCTTCTTGAATTCTTCAAAAAGATCTATGAATGCCCTATTCACTTTATCCCAGATATTTGCACCTTTAATATGCCCATAAGTCGAGGTAATTGCGTACTTGAAGAAATCAGATTGCTTAGTCCTTGCACAAACCTTAAAAAAACAAGGTGAGTGATCATTGGTTAATAAAAACATCCATCCATTGACTCAAATTAAGAATTGCTTGTACCTAGGATCAAGAATTGCAGCAATAAAAATTAAGTTGTTCATCTTCTCAGGATCCACCCAATATTTATCAAAATTTTCCTTTATCCTAATAGCCATGTGTTTGAAGGTAATGTCATCACCATCATCACGTTGACTCCAATCAGACAACAAATAATTTATACCAGCAATATCTTCAAAGAAAGTGTTGGAAGTAATATACTGAGTGCCGAAACTTTTTTTGTGAGGTCAAAGAAATGTTTCAAGAAGTCTTTGAAATCTTTCGCATACACCCAATCATCATATGTTGGAACCCCATCCACACTCAACTCAGTCTTATAGGAAGGGTCTTGAAGTTCAAGCCGCTCAAATGTTGTAGGATCGAAATGGCGACAGAGGGGGGGTGAATGTTGACTTTTAAAATTGCCCCAAAAGTATTCGCAAAAATCTCTACTCTCCGATGGCTATAAAAGCTATGAACGAGAAGAGATGATTGCTCACTCAAGCCGAAAATCAAACTGACAAGAGACTAAAATGGATCAAGGGAAAGAGACTGCAAAAACTGGGCACGGCAAGAAACAGCAGCGGAATGCTACCACGGCAAAGAAAGCGGGCTGCCACGGCAAAGAAACTGGAGCAAGAAGCTACCACGGTAGAACTGAGAACAGCAGCACAAAATCAACCAAGAATGGTGGACTGCTGTACTGAAAAATGGTACTAGACATTGAGCAAATGGCCAGCAAAAAGCAACTAAAGATTAAAGCAAAAGGGGACTGGACACTGCTGCTAGAAAAGCCAAAAAGGAACAAACCGAAAGATGAAAGAAGGAGCAAGGCTGAAAAGAACCTGCTGCCACTGCAGACAGACCTGCTGCCGTGGCAAAGAAATCACAAGGAGTAGCTGCCGTGGCAAATAATTCAGACGGACCAGCTGCCGTGGCAAAGGGATCACAAGGATCAGCTACCGAACTGAAAATCTGAGAACAAACAATACATGCAGGATCAGCTACCGAACTGAAAATCTGAGAACAAACAATACATGCAATGATACTTGCTTTGGCCGAATGAACTGCAGCAATGATATATATATATATATATATATATATATATATATATATATATATATATATATATATATATATATATATATATATATATTGCTTAGCCAAAAGGTATCACCACATGAAATCAAGGCTGCAAGTACTAGCAAGAAAAAGAAGCCAAACAAGATCACAAGAAATTTGACATCACAGAGCCTTGTTCTTATAGCTACCTCACATGGGATTTTATATCCTGGGCAAGATTGAACCCAACATCTTTTTGAGAGGAAAACAAGAACACCAAATAAGAAGGAATAAAAAGACTAGAAAATAGAGACTTCAATCTCACGAAAAAGAAAAACTGGGAACTGAGACAAACAAGAACTAAATTAAGAGCAAGAGATCAAGCCAACTTAAAACAAGAATTCTTAAACGCGATACGGAGACATGAATGATTAAAAGAGTGTTTACATCTCACTCAAGCTCTCTCAATCTCACTAAGTCCCCATACATGATTAGGAGATCAAGAACCCAACCCTATCTCATACAACCATGGAGAGACACAAATAAAACTCTAACTCTTACACCCACTCTCTCAAAAATTTCAGCACACCATCTCCATCTCTATTTATAGTCTCCACTAATGGGTTCACCAAGTGCTTTACCCATTTAGCTTTTGCGCTTTACCCACAATCCACTTCCTTTAGTGCAGCTTTGCGTTTTTACCGAAACGCCCCTCGCGCACCTTCTAGGAAGCTTCCTCATTCCTTGCCCTGCAAGCCACGCAGCTTCGCCGTCTTCAGCACACCTCGACCGTTCTGACCTCAGCGCCACCTGCGCCTAGTCCGGTCCACCGTGCCTCGCCACGACTCCACCTCGAGTCCACGTCGTCTTCGACACATCCCGACCGTTCTGACCTCAGCGCCACCTGCGCCTAGTCGGGTCCTCCGTGTCTCGCCACGACTCCACTCGATGTCCTGCAGCCACACAGACAAGAAACACGTCAAATAGCACCGCTCGACACATGAAAGCGTAAATAGCATTATACTTACCCATGAAGAAGTCCAAACCTGTCGAAACATTAGAATATGCATCCTAAACCCATACGACCAAGTCCGACCAAGCCCGTTGCACCATGCAACGTTGTCGGACCCCAAGTTTAATACCTGGAATCCTCTGTGATAACACTGCATTATTCCCTGGATCAGTAGATAATGCTCACAGATACATCGCTGCATCATTTCATACACGATAAATTCATACATTACAATACCAGAGTTCAAATGGACCACGTCGGGCCAGGGTTACAATAAGGCCGTCAGGCCAAATGTCTTACAATACATAAAAGCGGAAGCGGAAGCGTACATAGCGTAGGGGCACAACTCACCACAGGCAAGCGACTGGGATAACCCGAGTACCAACGCTATTAACCAGGGACCTGGCTAATAACAAAGGCACCCGCCAAAACTAGCACGGTCAACTTTATCGAGGTGAGAGGCAAGACTACCGAGGCCTATTCTAATAACCACCATCTTCATTTCCTTGGCATCCCGATCCTCATGATAAGCGTAGTGCTCTTGATTCACATCTTCTGAAAGGGGGGTTAAGAGCGAGTTTGAGCACAAACAACCGTGCTCCGCGAGCCAACACACAGAATGCATATGATTATAGATGCAAGGCTATTCAAGGAAGGCTCGGGTTCTTTTATTTGCATGAAGCGACATTTGGAAATACCATAACTTAAAATCTCTATGACTTAGCATTTTTCAAGAACTTATGATTTAAATACTGAAAGTATACAATAAACGGAGTAGTTTCCAAGTCCAAATTTTATGGTTACATCCACCATATTTTATGGTTACATCCACCAATTACTAACATTTTTGCAAAGCAGTTACATCCACCTTAATTCCAACATCGAGTACATCCTCCGGGACAAATCACCAAAGTCAGGTTACATCCGCCTGACAGTTTTCTCCCCACCCACATTAGTTTTTAAATAGAACTAACTCGAGGAAGATTTCCATGTCTGCCCTTGACCGTGGGCACGGCTATTCGAATAGTTTGTGTATGTACTCTGCAGAGACTGTACATCTTTACCCACAAGAGATAATCATCCCGATGGTTCTACATGATTCCTTTGACATGCAGATCGAGAAAACATCACGAGGCCTTTACAATACTTCACACTCTAGCATTTCACTCCTATGGGGTTACGTCCATAGGTTGTGCGGGATGTCCACCATAGGTTAGCGCAGTCGGACTCCACTCTCCACATACGCTATCCTAGGCAACGTCACCTACATCCGGTGTCCCATTCCAAGTGGGGCTTTCATACCCACCTACACACGTTCTCCGTGATATGACTAGAGAGTTCAGCAAATTATTCAGCCAAGCCTACAATATGCCAGCTTGTGGTTGTACTGTTATACACGGAGGGTCCACACAGGATTAAGTACTTAATTTGTCCGGGCGGTTCATTCCACAATCCCCTGTGTTACATCCACACCCACCGTTCTTTCCATCCGCCCAAACAGGTTTAGCAGTTTTTAGGGTTTTGAGAAGCATAACACAAATTAACATAGTTATTCAGCCACGTACATCCCATGGCTGTCCCAAAATTAGTTTCCATGAGTAAAGAATGATTATCAGGGCCACTTGTGCCCTGGACGACATGACCAGCATGGCAGTAATATGACTTATAACTATCATAGTTATATTTTATCTCTAGGGCGACAAGGATCATGTGAGTTCAAATGTTACTGGTGGGGTATTTTAATATTTGGTAGACATATGGTTGTTAGCTACCTTAAGAGTGACATACACTTGCATATAAAGTAGAGCATGCAATTTTGATAATTTAAATGAACATAGTTTCACATGAAATATAGGCACAAAATGATCAAAGTATTGACTCGCCTGGATCGAAGGCTTGGGGGTCTTGCGCTGCTTCAAGCGGGGTCTCGTTTGCGTCGTCGAACTCTACTCGGACGGGAGTACCGGAAAAACCACATAAAATGAAGAGCGCCGAATAAGAACCAAACAAAACAATAAAACAACTCAAATGAACTCGGAATTGAACCAAACTAGAACCATTAAACAGGTCTTGATTTTAGGAAAATTTAGAAGTTGGTTTCATCCAATTCGGAGTTACGGTTAATAAGTTATAGCATTTTGAAGTTTCAAATGCTGGTAAATCCGAAAAATAAAGAAATGCATTGCGGGCAGGTGGCTTAATTAAGAGAGTTATTAATGCATTCCTTAATTGCTGGCTTAGGACACCTTAAGTAGCGGCTTTACACATTAATTCATTTGAGGGGAGGGGGGCGTTAACTCCCGGCCTGGGCGGTTCTTCTCTGGTTCTCCCCGGCCGCAAGGGAGGCGGGTGCGCTGGCGGCGGAGCGGCCATGGAGGCATGACGGCGCGGCCCAAAAGGGGTTCCAGGGGTCCGCGCGCTCCTCGGGAGGGAGGAATCGGGCGGAGCCGGCCTGGCGGTGACCGGCGACGGGCATGGCGGCGACTGCAACAGGGGAGTAGGGGCGCCGGCGAATCGGGCCATTGGGGTCCAATTACTCGTCGTGGGAGCGACTACGGGAGGCCTTGAGCTCACCTGGGACCTGAGCGGTGGCTGGAGTGAAGCGGTGCGGCCTGGCGGCGGGGATGGGCTCGGCGGTGAGGAGGACCACGGTGGCGGCTCGCTGGAGAGGGCGACGGGGTCCGGCGAGGTGGGGATGACGTTCACGGGGTCCCGGTGATGCTCCACGCGCAAGGAATCGGCCGGCGGTGCAGCGGTTCTCCGGCGGGGTCCCGGCGGCGTGCTCGGGCAAGACGAGGTCGACGGCGGCCTGCAGAGGAGGAGAGGAAGATTAGGCCGGGGAGGAGGAAGAGGGAGTAATGGCGAAAATGGGGGAGAGCTCAAGGGGTTCCGGCGGCGACCGGTGGTGTTCGGAGGAGGGGATTCCCGGTGGGCGCTCGCACTGCAGGGGAGGCGATGGTGAGCTCGGCGTTCTTTATGGAGGACAGGGACGGCTCGTCGGGAACAAGGCGACAGGGAGTCGTGCAAGCCTGCTGCACGCGAAGGCGACTGGTGGCAGAGGAGCAACCAGGCGACGATGACGGGACGGCGTGATCAGGCGTACCACGGTGGCGCAGCAACAAGGACGAGCGACGTGCACGGCAACGTCTCACAGAAACTGAGGCCGGCTGCCATTATCGGGCACTGATGGCGAGGAGAGGCGCTGAAGACGAGGGCTGACACCGCATTCAATCGCCGACGGAGTTGGTGGCGCATGACGACAAGCTGCAGAGGAGGTGCTGGAACCATGATGGAGAAGGGAAGAAGTCTGCCACCAGGGGAAAGAGAAGAATGGGGCTGGGATGTCATGGAGAAGGAAGGGGATGGCCTGGATTGGCTGGGGAAAATCCCCTTTAATTTTTGAGATACATTTCATATTTTAGATTTTATAAGATTTACTTGATTTTCTTCCTTGGAGACGGAGAAAGGTTTTCATTTTAAAGGACTTTTGCAATTTCCAGAATATACACATATATGCATATATACATATATACATATATATGTATTTGGAAGCAAAAAGAATAGCCAATTGAGAATAAAAGCTTTTAAATTTTCATTAACATACATTTGAATTTTACACTGGCAGAGGATTTTGAAAATGGGGTGTTACAGATCCCACCCCCCTTAAAATGAATCTCGACCAGAGATTACGCTATTCGAGAAAAGAAAGGGAAAGTCAGCTCTAAGTTGATCCTCTCGCTCCCAGGTTGCCTCTCGCTCGGAGTGGTTGCTCCATTGGACTTTGCAGAGGCGAATAATCTGGCGTCTGGTCTTCTTCTCCATAATGTCGAGAATTTTGATCGGGTGCTCTGGGTAGGACAGATCTTTCTGTAGTTCAATGGTTTCCACTGAGGTCTGCTCTTCGGGAACTCTGAGACACTTCTTGAGCTGAGAAACGTGAAACACATTGTGCACATCTGATAGGCTTGCGGGTAGCTCTAATCGATAAGCAACTTCTCCACATTTGGCAATAATAGGGAATGGCCCTATGTATCGCGGAGCAAGCTTGCCTTTCACCTTGAATCTGCGAATTCCTCGGAGGGGTGACACTTTAAGGTATACATGATCTCCAACTTGGAATGTCAATTTCTCACGGCGATTATCGGCGTAGCTCTTTTGTCTAGATTGGGCCGCTTGTAAACGATCCACGATTAAACGAACTTTTCCTCTGCACGCCTTGAGTATCGGGTCCAAAATATGCCCTTCTCCTGTTTCGACCGGTGTAGAGGGTTCTACATTTACGTCCATAAAGGGCTTCAAAGGTGACATCTTGAGGCTTGACTGATAGCTATTATTGTAGGCAAATTCCGCATAGGGCAGACATTTCTCCCAATCTGAGGTGAATTCCAAAGTGCATGCTCGTAGCATATCTTCCAAGATTTGATTTATTCTCTCGGTCTGTCCATCTGTTTGGGGGTGGTATGCAGTACTGAATGCTAGATGGGTTCCTAAAGCATCATGTAGACTGGCCCAGAAATGCGAGGTGAATTGAGAACCTCGATCTGAGACTATTCTTTTAGGTACACCATGTAGACATACAACACGAGCCATGTATAACTCAGCCAGTTTGTCTCCCTTGTAGTTGGTCCTTACAGGGATAAAGTGAGCAACTTTGGTTAATCTATCAACTATTACCCATATAGAGTCATATCCTGATTTGGTGCGGGGTAAACCAGTTATGAAATCCATTCCCACTTCTTCCCATTTCCACTGAGGAATTTGCAGTGGTTGAAGAAGTCCGCAGTCTCGATGTTCAGCTTTGACCTTCGGCATACGTCACAACAAAGCTACATATTCAGCAATGTCTCGCTTCATGCGAGGCCACCAATACAATGTCTTCATTTCTTGATACATTTTAGTGCTACCTGGGTGTAGAGTATAAGCAGAGCTATGTGCTTCCTTGAGTATCAGGTCTTTGAGGTCCTTCTGGTGGGGAACAAAAATTCGTTTTCCATACCATAGAATTCCTTGTTTATCTTCTATCATTTTAGGGGCTTTCCCTTGGGTCATGAGACTTTTGAACTTCTGAACTCCAGGGTGTCCCTTCTGGGCTGCTTTGATTTGCTCTTCAAGTGTTGGTTGCACTTCCATGGTAGCTAGAGTACCATGCTCTACCATTTCTAGGTTAAGGGCTTCAAATTCTCTACAGAGCTCGGGTTGCAATTCCTTCACCATGAGATTGTTGCAATGGGGTTTGCGACTTAGGGCATCGGCTACTACATTAGCTTTTCCGGGATGATAGTGGACGTCCAAATTGTAGTCCTTAATTAACTCCAACCATCTTCTTTGTCTTAAATTGAGGTCGGCTTGAGTGAAAATATACTTGAGGCTCTTATGGTCCGTATAAATGTCACAATGGTTTCCAATTAAATAGTGTCGCCAAATTTTTAAGGCGTGCACTACCGAGGCTAACTCCAAGTCATGAGTTGGGTAATTGTCCTCATGGGGACGGAGTTGTCTGGAGGCATATGCTACCACTTTTCCTCCTTGCATGAGCACACAACCTAGGCCTTGGCGAGATGCATCACAATATACTTCAAAGTCCTTGTGTATATCTGGTAGGACTAGCACAGGGGCTGTGGTCAATCTTTGCTTTAATTCTTGAAAACTCTTCTCACATGCTTCTGTCCACTCATACTTTTTCTCTTTCTTGAGTAGGTTTGTCATTGGTCTGGCTATCTTGGAAAAGCCTTCGATGAAGCGTCGGTAGTATCCGGCTAGACCCAGAAAACTACGCACTTCAGTGACTGAGGTGGGCTGCTTCCATTCTAGAACTGTTGCTACTTTGGAGGGGTCGACTGCTACTCCTCCTGCGGATATGATGTGCCCAAGGAAACTAACTTCATGCAACCAAAATTCACATTTGCTATACTTGGCATACAACTGGTGCCTCTTAAGTGTTTCGAGGACTATCCGCAGGTGTTCCTCGTGTTCTTTGGTGGTCTTAGAGTAGATCAGGATGTCGTCTATGAATACTACCACAAATTTGTCCAGGTATTCCATAAAGACTTTATTCATCAGGTTCATAAAATAAGCTGGGGCATTGGTCAATCCAAATGACATGACTGTATACTCAAATAAGCCATACCGGGTAGTAAAAGCTGTCTTAGGAATATCTTCTGCCCTGATCTTGAGTTGATGATACCCTGATCTTAAATCTATTTTAGAGAAGACGGTAGCCCCAGATAATTGGTCAAACAGATCATCTATTCGAGGCAAGGGATATTTATTCTTGATTGTTACTTCATTAAGGGCTCTGTAATCTACACATAATCGCAGAGCCATCCTTCTTTTCGACAAATAGCACAGGGAACCCCATGGAGATGAGCTGGGTCTAATAAATCCCTTAGCTTGAAGATCCTCAATTTGAGCCTTTAATTCCTCAAGTTCATCTACCGCCATCCGGTATGGTCTTTTAGCAATTGGGGCGACTGGGCTTTAGGTTGATCACAAATTCTATCTCCTATCCGTGGCATGCCCGGCGGTTCTTCCGAAAGACTTCGGATAATCTTGAACTACTGGTGTTTCTTCTAATGTCTTTTCTTCAAGGTGATGGATTGCGCGTCCGACGAGGCGATCCACACTAACTTTTATTTTCTTTCCAGAGGCTTTGGTGAGCATTACTTTCCTATTTGCACAGTCTAACAATCCTTGATTATTTGCTAGCCAATCCATTCCTAAAATGATGTCCAAGGTCTGAGATGGCAAGATCAAAAGGTCTGCTGGAAAATCACAATCCTCCATGGTGATTTCTACCCGAGGGCTAACTAGAGTAGCTGTTAAGGGTCCTCCTGGGGAACTAAGTACCACAGGTTTCTTTAATCTAAAGGTTGGCAACTTAACCTTTTCAACAAATCCCCCAGAAACAAAAGAATGCGAAGCACCAGAGTCAAACAGAACTTGTGCGGGTATCGACTTAACAGAGAACATACCCATAAGTACTCCGGTGGCATTTTGAGCATCTTCTGCAGTGACGTGGTTGACACGGCCATGGTGTGGAGCTGATGCTGTCCTTGATGCTTGAGGTGCCTGATAATTCTTGTTTGATGCTGACGATTGAGCTCGGGATGAGGAGATTCCCGGATTAAACTTCCCTGGAGTAGCTTGGCGATCTGGGCACTGATTGGCGAAATGCCCTTTTGCCCCGCAGCTAAAACAGTGGAGGTTGGTAGTTGTTTTGGTTGCAGAAGACTGCCCTATGGGACGGGCCATCTGAATTCCACTGTTGTTGGGGCGTGGTGCTTGGAATGGAGCTCTGGGTGCTGGCGTTGCTACCTGGCGAAAAGATGAGCTGCCTTGGTATGCTGATTTGGGCTGGAAGGTGTTCTGAGGTCGTTGGGCTGTCCACTTCCTCTTCCTACTGGTTTCCAAAATTTTCCTTTCATTCTCCAAGATGAGAGCCTTATTCACCAGGTGATGGAAACTGGAATGGTCGTGCAGAATCAGTTGTGCTCGCATTTCCTCATGCATACCTTCTAGGAATCGATCAATCTTCTCTTCCTGATTGGCTACGTCCCGTGAGGCATAGCGAGCTAGCTGGTTGAAGCGTGTGAGATACTCCAAGATAGACATATTTCCTTGCTTCAAGTTTCTAAACTCGTTCTTTTTCATCCTCATGATGCCTGCTGGAACAAAGTTCTGCCTAAAAGCAGTCTTAAACTCAGTCCAAGTGATGGCAGTTTCGCCTGCTGCTGACTCTGCTTCATCTTCATTGTGGTTCTCTTCGTCTTCCTGCTCTTCCTGCTGATCGTCTGCTGGATCGACAGCTCCTACTCCTTCCTCCTCTGCTTCCTCTTGTTCTTCTTGTTCTTCCTCTTCATCTGAGCTGTTGCCTACGGGTTTCTTCTTTCCACGACAGGCGAGGTAGTTTTCCCACCATGCCGCGCGGCACCTTTAAGGCGATGAGCGCGAAGTCTACCTTGTCTTCTTGATTGCATCGTGCAAGTTTAAGCTTTTTCTCGTATCACGTAGCCAATCTTGGCTTCTAAGGGTTCATTAGCTGAGGAGAAGGTCATTGGTCGGGTTCTCAAGAAGTCAGATAAGTTGGAGTTGCGACCAGCTGCATTGGCTTGCTGACTGGATAGCATTGCTGAAGGATCTGTGTTTTTGTGCTAATACTTGTGCCATGGTTGGTGGTGCTGGAGGTGGTGGCGCAGTTCAAACCATAACCTCTGCCTTGGCCTCTTCCACGAGCTGCGCGCCCTTGGGGCTCGGCCTCTACCACGAGCAGCAGCCTCCCGGGAGCCATCCGGAACAATCTAGAGCCGTTTAGAGACTAAAAGAAAGAAGGAAAGACATATATGAGGTTTGCTAGCCCCTAATGGCACAACATAAAACCAAACGAAGAGAAGCAATTAAAACACAAGGCATTATGCCTACAGTAGTTCATTACATTGGGGGTTAGGTGTTACATGACAGTAGGTACACGACATACGGTTTACAACAAGTCATGACACCGCATACACAACGTCTACTAACCGGGTACATAAGGGGATACATGTGGGAAAGTGTGCGTGCACACCAAAAAGAGACTGCCTAGACATACTACTGTCTAACCTACATCAGTCCACCTCTGGGGACGGGGAGTGGTGCTGGCCGCAGAAGACGCAATCACCTGGAAAGCGGGAGCAGGAGACGATGCTGGGAGATCGGGAGCGAGATCGAGAAGGGCTCGACCTGTTGTTGGAGGGACGGGAGCGGGACGAGCGACGCCCCCTGCTGGGCTCTGCAAGGGTGCCATTGGGCGGTGGGCGCACGCTTATGCGCGCCGTCATTCGTGGGCGAGGTCCCTGGCGCTGAGCCGGTGCTAGTACTGGATCTGAAGCTGGTGCTGGAGCGGACACTGGTACGGATGCGAGAACTGGAGCTGACACTGGGGCTGAAGATGGCACTGGTACGGATGCGAGAACTGGAGCTAACACTGGGGCTGGAGCCGGCACTGGTGCTGGTGGCGTAGACAGAGGGTAAACTGCAGTGGCTCGAAGGCGCTCGAGCCCAGCCTCTGCAGCGAGCCTCTCGCGCTCTGCCGCCTGAAAGGCGATCAGGTAGCGGTTGAGCTGGGCGCTGAGGACGTCCGACTGCTGCAGGCTTGCGGTCAGGAGAATGCGCAGATGCCCAATCTCCTGCATGGCGAAGGCATAGGAGGCTGACATTGCCTGCGTCAGCTGGATCTGGTGAGACAGCTGGGGGTTGTCCACCCTGTGGTCGAGGCGATCTGGAAGGAACTGCCCCTGGCGGATGCGAGGGGAATGAGCAAAAGGCGACTGCCGCAGCCTATCCTCGTGCACCTGGCATAGGTGAGCCACGGCGAGACGCGCCGCGTCCTGGATGGCGTCGGCGAGGTACATCCGTGGAGGCTCGGCATGGACAGTATGGGAGTGGAGCTCCCTGCTACTATCTCGTGCATAGATGAAAACCTCCATGGTCCACAAATCCATGCCGTGGATGTGGGTTCTCCTGCCTCGGTAAACGGGCGGGCGGGTGTACCCGAGACAACGCAGCAGTTGCCGCAGGATCTCGGCGAACGCTCCTTCGCTTTCACCATGGGAGATGTGATCCCATGGACCAACTGGTGCAGCTCCGGCCATCTAAAAATTTTGAACATCAATAGGTTAGAGCAGATGAAATACAAAAGAAATTTTTGGTTGAGTACAGAAACTAAGAGAGTTGAGTAAAGCAATATTACGTTATATTTTTGCAAAAGTTTTACATAGCTTTAGTAAAAAGGGCTCAGACCTTAAATCGTGACCAGTCTAACTAAGGTTTCTACAGTCGTAGGCTCTGATACCAGCTCTGTCGGACCCCAAGTTTAATACCTGGAATCCTCTGTGATAACACTGCATTATTCCCTGGATCAGTAGATAATGCTCACAGATACATCGCTGCATCATTTCATACACGATAAATTCATACATTACAATACCAGAGTTCAAATGGACCACGTCGGGCCAGGGTTACAATAAGGCCGTCAGGCCAAATGTCTTACAATACATAAAAGCGGAGCGAAGCGTACATAGCGTAGGGGCACAACTCACCACAGCAAGCGGCGGGATAACCCGAGTACTAACGCTATTAACCGGGACACGGCTAATAACAAAGGCACCGCCAAAACTAGCTCGGTCAACTTTATCGAGGTGAGAGGCAAGACTACCGAGGCCTATTCTAATAACCACCATCTTCATTTCCTTCGGCATCCTGATCCTCATGATAAGCGTAGTGCTCTTGATTCACATCTTCTGAAAGGGGGGTTAAGAGCGAGTTTGAGCACAAACAACCGTGCTCATGAGCCAACACAGAATGCATATGATTATAGATGCAAGGCTATTCAAGGAAGGCTCGGGTTCTTTTATTTGCATGAAGCGACATTTGGAAATACCATAACTTAAAATCTCTATGACTTAGCATTTTTCAAGAACTTATGATTTAAATACTGAAAGTATACAATAAACTGAGTAGTTTCAAGTCCAAATTTTATGGTTACATCCACCATATTTTATGGTTACATCCACCAATTACTAACATTTTTGCAAAGCGGTTACATCCACCTTAATTCCAACAACGAGTACATCCTCCGGGACAAATCACCAAAGTCGAGTTACATCCGCTGTGGTTTCTCCCACCCACATTAGTTTTAAATAGAACTAACTCGAGGAAGATTTCCATGTCGCCCTTGACCGTGGGCACGGCTATTCGAATAGTTTGTGTATGTACTCTGCAGATCTGTACATCTTTACCCACAAGAGATAATCATCCCGATGGTTCTACATGATTCCTTTGACATGCGGATCGAGAAAACATCACGAGGCCTTTACAATACTTCACACTCTAGCATTTCACTCCTATGGGGTTACGTCCATAGGTTGTGCGGGATGTCCACCATAGGTTAGCGCAGTCGGACTCCACTCTCCACATACGCTATCCTAGGCAACGTCACCTACATCCGGTGTCCCATTCCAAGTGGGGCTTTCATACCCACCTACACACGTTCTCCGTGATATGACTAGAGAGTTCAGCAAATTATTCAGCCAAGCCTACAATATGCCAGCTTGTGGTTGTACTGTTATACACGGAGGGTCCACACAGGATTAAGTGCTTAATTTGTCCGGGCGGTTCATTCCACAATCCCCTGTGTTACATCCACACCCACCGTTCTTTCCATCCGCCCAAACAGGTTTAGCAGTTTTTAGGGTTTTGAGAAGCATAACACAAATTAACATAGTTATTCAGCCACGTACATCCCATGGCTGTCCCAAAATTAGTTTCCATGAGTAAAGAATGATTATCAGGGCCACTTGTGCCCTGGACGACATGACCAGCATGGCAGTAATATGACTTATAACTATCATAGTTATATTTTATCTCTAGGCGACAAGGATCATGTGAGTTCAAATGTTCTTGGTGGGGTATTTTAATATTTGGTAGACATATGGTTGTTAGCTACCTTAAGAGTGACATACACTTGCATATAAAGTAGAGCATGCAATTTTGATAATTTAAATGAACATAGTTTCACATGAAATATAGGCACAAAATGATCAAAGTATTGACTCGCTGGATCGAAGGCTTGGGGTCTTGCGCTGCTTCAAGCGGGGTCTCGTTTGCGTCGTCGAACTCTACTCGGACGGAGTACCGGAAAAACCACATAAAATGAAGAGCGCGAATAAGAACCAAACAAAACAATAAAACAACTCAAATGAACTCGAATTGAACCAAACTAGAACCATTAAACAGGTCTTGATTTTAGGAAAATTTAGAAGTTGGTTTCATCCAATTCGAGTTACGGTTAATAAGTTATAGCATTTTGAAGTTTCAAATGCTGGTAAATCCGAAAAATAAAGAAATGCATTGCGGGCGGTGGCTTAATTAAGAGAGTTATTAATGCATTCCTTAATTGCTGGCTTAGGACACCTTAAGTAGCGGCTTTACACATTAATTCATTTGAGGGGAGGGGGGCGTTAACTCCCGGCCTGGGCGGTTCTTCTCTGGTTCTCCCCGGCCGCAAGGGAGGCGGGTGCGCTGGCGGCGGAGCGGCCATGGAGGCATGTGGCGCGGCCCAAAGGGGTTCTGTGGGTCCGCGCTCCTCGGGAGGGAGGAATCGGGCGGAGCCGGCCTGGCGGTGACCGGCGACGGGCATGGCGGCGACTGCAACAGGGGAGTAGGGGCGCCGGCGAATCGGGCCATTGGGGTCCAATTACTCGTCGTGGGAGCGACTACGGAGGCCTTGAGCTCACAGGACTGAGCGGTGGCTGGAGTGAAGCGGTGCGGCTTTGGCGCGGGATGGGCTCGGCGGTGAGGAGGACCACGGTGGCGGCTCGCTGGAGAGGGCGACGGGGTCCGGCGAGGTGGGGATGACGTTCACGGGGTCCCGGTGATGCTCCACGCGCAAGGAATCGGCCGGCGGTGCAGCGGTTCTCCGGCGGGGTCCCGCGGCGTGCTCGGGCAAGACGAGGTCGACGGCGGCTGCAGAGGAGGAGAGGAAGATTAGGCCGGGAGGAGGAAGAGGAGTAATGGCGAAAATGGGGAGAGCTCAAGGGGTTCCGGCGGCGACCGGTGGTGTTCGGAGGAGGGGATTCCCGGTGGGCGCTCGCACCGCAGGGAGGCGATGGTGAGCTCGGCGTTCTTTATGGAGGACAGGGACGGCTCGTCGGGAACAAGGCGACAGGGAGTCGTGCAAGCTGCCTGCGCGGCGCGATCGTGGCGAGGAGCAACCAGGCGACGATGACGGGACGGCGTGATCAGGCGTACCACGGTGGCGCAGCAACAAGGACGAGCGACGTGCACGGCAACGTCTCACAGAAACTGAGGCCGGCTGCCATTATCGGGCACTGATGGCGAGGAGAGGCGCTGAAGACGAGGGCTGACACCGCATTCAATCGCCGACGGAGTTGGTGGCGCATGACGACAAGCTGCAGAGGAGGTGCTGGAACCATGATGGAGAAGGGAAGAAGTCTGCCACCAGGGGAAAGAGAAGAATGGGGCTGGGATGTCATGGAGAAGGAAGGGATGGCCTGGATTGGCTGGGGAAAATCCCCTTTAATTTTTGAGATACATTTCATATTTTAGATTTTATAAGATTTACTTGATTTTCTTCCTTGGAGACGGAGAAAGGTTTTCATTTTAAAGGACTTTTGCAATTTCCAGAATATACACATATATGCATATATACATATATACATATATATGTATTTGGAAGCAAAAAGAATAGCCAATTGAGAATAAAAGCTTTTAAATTTTCATTAACATACATTTGAATTTTACACTGGCAGAGGATTTTGAAAATGGGGTGTTACAAACGTCAAGGTTCGAACCACCCCAAACCAAACTCGACTTTCCTAAACCAATGTCAATTACTCATCATACACACGGGATGACCTCCACATGGTCTCTCAATCTCCCCCTTGATGAGTATATTGACAAACCCCGAAAAAGCAAGAAGAGTTTGAGTTTGAAGAGTCCAACATGGTCCAAAGAAAGAAGATAAATCTAATGAAAGCTAATGACTATGTCGACAGAAGGAAGCACTAGAGCAACAAGCTGAAAGAGCAAAATTTTCTCCAAAGCTCTAAAAATGCCTCCCAAATGACTTTTTCTCCTCTATTCTCCCCCTTTTGGCAATAAACACATCAAGATGCAAAAAGAGAGAATAAGATCACAAACATGGATGAAATGGCTGAAGTTTGTTTATTTTAAGCATGTAGAGCCATGAGAATTATCCATAATGACCATACTCAACGACACAAAGCCATAACTCAATAAAAGGCTATCTAGATCATGACAGGATATGTATATCCTAGCTAGAACACATAGATGACGGTATGAAATGTAATGCATTTTATGAGCATGTCAAGTCATCAATAAGCAAAGTCTAACTAGAGATATCCAAGGATGATGCAGGCCATGTCAATTAAGCTAAGCGGAACAACAAAGCTAATATTGAGTCCAAATAGAGTGCTATAAGCTCAAGATTGAAACATTGGTTAAGTACTTGGTTCTTTTTGTAGCTTAAGCAAATTGAACACATAAAACATGGTCCTTTTAAAGCTCATGGTTGTTTCCAACCCAATTTCTTTATGTGCTAGATCTCAAGCCTTATGCGACTACTCCAAGCAAGAAGCTTAAGAAGATAGTCTAGGTCATCCAAAACTCCCCCTGAGTTCATGCCTAGTGCAATGGCAAGCCGTCTCATGAGAAAGAATTGGTGAAATCAGTTTTTTCGCACAAAAGAGATCATTTTGCTTTTTAAACATATTGTACTAACTTATGCATCATCAAGAACTAATATAGCTCAAACTAAGGCTCAATAGAGATTCAACGCTCAACTTAGCCTACTTGACATGGCATGAATCATAAAAGGATAGCTCAAGAAAGACTAGACTCAAATGCTAGCATGACAAGTTTTAATTCAAGTTGAGCAATTTTAATTAACTTATCATGGCAAAAGTTAGTCTACACATATGAAGTCATGATAAATCTAGCATATAAGCACAAGTCATGACAATGTGTAAAGCATTGTAAACATATCATAACAGGATAATAATCAAGGCTCAATGTAGTTATATCACAATGCGAAATGCTAAAGTGCAAGAAAATCCAGCTCCCCCTTAACATGAGATGCAACTTTTAGTTCAAGTTGAGTTATGTCAATATTAAGCTCTAGAAGCTCTCAAATGAACTCCCCCTGAACCAAAACAATAAAAACGAGAAGCTGGGAAAGAAAACAGCAAGCAGGCAGTCCTTAAAGCATAGATAAGATATAGAGGCAACTATGGCTCGATCGACTCTCATCTACCCCATATGACTCGGGACTATCGGTGACCAGTAAATCACACACTAGAGAGCAAACACGCACCTGCCTACCCGAGGGTGGCCCAACCCTCGCTAGAACCTACAAGAAGTGAGTGAGCTCGACCTAGTGAGATAAGAAGCAGCTAATCCTGGAAGCACAAGATAAGAGTAAGAAGTCTAAGCAACTCGGCAAGAAAAGCACTCTAACCTATGCTGGAAGGACTAAACCCAAATGCACCCTGAATGCAATGCAACAGAAATGAGACAGAAGCATAATCAATATAGTAAAGCAGTAAAGCCCAAAGCTCACCCGCACTACAGTCCATAAGGACAAACCACCCCAAGCTCTCCCCGCAGAGCTGAAAACCTCGAACTATCCAATGGCTTGGTGAATATATCAGCCAACTGGTGGTCACTCTCCACAAACTGGAGCACTATATCGCCCTTCTCTACATGGTCTCTAAGGAAGTGATAACGGATGTCGATGTGCTTGGTCCGAGAGTGTTGCACTGGGTTCTTAGCAATGTTAATCGCCGAAGTGTTATCACAAAAGAGTGGAACACTGTCGATAGCTAACCCAAAGTCCCGCAGGGTCGAAACCATCCAAAGTACCTGACTGCAGCAGCTGGCTGCAGTAACGTACTCAGCCTCTGCGGTGGACTGTGCAACATCGGACTGCTTCCTGGAAGACCAAGAGACAAGAGAAGTGCCAAAGAATTGGCAGGTGCCAGAAGTGCTCTTCCTATCTATCCTACAGCCAGCGAAGTCTGCGTCCGAGAAGGCTCTCAAGGAAAGACAGGATGAGGATGAGTACCAGATACCATAGTCGATGGTAGCTCGAAGGTACCGAAAGATGCGCTTCACCGCCTGACGGTGAGATACGCGAGGAGAAGCCTGAAACCGAGCACACAGACACACAGAGAAGTGTATGTCCGGTCTCGAGGCAGTGAGGTAAAGAAGGGAGCCGATCATACTTCTGTACTCTTTCTGATCAACTGACTCGCCATCCTCATCTGGGTCAAGATAGGCCGTAGAAGCCATCGGAGTTGACACCGGCTTACCATCACTCATAAAGGCGAAAAATGTCTCTATACATTGTTATCCTAGATGGTGGATTGAACCGAGGACAAGCTTTCGACATGAAGTCCCTAAAACCTTCATGTTCTGAGAAGATAAAAGGTAACTCATCAACTATTATCATGCGAGTAAATGATGCCCTAACCTCTTCCGCATTGTATTGCCAAGGTAATATGCAACTACTTTGGCCATCTACACTACGTTGGAAGCTTAGTTCAGTTTGACTATTGATCTTGGTAGGATACTTCTTACAACATTTTGCATGAGAGACTAGTGAGGAGGCACCATTTTTTGTGAATCGTAGGCAAGGATCCGAGAACAATACTTGCATTTAGCCTTATTCCGGTCATTTGGTAGTGTGTGTAATGGTTCCATATCTCTGATCTGGGATTCATTTATTTCTTTCCATCTTGAGCTTCATTGGGGCCAACAGCTTCATCGTTGCCCACATTCATACCCATACCCACTGACCCAGGAGCAGCAACATGAATATTTGCAATATCATCTGACTCAGACATCTAATAATCCAAAAATGCAAAGATAGATAACCATTAACCAATGCAATAACCATTAAGGCATTAACCAATGCAAGTATGCAACAACATTACAAGTTCACAACAGACTAGGCAACTAGCAATCTGGCATTCTACCAATTAATATTTGCCAAATGAAATAGAGAGAAAGGAATTACTTCAGACTTGGGAGGAGGCCGGTGACCGGGCTTGGGAGGCTAGGTCTTGGACTGGAGTCTGGGAGCATCGACGTCTGATGGAGGCGGAGCACCAGAGCCCGAGCGGCCACCGGCTGAACCTAGGACTAGAGGAGCATCGGAGGTCGGATTACTCTACTAGAGCATTTAGAATTTTAGATCTAGTGGACCTAGTGGTGAATGGAGAACAGGAGAAGACCTGTTACTGGTAGTCGACAACTCGACGACGCTGTCGGTGGCTTCACGCGGGGGTTGGCGCCAGCGTCTGAGGAGAGGGACCCCGACGAGTCTGCGAGCATTAAAGGAGGCAGAGCACCAAAGCCGACCGAGCCTGGGACTGGGGGAGCACCGGAGGTCGGAGGCTCGGAGCGGCGGATTGTAATACCCCAAATTTGCATAAAGGGAAACATTAGGGATAAAGAGTGAAGTTTGCCATCAAACCCATCGGCGTTTAGCGTGCTGAATGTTTATCGCTCGCATAGGTTCCCGGACCACCCCAGGGTAGTCGGCACCGTCTAGAGAGCCAGGTAGCGCTCTCAGAGGTTCCCAGACTGCCCAGGGACAGTCGACACCGTCTCGCGATGTGGGTATTCATCATCTGGCAAATTCTATCTTACCTTTTTACCGACTTACCGCTGCAGTAAAGACCCCAAAGCCAACTTAACCCTTGGACCAAAATGCCCCTGAGCAGTCAATTATATGAGAGAGGAATGGAAGGGCGATTCGGTCATTTCACAAATGCAAGGCAACCCCAACCAAGCTCATTTAAGCTAGCCCCATGCGGCAAGCCCATTTTCTCACCTCAATTCTCAGCCAAGGTAAGAGCATAGCAAAGGGAACAAAGCCAGTAAAGCTGTAACACCCCGACCCTCCACAGGGTCCAAGATGCTACCACCACACCCTTACCAATTCACAAGTGTTGCTAATCCAACTTTTAGCAGCACGCACTCTAGGCCCAGATGTTGGGCGGGGTGTTACAAAAGCACACTTTCCACTCCCTCCATTCCTTTCACTGCCAAGCCGAGAGCCCCAAGACCCGAACACATCTGCACCACCATAGGGAGAAGCCGAAGAGGAGGAGCTCGGCAGGCTAGAGGTGAGGACAACGACCACGGAGGACGTCGACGACCGCTGATCATGCACCAAGCCGCCACCGAGTATGCTCACCTTCCCTCAACTCTATAGCACAAACACATAGAGAGAGTGAGGGTAGGGGAGTCGAAGGAGGAGGCATGGCGCCGGCCGGCTATGAGCCGGGGCCGGTGAGCCAAGGAGGCCCGAACCGAGGGCGGCACCGTAGGGGGAGAGGAGTAGTAGGCCGAGGGGCAGCCGGTGGAGGGCCGCACGCCGCCGTGCCGGGCCTGCGCCGCCGCGCCGCTGCTCGCTCGAGCCCACCGTGCGCCGTTGCGCCGCTCGGAGAGGGCGGGTGCGGATGCGCGCGCAAGGGAGAGAAGGGGAGTAAGAGGAGGCGGGGCAGGTAGGGGGGCCACCGGCGGTGAGGGAGGCCGGCGACGCCGAGCCGGCCGTGAGCCGCCGCGCCGCCCCCGAGCAAGGCCGGTGAGGAGGAGGAGGAGGAGAGGAGACCTCCGGCCGAATAGAATGGGGGCAGAGGGAGGAGCGGCCAGCAGGGAGGTAGGGGCCGGCGATGCCGCGCCGGCCATGCGGGCCGCCGCACCGCCTGAGGCATGTGAGGAGGAGGAGAAAGGCCATTCGGCCGATGGGAGTTTGGGGGAAAGAGAGAGAGAGAGAGAGTTGGGAGAAAGAGGGATAAGGCCACTCGGCCGAAAAAGAGGAAGAAGGGGGAAGACCAGGTAGGTGAGAAAAGGAAGAAAAAAGAAAGAAAAGGAAGAAAAGAAGGAAAAAGAGAAGGAAAGAAAAGGAAAGGAAAGAAAATAGGGAGAGGAAAGAAAAGAAAAGAGGAGAAAAAGAAAAGAGAAAAAAAATGGGTTCGGCACCTGCGCGACAGGTCCCTCAAAACCCATGCGATTATGCCCGAGATCGGGGTACGAGCATAGGGACGTTGTTCTCCGTTTAAGCTCGGGATTTTGTTCTGCCATTGAGTCGGGTTGACATGTAGCAGGTGGAGGTCCCGGGTCGGAGCCGTCCACGCGTCATCCCTGAGGCTAACCAAGCAAGTGCATTGTAAAGCGGTGAATTTGGGTAGTGATTTCGGTTAAATTGAATGATGATGCAGTACTTATCTTGTTGAGGTAAGTTTACTATTTCCGGACGACGCATTGCTTACCATGTTGGGGGTAAGTTTACCTTTTCCAGGTGCATATTGAGAAAAGATGAATGATGAACATTGAGACATGGCATGTTGTTATGCATAAATGAACTAGCAAGTGCACGGTAGAGCGGTAGACCGTGGGTTTTATGTAATATGCGATGGTTACAAGTTATGGTTATGCTTACATGAAATTGCAATGTTTTCATGACATGTTGATGTTTAATTAATAATGGCAATGGTAATGGAACGGGGTGAGCAGCGATGCCACCCTACTAATGATGTTAATGATGAGCATGACTATGACAATGAGCATTTGCATTATGTGCACTCAAGAGTTAGGGCGGTGAGAAAGTCTCTAGCTACGAGTAAAGCTAGTAGACTAATCCGGAGCGCTCTTGAGTAAGTCCTACTTCGGTAGGCCTCCACGGGAGTGGAGAGACCCCCGTGCCGATATGGGCGGGCCCAAGATTTTGGGTGAACATCGACGGGTGTTCACTCGGTAATACTGGTATATGCAATGAGATGAGCAAATGAGCATGTAGAGCAGTGCTGCATTGCACTAATGGTATGACAATGAAGGAACAGGAAATGAAAATATGAATCGGGTGATGCATGTGGGGAATGTTATGGTTAGATAAATTGATGCCATGTGATGAATAGTTCATCGGAACGTAAAGTGATTAAATGGAAGAGTGGTTAATGAAACTAGAATGATTATGGTCTAATGAATGAACCCGTTATTTGCTGTTTTGCTTTGTACTTGCTGAGTCGGTGGACTCAGCCTTGCTTTGTTGATGTTTTTAGGTGATCATTGAGAACGACATGCACGGGCGGGAGTGGCACATGAATAAATGGCACGAACCAGCAGCACTCTTTGTAGTTTGTACTACCTATTGTCAGTATATTTTAGACCTCACTAGTATGCTAGGGTAATCGTTAAAATTTCTATGATGTACCTGAATGCAACCTTATAAATAAATTAGTGTTGGTTTAAATTCTAGTGTTGATGAAATGGTAAGAGTATGCAGAGGTGGTAGCATCTTGGTCCAGAGAGTGGGCGGGGTGTTACACGGATGGAGCGCCGAGCGCCTAGGGTTTGAAGACGAGAGGAACAGAGAGGTCGCACACGCTACGAAAATCGGAATTGCGGATCTGGCGAGGCAAGTGCTGAGTGGTGACTACGCATCTGCGGCTAGGGTTGAAGGCATCTACCGCGTGTGTTGGGTCGTCGGTGCCTGGTGGGCCGAGACGCCGAGTTCAGTTGAGATGGGCTGATCGGTTTATTCGGTAATTTTGGTTTTCACTCGGTTTATACCGGAAATACCGAATAAATCAGATGCCATTTTTCTAGATTCCGAACCGAATACCGGTCAAACCGAGTTGACCGGTTCGGTTCGGTTTTTTCGATTCGGTGTAAAATTGCACAGTCCTAAGAGGCATCCATCCAATACTGGACCCATCTTCATTTACTCTACTTTTACCCCCTTGCAGTTATGAAATGTTTGGATGCCAAGGGGAGGACAAACCAGGGGCGGATCTAGAATAAAAATTGAGTAGTGACACAAATAACTTTGGGCATAGCTTTTTGCATTTTCGGACTAATTCTATACCCAATAGAAGTATTTTTTTGGGCCAATGGAGGCACAAATGATAAAATTTTAACTGATATAGATGTGGACTAAAAATTAAGTGGGGTCGTGCCCCCATAGACCTTTACTAAGTCCGTCCCTGGATAAACTAAATCGGTTTGCCATGCATGGTGAGTTGGACTCAATGGATATTTTCCTAGTTTGGACGTGTCTGGGCTAGGCCGGCCCTAGAATTTTCGAGTAATTTTTTCTAATAAAAATAGATGACATAGGTTATATGTCCGCTAAGAAAAAATAATTATACTAAAATTCTCATAAAAAATAGAAGCATTTGGTCCTCAATCTGGTAGACCCTAATTACTATAGCCACTAGATGTTATTTAGAAAATATAAAATATGCTAGAAATTCTCTCAAAAAGATAGAGATCTGTCGCTTAGTTTGGTGGACCCTATTCATGTTTAAACCTTAACCATTGGATTCTATTTGTCGACCTCTGTTTGAACTCAAAGATCTCGGCAAGCAACAGAACCAAACAATCTATTATTGATATAATTAGAAACATGGGTGGATCGACTGGTTCAAAAGAAACATACGACAAAATAACCAAACTATCTTGCAGAAGATGTGAAGACAATATGCATAGGATAAGCCGGTAGTATATCGCAAGGAGCAAATTGTGTTGATTATGGATTGAAGGTGCAAGCATACTCAACTAATTAATTAAGCCAAGGTGTCGTGTAGTGATTTAGGCAAATTATGTTAAAACCAGACCGGATTGAAGTTGACTTCAGTGTGACATTTACAATTTCCCCTAATTTGCCTAAATTCATCCATGCTTGCATAAAATTCCTAAGTTCACGTCGAACTGGATTTGTAAATGGAGGAGTTTGTATTGTTAGGAAGATGCCAATTGTGAAGGAGGGATGGTGATCTCGAGGAAAAACTGAAAAAGAAAAATACACTTTGTCTGATTAATAATCTAGAAGTGATTTGCAATTCCATCCTAATGTTTTCTCAAATTTAGTGTCTTATTTTTAGCACGGTGAGCTTGGACTTATATTGTAGGATGAAGGAAGTACTATTTTTTTTGGAGGAAGATTGAGTAATATCTATGGCACTGAGAATTAGCTTATTGCAAACCATATGGAGGTGCTACCTATTTCTGGCAGAGATACCTGTGCAATTGCGCAGACATGGCGAGTAAAATTAAAATATAAATATATAAGATCACACTAATATTTATGGAGTCGGAATTTTCATGTTTATTGTGTATATGTTGGCTCTAAAGTCTATAAAATTTTACCTGCCAAACTATTTGACAGCCTAGCGCATGTACTAAATTTTAATTTTATTTGATGTTTTTGATTTTTTATGGTCTTTCAGATGTGACTTAGACAATTAATTTTTATAAATTTATATTAGTATGTACTAATAAATTATAATACTAAGAACATATTTTTAACGACAACTCTATCATTATAATTTTCATATAACTAATCTAGATAGTTTTTAACATATTAGTTGTCAAATTTAGAAAGTTCGATAGTTCTGATTTTGTAACACCTTATTAAATAAAAGGAATGAGGGAGTACTCTGTATATCTTTTATACTGTAGCCGTTTTACTTCGCCAAACATCATGATGTTGTCCTGTTTAAAGAAGGAAGAAAGAACTGCTCCCCACTCTTTACTGCTGGACATTCGTTTTTGTCTTTTAACACAAACCATAAGGAAAATATTACAACATTTTTTAAGAGCGAGAACCCTATATCTTTAGAAAAATCAAAGCAAGCACGGCGATTCCATCCTTCGGAAAAAGGAGAGGAGCCGTGAGAATCGCCAACAGTATATACACGGAGACAAGAAGCAAGGAATCTGGGAGTGTTCTATGTGGATTTTGATTTTTGCTATAATATCTAGTTTTTAAATAGAGTATTTTTAAAGATAGAATCTATAAGTTAATTATAGTACACATTGAAAGTTCATCGTTTGTACCAACCAAAATCACATACGAGTATTTCTCTCCGCAATCTCTGTCACGAACAACCAAAATTCAAAAATTTTAGCCAAAATCCATAGCTACAAAGAACAGGCCCAGACATGTTTTATGCCATGTTCGTCTTAGCTTCCATTTCTGACTGTTCTTTAAAAAACCAAAAGTCAATACGAACACCTGGCATCTTGAAATAATTTCTTCACTCCTCTCACTATCATTTCACTCTAGGGATAAGGCGGAGAGTCACAGGTGCATCATGTATCCTACTCCTCTCGCTCTCATCATACGCACGTATCTCTTCTTTACATTTTGTACCGCTCGCTCTATCTTTCTAAAAATCATTTTTTTCATTATTACTATTTATTTTCATTGCTACGGCCAAAAACGAAACCAATACAACGCCCCCCTAGAGAAAGAGCAATGAAGCAAAGGACCCAGCCAACAGTACATGCACGGAGACAAGAAGCAAGGAATCACGCATGCTTTGGAGAAAGGGAGACGCCGAATTGCGGAGGCAAACCAGCTACCCCTGCACCTCGCAGTTTCTGCTCTGATACTGGTAGCAATAGCAAAGTTCTTATTTGGACTTCTTGGAAATTTTCGATTCAAGCCTAGCTTGTTCGTCATCAGCCGTCACCGACTCGGCTCACCCGACTGCTGTGTATCTCGGTACGTACATTAACAATGCAGCCAAAATTGTAGTAGTAATGATTATGACATTGGTGAAGCTAGCACAAACATCGTAACAAGTCGTTATTATTGTGTATGTAGCCATGTAGGTGGTGGCGGGAGATTTTCAGCTGACTATGGGTTAGATTGATTAATTTGCTGGTGTTTTTCTTTCTTGGCCTTCGACAGACGAATTCGTCATGAGGACACGGGTACTACTACTACTACTCTTCTCTGCATTTTACGTTCTCTTCTTATAGCCAATTCTGTTGAGGCTTTCATGTCTCTAGTACATCAACATCACTCGTTCATGCATGTTGACAGCTAGCACGCGAAAACATGCATGACTGATGATGTTTTCAGTTCCATTCAATTGGCAGTTGCCTATAGAGAAGGAACCGAGGATGTAACTATTGCAAGTTTGCAACTTCGATTAAATTCATGTGACCATAAGCGGTAGTGCTTCCACTAGTTGTTCATACATGCAGGGAAAACAATTTCGGCCGAATTTTGGTTTTCTCGGCGGTCCCAAAAACTACAAAACTAGTGAATTTCGGTTCGAAATTAAGAGTTTAACTATATTCCTTAACACATATAAGGTGAGAAGTATTTAGCTAGCCTAGTGGTAAAATGGTGTTTGGCAATCACTAGGTCTTGAGATCAAACCTCAAAACCAACACTAGTTTTTTTTTTGTTTTTCCATTTCTACTAAAAAAAATCAGATTTAAAATTTAGAAATTTTGAACGAATTTTTCTGAAATTTTTAAATTTTGGATTAATCGGTGGAGCCGAAAAAAAATTCCTGAAAAGTTTTCCCTGCATAGATGCACCAGTATTTGTAGATTCATACACTTGATCGATATTACTATAAGATTATTATGATTCAAACGCGTCCCGCGTTTTATATGCATTTGTAGCACCTCCTAGTTGGGCCCAATAAGGTCTGATAATGCAGGTGACAAGTGTTGCAAATGGCTAGTTAGTGTCTTCTAGTAAACCGTAAAATGTCATTGACATCATCTAATTATCAATCATTGCCACAGGATATTCTTTCGGGGAATGTTGATCTTGCTGTAAAAGAGATACTTGAATTGTTTGTCATCTACTTGAGGGACACAAGAGTCATCTACTTTGACGGTTGGCGAGGATTCGGGGCATCTACCGTTCTTAGAGATGTAGCAGATGCTCTTACATCTGGGAGAACCCCTCCAGAATTACACCTTGACAAAGTAATTCATATAGATTGCTCTACATGGAAAAGCAGAAGGGAAATGCAGAGGGCAGTTGCAGTGGAACTACAGCTTGGTCATTCAGTAATGGCAGTTTTTGATAGAGAGGATGAGGAGGATGATTTCAATGGAGTGGATGAAGGCTCTAGAGGTGAGATAATGAGTGTCGCAGATGTGATTGATCGGGCCCTTAGAAATCACAGATTTATGTTGGTTTTTCATAATGGAAGTGGTGATGACATTGATCTAAGTAGCTTTGGTGTTCCAAGGTTTCGTGACTGCTTCGTGCTGTGGACATTCCGGAGGAGGTTTCGAGCAAGGGAACTCTACTCTGAGATACAAAACAAAGTGAAGAATGCTCATCTTTTTGCTTATGGCCTAGGCTATTACTCGACAGTACTTTTCTTCGCAGTACTACGTAGAGAGGCCACTGCAATAACTGCTAATTATCCGTGCATGCGAGAGATCAACACAGAAAGGATTGTGCGTTGTTGCCTATATGAATTATTTCTACAGCTAAGTTTCCCCAAAAGCACTGAATATGACTGGGCAGCCCATGCTTCTAACTACTGGACTTGTGATGGCATCATACAAGGTGATCGGGCATGGGAGATTAGCAATGTACTCTGTGAAGAAATAAAATGGGACTTGCATCCTACTTTACTTGATGAAGTGCGTCGAGGGTTCACAAATGAATTTTATTCTAAGAATTGTCATTTTCTGACATTCAAAGACCCGTACGTCCGTGGACAACAGGTGTACCCTTGGATCTCAATCACCTCAAGGAACCTACAAACACAGGATATGCAAGCAGCTATAAATGCAGAGGCATCATCTTATTTCTTGGCTCCTGAAACTTCCGATGCCCCATTATTATTAGCAGATGGCTTGTTTAAACAGTCAACCAACCTCTGTGTGCTACATCTGTCATGTTGCACCTTCAGCTTTGCATCACCACCATTCATCTCTTGCAAGAAGCTAAGATTCCTTGGGCTGGACCACTGCAAAGACAATATAGCTGGTGAAGGAGAGGACCGAAGGAAGTGGGAGTTTCTCCATAGCTTATGGGTATTGGATCTATTTTACACAGACTGGTATCAAGTATTATCCAAACAGATGATGGATCTCATGATTAACCTTAGGGAGCTAAACATAGAAGGAGCCAAGTGCCCTTACACCAGTCTTGTACAGGGGCGATTGCAGAATCTACACAAGCTTCGAATAACCAAACCTTTGAGACTATTAGAGACATCAACATGCATTGAAAGCACATTTATAGGCAAGACAAAGCCAGAACTTCTTGACTTCTCTGGCAATAAAGACATGAAACCTTTACCTAGCAGCCTATCGACTGCAATTAGCCTTGAGGTGCTTATCTTGGATGGTTGTGATGAGCTAGAAAATGTTGCTGCACCTCCCTCGCTCAAGTCCTTGAGCTTGGACGGCTATGGGTCAGCATCTCATCGGACACCAGCTGTTGAGCTGCCTCCAAAAGAATCACGTCCTTCTTCTGCAGATCAAAAGCATGTCAAGACCTCCAAGATCTCCCTAGAAGGCTGCACACGATTGGAGACTCTGTTTTTGCGTGGGCTACCCAATCTCATGGAGCTGGACCTCTCTGGAACTGCAATCAGGATACTTGACTTTAATACTATGGTTGTGAAAATCCCAAATCTCAAGCGACTATTCCTGCTAGGTTGTGAGCGCCTTCGTGCAATAAGATGGGAAACGACTGCTTCCAAGATACAGCCCGACCTGGAGTTGTTGTGTATAGACACACGACCTGGAATTGAGTGTCCTCGGCCATCCGTTGATCTGAATAAATCATTCCTGTTGCAGGTGCATGCTATTATTGTAGACGCGAGGCTTGCTCGGTCCTTGTGGTCTCCAATAAATCATTACGAAGCATGGAGGAACATTAAGGATGTTTATTTTAATATCCGCATCATCTCTTCTCCTGTTCAACTTGAAGCAGCCTGCAAGGAGAAAATTGCCCCTAGTGATCAAGTGAACCTACAGCAGCTTGTTCCAGTCGGCGATGCTCCGATGCGTGCTTTCCCACAACCTCCGTCCACAGAGTTGGATCGCCATATCGAGATTGCTCAA
Organism: Dendrocalamus sinicus; assembly: GCA_036346575.1. Taxonomy (NCBI): domain Eukaryota; kingdom Viridiplantae; phylum Streptophyta; class Magnoliopsida; order Poales; family Poaceae; genus Dendrocalamus; species Dendrocalamus sinicus. The sequence continues at coordinate 18,828,431 of CM070650.1, forward strand.
GGGAGCCTCAATGTGGAGAGTGAACTGGACGCAAATTCTCGCCGTGATAATTTAGGTAATCTGATAAGACAGCTTGCCGAATCCCTGCATGTGCATGACGTATCGACCAGTGCTAGTATGCCTCAAGGTTATTGGGCACACTACCTCAGGCGGTGCCACGTGGAGAGGTGCCCCAAGTTGGCTACCATCTTTCCGTCGGACTCGTCTGAATTCGTTCCATTGGAGACCTTCTGGGCGTCAGATCTCCTAATGGCCTGTTGCATTTGGAGCAAAATTTCCAATAGAATTTGGAGACGAAGCAGTTCCTTCGAAAATCTGCAGCACCTACACCTGCGCTCCTGCCCCAGGCTCCAGTTCATGATGCCGGTGTGGGCCTCCTCCTTCCCCAGATTGGAGACCCTCCACATCATCCACTGCGGCGAGCTCAGGCACGTGTTCGTATTGGACGAAAGGTACCCAGAGGAAATAGCTGTCCACGGTGTAGTATTCCCGAAGCTGACCACCATCCACCTGCACGACCTCCCGACGCTGCGGCAGATATGCGAGGTCAAGATGGTGGCGCCCGTGCTTGAGACCATCAAGATCAGGGGATGCTGGGGCCTGCGGCGACTGCCGGCCATGGAAGCCCGTGGAGAAGACAAGAAGAAGCCAGCCGTCGAGATCGAGAAGGACGTGTGGGACGCGCTGGAGTGGGACGGGGTGGAGGCCGGCCACGACCACTCCCTGTTCGAGAAGCGTCACTCGCGTTACTACAAGAAAAAACTACCCAGAGTCTCCGTCCTCAGGTACTCTGTACATTGGTGAATACATCCACTTTTGTTAATTCTGCTACCGATTGCATCCTCCAATAAGTCTACTTAATTATTCACTCTTCATTTCTCTGCCTCTCACATTGCCTAGGTGAACTTTGCACTGCACTTCGCTGCTGTGAATCTTCCATTGTGGCATGAGAGTGATGGATTCCTCTGCCTCTCACATTGGTTCACGCTTCATTTCTCTGCCTCTCACATTGGTTCGTATCTATCTGCAGAGGTCTGGCCTAGCCGATCTGTGTGTGTGTGTGGCTTGCGAGTGAGTGTTTGTTTGTTATGAATCTGAAACTACGAAGCGGCTGGGTGTGCTTGCGTGCATCGACGTTTGTCTGTGTGGCCTGGCGAGTGTTTGCTGTGTGGTTGAAATAAGTAAGCAGCAGCTATGTGTGCCTGTGTGCATCTACATGGCTGCGTTAGGTGACTCATGGGAGTGTTTGCTATGCATCTGAACCAAGTGCAGCTGGTTGTGTGTTTGCATGCACATCGGCCTTGCTGCATGTCTGCGTGTTGTGCTTTTAAAATAAGCAGCAATTATACGTGTGTGCTGCCGATTGTTGCATTTACCTGGCCGTGTGTGAATACTTATCTCTACCCCTATAAACCACCAGTTAAAATTATCCTATATCCATCCAAAAATTACCTGCTCCACAGTCATGACCTTAACTACGTCCACACCACAATATGCACCCAGAAATACACCATCCTAAAAACATGCGCACCAGATTAACTATCCTCCATTCTCTCTCCTTACTCAACCATATCTGACGGTCATCTTTTAATGGATCTGCAGCACCCCCTCCCGCGTCCCTCATGCTCGCGGCTCGCATGCAGGTCGGGACGGTTCAGTTCACCGTGCACAAAAATGAAAAAAAACCCTAATTGCAAATTTTGGTGTGGAAACCCTAAACCCCAAGCTTTGGCGACAAAATAACCTCGACGGCCTCGTCGCTTCGGATCCCCGCGCCAACCCACCTCGCCCTCGACGCCTCGGGAACTCGCCGGCCGCTGCCCCACACCATCGCCATGCGCGCCCGCCGCTCCGTCGCCGTCTCCGCGGCCGCCTCGCCGCCGGACGACGCTACCGGATCCACCGGCGTGCCCGTGCAGGCCTCCCGCGACCCAATCTCACTACCTCGTAAGACAAACTTCTCCATACTAGCTACTGCTCCAGACCTCTTCCTTGGTCCGGGATATCGATTGAATGATTGGTGTGGTCCCCGAAGGCCGCCGCCTCCCCCGAAGCGACTCCCGGCCGCCGCCTCCCCCGAATCGACTCCCGGCCGCCGCCTCCCCCGAAGGCCGCCGCCTCCGCCGCCTCCCCCGAATTCCACTACATGGACCGCCTCCCCCGAAGCGACTCCCGGCCGTCGCCTCCCCCGAATCGACTCCCGGCCGCCGCCTCCCCCGAAGGCCGCCGCCTCCCCCGAATTCCACTACATGGACCTCCGGGCAGCGCCGTTCTTGCTGCACGCGCGCGCACACGGCCACCAAGCGATGGCGCCGCCAATGCCATTTGCACGCGCGCCGCTGTGCCTCCTCGTCGCAGCGGCGCTGCCGCTGCTCTCGGTGGCTGCGGTGTAGGAGACGTGCTCAGGGATCGTGCCGGGCCCGCCGCGGCGGGGGGCGTGGATGTCCATGGCGAGTTTCGGCGGCGCCGGGGATGGGCGGACGCTCAACACGGCGGCATTCGCACGCGCGGTGGTGCGCATCAAGAGGCGACGCGCGCGGGGCGGCGCTCTGCTGTACGTGCCGCCCGGGGTGTGGCTGACGGGGCCCTTCAACCTCACCTCCCACATGACACTCTTCCTCGCCCGCGGCGCCGTCATCCGTGCCACCCAGGTAACCAACCACTAAGCAGAGCTAACGCCTGATGCTGAGTGACATGGCGAGGAAAATGGTAGGATTGCCTGTGTTTTTTTTAGCAAAGTTTGCGCATATGTGGAGCAGGACACGTCGAACTGGCCGTTGATCGACCCGCTGCCGTCCTACGGTAGAGGCCGCGAGCTACCAGGTGGAAGATACATAAGCTTGATCCATGGCAATGGCGTTGAGGATGTTTTCATCACAGGTTCTTGCTCTGCATACTTGCCACTCTGCCACACTTATTGTTACTGCTTCACATTTCGCAATACACATTATTGCCTGCATCAATACATATGCAGCTTAATATAGACCTGCAACATTCACACTGGCATCATTCATGTGAGGTGCAATGTATATGCTCAGCATTTTTTAAAAGATTTCAGAACTGAAGTATCACGCTACTTTCCTTTTGTTCAAGATTGGAGCTTCTGTGTAACTTGTGCAGGTGAGAATGGAACCATTGATGGCCAAGGCAGCGTGTGGTGGGATATGTGGAGGAAGCGTACATTGGCCTTCACAAGGCCGCATCTACTGGAGCTGATATCCTCCACTGACGTGACCATCTCCAATGTCATCTTCCAAGATTCGCCATTTTGGAACATTCATCCAGTTTATTGCAGGTCAGCTAAACAGACTACTTTCTTTCTTTGCACTCGGCTCCTTATGAGAACGAAGAGGGGTAGACCATATCTTGCGGCTATACTGGTGGCTTACTTGGCCAGTGCTTGATTTGATCTAAAGTCACTGCTCAGTTTAAGCATGACAAGATGCAGATGAATTGCTGGTAGTCGTGTTGTTACGAGGCTGCAGTATACTGTTAGCAACAAACGTTGAGCTATACAATAGCATTGAAATCGCCACACAACTCATAGCCATCTGATTATCTGAACATTGACGTGGACTCCATTATGTGCATATGTTACTATTCTGACAGGCGTCATGTCACAATTACGCATCTGAAATGTGGGTTCGTCTTCCTCCTGTGTGTGCAGCAATGTAGTGATAGCTAATGTGACTGTGGTGGCTCCACACGACTCCCCGAACACCGATGGAATTGATCCAGGTAAAAATGTTATTCTCACTTTGTCAATCTGTGCAGTTTTTAGGTATGTCTGAATATGAAGCTAAATCTTTGACACAAACACCTGCAGGTTTCAAACATTTTCGGAAACTATTATATTACATTGTACTTCAAGTTTCATGCCCGTGCTGCATGTCATGTTGTCATTGAGTAACGCTCCTGGCCAAGCGGTTTTGTTACGAGGCCGGCATGACTACTTATTTACCACTTCAATTTTACTCTGTGGGTCAAACTGGGGTTTAAGCTGTATATAAGCAATTGCCAATGCTCTCTAGAGGCTTCCTTTTTAGGGAGTTCTTGAAAGAGGTTCCATTTAAACGAATTTGTGCCGCAACGAACATCTGCCTATGTCAGTCAGCAAGACTGGCATGCTTCAGAGATGACAGTCAGAGAAACCCTAGAGTTTGCTGGGCGCTGTCAAGGTGTTGGGATAAAGTATGGTAGGTCACTGCACCACAATTTCATTGGCGTTGTTCCTTGATAGTTTCCTCTTTGACATCAATGGACCTGTAGATATGCTTGTTGAACTCTTGAGGAGAGAAAAGAATGCTGGGATAAAGCCTGATGAGGACCTTGATGTATTCATGAAGGTAGATTACATCGTGCTAGCTTTGGATGTACACACACTAATTCACTGGTGATTGTATCATACTTTTCACTCCTACTTCGCAGGCATTAGCTCTTGAGGGTAAGCAGACAAGTCTTGTGGCAGAGTATATAATGAAGGTACATGATGCATCTCTTTCAGTCGTTTGTTTATTTAGTTTGGCCAGTCTCAAACGTTTGCATTTTTATATTTGAACTCCATAGTATCATGCATGTATTATGGCACTCGTCATATTCTTTTATTCTTTTTTGTTGATCTCATTAATTGCCCTAATTTCTTGTGTAAATCTCCCTTTTGTGTTATATTTAAAAGATTGTCAGTGCAACTACTGTTTTTTAAACGTTGTTTGTGTGCTCTTTATGGGAAATTGATTATTTTTTTTGCTTTGTTGTTGTTTTAAAAGTTCATCCACATGATCATTCTTTTTTTATAACCTCTTGATTACTTGATTCTGGTGAGATTTCTGAATTGCTAAGTTTGATCTAGCCAAGATTTTAGGGCTGGACATCTGTGCTGACACTATTGTTGGAGATGGGATGATCAAAGGAATCTCTGGGGGGCAAAAGAAGCGCCTGACAACAGGTTACTTCATGTTACTACTATTTATATTAGGGGCATTTGGTGCTGTTACTACTATCACTCCTGGCATTTCGTTTTATTTTTTACAAAAGGTAATTCATCATTAACCATATTGATATAGGCTCTGGGTAAAGGTAATGCTGAAGAACAGAGTATGTACCTTTAGGAAATCTCTGTTGCGTAAGGGTTTGTCAAATGTAGCTATCTTCTACTGATCATATTATTGGCTCGGAAAAAGTCCTCCTTTTGTCCTCAACTCTAGGATTGGGTCCAATTCAGCCCCTTAACCTTTTCAAGGCATCTTTTAGGACCTCAACTTTGGGGGTGTCCAAAATATGCCCTCTGAATCACCTACATGGGGCGTAAGAAAAGTTTAGGGGTTAAAATAGACTGAGACAAACGTTGAGGATTATATTAATAAAGGATTTTCCCTTTCACCGTCATGAAACCAATCCAAGAATTGTCTTACTTTTCGGACAGCACCGTGACCACTAAATGGCGTTGGAAAGAACAGGATCTGTTTTTAGTTCTTGATCCGGCAATCAATAATTTTGATTTCACAATAATGTAGCCTCTCTATGTTGCACATCATGTCTAGCTTTTCTTAATCGACTCAAATGGATGACTAATGAAATTTGATCTTAGTTTTGCCATTCCATTTCTCGATGTTGATGTTGAAAAGATGCTATGACCTCCTTCCGAATCAGACCGATAAATATAAGACACATAAACTACCATATGCTATATTTTGTTACAGAAGGGTTTGGCATCTGTAACTCTGTAAAGTCTGATATAGAAAACTGTCATATGGGAAAGTTCAATTTTCCTATTGATTTTTAAAACAAGCTAAATCTTACAGTGCATGTATAGGAGTCACATCCAAAATGGTAGCATAAAGAATGAAATCCGAAAATGTTGTGTTAATTTGTTATCTTTCACAATGGTTTTAGACTTAAATGGATCACATAAAGTGGATGATCTTTTACTTTCTGTACATTAATTCTACATGCTGCTTATAATTCAGTTATGATAAGCCTCGCACTGTCGCACAGGCCTGAACAATGCAGAAAATTATTTCTGAAAATTGTCAAAAAAAACTTGCTTTCTGAGATATAATATGGTTGCGATTTTAAACATTGGTGATTGCATCTTCCTCATGTTGGTTTTGCATGTTGTTGGCTGGTTAAATAAAAAAAAGGACATGTCCTAAATGACTATTTCTTAATAAATCTTAATAAATTCTGCATATTTAATCTTTGTTGTCATATGAGGGGCTCAAAATCAAGATGCAAGTGCTAACCTTATTTGTTTCTTTGCAGTTATTTTACCTCTATCTGACGGTAGCTCAAAATCATGAGGGGCTCTAATGCTGTTCGAATAGGTATGTATAATGTGCAACAACAGATCTACAAATTATGCATGTATCTAAACTAATAAAAGAACGAGTTGAAGGTGATGGTCAATCCTCGCCCCGCCTCGCTCTCCCCGCCGCCACCTCGCTCTCCCGCGCCCCAACCCCGCGCTCTCCCTCCACCGCCTCCTCGCTCTCCCGCGCCCCGCCTCCTAATCCCCGCCGCCGCCTCGCTCTCACGCGCGCCGCCTCCTCCCCACCTCCCGGCGCCTCCACCTCCCACCCGCGCGCCGCCGCCTCCTCCCCACCTCCCGGCGCCTCCTCCTCTCCCCACCGCGCCGCCGCCTCCTCCCCACCTCGGGCGCCTCCTCCCCTCCCCCCCGCGCGCGCGCCCCTCGCTCTCCTGCGCCCCGCCTCGCTCTCCCCGCCGCCCCTCGCTCTCCCCGCGCCCCACCTCCTAATCCCCCCGCCGCCTCCTCCCACCTCCCGGCGCCTCCTCCCCCCCCCCGCCGCCGCCGCCCCCACCCCTCGGCGCCTCCTCCCCTCCCCACCCGCGCCGCCGCCTCCTCCCCACCTCGGCGCCTCCTCCCCCCCCACCCCGCCGCCGCCGCCGCCCCTCGCTCTCCCGCGCGCCTCTCGCTCTCACCGCGCGCGCCTCCTCCCCACCTCCGAGCGCCTCCTCCCTCCCCCCCCCCGCGCCGCCTCCCACCCTCGGCCTCCTCCTTCCTCCCTCCCACCTGCGCCGCTGCCCCACCACCTCCCCTTGCTCTCTCCCGCCTCGGGTCGGGGCGGTCGCCGCCGCCCGATCCCGCAAGATCCGCCGCCGCTAGGGGGTAGAGGACCAGGCGGCCGGCGGTGCGCGCGGACGGGCGCGCTGCGGCGGTCGGGCGGCGACTTCGGCGAGTCTTTGCGGCTGCGGTGGTCGCGGCAACTCGGTGGCGGCCCGGGCTCTGGCGCCGCGGCTCCGCCTCGCTCGCGTCTGCGCGATCCGCCGGCCGGCCGGCAGAGCCGCACCGAGGGGCGAGGCCAAGGCACCGAGGCGCCGTGACTCCGTGGCGTGAGGCGGTGAGGTGAGGCCGCCGTCTTTGTGCCCCGCCGGCCGCCGCCGGTGCCCGCCGCGCTCGCGCCGCCCTCGCCTTCTCCTCCCACGCGCGCTGCCGTCGCCGCCTCCTCCTCGGCTCCTTTGCCGCCCCGCTTCTCCCCACCCCGTCTTTGTCGCCTCGGGACGATCTCCCGCATCCGCTCGAGAACTTCATGTGCCACTCGCGTCAACTTCATCACCGCCGAACGGCAAGACGCCTCCACGAAACCCTACCCCCTCTCTCTCCCCCGCGCGTTGATGCCCTTTCTTCTCGTGCGGCGCAGCGGGAAGAGCGCGATCCGAGGGCGCGTACATCGATTCGGGTGCCGCGCCAAGAACACCAGCGCCGCCACCCTCAAGGATCATCAAGACCGTGCAGTTGCGAGTTGCGTCCGTCTTCTCTCACCGGTTGGGGCGGAGGTAGGAGGAGGCGCGCGATCCATGTTTTATCTAAGTAAGTATCCCTACATCAGCTATTGATTATGCAAATTACAGATAGAAACATATAATCGCACTAGGTCATTGAAGGAAGTATCCTACATCGCCTATTGATTATTCAATTCATAATCTACCATCTCTTAACTAAATTCATTTACAACACATCACAAAATTCATTTGCAACATATCACAAACAGGGCATCATAAAAACGAAAGAACGAAAGAGTAGAATTATTAACCACTGAATGTATATAGTACCTTAGATAATACGGTAGATAATACGGGCAGCTATCAAATGACTCGGAGATGTCATTAGCATCAATTGTTGCAATTATCAGATCCTCCTTTAATAGTTGACATCGAGTAAACAGTATCTGTTCTTTGCCTCCAAAAGAATTGCTCACACCAATTTAACCGTACCAACGGATCATCTTTGCTATAATTTGTGGGGAATTCGGTTTGAAGTAGAGAGGAACCGTGACGACTCGGCTTAAATTGTGATGGCAAGGCGCGTACATCATCTTCAATCTCGCTAATACACTGTTCATCAATGATCTCCACTCACATGACAAAGTATTTGTTCCCTTCTTGAATGCATGCTAAAGTTACTTACAAGTGTCACCTTGTGGTTCTAATCAAGTTGTTAATTGCACCAGATCCAATAAAGTCTATCCACTTCAATAACTCAAACCCACTTTGCCATGCATTTGACTCGGAGGCCAAGGATGGGCATGACACGATCGTTGGAATGTTGTCGGAGATGATCTGTTGAGTACTTTTATTTTGGACTTCTTTATTCATAGAATTGAATTATGTCTTGAGATAAAGTATTTGTGTCCATTGTGCAGTCTATTCAATGTCATTGAGGCAATGATTGCAAGATCCTGGAAAGAAAGGCAACAGTTGCAAGATCCTGGAAAGAATCCTGTTGCATCTCAACATTTTATCAATAAAGATAAAGATGGAACCCCCAACAGGCATGTTTGTATTTTCATTATTTGCTTGAAAAATGAAAATGATAGCTTTTGTTATTATAAGCTCGACAAATTTGCATCAGCATTACCTTCCAAGTACTCCAATTTTCGTTGCATACCACATCCTCAACACTATGGTTGTTTTAGGATGACTTTGCAAGTTGGTGTATATCAGACTCATTTTTGTGTGCATTACTAGAAGTTGTAAGAGACTGCTGCTATTATTAGTGGATAAGGAAAAGGGTTTAAAACTTTATTTGGTATCTCAATCGATAGCAGCAAACATTTTTGTCCTTCATCATCTATGTTTATACCACGGATATGCCATGCTGTATGCTTTGTATTGTATGAATTTGTGATGCTGCCTGCTTCAAATTGGTATGGGAGAGCGTAGTTCAGGATGACAGGATATCCTTATTTCTTCCATTATTTTGGAATATTTTCTAATGCTACCATGGTGGGTCCAATAGTCATCATGTTCTGTCTTCTATTCTAGAGTTGTCATCAATTGTTGCAATTTTCAGATCCTCCTTTAATAGTTGACATCGAGTAAACAGTATATTTTCTTCAGCATTAAAGTGGTCCTCCATTGTTTTACATAAACTACTAAATAGATCTAGATCCGCTGATGATCCTGTAACAATGTTTACTACCTTAGCATCATTTTTAATCACAGTAAAGTGCAAATTGAAATAAAATACATTAGTCTCACCAATAGGGATCAATGGAGGTCGGCCTTTTCCAAAGTATAAAAGGATGATTCTTTGGGTCCTTTAGATGATATAAATGATCCGGAATATCTTTGACAAGTGAATGTTGCCCCTGAACACTACTGCAGGTAGAGGAAAACGCTGAAGTGCTTGATTTCTCCTCTGATAGTTGCTCAAATATCTACCATCACATTAAGGACTTTCAATGCCAAAATGTTAACATGTCTAATCATTTCTTATCACTTCATATTAATTGTAAGTTTGAAACTAAGTATAATACAAATCATTTCTTATCACTTCATATTAATTGTAAGTTTGAAACTAAGTATAATACAAATCAAACTCCTTCATCGTTGTTAGGCCCAAAAGAATGAGTAAGAAGATATCCACTAGATAAAGAAGTAGGCAATAGAAAAGGATACATAAGACATTAAGGACTTTCAATGCCAAAATGTTAACATGTCTAATCATTTCTTATCACTTCATATTAATTGTAAGTTTGAAACTAAGTATAATACAAATCATTTCTTATCACTTCATATTAATTGTAAGTTTGAAACTAAGTATAATACAAATCAAACTCCTTCATCGATGTTAGGCCCAAAAGAATGAGTAAGAAGATATCCACTAGATAAAGTAGGCAATAGAAAAGGATACATAAGCGTGCCTCATGGGTGAACTAAAGACAATTTCATCTCCTCCACTCAAGTTAACCTTAGCAGTCTTGTCCAAAGCCTCACCATTTACACGAACAACTTTGGACTCATAGATTTCAAGGAGAGCACCTCGCTAATACAAAAAGTAAACATAGAAAGAAAAGTAAATAAGAAGTGACACAAGTGCATAACAAGGGAACTACAAAAAAACTCCACAATACCTTAATATGCTTCAGTTTACAAACAAGTGAGCTCGTGGTATTCCAGGCAAGAGGATACCGTCAAAGAGTAAACTACAGTTTTAGCTCTTTGGAACATAGAATTTTCACACTATAGTTAGGATTCGTGCAAAATATAATTGAATATATGGAATGCTTTTTCTCTAAGGTTGCTCACTGAGTGATGATTCTTAGAGACAAAGAAATATGATTTTTTTTCTATCTTGGTTGCAGAGCTTTTCGGCTGTTGTTGGGCCAAATGGCAGTGGGAAGAGCAATGTCATCGATGCAATGCTCTTTGTGTTTGGGAAGAGTGCAAAGCAGGTGGACATTTTTGCTACATATCGGAAATGTTTTTTATTTGATGTTCAACAAGATATTTGTTTGTTTAATCTCAGTTGCAGATTTGAAGCTATTTAAGTATTTGTTCTATCTCAACAAATCATCTCATTTATTTTAGCCTATGCAATTGTTATATGCTTTCCGATTGGTAGGGAAAATGTTTACAGATGCTCACATGTCTAATCTGTACTAGCTAAACGGATAGTTCTCGACATAGTTGAGGTTTACAAATTTCTGGGTTGATATTATTTAGATCCGTATGTTCTAAGGCTGTATTTTCTCAATATTTGAGCTCGACTCTCATCATCAATCTTTTATGTTATATTTGAGCTCGACTTTCATCTGTTTTGTAGCTTGTGTTTATATCGGTTTAATCAAAGTCTAGCTTATTTTTAGGTTAAACGAAATTGTGGTGATTGTGCTGTGGTGCTTATTTTGATAGACTAGCTTCGCCACTGATCTATAGTGTTCTTGTTTGATAGACTAATTTTAGAGTATTTCCTTTGCTCCCTATCATTTTGCAATTAGACTTTTTAAATGTTACGATTATGTTTTAATCCGTAGCAACGCACGGGCATCCAACTAGTTATGTGCATATGTTAAAGCCTTGCAGGATGAATTTATTAATTCCCAAGCACTGATATCTGCAGTTAACTTATTATACTATATGTGCAGTGGCTATATATCACTCCGACCCCATCAATCAACGACGACCTCAATCCGCCGCCGCCATTAATGGAGCATATGTTTGTATATATATCAATGATGATGATTTTACAGGAGCAACCGAGAGACTTAATAGCATTCTTGAAGCACCATGGATCTCTCATATTCTACATACAAGCCCTTCTCTTTATTGCTGAAAAATAGAATTAATGTCAGAAAAATATCATAAAAAAGGAATAGATGTTAGCTCAATTGCTGCCACATTTGAAACGGATTCTCACAAAAATTGTGTTGACTTTATCACTACTGTATGTGCAGGTAGGTCGATGCCCTGTGCCAAAGTATTTGTCGTGCATATAATAGAATTTGAACAAAAATTGTGCTGCTTCCTGTGCACCTTTTCTTGTAGAACAGAAAACAAGTGCAGACTTCCTCTTGAATGTTATGACTTTCAGATTTGATCTCTCAAGAGCTCTCCGAGGACAGGAAAAGAAATAATGTAGCGGACAGCATGTTTGGTGCAGTATACCACAACAGCCAAGATGTATAAAGATGGCGGTGATTGCTCTTGCAAGACCAGTAGGATTCTCCTGTGTATGCGTAAGTTCTTGGTAAAATTATAACCCATGCAGCGGTGATAGTAACTTCAAGATGTATGCGGTTTAACAAAGAAGAGACATGCTTCTTCTTGCTTTCCACTCAAGACAATGTCCGAATTGCTGCATTAGGATGCACTTATTAAACCAATGATAAACAATATCTAATCTGTACAAAAAGGACCGCACATCCCAAAATTTTCATGCTAAGTAAATTATGTTAAGGAAAATTTAATATATTGAGTACGTTTAATTGAACAAAAGTATCTTTTGAACTTTGGTGTAGAGTCTAGGGCACATCCTTTGGTTCGATATCACTGCCGTAGATCGGCAAAAGCTCCTATTGCTCGTAACTTAAGCTAATTGTGGTCATATAGGTATAGGGTACATGGAGAAGAGAACTACTCAAACTATCATGATCGATTCCTCCATACCGTGTCCACGTTGGTGTTAGTATTAGAACATAGTAGATGGTTTTGATTTTAATGAAAGAGGGACTTGAGATGACTTGACCACTCTGAATGTGCTCCCAGATTTCGAAGACTCTGATCATCCATTAAAATTTCTGGCTGCATGTGCTTGTGTTGTAGATGTAACGGCTTAATATCTTATCAAATAATTAAAGAGTATCCGGAGAAAAATATAGGTATCGATTGATATTCAATGCTTACAATGGTTTGGTTTAGTTTGAATATTGTAAACTTCACATAGAATCTACTATTCACAAATACGCCAACTTATACCTCCATGCCACGGTATACCAACTAATCTCGAGCATCGAATAACGGAAAATTTCCATCGCACCAAATCGAACTCGAGTAGGATTAAGGATCAGCATGCGATCAATTAATTCCACAAACATGGCGATCAAAGCTGGAAATGGGAGTTTTTTGTCACATTACATTCAATCTTAATAGGAAAATAGTAACTATTGTCAATACACAGCGATAAGTGATAGCAAATGGATTACCTCTGAAATATATCTCTCAAGCGTCGTTTGGTTGGTGTCGCAGATGGATAGTCTTGTACAATGGTAGCTTTGATATTCCCGCCGCTTTTCCTCATTTGGAAATCCGCAGAGTTCAAATATTTTTGATAGCTGCTCTTGCGAAAACAACATACAAGTTTCTGTCAAGGTTTTTTGATAGATGGTTCAGGCGAGACATGACTTATTATTGCCTTGTTATGCATTATAATTGGCCTAGGCTTGTAATTTCATGACCTGAACTTGCTGGTGATATACATGAGTGTTTTCCAGATTATATACATGGTGATATACAATTGCGTGAAACTTAAACTATGAAAAAAATATCGTCATTTGGTTGTTTTCATGTGCATCCCTGAAATGCCGTCGTAGCGTTAGCACGGGCACTATACTAGTCTTAGAAGTTTGTCTGTGATTTGTACATGCAAGTATCAATTAGGAGGAGCGAGTTCTACTTCAAGTTCGAGGAAATGTTTGGAGGCCAAGAGGAGGACAAACCAGGGCGGAACCAGAATAAAAATTGATTAGGGACACACATAACTTTGAGCTTAGATTTTTTTTCTTTTATAGGACTAATTCTAGACCCAGTAGAAGCATTTTTTAGACCAATAAAGCATAAATGATAAAATTTTAACTGATACAGATGTGAATTAAAAATTAAGTGGGGTCGTGCCCCCACTTGGCTTTTACTGGGTCTACCCCTGGAGAAACTAAATCAGCTTGCCATGCATGGTGAGTTGGGCGGATATTTTCCTAGTTTGGACGTGTCTGGTCTAGGCTAGTTTGGATGTGTCTGGGCTAGGCCGGCCCTGGAATTTTCAAGTAATTTTTTCTAATAAAAGTCAATGGCATACGTTTTATATCCGTTAAGAAAAAGATAATTATACTAAAATTCTCATAAAAAATAGAAGCATTTGGCCCTCAATCTGGTAGACCCTAATTACTATAGCCACTAGATGTTTCTTAGAAAATATAAAATATGGTAGAAATTCTCTCAAAAAGGAAGAGAACCGTCCCTCAGTTTGGTGAACCTTATAGTTTGGTGAACCCTATTCATGTTTAAACCTTAACCATTGGATTCTACTTGTCGACCTCTGTTTGAACTCAAAAGATCTCGGCAAGCAACAGAACCAAACAATCTATAATTGATATAATTAGAAACATGGGTGGATCGACTGGTTCAAGAGAAACATACGACAAAATAACCAAACTATCTAGCAGAAGACGTGAAGACAAGATGGATACGATAAGCCGGTAGTATATCGCAAGGAGCAAATTGTGTTGATTATGGGTTGAAGGTGCAAACATACTCAACTAATTAATTAAGCCAAGGTGTCGTGTAGTGATTTAGGCAAATTATGTTAAAAGCAGACCTTATTGAAGTTGACTTCAGGGTGACATTTACAATTTTCCCTAATTTGCCTAAATTCATCCTATATATGCTTGCATAAATTTCCTGAGTTCACCTCGAACTGGATTTGTAAAGGGAGGAGTTTGTATTGTTAGGAAGATGCCAATTGTGAAGGAAGGATGGTGATCTCGAGGAAAAACTGAAAACGAAAAATACACTTTGTCTGATTAATAATCTAGAAGTGATTTGCAATTCCATCCTAATTTAACATAAAATTCTTCAGGTCTTCTCTTTGTATGAATTGCGTTATGCTCCCTCCATTCTTTTTAAATATTATTTTACAATGTGTTCGATCAACATTTTAACCTGTTTCAAACAGCTGCTAGCTTTTCACCATTAGAAGCCGGAAGTTGAACAGAGTGATTTCTCAATATAGTTTCTATAAGCTGTTTGTAGGAGTCACTGCCGGAGTCACTTGGAATATAATGGATTCTTACCCCAAATGTCCTTTACTCTCTCAATCTTTCTCGCAATCAGCCAAAGCCGCAGTCAAAAAAACAAAAAGGCCATACACTTTTGAACAGGAACTGAAAGTTTGGCGGCATCCATCCAAACTAGAATAGGGCATCCATCCAATACTGGACCCAGTGGCGGACCGACCGGTGGGTCAGGTGGGGCTGGCGCCCACCCTACCTCCGGTCGGCCCCTGGTACCCTCGTAGCCCCCTACGCGCGGCCGGCCAGCCATCGCGGCGCCATCGCTGCCGTGCTTTGCACTGTGGCTGGCAGGGCTCTCTCTAGACATTACAACAAAGGCAAATAGGCCAATGATTTGGGCCAATACAACATTACAAGTTTACAATTTGGGCAAAAAACAACATTGCAAAATCGGCAAAACCCACCAAGAAATACATATCAATGACCCCAGAATGTAGATCCAATTTGGACACCACAGTCCACAGCAACAGCAAAGCGATTTCATCCCCTTTCGGCTTCTCAGTTCTTGCGTTGGCGGCGCGGACGGGGGCACGGGGCAACGAGCGGCGTTGGAGCAGCCGAGCAGAAGGCCAGGAGCAGCCGGCCGGTGGCCGCCTAGCGCCAGATCCGCCGCTCTACCTGGCTCGCTTCTCCCCCACGGCTCCCACCTCGTCTCCGTCACGCCGAGCAGGAGCAGCCGACCGGCCGGCCGCCTAGCGCCAGATCTAGAGCTGGGAGGGGAGATGGTCGGTCGGAGGGGGAGGGCGGAGGGAGAGGGTGGCGACTGAGGGAGAGGACGCCAGATCCAGACCGGTCGGCCGGAGGGTGGAGAGCGGAGGGAGAGGGCGGCGAGACCGCGTGAGAGAGATGGCGCCAGATCCAGACCGGTCGACCGGAGCCCGGAGGGGCGGCCGGCGGCGAGCCCGCGAGAGGGATAGGGCGCCAGATCCAGACCGGTCGGCCGGAGGGTGGAGAGAAAGGGCGGCCGGCGGCGCCGCGATGAGACTGCGAGTCGCGAGAGGGAGATGGCGCCGAGCGCGACTGGATCTGGCGAGTGGCGACAGTTGCGAGGCGAGGAGCCAAGGCTGATTTATTTGCGTCGACGGTCGATCGACGATCCGTGGCTGAGTGACTGACAGGTGTGAGTGTAGGTATGAAATATAAATCCACTTTTTAAATTTGTGTAATTATGATTAATTTCGTGTGCAGATAACTACTTATATATATATCTCCTAGCAGCAAACCAAAGAATACAAAATAATGTTCTTCCTGGACACACTTGTCATGCATGGCTAACTTAATTTCAACGAAAAATCCATTGGTTCGTAGTTGTATTTCTCCCTCATAACTATTTGCATATATATGAGAATGCACGTTTAACCGCTCGATGATGATGGGAGGCACACGTAGATCCATCAGGGGTTAGCCCCCCCTAAATTTTGATCCTGGGTCCGCCACTGGCTGGACCCATCGGCATTTACTTTACTTTTACCCTTGCATATGCGAAATGTTTGGGCCTGACCCATGCTACGGGACGTGGGCTGCCAAATTTGGTTACCTTTTGGTAACCGGCTTGCCAGCAAGGTAAGCTGGGGTCAATCATATTTCCCTAGTTTGGACGTGTCTCGACCAGGTCGGCCTTTGAATTTTTAAGTCTAATTTTTTTCTAATAAAAATCAATAATATACGTTTTACAACAGCTAATAAAAAGGACAATTATACTAGAAATTCTCAGAAAAACTAGAAGTATTTGACCCTTAATCTGGTGGACCCTAATTACCATAGCTACTAGATGTCACATAGAAAATATAAAAAAATATGCTAAAAGAGAGGCATCCATTGGCATTTACTTGACTTTTACACTTGCAGTTGCAAAATGTTTGGGCCTGACCTACGCTGTGGAGATTGGCTACGACAAACTAAACCGGCTTGCCATGAATGGTGAGTTGGTCGATATTTTCCTAGTTTGGACGTGTCTGGGCTAAGCCGGCCTTGGAATTTTTAAGTCTATTATTTTCTAATAAAAGTGAACAACATGTATACTTGCTAAGAAGAAAAAAAATATAATTATACTGGAAATTTTTAAAAAATAAAAACATCCATCCCTCAACCTGGTGAACCCTAATTACCTTAGCCATTGGATATTACTTGGAAAATGTAAAACTATACTAGATATTCTCAAAAAAAGAGAGACATTAGGCCCCAGTTTGGTGGACCCTATTCATGATTAAATCGTAACCATTGGATTCTATTTGTCGACCTCTGTTTGAACTCAAAGATCTCGGCAAGCAACAGAACCACACGATCTATGATTGATATAATTAGAAACATGGCTGGATCTACTTGTTCACGATAGGTTTAAGAGAAGCATACGACAGACAAAATAACCAAACTATCAAGTGAACCGGTCGGCTCTTGTTTGTCGGATTTTTCACACGCAAGAAGTAATAGGATAGGCAAATGGGTTGCCTCGGCCCATTTGGCCCAAATCGGTAACCTGATGCGGGGAGCCTACGGTTGCTCCCTTCCCAGCCACCATCGCCTCAAGCCAAGGAGGCGGCGGGCGGCGGCTGCTTAGGCGCTTGGCATAAGCACCTTGCGACAAGCTGGAAACCAAGATACATGAACTAATCACTCGAGTCCATCTTGTATGCTTGTGAATTTTTGTACAGAGACTAGTAGTGTGCCCGTGCTAACGCTACGGTAAAATACAAAACAAGATAAAATTTGTAAAAAATAAAACGAACAATCAGATTCATTAAGATTCACGTCTCATAAATTGTATCATTCATTAATATGGTGCTTTATTTGCACAAGTATATAATGCATAATACACGCACTACTACAGAAATCGACATTACAGACGGTTCGAACGCCATCACGCACGGTTTTTCAACCGTCAATTTATGGGTCGCTGATGATCGAAGGTTATCGCAGCGGTTTTCAACCGCTCGTGATTATTAGATATCACAGACGGTTTTAATTAAAAACCGTCAGGATTATCGATATCGCGACGGTTTTAATTAAAACCGTCGTGATATCTAATAATCGCGCATCGCTTTTAATGAAAAACCGTCAGGATACATATCACGACGGTTTTACTTAAAACCGTCGTGATATTCCTTCCTCCTAAACCAAAATCTATTTCGTTTATTGGCTAGCCTCAGAAATGCTAGCCATGCCCTCTCAAACAAGCGATAATCACGGACAAAAACATACAATTCACACATCTCATTTGCTTTCGGTACATTTCGCAGACATAAAACATCCAATTGACATCGCACTTCATCTCACGGACATAAAGCATGCATCCATTTCGCAAATCAATTAATTGAATTGAACTGAAATATCCATTAACAAATGCACGATTATAAAAGATCTACACCGCATTTACACTTAGTGATAAGACCAATAGGAAATCGGTGTGCAGTGGAACCGTCCTTCGTTTGTATGACTTGAGTCAAAAAGAACGCTAACTCGATTGAACCTCTCAAGCTCGATCGTTTCAATGCAGTTGACGGGATTGATACAGCCTGTCGATAGGAATATCAATGTACATATATATGTAACGTGATAAGTATGAAGTAATTATGGGAAGAGTGACAAACCTTGCGATTGGTGAGCCTCGAGGAATCGAGGAGTAGTTCCATATGTTGGCAAACGTAGTATCCACATGTGTTGCCCTGCCTTCTTGGTGGCACTGCAAAAAATGGAATGTGTTAGTTCAAAAGGCATTAGTACCATCTGTTGCATAGGATTAATTAATGTGAAATAGCGAATACCTTAAAATCTCGAACATGTGTCAGCAGGCCGTTGGCCCCGCGCTTCGAGTCACCTCCCTTTTCAATGTACATCGCGAACGCCCTACGTAATTCGAAAAGGTTAACCTTAATCATTCGGAAGGAAAGAAAGAGTACAATGTAGATATGTATGGGGAATATGTGCTTACCTATCGATTACTTGGCCGACAATTGTGAAGTCCATTTTATTCTTACTTAGGGAATCAAGGTAATATACCTTGTTCCATTTTGGTACAATTACTATTAAAATCCAATGAAAGCTCTGATTGAAGGGCATAAGTACATAGTCCTTATTGCGACAACTCAAAGAGTTCGATGCAATGTACCTCTCGACGAGGATGCCTCCACGTCGATGGTAGTCTTGGCGACCAATTGTGGGTCCAAGAAACCCGGTGATGAGTTCGATACTCTAGCTTTAATCAGCATGTGTCTATATATACACACGAAAGCAAAAATTAGATATGGCATTTATCGGTATGACATTAACGGAGACGTGATTGTACACACTTACGGCGTCAAAGATCGAACGATTGAGACGTCAAGAGCGTTGAGCATGAACAGCTCGAATAAATCCTCAAAGGCGACCACGAATGTACACTCTTGAAGATTGTGGTGTAAATCTTCCTGAGAATTTGACGATGATACTTGAAGTCCGTTCTCCTCCGGCTTATTGGATCGCTGCATATACCACGTGTGCAATTGCATGCAACTATATGGTAGCTTTTGGAGGGCTTTTGCTCGAGCAACGGCCGCCAAGCGCAATTTGCGGGCCAAAGGGTGGTACGGAAGATCATCATTGATCTTCTTTGCTTTGCCCTTGCCGGCCTTCTTGCCTCGGCTATGGGTCGACTTCACGGAAGTCGACTTTGAAGGTAGCAGCGGTGCAAGTTGCTCGCGAGAATAGGGCCCGTGGAGATAGCACCGTTGTAGTATCCGTGGTGGAACCGATCGGTCTTGTATCGAGATGGCACCAGTGCATGTTGCTCGTCCCGCCACCGTGAAGAAGCCTCCAGAAGATGTCGCTTTGGGCCACCGGATGAATGTTCCATGGCCTGTCCTAGAGTCACGATCTCGTCGTTGGGGGCTTGTGGAGGGACCACCTCAAAATTGACATACACACCATCCACATTAACTTTTGCGGCTCGGCGCTAAAGCTTGGCGTGCACCATGGCCCCGTTACTGCACGAATATGCCCGCCCCAAGCGTACAAGGAATGGCGCCATATCTCACTTGGAGCTTGCGATTCGTAGGCTCCTACATAACGATACAAAATTAGCTACTCGAATAGGCCTACCAATGGAGCAAGCATTCGAGAGGTAATAATTATTACCAGGATGTCGCCCACAGAAATTTGGACTGGTATGCGTCGGATTGGACGCGCGACTACTCGGACGGTTGTGCGGGCTACCTAGCATAGCAGTGGCGGTGGCGGCCTGCGACTTTCTGTCTGCTTCCGCACCTCTTCTCTGATTACTTCACCCATCTCGAGCAAATAGCTCCTCTCGAAGAGATTCCTTGATCTCTTCTCGTAGCTGCTCCTCACGCCGGCTTTGTTTCTCTTCCTACGCCGATACATTCCGAGTCATCTTGGAAACCATGTTTCCAAGGAACGTAAAGCCCAAGGCCTCTCGTGACGACCCGGTGCTCCTTGTTTCCTGTGGCCACGGAGAGCATATCATTCTCCCTTGTTCCTGGAATGATCCTGGTAGATTCAAAACTCACTCTTCCCGCAAGAGCACGACATGTCATTTCAATTGCATGCGAAGTTGTGGAGTAATTACAAGCTACGAGTTCGATCGATATCTTACAGTTTGGGACACTTGCTGGTGCAGGGTTTCGAAGGAGACGCCCCCGATGTCGTTGTAGATGACCTTGCTCTAAGCCAATTTCGAGCGCGGTCATCCGGATATTGGAAAACGGCGGGCGATGTCCTCTGCAGCTGCCACTCATCCTCCAACCTCCATCTGGGATTTTACCCGCATACCCAGCCGTGCCAAGTCTGTGGGGGTGCGTGTTTTTTGACTGGAGGGCCTTGTGCGCCACACTTGTACTTTTGAATTCTTGGTCGTTTTCATCGCCTTGAACTCTTCCCATTGTGATTCCAGAATGGGTATTTAGTAAAAGGCGTTTCGTCCGTCTCCACGTATTTCCTGACAAGCGTGCTCTTGAAGTTCTTCCATGCTTTGCACGCCGCTTGGTAGGTTTGTCGTTCCACAGCGTGTAAGTGTTCTTCTGGGAACTCGAACGATGCCAAGATTTCGGTCCACAGTCACGTTTCCGAGTGTCAGGCACGTTCTTCCACGAATTGTATGTGATCTCAATTCGTTGTCGTGCAACTATTCCGACCGTGGTTCGGAATGCGTTTACCGCTTGCTTAGGAAGGATAGGGACCCCAGCTGCGTTTACCGCTGTGATGGTCTGTCGGCTCTGGAGGCTTCTTTGATAGCCCTCTTCCTTGGCGTCTTGATGTTGGAGCGGACGCCTCCGGCGATGATGGTGAAGAATGCGCGGGTGACATGTTGCTCATTTTGTGGGTCTATTAAGATAAGATGAGAATGTTCAAAGTGAGGAAGCACGAAAAGTCAAACATGATGCTCAATGTTCGGAAGAGAGGAGAGGAGTAGAGGGAGGGGAGAAGGGAGGGGGTGATGTGGACACAGAGAGGGGTTATGTGCCTATACTATATACTACATACTATATGTGTATATACATACATATACATATACATACCTACATGTATACATATACATACCTACATATATACATATATAATGGTAGCAATATGAAGCAACAAGCAACAAGCATCAATAATAGAATCAATAACAGTCTCAACATGAATATGTGCTCTCAAATTGTAGGGTTGCACAAGATTAATCTTGGCCGTCCCGCTACTAAATCATATACTCTTCCTTGATTGGTTATGCCAAATAATGAATTCAGTATTTTGAGCTCTAGATACAAACTCTAAAATCTCAAGATCAAGATATATTTAGCATGCATATATTCAAACAACAGTATTCATACAGATCAAGACCACACAAGTTAACTTTGCCCAATAATTCAGTCTTTTAACTTGTCAAGATTAAATCCGAACAGATCAATTTAATAACATGCTATAACCTGAAAACTGCATGAACCGACAGCTATTAGAGCTCAAGCACTGAATGAACCAATCTCAGTATATGATTTTATCATCATCGAGCAACTGTAGTAAACAATTAATGTACCAAATAGCAAACTAATTAAGCTACTGCAGTAAACCCTAGTCCATCACAGAAAGTGCTCACAATGCAGTCGGTAATCGAGGGGAGGTGGCCGGCGAGGGGCTCGACGGAGGCGGCCGGCGAGGGGCTCGGGGAGGCGGTCGACGAGGGTTCGGGGAGGCGGAGGCGACGAGGGGGTCGACGGAGGCGGTCGACGAGGGGCTCGACGAAGGCGGCCGGCGAGGGGCTCGGGGAGGCCGAGGCGACGAGGGGCTCGACGGCGGCCGCGAGGCTCGGGAGGCGGTCGACGAGGGTTCGGGAGGCGGAGGCGACGAGGGCTTGACGGAGGCGGCCGCGAGGCTCGAGGAGGCGCCGACGAGGGTTCGGGAGGCGGAGGCGACGACGGGCTCGGGATTTACTTGGATCTAGATCGAATAACTGCGCAGCGCACTGGGAAAACCCTAGCCAGAGGGTATATATAGGGAGGTTATCACAGACGGTTCTAACTCAA
Organism: Dendrocalamus sinicus; assembly: GCA_036346575.1. Lineage (NCBI taxonomy): Eukaryota > Viridiplantae > Streptophyta > Magnoliopsida > Poales > Poaceae > Dendrocalamus > Dendrocalamus sinicus. The sequence continues at coordinate 18,850,731 of CM070650.1, forward strand.
AACCGTCGTGATATTAATATCACAGACGGTTCCAAGTCTAAAACCGCCTGTGATAGTATAAATATCATGACGGTTCTAAGTGTATAACCGTCTGTGATAGTCATATTATCACGACGGTTTTAAACTTAGAACCGCTCTGTTTTATTGATATCACAGACGGTTCTAAGTTTAAAACCGCTCGTGATAAGCCTTTGCATCGTAGTTATTAAGACAACACCAATAACCACAGCTGCATTCATATCCACCACCAAACAGTGCATTCATATACAACACCAACCACTGCATTCATATCAACCATCACATGTGCATCACACATATACATAAATGCCAATACTCATATACATTTTGTCACACATTTTCACATATACATCTCAAAATTGTCACACATTTTCACATATACATTCTTATTGTACTTGCTTATTTCCTTTAAAATTAGCCCTTCATCATGATCAATGCGACGTAACTAGTTTCGTCACGTTGTTCATCGTCGACCCTTATGCCATTTCCAAAAGGAGGTAACTCGTCAAATTGATTGTATTCCTCCTCGTCCACTACATTCTCCACTCCGACAATTCTCCTTTTCCATGAAGAACTACATGGCGTTTCTTATTTGCCGGTCGGTTACATAGAAAACTTGAACAACTTGATTGGCAAGTACGAATGGTTCGTCTTTGTACCCGACACGTTGGAGGTCCACGGTCGTGACACCGCACTTGTCAACCTTCACTGTGGGAGATGCACCCAACGGCGTGAAATAAGGGGATCTTGAAAACCACATAGTCGAGCTCCCAAATCTCTTCTATTAAGCCATAGTACGAGTTTCTCGACCCATCGGTCTGAATGCATCTATGCGGACTCCGCTGTTCTCGTTAGTGCTCTTGACATCCCGAGATCGCAGATAGAATGTGTACCCATTTATGTCATATCCTTGCCATGTCACAACTGTAAATGTCGGCCCTTTGCCAACCATCTCAGCGTCTCACTCGGCGAGCTCCTAGCAATTTGCTCCTTCAACCATTGGTTGAACCAACGGTTGTGTTGCCTCATGATCCAAACATCCGCCGCTCTGGATTCATTGCGAAGCACATCCTTGTCTGGTCCACATAAGGCGCCACTTCAGTCATGTGTTGCAACACCGTGAAATGGGCTTGAGTATACGTGTCCATATCCGGAGTGATTGCTTTCCTTCCGATAGTTCCGAGACCCTTCACCTCCCTTCATGACGAGATTGAGGACACCTATCGGTTGAATCGAGCCATATAATCGACACAAAACTCAATCACCTCTTCGCTTGCATAACCTTCGACGATGCTGCCCTCCGCCGAGAACGATTCCGCACGTAGGACTTGAGAATTCCATGAACCTCTCAAATGGGTACATGCTGCGTAGGAATACGGGCCCGCACATTTTTATCTCCCACACAACGTGAACAACGAGATGGACCATGATATCGAAAAACGAAGGAGGGAAATACATTTCAAGGTGACATAGAGTCATCACCACCTCGTCCTGCAGAGCATCTAGTCCTTCGGGATCGATGACCTTCTGAGCAATTGTGTTAAAGAAATAACATAGCCTCATGATTGTCTCTCGGACTTTGATCGGCAAAATATTTCTAATTGCAATAGGGAGCATCTGTGTCATCAGCACATGACAATCATGAGACTTCATGCCATTTAACTTCAAATCTTGCATCGAAACAAGTTTCTTCACGTTGCCGGAGTAACCAGACGGAACTTTCACACCATGCAAGCAGCGCACGCTTCGTTTTTCAGCCTTGGACAGAGTGTAACACGCAGGGGAAGGTACGTTCGTCCATTATCGGTGCTTGTCGGTGCTAACTCGGCCCGATGTCCATGTCGGCCAAGTCAAGCCGTGCGTTGACACCGCCCTTTGTTTTATCACGGATGTTCAGAAGAGACCAATCAAGTCGCCGCACACATTCTTTTCTACGCATGACGCCGATGCAAGGTTCGAACATCTAGGTACTCCCAATAAGGTAAGTCCCAAAATATTGATCTCTTCTTCCAGGTGTTCTTCTCATGAGCCCTCAATTTACGTCCCTTTCCGAGGACAACATCTAAATCCTTAACCATATCATAAACCTCGCGTCCCCTTAAATGCCTTGGAGCTGAACCATCTTCCTTCTCTCCGTCAAATTGTTTCTTCATCTTGCGGTATGGGTGAGCCCTCCGAAGGAACCGGCGGTGACGCATGTAGACGGTTTTGCGTGAGTGTCTCAGCCACACACTCTCGGTACCATCTAAACAGTGAGTACAAGCTTTGGCACCTTTTGTACTATGGCCCGATAGGTTACCAAGGGCAGGATAATCATTTATGGTGCAGAACAATAAGGAGCGCAGAGTGAAGTTCTCTCGTTTGTACGCATCCCATACCTGTACCCCTTCGTTCCACATTACTTTTAGATCTTCCACCAACGGTGCTAGGAACACATCGATATCATTCCTGTGTTGTTTTGGCCCTTGGATAAGTATCGACAAACAAAATATACTTTCGCTTCATACACAACCAAGGAGGAAGGTTATAGATGCAGAGTCACGGGCCATGTGCTATGTCGGTCGCTCATGCTCTTGAAAGGATTCATTCCATCTGTACTCACCCAAACCTTATATTCCTTGGTTCTGCACCGAACTCGCAAAACTCCTATCGATGTTTCTCCACTGCGCGGAATCAGCAAGGTGTCTTATCATTCCATCCTTCTTGCGCTCCTCCGAGTGCCAACGCAGCGATTTGCCTCCTTTGGATTTGCAAAAACCTTTTCAAACGGGAATTATAGGAAAATACCATGTCACCTTAGCAGAGGTCCTTTCTTCGCCTCTGTTCCTCGCCATCAACCGATTGATTGTTACGTTTGTATCGGGATGCGTTGCACACCGGACATACATGCATGTTTGCATACTCTTTACGGTAGAGGATACAATCGTTCGGGCATGCATGTATTCTTTCTACTTCCATTCCCAACGGACAAAGAACCTTCTTGGCTTTATACGTGGTTTTAGGCAACTCATTTCCATCCGAAGCATGTCCGCTAAAAGACCTAGCAGTAGCAGTTGAAACTCTTGTCCGACCAACCGTTGCTTGCCTTCAATTTCAACAGTTCAAGCACGGCCAACAACCTCGTGTACTTGCATCCCGTGTACAAAGGTTTCTCTCGAGTCCTCCATCAAGCCACGGAATTTAACATACTCTCTCTCATCATAGTTCTCTTCAACATCGCAAGCATCCGATCCAGATTATCATCGTGCAACCTATCCGAATCCGACCCACAATCGACATCACCGGCGGCATGTCATTCATTCACAGCGATGTCATCCGGGGCATATCATTCACTTCACCGCGATGTCATCCGCGGCATATGATCATTCACTTCGCCATGACTGGTCCAACACGTATAATCCTTTTTGAAACCCTCCGAATCAAGTGCGATTCAATTTGCCCTCGGTTCTTAAACATCTTCACATTCTCGATCGGTGCATGGACAGCACATATATATCGCCCCTTATTCAACATATCCTCCTCGCAGCTCTTATAAAAGCGAAACGCCATTAATGTACTCTTCACTCACACGGCTCATGCATACATCCAGCTTGGTCCTACGTTACGTACATATATAACAACTTAGTATTAAAATCTAGATTAACTAATTATAACTACATATATACCGGCCACATTTATTATATTGAGACTTTATTTGCTAGATTCATATTACAAACACAACAGCTATTATATAACCAACAATTTTGCAAATTAACCATCTTCAATAACCACTCATGGATTACTTAGAACTAAATTGTAATGCAATTAAAGAAAAAAATAAATTGCATTACTAACCATATCTAGAACAACCAGCAAAGTATGAATCTTCAAAGCTCAATCTCGCCTCTTCCCACCAAATTAACAAGGCCTGAAATCGCCTAGCTTCCTCCCGAGTGAAAAAGTGCGCAGCAGATGGCTAGATCTGGATCGAAATGAAGACAGATGCGATGCGAGCAGCGCAATAAATGCCTCATCGACATTATCACGATGGTTTTAATAAAAACCGTCGTGAATTATCACGACGGTTTTAATTATTAACCGTCGTGATAACAAGGTTATCCTGACGGTTTTTATTTAAAACCGTGCGTGATATCTGAGATTATCTGCACGGTTTTAATACGGACCGTCGTGATACAACGTATCGCGAGCGGTTCATAGTTAATAACCGTCGCGATAATCCATTTTCCGCCACAAATACCACGACGTCCTCCAAATTACAACCGTCTGTAATAGTGCTCATTAGAGACGGTTTCACAAAACCGTCTGTGATGAGGCGTCTACTATTAGGCTTTCTGTAGTAGTGACGTATAATGCAAAGTAGTAACTCATTCATCGTGAACAGAGTACAACGCAATATTTCATTCGCAAAATTGGCGCATCAAGCGAATGTATGGCACTCAATAATTCGGGATTGAAATACTCCCCCACATTATAGTACCATTATACTTCTTTAGGACATTTTATGAAATTCCAATGCTGCAGTGCATTAGAAGTTCAGAGCAGTAAGTGTTCTCATTTCACAGGAAACAGCTAACGATATCCATGTATTCCACTTCCTACCTGTAGCTGCTCACGGATTGTTGTCAAAAAGATTCAAGAGAAATGTGGGGTAGTCAATGCAGCTTACCACAGGTAACAAATCAAATACACATGGAGGGTAAATATTCTTCCCTGACTCCCTGTGTGCTATCTCACAAAGGAAACCAGTAGATGCAGCTACAAATGTATGTATGTATGTATGTTTCACAGATAGCTGGGGGTGATCGGTTCAGCTGAAAAGCTCGTGGCTTATGGCTGAAAACACTGTAGCTGGCTGAAAAAAGCACTGTAGCTGACAGAGGCTTATTTAGCATAATTAAATTTAAAAAATTTAAAAATAAAAAAAATATGTTAGCCCATTACGTATAATACAAACAAATACGGGAAAAAAAGAACCGGCAAAAAAGCTCAACAAAAAGCCAAAAATTCAGAAAAAGACGAAACTTATGAATAGTGACAAATAAGCCGCAGCCAGCTTATGGCAGCTATGTTGATCGCTCCTAAGTTGTTGTTTCAATCATTATTTCTAGGCATTCAAAATTATAGATCACAATGTAATGGACTGGAGCAAGTAGCAAAAACTAAGCCAGAAGTGAGAGAAAGCCATGTACATTATCCTTCTAATATTTGGAAAGTCATTCGGAATAATTTATTTACCGTTATTCAGATAGGAAATAATGTTTAAGACTACATCACTACAGTAGGGAAATGAACACAATAAATTGATCATTTCGCACGGAGGACATCTCACCACATCGACCGGAGAACCAACACAAACAGCGAAGAAGTCGGGCACCCAAACCGGCAAAGAGGTGAGTCACAACATCATCTTTGAACCCAGGAAGTTTCAAAATTGTCTGCACAATAAGTAGCGCAGTTAGCAAATGCAAGTGAATGGGCAAACAAATGGAGAAATTGCAAACAAAAAGCATGCCTGCTTCACTTGATCATAACTGGCCAACTAAGCGGCATTTATGATGGCGTTACGTGCAACGTTCGGTCCAAGGCCAGTCCACAAAGCAGCAACCCCTTCCTAAAGATCATACAGGTAACAGATGTGAAGGGATCCAGCAATAGAAGAATCCAATACCAAGTTGGGACAAGAGTAGACCCTGACCTGCCTAACAATCTTGGCATAAGCATCCATTGCCCCAAAGATAGCGCCGTGGCACACAGTGCAAGCTTCCTCACTGAAGCCTCACCTTGACAAGGTCAGTGGGGTTGGCCACACTGATTGCAATGGCACCTGATCAAAAGCATGCATGTTAGTCACACCATTGATTTTGCTGCATATATATTTCAGGTGGTATAATTGACCAAGAGTTTATTTGATCATGATGGCACCAGTTGTGAAGCCAGCAGCAATCTTCTTGGACAAAGGCACATCCCCAACATGTTCTTCCCCAACATAGAAGGATTTCACCTGCACGGTACAATCCAGTGAGGTGATTATTGCATTGCATACCAAGTATTCGACAAAAAGAGACATAGGGAGAGAAGAGAAGCCAGGGGAAGCCAGCGCAAGTGCTGCTGAATTGAAGGTAAACATTTACCTGACGGGCAGAAGCCTTTGAAATCCATGAGGGGAGTAAGCAGGGAGTGTTGTTTAGAGCACATCGTATGTGGTTTCCTTTGCTTTTCCACAATCCACAACAAAAACAATATCATTTATTGTAATACTTGCTTCTGCCATGTTAGTGGCAAGGACTACCTTCCGAACATTAGGAGGTGGCTTCTCAAAAATTAGCCTCTGTGAATATCATAATAAAAATATAGATGTGAATGGCAATGAAATTTATGATGCACACAAGACGCTTATGGATATGGCCAACAATTAACTAATGAACAAGGTGAATATGTGTATATAAAATGCAATTAGGCAATGGAACTGATATTTCAGATCCATTGACACATTGGCATCACAAAGCAACCTCAATAAGATATGTGCAAATTAGGAGCAATTACCTGCTCAGAAGTAGCCATGGAACCATGGCATGAGAGCAGTAAAACTCTATTTGGATCACCTAGCAATGGATGTGCTTTTAATTGATCCCTCAAACAACTAATGTCATCCCATCCGGTCATGAAAACTAAAACTGCACCAGGTCTCTCTTTACGACATATGTGGCACAGAACAGCCTCTATGAGATTAAACCCTATGCAATCAGGATTCCAATTTGCCAGAGAATCACATGTCCTCGAACCATAGGTCTCAAAGCTTGAATTTTTAAGGGCATCCTGCATAGTACAATAACAATATCTGAAAAATGTTCAGCAAGAATTGCAGTCATTGATCTGTTATAGAAAAGTACCTCGACAAGTGTAGTGATTTGATATTTCCTTTTTCTAGGCAATAACTGCCTCTGAGTTTTCCAGACTTTATCTTGGCCATAATTGTCAAGTTGATTAGTTGAGGTCAACTTATAGCCTGACGTCTCTAATATATCTTCCAGAAAATGTGCCCTCACTGGATGCGTGAATCCCTGAATTAACATTCAGGGGAAGAACATATCTTATTGACGCCGGGAGCCCATGCGACCACCGGTCGTCACGCTTGACGGTTGCGTGCTCGGACTGGATCTCCTTCAGCGCTTCGAGCGCCTTCTTGGCGTTGCTCTCCTGCCAGACCCCGACCATGGCGTTGATGATCAGGATGAGGAAGATGACGAGCGGCTCGACGAAGGCGGTGGCCCCAACCTCACCGCCCTCGGCGCCGTCGTAGAGTGCGAGCACGAACGACACCACGGCCGCGGCGAGTAGGATGCGCACAAGCGTGTCGTCGAACTGCTCGAGCACCAGCTTCCACACCGACGGCGCCGTGTGCCGCTCCAGCTCGTTGGGCCCGTACCACCGCAGCGACCAGGAGACTGGGAGAGGAGGCGATTGGCAGCTGTAGGGCGAGAGGGCGGCGGGAGGGAGAGGCGTAGGAGCGAGGTGGCCGTGGCTGCCGCCATGGGTGGGGAAGAAGCTGCGAAACCCTAACCGTAGGAGAGCGAAAGAGGCGACGAAGGCCGAGGGAGGAGGCGAGGGGTGGAGTGGAGGAGCGGGGGAGGAGGCGGCGGCAGAGCGGAGGGGTGGGGGGAGGAGGAGGCGGCGGCGCAGCGGTGGATTAGGGGGAGGAGGTGAGGGGCGGAGCGGAGGAGCGGGGGGAGGAGGAGGCGGCGGAGGCGAGGGCGGAGCGGAGGAGTGGGGGGAGGAGGAGGCGGCGGCGCGGAGGAGCGGGGGAGGGGGCGGCGGCGGCGGCGCGGGGAGAGGAGGAGGTGGGGAGACGCAGAGAACGGGGAAGACGGGGGACGTGGGGAGAAAACGCAGGCGGTTTTTTTAGCTCGGGCTGGGTTTTTTGACGGGGAAGACGGGGGACGTGAGGAGGCAGGTTTCAATGATGTGCATGATCCAGATAATTTTGGCCTTAGGATCTTCAATGAGTAAGAGAAGAAGGTTTGAGAAGAGATCTAGGCCATTCATTTGTATGAAGTTGGATTACTTTGGTACACAAATCTGGGTGGACTTAGATTAGGCATGACTGTGGGGGTGTTTGAGGGGGTGGATTTAGTAAAGAAAATTTTGGTGAATTATAGAGGGGTAGAGATTATGTGCTTACACTTCGTTGATTGCTCTACTTTTTGGTCATTTGATCACTCTATTTTGATTTGCTCCTCATGTTCATGCTCTGTCTGATTCGATGTTCATGGAAAATAACATTGAATTGACGCTCATATTAATGGAACGGATAATTCGGGATATACCACCATTCGAAAGAGTGGCGTGGCTCGGAGTGTCACTTGAAAGATTGACTTTCATTATATACTATACAAATGTTTAGATTTAGGATACACTATTGCTTTGATTTTATTGCGAATTAAATCTTTCCCCTTTTTTTTGCCATGGAAATCATTTTGCCCTTGAATTTCATGTTTTCATACTTTCCACTGCTTATGTATATGTGTCATGAACTACTGCTTACATAAGATTTGCACTAAAATGTGAAAAGTGATTTCATTTTAACAACTATTGGATGTTGTAATGAACCACTGCTTATATGTTATGTAATCTGTTAGTTTAGAAACTTGTTATCACAGATGGTTGCGATGATTGTCTAGTTAAGATGTCATGAACTAATGTTTTTGTAATGGATGGTTATCTAATTAACTTACATGTCGATTGCAATAGTTATCTTGCAACAATTCTTCTTATATGTTACTGCAGCAACTGGGATGGCTGACAACAACAACAACAACAACATAGCTAGATGTTGTGTTTTGTGTATAAAATGACATAAGATTTTTGGTTCCCTTTATGTAATAACTTAGATGATGGTATGATAGTATGTTTTTTAGTACTTAATTGTTATTTGTGTTTCTGAACTGTTGTTGTTATGACATGGGAAAATTCGGTAGAGTTGTAGTAACAGATGGTGCAAGATAACTATTGCAAACGATAAATCAAGTTAATTAGACATCTATCCATTACAAAAGCCCTGGTTCATGGCATGTTAACTAATCATTGCAACCATCCATGGTAAAGTTCCTAAAGCTAACAGACTGCATAACATATAAGTAGTGGTTCATTATAACATCCAACAGTTGCCAAAATAAAATCCCCTTTCACATCCTAGCAAGTGCAAATATCACATAAGTAGTGGTTCATAACACATAAACACAAGTAGTGGTATTTTCTAAAAGTATGAAATACAAGGGAAAAATGGTTGTTGCCCATGTCTAAAAAGGGGTAAAAGCTTTAAATTGCAATAAAGTCGAGGTAGTTGTATATCTTGAATATAAACATATTTAGAATGGTATGTGGTGCAAATCAATCTTTCGAGTGGAATTATAAGCCACACCACTCTTTCAAGTGGTATATCATGAATTATCACTTAATGAAAAAAATAATATTAATATATAAAGCTGATGGTTCAACTGGTGAGCTGTTGAATCGGTATGTTGATTGGTTCGATCAACCGTCTGATTTTTACAACTATGGTGAAGAGTCAAGACTCGCAAATTAATTTGCAATTTTGCATCGATATAAGCATGTCGTCCCTTCTCATACAAGTGTGTCTTTAAACTCTATTTGCATGCATCCCTGCATTGAACGAGTAAAAGATCAGTATATTTATGCTTCTTCGTACAAAATTTTGAGTATTCAGTCTTTGAATTTGGCACGTCTTTTTCTTTTTACAAGACTTAATTAAGCAGTATATAAGCTAATAGATGCATAGACATCATAATTAATTTTTCGAGAAAGTTGCAAATACACCATAAGTCAACCTGAGTTTGATTAAACACCACCCTCCAACAACAAGTATATTTGTGATGAATCTGACAAAGGTATTTGCGACGAATGCCCACCCACAAGTGCATAATTGTTTGATATTCCCCTGGAGCAACTTTTCTCTTTCGTTGACGTGGACTCTGTGGTGTGCCTAGTCAGAAATAACAAATTCTTGTATGGCCCTTGGGGTTAAGTGCATGGCTTGGCTCAAGTGTACGCAGGTTGGCTTAGTGTTGCGGTACCCTAGCACATCCTAGCTCCGGTGCTACGGTACCCTAGCACGCGTTGAGTGATGGTTTGATCTACATCGATCTGGGTCAAGCAGTTGGAAGTATATGACATGGGTGATGGTAACCGCTTTGCACCTTATTCCTAGCAGACACGAAGTCCACATCATCTGAAAGTGTTCAAGTCAGCGACAAACGGGTCGCTAGGAGGAATGTCAAACTACTCTGTATTTATGTGGGGTATTCGTCACAAAAATACTTGTGAGGGTAAATCAAACTGAAGTTGACTTTGGGGTGGTATTTGCAATTTTCCCTAATTTGCCTTAAATTTAACTCATCCATCCTTGCATAATTAATGGCCTGAGTTCGACTCGAACTGGATTTGTGAAGGGAGGAGTTTGTATTGTTACTAGATGCCAATTGCAAAAGGAGGGATGGTGATCTTGAGGAAAAACCGAAAAGGAAAATACACTTTGTCTGATTAATAAACTAGAAGTGAGGTGCAATTCCCTCCTAATTTAATATAAAATAATGGTTAGATGTGTTTATTTCAGACTTTATGGATGTTCTGAAAGGACATGTAAAAATGAACAGAGGTAATATAAACTAAAAATCCATAATGTCCTGGTACACACTTTAATATTACCTTTTCCAATTACATGTGGGTAAAAATTATAAAAAGATAATATTAAGAAAATACTTTTTATAAAAAACTACTAATATCATTTATATTAGTAGTTAAAGTCTCAAAATTTTAACTTCACACATTTTAAAATGATATCTACGTAGAAAAGGAGGGATTATAATCCTTAAAAATACAAAGAGAACTTATATGAAAGGAATGCTAGTTATAGTTAAAATTTAAAATTATATTTAAACGTTCTAGTCGAGATAACAACAGAATTCTACTGGTTGTAGTAAATGTTTTCCAATGTTTTGTCAAAATTGCTTTATTTTAGACTAGCACTATCTGCACAACACGGTACAGGGTGCCGCGTCTGCAGAGGACCACTAGCAGCCTCTAATCTGGCCGATATCATCTTCGCATCTGATTAATTAGTTGGATGCAGAATTAGCATGAGGTACTACTGGAGCCCAGACTTGTCCAAATAGGCATAACCAACCGTGTCAGCCTAACACACAGTACTGTTGGTCCATTCGAGACACAGCACGACACGAATAATAAATAGGTCATGTTGGCCCAACCTAACCAGGTGTGCCATGCTTGGGCTGCCATCTCGGCACGGCGGTCTGGTCCGGCATGGCACATAGTATCGTGGTAGCACAAATATGCTCAAAAAAGTACAATAACTCTTTAGTGGTAATGCAGTAAAATTGCTTACGATTAGTAGTAAAATTACTTATATTAGGATTATTGCACTCTTCTGAATGCAAACGGGTGACTTGACAGTAAAATTACTTGTGACTGACAGTAAAAATACTTATGACTGATAGTAAAATTATTTATAAATAGTAATAAAATTACTTATGATTGACAGTAAACTTACGTATAACTAGCAATAAACTTGTGGCTAAGCGTGTCTGAGCTGGTCCTGACCTCTCTCCGTGCCTAGATCCGAACATAGGCACGTGGACTAGTACTGTACCGTACGATAACTTTTTTAGATTAGCTATATCAGATCTAATTAGATCATATCCTATCTAAACCTATATTATAACATGTCAGACAGTCATTTGGCTAGAACTCTGGAGCTTACATGCCCCTCGCACGCGACTGGCTCGTCTCTTTCATATTCTTGGGCCTGATGGCCGCATTTGCAACTTTGCATGTGCCTGGGCCCAGAGATTTTTTAGCTCACATGTTTTCCGGTGTTCCATTTTCCGTTGGTCTCTTTAGACAAAGAAAAGATGCCACGCATGCATGCTCTTTGATCTTTATCCTACATGACAACCATAATCTTTTCTTTTTTTAGCACCGACAAAGATCGAGGCAAGAAGTAACCATCGTCGCTACAGACTAGAAAAAGGAAACGTAACAGGGAGGCCATCAAATCCTTTTTCTTTAACAGATCATGGTTATCTTTAACCGTAGCAATTAAATAGGTTGTACACGCCAAGGATCGTCTCTTGAGAATAGAGGAAAGAAGCATCAAAGCTTACCTTTTCCTTTAAATTAAAAAAAAAACAACGGAATGATGTACTGTACCACACATCAAAGGAAAGAAGCATCAAAAACTCAGAATTCCATAGAATTGCAACAAACCAAGTTACTCCTGATGCTATAAGACTTCAGGATTTATATACACCATGCTTGTCCTAAAGATTATGCTTCCATGACCTGATACAAAAACAAAGTTTTCTTATATATATGGAGTTCCTTGCATCTGCTAAGTGAAAAAAAAAACTCTTAGGGATTTGATCTAAACCTGTTCTTTTTACGGAACAAGGCATGCATAAACTCTGAACTGTGGCCAAGTGGAATCCATTTATGCAATCTCTTAAAAGCTACAAGTGCAATCTTAACTTTACAAAACTGTCAAAACATGCATAGTAATATTTTTTATGACTCTTGGGCTAACTTCATTTTTTTTGATTTTGTATTAATTTTGCATGTGCTTTAGTTGTCAGGCCTCGTGCTACAGCCTAAGCAACTCAAAGCTAGTTTCGGCACTACGTGCAGAGAGAAAATCCGAACCTAACTCTACCTAGGACTGCATGTGTCAATGATTAACGCGTTCAATAAGGTCCAAATCTGAGAAAAAGGAAGCACATATGGCCATGTTCTTTTTTTGCTTCGCTTTTCCTTGAAGCCGAAACAAATATAGCAACTTCTCTTTTCAAAATGGATTCCTAAGTCTAAAAACATGTATGGCGTCCACTTCAGTAGACTAATGCCGAAACAAAGAGAGCAGCTTCTGTAACGCCCCCATTTCTGGGAACGGTACGGAACCTCGTAACCGTACAAAATGAACAGTTATGACGTTCTTGAATATGAATGATCATCATAACAGCACAAGTTTACAACAAAAGATCCAACTTTATTACAATATAAGGTTATCACCATTTTACATAGTGGGCGCGTAAGCCCACAAACAATAGTACATTACAAAAGGATCCAAAATGGCCTGAGCGAGGCTAAAACCTAATACCAATCCTCCTCAGAATAGATTGGTTCCTTGGGAGCTTCATCCTTTGCAGGCTCTTCCTGACAACCTTGACCTTCTGTTATTTGTGTTTAGCAAATAATGAGTACAACTGTGCCCAGCAAGTTACAGGGGTAAACCCTAATTTACTACTTGCAAGGATATTCAAATGATGAGAATATATGAGTTTTATTACATTGGGTGGATACAGTTTTATTTGCGAACAAATAAAATTTAAAACATTTGCTCCTTAAGATCAGGGGGTTTTGTTAACAGATAAGGTTCATCATTAATCAAATTAACATCATCATAAATTCTACTTATGTCTCGTTGTTGGAATCATCCAATTAATACATCTTCATTAACCAGAAGCACTGCGTATTCGAATACCATTTATTTCACTCTGCAGAGTTGCTTAACTTTACCCACACGATCCCTTAACTCCCGCGACAGAGTTAAGAAAGCCAGGATGTTTCACTGCTCAATTCTCTAGATAGGCTTTACCCAGTAGCATCACTCAGTCACGGCCAAATATTAAACATAAACTTCCCCTTGCCATTTTAAGTGAACACTACCGTTGTTAGGTACCCGCAGCATACCTAACTCCCCGACATCCTGTCATCTCATCCTATAGAGTTTCAATCGAACAGAGTAACTACTAAACCAGTGTTGACAAGTCAACTCCTGTGGTTTGAGTGATCATTATGTCTTTTACTTGGCACAAGGTTCTTATCCTTATATTTTTCACCTGAGGCATTCAACCACAACCTTCCGCTGTGCTCAACAGCACTAACCACTACCAAACCAAACCAACCTCCATCCCAGGGTAAAGCGGTGGGCTAAGTCTGTTACCCGGATTCCCACCAACCTCTCTACCCGAAGTTCAACCCCTAGGGAAAAGCGGTGGGCTAAGTCCGCCGCATGGATCCCCACAACCTCTTTACCCTAGATCCAATCCTTTTTAAATCCTATAGGTCCACGGCCAAAGTCACTTAGTAGTGTAAAATACTGAATGAGATGATCCTGTAAATATTTATACAATACTTAAATTCTTACTATGGTTGTCAAGGTGAATGTAGCCATCAATCAAGGTAGGGCATTTTTTAGTGGTAGGATTTATTTAAATAGCATGCCATTCTAAACATTTTATTTTAAGCAATTAACATTTCACAATTATCAATAATGAAAATACATTAATTAAATAATGTAAATTTCATGGGATTCAATATGATCAAAAACTTGCAACTTGCCTTGCTGATCAGAAATCTCAACTATATCGTATATCTGGGCAACTGGCTCTTGCTCAGGGACTGTAACCTCGGCGATCTCGGAAGCTAGCATAAGCACATAAAATAACAACATAAGTCCAAACTTGATTCTAAACAAGTTAGGGAAAATAATCTAATTAAAAAGGAGTAAATTGCATGAAATCTCCAAATAATGCTGGGATTTGATTCTGGTGAAAATGAGGGGATTCGCAATTGTGAAGTTTGAACTTACGGAAATTGAATTCGGTAAAAAGGGGAAATTTAAATACATAAAATTTGAATTTGGAAGAATGGAGGCCAGATTTAAATCTAGGGAATTAAACTGGTCAAAATGTGTATTTTGATGTTTTTGGGGGGTTTTTTTAGATTTTTCTGGGATTTTTAGGATTTTTTTTGAATTTTTAAAAGGAGTGAACAGTAGTGGGCTGGCTCGGGATGAACAGTGCGGCCCAGCCCAATCGCGCAGTGCGGTCAGCGGCCTTTTCCCACGCGTAAACGGCCACTTGGGCCGGCAGACCGAGGCCCAGGCGTGTACGGCCGAGAGGCCAAGCGCGCGCGCACAGGCAGACGGCAGCGGTGAGATGTGCATCGACGACCTAGAGAAGATCAGTTTGGACGGCCGGATGAGTTCTTAAACCGTTATGGTCGCCTGGGCTTGGGTGAGATAAATGTCACGGACGGTTTCGATGCGATCTTCGCGAACGGTCCAAGTTAGACCACAACGGTAGCGTGGACAGACAGGATGCAGCCAAGATGGTCTTCGTCTACCTCGGGCTGCCTTCTTCCGCGCGGAGCAGAGGTACGGCGGTGCGGTCGAATCGGCACCGTCGCGGCTCCCCGGAAAAGAGTGGCTATACAAAGGGGAGCGATCCTAGTCCAAGATCCCATTTTGGGGCTTTTGGGAGAGTGGGGCTGAGCAGAGATGGTCAGCGGCAGCCGGGAAAGCGGCGGTTAACACAGTGGTGCCATGGGTCTCCGGTAGGCCTTTGGCTGATTTAAGAGCTTTTCGACCATCTACAGAGCCTAAGGATTTCAGTTGTGGTGGGGTTTGGGGTTGGGAGAAGCTCAAATGAGCTGGCCACGGAGAAGGCCTTGCGACCATGGGCGATTTCAGCCGCCGGAATCCTAGACGACCACCCGAGCTCAGAGGAGTACGCCATCATGTTCAAAAGGCACAAGAGATGGTGTCAGTGCTATGAATTGAAATCTAATCGACAAAATCGGAAGATTGGCTCTTAGGGCTCACCGATGCAGGGGCGGCAATCGGCGGCGACAGAAGCGATGAGAGTTCAATCGGTTGCTTGAGGGGGTTTATGAGGATGCTAAAAGGTGCTCTGTGGTGGCCAAAAGGTTTTATAGTGAGCACAAGGCGGTGGCTACAGTAGAGGCTCCCGGGTGCGTTCTTCTCACACGAGCAGGGAGAGAGGGGGTGCACTGGCGCTGCGCAGGAACTGTGAGGGGGAGGTGGCGCGTCTCCTCTGCAGCTCTCTGCCAGGACTTTGACTTCGTGAGAGAAGGAAACGGCGAGAAGGCGCTAACTGTTGCAATGGCGGGAGCAGGCACGGTCGTCGACGTGCTGCGCGAGAAAGGGGAGCGGAGGGGGCGTGCAGCTGACTGGTGGGGCCACTTCACAGGGGTGACGTCGAGTGAGGGGAGCGGCACCGAAATCTTGTGCAGGGGAATGGCGACGCGTGCAACGGCCGTCAGCAGAGGCGGCAGGGAGGCGCTGCGCGCGCGAGCGGCGCCAGAGGAGAGGAGGAGGCGTAGTTGCGAAAAGGGGAAAGTGCATTTCCATTAGGACTTGCCAAATTGGGAAGAAAATCAAATTCAAACAAAGTTCAAGAAAAAGTTCAAAAATTTTGACTTTTTGGGGGTGTTTCAGCTTCCCTAGCCCAAAACATATGTGCCATCCTCCAAAAACGTAAACAGAAACCATCTCTGTCTTGCGCCTGCTCTTGTTGGATCTACTCTGTTGCGTGCTCATTTGGGCACGTCTAGGATGTCAGTCGGTTCCCTTATGCGAAGGGAAAAGCGTCGTTGGCCTTCCGATGGGGGCACTAATACCATCCTGTTTATGTCTTCAAAAAATATACGTACCCTATTCGATCCGCCGAATAAAGAGTACTCCTCGTGGATGTGCAAGAAATCGTGCACTGCCCTAGATGAACCTGGGAATGGACTAGATGAACTTGATTCCCATAAACTATTCCATCGCTCATGCAAGTAGCAATGCCAAAAGCGAGTGTTTCAGACGCAGCAATGCATGACATTACGGCACACAAGGTAATGGTATTATCAAACAGTTTCCCTCTGTTTTCGAGAACGATTCTCTACTCATGGGACCTCCAGAAGCATGGAAGTCAAGTGTATTTTATAAAGAAAAGAAAATCCTTTCAAAAAATAAAAGTAAAGAAAAAATTGCCCAACGCATGCATCATGCACAGGAGCTTGCTTGTGCTGTGTGCCTTCATTTGGAATGCCTCCCTCGCGGCCCGGCCCCCATTTGAGGAGGGAACATGGTTTCTGTGTTCCCGTTTTTCTGTCCCCATCATGTTCCTGTTGATGTAACGTCCATTCAGGAAGGATGGGTGCCACGTCGACGGTCTGAATGGACGTCACGTCGAGAGGAACATGATAAGGATAGAAAAATGGAAACAGATAAACCGCGTTCCTGAGGAGGAGCCCACCCATCTTGCTCTCGATACGGAACTAAAAACAAAAGTATGCACGCACACATGTCGCGCTTGTTCAGCTAGTTACTCTGCCTGGGTGCAATCGAGGTGTTTTCTCAGAGTAGTAGTCAGATATAGATAGTGTCTAATACCTATTTTTTGTATTTACTTCATAAGCATTCGGTTGGTCGAACGGATAGAAATTATTTATTTTGTTCCCACCTCTAGAACCCATAATTTTAGAGATAAATTGAATAGTGCCTTTAGAAAAAATGCTTCTTCATAAGGTTTTTCTTATAGTGGGAGTAATCAGAGTGGATACAGACGGATAGGGCTTATTAGGTATCCTATTCTCTTTTTTCGGATTCAAAGTCAAATACAGATAGTGCCAGATTCCTATTTCTTCCTTTCATATTTGTTCCACAAACCTTTGATCTATCGATCCAATAAAAATTATCTACTTTATTTGTACCCTACTCTGTGTGCTAAACCGGATTGCATACCACATTTGATGGGCCTAATCCTCACCGGTTCGCTTGCTCATTCAAGTAGCGATGTCAAATCAAGTGTTTAAAACCCCCACGGTTCGGGGCTTGCTAGCTTCTTCTGCACCCAACATTGTACGGTACTGCAAATGGTAGACGCAACAAAGCTGTTTAATTATCACATAGCTGTCAAAAAGGGAAAACTTGATGCATAGTTTCATGCTACCGTGTACCATCGAAAGGAAATGCATCTACCATCTAATCTTGACTTAGAGTTCAAGACGTAGTAAAATCCGTCTCCGTATGTAACTCAAGTTGAAGTTGAGTCCAACTTGGAGTCCGAATCGGAATAGGAGTAGGAGAATTTTATCCCTATATATTGGGGGGACTTGTACCCAGTTTTGTATCCAAGGAAGAAAAGCAAGAAAGAGGGGGAGCAAATAAGAGAATAAAGAAATTCAGAAAATTCTTCCGTGTTCTCTCAGTTTATTTGCGATGTGCGCGTTTTCTCCTGGGATCAAAGCTGTAACAAGTGGTATCAGAGCCTAAACGAGAACCGAGTCACTGAAAAAATCGTCTTGGCGATTCCAATTTTCAGCGCATCTCACGCGGCGCTCCTGAGGCGCACGTCGCTCGTCTTCACGCAGCTCTCCCGGGAAAAAGTTGCGCGTGGCACATCCTTCCGTTTCCTCGGTCCAAGAGTAGCTTCAAGGTAGCCCGAGTTCTTAATCTGTGCCCAAGATCATGTCACGTACTCCGGGAAGTGGTGTCACCGGTGACGAGGTATCATCCAGTACGATGGCGAATGAGAGTTCCGCTATCTCGCTGCATTATCTGATGCTTACGACAAGCAATTATGCAGCATGGGCAATCAAGATGAAGGTGTACGTGAAGGCTCAAAGAGTGTTGGACATTGAGAAGATGTGTTCGCCGTCCAAACTCAAAGTCAGCAGAGTTGAGATCGAAACGTCGAGGAGATGTGTCATCATTCTGTGTCAAAGTATAAGTTTAGTAAGTCGTAGTTGAGTCCGACTGCCTCAATATTTTAGAATCTTTGTATCTGCATGGACCTGTACCAGTTGAGTTGAGTTCCTACATGTAGCTTACATGTAGAACACTTCATGTGGAGGTGTGGCCGGTAGTTCATAATGCATTGAGACTAAAACTAGAATATGTCAAGTCAAGATTAAGGGGGAGATTGTTAGAAATAATCTTGACTTAGAGTTCAAGACGTAGTAGAGTCCGTTTCCGTATGTAACTCAAGTTGAAGTTGAGTCCAACTTGGAGTCCGAATCGGAATAGGAGTAGAAGAGTTTTATCCCTATATATTGGGGGGACTTGTACCCAATTTTGTATCCAAGGAAGAAAAGCAAGAAAGAGGGGGAGCAAATAAGAGAATAAAGAAATTTAGAAATTTCTTCTATGTTCTCTCAGTTTATTTGCGATGTGCGCGTTTTCTCCTGGGATCAAAGTTGTAACAAATGCTTCTTCATAAGGTTTTTCTTATAGTGGGAGTAATCAGAGTGGATACAGACGGATAGAGCTTATTAGGTATCCTATTCTCTTTTTTCGGATTCAAAGTCAAATACAGATAGTGCCGGATTCCTATATCTTTCTTTCATATTTGTTCCACAAACCTTTGATCTATCGATCCAATAAAAATTATCTACTTTATTTGTACCCTACTCTGTGTGCTAAACCGGACTGCATACCACATTTGATGGGCCTAATCCTCACCGGTTCGCTTGCTCATTCAAGTAGCGATGTCAAAGCAAGTGTTTAAAACGCTCACGGTTCGGGGCTTGCTAGCTTCTTCTGCACCCAACATTGTACGGCACTGCAGATGGTAGACGCAACAAAGCTGTTTAATTATCACATGGCTGCGAAAAAGGGAAAACTTGATGCATAGTTTCATGCTACCGTGTACCATCGAAAGGAAATGCATCTACCATCATCGATCGCCTCCGTTGCTGCGTGCATTACTCATGAATATATGCGTACTAATGTGCAGATCGGACGGATGCTGTTCGTTCGATCGTTCCGTACCATGTAACACTACGATCTCGACCTAGATCCTGGAGTAGAAACCTGTTGTGTATGTGATCTATCAGCGCTGAGATGGTGCTATAAATGTCATCGCTCATCAGAGGCGTGCTGGAAATCGAACTGTTTTACAACTTGGTTCCATTTGTAGACATGGATCGGTACCAGAGGGAGGAGAAGCCGTGGGAAGAGGTGCCCATTGGCGCCACCGAGATCCGCATCACCGTGCAGGGCCGCACCCGCAACTACATCACCTACGTCCTCGCCCTGCTCCAGGCCTGCATCACCTCGTCGGCTTGCTCGCTTGGTACTTTCGGTACTAGGGAGAAAAAAATCGATTTTTTTTTTGTGATTTTCGGCTAGGGTTCAGTGCGGGTTGAGTACGCTCGCGGCGTACGAGCCGCGCGGGTTGAATCAGGACGTGTCTCGATGTTTCTGTGTAGGTAGGGCTTTGGATTGCATATTTTTTTAGTGTTCTAGGGCTCTAGGCCTGTTCTTTTCCTCCGAAATCGGCGGCTTTTGGCTTTTGCTACAGTACCTAACTTTCAAACAGAGTATTTTCTCAAGATGGGGTCTACGAAGTTAAACGATGTACACATTAAAAGCCCAACATCTATATCATCCAAAATCGCAAGTGAGTATCTCTCTCTCCGTAATCTATACCGTAAACAGTCAAAATTCAAAAATTTCAGCAAAAAGCCATAAGTCGCAGCCGTTGTCAAATAGGCCCTCTATTGCGGTTATATGCTACTGCTATCATCCAACTCTTGGCATTGGTTGACTATTATTTCCTTTGTGTATATATAGGTCGTTTTATGCAGGGCCGTTCCTGAGTTTTTTTGGGCCTAGGTCGAGTACTAATACGGAGGCCTAATCCACTCTCTCAAAATATCTATATATATATATATTTCTATATACGTATATATAGTCTTATAAATACACATCAATTAAGAAGATAATATTCAATGCACTAAAATAACTTATATAGAATATCTCAAAGTTCATAAAGTGGACAAATGTAATAATAAATTACTTACTTGGCGCTTGACATTATTTTAAACAATTTCTTCTAACATTTCGAGATGCAAATTCATTGATTATACTATTGATATCAATCTCATCCAATAACTTCTTCTCGATGCATAAAGTCGCCAAACCATTTAACCTTTCTTGAGACATTGTTGACCTCAAATAGTTCTTCAATAATTTCAACTTTGAAAAGCTTCTTTCAGGTGATCACGCGAGTCCACGAGCACGATAAATAAGATCCGGTAAGCAATGGAAACATTTGGATAACAATCCACCTCTCTGACATGCTCGAAAATCTCCATAGTAGACAATGCACCATCTGGCAATGTGAATTTCATAATCTTCAATTCAGAAATAAGATCATGTACCTCAACACCAGATGATCCATTAACAGAGAAAGTTTCTGCAAATTTAGTGCAGCACTCTTCAAGTTCAATATCATCTAATGACTTTAGGGTGCTTGAGCTCATTAAGAAACCAAATATGTCTTTAAACACCATGAGTTCTTCAAATCTGTTCTTCAAAGAAGTGATTGCCATATCGACCAGAACAAAAAAATATTTAACTTCAAAAGCCTTCTCAGCTTCTAGAATGTCTTCTTGGCAATTACTTTCATCAAATTGTTTCTTCCTCGTAGCACGACGTTTTACCGGAAACGATGCCTCTACACCCATGTCAGATGCAATGCCTTTGGCGATAATCAGACTAGAAGAAAACCCCTCATTTCTGTATGTCTCAAAGTATTGCATCATACCTTGTATTTGCTGCAAAGTAGAGTCAATGCACATGGTCATGCATCGCAACTTCTTGCTCACTTTATTCACAGCAAATAAAATATCATTCCAGATAACCATACCAAGTATAAACTCAAAGCTGCCAAGGGCATCAAATAAATTTTTTGCATCACTTTTATCCTTAGGTTCAATGTCAGAAGCATGACGGAACTCAGACAAAGCTGACCTTAACTCAGTAGCTTGATATCTTATTGCTGTAACACTTTTGATTCGACTCTCCCAACGAGTATTGGACAATGATTTCACAGTTAAACTAGGAACACGTTTAAGCAAGACATTCCACCTTTTTGTAGAACCAGCAAATAATACATATATGCGTTGAACAATTCCAAAAAATGAAACAGCTTTCCCACATGATTTTGCCATATCACAGAGAGTAAGATTGAGACTATGACAAGCACATGGCATATACAATGCTCTTGGATTGATATCAATTAGCCTTTTTTTGTACCCCTTGGTGTTTTCCTTTCATGTTACAACCATTGTCATAGCCTTGACCCCTTATATCATTAATATTAAGGCCGAAGGACTCCATATACGCAACCAATACATTAAAAGGCCCCAAACCAGATGTGTCATCCACCTTCAAGAAACCCAAAAAATATTCCTCAACTTTTATTTGGCCATCAGACAAATTAACACAAACTAACAAAGTCATTTGTTCTTGATGACTCACATCGGGGGTACAATCTAGGATAATGGAAAAATACTTGGCCTCTTTAACAACCTTTATGATAGAGCTTGTGATATCAGCAGCCAATAGAGATATCAACTCATTCTGAATTTTATGACTAAGATAATGATAATGAATTTCTTTGTTCTGAATACGTCTGAGGTGGTCTTGCATTACAAAGTCAAATTCTGCTATCATCTCAGCACAAGCTAAGAAATTGCCATTATTATCATTGTAAAGTTGCTCACTGCTTCCTCTAAAAGCCAAGTTGCGTTTGCCAAGAAATTTCACAATTGAAACTATTCTTAATAAAACTTGCCTCAAACGTTCTTTCTCCTTTGTGATTTGCTGCTGCAATTCTTTGTCAATTGTTTGCTTTTTCTGCAGTCTAGCTCTCAATTCATTCCAACTGTTCATATTACTAATATGCTCGGCACTATTTTCGTGATCTTTAAGCTTCTCACTAATATGCCTCCAATTTCTAAACCCATCATTTGCTAAGGTACTCGGACTCTTGCTAGTGCTAGACTTGAAGATCTTACAGTAGAAACAAAATACTTTGTCAACATGCTTCGAATAAACTAACCATTTTCTATCATGTAATTCTCCATTGCTTAATTTTCTAGAATAATGGGCATATGAAAAATGTCTTGAGGCAGCATCTAGAGGGAATTCGATGTTTTCTTCTCTTATAGGCCCTTTCTCGACTAATATGTCTCGTGCTTTATTATCAAGATTATCCCAATTTCTTGGATCATAAATATCTGAAGTGTAAACTGGTTGCTCATCAATACTAGCAGACTGTTCTTGTGCACCCGATGCATGAACGGTGTTCTCAGGGTCACTTACATTGTTATCATCGACGTCGATGTCAACATTTTCTTCCTCATTCTCATTAGTTGCTTCATCCACAGCAACTATCGCCAACTCATCAGGATTCGTCGAAGCAGCCGTATTACTCTTGAAAAATTTATCAATAGCTCCTCTCTGTGATTCTATCAACGCATCCACACGTCTTTTCCTTTTTCTTTTGTCATTACCGGATTCGTACTTTCTAGACAACATTTATATCCCACAATCCTGAAATTTAAATAAACACGGAATAGTTGAAAAGTGAAAGCGTATGTAAGGTACAAATAAATTAATCATTAATATGTGTACAGCAACAGTGCTTACCTAGGATTGAAAATTTGAAACCAAAGAAGAACTGAAGACTGATGGAATCACAGAGACCAAAGTGCGTACAGCAACAGCACGACGAGGCCGCGGACGGAATCGACGGATGTCCCGGATGACTGATGGAATCGAATAGATTATAATTAGGGCCCTGAGAATAATCGATCTCCTTGAGTCTTGAGACCTCTGATGCCTTGCGAGTTGCGTCCGGCGGCCGGCCAAAGCTTCCTCTTCCGAGTTCCGACTTTCCAACTTCCGAGCGGAACTTCCGAGCGGCACCAGCGTGATCTGCGTGAAAGGCTAAAAGCCAAGCCTTCTCTGCGTTGTTGGCTTGCTGCATGCCTGCACCTGATTGGGCCATAGGAGGATTAGGAGCCCACATATATTACTAAGTATACTACTATACTAGTACTAGTACTAATGTACTATATGGGGTGGGGCCTATGTAAATTTTGGGCCTAGGGCGGTGGCACACCCTGCCCACCCCCAGGGCCGGCTCTGGTTTTATATTGGAGACGTTTGCTGTTGCGATGCTTCGGTTTATGTTTGTCGTTGGTGGATACGTGGGGTTTGTGTATTTTTTGAGATCAAAAGTACAACAAGGACGTACTCACGTATACAACACTATATACACTCACACACAAACCTATGTGGGTACTTCCAACGCACACGCTTAGGACTAGATGGAGATCCAAAATCTCCGGGAGCATGGGCATGCGCTTTGACCACTGAACACACCCACGTGTTGGAGTGTACTCAGAGGGCACTATTCACATGAACAGTGTTGAGGGCACTGTTCATGTGAACAGTGCACCCACCAAAAAATGTGTGCCCTAGGCTCAAAGCCGGGCGGGCTATCTCCCCACTGGGTGCTTTGCCATCCGAGAGCTAACGCTTGGCTGCCGTGGGGCTTGTGATGTTGTTGCTCCGCTCGTTTCAGCTTCAACTTCTGGATTTTGGTTTCTAGTTCACTATTCCTTAATTTCATCTTGTTCTAACTTTTTAGCTTTTTTTAGACTTTTTTGCCTTTTCTTTTTTTCCCGTGTTCCTTTGCATTGTCCGTAATAGGATAACCTATTTTTTATATTTTTAATTTTTAAATTTAATTACAACCAAAAAACCTACCAGCTGTTATAGTGCAAAATAAGCCAACTACAGTAAATAAAGCCAAAACCACAAAAAAACCCAACTGAGTAAGTTATTAGTGTTATAAGATGCATGTATAACACATTAGTCTTGAGGGCGTCTCACTGTAGGGCTTGTGCGTGTCTTCTTGCGATTGGTTTACACTGTGAGGGCATTTCGGTAATTTCCTAATTGAGAAAAGGAAAAAAATAAATGGAGGCGGGGCCCACCTGTCAGTGAGCCAAGTGAAGAGATAAGGGGGAGGAGACTGCGTCTCCTCCTTGTGTGCGTGCGCGTGTGGGTGCTTCGGCTTCGCCCGGATCTGGCACATCGGCAGGCGATTTCGGTGCGTGTGGGGAGACGGCGATTAGCGATGCGGTGGTGGAGGCGCGGGCTAGCCCGGGTTCCTCAGAGCCGGCCGCTCGCGTCACCCCGCCGCAACCTCCCGTCTCCTCTTCTTAAGGCCCCATTTCTTCCTCCGTGTGGTATCTCTCTTCCGATCCCTACTTGCTCCTCTTTGGTCATCTTCCTCTCTGGTCTTCGGATTGTGTGGAGGGTTGGTGCTTCTGCGCCATCTCCGATTGGAGCTTTTGCCTTCGGATTCCTGTGTGAACCCTATCGGTTGGTGGGGTGTAAGGGGAAATTTGAAGGTGGAAGGTTGACCTGAGGGAGGAAGAAGGCAGTGACGATTTTCCGTTGCATTTGAGTGCACTCGGCTGGTGCATTTTTGTGGTCTTGTGCAGCATCACCCTGAACTTTGACTCCGGCGTCGGCTACCCATGGTTGGGGAGGGCACTGTATCTTTGTCAACCACACTCTTCTTATGAATCGACACAGAGGGGTGCTAGGTTTTCTGGAACAGCACTCTTGAGCGTGCCTTGCCCTATTCTTCTTGTTCTTCATCGACTTGATTCGCTTTTGGATGGCTTTGAGTGTCGTCTGCACTGTGAGTATTTTTGGTTCTTCTGCAAATATTAGCGGTTGTACTTGTTCTTTAATTTCTATTCAAGTACTTGGAAATGCTATGTTTGCTTGTGGGCTCAAATCTTGTGTTCTGTGATGAACTAGTCGAATACTAAAATTGGTCTTGATAACAGGATTAGATTTGAGCTCTAGTGGTTTGGCTTCTACTGTCTGTACTGTAGTTGTCTTTTGGCTGAGAAGATTTGTTCACAAGCGATTGAAATTTTTGCTATGCAGTAGTTGTTCATGTCGGTCTAGAAGAGGTTCTTTCCTTTACTATTTGTCTTATGAGGTTGCATGTTAAAGTTCTGGTATATGCTGCATGTTAAATTTCTGGTATATTGTCTGATTACTTCTTAAAATCTCATTGTCTGTGAACATTTATACTGAAAGTTAAGTTGTTGTTCATTATTTTGGCAAGGTTCTGACAGTAGAAACATAATTTAGAGCTCAAATCCTGATTCCTAGTTATCAGATTGTTAGTGAAGAGTATCGACATTAGCATGAGAAGGCCAAGATCAAAATTCTTAGCAACTCTATTCTGAGAGCAATTTTAAAGCAATTATTTTGTCTTATGCTAGATTTAATTGCTTCTCTGTTTATAAAACTGCAAGTCATGTTCTTTTCAGCAGTGTTTTGCTTATATACATTGGTTATATGTACTTGTATGAATGACACGATGAAATTACATGAGTACATGCAATTTATGTCATTTTATATACTGCTGGAAATGTTCTGAATTTATGCTTTATTTAGTTGGAATTAAAACTGAATATATGCTCATACCGCATTATTTACAACATGTATCATGTACTTTTGTCTCAGTTTTGTTACGTTTTCTCAATTGACAAGCGCATGCCTACTTATGTATAAGAATTGAAGATAGTATGTGCAATTATATGCAGTAAAAACTTCAACTCTCAAAGTTACAATGGCAATCTTTGCTTCAAACATAACACTAGCCTTTTGCCTACATTCGTAAAGCTCCTGGTTTGCATAAGTGGTGATCTATTGCCTAATATCTATTAATAGGGTCACTTAGCACATTTTTATTTCATATGTACATGTTTTCATGCTGTATTTTTCTCTTCATGAAACATATGAGACACGACTTTGTATTTTGTAGTAACCAGCCACCGATACCAGCTGATCAGGTCAGATCACCAACAGACTTCGTTCAAGATGAAGAGGCCTTACCAAGTTGTCGTGGAAGAGGACGTGGTCGCTGGGGAAGGGCCAAGAGAAGAGGTAAATATCTGCCTCTTTACACTCGATGATTGTAAAGTTGATATGTCTCTGCAAATTATGGTTGGTTTTGGTGTTGATTTCTGATTTCTCTTTGCATTTGGATCATTGTGATATAGGGTTCAACAATGGAGGAATAGATTATGATGATGAGAATGAAGAACCGGAGGGCCCACGGGGATATGGTGGCAGAGGGAGGGGTAGACGTGGATCCTTTGGGCCTGGAAGGGGTTATGGTGGTGGGGATTATGGAGGTGATGGTTATACAATGGAAGATGCTGGTGGATATGATGATGTGGAGCCTAATGCACCTCCTGCGCAAGTACATGGTTAGTTCTGTTTGAATTTTGACTTTAGCATTCTAAAGTGTTCTCTATTGTTAGTTCAGGATGACAATTCTTTTTTTGGGCGTTTCTTGCTTGTTGCTCTTGTGATGACTGAAAATGGTAGTTCAAGAAACAATTGCTTTTGCATGGTCTATGATGATATGCTCTTAAGGCTAACTGTATATCAGGTGTGCAAAATCAGTGATTTGATACTGGTGGCAACCCGGAATAATAATATTTATCCTTTCGTTGTAAAATTACAGCCATTATTCAGCTTTCCTTTTTCCTTTTTCCTTTATTCTATTCTACTATTCATTGCTCTGCTTCTCTCTAAGATGGTTTATTTAGAAACTGTAGCTATGTTGTTCCTTTTTTAGTTATTCAAAATGGGAATATCTTCATAATTGTTTTCCTCCCATAACTAATACTAATATTTTGTCAACTACAGAAGGTGGAAGAGGAAGGGGCCAGGGTCGAGGCCGAGGGCGTGGTCGTGGACGCGGTGGAGGCCGTGATCGTGAACCTCCTCAAGAGTAGACTGATAGGCTTATGAACTATGAAATGCGATGACTCTCATCTTCACTAGATAAATGGTAGCTTCCGTTGTAACTTTATCTGCTTAGGTTTATGTTCAAAAGTTGACATAGTGACTCCAGTGTGGGGGATGAGGCTAGTTATGATATTGTAGCTAGGTTAATTCTTCCATTTGCTTTTGTCTCAGAGCTGCTATCATTCCAATTGTTCATTGTAGCATCCTTAATGTGTTATCATCAAATCTAGCTCAGAATATTCTTTTTTTGAGGTTGGAAATCGGACAACATTTTCTGTGAATGTACAAACATTGTTGTTGAACTAGCTTTCGAGTTGGATGAGATGCCATTGTTCTTTGCATCGTACATTCAGTTCTTTCGATTCCAACATATGACCTCCTCTTTGTTACTTTTACTTCCAACATCTAATAGGTACAAGGCATTTGTTTTTCATGTTTCCAGGCTCGTTCGTATTTCGTGTTGTGAAATTTGTGAAAGCTGGGAGCCTGGGAGAATGTTATGCTCCACTTCTATGGTTCCATACCCCTATGCCGCTACTGGCAAGGTGCTCGCTGTTTGCTTGTATCAAGATAAATCTTTTTTTTCCTAAAAACGCAGGAGACATAGGTAACGATTATAGAAGGAAGACGACTGAAGTCTGGGGAGAAAAACTGTAAAGAGACAGAGAAACACTGAAGATACAAGAACATCAGGCTATAACTGAAGGTGACCCACTATGATCCTGCAGAGTGAAGAGATCGGTAAGCCTGGCTCTTGCAATTGACGACCAGGAGATGAACTCCTGCTTGATACGGTTTGTAAACTCCTGGGTGTTGAGGCTTTGCAGATTATGGAGCATCTGGTTTCTGTCCTTCTAGATCATCCAAGTGATCAGTATAATGAGGGAGTCTAGCCCTTTTTGCTTGGAGTTGGACGCCAATTCTCGAATCAAAGGCCATAAATCATGCAGCATCTGTGCGGTGAAGTTGTAAGGAGCACAGATCGACAACCAGGAAAACATCTGCTTCGCCACTAGACATTGGACGAATAAATATGACGCCGGTGTTTCAAAAGCCTTGCGAAGGTCCATATTCTTTGTTTGAGGACTAGTGAAGTGAATAATTTGGCTCTGAGGGGGACGACGCTTTTCCGTAATTCAATTGCACTAGAGAAATGGATGAACCAAGAAAAAAGGCTTTGTAGGCCAATTTGGGAGTATATTTCCCGCCGATAGTCCAGCGCCGAGTGATGTCGTCTGGATCCCCTTCCTGTAAATTCACTTGGATAGTCTTTGAATACAGCGCGAGGAATTCAAGTAAGACTTGTATGGTGAATGGGGCTTTTTATGTGTTTCATCCAGCAAGGATTGTGAAGTGCCTCCTTGACCAGGGTTCTTTCTTTGCGATCTTTGGGCACTTTGGCCCAAATTGTCGGGGCTAGGTCACGAATTCCTTGCCCTTGCAGCCATTTGTCGATCCAAAATAGAGCTAAGGTACCATCCCCCATAAGTGTTGAGGTTGATGTATAGAAGAAATTTTTAGTTAGGGAATCTTCTGGCACTCAAACGGTCTGCCAAAACCGTCCTGGATCAATACGCGCCATCCATTCCCAGCGAGAGTGAAATGCCATGCCGGCTAGCTTTAAATCCGGGATCCCGAGTCCCCCATATTCTAAAGGGTGACAGACTTGCTATTAGCTTACCAGACATTTTCCTCCTGTGGTCAGGTTACCGCTGACCCAAAGAAAAGCTCTACGTTTCTTGTTGATTGCTCTAAATGCCTAGGCAAGGAATTGGAGTGTAACGAGGGGGTAAATTACCATGGACGACAGGATAGATTTGACGACGATGAGCCTCCCTGCTGTTGAGAGAAGTTTGGCTTTTCAATTAGGTAATGTAGCCTGTATTTTGTCAACATATGGCTGCATATCTCGCCTCCGAAGCTTTTCGATTGGCAGTGGCATTCCCAGGTATCTGATGGGGAAGTTTCCATAATTACATCCGAAATATTGCTGGGCACTCCAAAACTCATCCTGCGTTCAGTAGATTGGCATTATGGATGACTTGAGCATGTTCGGTCTGAGTCCTGAGGCTGCTCCAAATAACGACAAAATCTGACGAATGGCAATGAGGTCTTGGGCCTGTGGAGAGATGAACAACATTACATCGTCTGCATACAGAGAACATTGCCTCGGCAAGGATTATGTTGGCATTAAGATCTGAGCTTGAGCAGCTGAAAGGAGAATCCTGTTTAACAAATCCATAGCAATGACAAACAGCAAGGGCGACAGAGGATCACCCTGCCGAAGCCCCTCTATAATGATGTATTTTTCGGCCTGAAATGCCATTGAGCAGGATTCTGGTCATGGCCGTCGAGAGTAAAAGAGAGAGCCAATCCCCCATCTAGTGCCAAAACCCCGATTGCAAAGCAGTTTTAGTACGAATGTTCACGAAAGGGTGTTGAAACTTGAAAGCCTTGGCTATGTCTAGTTTGAGGAGAATTTTTTTTTTTTTTACGTCTTAACTTCCTGATAGCATCGTGCACGAACTTGAAGTTATCTTGGATCATGCGACCCTTGATGAAAGTACATTGATTGTAATCCACTAACTAATCCATACGCGGTTGTAATCTGATGGCTAGAAGCTTGGTGATCAGTTTGGAAAAGCTGTGAATCAAACTGATTGGCCTGTAATCCGCCAGTTGGGAAGCACCTTTCGATTTGGGTAGAAGGATAATTAAGGCTGAGTTAAGTCTGTGGAATCCGCGATGATCCGAGGAGAAGAAAGAATGCACAACAGCCATGACACCTAGTTTGGTAATCGACCATGATTTTTGATAGAAAAATCCTATGAATCTATCTGGACCCAAAGCCTTCTTGGCCGGTAGCATTTTGATTGCCTAGAGAACCTTGCTTTCAGAGAAGGGCTGCTCTAGGCTGTGCAAATCAAGCTGCTGTAGACCTACCACATTAAAGCTGATCGACATTATAGCTTGTTCATCGGTTTGCATCATGGTGATGAAATGTTGATGCAGCAGGGACTCCATTTCTTCGTGAGAGTGGTAGAAGTCCCATTGTCTGAGAGGGAGTTGATTCTGATATCTGTGTTTTAGCAGCCTCCTTAGATCAATTTCTTGTGGTGATAGCGAACGTTTTTCCTGAACACAGTCAAGCTTGGAAATGATCTCTTCAGCCATTAGGATTTAGAGAGAGATGTTTCCAAATTGAGAGTGGCTCCAAGCCTCCAACTCTGGAAAGCCTTAGCAGTGGCGCGAAGCAAGGCATCCAACCAATGAAAAGGGAAGGCTGGAGGCGGCATGACCAACTGTTGGCGACAATCTAAGAGAAATCCTCGTGCGACGCCCAGTGGTTGTCAAAATGGAATCGTCCACCTTGCTTGAGTCGCACATGATTGGAGTATGCAGTTGCTAACGGCGACAGAAAAGAGTGCAGATACAAGGTTCCCACACTACCGAGGAGAGCATTCTCAACATGCTTAGGTTAATGCGCTCATTGTTGTAAATAATCTTGTTTTAGAGTCATGTGCAAAATTTGGGTGTAATCGAAGTCGAATTGCAGCCGCAATTCAAAGTCGTAGGTGGAAACCTAGTCGAAGTCGTATTAGAATCAGAGTCGGAGTAGATGTTGAGAACCCGTGTTGAAGTAGGACAGCCGGGTATAAAAAGAGGCTTAGAGCCATGTATTCTATGTACCAAGCAATTGAGAAAAGACCAAAAAGAGGGAGAAACACAGAGCATTGTTTTGTCGTGTGTTTGCGTAAGACGTGGTCGAAAGGACTCACGATCACCGCAAGCGTGATCAGGAGAAGTTACGACCACGACAAAGGAACAGTGATTTTACGACTACGGCTAAGGAGTCGAAGGTGGTCGTAACGAGCTACGACTACACCGGGAAGACCAGAACGTGGTCGGAAGTGACTCTGACCACGTTGAAGGAGGTGAACGTGGTCGTACGGGTGTTCGACCACGGTGAACAGTGATCGCCAGCATCACTGCGTGATCGTAGAAGGCTTCGATCACGGTATCTTGAGCGACTGAAGGAAGGCAGCGGCAGCGAGATCGCGAGCGATCGTAAATTGCTCTGATAAATTTACGACCACGTTGAAAAGGCGATTGGAGGGGAATTGAGGCGATCGGAACTGGTCGTAAGCATCCAGGTAAGGTCATACTCAATTCTATCTGGTCGTAAACGACTCTAACCGGTCGTAAAAGGTCCTGGGAGGTCGTAAGCCCTTTTACAACACTCATTGCTCCAAGTGAGCTCTCTTCCATTAAGATGGACGTCGGTCAATTGGAGGTCATTGACCAGTCATTGAAAACGACCGATGTTTGCGCGATGTACGTTGGTGTTATTCTTGTCTTTGAAGCTCAGGAATCAGGATCATATTAAAATCCCTCACGATACACTAGGGGCCTGGATGTGAGGCTCTGGTTTGCCTCAATTCCAAGGAATTCTAATTTAGAAGTGTCGTCTTGAGGATTGTATGCCGAAGTGAGCCACCATGGCGATTGCTCGTTGGCAAGATGGGTGAGCAGGGTTACATAAAATGTAGCAATGTGCGCATCGAGCTCAACGAATTCAGGTGATCTGGTGGCAATCAAGACCCCCACAAGTCTCCGAGGCCAGGAGATAAGCGAAATTAGAAAATTGAGAGCCAAGCATGGAGAGAATCGTAACGCCCCCATTCTGGGGACGGTACGGAGCATCGCAACCGTACAAGATGAACAGTTACGATGCTCTTGTATACGAGCGATCATCACAACAGTACAAGCTTACAATAAAATATCCAACTTTATTACACCATAAGGTTATTCTTCATTTACACAGTGGGCGCATAAACCCACATACTATATTACATCACAGAAGACCAAAACGGCCTGAGCGTAGGCTAAAACCTAAGACCAATCCTCATCTGAATAGATTGGTTCACTAGGGCCTTCTTCTTCCGTGGGCTCTTCAGGCCAACTTTGATTATCTGTTAATTGTGTTTAGCAAGTAATGAGTACCACCGTACCCAGCAAGTTACAGGGGTAATTCCTGATTTACTATATGCAAGGAATCATCAAGGATGGGAGTATACTGGTTTTATTACATTTATTAGATGCAGTTTTATTTGCAAACAAATGAAATTTAAAACATTTGCTCCTTAAATCAGGGGAGTTTGATTAGCAGACAAAGTTCATCATTAACCAGATTAAAATCATCACAAACCCTATTTATGCCTTGTTGTTGGAATCACCCAATTAACACGGCTTCATTAACCGGAAGCATGGTGTATTCGAATACCATTATTTTACTCTGCAGAGTTGCTCAACTTTTCCCACACGATCCCTTAACTCCCGCGACAGAGTTAAGAAAGCTAGGTCGTTTCACTGCTCAATTCTTTATATAGGCTCTACTCGGCAGCATCACTCAGTCACAGCCACACATAAAATAACAACTTCTTCCTGCCGTTTTAAGAGCCTGCTACCGTTGTTAGGTACCCGCAGCATACCTAACTCCCCAGCATCCTATCATCTCATCCTGTAGAGTTTCAATTGAATTGAGCGGCTACTAAACCAGTGTTGACAAGTCAACCCCTGTGGTTTGAGCGATCACTATGTTTGTTACTTGGTACAAGGTTCTTGTCCTTATATTTTTCACCTGAGGCACTCGACCACAGCTTCCCCTGTGCTCAACAGCACCAACCACCACCAAACCAAACCAGCCTCCATCCTCGAGTAAAGTAGTGGGCGAAGTCCGCCTCACGGATTCCCACAACACCTCTACCCGTAATCCCATCCTAGAGTAAAGCGGTGGGCGAAGTCCGCCGCTCGGATTCCCACAACACCCTTACCCTAGTCTGTGTATAACATCACCAGTCTAGGGTATGATGTCCCATACCATCCTACCCCAGCTCTGGGTTTTCAAATCTATCAGCCCACGGCCAAAGTCACTTAGTAGTGTGAAATGTTGATTGAAGTGACATTATATACATATGTACAATATTTACAGTATTACTAAAGTTGTCAAGGTGAATATGGCTAGCAATCAGGATAAGGCATTTTTCAGTGGTAGGAGTTAACTAAATAGCATGCCATTCTAAACATTTATTTTAAACAAATATCAGTTCACAATTACATAAATGAAAGTACTGTAATTAAATAACGTAAATATTATGGGATTCAAAATGATCAAAAACATGTAACTTGCCTTGCTGATCAGGTATATCGACAATGTCATAAATTTGAGCTAGTGGTTCTTGATCTGGGACGGACAACTCAGCTACCTCGGAAGCTAGCGTAAACACATAAAATAACAACATAAGTCACACATAAAATAACAACACAAATCTGAACTTGAACCTAATCAAGTTAGAAAAATAATCTAAATAAAAAGAAGTAAATGGCAACAAATATTAAATAAACACGCAAAGAATATTAACAGATAACTTTTAACAAAAGAACAAATTTTTGGATTTATGAAAATGAGATTTAAATAATTAACATCGGACAAAAAGGGAAGAAATTAAATTTATAAAAATGGAATTTGGTGGAATGGAAGGTATATTTGGACTCAGGAGGTGAAATGGGTCAAAATGATGTATTTTTGGCATTTTTGAGATATTTGGATTTTTCTGGGATTTTTGGGGATTTTTTGGATTTTTTCGGGTATTTAAAAATGTGTGAACAGTTGTGAATAGTAACGGGCTCGGCCCGATTAACAGTGCGGCCAGCCCTTTACTCCCGTGCGGGAAAACCGGCCGTCGGCCTGGTCCCCTCGCTCGGCGAAAGCAGCCGCGCAGCCACGCGCGCCGCCGCGCAGCGCGCCCACGCCGCCCGATGGGCGACGCGCGTCGAGCGCCGACGGGCACGATCTTTCGAACGCGAACGCCTGGATGGAGAGGGGCGCGAGTGCTAACGGCTACGATTCAAAAGCGAACCGACGCTCTGATGGATAACCGACAACCATCGACGACCGAGCGTCATCGTCTTCCTCCTGACTCCCCTGACCTTGGCGGCAAAACAGAGCCTACCGCCAGCGGTGGCCTAGTGAGGAAAGACATGCTCGCGAGCTACGGCCAATACCAAAAGAAGTGGTCAGCAGTAGAGCTGCGGGTGAGCGAGGAAGGTCGCGGGCGGTGGAGAAAACAGTGGCACTCACGGCGGCGATCATGGATTCTAAAGAAGCTTGAGCTAATTGGGCTTCTATTTAACCATCTCTAGAGCCTAAAGATCATATTGGAAGGGCTGGTGAAGCTCGGCAATAACCCAGGTGAGCTAGCCACGGTGAGGCTTTTAGAACCGACGGCGGCTCCTGCGGCCAAGCTTACAAACAAATGCTAATGAACCATTGACTATACCACGATGATTAGCATATACTAAGGGCTATAACATTGCAAGGAATTGAAAAATTGTAAACGAAATCACAAGTTAAGGTTAGGGTTAACCGGGCTCAGGGGCGGCGATTGCGGCCAACAGAGACGATGCGAGCTCGATTAACTGAGGGAGAGTGTTCGTGAGGGTGCTAGGAGACTGATGGACATGGGAATTGGACTTTATAGCCTGTGTAGGTCGGTTTCCTTGCGGGGATATTTGCGGCTGCGTCGGGGCTACGTTATGCGTAGAGATGAGAGACATTAATGGGTTGCAGAGCTTGTGAGAGGGAGCTGGCTCCTTCCCTCTGCCCGATAGTACGGCCTTGACTTGCAGAGAGAAGAATTCGCGAGAAGGAAGAAGATTGCAGCGGCGGGATAGAATTGTGCACTGCACCGACGCTTCGCGCGAGAAGATAAGCAGTAGCACGAGTGGCTGGCGGGTGGGACCGGCAGTACAGGGGCGTCATCGAGTAGGGGAGGGTACGGCGTCAAGCTTCCTTGCGCGGAGAGGAAGCGGCATGTCCAGCGTGGCAACGGATGAGGGAGGAGCGGTGCAGCGCAGGCGACGCCCGCAGAAGGAAGTGGCGCCAGGGAGAGATGAAGGCGCATTACCAAATAAGGAAAGAGGGAATTCACTCAGATTTCCAAATTGGGTAAAAACACAAATGCAGACCAAATTTCACAAAAAATTTTATTTTGAATTTTTCAGGGGTGTTTCAAGAATGACCGATGCTGCTAAGACAGCCATCTTGGTCTCCTAGATACATACCACATCTACTCTATGACATTAAAATATAAATATATAATATCACACTAATATTCATGGAGTCGGAATATTCATCTTTATTGTGTATATGTTGGCTCCAAAGTCTATAAAATTTTACCTGCCAAACTATTTCACAGCCTAGCGTATGTACTAATTTTTAATACTATTGCTAACTTCCCAAATGACGTTCTTTCTTATTTAATGTTTTTGACTTTTTATGGTCTTTAGGATATAAATTAGGTAGGTAAGTTTTATAAATTTATGGCCCACTCAAAACGGCTTAGCCTTCTAGCTTTTAGCTTATTTTTCACTATTTAACAATTTTGTCTTTTTCTGATTTTTTGGTTTTTTTTTGAGCTTTTTGTTGGTTCTTTTTTCTGTATTTGTTTATACTGTCCGTGACGGGCTAACCTGTTTTTTTCTATTTTATTTTTTTAAAATTTAATTACGCCAAATAAGCCACCGTCAACTACAGTATTTTTAAAACCAGCTATAGTGCTTTTCAGCCATAAGCCACTCCAAATAAGTCCTTTTGAGCAGGGCCAGTACTATGTACTAATAAACTATAATATTAAAAAAATTAATGACAAATCTGTCATTATAGTTTTTATATAACTAATCTAGATAACTTTAAATATATTAGTTTTCAAACTTTAGAAAGCAGACGGTTGTGATTTTGTAACACCATATTAAATAAAAAAGAAATACTTAGTACTCTGTATATCTTTTATACTGTAGCCGCTTTACTTCGCCAAACATCATGATGCAGTCCTATTTAAACAAAGGAGAATGAACTGCTCCCCACTCTTTACTGCTGGACATTGTGTTTTTTTTTGTCTTCAACACAAACCACAAGGAAAATATTGACAGCGTTTTTTTAAGAGCAAGAACCCTATATCTTTAGAAA
Organism: Dendrocalamus sinicus; assembly: GCA_036346575.1. Lineage (NCBI taxonomy): Eukaryota > Viridiplantae > Streptophyta > Magnoliopsida > Poales > Poaceae > Dendrocalamus > Dendrocalamus sinicus. Next base: position 18,887,306 of record CM070650.1, read on the forward strand.
AAGCAAAGAGTAAAGTCCATTACCGGTTCTTAAACTTTTTATGCTGTGTCATCCCGGTCCATAGACTTTTAAAGTGTGTCATCCCGGTCCTTAAACTTTCAAAGTTTGGCAATATCCTATGTAGTTGTAGCAGTGAACTTTTTATGCTGTGTCATCCCGGTCCATAGACTTTCAAAAGAAATTGTCACATTTTGAAAGTTTAAGGACCGGGATGACACACTTTAAAAGTCTATGGACTGGAATGACACAGCATAAAAAGTTTAAGGACCGGTAATGAACTTTACTCAAAAGCAAAGCAAGCAAGGCGATTTCATCCTTCGGAAAAGAAAAAGGAGGCGCGAGAAGCACCCAGCCAACAGTACATATACGGAGACAAGAAGCAAGGAATCAGGCATGCTTTAGGGCTGTACTAGCCTCATAGGCGCGGCGCAATGCCGCGTTAGCCACCGTGTGTATCGAAGCAAAAGAGGTGATAATTCGTGAGGAGCTTTTTTAAAAAAATCGAGGGCAAATATGTATTTTCGAAAAAGTTAAAGGTCTTTTTCGTAAAAAAACCGAGGACCTGTACATAAACAAACGAGGACCCGTGCGTAATTTCAAAAAATGCGGGGGGCTATCCTGCAAAGTGGAGGGGCTAAAAAAACTACCAGGGACCTTTTCGCGATGGACAAGGACCTTTACGTAATTTCAGAAAAATACAGGGACTTTTTCGCAAAATGGCTCCCCCGACCTTACGCAAAACCCGGCGCCACGCGCCGGCCGGGCAGAGCGCAGGGGCGACGTGGCCGCTCTCGCTGGCCGGGAACCCCGCGGGCTTTGTTTAGGGTATGATTCATATTAGTTTCTATTTCTAATTTTTATTTAGAAAAGTCAAAAATTAATATGATCATTTGGTTTTTTGAAATGGATTCTCTACTTCTTTTGCTACCGTTTCGCTTTAGAGATAAAGTAGAGGGTAAGGGTGCATCACACACCGTACTACTATCGCTCCTGTCACATGCACGTATCACTCTTTCACTTTTTGCACTGTTCACTCTCTCTTTCTAAAATTATTTTTTAGTCAGTATTATTCTTTTTAACCAAAAATTATAAATCACAACTAAAAATCACCAGTAAAAATCAATGCAACGTCCCCTTGGAAAAAGGAAAGCAAGCCCGGCGAAGCAAAGGACCCCGTCAACAGTACATACATGGAGAAAAGAAGCAAGAATCACGCATGCTATGGAGAAAGGGAGACGCCGAATTGCCAGCAGTACAAACAGTTTCTGCTCTGATTTCGGGGTACTACTGGTAGCAATAGCAATGTTCCTATTTGACTTCTCGAAAATTATTAATTTGACTAATTAGATAGCAAAATTAAAATTTTGATATAAATTGAAAGGGGTACAAAACTTGCTGCAGTTTCTGAAAATATTATGATTTACTATGGTTGCATGAGAAGATTAATATATATGAAAATATTAAATTTGCTGTCCAGAAGATGACATATCTGCTTTCTGGATTAAAAATGAGTTAGATGATTTAATTTGGGCATGTGACCGAATGAGAAGTTAGAGAAAATTTTGTGTAGATTTCATAACTAATATGGTTTGCTTTTAGTACTGAGACAGTAAGGGTGACTATCCGGTAAATGAGAGATTTGTGGATTTAAGAAGCGTATAGGAGCGTGTCGATTAAGTGTTGTTTTGTATTTTTGTAGCTTGCATTAAGGTTAGGCATTTATTTTAGAAGGAATAACTTAGGGGTTGGTGTCATCCTCTAATCAACCCAGCCATCGCAACTAGAAAGACAAGTGCATGGTAGAATGATAATTCGACTATTAAAATTGTTGTTTGATTTATTGAATACTTGCCATGATGATTCATATGAATATGCCTATTTTGTATTACTCATATGCTTATAAAAAATTGATGATGATGGTGATGACTATGGTAGAATGATGATGATGATATCTATTGCTTAATGCTGAAAATGAAGTGAGGAAAGATAATTGCATTTGATGTTGAGCATTCATGATGAAAGGTGTGACCCACAAGAGTGGAATGAGGTCCCTATATGCAACTATAGGTAATGAGGTCCCCATATGCAAAATATGGGTAATGAGGTTCCCATATGCAAAATATGGGCAATTCCCCGTATGAAAAGGACGGCCAACTAGTCCCTGCACGAAAGAGTGCGAGCATGGGTGAGCACTGATAGGTGTTACACTCTACTATACCAGTATAAGTAATAGATGAGTTGCGACGTGCATTGCATTCATGAAAAGAAAGTTAAGATGTCAAGAATTGCGAATGGTAATCGATGAGAATAGATATGTGAAATTGAGCTAATGATGACTAGACATGTAATGTTTAATATTATTATTGTTGCCTTGTTTATTATTCTATTGTGTACTTGCTGAATCGTGGACTTACTTTTGCTTTGTTATTGTTTTTAGGTGATAGTTGAAGGCGATATGCATAAGTGAAAGTAGAACATGGAATTTTGCACTTTTGTAGCTCTTCACTCCATCTAAAGATCTATTACTTACTATCATAATCACTTTAGTACTTTTCATGTCAATAACTAGATAATTTATGGTCTCCCTTAGATTATTTTGGTTCATAATATTGCTCTTTGATGAGTTTCTTAGTCTAGCTTTATATATGATTCATCTTGGTAATTATTTGGTTCATCTTAAGTGCAATTTATGGTTTACAGTATTGCTAAAATTTATATTTATTATTATATTGAATGTTTGTTCCGCAAGTCTAGTTTCTAGTAAAGCTTGATTATTAGTTAGAATTGGTAGTAATAGTAGTTGGGAGTAACATCTTGTGCTTTTGAGAAGCTGAGGGTATCACATCATCCTCTGACTTTTCTTTTGAAAGTACTCAAAATCATATTGTAATTCTTTGCATTCAATCTTTTCTATTTTTTTCTACTCAGAGTTTGCAATTACATATACTATAATTCTTTGATCCATTATTCAATTTCTATAACTAAATTCTTAATGGCACATACAATCTTGTGCACATATGCTGCCGAATAGTCAACTGATGAACAGTGAACAAAAATTGGACCGCAAAGAAGCCAAAAACGCCACCAGCAAGTCACAGCAAAGGGAAAAACTGAAATTAATGCATGACAGAATGAACTCGTGCTTGCAGACTGCCTACCCAAATGGCTCTCACTTGATGGTTAACACTTCATAGCACATTTGCACTTGACTATATTTTTTTACAATATTTTTAGTATCAAGTATGTAAGTATTTGGTTTAAAATATCTTTTATATAATGTTTGAGATATATAGATCTTTTTAAGACGAACATTTGAAATGATAATAAAATTTTGAAGCCAAAACATATCTTGAGGAAACGTAATTGAGCCTAATTTGTTGCTGACTATATTTGTTACAATATTTTTAGTGCCAAATACGCAAGTATCTGGTTCTAATCTTTTATATAATGTTTGACATGTATAGGTCTTTTAAGATGAACATTTGAAATGATAATAAAAATTTGAAGCTAAAACACATCTTGAGGAAACGTAATTGAGCCTAATTTGTTGTAAGAGCCTTAGACATGGTCGGAAGGGTTACGGCAATAGCAGTCGACAGAGGCTTCGTCATGGTCGACAGAATTACTGCGTGGTCGTAAGGAGCTACGACTTTGGTGATCGACCGTGGTCGAAGGAAGAGTAGCGCAGCAGGCGGTGAACATGGTCGTAACTTTAGCTGAAGTTTACAACTACATGGTCGGACCAGAGAGGAGTGATCGGAGGGGTCACAACATGATCGTAACGGCTGTCAACGTGGTCGATGAACCAGCAGAGTGGTCGTAACAACACATGAGGTGGTAATAGCTTCTTCAACGTGATCGTGTGGCTGCAGGAGGTGGTTGTAGCAGCTAGAAGGTGGTCGTAGAGATTCTGGAAGCAGTCGTAAAGACTATAACAAAATCCAATGGGCAAGTGAGAGATTTACTGATTTTTCTTATTGTAGGGGCCCAGATATTACAATCCGGAACCCTCTGTGATTTTACTGCACTATTCCCTGGATCAGTAGATAGTGCTCACAGTTGCAGTAATGAATATCAAAATACATATCATGCGGAAGCGTAAATATAGTAAATAGACTTACTCATGGGCCGATTAGGCCGAAATCATTAAATTGCAGCAGCGGAAGAACGAGCACACAGGTGGAACCTTCAGGACATGCCCACAGGCATCCAACTGGAGGTTCGCGACCTAGCCCTTGACATCATCATCTTCTCTGCCAGCTTGTCCAATCTTGTTGCTGAGGCGAGGTGATTTGATTCTGATTCTCGTATTTTGTCGCAAAGCGGCGTGAGCACTCGACCCGTGCTCGCGAGCCAATACAGAATGCAAATAAATAGTATGCATGGCTAAACAAAGGAGAGGCTCGGGTTATTTTATTTGCCATAAAACGCGTTTAGTAGCATTTCTATTATTATATCATATTGTTATTTTTGTGACCTAAAGACTCCTCACCGCAAATGACATCATTGACTTAATCCACCAAAGACTCACGCTCTTTATTAACTGCTGTCTAAGACTCCCAACAGCGATTGCCATAATTGACTTAATCTACCAAAATTACACTTCCTTTATTGAGTGCTCTCTAAACTCCAAACAACATGTGTCATCCTCTATTCAATCCACCGATCATATTCTTTATGTATTGGTTACTGTCTAAGACTCCAAACAGCAAGTAACATTATCCAATTACTCCACCGATTATACACCTTCTATATTTATTGCTGTCTAAAACTCCAAACAGCGTGTGACATTATTTAGATATTCCACCAAACACACTCTTTCCAAATTGATTGCTGTCTAATCTCTAACAACGAGTATCATAATTTATATAATCCACCGATCATACCTTGTATTTTGAATTCCTAATAATTCAATCCTGTCGTTACTATTCATCAGCTCCTCACCTTTGAATTCCAATGATTCTCTAACATAATTACTTTCAAATCCACCGATATCATTTGAATTCAATCCTTTTCTTTATTGATTCAAAACCATAATCCATTAATCAATCTCAATTTCCATTATCTTTCACTAGCTAATCCACAATGTATACCTTCACCGAAAATTCACTTACCAAGATTATAATCCACTAATTGTTATGAATCCTCCAATCTCCTCAGAAATTCAATTCATCTCTCTAGTAATTGATCAACCCCTATTAATTCCCATTATCGCCAATATCTTCCGAGAATTTATATTAATCATTAGTGTAGTAATCCAGCAATTTACCTTTGCACTCCCTAATTCTCCAAAATCGATTCACTATTATATATCCACCAATACTTGTATTATTTCTCCAATTCCTGAAAATTCAATTAGAGCATTTATCTAGCCTATCTATTCAGCTGGACCCCACTAAGTTATTTCTCCCAGAACCCACACTAGCATTTCCTTTTCATGATCGACCTGAATTCATCAATACCTTTATGTGCATACTAAAAACATCAATCTCCTTTACTCACAACCCTGTTTATTCCACCCATATTTTAGTTTGAAAGATTAGTAATGCCACTATTTGAAATACAATACATAAAATTTCCTGAGACCTAGCAGCTTTGTAACAAATCATAATGTTCAAGGAATACTAACATGATTTTTCATACATATGGCATCACACCATATGCCTAATATCACCATAATTTTTCCATACATATGGCATCACACCATATAACATCTTTCAGCGTTATAGCCGCTTAACTTACCACTGGGACGACCCCTAGGACAACTCAAATCAGGGCTTTCCGCTGCCCTCTACTTTTCCATCCCACCCACAAAACATTTTGAAATAGAACTATATCTAGTTAAGTTCCCATGTCCGCCCTTGAACGTGGGCACGACTATTCGAATAGTTTTGACTCTGCAGAGTTTGTACACTTTCACCACAAGAGACAATCAACTCATTGCCCCACATGATTCCTTAGAAGTGTGGTTGAGCAGACCATCACAGTGACTTTTCAAATTATCTAAACCCTTTTGTCACCTCACATTATGGGTAGCCGCCCACTTGCGGTGGGTCCCATCTGTGCGCGGAATGTTTCCCACAGCCACTAACGCAGCTCGGGCTTCTACTTCCCGCAACGTTAGGATAGCTGGAAAACTTCACCCTCCACTGATGTCCCTTCAGGCCCCCTTGCCATAGCGTAACCCCATCAATCCACTACCAGTGAGATGAGTCCGTGGTTTCGATAAGTCTACTTAGCCAAGTTGTATTTTACAGACTTGTGATTGTACTGTTTTACATAGGAGGTCATGACAAGATTCAGTCCTTAGTGGTATCTGGGCGGTCTACCACTAACCCACTTTGTGCTTCCACTGCACCACACATACACACCCTCGAACCAATCCGCCCAGATATTTAAGCAAGTTGGGGTTTTTGGGAATATAAAGTAATCATACCAACATATACCAGTCATCCCCATCATGACTGCCCGAATCAAATTCTCATGAATAAAAGTGATGCTTGGGACAATTCCTTGCCCCGGGTTCCTAATCAATGCTAAGCATGGCATATAATTAAGGACTTATTTTCGAAATGTTACTACTATCTTTTTGCTAGGGCGACAAGGTTCACACATTCAAATATTACAAAGGAGGGGTAATATTATTCAAGGTAACAATGGGCACATAACTAGAATATTAAATTAAGCATGTATTTGCATATAAAATAACAGCATGCAATTTGATAATTTAAAACAAAGTAATTTTCAGAAAACATAGGATCAACATGATCAAAGTATTGACTCGCCTGGCGCGGTTTACCGCGGTCTTGAGCTCACACAATGTTGTCTCATGCGATGATCTTTAATTCCTGGCCTTCATCGATCTTCGTCTCGCTTGACCCCTTGATTCTTCAGGACTCCAATTTTCTAATTACGCGACAAACGACTGAATCCAAATGAAAGCAAATAACTCAAAAGATCCAAGTAAATCCGAATAAACTCAATTTAGTTTTTATTAGGAGTCAATGGGTGATTTGAGTGATTTGAGTTAGGGTCAGTGGTAGAACACGATGACTTGATCTTTTTATTTGTAATCTCTTTTATTAGCTTTGCATTTATCGAGGAAGTTCCACGAGCCAGTTTAGACCTATGCACAAATGTATGAATCCAACCAGGGTTTAATTTATTGGTCGAATGCTGCCATTCATGAGTAGGGATTTCATAGACGTTGTACATGAATTTTAGCTTATTGAATTAGTTTACACTACTAATAATTTGAGACGTATCGATTTATGTGGTTCTAGTAGCACTGTGTTCACTAAAATGCAACTTGGCAAGGTTATTGACTGATGACCCCTAAGGTTCTAGTAGATGTGCCAACAAAATTTTCAGTTAAAGATCCCCTTTGACTTAACGAATTTTTTGTACGGATAATCCATTTTTTATTTAAAATTACAGAAATATACCCGCGGAAATTTTTTTACAAAAATAGGCTCAAGTCGCCCAATGGGAGGACGACTGTAGCCTATCGCCCAACCAGAAGCCGATTCTGTCCCTGTCGCTCAACCATTGGGCGACTGCAACCAGTCGCCGTCCCATTGGGCGACTTTCATGCAGTCGCCCAATGGTTGAGCGACAGGTATCAAACCTTCGCCAAAAATAGTGAAAATTGGTGGAGCTATTCTTCAAACATCCAAAAGCCTTTAGAAAAAAATTTGAGCAATTTCGGCTACGGGATCAAAAGTTATAGCAGTTTCAATCGAGGCCGAAACGAATAAAGTCCGTTGGGCACGGGGGCCTGAGTGCAGTCGCCCAACCATTGGGCGACTGCATGAAAGTCGCCCAATGGGAGAGCGACTGGATGCAATCGCCCAATGGTAGAGCGATAGGGACAGAGTCGGCTTCTGGTTGGGCGATAGGCTCTAGTCGCCCTCCCATTGGGCGACTTGAGCCTATTTTTGTAAAAAAATTTCCCGCGGGTATATTTCTGTAATTTTGAATAAAAAATGGATTATTCGTACCAAAAATTCTTGACTTAACCCTCATCTTCAGCCTATGTATTTTAGTTATTATTCGGAGCGATTTAATTCTAGAAATAAATCCATTTATGTAAAGTCTGGCTGGTTGTATCAAATTATAATATTTTACTGATCACTGCTAAGATTTTAGTTATCAATAGTATGCTAAGGTTGTCTTCAATTAAAATTTGAGTCTAGGAAAATATTAACAACTGGTGAACTATATATATATATATATATACACATGTATGTATGTATATGCATATATGTGATTTATTTTACTATTCACCATGAAATCTTCCATTCTTATGTTAATACTTATGGTAAAAGGTTAGGGGTCTCGTATTAAATCATTCCCTAACTATTTTAAGTCAATATACATGCTAGTATGGCTTGTGACTAATTGGTCATACTCGAGGTTGTTATTATGATGTACATAAATCCTTTCTTACCTAAAATGGACTGCAGAAATCAAATCCAAAAGAAATGGCAAAAGGTGCCTTCTCTGGAATTAAACCCGGGATCTATTATCTTAACCCGCAGCTCAACTGGGCTAACCAACCAGGCGGTGGACGTGATGTGATATACATGGGGTTTCAACTTAGAAGAGCTGAACAGCAGCTGGGGGAAAAACAGAGGACACTGCCAGCCGAGAATGGTGCGGCAGGCGGCAGCGTCGCCTGCGAGGGGCGGCCGTGAGGACGTCGGAGACCAGCAAAATGGGTCCCCGCAAGAATGAGGAAGCTCCTGGCAATGTCTACGCGGGTAGTGTTGGTGTCGGAAGCGGTCGGTGGTGGCTTGAATGGCCGGAGGCGGGGATGAAACGGGCCGCCGGCGCCGGCGAGGTGAAGGGGAAAATCCATCGTGCGCACAAGCATTATAAGGTACTAGGGATGCTCACCTTGCGGTTGCTCGGGCAGGAGAGGGTCTGTGGCGGGCCGGCGGAGGTCATAGGTGGCGCGGGGAGGTCGCCGTGGCCGGGGAGCTCGGGCGGCAAAGAGCTCCGGCCGAGGGTTGGGACAGCTCCGGGGTGCCGAGTAGTTGCTCCCATCGCGCGGAATCGAAAAGAGATAGCCCGAGGAGGAGGTGGCGGTGTGGATGGCGGCGGCGGCCGGTGTTGGGGAAGATGGGCCGTGCGCGAGTTCCGGCGCACCGGAGTCCGATTAACGCGACGGGGAGGTACAAAGGGAGCAGGGACACACTTTGACGCACTTGAGGTGGTTGTACGTCGCCGGAAGGCCGGGAGCGGCATGGAGGCGTTGCGGCCAGCGCAGGTTCTGGCTAGCTTCGGCTCGGGGAGGAGGGATGGAGAGCAAACATTGGGGCGTTGGGCACCTTATAGCCGAATGGATGGAAGGCGTTGCCGCTGAGGTATGGTGGGGCTGGCGAAGGACCGGGCGAAGCAGGGGATGGACCACCGGGCATAGCGTCGCGCGGGCTCGGGCGCGGAGGCGCGGGGCTCGACGCACGTCAGGAGCGGCGCAGAGCAGGGAGCGGACGCGACTGGGCGCTGGCGAGGTGGCACAAGGACGGAGGAAGCTGGCGCGCGCTGCGGAGGGCGACGTGGGCTCACGGCAGCCACGCAAGGAAGGCAAGAAGACAAGAGCAGGCTGCGGGGAGAAAGAAAAGGGGAGGAGGCGGGGGCAGTAGCCGGGCCCACGCGCAGAGGAAAGAAGGGGGAAGAGGGAAGAGAAGGAGGGGCCACTGGCAGTGAAAGAAATGAGGAAAGGGGATAAAGGAGGGGAAGAAGAAGTGGCCCACATGGCATAGAGAGAAGGAAAGGAAAATGCTAGCATTTCAAATTTTTAATGGCTTGAGCTTGATGTCCAAAATCCCCTTTTGTTAAATTGTAGCTCTAATGTTAATATTGAATTTAGTTGTATAGTTTATGTATGTATATATATCTATTTGAGTTGTATTCTTAATTCAGCTAATCCCCTTCAACCAATTTATAAACCATGTTTTAATTCTGTAATTAAAGTTTTTGAATCACTTTCTCGGGGTTTGAACTAACCCATTTTATTTAAATTTTTAGATCATACAACCCCTTCTTGTATGATGGTCGAGCTATATCTAGAATGAATTCTTGGTCTTTATTATTATCATCTGTTTCTGATCTTGAAATGCAACTTTGATTTACTGAATTACAATGAATCTTAGGTGGTCAGGGTGAAACACCATTTAGATTATTTGTATGTATTTACTTATTATTATTTTGTTTTTCATGATGGTTGTTTTGTGCTCGAGATTTATTTCGACTTATTACTTGCTCAGGGCAAAACACTGGAAAACCCAAATAAGGTTTCGGCAAAAATCTCAAATGCTAGCAAGATGTAGAGAAAATTTTAAATTCTTCCAAATTTTCAAACATTTAAAATTTAGGATGTTACACTTATAATGTTATTTTTTTCTCCTTAAAGGCCGACTTCAACTTTAATACCCAAGGTATGTTCCTTCTTGTAACCTGATGCGGTCAAGCGTGTTTGTTCTAATCTCTATTAACTCTTCCGTGTGTGCACATGCATGTCATGTTGTGATTGCTTTGGACTCGGGTCCAGTTTGAGACGTCGGAATTTCATAGGATCCTTGTGGAACTATACTATTTTGTACAAGAGTAAAGTCCATTATCGGTTCTTAAACTTTTTATGCTGTGTCATCCCGGTCCATAGACTTTTAAAGTATGCCATCCCGGTCCATAAACTTCAAAATGTGCCATTACGGTCCTTAAACTTTTTATGTTGTGTCATCCCGGTCCATAGACTTTCAAAAGTGTGCCATTACAGCTGGACCCGTAACAGGTGGTAATGGCACACTTTGAAAGTTTAGGGACCAGGATGACATACTTTAAAAGTCTATGGACCGGGATGACACAGCATAAAAAGTTTAAGGACCGGTAATGGACTTTACTCTTTGTACAATTTCTCTATGTTCCAACAGGCCTTCAAACTCCACTAAAAAATCACTTCGAGTGTGCATGCCGTCTTATGTGGAACTCATCGCCATCCACCAAATTAAGGTGATCGAGTTTGGTACCTTTTGATGGAATCCTTCTTTGCCCGCCTCTTCCAAAACTTAATCGGTCATCCTTCTATTTGTATTATTGAACGGTCCACCTAAACTACTTGCATCATTTTGATATACACATAATGTATGATTCCACCTCTGTGGTTGCATGCACGCCAAGTTCTGCACATTGGATCTTTATTCCAAACCATAGTGGATTCTTGTTGCTGGCATGCTTTGTGCACGTACGCACACAAGGTTTTGCTAGTACCTACATGTATTTTCCAACTCCTTCCACCCCGCAATGCAACTCAATTGTGGTGCTATAATATAAATCCATTGATAAAATTAAGAGTGTTGTTATTACAACATTTCACTCTATACCCGTCTTAATGCTGTAAAAGTGGATATGTAATTGTAGTATGCCATTTAATAAGATATGCATGTTCCAATGTCATTAATTTTTTCTTAGATTTAGTGTCTCATTTTCATGTATGCATGATGGACTTGGACTTATATTACGAAACGGATGAAGTACTATTTTTTTTTTGAGGAAGAGGGAGTACTATCTATGGCACTGAGAATTATATTGCAAACTATATGGAGGAGCTACCTATTTCTGGCAGAGATACCTGTTAAATTGCGCAGACCTAGCCAGTAACATTAAAATATAAATATATAAGATCACACTAATATTCATGAAGTCAGAATTTTCATGTTTATTGTGTATATGTTGGCTCCAAAGTCTATAAAATTTTACCTACCAAACTATTTGACAGCCTAGCTGTAACACCCCGGCCCTCCACAGGGCCCAAGATGCTACCACCACACACTTACTATTTCAAAAGTGTTGCCAATCCAACTTTTAGCAGCACCTGCATTGATTTTACAATTACCCACCAGGAGGAAACAACAGGTAAATATCGGATACTCGCAATAAACAAATTAACTTTATATTGCACAAACCATAACATAAACAGACTTTGAGCCCCACGGCCATGGAGACCCACCATCACGGCTCGCAAGCAAACTAAACGAAACGGCGAGCCACAAAAAACTTAATACTAGATTAAACATAAAAGCTCAGTGTACAGCTAAACTGATATTTCATATGTGCAGTGCCAAAAGGACTATTCCCATTTCATGCATGTCGCCATCATTCACCTAAAAACAACGACAAATTAAGCAAGTCTGGAGACTCAGCAAGCACACAATAAAACAATAACATCACTGTAGCAATTCAATCGACTTCATGAACTGTAAGCTATAAATCAACTCTATGTCTGTAAACTGTAATTTAAGTCTGTAACTGTAAACTGTAAATCAATTCTGTAACTGTAAACTGTAAATCAATTCTATGTCTGTAAATTGTAATTCAACTCTGTAAATCAATTCTATGTCTGTAAACTTAATTCAACTCAGAATGTAGAGATGTAAATCAATTTCAGAATCAGAAATGTAAATTAATTTCAGAATCGTAACACTTTCTCTATCTCTTTCATGCAATGCAATATATCTGTAATGCATATGTAACTGTAACTTATACCGGTATAGCGGAGTATCCACTCATCGATGGACCACTCATTCGCCTCGTCCTCTTTCATACGAGGTCTCAACCTCCACTCCCGTGGAGTGCCTACCTCTGTAGGTCTTATTCAAGAGCACTCCGTACTAGTCATATGACTTTCTCACTGTAACATCCTGAAAAATGTAAATATTAAATTATGAAGTTTTTGGATTATTTTATTTGTTTTCCATTTGAATTTGGATTTTATGGATCTTTTTGTAAATATGAAGGAACTTCAAATATGAAAAGAGGGAAGAAATCAACACATAAAATAATAAAACATGAGCATCAAATAAAGAATCTGAAAAGATGATCCATAAAGGTAAGGGAGAATATTTGGTTTAACCATGAAATCTCACCTCTAAAAATAATGGAATAAATAGTAAAGGAGTAAACAAAATAAAAATGTTAAACATATATATATATATAAGCATATGTGTACATAATAAATATGATGCCTATAAAATTTATGTTAAATAGAAAGTACAGGAATTTAGAGGAATAAGAAAGAGAGAAAATAAATTGGAATTATATACATGTATATAAATACAAATGCCAAAAGTAAAAATAAAAGAAATGAGAAAAAAAGAAAAATAAAAATAGAAAACCGCCGGCCGGGCCGGCCATCACCCCGGCCCAGCCCCTCTCTCCACACGCGGCCTGAGCGCGTGCGATCGCTCGGCTCAGCCAGCGTGCTCGCGCAGCCCAGCGCGCCAGCATCCGCGGCCCATCCCCGCGCGCGTCCGCTCTCACTGCCGAGTGGACCCGCTCCCTCGCGCCCCTCTCCCGCTGGCCGGTGGACCCGAACCGCAGCGCTCTTCTTCCTCCTCCTCTCTTCCACGCGCACGCGACGCAGCTCTCTCGCGCTCACTTCTCTGCCGCAGCCAATCCTCCGCTCCTTCTTTCACCTCGCGGGCAATTTAAAAGAACCAGCTACAGGAGGGGGGACTCACCTCTCCCGCCATCTCTCTCCTACAAAATCCCGGCGAAGATTGAGTTCCTCCCCCCTTCCCCGCGTGAACAGAGGAGCGTCAGGTGCCGCCCTCACCGCGCGCCTCTCTCCAGCTATAAAAGCCCCTCCTGGGAGTCGCATTCGCTCCGCACTGCTTCACTCTCCCCTCCCCTGCGAGTAATTGAGCCCTCGTGCCCCGTAGCCACCGGCGAGCCGTCTCCTTCCCCAACTCCGGCGAGCACCGATCCGCCAAACCGAGCCACCAGGACCCAATTCCCCGCTCGTGAACCATCTCCGGAGCATCGCGAAGCTATCCCCGGTCTCCTCCGCACCTCCCGAAGCCCGTACCTCGCCATCACCGGAGCTCCCGCCCGAAATGCCGTCACCGTACGCCGCCAGCCTTCACCGGTGACCGTCACCTCCGGCCATCTACACCAACATCTTCACCATCGCCCGAGTATTGTATTTCATGCAGCCCCTGAACCTTTCCGATCGCCCTCGCCGCCGGCCACTACCGTCCCCGACATTCCTCTGTCCGGCTCCCTCCGCGAGCTAACTCAAAGGGATTTATTACCCTTATATGGTAAGCATCGCTCGGGCAATCGAGTGGCTTTCAGCGCTATCCTCTCCTCCCCCCGCTCCCGCGTTGCGCGTTCGAGTCCAGCTCCGCGCGTGCGGTCGAGCATTTCTTTTAAATTTCCTCGCTGACAGCTGGGCCCCGCTGGTCAGTGGTCGGCTGTCTGCGCTAGCTGCTGACAAAGGGGTCCCACCCGTCAGTGACCGGACACGTTGACATATGGGCCCCACTGGCCATAGAGACAGAGGAAATAATAAAAGAAAAAGATAAAAATTAAAATATGATATGTGGGACCCACTGTCAGAAATTTATGATTTTTTGGATTTAAATGAACTGAAATATTCAAATGGGCATAACTTATTCATTTTAATTCCAAATTGAGTGGGACAAATTTCTAAATTCATCTAAAATCAAGATCTATCCAATGGAACTGAAATCATAATTTTTAGAGTTCATTTGAATTTCTGGTGTTATTTGGTTTGATTTGCTGCTTTTCTTTTTATACAAATTTTGGCGCACGCTAAAGTAGCTTACGAGGCACAAGAGGAAGAGATTGAGGCAGCGACCCTAGAAGCACCAGAGAATCCGGATCCCGACCACTGTGACCAAGGCGAGTCAACACTTTTTGATCATATTGAACCCAGTATTTCAAAGCTATTTCCTTTTAAATTATCAACCAGCATGCTGATATTTTATGTGGTAAAATATGTTCGTTTCCAGAAATGGTAGTTACACACCTAATATAACGCTTGCTAATAATGATCCGTTGGAATATTGAATGTGTGAACCTTGTCGCCCTAGCAAAAATATAATAGTAACATTTCAAAAATAAGTCCTTAATTGTATGCCATGCTTAGCATTGATTAGGAACCCGGGGCAAGAAATTGCCCCAAGCATCACTTTTACTAATGAAAAATTGTTTCGGGCAGTCATGACGGGAATGACTGATATATGTTGGTATGATTGCTTTATGTTCCGAAAAACCCCAACATGCTTAAATATCTGGGCGGATTGGTTCGAGGGTGTGAATGTGGGGTGCAGTGGAAGCACAAAGTGGGTTCGTGGAAGACCGCCCAGATACCAATAAGGACTGAATCTTGTCATGTCAACCCGTGTATAACAGTACAACCACAAGTATGTAAAGTATAGCTTGGCTTAGTAGATATACCAAACCCCGAAAGTCATCCTCACAGGAGAGGGTGGTGGGATAGTGCAAGCGGCTGTCTGTGTGACGGCTTGAATGGGACACTCGCAGAGGGTGAAGTTATGCTGTGGCGGGCTAGCAGGGGTGGTGGCCAGCTGCTAGACGTTCAGAAGGAGAACATCCCGCACAACGTATGAGACCCACCGCAAGTGGGATCGACCCATAGGGTGAAATGATGGAAGGGACGAGGTATTTTGAACGGTTATTGTGATGGTCTGCTCAACCACATGACTAAGGAATCATGTGAGGCAACGAGCAGATTTATCTCTTGTGGTGAAAGTGTACAAACTCTGCAGAGTCAAAACTATTCGAATAGCCGTGCCCACGGTCAAGGGCAGACATGGGAACTTAACTAGATATAGTTCTGTTTTAAAAATTAAATGAAGGTGGGAATAAAATGTGCAGAGCGATGGACTGCTATGATTTGGAAATTGTCCTGAGTGTCGTCCCAGTGGTAAGTTAAGCGGCTATAACGCTGAAAGAGGAGATATGGTGCAGAAAACATGTAATGGTGGATAGATTCTGTAACACTGTTATACATAAGTATTTCTTAAAGAACTCAGTCATTTCTAAAAATGCTAAGTCTTAGGAAATTTTTATATAATTGTATTCAAAAGCACTCCTGCAAATAAAAGAACCCGAGCTATCCTTTGATTAGCCATACATGTTATATAATTGCATACTGTGTGTTGGCTCGCGGAGCATGGGGTCGGAGTGCTCACGCTCGCTTTTGCGACAATATTCAGAAACAGGGACACATGACCATTATGCCTACGAAGATGCTCCTGCTACGGAGGAGAAGGATGACGGAAGAAACTAAGGCGTAGGCCACGATGGTTAAACATAGACAAGTGGACTCCCGGCTTTGTGTGCACGTATGTTACTAGTTATCTGGTGACATACAATGCACACATTACCCTTCCAGTCGCTTGCCTGTGGATTTGGGTTTACTTTTGCTACTATTTCCGCTGCATTTATGTAATGAAGGCATTTGGCCAAAGCGGCCCTTTTGTAAACATTCACCCGACATGGTGTATTTCAGACTCTGTAATATCATTATGCGATGTATGAAATGATTCAGCGATGTTCCTGTGTGCATTATCTACTGATCCAGGGAATAATGCAATTAACACAGTAGATTCCGGATTGAAGAATCTGGGTCTGACACTCACCGACCTGGCTCTTATGTATTTTACATGATGCAATATGCTTCAAATATAGATATCTAATCATAAACGGTACTCATCAAGGTATGATTAGCACAATTCATATACATCATCTCATAAATATTGTAAATCATGGCATGGAAACACGAATAACAAACATTCACCACAATTTACTGTTCTACCATGCACTTGCCTGTTAACCTGGCGGACGGTGCGTAGATGGCACCAGACTCGAACCGCCACTTGAACAAGCATTAACTATTTTAATTCATTGCTAATGCAATACATTCATATACGAGCAAATGGCATCGCTCTAACGTCCAATCCGACATAATCAAATCCTGTACCACCGGGCAACTTCCCATTGTCCCGGTGCTTAACTAATCTATAAAATTAGCGATTTCATTATTTATATTCGCCGATCGAATTCTACACGCTTAATCTCACTTTAATCGATTACACTATTTAATTTCAATTTATTCTCTCCTTCTCCTTCTTCTGCCACGGACCGACCAGATCTATAGTGGTCATACCGATTGCACCAATCAGGCATTCATATTAATAAACGATATTTAAATGGTCACATGCATCAATTCTAATTATCTATATATTAATTTATGCCCGACTCGGTAAAATAAGTAGGGAGAAGGGTTTTTGAGACGTTACCCTGGGCCCAAACGACTGAATTAGGGCACTATCTTCCTTTCCTTGGTCGGATCTAATAGATCTGGCGGCGGGTTAGCTTTTTTTCCTTTTCCTCCTCTTCTCTTTTCTTCTCTTTCTCTTTCTTCTTTTTTTTGTCAGTTGGTCGCTCTCTCTTGGCCTTCTCTTTTCTTTTTTCCTTTCCTCTTTCTTTTTCCTTCACGCCGGCGCCCCTTCTTCCTTTCTTTTCTTCACTCCGCTCTTCCTTTCTTTTCTTCACTCCGCCGCTCTCTCTTCTTTTCTTTCCAACGCGGGCGCTTCCTTCTTTCCTTCTCTTCACGGCAACAGCTCCTTTTTTCCTCCGTCGGCCGGTGTCTCACTCCCACTCCCTGCGCCTTCTCTTCTTCCTCTTTCTTCTCACTCGGCCGGCGACTTCCGTCTCCCTCCTCACGACTGGCTCTCTCTCTGGTCGCCTCCTCTTCTCCTCTCAGTCCGCCGGCTCCCTCCCCTCTCTTCCCAACCACTCAGCTCCTCCCTCCTTTGCTCTTGGAGGATGGCAAGCGGCGGCGCCGGCAGCAACAGCAGTAGGGGAAACAGGGACGGCGACAACGGTGCAGCAACGGCGATGCTAGAGGACGACGAGCGACGGTGCCGATGGCTGGTCGACGGCGGCACACGTGGGAAGACAGCGGCGCCCAGGTGAACACGGGGGAGGTGGCAGCAGCTGAGTGAGCACGGGGAGGAGAAGAGCAAAATGAGTTTTGCTTCTCCCCCTGGCTCACACTCTCTTTTATAAGGTAACAAGTGGGCTGGGCTAGGCCAACCCGGCCCAGGTAGTACACTAGCGTATGTACTAATTTTTAATTCTATTGCCAACTTCCCAAAAGCCGTAATAAACCATAATATTTAAAAAATATTTTTAAATACAAATCTATTATAGTTTTTATAAAACTAATCTAGATAGTTTTAAACATATTAGTTGCTAAATTTTGGAAAGTTTTGGAAAGTTGACGGTTCTGATTTTGTAACACTATATTAAATAAAAAAGAAAGAGGGAGTATTCTGTATATCTTTCCTACTGTAGCGGCTTTACTTATCCAAACAACATGTAGTCCTATTAAGTATTAACACATGGTCCCCGCTCTTTACTGCTGGACATTGGTTTTTGTCTTCTAACACAAACCACAAGGAAAATATTAACAACGTTTTTTCTAGGACCGAGAACCCTCTATCTTCAGAAAAAGCAAAGCAAGCAAGGCGATTTCATCCTTTGGAAAAGAGAGGAGGCGCAAGAAGCACCCAGCCAACAGTGCATATACGGAGACAAGAAGCAAGGAATCAGGCATGCTTTAGCATGTTTATATTAGCTTCTGTTTCGGACTTTTGTTTAGAAAAAATAAAAAACTAATATAATCATCTGGCTTTTCGAAACGGCTTCTTCATTCTTGCACTACCATTTCGCTTTAGAGATAAGGCAGGGAGTTAGGGTACATCACGTATTCTACTGCTTTAGCTCCTGTCATATGTATGTATCTCTTCCTTACTTTTTACACTATTCGCTCTCTCCTTCTAAGTTATTTTTTAGTCATTACTATTTATTTTTAGACAAAAATCATAAATAACAATTAAAAATCACCAGTAAAAACCACTGCAACGCCCCTCAGAGAAAAAGCGAAGCAAGCATGGCGAAGCAAAGGATCCAGCCAACAGTACATACACGGAGACAAGAAGCAAGGAATCACTGATGCTATAGAGAAAGGGAGACGCCGAATTGCCAACAGTACAAACAGTTTCTGCCCTGATTTTGGGGGTAGCAATAGCAAAGTTCTTGTTTGGACTTCTTGGACATTTTCGATTCAAGCTCTTCTTCTCAAGCTGCTCGTATTTGGAGTGCCTAGCTTGTTCGTCATCAGCCGTCACCGACTCGGCTCACCCGACTGCTGTGCATCTCGATCGGTACGTACAACAATGCAGCCAAAATTGTAGTAGTAATGATTATGACATTGGTGAAGCAAACGTCGTAATAAGTCGTTATTGTGTATGTAGCCATGTAGGTGGCGGCAGATCTGCTGATTATGGGTTAGATTGATTAATTTGCTGGTGCTTTTCTTCTTGGTTTTCGACAAACGAATTCGTCATGAGGCAAGAGGTACTACTTACTACTCTTCTCTGCATTTTACGTTCACGTAGTAGTTGGTCTTTCTCTTATAGCCAATTTCTGTTGAGACTTTCATGTCTGTAGTACATGAACATCACTCGCTCCTGCATGGTATAATTCAATCTTATGGACTGGAGGGTGTGAAATGGTCTCAGCTAGCATGAGAAAACATGCATGACTGATGATGTTTTTAGTTTCATTCAATTGGCAGTTGCCTATAGAAAAGGAACCGATGATGTAACTATTGCAAGTTTGCAACTACGATTAAATTCGTGTGACCGTAAGCAGTAGTACTTCCACTAGCGAGTTTTTCATACACGCAGGGAAAACAATTTTGGCCCAATTTTGGTTTTCTCGGCGGGTCTGAAAAACTGCAAAACCAGTGAATTTCGGTTTGAAATTTAGAAGTACTTCGACTAAATTCCTAAATCAATACACGGTAAGAGCAGCTCCAAAAGATGGGCTAAATTTGATCCCCTATAATCTCATTTTAGGGGACATGCCAAAAAGTTGGGGATCAATATAACTCCTTTGCTCCAACAATCATCCCCAAAATTTGTCCCCTAAATATCTTAAATTTGCTACATGGGCTTATGCTCATTCTAGCGCCGCACCTGTTCGTTCTTCGTAGCGCCGCCCATTTCAACCAACCTGCTCCTCCATTTATTTTATCACGGTAATCTCAACGAACGCCACTGCTCTTACTATAATCTCCACGTGCATGTGAATTAGCTAGCTAGTTGGAGCCTAAAATTTATTTTATCTGCTAGTGTTTTGTACAATAGATTTTTTGCTAGTTTTAAATTTTGTACAGTATGATTGTGCATACTAAAAAGGATATTTTTTAATTGAAACAGTTGTTGGAAAATTGGGCGCGGAATCGCCTACTCGCGCGCGGCAATGGTGATTGGGGACACGTGGGGTGAGGCCAAATTTGGCTCCGGTGGGGTGAGATATTGGGGGTGTTAAAATTTTTAGTGGTGGTTTTGGGGATCTTTTGAGGGGGTTTTTTTTCACTAATCACCAAAATTTGTTTTAGAGGATGTTTTAGCCCATCTCTTGGAGTTGCTCTAAGAAGTATTTAGCTAGTCTAGTGGTAAAAATAGTGTTTGGTAAGCACTAGGTCTTGAGTTCAAACCTCAAAACCAAAGCTTTTTTTTGTTTTTCCATTTCTACTCGAAAAATCATATTTAAAATTTAAAAATTTCGAACGAATTTTTCCGAAATTTTCAAATTTCGGATTAATCAGTGGGGCGAAAAAAATTTCCTGCAAAATTTTCCCTGCATAGATGCAACAGTATTTGTAGATTCATACACTTGATCGACATTACTATAAGATTATTATGATTCAAACGCGTTTTGAAACTCCAATGCGTCACACGTTTTATATGCATTTGTAGCACCTCCTAGTTGGGCCCAATAAGGTCTGATAATGCATGGATTTATATACAACATTTAATAGACTGACAATACTAACTAGCGTAAACTCTTTTTGGTGAAATGGGGATGAAGGTGCAAATAGCTAGTTAGTGTCTTCTAGTAAACCGTAAAATGTCGTCGACATCATCTAATTATCAATCATTACCACAGGATATTGGTTCGGACAATGTTGATGATGCTGTAAACGAGATACTTGGATTGTTTGTTCGAAACCTGAGGGACACAAGAGTCATCTACTTTGATGGTTGGCGAGGATTCGGGGCATCTACCGTTCTTAGAGGTGTGGCGGATGCTCTTACATCTGGGAGAACCCCTCCAGAATTACACCTTGACAAAGTAATTCATATAGATTGCTCCGCATGGAAAAGCAGAAGGGCAATGCAGAGGGCGGTTGCAGTGGAACTACAGCTTGGTCATTCAGTAATGGCAGTTTTTGGTAACCAGGATGAGGAGGATGATTTCAATGGAGTGGATGAAGGCTCTAGAGGTGAGATAATGAGTGTCTCAAAAATGATTGATCGGGCCTTTAGAGACCGCACATTTCTGATTGTTTTTCATAATGGAAGTGGTGATGACATTGATCTAAGTAGCTTTGGTGCTCCAATGTTTCATGACTACTTCATGCTGTGGACCCTCCGGAGGAGGTTTGGCGCAAGGGAAGTCTACTCTGAGATACAAAACAAAGTGAAGAATGTTCATCTTTTTGCTTACGAATCAGGATATAACATAGCAAGAGAAGAACTTTTCTTCCCAGTACTGCATAGAGAGGCCGCTGCCATAACTGCTAATTATCCGTGCATGCGGGAGATCAACACAGAATGGATTGTGCGTTGTTGCCTGTATGAATTATTTCTACAACTAAGTTTCCCCAAAAGCACAGAATATGACTGGGCAGCCCGTGCTTCTAACTACTGGACTTGTGATGGCATCATACAAGGTGATCGGGCATGGGAGATTAGCAACGCACTCCGTGAAGAAATAAAATGGGACTTGCATCCTGCTTTACTTGATGATGTGCGTCGAAGGTTCATAAATGAATTTTCTTCTGAGAATAATTCTAGTCATTATCTGACATTCAAAGACCGTCGTTCACAACAGCAGTACCCTTGGATCTCAATCACCTCAAGGAACCTACAAACAGAGGATATGCAAGCAGCTATAAATGCAGAGGCATCATCTTATTTCTTGGCTCCTGAAAGTTCCGATGCCCCATTATTATTATTAGCAGATGGCTTGTTTAAACAGTCAACCAACCTCTGTGTGCTGCATCTGTCATGTTGCACCTTCAGCTTTGCGTCACCACCATTCATCTCTTGCCAGAACCTAAGATTCCTTGGGCTGGACCACTGCAATGACAATATAGCTGGTGAAGGAGAGGACCGAAGGGAGTGGGAGTTTCTCCATAGCTTATGGGTATTGGATCTATTTTACACAGACTGGTATCAAGTATTATCGAAACAGATGACGGATCTCATGATTAACCTTAGGGAGCTAAATGTAGAAGGAGCCAAGTGCCCTTACACTAGTCTTGTACAGGGGCGATTGCAGAATCTACACAAGCTTCGACTAACCAAACCTTTGAGCCTATTAGAGACATCAACATGCATTGAAAGCACATTTACAGGCAAGACAAAGCTGGAACTTCTTGACTTCTCTGGCAATAAAGACATGAAAACTTTACCTAGCAGCCTGTCAACTGCAATTAGCCTTGAGGTGCTTATCTTGGATGGTTGTAATGAGCTAGAAAATGTTGCTGCACCTCCCTCGGTCAAGTCCTTGAGCTTCGACGGCTATGGGCCAGCATCTCATTGGACACCAGTTGTTGAGTTGTCTCCAAAAGAATCACGTCCTTCTTCTGCAGATCAAAAGCATGTCAAGACCTCCAACGTGTCCCTAGAAGGCTGCACACGATTGGAGAATCTGTTCTTGCGTGGGCTACACAATCTCATGGAGCTGGACCTCTCTGGAACTGCAATCAAGATACTTGACTTCAATACTATGGTGGTGGATGTCCCAAGTCTCAAGCGACTATTCTTGCTAGGTTGCGAGCGCCTTCGTGCAATAAAATGGGACACGAGTGGTTCCAAGATACAACCCGACCTGGAGGAGTTGTGCATAGACACACGACCTGGAATTGAGTGTCTTCGGCCATCCGTTGATCTAAAGGAATCATTCCTGTTGCAGGTGCATGCTATTATTACAGACGCGAGGCTTGCTCGGTCCTTGTGGTCTCCAATAAAATATTATAGAAAAAGGAGATACCTTGAGGGTGTTTATTTTAATATCCGCATCATCTCTTCTCCTGTTCAACTTGAAGCAGCCCATAGTGATCAAGTGAACCTACAGCAGCTTGTTCCAGCCGGCCATTACAATGATGTCATTAGCATGGTCAGCGATGCTCCGATGCGTGCTTTCCCACAACCTCCGTCCACAGAGTTGGATCACCATATCGAGATTGCTCAAGGGAGCCTCAATGTGGAGAGTGAACTAGACGCAAATTCTCCCCATGATAATTTAGGTAATTTGATAAGAGAGCGTGCCGAATCCCTGCATGTGCATGACGTCTCGACCAGTGCTAGTATGCCTGGAGATGATTGGGAGTACCACCTCAAGCGGTGCCACGTGGAGAGGTGCCCCAAGTTGGATACCGTCTTTCCGTCGGACTCGTTTGATTTCGTTCCATTGGAGACCTTCTGGGCGTCAGATCTCCTGATGGCCCGTTGCATTTGGAGCAAAGGTTCCCATTTCACTGGAGACAGGGTCTTCAAAAATCTGCAGTACCTACTGATGTCTTTATAGTCTGCTTTGGTAGATATGAGGTACCTGAGCGTTCAATGACGATCTTAATTACCATCCTCCCAAGTTTTCTTTGGAAAGTATTCAAAATCATGTTGCAATTCTTTGTATTCAATTTTTTCTATTCAGAATTTGCAATTACAAATGCTGTAATTTTTTATCCATTAATGAGTATTTATAATTAAATTCTTAATGGCACATACATTCTTGTGCACATATGCTGCCGAATAGTCAACTGACGAACAGTGAACACAAATTGGAATACAAAGATGCCAAAAATGACATCAGTAACTCAGTCACAGCGAAGGGGAAAACTGAAAATGCAAGACAGAATGAACTCATACTTGCTGACTGCCTACCCAAATGGCTATCGATCACTTGATGGTTTACACTTCATAGTGCAAATAACTATATTTGTTACAATATTTTTAGTATCAAATATGCAAGTATCTGGTTTAGAATATCTTTTATATAATGTTTGACATGTATAGGTCTTTTAAGATGAACATTTGAAATGATAATTAAAATTTGACACCTTTATGGAAAAAGAGCTGAACTCACACCTTTTAATCTCGACATTGATCCAAATCGTCTCACGTGTCTACAATAACTCCCAAGCAGCTATCGATTATCACATCTATGTTTAATTCTTAGTTCTCCTTCACCAAATCCAATGGGCAAGTAAGAGATTTACTGATTTTTCTTATTATGTTATTTTTCCTCCTTAAAGGCCGACTTCAACTTTAATACCCAAGGTATGTTCCTTCTTGTAGCTTGATGCCGTCAAGCGTGTTTGTTCTATTCTCTATAACTCTTCCGTGTGTGCACATGTCATGTTGTGATTGCCTTGGACTCGGGTCCAGTTTGAAACGTCGGGATTTCATAGGATTCTTGTTCCAACTCCACTGAAAAATCACTCCGAATGTGCGTGCCATCTTATGATGGAACTCATCGCCATCCACCAAATTAAGTTGATCGAGTATGCTATCTTTTGATGGAAATTCTTCTTTGCTCGCCTCTTCCAAAACTAAATCGGTCATCCTTCTGTTTGTATGCTAAACTACTTGACATCCTTTTGATATACAGAATGTATGATTCCATGGTTCCACCTCTCTGTGGTGTGCATGCACGCCAAGTTCTGCACATTGGATCTTTATTCCAAACCATAGAGGATTAGTTGTTCTTGCTGGCATGCTTTGTGCACGTACGCACACAAGGTTTTGCTAGTACCTACATGTATTTTCCAACCCCTGCCACCCCGCAATGCAAGGCAATTGTGATGGTATTAGTAATTTTATAATATAAATTCATTGATAGAATTAAGAGTGTTGTTATTGCAATATTTTACTCTATACCCGTCTTAATGATGTAAAAGTGGATATGTAGTCTTAGCATGCTATTTAATAAGGTATGTATGTTCCAATGTCATTATTTTTTTTCTTAGATTTAGTGTCTCATTTTCATGTATGCATGGTGGGCTTGGACTTATATTGCGGAACGGATGAAGTACTATTTTTTTTTTGGAGGAAGAGGGAGTAGTATCTATGGCACTGAGAATTAGCTTATTGCAAACTATATGGAGGAGCTACCTATTTCTGGCATAGATACCTGCTAAATTGCGCAGACGTAGCTAGTAACATTAAAATATAAATATATAAGATCACACTAATATTCATGGAGTCGGAATTTTCATGTTTATTGTGTATATGTTGGCTCCAAAGTCTATAAAATTTTACCTACCAAACTATTTGACAGCCTAGCGTATGTACTAATTTTTAATTCTATTGCTAACTTTCCAAACGGCGTAATAAACTATAATATTAAAAAATATATTTAAAGACAAATCTATTATTATAGTTTTTATATAACTAATCTAGATAGTTTTAAACATATTAGTTGCCAAACTTCAGAAAATTGACGGTTCTGATTTTGTAACACCATATTAAATAAAAAAGAAAGAGGGAGTACTCTTTATATCTTTCCTACTGTAGCAGATTTACTTCGCCAAACGACATGATGTAGTCCGATTTAAACGAAGGGGAAAGAACTGGAAATTTGGACACTGTTGGACCTATGCACAGCCGAAAT
Organism: Dendrocalamus sinicus; assembly: GCA_036346575.1. Classification (NCBI taxonomy): domain Eukaryota; kingdom Viridiplantae; phylum Streptophyta; class Magnoliopsida; order Poales; family Poaceae; genus Dendrocalamus; species Dendrocalamus sinicus. Next base: position 18,912,896 of record CM070650.1, read on the forward strand.
TCCGGATTTGGCCCCCGAGCGAAGAAATTTCCGTTTTTGGACCCGTTCGGAGCGCGCGTTTTACCGGTGGCTGCCACGTATCTCGGTCGCGCGCTCGCTTCGCGCGATCGCGCCCGATCCGCGCGATCTCACGGCCGAAGCGCGCGACCGTCCGCCCCACCGCGCGATCACACGGCCGAGCGCGGGACCGTCCGGGCCACCGCGCGATCTCCCGGCCGCGCGCGCGATTTCCCGCCCTGACCGCGCGATCGCCTGGCTGGAGCGCGCGATTGAGTCGCCGACCGCACGAATCTCGGCCCCACCGCACGGTCGCGTCGCGTCGCGTCCGGCCGAAAGCAAAATAAAGCAGCAGTAGCACCCACGCTGGCTTTCTTGGACCGACCGCACACGCGTCAGGAGCCCAAAAACGGCCCCCTCTCCATGGTGAATGAAATGCGAACTTAAAAGGGCAAGGAGGGAGCAGAAGTGCTTCACCAACCGGGAAGCTCGCACAAGTGAAACGAAGAGCAAGAGAGTGAGGAAGTGAAGAAAAGTGACGAGTGAAAACCCGTCGATTTGAGTTGTTTTCGTTCGGAATCTGCGGATTTTGCAAATACAAAAGTTGTAGATCGTCTCGTGAGCTTCAAGAAGAGGTAAGTCTTGTGCCCATGCAACTATAAATTTATATTTGTCATTAGTGTATAATTAAGCAAACCATGTTTTGGTAATGTTATTTGATGTCAATGTTTGGTACGGTATGTGTTTGTAGCAAATCTTGTATATTTTAGGCATGATGTATTGTAGTATATGTAATGTTGTAATGTGAACATACGTATTGTAGTGTAGTTTAATGTTGTGCGAAAATATGAACTTGCAGATGTGTAGATGTTGAGAAAGTACATATTTATTGTAGAGCATTTGTAGATGATAACAATATTAGCAGGATTAGGAACATACAAGTAGTATAGTTAGGGAAGAAAGTGCATACAAGTAGTGTAGGTGGTAAAATAAATTGGAAATAAAATTGGTAAATTAGAATAAAAATGCAATTACAGTAATACAAAGTTACAAGTACAAATGAATAAAGCATGTATTAAGTAAAGGTTAGAAAAGAAATGTTGGAAAATGAGTAAAAGGGTTTTTTGCATTAATTAGAAAAAACATGGAATACAAAGTAGTAGCATAGATTGAGAAATAAAAATATTACTAATCGATATTGTAGATAATAGGAATAAGTAATTTGATGTATTGTAGTGAAAATAAATTGTAGGTTCAGAAATACAAAACATATAGTAATCAATTTTATAGGCGATACGAAGATGTATGAAATACCGCACTGTTAATGTTACAATGGGGTAGTTTGAGGTAAAATAAAAACATATACCAATGAAAATAAAAATGAAATGAATATGTAATGTGATGTATGTTGGAAATTTTTTAATGGTACGATTGTTACATGCTGTGTACTAAAATGGTTGATTATGCACTTATGTTAGGTACGCAATGGCTGGCATTGAACAATTGATGGTGTTTTATGGGAGTGGTCTCGTACGTGATGGGCCGTATGGGGCGGACCTGTCAAATTGCGAGCGGATCGTGATCCGGCACCGGTCCGAGCGCCATGAGCTTGTCCGAGCTACGGAGGTGTGTCCGTTCAGCGTTCGATCGAGACCGCAAGGAAGAAGTTACGGATCGAGGCGATCTATGCCTCAATGGTGGATGACGGAAGGGGGAGCATATGGCAACTTCTGAAGGTGACCAATGACGCGTCATGGGCGAACTACATGGAGGTCGTGCGCAACCCTGATGCTGCGATATATGGGAGGCCAATGGTGTATGTCGAGTTCGTGGAGAGGGCGAATCATCGTGCATGGTTGGTTCGGATGCGCGGTGGAGATGAAGTGGCCGGCGGTCATGAAGACCCTTCGCGGGAGAACATGTGGGCGAGGAAGTGGGTGATGAAGACGCGGGAGGCGTGCGCAGAATTTCCAGCGCAACGAAGGTGTGCACGACAGGTGGTGGGCCGCCGTATTGATATCATGAGTATCTTGGGGACCGGGTGGAAGAAGAGGACAGCGAGGAGGATGAGGAGGTTGAGACAGCAGCTCGGAGAGGACGAGGACGGCGAAGGTGCAACCGAGGGGTGGTAGGTCGTGTTGTGACCACGGACGGTGCGCACGTGTCGCCCGATCGACGACATCACAGCGGCAGCCCTAGTTTCGCCACAGCGGAGGAGGAGAATGGGGTTCATCGAGGGCGCACTCTTTCGGGCGTGCTTCCGTAATAAGAGTGCTGCCCAGCGAGCTATTGCTAGACATGCCGCCAACATAAGCCGGACGATCGGGTCCACAAGTCAAAGCCGGACACGACGTTGTGAAGTGTGTGGACGGGTCATGTGGTGGCAAAGTCCGTGCACAACGGTACAAGGGCGTTGGCACGGAGTTCGGATAACGGTGCTGCAAGATCACGATTGCGAGCTTGCGGGGCAATACATAGACACCGCAACATGACATCACGTTATGTTGCGGAGGTGGTCACGCACTCGCCCAGCGGATGTGTCAATTACCCGAAGGTTCGATGGCGCGAGAGCGAACGAGGCGGGCTACGGTGAGCTACAAGAAGGTGTGGCGCGGCGAAAGGTGCTGACGGTATGTATGGGACGACGAGGAGGCGCACGACCTGGTCCCAAGAATGCTGGATCAAATTGCACAATCAAACCCTGCACTTACATAAACAGCGTGAGAGGGTCCATCCTACGGAGGGCCCGAATCGTTTCATTCTCGGGAGAGTGTTCGGGCCTTCCATCGAGCGATACAAGGGTTCGGTGGTGCCGCCCGGTGCTAACCGTAGATGGGACGTTCCTATCCGCAAGTACAAGGGCACTATCCTTACCGCATTGCGGTGATGCAAATGACCGATTACTCGATGGCATTTGCAATTGTGGAGAGCGAGAATACGATAGCGGCTTTGGTTTCTTTGCAATTTGAAGAATGCCGAGTGCAAGACAGGCCCGAAGTGTGCCTTATCTCCGACCGCAATGCAGGCTTGATGTCTGCGTTGCGAACGTTGCAGGATGGGACGCAGGCCCCCGTCCCGTGGACTGATGTGAAGAACCGCTGGTGCATGAGGCATATTGCGGCGAACTTCCACGAAGGTTCCGTAGCAAGGACCTCATGAAGATGTTCAAGAAGCTATGCATGCAGAACGAAGCGGAAGTTCGACGCCTTGCGGAGGCAGCTCGATCAGGAGGCTACGAAGCATGTGCATGCAGAAGCAGGGGCCGTGGAGGGGGGCTCCACAGGAGTCGGGGTATTCTCACAATGGGTTCACCCAATGCGGTGACTTGGAAATGTGGTCTTTGTTGCACGACACCGGTGGGGCGAGGTATGGGATCATGACAACCAACATGTCCGAGGTTTACAATGGTGTATTGAAGGGCGTCAGATCCCTGCCGATCACGGCAATTGTGGCGAGACTGAACCGCACTGTCGGGTACTTTGTGAATAGAGCCAGGATGGCGCAGAAGCACGTTGAGGAAAACAAGCAATACTCAGAGGTCATGCAGGCCTTCATGGACAGGAAGATGGAGAAGGCTCGAACCCACATTGCTCAGCCCATTGATGGCTTAAGGAGGAAGTTTGAGGTCCGCCTAAGGCAGAAGTATGTCATGGGTCACATTAGAGGGGAGCGCAAGCAGGTATGCACGCTTGGTGATGAAGCATCTTGCACCTGCAACAAGCCCCAGCTTCTGCACAAGCCATGCTCCCATGTGTATGCGGCTTGCGCTGTATGGAACCAGGCGTCGACACAGTACATCTCCAAGTACTACGACATGCAGCACTTGTATGCAACCTGGAGTGCAGAGTTCAATTCCTACGGGGTAGACATGCACTACAGGGAATTATGGCCGGGGGAGATAAAGTGGGTGCCCAACGATGCACTGAAGCATGTCGGGCGTGGAAGACGACAAAGCCGTCGCATCCGCAACGACATGGATGAGAGCCAGCGAGGGGATCGTGTTCGGCGCCCGAAGTGTAGGCTTTGCAAGACCTTTGGCCACTCCTCGCCGGTGCCCAAACAGCCGGCATCAAGCAACGCTCCGTAGTACCAACCACAATCCATATGTAATGTATTATTCAGAGGTGTACGCTAATTGTTGGCTCGATGGTGTAGCTATGTATTGCACATTACCATGTTATGTATATTTTCGCACATTCCATATGTTTCCTTGTCGTGTGGGTCATATTCGTGTGCACATTTTACGTATGTTTTTGTACATTCCGCACGTTTCCTGTCATAACATTTGTTGTGAGTTATGTTGTTATTTGTTGCACATTTTGTTGTAATGTACACTAACTTGTTATCCTTCTTTGGCGAGACATGGCGTTCGAGCTGCTAGAGCCCGTTGGGACGAGCACCACCGATGCCATGTGTGGTTGTCGGCACCGCACAGGGCCTCCTTGCTTCGTCCTTAGGGGCCCCGAGAGAATCGGCGTCTCGACCCTCGGTACATCCCACTACTACGGACACGGTCTGCGCCCATTGCCCGCATGTTGGATCTACCGCATGGGTTCCGAAGACGATGCGCCATCGTTGTCGACTCGTTGATCGATGGAGGCCGAGACTCACACCTTCCACTTCCGGTGGGGAGATGACGGTTACGCTGCAGACGCCACGATGATTACAGGTCTACCCTCCGTGGTGCCGCTTTGGTGCCACCCCAAGGCGCAGATTGGAAGGTCCGTCAGGTCACCGGTTCGGTCATGCGATCCGAGACAACGCAGCTGGGTGCCACATGGATGGCTTCGCCGCTTCATGACCCGCCCCGCAGACGCAGATGAGGTCGCGGTGCGGACGCACCGTTGCATACCGCTATATCTGTTCGGCACGCCTTGTTCCCTAGCACGATCGAGACTCCGTGCAGCCTAGCTACATACCGCTAGCGAGTCCTTGGCGGATGGTCGCCCGGCCGCCAGCCACGTGATAGCCGGGATCAGCAGTGCTTAGCTCCACATACCGAGGCTTGTGTGACGCCTCGCAGCGTACCGCGGCCAGCGAGCCGATCCTAGCCGCCTGCTACCTTCTCCTTCAGTTGTGGTCATGGGAACACTTACCCATTGGCAGGCCTGACTTTGGTCGTCGTGTGCACCCTTATGACCTCATCCCGCAGTTGTATGGTGGCGACGACCCCGTTGATGCGCCCACAATGGGTACACGTTGGACGCATGGTCAGTTGAGGTGGGCCAGGGAGACACCGAGACGTGCGTACTCGGATTTCCACCGGAGGTTCGAGCGACTGGAGTTTGGCGACGTAGACTGGTGGCCATGGTCTCAACAGTTAATTGAGAACACGGCCCCCCACGGGTTGTCATATCAGTGCGGGCGAGATCACATGTACTGGATGACGACCTGCCACTTGGTGTTCGCGATCGCGCCGAGCCATACAGCCCACACCGAGTCATGAGACGATTCGGCTGTACCAAAGCATGTCCCTCCCATGGCAGGACGCCCTCTAGCGGAGGAGTTCCACCGGTATGTCTGTACACCCCAAATTTAATTACTGCATTAGTGTCAATGTCAGTACCGTACTGATAGTGTAATGTCTGAATGGACTTGCAGGCAATCGAGGAGAGGGCGAGCGACTGAAGACTGGAGAGCCACACAGCGGACGTGGACAGACATGTGGTCTGACCATGCGCATACGATGGTTGTGGATGAGACACGGTCGTACGACCCTGCCGACCCCGCGCCGTACAGGGCATACCTTGAATGGTACGCTCCACGCACCCGCTGTAGGCTTACTACAGGGGAGCCGCCACAGCCTCCACTTCATGCTGTTCACGGGGCGGCTATACAGGAAGGTCCAGACCGTCATCTAGCGGCACGGGTCGACGAGGCGGTACGAGAGTACTGTGTCATTACTATGGCAGTGCACGATTACGTTTGAACTGACTGTTTGTTCACTGCAGGTGGTCCAGCTACGTCGTATCGACGACGAGGCTAATGAGGCAATACGACATAGGAAGTCAAATACCGAGTCTCGGTGGGTAAGTTATCTGCGCAGCATCAGCGAAAGGGCAAGGGGTACGATACGGGGCTTGAGTTGTGGTAGCCGCCGAGATGACGTTGTTGATACACGCGGTGGCGGACGTGGCCGGGGACCACCACCTCCCTCCGCGCCGCCGTCAGCACCAGGATCAGCACGCCCATCCTCGGCCTCCATGCGCTTCGGACCGGCGGTTCGACAATTGACAACTATTTGTTTATGCACTCATTTACCATTTATGTCTAACCACATGTTCGTGTCTAATTTCACCAGCCACATACCCCGGTATGCACTAAACATGTGTATTTCATTATGAACAATTCTCGTACTTTCCATTGTCTAATTCAGTTGTACCATCTAAGCAGGACGTAGGCACCACCTCCGATTGGGTGAGGTCTATGCTTTTTGACCAGCCGTCGCAACTGTCCACAGAGTTGTACCCACCGCCGCCTCGGCCACACCCCTCGCACTACGATCTTCGCGATGCACCCCGCTCCCCTAGTAGGTTCACCTTCTCGAGGATCATATGCGGCGTACAAAGCAAGCGCCCACGAGATGATGAATGAATATTTCAAATTGTGCTTTTGTAATATTTGTGATGTTTTTCAAGTGCTTGATGGTTTGATGTTCAAAGATGGTTTCAGTATAAAAGGGTTGCTCTAAGTTCTTTGATTTAGTACGGCATACAACCAAGCGAGAGATGACAACACGGATGACAACACGAACAACTCATACATTTCACGTACATGACATGTAGCAAGTAGTACAACCACCAACACACCAACAAACACAACAACTAAAATACAACACAACCGTACATAACACATTACCAAAAGAGCTTGACGACAACATAGCATAAAACATTGCGAACATACATGACGAGAACCTCCAGCACTACAACTTGAGGATAACAGTCCTACCGCCACAGCATCAACACATCAACAAATACATGAACTAAAATACGACACAACCATAACCGTCGTTACCTACATGCCAAACGAGCCTCGTGGCACCCACATGGAGAATTGCTGAGGGGGTCGCCTCGGACGTGGCTGGCCGTCGTGGTAGTGGCATGCACATATGCAGCTCGGGTTCGCGCAGCAACATGTGGGATCATAAGAGCTTCCTATATTCACGACCTCCTCGTTGCCCCTCTCGCGTTGCATCGTTCGCGGAGGTCGTTGATCTCGGTGAGACTCTCCATTCGGTACTCCAAGTCCCATATTCGAGCCCATAATGTATCCACATAACGATCAACATACCGCTCATGAGGAGGGTCGATCCAGCGGAGAAGTCGCATTTGCCATCCGCAAAAAGGACGGTCAACTTCGAGGGTCCATAAGCAATAAAAATTGTAATATTACTAATTTGTACCGGAGCGTGAGCATCGGAAGAAACGTCGCCCGCCATCGTTCGGGCCATCCAAGATCTGGACGACCGCGTACTCATTGTGTCTGCATTTCGGCCACGCTGGTTGAGCACGCCGGCTTGGTATCAATCGATCGTGGACCGAACATATCCTCCTTTCTAAGGGAATGTCGTCCTTCGGTGACCCAAATCCCACTGGCCCCTCGGCTTCCGACATGGTATGTTTCACCACGAAAGAGATGGTACTTCTTTGTTCGAGTTACAATGTCATGGAGCCCAACCGTGCTACTTATAGCAAAACGGGTAGCTTTGCACAGAGACGTGAAAAACAAAGGGCAGCTTTGCTCAGTGAGATGTCATGAGAGTCCAGCTTTGCTCAGGGACATGACAGCACGGCCCAGCTTTGCTCAGTGACATGACAAAAGAGGTCAGCTTTTGCTCAGTGAGATGACAAAAGATGGCAGCTTTGCTCAGTGACATGACAACAGAGGCTACGCATAGGGACTGTTTCCTGCAAATGCCTGAAAAGGCTACACAAGAACTAAAATACAACACAACCGTACAAAAAACTTTAGCAAAAGAGCTTGACGACAAGATAGCATAAAACATTGCGAACATACACGAGGAGAACCTCCAGCACTACAACTTGAGGATAACAATAAACACAAGAAACAAAATAGCACACAACATTAAATTTATCTTCCACTCTAGTCTGTCGAAACGATGCTGCATCCCGACGGGGTCGCAACCCCCCACGACAACTCTCTCACGGCGAACACTGTCATTCCTATTTCCCATTTCATCCTCCCACACCCAGAATCGGCAACCACCATGAGCTTCCTGCGATTCCATGACAAGAAGATTTTTAAACATACCACCACGATTTGAATGAACCCGAAACAATATGACTAACCGAGTGATTGGGGCACTTGTAGTAGTGTCGCCCGGGATTCTTGGCCGTCTGTGATGTCCTACGTCTAACCACCAAGTTGCAATTTGGACACATCACCGTGGGTGCCCATGAAGACGTGCTGAGCTGACTCATTGCCTAGTATTGGGGAGTGAGCACGAAATAAAACTACACAGATTGTGAACAACTTACTCAGGAGGTGACTGATAACATGGCCAGGGAGTATGTGAGGGATGGCTCCGTTTTATAGGCTGTGTGGGGGGCAGCCTCACGCACAAAGACCACAGACAACACAAATCTTGACCCCACACCATGCTCAGTGAGGAGACAAAACATGCCAGCTTTTGATGTGACCTCACAAAAAGGGCCAGCTTTGCTCAGTGACATGACAAAAGAGGTCAGCTTTTGCTCAGTGACTAGACAAAACAGGTCAGCTTTTGCTCAATGACTAGACAAAATGGGCTGCTGTTGAGCTACCGCCTACCGAGCTGCTTGATGACTCTGGCTAGGCCATTACGACATATACATATTAGGCTAATACTTTAACTTGGCAAAATGACGTGTGGTACAATTTTCTACGTACACGTAAGAGAGTGAATGCACAAATTCCTGCAGGTCTTCAGGGGACGAGCCTATCTCATCAATTATCCATTTTCAGTCCCTGAGCTAGTGTCAAAGACAATAAGTCATTCCCTGAAAGTCCCAAGTGCAATGATACACATCACATTCAAAAGGCATTACATAAGAAAGCATAACATGCATACCGGGACAGATGTACATAATATTGACAATGAAATAAATTTTAATATTGGATCAAATAACACCTCTTACCGAATGAGGCCATCATCTTCGGTTCCCCGTGGCTTGAATAAGGAGGACATCATTTCTAGCTTGGGTGACTGAGTGTGCACTGATGCTCTGTATTTAGAGATAAGAGGCCATTGGCGAGAGCTAAACACCTAAACAATGCCAAAAGGCATGAGTATAGCCAATTCGTGATTACTAAAGAGAGCGATTGTCCTCGTGGGATGCCAAAAGATGCCGCTTTGGGCAGTGACATTACTAAAGAGAGCAGTTGTCCTCAGTCAAATGACAAAAAGAGGCCAGCTTTGCTCAGTGAGAAGACAAAACATGGCAGCTGTGCTCAGAGACATGACAAAACGGGGCAGCTGTGCTCAGTGAGATGACAACACATGCCAGCTTTGCGCAGTGACATGATAAAACGGGGCAGCTTTCCTCAGAGACATGACAAAACGAGACAGCTTTGCTCAATCAGATGACAACAGATGCCAGCTTTGCGCAGTGACATGATAAAACAGGGCAGCTTTGCTCAGTGATATGACAAAAGAGGTCAGCTTTGCTCAGTGGGATGACAAAAGATGCCAGCTTTGGGCAGTGACATGACAAAACGGGGGCCTTTTTTCAGTGATATCGCAGCACTCCCATCTTTACTCATCGCTACGACCACGCGGACCATCTTTACACGCGTGAGTAGACACAAAACAGCCCCTATAAATTGGTATGCATTCCATTTCCCAATGAACATTACACATCCAAACCCCATACTCCATCGCGCTTCCCTCACCCAACCGGGATGGACAAAGGCAAGAAGAAGCAATGGGACAAGATGGTGAAGGATTGGGAGGAGACCCGTGACATAGCACGGTCATTTGCAGCCCGCGATGCCGCCGCGATGAGAAAATAAGGGCGACAGGCCCGGTAGAACAAGCTCATCGTGCTACGATGAAAGGTCCCCCAGCGCCGCGTAGCAACAACCCCATCCGGACGCCCCACCGAGCGTTCGCCACAACTACCACTGAGGGGAGACACCTCCCTTTGTTGGTGCGGGACGTGTGCAAGTTCTTCAAGTCTAAGCACCGCATCGCCTAGGTATGCGATGCGGGTTACGCAAACTACTCCAGTGACTACCCCAACCGCCGTTTTGACACCGCAACCTATCGGCAGCCGGTAACGACCACATGCACCATTTTCCCGTACCTTTTCTCCTTCACAACACGCACTAACAATATCTCTCTTTTATTTACAGTCTCCGGAGCCCCTATGTGCCTACCGCAAATGGATCGATCTTGAGATCCACCCTGAGGACCAATGGACCCTCGACTTCGAGGAGTGGAATGTCACAAAGGAGAAGGAGTTCTTTGGAGGAGGAGCGCCGCAAGCACGAGCACACCCCTGCGTATCAGCGCGAGACGCAAGCTCATCTTGAAGCGCGCACGCCAGGGATCGGGAGGCTCGCGAGATGGAGCGCGAGAGAAAGAGGGAAATTGCGGCTAAGGCAAAAGAGGCCGCGGAGGAGTTCAACGCCGAGCGGGCAAGGAAGGGAAAGTGGCCCCGATCCACACAGTAGGTCGTACGAGCAGTTGGGTGGGTTAGTCGCATATCATGCTATATGTTATGCATGTAATAAAAATCTACGCGGCATGTTACTCCCAACTGTATTATGAAATTTAATATCTAGTATTTTCGCATTCCATGATTCACGTAGCACCTCATTTAACAATATTAAATGTACCAAAATTTATGTATGGCATTCCATGTTACTCACCTTCACAATATCACTCACCACTTTATGTATCGACCGTTCTAGGTCAATCTTTCCTACAAAAAATTTACCAAAATTTTTTATGCATCTACAACTTACAATGAACATAATCTTTTATTACAACTTTATCTGATTTTTATCCAGTTTATAACTACAAAATTGCCAAAACTGAAAACAATCACGGAGATTGCAAACCCTAAAAACACAGTAAACCTTAAAAGTCACTTACCACTATTTGTATCGATCATTGTACGGTCAATTGTTCCTAAAAAAAATTTACCAAAATTTTATTGGCATCTACAAGTTATAATGAATATAAACTTTTATTACTACTTGGTCAGATTCTTTCCGAGTTTACATTTACAAAATTGACAAAACATACAAATAACATAGTGATTGCAAACCTAAAAACCATACGAAACCCTAAATATCACTTACCACTTTACGAAACGATCGTTCTATGATTAATCGTTTTTTAAAAAAAATTATCCAAATTTTTTTTACATCTGCAACTAACAATGAACATAAGTTATTATTGCAATTTTATCTATTTTTTTCTCAGTTTATAACTACAAAATTGCGAAACCATACAAATATTCACGAGTATTGCAGTCGGGGACATGCGGTCGGGGGAGCAAACGCGCGCTCGTGCGACCGCGGGACGGGACGCTTGCTGGCGGGCGGTCGCGCTACCTGGTCGCGGTGGCGAAGCGGATCGCGCGATGGCGAAGCGAGATCGCTACCGGCGAAGCGAGGTCGCTGGCGAGCGAGGTCGCGCGGTCGGGAGGCCAATGGCGCGGTCGGGAGCGGCGCGCAGCGGTCGTCGCGGTCGCCGACCGCACGACCGGGCCACGTGGCGGCCTGGGCGATCCAGCGGTGGGAAGGGGTCCAAAAGTGGAATTTTTTTGTACAGGGGGCCAAAAACGGAATTTTGGGTATTTTAGGGTCCAACAGTGTCCAAATTTCAAAGAACTGCTCCCTACTCTTTACTGCTGGACATTGGTTTTTGTCTTTTAACACAAACCACAAGGAAAATATTGACAACGTTTTTTCTAGGAGCGAGAATCCTATATCTTTAGAAAAAGCAAAGCAAGCAAGGCGATTTCATCCTTTGGAAAAGAGAGGAGGCACGAGAAGCACCCAACCCACAGTGCATATACGGAGACAAGAAGCAAGGAATAAGGCATGCTTTAGCCGTGTTTATATTAACTTCTGTTTCCAACTTTTGTTTAGAAAAATCAAAAACTAATATAATCATCTGGTTTTTCAAAACAGCTTCTTCACTTTTTCACTATTATTTCACTCCAGAGATAAGATAGGGAGTTAGGGTACATCACGCATCCTACTGCTCTAGCTCCTGTCATATGTACGTATCTCTTCTTTATTTTTTACACTATTCACTCTCTTCTTCTAACTTTTGTTTAGAAAAATAAAAAAACTAATATGATTATCTGACTTTTTAAAACGGTTTCTTCACTCTTTCACTATCGTTTCGCTCTAGAGATAAGACAGAGAGTCAAGGTACATCACGCATCCTACTGCTCTAGCTCCTGTTATATGCACGTATCTCTTCCTCACTTTTTGCACCATTCACTCTCACTTTCTAAAAACCATTTTTTTAGTCATTACTATTTATTTTTAGACAAAAATCATAAATAACAATTAAAAATCATCAGTAAAAACCACTGCAACGCCCCTCAGAGAAAAAGCAAAGCAAGCATGGCGAAGCAAAGGACCTAGCCAACGGTACATACACGGAGACAAGAAGCAAGGAATCACACATGCTTTAGAGAAAGGGAGACGCCGAATTGCCAACAGTACAAACAGTTTCTTATTTGGACTTCTTGGAAATTTTCGATTCAAGCTCTGCATCTCAAGCTGCCCGTATTTGAAATTGCTCTTGTTCCGTTGTTCGTCATCAGCCGTCACCGACTCGGCTCACCCGACTGCTGTGCATCTCGGTACGTACAACAATACAGCGCAAACGTCGTAACAAGTTGTTATTGTGTATGCAGTCATGTAGATGGTGGCAGATCTGCTGATTATGGGTTAGATTGATTAATTTGCTGGTGCTTTCCTTTCTTGGTCTTCGACAAACGAATTCGTCATGAGGAAAGAGGTACTACTTACTACTCTTCTCTGCATTTTACGTTCACGTAGTGGTTGGTCTTTCTCTTATAGCCAATTCTGTTGAGACTTTCATGTCTGAAGTACATCAACATCACTCGTTCATGCATGGTATAATTCAATCTTATGGACTGGAGGGTGTGAATTGGTCTCAGCTAGCATGAGAAAACATGCATGACTGATGATGTTGCCTGAAAAACTGCAAAACCAGTGAATTCCGGTTTGAAATTTAGAGTTTCACTAAATTCCTTAACCAATACAAGGTAAGAAGTATTTAGCTAGTCTAGTTGTAAAAATAGTGTTTGGTAAGCACTAGGTCTTGAGTTCAAACCTCAAAACCAAAGCTGTTTCTTTGTTTTTCCATGTCTACTCAAAAAATCAGATTTAAAATTTCGAACGAATTTTTCCAAAATTTTCACTTGATCGACATTACTATAAGATTATTATGATTCAATCGCATTTTGAAACTCCAAAGCGATGATTACTGGAAGAGTGCGTCACACGTTTTATATGCATTTGTAGCACCTCCTGGTTGGGCCCAATAAGGCCTGATAATGCATGGATTTATATACAACATCTAATAGACTGACAATACTAACTAGCGTTAACTCTTTTTGGTGAAGTGGGGATAAAGGTGCAAATAGCTAGTTAGAGTCTTCTGGTAAACCGTAAAATGTCGTTGACATCATCTAATTATCAATCATTACCACAGGATATTCGTTCGGACAATGTTGATGGTGCTGTAAACGAGATACTTGGCTTGTTTGTTCAAAACCTGAGGGACACAAGAGTCATCTACTTTGATGGTTGGCGAGGATTCGGGGCATCTACCGTTCTTAGAGGTGTGGCAGATGCTCTTACATCTGGGAGAACCCCTCCAGAATTACACCTTGACAAAGTAATTCATATAGATTGCTCCGCATGGAAAAGCAGAAGGGCAATGCAGAGGGCGGTTGCAGTGGAACTACAGCTTGGTCATTCAGTAATGGCAGTTTTTGATAACCAGGATGAGGAGGATGATTTCAATGGAGTGGATGAAGGCTCTAGAGGTGAGATAATGAGTGTCTCAAAAATGATTGATCGGGCCTTTAGAGACCGCACATTTCTGATTGTTTTTCATAATGGAAGTGGTGATGACATTGATCTAAGTAGCTTTGGTGCTCCAATGTTTCATGACTACTTCATGCTGTGGACCCTCCGGAGGAGGTTTGGCGCAAGGGAAGTCTACTCTGAGATACAAAACAAAGTGAAGAATGTTCATCTTTTTGCTTACGAATCAGGATATAACATAGCAAGAGAAGAACTTTTCTTCCCAGTACTGCATAGAGAGGCCGCTGCCATAACTGCTAATTATCCGTGCATGCGGGAGATCAACACAGAAAGGATTGTGCGTTGTTGCCTGTATGAATTATTTCTACAACTAAGTTTCCCCAAAAGCACAGAATATGACTGGGCAGCCCGTGCTTCTAACTACTGGACCTGTGATGGCATCATACAAGTTGATCGGGCATGGGAGATTAGCAACGCACTCCGTGAAGAAATAAAATGGGACTTGCATCCTGCTTTACTTGATGATGTGCGTCGAAGGTTCATAAATGAATTTTCTTCTGAGAATAATTCTAGTCATTATCTGACATTCAAAGACCGTCGTTCACAACAGCAGTACCCTTGGATCTCAATCACCTCAAGGAACCTACAAACAGAGGATATGCAAGCAGCTATAAATGCAGAGGCATCATCTTATTTCTTGGCTCCTGAAAGTTCCGATGCCCCATTATTATTAACAGATGGCTTGTTTAAACAGTCAACCAACATTTGTGTGCTGCATCTGTCTTGTTGCACCTTCAGCTTTGCATCACCACCATTCATCTCTTGCCAGAACCTCAGATTCCTTGGGCTGGACCACTGCAAAGACAATATAGATGGTGAAGGAGAGGACCAAAGGGAGTGGGAGTTTCTCCATAGCTTATGGGTGTTGGATCTATTTTACACAGACTGGTATCAAGTACTATCCAAACAGATGACGGATCTCATGATTAACCTTAGAGAGCTAAATGTAGAAGGAGCCAAGTGCCCTTACACCAGTCTTGTACAGGGGCGATTGCAGAATTTACACAAGCTTCGAATAACCAAACCTTTAGGCCTATTAGAGACATCAACATGCATTGAAAGCACATTTATAGGCAAGACAAAGCCAGAACTTCTTGACTTCTCTGGCAATAAAGACACGAAAACTTTACCTAGCAGCCTATCGACTGCAATTAGCCTTGAGGTGCTTATCTTGGATGGTTGTAATGAGCTAGAAAACATTGCTGCACCTCCCTCGCTCAAGTCCTTGAGCATGGATGGCTATGGACCAGCATCTCATTGGACACCAGCTGTTGATCTGCCTCCAAAAGAATCACGTCCTTCTTCTGCAGATCAAAAGCATGTCAAGACCTTCAAGATCTCCCTAGAAGGCTGCACACGATTGGAGAATCTGTTCTTGCGTGGCCTACACAAGCTCATGGAGCTGGATCTCTCTGGAACTGCAATCAAGATACTTGACTTCAATACTATGGTGGTGGATGTCCCAAGTCTCAAGCAACTATTCCTACTGGGTTGCGAGCGCCTTCATGCAATAAGATGGGACATCAGTGGTTCCAAGATGCAGCCCAACCTGGAGTTGTTGTGCATAGACACACGACCTGGAATTGAGTGTCCTCGGCCATCCGTTGATCTGAATAAATCATTCCTGTTGCAGGTGCATGCTATTACCGAGAAAGGAGGAACATTAAGGATGTTTATTTTAATATCCGCATCACCTCTTCTCCTGTTCAACTTGAAGCAGCCTGCAAGGAGAAAATTGCCCCTAGTGATCAAGTGAACCTACAGCAGCCTGTTCCAGTCGGCCATTACAATGATGTCATTAGCATGGTCGACGATGCTCCGATGAATGCTTTCCCACATCCTCCGCCCACAGAGTTGGATCGCCATATCGAGATTGCTCAAGGGAGCCTCAATGTGGAGAGTGAACTAGACGCAAATTCTCCCCATGATAATTTAGGTAATTTGATAAGAGAGCGTGCCGAATCCCTGCATGTGCATGACGTCTCGACCAGTGCTAGTATGCCTGCGGGTGATTGGGAGTACTACCTTAGGCAGTGCCATGTGGAGAGGTGCCCCAAGTTGGCTACCGTCTTTCCGTCGGACTCGTTTGATTTCGTTCCATTGGAGACCTTCTGGGCATCAGATCTCCTGATGGTCCGTTGCATTTGGAGCGAAGGTTCCTATTTCAATGGAGACAGGGTCTTCGAAAATCTGCAGCACCTACACCTACGCTCCTGCCCTAGGCTCCAGTTCGTGCTGCCGGTGTGCGTCTCCTCCTTCCCCAGATTGGAGACCCTCCACATCATCCACTGTGGCAACCTCAGGCATGTCTTCATACTGGACCCGGAGGAGGATGAGGAGCCTCCCCACATTGTAGCATTCCCGAAGCTGACCACCATCCACCTGCACGACCTCCCGATGCTACGGCAGATATGTGAGGTCAAGATGGTGGCGCCTGCACTTGAGACCATCAGGATTAGGGGATGCTGGGGCCTGCGGCGGCTGCCGGCCTTGGAAGACCGTGGAGAAGACAAGAAGAAGCCGATCATCGAGATCGAGAAGGACGTGTGGGACGCGCTGGAGTGGGACGGGGTGGAGGCCGGCCACGACCACTCCCTGTTCGAGAAGCGCCACTCGCGTTACTACAAGAAGAAACTGCCCAGAGTCTCCATCCTCAGGTACTCTGGACATTGGTGAATACATCAACTTTGCATCCTCCGATAAGTCTGCTTAATTATTCACTCTTCATTTCTCTGCCTCTCACATTGCCTAGGTGAACTTTGCACAGCACTTCGCTGCTGTGAATCTTCCATTGTGACATGAGAGTGATAGATGCTCCTGCTCCTGATGCATGCGTTTGGTTTCCATTCCATCGATCGATTTTGAGTTGTATTTTGAGATTTGAGCTTATGGTGGCTCTTACCTTCGAAGCCGAGTTGGCTACGTGTTTGAAACAATAAGCAGAGGTCTGGCCTGGCTGATTTGTGTTTGTTTGTTATGAATCTGAAACTACGAAGCGGCTGGGTGTGCTTGCGTGCATCGACGTTTGTCTGTGTGGCCTGGCGAGTGGTTGAAATAAGTAAGCAGCAGCTATGTGTGCCTGTGTGCATCTACATGGCTGCGCGAGTGTGACTCATGAGAGTGTTTGCTATGTATTCTGAACCAAGTGCAGCTGGTTGTGTGCTTGCATGTGCCCTGACCTTGCTGCATGTCTGCGTGTTGTGCTTTTAAAATAAGCAGCAGCTCTACGTGTGTGCTGCCGATTGTTGCATTTACCTGGTCGTGTGTGAATCCTTATCTTAGAACTTTGTCTGTGATTTGTACATGCAAGTATCAATTAGGAGGAGCGAGTTCAACGCCAAGTTCCACCTGGAAAACAGAGGTTGAATGACCACACTGCAAGTGATTACCAGTGCATTCACCTCACGTTTTCGTCTAACAAATGTATGCATCAAAAGAACTAAGCAAGTGCTAACCTATGCTATTTTACAAGGAAATTCTTAATTTTACCGAGCAGGGATGTGGTGTTTTGCACGTCTGTGCGTGAACATGGTGCCATCCAAAGTTCAAAGACTGATGATATCCCTTGCCGGAAACTCTGTATCACCATCTGTTTTAACCATTTTATTACCTGGTTACACAAACATGTGTATCACCATCTGTTTTAACCATTATATTACCTGGTTACACAAACATGGAGGAGTTCCTCACTTTTATTATACTCACTTTGAGTTGTTAAATCTGAAGTACAGAAGAGGGAGTATGAGCACTCAGGAGTTTACCTGAACCGCATGTTATGAAATGTTTGGCGGCCAAGGGGAGGACAATGAAACTAAATCAGCTTGCCTTGCATGGTGAGTTGGGCTCAATGGATATTTTCCTAGTTTGGACGTGTTTGGGCTAGGCCGGCCCTGGAATTTTCATGTTTATTCTGTATATGTTGGCTCCAAAGCCTATAAAATGTTACCTGCCAAACTATTTGACATCCTAGCGCATGCACTAATTTTTAATTATATTGCTAACTTCCCAAACGGCGTTCTTTCTTATTCAATGTTTTTGATTTTTTATAGCCTATAAGATGTGACTTAGACGGTTACTTTTTATAAATTTATGTTAGTATGTACTAATAAATTATAATATTAAGAACATATTTTTAACGGCAAATCTATCATTATAGTTTTCATATAACTAATCTAGATAACTTTAAATATATTAGTTATCAAATTTTAGAAAGTTTGACAGTTCTGTTTTTGTAACAACATATTAAATAAAATGAAAGAGAGAGTACTCTGTATATCTTTTATACTGTTGCCGTTTTACTTTCGCCAAACATCATGATGTTGTTCTGTTTAAACAAAGGAGAAAGAACTGCTCCCCACTCTTTACTGCTGGACACTGGTTTTTGTCTTTAACACAAACTACAAGGAAAATATTAACTATGTTTCTTTAAGAGCTAGAACCCTATATCTTTTAGAAAAAGCAAAGCAAGCACGGCGTTTTCATCCTTTGGAAAAGAGACGAGACGCGAGCACCACCCAGCCACACATATACGGGGACAAGAAGCAAGGAATCAGACATAATTTAGGCTGTATTTGTGTTAACTTTTATTTCAAACTTTGTTTAGAAAAATTAAAAATCAATATAAACATATAGCTTCCCAAAATAGTTTCTCCACTCATCTTGCTATTATCTTACTCCAAAGATAAGGCAGAGGGTCATTGGTGCATCATACTCCTTACTTCTCTCGTTCCCGTCATACACATGTATCTCTCACTTTTTATACCGCTCGCTCTATTTTTATAAAAATTATTTATTTCAATTACTACTATTTATTTTCAGTTTAAAACTATAAGGCACGGCAAAAACAAAACAAATACAACGCCCCCCTTACAGAAAAAGCAAAGCAAGCACTGCGAAACAAAGGACCCAACCAACAGTACATGCACGGAGACAAGAAGCAAGGAATCACGCATGCTTTAGAGAAAGGGAGACGCCGAATCGAGGAAGCAAACCAGATACTCCTGCACCTCGCAGTTTCTGCTCTGATGCTGGTAGCAATAGCCAAGTTCTCATCCGGACATTTTTTTTGGAAATTTTCGATTCAAGCTCTGCTTCTCAAGCTGCTCGTATTTGGAGTGCCTAGCTTGTTCGTCATCAGCCGTCACCGACTCGGTTCACCCGACTGCTGTGTATCTCGGTATGTAACACCTCGCCCATTCTCTGGATCTAGAGTGCTACCATTATTACATACTGTTGTAGGGGTGGCCCAACCCCCCGTGAATGGGCCGTGCAACTAGTCCAACATGTAATAGGCCCAATAGTGTAGAGGAACATACCAGTGTAAATATACCAATGTACCCCCATCCTTTGTAAATACTAAGGGGTAGAATGGGGATTTCCCATTCTACCCCACTCATATATATAAAACCCCCCAGGAGGGGCAAAGGGGGGCATCCTCCTCTCATTCTCACCACCCATTCCACAGCCTGGCTCTCTTCCTCTTCTACCGATCCCCCCTCTCTTCCTGTTTAGCCTGTAGCTACAACAGATGGCGTCGTCCGTGGGGACGACTAGAAGCTACGCGCGGAAGAGATTTCTCCAACATTCAGCAAAAGCAGCGGCTATGTGGATCTCCTCTGCTTCTGGCAGCACGCTGCTTCAATCCGTGGCATCCGTGGTGACAGATAAGTAGTTTGCTTGTTAAAAATTTAAGTATATTTTGTCATATCCTGTACACGGTGTGTTGAATAGATCTAGTCATATAAGCTTTGTCTGAATACTTCGCTCTGTTTTATGGATACGGCATCGGATAGATCTGATCTTATCCCCTATTTTTTATGTCTCCGCTATCCCCGCTCTGCGGGGGGTGGTTATGTAGGAAAGCGACGTCTTGACTGCGGAGATGGGCAGCAAGCACTTCGGCCTTCGCTCGAACAATGCATGCACAGCCTCAGACCTCCCATGTAAAGTACCGGCTTCCGTCCGGGCTCCGCACGTGTAGCGTCGAACTCCTCAGGCGAAGTGTCGGCCTCCGCGGGGCATGGCGTCGTGATATTTACCTCCGCGCCTGCGAGGTCTGCGGCTCCGCGCCTGCGAGGGCTGCGACGTCTTCGTCACCGGCTCCACGCGGTCCCGCCAGCCTCCGCGCCTGCGAGGTCTGCGGCTCCGCGCCTGCGAGGTCTGCGACGTCTTCGTCACCGGCTTCACGCGGTCCCGCCAGCCTCCGCGCCTGCGAGGTCTGCGACGTCCGCGCCACCGACTCCGCGCGACAGACTTCGCAGGGGCGACGTCGGCCTCCGCACTCCATCGCAGTCGCGCGGCTTCACGGCAGGGCGGTGTCCGTCGGCGAGCTTGACGACGACGACCCCGGAAGGGTGCTCGCGGCCAATCCTCGACGACAACGGAGACTCACGGCGGCGCCATGGTGCGGCAGACGGGGACGCCAGCGCCGCATGCATGCACGGAGTACCCTTCCCTGCGTATGCATGCATGCAGGAGATATCTATCCCCCACGTATGAGGGCCTTGGCTTCGGGAGACCTGCATGGGACATCCATCAACCCATGCATACACAAACTTCACACGTACGTACGTATGAGATATCCATCCATGTAGCAGCTAGCTCCATCAGTGCAGGGACGGCTTCCACGACGGAGTCCGAGCGAAGCTCGCGACTTTGTGCACGCGGTGAAGAAGCTCCGTGCGGCGGGCGTCATCATCGTCAAAGACAGCCGCGCCGCAAGATGAATGTTCGCCGCGGTCGAGGGGGGGTCTCCACCGCGGTGTCTGGGGTCTACGCCGAGGCCACACAGCCCTTCGCCGCAGCATCCGCGCCCAGTGCCGTTGTCGCAGGGAATGGCCGCGAGCCCCACGTTCGAACTCGCCGTCGCCAAGCTCGCCGATGAGGACCACCCCGCCGAGTGAGCTGGAGCCGGCCCTCTAGCGCCGCCACGCCGGGTTTCGCCCCGACTTCGCGACTTCGGGCCTCGCCACTGGCTTCGCCAAGGTGGACTCCGCGCAACCGAAGACAGGCTCCGGCCTTTGCTCACCTCCGCGTCGATGAAGCCTGACGCCGGCCTCCGCGCTACCGAGGCGGCTCCGCGCGACCTCGGCGACTTTGAAGCATCGGCAGCGTCGGGCGGTGGTCTCCGCGTCGTCGACACCTCTGGCGCGTCGACTCCGTACAGGCGGAGCCCCCGATACATGGCAACGTGACTACGGCGACTCCAAGCTCGAGGCGAGCATGGGCGCTCCGTATCTCACGACGAGGCCTCCGCTAGGTTCACGCAGCTAGGACCTCCGCACCCGCGGAGTCTACTCCGCGGAGTCACCATAACACCCGGTACGTGCTGCATGTGGTGGTGTATGAGGCTTTAAATCCCGACTGCATTTCTTGCGTGCATGGCTTTAAAGAAAAACGGTGGTGCAGCATATTATTCATTGCGGCTGCTGTTCCATTCTGAGAGCACTCGATTTGGCCATATTTGCTCCTCCGGCTTTGGCCTGTTCTAGGTCATCGCAACGTTTAATGCTTTCCTGGTACTGCATTTTGGAGCATTTTTGTTGTCGCAAGTCTTCGGCCATCTCTTCGCTGCCTCTGTTTTGGTTCTCGTTTTTGGTTTAAATCGCACGATCGCCTCGAGCGTCGGCGTACTCTACGGAGTATAAACCAAACTCGCACGTTCGCGTGTGGACTCGCCGTAGCCGGGGGTACGGGTCTGAGTATAAATCGAAGATGCACGTTCGCGTGTGCACTCGCCGTAGCCAAAAGGTGACGGGGCTGAGTATAAATCAAAGACGTGCGGGGGGACGCCTCCGCACGCGCGAGTCTCCGGACTATAAAGAAAGTCGTAGCGTCGAGGTCGCCTCCGCACGCGCCAGTCCACGGACTCTAAATAAGATGTAGCGTCGAGGTCGCCTCCGCACGCGCGAGTCTCCGGACTATAAAGAAAGTCGTAGCGTCGAGGTCGCCTCCGCACGCGCCAGTCCACGGACTCTAAATAAGACGTAGCGTCGAGGTCGCCTCCGCACGCGCGAGTCTCCGGACTATAAAGAAAGTCGTAGCGTCGAGGTCGCCTCCGCACGCGCCAGTCCACGGACTCTAAATAAGACGTAGCGTCGAGGTCCGCCTCCGCACGCCCTTTACGGAGTATAAATAAGACGCAGCGGGGGGACGCCCTCGCGCGCAATAAGACGCGGATGTTTTCCCTGCGCACTCTACTGAGTATAAACAAGACGCGGATGTCCCGCGCACGTGTGGGCGTGCTCCCGCACGTACTCTCCGGAGTATAAATAGACGTGGTTGAAGTTCCCACGCACTCTACGGAGTATAAAAATTACTGCATGGACAAGACACTAGGGAGTGCCTCGCTTTCAGCGGCGCAGCACTTGGATATCGCGCCCTCGCGCGCGTAGCGCTAGGGAGTGCACCGCGAATTTTTAAAAGGTAGGGGAACGGCGGTCTCGCCTCCCTGCCTCGGCGTGCTTAGTGCCCTCGGCCTACGCCCCAAGCGCCCGCTCTCCGCGGGCCCTCTTTTCGAAGGTAGCGGAACGGCGCTCTCGCCACCTTACCTCCGAGTGCGTAGTGCCTTCGGCCTACGCTCCAGGCGCCCGCTCTCCGCGGGCGCTCTTTTGGAAGGTAGGGGAACGGCGCTCTCGCCTCCTTGCCTCCGAGTGCGAGTGCCTTCGCCTACGCTCCAGCGCCCGCTCTCCGCGGGCCTCTTTCGAAGGTAGGGGAACGGTGCTCGCCTCCTTGCCTCCGAGTGCGTAGTGCCTTGGGCCTACGCTCAGCGCCCGCTCTCGCGGGCACTCTTTCGAAGGTAGAGGAACAGGGCTCGCCTCCTTACCTCCGAGTGCGAGTGCCTTCGCCCTACGCTCCAGCGCCCGCTCTCCGCGGGCACTCTTTCGGGTAGGGAACGGGCTCGCCTCCTTACCTCCGAGTGCGTAGTGCCTTCGGCCACGCCCAGCGCCCGCTCTCGCGGGCACTCTTTCGAAGGTAGGGAACGGCGCTCGCCTCCTTACCTCCGAGTGCGAGTGCCTTCGCCTACGCTCAGCGCCCGCTCTCCGCGGGCACTCTTTTCGAAGGTAGGGGAACGGCGCTCTCGCCTCCTTGCCTCCGAGTGCGTAGTGCCTTCGGCCTACGCTCAAGGCGTCCGCTCTCCGCGTGCACTCTTTTCGAAAGTAGGGGAACGGCGCTCTCGCCTCCTTACCTCCGAGTGCGTTGTGCCTTCGGCCTACGCTCCAGGCGCCCGCTCTCCGCGGGCGCTCTTTTCGAAGGTAGGGGAACGGCGCTCTCGCCTCCTTACCTCCGAGTGCGTAGTGCCTTCGGCCTATGCTCCAGGCGCCCGCTCTCGCGGGCCTCTTTCGAAGGTAGGGAACGGCGCGCTCGCCTCCTTACCTCCGAGTGCGTAGTGCCTTCGGCCTACGCTCTGGCGCCCGCTCTCCGCGGGCACTCTTTTCGAAGGTAGGGGAACGGTGCTCTCGCCTCCTTACCTCCGAGTGCGTAGTGCCTTCGGCCTACGCTCCAGGCGCCCGCTCTCCGCGGGCACTCTTTTCGAAGGTAGGGGAACGGCGCTCTCGCCTCCTTGCCTCCGAGTGCGTAGTGCCTTCGGCCTAGGCTCCAGGCGCCCGCTCTCCGCGGGCACTCTTTTCGAAGGTAGGGGAACGGCGCTCTCGCCTCCCTGCCTCCGCGCGCGTAGTGCCCTCGTCCTACGCCGCGCGCGCCCGCCATCCGCAGGCACTCTGTGCAGGTAGAAGAAAGCGTCCGCCTCGTAGGCATCGCGTCGGCGGAGCGACACGTCCTCGGCGCTCGACAGCACGTCTTCGGCGCTGGACTCCGCCGCCCACCTGGGGGGCATCGCCTCGGCGGGGCGGCACGTCTTCGGCGCTCGACAGCACGTCGTCGGTGCTCGACTCCGCCGCCGCTGGGAGGCATCGCCTCGGCGGGGCGGCACGTCTTCGGCGCTGGACAGCACGTCGTCGGCGCTCGACTCCGCCGCCCGCCTGGGAGGCTCGACTTCGCCGCTCGCCTTGGAGGCATCGCCTCGGCGGGGCGGCACACCTTCGGCGTTGGACTCCGTCGTCCGCCTCGTAGGCATCGCCTCGGCGGGGCGGCACGTCTTCGGCGATCGACTCCGCTGTCCGCCTAGGGGATTCACTGATTTCTTCGTGCGCATTGCCTCTACGGTCTGCGAGCTACCAGTTGCATCGGCACCCTTGCGCTTGCTGGCGGGGAACGGGGGGATGGGGTGGTTGATCACGTCAGCTCGCCCATCGGGACCTCAGCGCTTGCTGTCGAGGGAGTACTGTTGTAGGGGTGGCTCAACCCCCGTGAATGGGCCGTGCAACTAGTCCAACATGTAATAGGCCCAATAGTGTAGAGGAACATACCAGTGTAAATATACCAATGTACCCCTATCCTTTGTAAATACTAAGGGGTAGAATGGGGATTTCCCATTCTACCCCACTCATATATATAAAACCCCCCAGGAGGGGCAAAGGGGGGCATCCTCCTCTCATTCTCACCACCCATTCCACAGCCTGGCTCTCTTCCTCTTCTACCGATCCCCCCTCTCTTCCTGTTTAGCCTGTAGCTACAACACATACTATTACTATTTTTTTTCAACTATAATTATTTTAAGCAAACTTTACTTTATTTATAATGCAATGACCACTTTACAACATATCATTTTAAACAACTATTCTAGCATACTAGCAGAGTTTAATCATACTACCAAAAGCTGATGTCATATCGAGCATGGTTGGCGATGCTCCGATGCGTGCTTTCCCACAACCTCCGTCCATAGAATTGGATTGCCATATCGAGATTGCTCAAGGGAGCCTCAATGTGGAGAGCGAACTGGACGCAAATTCTCCCCGTTCTAATTTAGGTAGGCTGATAAGAGATTGTGCCGAATCCCTGCATGTTTATGACGCCTCAACCAGTGCTAGTATGCCTGGAGGTACGATAAGAGATTGGGAGCACTACCTCAGGCGGTGCCGCATGGAGAGGTGCCCCAAGTTGGCTACCGTCTTTCCGTCGAAGTCGTATGTTTTCGTTCCGTTGGAGACCTTCTGGGCGTCAGATCTCCTGATGGCCCGTTGCATTTGGAGCAAAGGTTTCCGTGGCGGCGCAAGGTCATTCAGAAATCTACAGCACCTACACCTGCGCTCTTGCCCCAGCCTCCAATTCGTGCTCCCGGTCGGGGTCTCCTTCCCCAGTTTGCAGACCCTCCACATCATTCACTGCGGCGACCTCAGGCATGTCTTTGTACTGGACGAATGGTACCTGGACGAGGAAATAGCTGTCCACGGTGTAGCATTCCCAAAGCTGACCACCATCCACCTGCACGACCTCCCGATGCTGCAACAGATATGCGAGGTCAAGATGGTGGTGCCCGCGCTTGAGACCATCAGGATCAGAGGATGCTGGGGCCTGCGGTGGCTGCCGACCATGGAAGCCCGTGGAGAAGGCGAGAAGAAACCGACCGTCGAGATCGAGAAGGACGTGTGGGACGCGCTAGAGTGGGATGGGGTGGAGGCCGGCGACCTATTCGAGGCACCGCACCACTCGCGTTACTACAAGAAGAAACTGCATAGAGTCGCCGTCCTCAGGTACTCTGTAGTCTGTACATTGGTGAATACATCAACTTTTGTTAATTCTGCTACCGATTGCATCCTCCAATAAGTCTACTTAATTATTCACTCTTCATTTCTCTGCCTCTCACATTGCCTAGGTGAACTCTGCACTGCATTTCGCTGCTGTGAATCTTCCATTATGGCATGAGAATGATGGATGCTCCTGCTGCGTTTGGTTTGTTTGTGTGTTTTTCCACCGATCGATGGCTTGTCACTGCTTGTTGAGTTGTAGTTTTAGATATGAGCTTATGGTGGCTCTTACCTTCAAGGTCGAGTTGGCTACGTGTCTGAAACAATAAGCACACCGGTTCGTGTCTATCTGCACAGGCCTGGCCTGGGCGGATTTTGTGTGTGAGTGCATCGACCTGGCTGCACGTTTGTCTGTGTGGCTTGACGAGTGTTTGCTGTGTGGCTGAAATAAGTAAGCAGCAGCTATGTGTGACTCATGAGAGTGTTTGCTGAACCAACTTGCATGCGCATCGACCTTGCTGCATGTCTGCGTGTTATAAATGTGTGCTGCCAGCTGTTGCATTTACCTGGTCGCGTGTGAAACATTGATCTACTAGTGAAGTTTGTGTGACTTGCATGAATGCATCAATTAGGACGAGATGTTTGCACACACGCATCTATTTCCATTTGGGAAATAGAGGTTGAAGTACTGCACTGACAAAGGCTACTACCAATGCATCAGTATCATGTATAAAATATAACTAGATCAAAAGAATACACACTATAGGTTGAAGTACTGCCAGATTCAAAGTCTGGAGTGCTAACCACCACTAGAGAACCATTTGATAAAAAATATAATCATTATCCTTTATATAAACTAATGTACTTGATGTTTCATACAAAGGCACCAAGTCTACTAAACTGAAGACCAAATTCCAATAAACAAATTTACCACAAAGTCCAGACTGCATTGGATCTTCATGCTTCACGTCAAAGTAACCAACATGCACAGCTGATAGATTAGCATCCAAATCGTATCTCATCCTGTTCTCTTTCGAGAAACAAATTACATTATGTGCAAAACCTGAATTACTGGACATCTAACTAAAGTTAGCAAGGTACAGAGTCCATCCGATCCGATGCACCCCTCTATTCTGAAAAATGAGTTGATACAGGCATACCACACCTCTACGAATATACAAAATTAAACATGGGAGTAAACTTTGGTGTGTCGGACATCGGTTGGTTGCCTTCTCACTACTTGTTGAGTTATTCTTGTATAAGTTATGGGCTTATGGTCGTTCTTACCTTCGTGCCCGAGATGGCTACGTGTCTGAAACAATAAGCAGACTGGTTTGTGTCTGGCTGCACAAGCCTGGCCTGGCCGATTTGTATGTGTGGCTTGCGATTCAGTGCTTTGTTTGTTATCAATCTGAAACTAAGAAGCTGGGTTGTGAATGAGCAAATGACTGCTTGTTTGTATATGCCAAATTTCACTATAAAGTAGAAAGGTTGGAGCAAAGGGATAATCTTCATTTGGTGAAGGAGACTGGCATCAGACTCACTTGTACAATTCAAAATTTGCAAATTCTCCGTTGAACTTTTTTTTGTGAACATCAGTGTAGTTTTGAACTTAATATCTTCAGAAAATTACTAATTATCATGAGAATGCGAAATTGCAGCACATAAGTCATGAGGCCCCGTTTGGAACGTAGAAGTTTCTCACGAGTATAGCATGAAACAGATTAACAGAACAGACACAACAAACCCAAATTTATCAACTCTGCGCTCCAGACCAGTGCTAAGTGTCGAAATGTCGAACACTGGATGTCAATATTGTCACTTTTAAAGTGAGCTGGATACTTCCAGAATCAGGCTCTCGCGATCGAGACGATGACGTCTCATCTCTCATCTCGACCGTTGATTTTAGATGAAACAGTTAAGAGCGCCACCTGCAACCTAGTCCTTGGCCACATTTGAGCATCCGGTCGCGGATGCAGATCCCCTGGAGTAGGGATGTCAATATTGTCACTTTTAAAGTGAGCTGTATACTTTCAGAATCAGGCCCTCGCGATCGAGACGATGACGTCTCATCTCTCATCTCGACCGTTGATTTTAGATCAGAAGTTAAGAGCGCCTCCTGCAACCTAGTCCTGGCCACATGTGAGCGTCCGGTCGCGGATGCACATTTGAGTAGGGATAAAAATGGATACCAATTATCCTATCATTCGATTATCATATCCGATAGAATATAAATATAATATAAAATTTTTTATCCGATTAATAATTTCTATGCTGTTTATATTTGTATTTGAATTCATATAAAAAATATAAATGCGAATATAGTATAGACTTTTACAATCCTAAATATTATTTTATCTGAATTATCCATATTCATATTCGACGAAACAATGTGTATATTTTATTACAATACAACTAATTAGTGGACAAATTTTATCTAATTAAATGTGAATTCATATTCGATCTATTTTCACTTTTACCCTGGAGTTCCCGTCAAATCCACAAAGTGGAGTGGATTTCAGCTAATTGTGACCGTTGCTTCTTTCTAATGGCCTGGATCAATCCACATCATGTTAAAGTTCTTCTTCCCTTTCCCCAATCCACGCCGCCTCTACTTGACACTCGGACTTCTCATCCTGTTTGGATCTGAAGGCTGAAGCGGCCAAAATCTTTCTAATGTCTTGAGTGATGCAAGAATCGGAAGCCTTGCATTGTGCAAGCATTAGACAACAACAATAGAATCATTAGAAGGCTGTAGCCATGGAAAGATGAGTTGTGAGACATCATCGCTCGGAAGTGACAACGGACAATCTTTGTGGGCGTCGGCGGCAGGAAACTGAGACAGGCTATAGATAGAACCATACAGTACGCCCGGCATGCGGTGCTGTAGTGCAATGGACGCAATGTTTCTCACAACAATGGAACGCCAAGTTTTCCCAATATCTTTCTTCTCTAACTAAATGCTTGTGCGAAAGCCCAAGTTTCCCAAATATCTTTCTTCTCTAACCAAATGCTTGTGCAAAAATCTGAAAGGATTTTTAACCAAATGTTGGCAGGCCTCTATTCAATGTAGATTGGTGCGAAGGCCGTGGTTGTTCGTCGAATTGAGCCCCGTCGCGCATGCGTGAGATACTGAAAAAGAAAAGGGCTTTTAGGGGTAGGGAGGAAGAAGACGTGAAGTAGCTTAATCCAGACCATTAGGAAGAAACAATGATTAAGATTAGCTGAAATCCACCTAGTGGATTTGCGAGAGAACTCCAGGGGATCTGCACCCCCTGATCCCGAGTTCCCGACTCGACTCCTCCCACTGACCAAGTGATCAACCCCCAAGCTCTCGCGGCCATGGCGAAGGCGAAGGCACCGGCCACCGAGGCCGAAGCCGCCCGGGGCGCCCAGCCGGCGGCTCCTCGGGGTGGGCGGGATGGGCATCGCCCAGGCGGCGTACGTGGGGGTGGACTATATGCGGTACCTCTCGCCGACGTGGCACGAGCGGCTGCAGCCGGCGCTGGCGCTCGCCGCAGCCGCGCGCCCTTCTGCCGCCACTGGGCCGCCGAGCTGCCCGCCGCGCTTCCCTTCCTCGGCTCCATTGCCTTCATGCTCGGCGCCTTCCTCTGCGAGGCCACTCCGTCCGCTTCGCCTCCGCCGTGATGGGGCTCCAGTGGCACAGCTCAGTCAGTACCTCGTCTTGGGAACTGGGGTGCTTCCGCCTCGACAGAGATTTCAGCACTTGAGCTGTTTGGGGTCGAGATGCGCCGGATCTCGGAGAGATTTCAGCTTTTCGGTTGCTGTTTCTGGCGTTTGTTGTGGTGTATAATGCTTAAAGATAGGAGTTTTGAGTTGTTTGTGGTAGAAATGGTGTGATCTTGGAGGGGATCGCTAGTAGAACTGTGAAACGAGTGAGTTGTTCGTAGCAGAAAGGTGTGGTCTTTGAGAGATTTGCTTGTGGCGGCGGCGTACAGCGTTAGGGGGTTTAATTGTTGAGTATTGGATAATGGCTGAGCTTGATGGGTGTGATTTGGGCTGCTCATTGCACAGAAGTGTGATCTTAGAGAGGTTTGTGAAACATTTCAAACACTACACTTTGGGTGATCTTGAAGAAAATTCTTTTGTAGGTAGGACTAGGAGGAATGAAGTGTTATGTATCATGAGTGCTCAAAATCAGGCCTGCAGTAGAGATTGATATGTTGATTATAGCAGAAAGTAGTGTTCTTGGAGATGAGAGTATCATGACAAGTGCTTAAAATGGAATCTTGTCGATTAATTGTTGCTACGGATTCTTGTTACCGTAGATTTGTTTTAGTGAATCTTGTGCGATAAATGCTTTATCTTGGGTTAGTCTCTCCCTGCTGTCAAGTTGGGTTTCTATCGTATTTCAGTGGATTGTTGGTCATGGGTAGAAGCTTGATGGCTTGTTTAATTGTTGTGTACTCCTTGACTCCTTGTTATTCTGTGTAGTTGTAAAATCTTTCCTTTTCAGCTTTGGAATAAAGATCAAATTTTATATTATTTCTAGTACAGACTAATCAAAAGCTTTAGTGGTGATTGGCGTTTTAAAGGTTTAAGTAAGCATCAATGATCTTTTAGAACAAAGGGGCATCTAGAAGTTAAGTGGGTAAGAAAGGCATAAGCATCTCTTCATACTCGGGCCATTAGATTCCTATTGACTGACTCAGTGTGTATGCTTCCTCTCTCAATCTGATTCACATAACTGAGCTAACCCTTCCCTGGATGTGCTCCTATGGTATCCTAATACAAATCAGCAAGAACTTCATGTCAACTCTGATTAGATGGCAGGCCGAGATTGCAATAGTTTTATTTCGTCATGGTTTTCAGCTAATTATAACCGCCTTTTTGCGATATTTTGTGAACACAACTCAACCTCTGTAAAAAGATGATTATTCATTCAGAGTTTGATTTTCACTGTCAAGAAGACTACTGCAATACTACCTTTCTAACTTGGACAGCTCTCCTTCGCATACCAACTACCTTTTTTGTAAGTAGTTTAGTTTTGTGCACTCACTTACTTACTCTCATAAATACACATGAATCCGTGAAATCTCACACAATTACTTATAAACTGAACTCTGTTCAATTGTTTTAGCAGATCTGCTGCTCCACTTCCTGACACTGGCCAATGGCTGCTTCTAGTATTGAACGAGAAGCTTCCTCAAAGTGTTGTTGATATATTGAGAGCTCATGTTATCACCCTTCACCATTATTTGATGTTGTTCATCATGTTGGGGTTCTCAGTGCCGGTTGACCGCACGTAAGCTCCTGGTCTTGGAATAGCCACAAGATATATGTTCACTGTGGGGTCGATTGCTTCGGGCCATAACTTTTATTGCTACAATTCTTCCATCTGCGAGACCTTGGTGCGCTGCAGCTCGTTATCAAATACCTGGGCATCCTCATCCTTGGGCACAGAAATATTACGTTCCATATGCTTCTGATTCAGATGCTATTCGTAGGGTCATTAGGGATGATGTGGCCTACGGTTAATTGATATATCGTTTTTTGTAGTATTGGGAAAACTAAATTATCCTTTTTTTAAAAAAAAATACAGCTGCTGTTCAAGCTTGCCCTGGTGAATATAGACCTGACCGGGGACAGATGAGCTTCCTAGTAGACATTTTGAGGCCAACCCCCTGGAGAGGGTCCTTCATGGTACCATCTGTTGAAGAAACCCAGTGGTGGTTGCAATGATCTCATGTATAGTGGGCACATGCTTGTTGCTGTTCTTACTGCAGTGGCGTGGACGGTAAGCTATACTTTTTTATTTTTCTGTGTTACAATAGCGAAGTCTCCATATGTCCTGTTATATTGAAACTGAATTACCTTTGTCAGGAGCCACCATCTTCAATCTAAGATCTGCATTCCATTTGCTCAGATATTGTTTCAACCAGTCACTTGTAATTGATGTCATATTAACTCCTTTTCAATCTGTTTCACGCTCATAGTAAGCATATGGGGGCTGGATCTCTGTTGCAATAGGGCTTCTTGTAGGATCATTGATAGCAATCAGAGAGAGGTGAATAATTACAATACACAACGGAAACTTCTTTTTTTAAATTTTAAAATTTCTGCCTTTTAATTGTTTAAAAATCCAGAAATAACAAAAACAAAAATAGTTTTTTTTCTGATTTACTGTAGCAATTACTGTAGTTTACTATAGCAAATTGTTGTAGCACGGTACTGTAGCGACTAGATAACGAGTTGTAACATGCACGTTTTTTGTTCAATCTTCTAATTAATTTTTAATTAAAACTAATTCATGTATTTAAGCAACAAAAATACCTAGACATAGATTAATGCATTAAGAATTTATAGGAATCAGAAAACCAAGAAAAAGGATAATATATACGTATTAAAAAACTCACAAACTTTATTCGAAAACACGAGAACTGTTCATCCATCAGATCATCTCGTGCACAAGCATACAGCCGCCGTAACCCCCTTTTTTGTTCGCTCTAATACAGCGCCGCCGCACGCCTTTTTTTCTCACGCGTACCGTGCCGTCCCAAAACGCGTACTCTTTTTTCTGACATACGACAATAAGTGTAATGTAATATATATATATATATATATATATATATATATATATATATATATATATATATATATATATATATATATATATATATATATATATATATATATATATATATATATATATATATATATATATATATATATATATATATATATAGGAAAATTACATAAGGCACACAGGTGCCTAGGCACCCACATCAAGAACCGTCCAATACACGTGTATGATTGATAATTTTTTGAGTTTGGGTATGAAAATGTTTTATACCCTTGATATATTTATGGTAAGTAAGTTTTGAACTCAGTTCAAACTAGTTTGAACTACTTTTGAGTTCAATGCGACTACAAAGTGAGTATATACCATAAAAATAGTTCAAACTAATTAAACTGAAGTTGAATTTAATTTTTTCGAGTTTGACATCTCAAATATACTTTTTATGGGTATATGAAGATACCCACATCAAACGTTATAATCTCAAAGCAAATCAACGGGTATTGATATGGGTGCCTAGGCACTGGGTGTATGAAACACTGTCCTATATATATATATATATATATATATATATATATATATATATATATATATATATATATATATATATATATATATATATATATATATATATAGCCCCTAAAACACCTCTTCAAATTCTACTTAAAATTCTAATCCAACTCTAACTAGACCTTAAAATCCTAATCCAACTAGGCCTTAAAATCCTAATCAACTCCAACTAGGTCTGGGCCTTCTTACCTCAGCTAGACTTTTGGCCCACTAATTTTCAAGAGACCCAAAACTCTTCCTAACACGGGTTTTTCACACTCACGACTTTTCTAACGTGTCACGTGTCGAAGCTTCCAGGACCGCACCTCCCGTAACTTCTCCACGTATCATCCACCTTTGATCTCCATGCGCCCCAAGCATGAGCCCGATCATCTCGTGACCTCCTTGACCATCTGAACCTCGGATCTCTCCATCCGAGTCCCGGTCCACCTTGTCACCGACCACGATCGCCTCCATGATCAACCTGCACATGCAAAGACTAAAGAATATTTTTCCAGCACAAGTTCGTCTCAACTTGACCAACATCAGTCCGTGTACGCACCACACACCTCGCATAACATCGTTAAACAAAATCACCAAATATTCATCATAACAAATTAATCATTGTCAATTATTTATCACCAAAATATTCTAAACTTAACCACATGGTCTAACACTTCTTGTCCTGCACAGCGCACAGAGGGAAGATACGTGAACGGCATCATTACACCGTGGATTGTGTCGTGGCAATCTATGTCGGCATCCTCTTGTGGAGGATGATGAGGTTCATCTGGTCTGCTCAACATGGCAGCCGAGCCAGAAGGCTTGCCAAGCTTGAAGAGGTTCAGAGTAGGTTAATCCATGCTGCGAAGGATTCAGACATCGACGAGATAAGGGGCCTGCTGAAGGAGGTTGAGCTGGCTGGCCAAGAAAAGCAGGGCTTCTCGCAGAGGGCCGTACTGGCCTTTGCCACAACTACTATTATTGTCACCCTGACGTGTGTTCTCCTTGCCTTTACGTTAACTGGCGATGGGTGATTTCGGCGCGGCGGGGTTCCGACGCATGCCGCCCGCGCCGAGGCAGGCGGCCGGCCGGAGTCGCCGCCTATGCTCGAGCTCAGGAGTGGGACATATGGTAATAATTTTCTCTAATAATGAACAGGACCGTGAATACTCGATCCGACGGTCACCGTGAGACCCACCATGATCGCGTTTTTTCTGTGCGGTCAGGGCCCTGTTCTTTTTTTTTTTTGTATTTTTTTACTTTTGGCTTCAGCTTCGAAAGCTAGAACAAATATGATGGTTTCTTCAATCGATTTCTTGAAGCTACTTCTCCAAACTACTTTCTAAGTCTAAAACCATATACACCGTTCATGTCGGTGTCTTCATCGTCCGTCGCCGTCATTAGCTGCAGTCAAAAAGAAATATTATAAGGGTATGTATAATGATACATGTCAGTTGTCTAAGTCTATGCCTTATAAGATTTTAAATGATGTGGAGAATAGAGAAAGATATTATCTATTATTTAACAAACGATTTTATAGACCGTTTTCTACTGTGTATATCATTGTATAAACAACTCATTAATTGTATGAGACTACTACAGATAACTATATTGACAATTTATTATATAAACTATCTTTAATACTATTTATAATAAAATAAAAATATATTATAAATAACCACCATCTATTTTATTATATATATGCCCTAAGTGTCTAAGATCTGTAATCGGTAGAACTGTGTTATACAGGGGTTCGTAGGCAAAACTTCATAGCCGCTTTCTGCACCCCTCGATCTGAGCCGTGAAGACTCGATCTAGACAGCGCACCTCGCATCGGACGGATCTTGTTCCTCTTTAGGGATGCCCCGGGCGCAGTTTAGCACGGCCCAAATACGAGGAAGTATCGGCCCAACACTTTCGTCTTCCGCAGTTGCCACCACGCTTTCCTAAGTTTAACGCGGGCCTGCGGCTTCGTTCTTCGTTGATTTTCTCGCTCTCAAGGTGAGTCAAGCCTTACCATCTCAGGCACTTGTTGTTTCTAGCGAGGTCGCAGCAAGTTCGAAGGGCCTGGGGCATACGTTAGCTATGGTTTGCCAGCCGCTATAGTTTCTTTCCAGTTCTTGATTTCGGTTATCTTTGGACTGGAATGATATATTTTCAGGGTTACCGCCTTTTCTTTTCTTTTTGCCCCCAAATGAAAAATAAGCATTTTTTTCATGTTTTTGTGAAGTTGTAAGGCCAATCGGAGCCAAAAAGTATGTGTTCAGAATATCGAAGTCCACTGTATAGGATGTATACCATTAAGGGCCCGAGAGTTGATAGATTATGTTATGGGGCAATCCTAGTTCAGTTTCGATGAGCATTGGATTATCTTGTCGAGTCCTGATTTTGGTTATGTGCAAAACAGAACTTTTGCAACAGGAGGCCTCAAAGCATGGCAATGGAGATGAGAGCCCGGGAATCTGTAAACATGTGGGAGGACCTGACCCGGCCGATCGCGCCTTATTCCACCGTCCTGCATGACGCATTCATCCATTCCCATTGCTCGTCATGTTTCGACATCTTACCTTCTCAATCCCCCCGGGCCTGTTTGGTTGCCTGCATCCAGTTGAATCAGGCTGGCCGGATGCAGGGTCTCCTTGTTTGGTTGCCTGGTCGCTGGGTTCAGCCTGGCTCTGCTCATGCAAGATTCCCCCCGCAGCCAGGCTCTGGAGAAACGTGGGAATCGGGCGTTTCTGGGGAGCCAGGCTCGCGGGATGCAGGTGATTAGTCAGTTGATGATGTTATTAGTGTATATTAGTAAATATCAAGTATTATTAACGTGTTTTGAAGAAGTTTAAGATATAATAAGATACGAACATCTCATATAACATATCTTCATAATCATAATCATAATCTTATATTATTTTTATCTCATGCAACATATCTTCGTACAGACAACCAAACAATATCTCTTCTCAGCCAGACTCTACTCGTACGTGAACCAAACACGACAGCGTTGCATGCGCTCAACCTGTCCCACGAGAGCCTGGCTCTCAGATACGAGCCAGGCTCTACTCGTACGTGAACCAAACAGGCCCCCGTGTCCTGTCTTGTGTGATGTGCTGCTCTGTTCGATACTGCTGCTCGGACTGCTTAAGCTCGGACCATGAAGTGCGTTCATCTTCTGGTGAATGTTGCTTGTTTGTGAACCACCACAAGAAAGCCGACCCATCCTATATTACTGAGGAAAAGAGCGATGTCCATGTTACCCTGCGCTTTCTTTATTTGCTTGAGATGCATGGTCTCCGATAGAATTGGTGGACTTTCAGCGAGTGGTATTGGGGAAGTTCTGGAGGAAGGTGGGGAGATTGCTGGGAGAATACTGGAGGGGAGCTTGTTGATATCATCTGCCAGAAAATTGATGGCACAAACCACTGTTGGTCTCAATGTGCTGACAGTAGAGAAGATGGCGTTGTGGGCAGTGATGACCAATAGTGTTGAGGTGCAGGTTAGTGAGGGGCAGGCGCTGGGGATTGCCGTGTATGGCCCTAGTTTCTTATGGTTTAATCATAGTTGCAGTCCCAATGCTTCTTACCGATTCGTAATGCCTGCATGGAATGAGGATTGTACTTCACACAAATCAGAATCCTGTGTGGTCCCTGCAGCAAAGGAGTTGCGCCAGATACGGTATAGGAAATTAATTGATGTTCCAGATACGGTAAAGGAAATTAATTGATGTTTCTATTTCGAGAAATAAATTACATTACGTGCAAAATCTGAATCACTGGGCATCTAACTAAAGTAAGCAAGATACAGTGTCCATCCAATTCGATGCACCCCTCTATTCTGAAAAATGAGTTGATACAGGCATACAACACCTTTGCGAATATACAAAATTAAAGACTGATGTAAAAATACCACACTCGACTAATTACTACAGTATAAATCATAAGTAGCAAGTGAAAAAAAATACAGCCTTTATCTAGCCCAACTGCCCAAGCCAACCACGTTGAAGTTTGAAACGACGTGATAGGGCTTTGTGTTCGTTTCTTTCCGAATTCTCTCCAAAAAGTGGCAGTAGGACGCAAAATTGCTCCGAATTTACTCGAATCTCACAATCCCGCAGGCCAAAACCCTCCTCTCCCCCAGCGCCGGCGATCTCCTCCTCCTCCGATGGATCTCTCGGCTGTCCACGCCGCCCTCTCCGCCTGGATGCGTGAGCAGGAACAGCGCGAGGTTTCTGTGGAAGTCGGTGCCGCAGGAGGTGAAGGACGCGCTGCCGGAGCTTGCCGCGGTCTGAAGGATTGGCCCATGCCTCTGGGACCGCGACTACGCCGGCGTCTACACGGCCGTGCAGGGGTTCGAGTGGGGCCCTGAAATTGCTGACTTCGTAGGTATTGCTCGTGTGTTTAATGTTCAGGATGGAATGGAATTTTCCTGTGCTTGTTGCGCAAAGTAGTGTAGTTTGATTGCTTGCTCTGATGGAGCTGTGGTAGTTTTATTTTGTGGTGTGGGTATGGAGAGGTGGATAAGTAGGTTGTCCTTATGGAGTATTCATTAAGATTTATCTGTGCAATTGGGTTGCAATGCGATCCTCATTGAATATGACCATGGGACACTTGGTAGTAGAGTTTTGCGCTATTATAGTCTGGTTGTTGAAGAAGTCTATTACATCTAACAATGTTCAAGAGGGTACTAGGCGGGCAGCAAAGTGGGACCTAGCGTCTAGAGAGCCTAAGCGTCCGAATTAAAGACAAGGACAGTAGACTGAATATAAGCAATCGTACATATATATATTTGAAGTTTAGATGAAAAAATGTTACCTTAAACAACAATAATGGCTCTCCATCTATTGATATAAATTTTTGATGTAAATGCTTGATGTAAAGTTGTAAAACATGCACATTAAGCAATGTATAAGTCTTTTGGTATTGAATAACTATTGTTTATTTGTGCTTCAACGGAGGACATGCAAATAAGCAATGTATGTAACTTGTAAGCAATAAAGCAATGTATGTAGTTTTAACCCAACATCTTTTAGCATATCACTTGAAATCACTGCGAGGCATTTGTCATACCAGATTGATCGGCTAATTGGCAGGTACAACAATCTACTGCAATGATTGTGATGACTAAAACAAATACCTTCACGAATACGTGACGAAGCCACAGTGCTTCCCCACTATCAACCTGACATTAACAACATTTCCATATGGACTTCCAAGACCACAAACAAATAGCTGCAAGCAACGAACACATCCTGAGATTAAATGTTTCTTACATGTGACACCTTTCAAAAGGTAAAACCATACTCACTCTTGAGTTGTATGGATCGCAACCAGAATCAGTTCCTAGTGTACCATGTAAAAAAACCGCAAAAAATGAAATATGTGGTTAGAAACTACCGATGCTGACAATGCTAGCAACTTAGCAAGTGCATAGTATAACTGATATGGTAACTAGCTATATTCTGAATTTCTGATGCAGAATTCACCCGTCACTAGTCATGGATTAATACTGTTAGAGATATATGTATAGTTTGTTATTCCCCATTGTTATGAGGGGTTCTTTGCATATTTGCCTCCTGTACTTTGTGTATATATACCGGC
Source organism: Dendrocalamus sinicus (assembly GCA_036346575.1). Classification (NCBI taxonomy): domain Eukaryota; kingdom Viridiplantae; phylum Streptophyta; class Magnoliopsida; order Poales; family Poaceae; genus Dendrocalamus; species Dendrocalamus sinicus. The sequence continues at coordinate 18,951,265 of CM070650.1, forward strand.
CCATTGGCCTCATATTGAATATAAGCGCTATTCATAACATGGTATCAGAGCGTACCTAGGGTTTTCCCGTCGCCTCGCTTGTCGCCTCGCCGCCGCCGCCGTCGGCCCCGCCGACTCCCCCGTCGGTTCCGCCGACTCCTCCGCGCGTCGTCGTCACCGCCGCCGACTTCGCCGCCGCCACGCCGTCGGCCTCCGCCGCCTCGGCTCGGCGCCTCGCCGTCCGCCGGCCTCGCTGCCGCCCCTGCCGCCGTCGGCCTCGCCTCGGCGCCTCGCCCGTCCGCCGGCCTCGCTGCCGCCCCGCGCCGTCGGCCTCCGCCGGCGCCGCCCGCTCGCCTCGCTCCTCCGCCTCGCCGACTTCCGTGCCGGAGCCGGCCGCCGCCGCCGTTGTTCGCTCCCGGGCCGCCGCCGCCGTCTCGCCGCCATCGCGCTTAACGCGTGCGTGCGTAACGGGCCGAAGGCCCGTTTGAGGTTTTTCTTACCGAGCAGCGGAAGAAAAGAAAAAAAACGTCTTATAGATGATTTTTCTCGCCATACTTGGATATACTTCATGTCTTCTCGTAGTGAGGCCTTGTCTATCTATAAACAATTTGCCACTATGATTCACACACAGTTCTCCACTCCTATTCGTGTCTTTCGTGCCGATTCTGCCGGCGAGTACTCTCTCGTTACTGCGCAGCTTCCTTGCTGGCGAGGCACTCTCGCCGATTCTCTTGTCCCGGTGCTCATGCTCGAATGGTGTCGCTGAGCGCAAGCATCGTCACCTCCTTGAGACGGCTCGCGATCGATGATCGCCTCTATTCCACCTCACTTTTGGGCCGAGGTCGTTTCCACCGCCACCTATCTCGTCAACATCCAGCCTTCTTCGCTCTTGAGGAGCGATCCTCGTTGAGCGTCTCGTGGTCTTCTTCCGACTACTCTACCCTTCATCTGCTTGGCTGCGTTTGCTACGTTCTCTCGCGCCGAGAACGCACCAAACCGACCGCTCCATCGTTGAGTGTGTCTTTCGGGATCTGATGCCGAGCATAAGGGCTATCGGTGCTGGGATCCTGTTGGTCGTCGGATCTGAGTTTCCGGGATGTGACTTTCGACGAGTCTCGCCCATTCTACCCACGCCCCGCCTCTCCTTCGGCTTCCTCTGTGGAGTCTCTGTCTTTCTTGACCTTTCCAGATACACCTATATCTGTTTTGCCCTCGTCCACCTGTCCCACTGAGTCTCCACATATTCCCCCTGTGGCCTCTCCGCCGTTGTCGCCGCCTGTGTCGTCTTCTACGACTCCGCAGGCTCCTCCCACTACAGTACCTTCTCCCCTTATCTTCTACACTCGTCGACCTCGTATTGAGGATCTTCCAGATGAGCCATCTTCTCCTGCTGTTCCATCTTCTTCTGATGCTCCATCTTCCCCTGATGGGTCATCTTCTCCTCGCTACGCTCTCCGCGATCGCCAGTCGATTCGGCCTCCTGCCCGTTTTGCTTTTGCTGGCGCAGCTACTCGTGAGCCTGTCTCCTACCGGGATGCTGTTACTCACCCTGAGTGGCAGCTTGCCATGGCCGAGGAGATTGCTGCCCTCGAGCGTACTGGTACTTGGGATCTTGTTCCTTTTCCATCTCATTCTCATCCCATCACATGTAAGTGGGTCTATAAGATTAAGACTCGCTCTGATGGCTCTCTTGAGCGCTATAAGGCGCGTCTTGTTGCTCGTGGCTTCCAGCAGGAGCATGGTGTTGACTACGACGTGACTTTTGCTCCTGTGGCCCACATGACCACTGTTCGCACTCTTCTTTCGGTGGTGTCTGTTCGCCACTGGTCTGTTTCTCAGCTTGATGTCAAGAATGCCTTTCTTAATGGCGAGTTGCGTGAGAAGGTCTACATGCATCCGCCACCTGGGTATTCTGTTCCTGAGGGCATGGTCTGTCGCTTTCGTCGCTCTCTCTATGGCCTTAAGCAAGCCCCTCGTGCTTGGTTTGAGCGCTTCTCCTCTGTGGTCACTGCTGCTGGTTTTTCAGCTAGTGATCATGATCCTGCGCTCTTTGTCCACACTTCATCTCGTGGTCGGACTCTTCTTCTCCTGTATGTTGATGATATGATCATTACGGGGAATGATTCTGAGTATATTGCCTTTGTCAAGGCTCGTCTTAGTGAGCAGTTCCTTATGTCGGATCTTGGTCCTCTTCGTTACTTCCTTGGGATTGAGGTTACTTCCACTCCAGATGGTTTCTTTATGTCCCAAGAGAAATATATTTAGGATCTTCTTGATCGCGCCTCTCATCGATCAGATCGTTGAGACTCCCATGGAGCTCAATGTTCACCTCCGACTCTCGATGGTGAGCCTCTTTTCGATCCGACTCGCTATCGTCATCTTGTTGGGAGTCTTGTCTACCTTGTCATTACTCGTCCGGATATCACTTATCCAGTTCATATTCGAGTCGGTTTGTTTCAGCTCCCACTCAGTTCACTACTGACCACCTTCTTCGACTCGCGATACCTTCGTGTGACTATCTCTCGCCGTCTCTTCTTTCCACGTTCCGATTCATTCTGACTTGAGCCTATTCGGATGCTACTTGGGGCGCGATCCTCCGATCGCGGTCTATCTCTCGCATCTTGTGTTTTTCTTGGTGGTTCTCTTATTGCCCGGAAGACGAAGAAGCAGATCGCAGTGTCCCGTTCGAGTGCAGAGGCTGAGTTGCGAGCTATGTCTCTCTTGACAGCAGAGATTACTTGGCTACGGTGGTTACTTGAGGATTTTGGTGTTTGTCACTACACCGACCCCTCTCTTGTCGACAAGATGCAGTGCTATCGATGTTGCGTGATCCTGTGAAGCATGAGCTCACCAAGCACATTGGTGTTGATGCTTCTTTCATGAGGACTTGTGTGCATGATCAGGTGATTACTCTACAGTATGTGCCTTCGGAGCTTCAAATCGCGGATTTCTTCACGAAGGCCCAGACTCGAGCACAGCACGGCTTCTACCTCTCCAAACTCAGTGTTGTTGATCCACCATGAGTTTGAGGGGGGTGTTAGAGATATATGTATAGTTTGTTATTCCCCATTGTTATGAAGGGTTCTTTGCATATTTACCTCATGTACTTTGTGTATATATACCGGCCCATTGGCCTCATATTGAATACAAACGCTATTCATAACAAATACGACACAAAATCCCATGAAAGATGAAGCTGCCACTCGGCCACCAGAAATATTTGTACATAGCCACATACTCGATAGATCAAAAAGGCGGGGGGCTTACATTAGGAGTTAGGAAGCTCCCCACGATGCCAGCCAAACCAGAGGGGATCAGAGGAAAGAAGCATCAGGGAGGAGATCAGGGGAGAGAGGCGCAAAAGACCATAAGAGAGAGAGAGGGGAGAACTGGAGAAGCAGAGAGGAAGACATGGCAAACCTGGAGGCGACGGGGATGCCAACGGCGACGCTGGAGAAGAGGGTGCGTCGCCCTCGGCGACGGCGGTGGCGCGTAGGGAGTTGGGTCCTCATCTCCACCGCCGTCGGCGGAGGACGGGGGGACAGGGGAGGGAGAAGATCGGCTGCGGGCGGCCAAATCCGGCGAGGTGGAGGGCGAACGGCGGTTGGCAGCGCGTGGGAATGCTTCGAGGCGGAGGCGGCGCAAAGTTTCCGCTCGGTACTCTCGCAACCCTAGCGGCTCTGTTGAAGCGTTGCCGCTCCATTCCTCTCTTTATCACCCTCTGTGCGCGCGCTAGGCGTCCTCGGCATCCGCCTAGGCATCGTGCCGCCGCCTCGAGCGTCTGCCTGGCCGCTGCGCCCCGCCTGCCTGGCTCCACCTTGGACCGCCTTTGACCGCCGAGCCGTCTGGCCGCCCAGCGGGCCGTCGAGGGGCCAAGGCGCGGCGCCTAGTTGCCGCCCAGCGCCTACGCGCCGCCTCGGCGGCCGCCCAGAGTGCCTTCTGGAACGCTGACATCTAAGAATAATTGCTTCCAAAAATTGTCTTGTCTACTTAGTTTATATTGTTACCATTGTAATGACTGGTGATTTTAGTAGTGTTAGATAAGAGATTGGTTCTTTGGTTCCAAAAACTGCAGCTTTAGACCTATTTGCTTCTAATTGATAACGTGATGCAACAGATGCAGATGCATAGGTCATGCACTGTGACACATGCTCTTTCAAAACAAACTATGTAATGTGTTATCATTTAATTGAGAGAAGCTGATGAATATAGTAGCATTACAATTGCATTTTTGAGAAATGCAGCTATTAAAATATCTTTAGCAATTATTAATATGACACTGACGCAGAATTATGGTAGAATTTGAGAGGTTAAATTCTTATGAAGTGCTTGCTGTGACATGTGCTGGGGAAAAAAATAAGTCATAACATGGCGAATATTTCCCATATGCTTGCTTGATCAAGTGGCCCTGTCATATTGTTGTAATATTTGGAAATAGTTGAAGCATTGTATGCTTCCTATTTTTTTTAATTTATGTAATTGGGTGAGGTCGATATCCAATCTTGGTTTGTAATGATGCAGAAAGCTACAGGAAGAGGATATTCCAGCTGCTGACTTCTGCATATTCCACAATCAGCATTGCAGATGTGGCTCACTTCATGGGGATGAGTGAGGATGATGCTACTAACTGTAAGTTTGTGAACCTAATTAGAGAAGCAAGTGTTTTACCTCAATTTGAGCATTCTTACATGTTCAATTGCTTGTTTTGTTTTAAGCATGTAACATAGAAGTTATCTTAATGTTAGGCATTTGGGATATACAGTATGCTTTTCCACTTTGCAATGCATTTCTTCATCTTCGATTAGATTGTTGTATTTGAAATGTGCTTTCCTCAAGTTGAGTAGGTAAATGCATTGAGGGAATGGCTACATTCATGTATATTTGAGGGCTACTATTTTTCGGTCATAAACATTTGCTGATGGGGGAAGGCATTGTTTTAGATCGAATAACTTTTTCAGAAGCCCTGTCCTTCTGACATCTGTACTTTATGATAGACAACATGACAACTCTTCCTGCACCAACCCATCTACGATATAATGTGCTTGCCTTTTGATATGAATAAGCTTTTGATTGCATTTGTTATGGAAACAATTTACTTGTCGGTTTCTGAAGGTAGCTCTAAACTTATCTGCTCGGCACATCGGTCTAGTTCTCTGTTGCTTGTTATGCACTAGTTATTTTACTTCTTTTGAATGCATTGATGCATTTTAGTCATTCTAAATGGATTTTATCACAAAGTAGAAAGTTTTCCTTTATATGACACTAAATTCCCTCTCAGGCCATCAAATACTGTCCACATTTCACTTCTAGATTGAACATTGTAATTAGTTTACTTTTAATCGGGTGCTGGGTGCAGGTTCCTGCTCCCTCCGACTCCGAGACTCCGCATCGGTCAGCAGCCCAGCGGCCAGCGCCCCAACCTCAGCTTCCTTGCCTTCCCATCTCTGATCTCTCCCAGATCGGATCCCACGGGTTCCTAGCATGACGGCGAACGACGTCTAGCACTCCGGCGAGGTGGGCAAGCGACGACCTCATCTTCACCCCCGACGGCCTGGGGATAGTGGGGAGGTACTTTCTCAGTTTCTCTATGCCATATTGCCAAATCTGATTCACATTCGGTGATTCGCACTATTTTCAGTTTGTCATCAGATACAGGATCCATTGGAAAAATTTCTTATATTTTGAAATTCTGGATTTTGATTTAGGGATCCATGAGAAAAAATGATGGATGTAACCTTGCTTGTGTGTTTTGGAGTCCATGGAAGATAAATGTTCCTTAAAATGGCAGATACATTTCTAGAGATTAGCAGACTAGTCTGATTTTGGTACTGCCCTACCACTTGCAGAGATAATACAAGAATTGCTGGATCTACATCCCTCTTTGTTGGTTGGGTATGTGGAACCTATAATAATGTCTACACCTTTATTTAACAAGTTTCTCAAGTGCCATCTAATCCATAAATGCTTGGACTATTTCATTATGTGTTAGTTTTATTTTTGACTGCTAGTACATTACTAGAAGTATTAGGCTTCTTGATAGGAACTACTGCTTGCATCTAGAAATTTTGAGGGCAATTCTGGCTGTATCTAACATTCACAATTGCCTTTTAAGTTTATGGTAGCTACAAATCCATTGTTGTTATTGGTTGACTTTGAGTCTGACAGTTCATCACTGCCAAACCATGATTGCTGACATCTTCTTTCCAAATCATATCTGTGCTAAACATAGGAAAGTTGTTTTCTGGTGTGGTGACTCACACAATTATGTATGTCAAGTCCAGGAGATTTGGTAATATCTATGTAAGGAGAAGCCTTGCCGTGCAACCTCCTCCAGCAGGTGTAGCGGCAGGATCTCCAGGTATTTAGGTATTGTAGTCTAAGTCCAATATGGTATTAGTCTCCGAGTCAGTTACGTAATATGAGTTGTATTAGGCTAAGGGTTATTGGTGAGTCCAGATTAGCCGTGATGTTTGGAGTTCCCTCTGTATATAAAGAGGAAGAGCTAATAGCAATAAAGGTCAAGAAAGATATTACCTAACTCTGCATCTCTTCTACCCAAATTCTGCCCTTCCTTCGGTCTGACCGGATCTCCTTCCGGTCCGGCCGCCGCATCTCCACCGGTCCAACCGAGGAAACCCTAGTTCCCCGGTCAGACCGCCACACTTCCTCCGGCGCGACTACCCTTTGTCCTCCGGTCTGACCGCTGAGCTTCCAGCATGGCGCCTCCGACCTCCTCCGGTTCTCGGCCACCTGCAACACATTCGTATAATATGAGATCCAGGCGTGACTACTTGGTATCAGAGCACATGGCTGACGACAACATCGAAGCATACGATCAGATGGCAGCTTTGGCGGCAAATCTGACCAAACAGATGGATGAATTGAAGGAGCTCCTGAACAAACAGCAGATTAGAGGAGAGGAACTTAGCAACAGGATGACAACGTTGGAAAAGCGACCAGCAAGGGATGGATTGCTGCCGTTCCCAGCCGGCCACATACCAGCAGCACACCATTACGGGAACGGGGCAGGGTCGACACATGAGAAGCCCCCTCGTTTCCATAGGCTGGAATTTCTTTCATACGACGGACAAGGCGACCCACTAAACTGGCTGTAGCGCTACGAACAATTCTTCCGTGGCCAGAAGACACCGGCAAGCGAGAAGGTGTGGCTTGCGTCTTACCATTTGATTGGGGTGGTGTAGTAGTGGTATTTTCAGCTGGAAAGAGATGAAGGGGATCCGGATTGGCCACACTTCAAAGAATTCATCAACTTGCACTTCGGCCTGTCGATCCAGCACAATCCACTGGGTGAACTCCGAGAGCTGACACAGACTGGCACGGTGGAGGACTATCAACAACAGTTTCTTGCAATCTTGTGTCGGACGGACTACCTCCAGCCACGGCAGCAGGTTCAACTGTTCACACCGGGGTTGCGTGAACCAATCCGCACGGACGTGGAGCTGCAAAACCCGGCAGGACTTCAGATGGCAATGGCTCTAGCTAGGGCTTACGAGCGCCGAGCACAAGTCATGGGACAAGACACTACTGTCCTGCACAAGAAGGCGACTACCACACCACCTCTGGCAGCAGCGGCACCGGTGGCACAAATAAAATCAGCGCCGGCCAGCAAACATCCCTACCAGCGGTGGCGCTTACTACTGCGCCGGTTTTACAGCTTCCCAACTTCGAACTTGAGTTTGTGGTGGACTGTGATGCATCCGGATCCGCTATTAGGGCAGTTCTCCATCAAGGTCGCGGCCCCATTGCATTCTTCAGTCGAGTTTTATCTACTCGCCACTCGCATCTGGCTGCCTACGAGAGGGAACTAATGGGCCTCGTCCTTGCGGTCCGGCATTGGCGACCATATTTGTGGGGACGTCGTTTTGTGGTCCGGACTGATCATTATAGCCTCAAATTTTTACTGGATCAGCGCCTTTCCACAATACCGCAACATCGTCGGGTCAGCAAATTGTTTGGTTATGATTTTTGGGTGGAATTTAAACCAGGCAGGCTGAACACCGTTGCAGACGCTTTGTCCCGTGCTACGGCTGGAGAAGAAGCAGTCCGCACTACTGCAGATTGATTGCTCTATGCCATCTTCAGCCCAAACTTCACTCTCCTAGATGATCTGCGACGGGAGACTGCATCAGCCCCGGACTTGATCACCTTACGCGAGCAGATTGAGGCAGGAACAATGGGACAGCCATGGCAAATTGCGGATGGGTTGATTTTGCACAATAACATGATACATGTGCTGCAGACTTCACCACTTCTCCATTCTATTCTGCTAGCAGACTCGGCAGGGCATGAGGGAGCGCAGAAGACTCTCCACCGTCTTCGGGCTGACTTCCATGTGCCACACGACCGCAATTTGGTAGAAGAATTTGTCCGCTCTTGTGCGATTTGCCAACGCAACAAAACAGTTCAACTCCATCCAGCCGGCCTCTTGCAACCCTTGCAGGTTCCTGTGAGGATTTGGGATGATATTGCAATGGATTTTGTGGAGGGGTTACCGCGTGTCAATGGCAAAACAGTTATTCTCACAGTTATTGACCGTTTCTCTAAATGTGCGCACTTCATTCCACTCATGCACCCTTATACTGCCAATTTGGTGGCCAGAGTATTCTTTGATGAAGTGGTTTGCCTTCATGGGATCCCTTGTTCGATTGTCAGTGGCCGCGATCCAGTATTCACGAGTCACTTTTGGTCAGAGCTTTTTCGGTTGACGGGTACTCAACTTCATTTGAGCTCAGCTTTCCACCCGCAAACGGATGGCCAATCAGAGGTTACCAACAAGATTATTGCTATGTACCTTCGGTGTCTCACAGGGGATCGTCCGCGTCAGTGGGTTCGTTGGTTACCATGGGCCGAATACTGCTATAATACTTCATTTCAAACATCGTTGCGCGAGACACCCTTTAAGGTGGTATATGGCCGAGATCCTCTGACAATTCGGCCACATTCACCCATGTCTACTCGCTTACAGGCGGTTGATCAACTCCTTCTGGAAAGAGACCAACTGATTGCGGATATCCGAGACCGCCTTCTTGCTCAACAACACTACAAGCAAGCTTATGATGCCAAGCATAGGTAGCTTTCCTTTGAGATTGGGCAGTGGGTATGACTTCGTCTTCACCAACGCCTTGCGTTGTCCCTAGCGGCAAATATTAATCGCAAGTTGGCTCCCCGATATTACGGACCATATCAGATTTTGGACAAAGTTGGGACTTGGGACTATGGCGTATCGCCTCCAATTACCAACCAGAGCTCGCCTCCATGATGTTTTCCATGTGAGTTTGCTCAAGCCATATTTCGGCAATCCTCCGCCAACACCGCCTGCTTTGCCACCGCTTCACCATGGTCGCGTTGCGCCAACACCACATCATGTCGTCCGTGCCAGGCTAAGCAATGGGGTGAAAGAGATTCTGGTACATTGGGTGGGGTTGCCGGCTTCAGATGCTACTTGGGAACCTTTGGAGCAATTCCGTCGCCAATTTCCATTTTTCAAGCTCGAGGATGAGCTGTTTTCCTAGGAGGGGAGAAATGTCAGGTCCAGGAGATTTGGTAATGTCTATGTAAGGAGAAGCCTTGCCGTGCAACCTCCTCCAGCAGGTGTAGCGGCAGGATCTCTAAGTATTTAGGTATTGTAGTCTAAGTCCAATATGGTATTAGTCTCCGAGTCAGTTACATAATATGAGTTGTATTAGGCTAAGGGTTATTGGTGAGTCCGGATTAGCCGTGATGTTTGGAGTCCCCTCTGTATATAAAGAGGAAGAGCTAATAGCAATAAAGGTCAAGAAAGATATTACTTAACTCTGCATCTCTTCTACCCAAATTCTGCCCTTCCTTCGGTCTGACCGGATCTCCTTCCGGTCCGGCCGCCGCACCTCCGTCGGTCCAACCGGGGAAACCCTAGTTCCCCGGTCAGACCGCCACACTTCCTCCGGCGCGACTACCCTTTGTCCTCCGGTCTGACCACCGAGCTTCCAGCACGGCGCCTCCGACCTCCTCCGGTTCTCGGCCACCAGCAACACATTCATATAATCTGAGATCCAGGCGTGACAATGTCTATGTGCAACATGTGATCAGCTGATAAATGGCATACATCAATGCGCATGCTAAATTTCCCATTTTCGATAATACAAATGGCATACAGTTTTGTTAGCCTACTGCCTACCTTCCACTGAAAGGAAGAAGTCTGCCTAACATGATCTTTGCTAATCTGATCTTTGATATATGTTTGATTTTATAGATCTTGAGCTTTAAAAAATGAAGAAGTATGCAAATTTGAAATCTTTATGAGAGAGCTGAAAAGAGAAAAAAAGGGTAGGATCAACAAGGTATGTAACTGTCATTAATCTCTATAATTTACTATTTAATTTATGTCATTATGCTAGCTTTATGTCGCCTATTTTTTCATAAGAAATCATTATAATTTCTTTATTTTTATTATATCTATATACATGTATCATTGTATTGGTGTTTTCGGGGAACAATGTGTCGTGGTATCGACATTTTCAAACAACCTAGCTCCGAAGTCCGAATACCCATTCTAAAAATCTTAGGTCCGCCACTGAGTGAGATGTAGTTGTATCTACTTGCCTAGTTTGAAGTGTATATTGATTTTCTGCTGACCTCTAGGGAGCATAAAATCAGTGGGAATGTTGGATGCAACAGATTATTCTTCTAATTTAGCAAAATATGATGGTTATGGAGATGAACTTAGCTTCAGTTTGATAAGTGATTTAACTAGCTTGTTGCACAGTTGCTTTTTCTTGGTCAATATCAAACGTTGTTGTTTGGGAAACTATTTTTTATGCATATAACTGTAGATGCAGCTTGAACTATATTGGGGGAAAGGACCTATGTAATTGAAGCGCTGTTAGCTCTGCAAACTTTACCTGTACTATTATTGCAGTTGATCTTCTTGTCATTTTCCTCCTTCAGAAGTCGATGACAATAGTTGCCTTGTCCCTCAATGCAGCTGCCGTGCAAAATGGTTGGATTTTGGATGCGACAACCAAGATTGCTTACTGTCAGGAAACATTTTCCACCTGGTGCACTGATGCCCTATTTTACTTGCATCCCCCTTTTTTACTTAACTCTTAAGGGAACTATTTATCATATGATAGCATGATACCGAACGTCTAGGTTGCCTTTTTGGCTGCAAAGGAGAGTTCGCTCAGTATTGAATTTATTTGCATACGCAAATGATCTCTGGTTAGTGATCTTGCCTTTCCAGTACTGGTTGCTTGTTGATATGGTGGTTCTCCCAGTCACACTGAAGCGAATGATACTGTACGTAGTTTTCACTGAGAAGTTCATATCCTTGTTTGAAGTTTTTTTTGGAAAGGGGCAGGAGCACTGCCCTACTTAATTAAGAGGAAAGTGTGTGTATACAAGGGCCTGAAAGGTAGCAGGCGGAAAAAAAAGGAAACTACGCTAAGAATTTACAGAAACAAGCGGAAGCTCCGTAAGCCTGTTGGCCTATCCGAACCCAAGTTCCGGCTTCCACTTTTTTGTGTGCAATCAAGGAGGTCGGTGTGGTTACCGTTGATTGGAACATTCGTGCATTTCTTTCCTTCCAAATTTCCTACGTGACCAGTAGAATAAGCGGTGTTGTTTCCGTGGAGCACCAGGCGCATGGATGACGGACTTTCCACCAGAGACTGATGGAAGACGTGGTTTGCTAGTTATCCGGGTTCAAGGAATCAGTAACAGTCCAATGAGCAATTGCTGTCTAGATTCTTCTGAAAAGCGACATTGAGCCAGAAGGTGGATAATTGTCGCATGTCTGCACAGCGGGCAAAACTGTTGGTTCGGCTATCAACGCGGGAAAGTCGGTCTGCTGTCTATACTCTATTCTGCATGGTTAGCTAGGCAAAGATTTTACATTTCTACGGTACTCATGCCTTCCAGACCAAGGCATTCATAGTGGTGTGTTGCACCTAGGATCTAAGCTCTGTGTGCTGAGGCAGCGATGTAAGCTCTAGTCTTTCTGGTCAGCCTGCAGGGGTGTCTCGGAGAGAAGCCCCTAGATAGCTACAAGCTCATGAATGTGTTGTGCTGTGAGACTAGCTGACAAATCGAGCTCATGTAGCCATTTGTTATCCAGCAACGCTATGTGCAAGGTGAGGTTTTTCCTTCTGGAGGCGCTGTAGATAGTCGGCGTGATGTCACGAAGTCAGTTTCCGTTCGCCTAGGACGAGTTCCAGACGGATGCCTTCCTCCTATTACCAATGAGAACAGTGGTTGCCGTCGCAAAGAGCTCCTGTCTTGGTTATCACATGGTTTTTTTTATCCCCTACCAAGGTCTATTTACAACAGCTCATTCATGCCACAAGAGTCTAATAGCACTAGCTCATTCATGCCACAAGAGTCTAATAGCACTAGCGAAGCGCTCTAGGTCCAAGAGGCCGAGCCCTCCAAATGAGTTGGTCGGCAGACTTTGTCCCAGTTGACCTTACATTTGTCTCCTGATACTTGTTCTGAACTTGCCCAGAGGAATCGACGTACTCGCTTGTTGAGGGACTTGGGCATGTATTTTGGTGTCTTGATGGCTGTAAGGAGGTAAGTGGATTGAGTTGTTAACATTGATTTGGTTAGGATTTTCCAGCCTGCCAGCGAAAGCAGCTTGCCTCGCCATCCAATTAGGCGGGTGGCACATTTATCTCCTAACACCTGGAAGTCTGCCCGACGGAACCTTTTGAGGGTGAGGGGTAGTCCTAGGTATTGCAAGGGGAAGGAAGCATGCTCGGCTAGCAACTTCTGTTGCGATGTTACTTGTAGGTCGACCTATTCGCATTGAATAGGCACAATTCGGCTTTTTTATAGGTAGACTAGTAGGTGAGAGACCATGTGGTCGTGATCCTATGAGAGTGATGAGTAATTGACAAGGGTTTAGGTCAGTCGAGTTTGGTTTGGGTGGTTTGGACCATGTCGTTGCGTGGTGCAACGGGCTCGGTTAGTTTGGTAAGCTTGGTCGTTTGGGCATTTTCATGCTTAAGTGAGGTTTGTTGATGCTAATGGTGATTACATGCTTTGAGTGGTGGTATGTAATGTGTTTCTTGTCTGTGATGGCTGCAGGACGTCGAGTGGAGTCGTGACGAGACACGGTGGACCGGACTAGGCGCAGGTGGCGCTGAGGTCAGAACGGTCGGGATGTGTCAAAGACGACGTGGACTCGAGGTGGTTGCGAGGCGTGCGAGGCAAGAAACGCGGAAGCTTCCCGGAAGTTGCAGCAGGGGTGTTTCGGTAAAAGCGCAAGATTGCAAAAGGAAGCGGGTTAGCGGGCAAAGCATGGAGGGTAAAACGGGCAAAGCAAAATGTAAACCCATCAAGGAATGCTATAAATAGGAGTGTGTTTCCTGGTTGTTTGCAAGATTTGGAGAGGGGTTTTTGGGCTTTTTGCTTTGTGCTTTAGTGGTTGAGAGAGTGGGTGTGTCTCATATGCATGTATGCTATGAGTTCTTGATTCTCAAGCATGTATGGGGACTAGTTTAGTGAGAGGTTGAGAGAGATGAGCTGAACAACTATATGTAATCTTTCCTCTATTTTAATCATTCATGTCTCCGTATCGCTTTTATTATGAGAGTCTTTGCGCTTGAGTTGTTTTAGTTTCTGGAGTCTCTTTGATGTTATCTCAGCTGATTGCTTCCTGTTTCTGGAGTTATCTTGCTTTGTGTTTCTTTTTGTTTCAAGTGATTGGCAGAGGAGAGGAGCTAGTCTTCTTTAATTATCTTGTTTCTTCTCTTCTTGAAGATGCTATCTTCTGTAGAATCTTTAGGGCAGCAAGCTTCTTGATCCTTTTATCTTTCCAGCTGCTCTTTCAGTCCATTGGTTTCTTGCCGAAATCACTGTCTGTGGGCTGTTCTTTGTCTCTGTGAATCTGCAGCCTAAAAGAACCAGTTCGGACAGAGCAATGATTGCTGCTTGCGGCTGCTATTGTTGTGTTTCCGCCCGGAATTTTTTGCTTCAAGCAACTAGACTATACGATCTTCATTTTATTCGGACAGAGCAATAATTCCTGCATGTAGTTGCCATTAAACCCCTTGCTGTGCCGACAAGCATTAATGGACATTGTTGCATGCGGCAGCTTCTAAATCTCTTGTTTGTGCTTGCCGTTTTGTTTGCTTTTGCAGCCAACTTCTTCTTGCCTAGTCTTCCTTTTCCTTTAAGTTTGCTTTTCTTTTGATGCTTCTTTGCTGCAGTTTTTTTGCTTGGCCTTCAGTTCTTTTTGCAGGTTGCTTTTGCTGGCCGAATGCACAAAGAAGAGCAGAAATTTCAGCACTGCAGCCCCTGTACATTGCTGATTTTCTTGCTGATTTCAAGTACATCTTTGCAGCCTATTTTTGAGAGTTAGTTTGGCTGCAATTCTGCTCTTTTGCTAGCCTAATTATGTGCCCTTGCTGCTGGTTGTTTTGGCTAAAAGATAATACTTAAGTTCTTTGTCAATTTGGTGTGTAGTTCCCAGCTTTTTTTATGTGCAAGCCAAGTTTGTTTTTATTCCCTCGGCAAGACTTTTTGAAGTATCTAGTCTTTGCAAGACTCCTTGATTTTTCACTTTGTTCTTTGGTCCAAGCTCAGCTTTTCTTTGGTTGGATTTCCTGGAAGCGAATTTTCTTTTCTCATGCTAGTAAGCTTTTACGTCTTGCTTCATAGCTTTTACATAGCAAACGGAGAAGAAATTTTTGTGGATACTTTGGGGGCGATTTTAAAAGTCGACATTCACCCCCCTCTGTCGCCATTTCGGTCCAATAGTAGGCCCATTATATTACTGAAATTCTACAGGATCCGAATGAAATTGCGGTTGTCCTCCTGTTGTGGCGCTAGAAATATGGCCGGGTCATCCGCATACATGGATGTTCTCAGAGTGGTCGCTTGGCCATCCAACGGTCGCAAAAGTCCGAGGTCCGTTGCGATACCTAAGATTCTTTGCAAGGGGTCAATAATTAGGATGAACAGAAAAGGAGAGCGGGTTGTCTTGTCGTAGTCCGCTGCAGCGTTGTAGTTTGTTCCCGGGGACGCCGTTGAGATGGACTGTGGAGGTGGAAGTGGACAGGAGACCCACTGGCGATGTCCTTGGTCATGATCATGTTTGCAGCTCAGCCCCAATTATGCCTATATTATCACGTGAGATTATTCTCCTAGAGGAATGTGTAACAACTTGGCCACGCGCATACATATATCATATGCAGTATATGTATGTGTGTTGTGGTACTTGGTACGCCCGCTAGGAACGCTGATACTGCTAGTGAGGTCTCTCACCAGTACCAACATTTCCTATATCCGCATGTAGTGTAGCTAGGCACACCAACTTCTACTCAGCTCTGACAGCAATAACACCAAGCGTTTACTGCAGAAATATCACACATGGTACGTCAGGATGGCCCTTTTTAAGGCAGTAGGATGGCTGGCTCTTTAACCATCTGCTAGGGATAAAAAAGGCTTGTACTGAACTATTTGTTTCAAGTAAATCTCAGCATGTCATGTGCGCAAGGCTCGATTCGGTGCTGCTTAAAACAGGTAAAATTCTATACCAAAAAGAAACAAGATAATATGCATTCCTTGAGATTCGTGAAATGCAAATTGAAAGTTGATAGAAATTATTTCTGCAGGATACAGCAGAAAGCAACTGAACCAATATTTTCTTCATCGTGTAATTCTTGATGTCATTTTTTACCGTATAATTAACACGACAAGCTGATTCTAGTATGTCAGATTAAACAGATACAATGAACACCTGTGCAGGAAGTTCCTATTAATTGCAGATTTGCTGGACAGCAGGCAGCCGATGTAGCTTATAATGGTTATTGCCGATCTGCACAGGCTAGCAAAATGTGCCGGAAGCTTATAATTACTTCACAGCATAAAGAGAGCTGGCAGCGTAAGTTAATCCTAAACTCTACCGCCATATTTACGTCAAGCAAATGCAGGAGGGCCCTTCAAAGTGCATATTTGGAGTGTTTGAATTCCCTATGTCTCCCAATCCTATACTATAGTACGGTGACGAAGCTATCATAGAGCCTTTTACCCCGCGTAGCCGGAAGGTTCTGAAGCCACCTGAGAGTCTTAACTTGCAATGAGCAATGTCACTTACTCTCACATGCAAACTTGATCTTCTGATCTCTCAATATACTCTGTTCTGCTACTTGCTACATATGCAATCACAAGAGAACTAGCATGATAGCCTCGACATTGGTCGTTAGATTTATTTTAAAGTTTACAGTATCACATAATATAACTTAGATACTTAAGAATATATTTATGTATCTTATAGATTATTTAGATTTTTATGACTTTATAAACCATCAGAAATTATAATAGAAATTTGAAGGAAAATATAACTTAAGAAACATAATTGAAGTATGAGCTTTAACAGAAGAAAATCATTGAGCATGTTAAGTTGTTGGGGTTCTTATAATCGTAAGTTGTTAGGGTTCTTATAAACGTATCTACTCTCCATTATTCATGGATCATATAACTACATGCCTCTATTCTTGCTCTATTAGTTACTCTTTTTCAAAATGTATACATGCACATGTACCTCTATTTAATATCAAGCAATACTTTGACTATGTGTGTGTTAAATTATTTACATGGTATTAGGGTACCTTGCTCATGCATACACCGATGCACCATGAGTAAATTATTTTGAACTTATCTTCCCCCACATGCCAGATACCCCATCAAACCGTGTGTATATCTTCTATCTCTGCTCGCCGCATAACTTTTTTCTTCAACCTTTAGCAGCAAGCCCATTCTTGATTGATTCCTCCCAGTTGCCACCCCTTCCAATGCAATGCTTTACCGCATAGTTATATACTAATTCTCTCTAATTATTGCTTAATGCTGACCGTTATGACATCAAACACACATACGCATGCAACTATCGCTGATCCCTATCAAGGACACCCGTTATACTCTCTCCGGTGGCCCCCACCCTATTTTCTACAGTTGTGCTATCTCTACTCCGAGCTCTTTGCTCCTCTGCTTCTGTACGCCCGTGCTCATGGATGTACTCTTCTCCCGTGTTTATTACTCCTCTTCTTCAACGTTGGCCAACTCAACTTGTGGCTTCCTCGTGATCTCCTATATTCACTGATGTCGGCATGTTTGCTTTAGTCACTGTCTAATGATATCGAGAATTTTTTGCCATTACCAGTGCTCTTTGCTTCCCCATGGGTCAATGTCTTCTTACAGGACAGATCAATGCCATTGCACTCCTTCGTGGTCTCCTTCGACACCATTTATGTTATCCTTGTTATAAATTTTTATTTTTTATTCAAAAATCTCAGTTATTTTTATTAGAGTTTGTATAAAATGAAATTGCTAATTTTATTTAATTATTCTAAATTTTAGTTATTTAGGGATTTTAGTTTGGAATTTGTATGGAAATCTAATTGCAAATTTTCTTTTTTCTTACTGAATTTCAATTATTTTTTGTTTGAATTCGTATACAAATCTAATTGCTCATTTTTGTTTAATTTTTATTTTGAATTATAGTTATTCAGGGATTTGACTTTGGAATTCGTATCAAAATCAATTTACTATTTTATTTTTGTTTTTAATTTCATTTATTAATTGTTGGAATTTGTGTACAAATTCAATTATAATTTTGTATCTTTATTCCAAAATATATTTATTTAGGAATTTTGCTTAAAATTTATATGGAAATCAAATTGCTAATTTTATTTTATTTTTTGTTCCAAGTTTTAGTCATTTCTATATTGTACTTGACATAGTCTCTTTCTTTTAATTTTCACCATTATAATTTGGACAAACCAAAATCATACGGATGAGTGCATGTATATACAAACGCATGATGTTACACGTGCTCGATGTTCTCTTCTCCTGTGTCGGTCGCTCCTCTTCTTAAACATTGACTAACTCAACGTTGGGGCTTCCTCACTAATGTGGCAACCTCCCATCTTCATTGATGTTGGTATGTCTGATTTAGTCTTTTTCTTATGACACGGAGAGTCTTCTCGCCATCGCCGGTGCTCATCACCTCCTTGTGGGTCAACGTCTTCTTGTAGGGTAGATTGATGCCACCACTCTCTTTCGTTCTCTCCTCTGACACCATTTGTGCTATCCTCATTGTAATTTTACTTTTATTCAAAAGCTTAGTTATTTTTATTGGAGTTCATATACAAGTGAAATTACTACATAATAACAACAAAGTCTTTTGTCCCAAACAGTACAGGGCCCACCCGTGGACCAAAAGGTCCTTAAAGCCCTCAGACTTAAGAGGGAGTGAGATGATGAGAGAGGGGCAATCTAGTCATTGCACAAAATCGGAGGAAAGGATGGCCGACCATGCCTCTCTTAAGCCAAAACCCAACACAGGCTAGCCACACAAAGCCCCATTTCATTTTTCTTCCCTTAGCCAAGAATTCATTCAGAGAAAGTAAACCAAGCCTCACAAGCTTTCCCATTTCTCACCCCTTCTCTTTTCCTTCCTTAATCGAGAGCAGGCTAACCAAGAGTGAGTCCCAAAGCCAAGCACAGCTAAACCAGCTAGAGCAATATAGAGAGGAAGTGAGGGGAGAGAGAAGCAAAGGAGAGGAGCTTGGGGAGTTGGGGATGCTCGATGGTGTGAGGACGACATCCACGGCGACTGCACGCCGCCTAGGACCATCGGAACCATGCCGAACTGGAGGCGAGAAGGGCCAACAGAAATGCGTGGAGAGCGCTGTCACCACCACAGCCATCGTCATCACCTTCCCATCCCCACCCAACTCGAGCCAAGTAAGGTTTGCAGTCCCCAACCATGCGTATTGAAGAGTAGGGCAAAACAAAAATAGAAGCTAAATCAAAATGCAATAAAGGGGAGAGGTTTAGATGGACTGTCCGGTGAAGTAGTAGAGTAGAGGTGCTCAGGCCAAGGTCGGGCGCCTTGGCCAAAGCCATGGCCAAGGGGAACACCCGGTGGCCATCCGGCGGTGCAGCCATGGCCAAGCCAGGCGTCGGCTTGGAGAGCCGACGGCGTTGAGGATGGCCGGTTGGGGGGCGCCACGACCGGAGGAGCAGTGTCTAGAGGTCGAAGGCTGGGGCCTTGGCATGGGGCCCACCACGCAGCGCGAGGGCGACGGCCAAAGGCCGTGCCGACCTAGTGGCTGCGCCTAGTGCCTCGCCACCATGTGCGCATAGGGGAGGCAGCAGATCCGGTCCTGGTTGTCTAGATCTGAGGCGAAGAACGAGAGGTTGAGGCAGTCGAGCGGATCTGAGAGAGAGAGAGAGAGCCGAGGGAGAGAGGAAGAGGAGGCTCAGCTCGGGGGGAGGGAAATGATGGAGAACCCACGGCCGGCGACCGGAGGCTGGCGGCTCAGGGAACACCTTGACCCCTTGGATCCAACCCGAGCGAGAGAGAGTGAGGATGGGTAAGGCCGGTTTGGCCGAATCAGATGAAGGGGAGAGAGAAAGAAAAGAGAGAGAGCTCAGGTGGGAAAGAAAGAAAAGGGAAAAAAGAGAAGAGAGAAGAAAAGGAAGGAAAAAAGAAAGAAAAGAAAAGAGGAGAAAAAGAAAATAAAAATGGAGGTTTGGTACTTGCTTGACGAGTCCTTAACCCTGGGCATTTTATGCAGAGTCGGGATATGCGCGTAGAGTCATCGCTACTTGCTTAAGCACTGGTTTTGATATGTTGTGTTGTGTCGGATTAACTGCTTGTTCAGGTGGAGGTCCTGAGTCGACGCCGTCCGCACGTCGCTTCGCTTTACTTGGTTAACATGCAAATGCATGGTAGAGCAGTAGACCGTAGGGTTTATGAAATATGCGATGTTTACATGATATGATGATGCAGGGTGTTACACGAATACAGAAAAAAGAATCGATAAAAAAGCTCAAAAAATGCCGAAAAACAAAAAAAAGACGAAATTTAGGAATAATGAAAAATAAGCCAGAAGCTCAAGCCGAAATGAGTGGGGCATTGCCATCCCTAAGAAAGAACTGCTCCCCACTCTTTACTGTTGGACATTCGTTTTTGTCTTTAACACAAACCACAATGAAAATATTAACAACGTTTTTTTTAAGAGTGAGAACCCTATATCTTTAGAAAAAGCAAAGCAAGCACGGCGATTTCATCCTTTGGAAAAGCGTGAAGAGGCGTGAGAAAAACCACATCCACAAAGAACGGGCCTATACATGCTTTATGCCATGTTCGTCTTAGCTTCCATTTCTAACTGTTCTTTAAGAAAACCAAAAGTCAATACGACCATTGGCACCTCGAAATAGTTTATTCACTCCTCTCACTATTATTTCGCTCTAGGAATAAGACAGAGGGTTACAGATACATTATATATTCTACTCCTCTCGCTCTCGTCATACGCACGCATATTTCCTTTACATTTTGTACCGCTCACTCTATCTTTCTAAAAGTCATTTCTTTCTATTATTACTACTCATTTTCATTGCTACGGCCGAAAGCAAAACCAATACAACGCCCCCTTAGAGAAAAAGCAAAGCAAGCACGGCGAAGCAAAGGACCCAGCCAACAGTACATGCACGGAGACAAGAAGCAAGGAATCACGCATGCTTTAGAGAAAGGGAGACGCCGAATCGAGGAAGCAAACCAGATACTCCTGCACCTCGCAGTTTCTGCTCTGATTTTGGGGGTACTACTGCTAGCAATAACAAAGTTCTTATTTGGACTTCTTGGAAATTTTCGATTCAATCTCTGCTTCTCAAGCTGCCCGTATTTGAAGTGCGTAGCTCGTTCATCACAGCCGTCACCGACTCGGCTCGCCCGACCGCTGTGTATCTCGGTACGTACAACAATGCAGTCAAAATTGTAGTCGCAATGATTATGACATTGGTGAAGCTAGCACAAACGTCATAACAAGTCGTTGTTATTGTGTATGTAGCCATGTAGGTGGTGGCGGAAGATCTTCGGCTGATTATGGGTTAGATTGATTAATTTGTTGGTTCTTTCTTGGTCTTCGACAGACGAATTCTTCATGAGGACACGGGTACTACTTACTACTCTTCTCTACATTTTACGCTCACGAAGTAGTAGTTGGTCTTTTTCTTATAGCCAATTCTGTGGAGACTTTCATGTCTCTAGTACATCAACATCACTCGTTCATGCATGGTGTCAGCTAGCATGCGAAAACATGCATGACTGATGATGTTTTCAGTCGCCTATAGAAAAGGAACTGAGGATGTAACTATTGCAACTACGATGAAATTCATGTGACCGTAAGCAGTAGTACTTTCACTAGCTAGTTGTTCATAGATGCACCAGTTTTTGTAGATTCAATGATTCATACACTTGATGGACATTACTATAAGACTAAATTGACTACCTATATTATGATTCCGGGAAGAGTGCGTCACACATTTTATGTGCATTTGTAGCACCTCCTAGTTGGGCCCAATAAGTCTGATAATGCATGGATTAGTACACCATCTAACAAACTGACAATACTGACTAGGGTTAACTCTTTTTAGTGTCTTCTAGTAAACCATAAAAATGTCGTTGACATCATCTAATTATCAATCATTACCACAGGATTTTTATTCGAGCAGTTTTGATGGTGCTGTAAACAAGATACTTGAATTGTTTGTTCAAAACCTGAGGGACACAAGAGTCATCTACTTTGATGGTTGGCGAGGATTCGGGGCAGCTACCGTTCTTAGAGGTGTGGCAGATGCTCTTACATCTGGAAGAACTCCTCAAGAATTACACCTTGACAAAGTAATTCATATAGATTGCTCCACATGGAAAAGCAGAAGGGCAATGCAGAGGGCAGTTGCAGTGGAACTACAGCTTGGTCATTCAGTAATGGCAGTTTTTGATGAACAGGATGAGGAGGATGATTTCAGTGGAGTGGATGAAGGCTCTAGAGGTGAGATAGAGAGTGTCTCAGAAATGATTGATTGGGCCCTTAGAGATCACAGATTTATGATGGTTTTTCATAATGGAAGTGGTGATGACATTGATCTAAGTAGCTTTGGTGTTCCTCCATTAGCAATGTTTCGTGGCTCCTTCATGCTGTGGACCTTCCGGAGGAGGTTTCGAGCAAGGGAACTCTACTCTGAGATTCAAAACAAAGTGAAGAATGCTCATCTTTTTGCTTATGAACCAGACTATTACATAACAACAGAAGAACTTTTCTTCCCAGTACTGCATAGAGAGGCCGCTGGCATAGCTGTTAATTATCCGTGCATGCAGGAGATCAACACAGAAAGGATCGTGCGTTGTTGCTTGTATGAATTATTTCTACAACTAAGTTTACCCAAAAGCACAGAATTTGATTGGGCAGCCCGCGCTTCTAACTACTGGATCTGTGATGGCATCATACAAGGTGATTGGGCATGGGAGATTAGCAACGCACTCCATGAAGAAATAAAATGGGACTTGCATCCTGATTTACTTGATGATGTGCGTCGAAGGTTCATAAATAAAATTCGTTCTAAGAATAACGCTAGTCATTTTTTGACATTCAAAGATCGTCATTCACAACAGCAGTACCCTTGGATCTCAATCACCTCAAGGAACCTACAAACACAGGATATGCAAGCAGCTATAAATGCAGAGACATCATCTTATTTCTTGGCTCCTGAAAGTTCTGATGCCCCATTATTATTAGCAGATGGCTTGTTTAAACAGTCAACCAACCTCTGTGTGCTGCATCTGTCATGTTGCACCTTCAGCTTTGCATCACCACCATTCATCTCTTGCCAGAACCTAAGATTCCTTGGGCTGGACCACTGCAAAGACAATATAGCTGGTGAAGGAGAGGACCAAAGGGAGTGGGAGTTTCTCCATAGCTTATGGGTATTGGATCTATTTTACACAGACTGGTATCAAGTATTATCCAAACAGATGACGGATCTCATGATTAACCTTAGAGAGCTAAATGTAGAAGGAGCCAAGTGCCCTTACACCAGTATTGTACAGGGGCGATTGCAGAATCTACACAAGCTTCGAATAACCAAACCTTCGTGCCAATTAGAGACATCAACATGCATTGAAAGCACATTTATAGGCAAGACAAAGCTAGAACTTCTTGACTTCTCAGGCAATAAAGACATGAAAACTTTACCTGGCAGTCTATCGACTGCAATTAGCCTTGAGGTGCTTATCTTGGATGGTTGTAATGAGCTAGAAAATGTTGCTGCACCTCCCTCGCTCAAGTCCTTGAGCATGGACGGCTATGGACCAGCATCTCATTGGACACCAGCGGTTGATCTGCCTCCAAAAGAATCACGTCCTTCTTCTGCAGATCAAAAGCATGTCAAGACCTCCAAGATCTGCCTAGAAGGCTGCACACGATTGGAGAATCTGTTTTTGCGCGGGCTACCCAATCTCATGGAGCTGGATCTCTCTGGAACTGCAATCAAGATACTTGACTTTAATACTATGGTGGTGGAAATCCCAAGACTCAAGCGAGTATTCCTGCTAGGTTGCGAGCACCTTCGTGCAATAAAATGGGACACAAGTGGTTCTAAGATACAGCCCGACCTGGAATTGTTGTGCATTGACACACGACCATTTGTTGATCTAAACGAATCATTCCTGTTGCAGGTGCATGCTATTATTGTAGATGCGAGGCTTGCTCGGTCCTTGTGGTCTCCAATAAAATATCATTATAGAGAAAAGAGTAGCCTTGAGGGTGTTTATTTTAATATTCGCATCACTTCTTCTGTGTGTAGTGGGGTTTTTCAACTTGAAGCAACTTGCAAGGAGAAGATTGCCCCTAGTGATCAAGTGAACCTGCAGCAGCTTGTTCCAGCTAGCCAGTACAGTGATGTCATTAGCATGTTCGGAGATGCTCCGATGCGTGCTTTTCCACAACCTCCGTCCGCAAAGTTGGATCGCCATATCGAGATTGCTCTAGGGAGCCTCAATGTGGAGAGCGAACTGGACGCATATTCTCCCCATGCTAATTTAGGTAGGCTGATAAGAAAGCGTGCTGAATCCCTGCATGTGCATGACATCTCGACCAGTGCTAGTATGCCTGGAGGTCCATGGTACTACCACCTCAGGTGGTGCCGCGTGGAGAGGTGCCCCAAGTTGGCTACCGTCTTTCCATCGGACTCGTTTGATTTCGTTCCATTGGAGACCTTCTGGGCATCAGATCTCCTGATGGCCCGTTGCATTTGGAGCAAAGGTTCCCGTTCCTATGTCGGGTCCTTCAGAAATCTACAGCACCTACACCTGCGTTCCTGCCCCAGGCTCCAGTTCGTGCTACCATTGTGCATCTCCTTCTTCCCCATATTGGAGACCCTCCACATCATCCACTGCGGCGACCTAAAGCATGTCTTCGTACTGGACGAAGAGTACCCAGAGGAAATAGCATTCCCGAAGCTGACCACCATCCATCTGCACGACCTCCCGATGCTGCGGCAGATAAGCGAGGTCAAGATGGTGGCGCCCGCGCTTGAGACCATCAGGATCAGGGGATGCTGGGGACTGCGGCGGCTATCGGCCATAGAAGCCCGTGGAGAAGACGAGAAGAAGCCTGCTGTTGACATCGAGAAGGACGTGTGGGACGCGCTGGAGTGGGACGGGGTGGAAGCCAGCGACCTATTCGAGGTGCCGCACCACTCACGTTACTACAAGAAGAAACTGCCCAGAGTCTCTATCCTTAGGTACTCTGTACATTGGTGAATGCATCAACTTTTGTTAATTCTGCTACCGATTGCATCCTCCAATAAGTCTGCTTAATTATTCACTCTTCATTTCTCTGCCTCTCACATTGCCTAGGTGAACTCTGCACTGCACTTCGCTACTGTGAATCTTCTGTTGTGACATGAGAGTGATGGGTGCTCCTGCTGCTGGTGCCTCCGTTTGGTTTGTTTGTGTGTTTATTCCATCGATCGATCGCTTCTCACTGCTTGTTGAGTTGCAGTTTGAGATATGAGCTTATGGTGGCTCTTACCTTTGAGGCCGAGTTGGCAACGTGTTTGAAACAATAAGCACATTGGTGTGTATCTATCTGCAGAGGTCTGGCCTGGCTGATTTATGTGTGCACGTTTGTCTGTGTGGCTTGACAGATTGTTTGCTGTGTGGTTGAAATAAGTAAGCAGCAGCTATGTGTGCCGTGTGCATCTACATGGCTGCGCAAGCGTGACTCATGAGAGTGTTTGCTATGTATCTGAACCAAGTGCAGCTGGTTGTGTGCTTGCATGCGCATCGACCTTGCTGCATGTCTGCGTGTTGTACTTTTAAAATAAGCAGCAGCTATACGTGTGTGCTGCCGACTGTTGCATTTACCTGGCCATTTGTGAATCCTTGAGTTATCTTAGAAGTTT
Organism: Dendrocalamus sinicus; assembly: GCA_036346575.1. NCBI lineage: Eukaryota > Viridiplantae > Streptophyta > Magnoliopsida > Poales > Poaceae > Dendrocalamus > Dendrocalamus sinicus. The sequence continues at coordinate 18,976,501 of CM070650.1, forward strand.
CTGTGATTTGTACATCCAAGTATCAATTAGGCGGAGCGAGTTCTACTCTTAAGTTCCACCTGGAAAACACAGGTTGAATGACCAGAGTGGAGGTGATTACCTGTGCATTCACCGCACGTTTTCATCTAACAAATGTATACATCAAAAGAACTAAGCAAGTGCTAACCTATGCCATTTGATAAGGGAATTGTTAATTTTACCCAGCAGGGATGTGGAGTTTTGCATTTCTGTGGGTCAACCTAGTTCCCTCCGAAAGACTCATGATATCCCTGGCCGGAAACTCTGTTTCACCATCTGTTTCAATTTTTTAGAAAAGAAAGGTAACCGTTTTATTACCTGGTTACACAAACATGGAAGAGTTCCTCACTTTTATTATACTCGCTTTGATATGTTTAAATCCGAAGTACAGAAGAGAGAATATGAGCACTCAGGACTTAGGAATTTAGTTTACCTGGTTACACGAACCTGAACTCCATGTCCAAGGGACTAGGGGCACACAGAAGCATACAACTAGAAGAGGGGCATCCATCCAATACTGGACCCATCGGCATTTAGTTTGGCCCTGACCTGCGCTGAAGGGCGTGGGCTGCCAAGTTTGGAGGCCGGGTGGACGACAAACTAGACCGACTTGCCATGCGTGCTTTCCCAGTTTGGACGTGTCTGGGCTAGGCTGTCCTTGGAATTTCTAAGTCTATTACTCCCCCATTTAAGTTTATAGGATGTAATTTTTTTAATAGCTTTATCTATAAATATAGGATGTATTTCATGTTCTAATACAAAATTAGTGTGATATTTTATTTATACCCCTAATAAATATGCATCTTTATTTGCTATTATTACATGCATGCATTGAATATAGTGCTTAGAAATAATAATTATATATAATCTAACTATTTTTATTATCTACTTGGTTTACGTGCCAAGAAGAAATACGTTTTATAAACTTGGATAAAGGGAGTATTATCTAATAAAAATGAATGACACATATTTTACAACTGCTAAGATAAAAGATAATTATACTGGAAATTTTTAGAAAAAATAAAAACATCTGACCCTCAATCTAGTAGACCCGAATTACCATAGCCATTGGATATACTTGGAAAATATAAAAATACACATAAATTCTCTCAAAAAGGAAGACATTCGGCCCTCAGTTTGGGAATTTTTGGTACGAATAATCCATTTTTTATTCAAAATTACAGAAATATACCCGCGAGAAAATTTTTTACAAAAATAGGCTCCAGTCGCCCAATGGGAGGCGATGGAGCCTATCATAACCAGAAACCGACTCTGTCCCTATCGCTCTACCATTGGGCGATTGCATCGATCGCCCTCCCATTGGCGACTTTCATCTGATCGCCCAATGGTTGGGCGATCGCACTCGAGCCCCGTGCCCAGTGGACTCAAATTCGTTCGACCTTGATTGAAATTGCTATAACTTTTGATCTCGTAGCCGAAATTGCTCAAATTTTTTTCTGAAGGCTTTTGGATGTATGAAGAATAGCTCCACCAATTTTCACTATTTTTGGCGAAGGTTTGATACCTTTCGCTCAACCATTGGGCGATCAGATGAAAAGTCGCCCAATGGGAGGGCGATCGATGCGATCGCCCAATGGTTGAGCGACAGGGACAGAATCGCTTACGGTTGGGCGATAGGCTCCAGTCGCTCTCCCATTGGGCGACTTAAGCCTATTTTTGTAAAAAAATTTCCCGCAGGTATATTTCTGTAATTTTGAATAAAAAATGGATTATCCGTACAAAAAATTCCTCAGTTTGGTGGACCTATTCATGATTAAATCGTAACCATTGGATTCTATTTGTGGACCTCTGTTTGAACTCAGAGATCTCGGCAAGCAACAGAACCAAACAATCTATGATTGATACAATTAGAAACATGGTTGGATCGACTGGTTCACGACATCTTCAAGGGAAGCATACGACAAAATAACCAAACTATCAAGTGAACCGGCCGGCTATTGTTTGCTGGATTTTTCACACGCAAGAAGTAATAAGATAGGCAAATGGGCTGCCTCGCCCCATTTGGCCTAATTCAGTAGCCTGATGCGGGGAGTCTAGGGTTGTTCCCTTCCTAGCCGCCATCGTCGTTCTCATCTCACAATTGATTCTCTCTCCAGACCTCTTATCTCGCTTCTCTAATTCATCTCCATTCTCTACGTCTCCTCGACCTCAAGCACCTCCTCGCTTCCTTGGCCTTCGCTACCGTCATCAACCTGAGGCTCAGGTTGTCGAGGCCAAATGGTGACGAGGGCGAGGGCAAATTAGTGGCTAGGCATTGGCTGTTGGGTCTTTTTTTGGCCATGGAAATCATTTTGCCCTGGAATTTCATGTTTTCGTACTTTCAGGAAATACCACTGCTTATGTTTATGTGTTATGAACCACATCTTACGTAAATATTTGCACTAGAATGTGAAAAGGGATTTGATTTTAATAACTATTGGATGTTGTAATGAATCACTGCTTATATGTTATGTAATCTTTTAGCTTTAGAAACTTATTGTCATGGATGGTTGCGATGATTGTCTAGTTAACATGTCATGAACTAGTGCTTTTGTAATGTATGGTTATCTAATTAGCTTACACATCATTTGCAATAGTTAACTAGACAATCTAATTAGCTTACTCACGAGAGTGCTTGCTGAACCAAGTGCAACTGGTTGTGTACTTGCATGCGCATCGACCTTGCTGCATTTCTGCGTGTTATAAATGTGTGTTGCCAGCTGTTGCATTTACCGGGTCGCGTGTGAAACATTGATCTACTTAGTGAAGTTTTGTGTGACTTGCATGAATGCATCAATTAGGACAAGATGTTTGCACACACGCATCTATTTCCATTTGGGAAATAGAGGTTGAAGTACTGCACTGACAAAGGCTATTACCAATGCATCAGTATCATGTATAAAATATAACTAGATCAAAAGAATACACACTATAGGTTGAAGTACTGCCAGATTCAAAGTCTGGAGTGCTAACCACCACTAGAGAACCATTTGATAAAAATATAATCATTATCCTTTATATAAACTAATGTACTTGATGTTTCATACAAAGGCACCAAGTCTACTAAACTGAAGACCAATTTCCAATAAACAAACTTACCACAAAGTCCAGACTGCATTGGATCTTCATGCTTCACATCAAAGTAACCAACATGCACAGCTGATAGATTAGCATCCAGATCATATCTCATCCTGTTTTCTTTCGAGAAACAAATTACATTATGTGCAAAACCTGAATCACTGGCCATCTAACTAAAGTTAGCAAGGTACAGAGTCCATCCGATCCGATGCACCCCTCTATTCTGAAAAATGAGTTGATACAGGCATACAACACCTCTACGAATATACAAAATTAAACATGGGAGTAAACTTTGGTGTGTCAGACATCGATTGATTGCCTTCTCACTCCTTGTTGAGTTGTTCTTGTATAAGGTATGGGCTTATGGTGGCTCTTACCTTCATGGCCGAGATGGCTACGTGTTTGAAACAATAAGCAAACTGGTTTGTGTCTGGCTGCACAAGCCTGGCCTGGCCGATTTGTGTGTGTGGCTTGTGATTCAGTGCTTTGTTTGTTATCAATCTGAAACTAAGAAGCTGGGTTGTGAATGAGCAAATTGAAACGAAACCGAAAACTCAAAAGGGGTTTGAATTTTTGTTCGATTTCGATTCTTCTTGAACCCTAGCCTAATCCTTCACCCAACCCAGCCACTTGCGTCGCTAATTCTCCACTAAGACGCCTCCCTAGTCCGTCCATGCGCAAACACTATTCATTGCCCGAAAATATCCCGCCGCCGCTGCCTGTTTTGCCGCCGCCAGATTTCCTTCGCTTGCTCTCGCTCCTTCCTGCACCTTCTCGCCACTGCAACACTCGAAGGTCCCTGACCGGCGCCGGATGAAGCAAAAACCGAATTCGCCGCCGCCTCTGATATTTTCACCACCACCTCTCCCTTCCACCCCACAGCCTCTATAAAAGCCCCCAAGCCCCTCCGTTGAGTTGCACCGACGCCTGAGTAAGCCACCCACATCCCAATCGCTCCGATGACCACCGCATCGCCATTAATCGCCAAAGACCCACAAGTAAGCCCAAATATCGGTTCTTGTTGTGTCGTCAATTTCAATACAATTCCTTCGGTGTGTAGCTCCCTCAAATCCATAGGAACCCGACCGAGTCACGGTCATGAGCTCCCATGCCCCCTATTACTTCGGCAGCCATGTCCTCTCCTCGACTAAAGCCCCTCACCGTGGACAGCTCACTACAACCCCTCGCGACCCAAACCACAGCCACCCGAGCCACCGTGGACACTCCCAGATGGTTAAAAAGCAACCAATTAGAAGAACGAACCTCCCTATAGCCCCTGTGCCGTTCAAATGCCCTGAGAAGAAACCACCTCGTCGCTGGCTAACCGTAGCCTGTCAACCGCCACCGAGCCTCAAAATGGAACCCCCTCATCCCCAGGAGTCCACCCATATCCCATTTTTCATTTCTATGCACCACAGATCGAGATCTTCCCGATTTTTGATTCCTTTGTTTTTCGGCACTGTAGCGCGCACAGGAGGAAGACGATGAATAGTACTAGCCCGGTACTGCAGCGTTCGACCCGTTAGTGAACAGTGTTTGGCCCGGTATTGTAGCATCCCGACCTGTTAGCAAACAGTACCCAGACCTGGAATGAATAGTACAGACCCGACACTGTAGCAACCGACCCAATTTAAATAGTAACCGACCCGTTAGTGAATAGTTTAGACCCGCAATGAACAGTGCATACCTGTTACTGTTCATCCATACCCAAAAATATAAAATATATCCATTTTGACCCTGTGAAGTCAAATTTCTATCCCATTTGGTCAAACCAGACACCAATAAAATTTTAATTAGCTCAAACATCATTCCAAACCTAAATTCAAATACTTTTCAAGCCTTCTTTATTCACCAAAACCCTAAAAATATTTATACATCCATTTCGATCATTTTGAACCCATCTACCTATTTCTTAGCTCCGATTTCTTGTATCGGACATCGACAACGCTTAAAACCACTAAAACACATTTCCAAACCTTAAACCCTAATATGGTCCAAAGTTTTATTGTTCGCTGAAACCCTAAAAACACATATGCGCTTTTTATTGTCTTGAGCCCGTCTACACCTTTCCAACTTCACTCTGCCACGTTAGACTCTGGTAAAGCTCTAAACAACCCAGATAAATATTCCGACTCTAAAATCTAATACCATCCATACATTCAACCATTCACCGAAATCCATACAACGCTAATATACATCCTCGATCATCTCAAACCCACCTAACCTAATTCCAATCCCGTTGAACCGAACCACCCACCACCTAAACCGTGACCACCCCACCTACCTTCTTTATGTCCTTTGGTTATTTAATTGTGTTTATTGGGTGAATCCAAGAACAAAGCATAAGTAGATTTGGAAATGATGTGGAAGTGTTGAAAGTCTGTTAATCAAGTTTGAAACCCCTAATTCTTAAAGAAGTTATTGTTCTTTTGTGTTTAAAAATGTTTACAAATAAAATTGCATCCACAACTACTTAATCAAGCCCATATTTTCCTATCCCTTGGAAATCCTGGCAAATAGTTATATAGTATTTCCCTATGTGAATTGTTGAGTATGGTTGGTTGTACTCAGTCTTGCTTTCTTTTTCCCTCCAACAAAAAGATCAAGAGAAGAAAGAATGTTACGAGTTTTCATGTTAGGGTTGCGATCGCACTCAAGCGTTCCTGTGGAGTTTTCTTTAGTTCTTCTGATTGTAAGTGAAGTTTGGGCTTGGATGCCCTTAAAATCGTTAAAATTGACTGTTAAGTCTTATTTTAATCAAATTAACCCCTTTTAAATGTTCATGAGCAAGCATGATACTTCTTCTGTCCGTAACTGAATTCCTGGGCTGTTACGGAACGTAATGACGTTCCTGTTCCTAAAAACAGGGGCGTTATAGAGTGGTATCAGAGTAGGCTTGACTGTAGGTTGTAACCCTAGGTGTAGGATTGATTACGATAAAAATACGATTTCACAAAGTCTTATTTTCAAATACAAAAGAATTTCATAAACCATAAGTATTATTGCTATCTTGCCTTTCCTATTTCTATCTTATCTCTCTTAGATGTGCGATAAAATGTTTATTTCTTTTGAGCTTTGTCAAAATCTCAAAAATACGAGTAGACATTTAGACTAACTTCTTGCTGTAGGTATTTGATCAAATGAAACGAAAGCTAACCCTAATTGAAGAAGTGTTAAGGATGGTGTTATGAAGGATAGTACGAATGCCTTGGCCAAAACTTTTCCTTCTAAAAAGTTATAAGGTCACCGCTTGAGTAATTAGCAAATAATACCCGCTTGATATCCTTGATGCAATGGGTAACATCAATCAAGTAGACGAAGGTTTCTGATTGTATTAATAGCCGAATTGCACTATTAGCTTGTAGGCTGCTATATAAGCAATTTGTGCAAAACTAATTTCTAATTCTAAATAAAGATTATGTTAAAAGCCCTCTACTCTTATCCCATTTTGTCTTGATTCTTACCTATGCTCTTCTATTCTCTCCTTACCTATCAGAAAAAACTCAGAAGAAATTAAATGCAAATTTTTTATTGCAACAAATAGGTTGAATTACACCCACGGAAGTAGTAAGCGAAAGGAGTAGATAGCCCATAAGGGATTGAAATATGAGACGATGACCAAAGATGTTGATGGAATTATGATGATGTAGGAAGGGTTTGAATGGATAAAGCGATGGAAATGGTTGGATCGGATTAATTAAATGAATGAATTGAGTTTTGGAAACAAAATGTGATAATGATTATTGAATTTTAGGCTTAAACAATGATGTTATTCTTGATGGATGTTAATAACAGTGATTATTGGATTACAACTCTGATCAATGATGATAGTAAGAAGCTTAGTTGATTATTGGATGAGTAGACTGAGATTATGAGTTGATGACGAAAATAATTGGATTTTTAGGAAATATTGATACAAATGATATTGGTGGATTTAAAATAAGGATATTGGATTGTAATAGATTTGAGGTTGGATTTATATAGTCATGGTTAAAGTTGGAATTTATGTAGAATCTGGATAACCATGATTTGATTAATAAAGTTAGGAAGATACAATAGGGATTAAATAATCGGCGGATCTAATGAGTGATAATATTTGTTTGGAGTTTTAGACAAGTAATGATTTTATAACTAGGTAAATAAAGGAGATAGCGTAGCCCTAGATAGTATGAAGTAGAAACTAAATTAAAAAGGGCACTGGATTCTAAGCCTATGCATAGAAGCAGTATGAAAATGAATTAGCTCACAAATGTTGAATACTAGAAGATGTGGGATTATCCTTGCAAGTATGCATGAAGTTTTGAAAAGATGTCTTAAAAAAGCAATCAGAAAGACCATTTAATCTCACTTCATTTTCTTTCCTACCTCTTTCTTGATCTCACCCTCATTTAAGCCCAAAAATATCACAGAAGTGATTCCTAAGTCTCAGTTACAGTCACATAGAATGTCACGGAACAAACTAAAGATCTGATGGAGAACAAATATCAAGAAAGACAATCCAGTATCCAGTATGATGGAAGCCCTATCAACCATAGAGAAACCAGATTGAATGCAAACAAAAACAAGCCAAAATACTGGAACACGTGGTCAACAGAAGGACTACAAGAGCAATTAAAGAAGTCGGTATCCAATCTGAAGACTACAGTAAAGATAACCAGAGGCTATGGATAAAGAGGCAAGTCACATTTTTTTTGATCATATTGAACATACATTCCGTTAATTATTATTTATCAGTATTTTTATTATGTTATTTACTTATTGTTATTTCTTGTACAATAAATGTTTAGAATGACATGATTTTAGCTAATGTCCTACCACCTGAAAAAGCTTTGTTAAATTTGATGGCCATATTCACCTTAACAAGATTTAGTACTATTAAATATATGATTTAAATAAATAATCATGGTAAATCAGGAACTAAACTATTTTATGTTGATGAGAGGTTTGACCTTTGCTGTTGGAATTTTAAAAGTGGTTATAGGGTGTCAGACCCCAGATTTTACCATTCGGAATCCACTGTGATTTTACTGCACTATTCCCTGAATCAGTAGATAGTGCTCACAGTTACAGTAGTGAATATCAAAATGCATATCATGCGGAAGCATAAATATAGTAATAGACTTACTCATGGGCCGATTAGGCCGAAATCAATAAATTGCAGCAGCGGAAGAACGAAGCACGCAGGTGGGACCTTCAGGACATGCCCACAGGCAGCCAACTGGAGGTTCGCGACCTAGCCCTTGACATCCTCATCTTCTCTGCCAGCTTGTCCAAACTTGTTGCTGAGGCGAGGTGATTTGATTCCCGATTCTGAATTTTGTCGCAAAAGCGAGTGTGAGCACTCCAACCCCGTGCTCCGCGAGCCAATACACAGAATGCAAATACATAGTATGCATGGTGACTTGATCGTGCGAAATAGCACACCCGCAAGTGCACGGGTTGCCACTGAAATAGCGGCGAGTGTCGTGTTCTCCACAGGGACTAGACTGAGGCTACCGGTGCTCGGCTAAAGCTAGGTCAAACGAAACGGGGGAGAAAACTAAACTAAAACGACCAAACGATCTATCCAACAACGACGAAATAGACGACAGACGACAAAACGATCGACCGTACGAAAGGACGTCGTACGACCGACCAAACTACAATGACAACTAACGAACGACGCACTACTGAACAATGACACTACTACCGTCTGACGACCTAATTAACTACCGATCGCTAGACAGAAAGAGGAAGGTGAGAAGCACTAGTGGAGTCTAGAAGCAAAGAGGGAGTTGAGAGAGGACGAGGGAGAAAACGATCGACGGCTAACTAGACGACGACGGAACACGACAAACACGTGACTACGACAAATGAACGCACGACTTAACTATCGACAGACCGTAGAGAGAAGAAAAGAGAGAGACAAGAAGCACTAGGTGGGTCGAGACAGCATGAGGGGGGAAATCGGTCGCCGGCTAGCTAGTTCGCGCAGGACAACCTAAAGACAAACTCAGACATCAATACACAGGGAACGCACACAATGACCACAAGCACGGACTAACGCAAATTACTAACATCTAATTTAACTAACACAAAGATCACTAACATCAACACAGATAACAGAATGCTGGAGTGATTGAAGAATTAGCCTAGGCAATAGGAATATATAGCAACTCTTGAACCAGACCTGGAACAAAATAACAGAGTACTACACATTCACAGATCTCATGCACAAATCACAAATTAACATTTCACAGTGAGCACAAGCATCCATTCACAGTGCATAATTCACCAACATCACAGGACCAGATTAACATTCACAGCGCATTCCAGATCAAACATCTCAAAATCAAGGTGCACAATTAACAATTACTTGATAACAGTAATAATGAGCAGCAAAAAAAATAAAGGGAGAAGAATTTGGGATGAACCGAAGAGTAGAGCAGAGGTCGGCGTCGGTGAAGAGGAAGCAGGGCCGGCGTGGTTGGTGAAGATGTCGCTGCCGCCGGTGTAGGTGCTGCTGAGGGGGGTCGACGGAATCGGTGGAGTGGGGCGATTGGCGGCCGGTGGAGCTGCAGAAGGGGAAGATGGCGCACCGGAGGGGGAGCTAGGCGGGAAGGCGGCGCGCTGGCGGACCGAGGAGCAGTGGGGCTAGAGCAGGAAGAGAAGCAAAGGGGGGCAAAAGGGAGAAGGAAGGGCGGCGGAGAGGAGTGGTGCGCCGGAGAGGAGTGAGAAGATGGCCGGAGGTGGCGAGATGGCGCACGGGCGGGAGTTGAGAGAGGTAGAAGGTGCGGCGGCGGCGGTGAGATGGTGATGAGGCCCGATGTGGAGAAGAGGAGGGAGGTGAAGGCGGCCGGTGGTGGTGAAGGAAGAGAGAGGCAGCAGAGAGAAGCAAGGAGGGAGGCTCGCCGGCCGGAGTAGAAGAAGAGGAGGCGGCTCGATGGATGCGGCGCTTGGATGAAGCGGAGGGAGAGCAAGGAGAGGTGGGGAAGAGGAACACTAGGGGCTTGAGGGAAGAGGAGGTGCGGCGGCGCTGTGATGGAGGAAGGAGGAGATGGGTTGGCCAGAGCCAAAGAAGAAAGGAGGGAGAGCAATGGGGAGAAGAGCAGCACAAAGGGGGGTAGGCGATTTAGAGAAGGTGGAAGAGGAGGAAGAGGGGCTTCGGCTGGGTGAAGAAGGAGGCGCAAGGGGAGAGCAGGGAGGAGAATCGGAGGTGAGGGGAGAAAGAGAAGGAGCTACATGGAGTTGGTACTGGGAGGAAGGGGGGAGACGCAGGGTGGAGAAGGAAGATGGGGGTTTCGGTTGGGTGAAGAAGGAGCAGAAAGGATTGCGGCGCAGGAGGAGGAATGGAGAAGGGGGAGGAAGAAACCGGGCTCGAGTCCCCCTACAGGCGGCGGCAGGTGGATGAAGGAGATGGGAGAAGTTTTGGCACTTTGCAGATTGGTCCTCCAAGAAGCTAGGGTTTACAAATGAGTCCTTCTCCCATTTCAATTCTTCTGTTCTGGTCCTCCGGAAGTCCAATTTCAGCGCGGTTTGATCCTATGCATCCGTGACAACGCGCACGTCTGTATGGAGCAGTCCCGAAATGCCAGAATTGTCGTTTATGCGCCTCGATCGCGCCGGCCTGTGGAAAAGCATAAAAAATGTAAAATGGTCCAATTTGAGCAATTAATTTTAGAAAAGCATGTAAATGATGATAAATAATCTCAAAATGCGAAAAATAATGGGGCAAAATGATGGGTAAATGTATATAAAAATGACGCATGTCACATGGCTTAACAAAGGAGAGGCTCGGGTTATTTTATTTGCCAAAAATTGCTTTTGGTAGCACTATTATTATTTAATCATAATGTTATTAATTCTACCTAAACTCCACACGGCGATTGCCATAATTGACGTAATCCACCAAAGACACACTTCCTTACTGATTGCTGTCTAAGACTCCAAACAGCGAGTATCATCATTTACTTAATCCACCGAATATACTCTTTTCAAATTGATTGCTGTCTAAGACTCCAAACAGCGAGTGACACCATCTAATTAGTCCACCGAACATACTCTTTCTATACTGAATGCTGTCTAAAACTCCAAACAGCGAATATCATCAATTGTACAATCCTCCAATCAATTGCCGCCTAAATCCCCAAACAACGAGTATCATAATTTATATAATCCACCGATCGATTGCTGTCTAAAATTCCAAACAGCTAGGGTCATCTTTTATTTTTATCCACCAATATCTTTTATATTCTAAATTCCTAACAATCCAATCTTGTGGTTGCTAATCATCAACTCTTCATTTATAAATCCTAATGACTATCCAACATAATTGCGTTTAAATCCACCGAAATCATTCACATCGGGACTTCCTAATAATTCAATCCTTTTGTTATTGATCCAAAGCCATAATTTGTTCTCCCAATAATCAATCTTATTTTCTACTGTTTGTCTCTAATTAATTCACTAGTATACATCCATCAAGAGTATCAATGATCAAGTCTACAACTCACTAGGATACATCCACCAAGAATATCATTGATCAAGATTGTAATCCAGCAATTACCTTTACCCTCCCTAATACTCCAAAAATCATTTAAATCATCTATCTAGTCTATATATTCATTTAGACTCCACCAAATTATTTCTCCCAGATTCCACACTATCATTTCTTTTTATAATCGACATGAGTCCACCAATATATTTATGTTTTTACCACAAACTTCCATCTCCTTTACTCCCGACTCTATTTATTTCCCATATATTTTATTTTGTGAGAAGAGAAAACATTTTACTTTTGGAATATGATACATAAAAATTCCCTGAGACCTAGCAGTTTTGAACAAAAATATAATGTTCAAGAAAATGCAATAATAATAGCGATCCAGATTCCATCCACCGTTACATGGCATCTGCACCATATAGCATCTTTCAGCGTTATAGCCGCTTAACTTACCACTGGGACGACACCCAGGACAATTCAAATCAGGGCTTTCCGCTGCCCTTCCACTTTTTCCATTCCCACCCACAAAGTTGTTTTTGAAACAGAACTATATCTGGTTAAGTTCCCATGTCCGCCCTTGACCGTGGGCACGGCTATTCGAATAGTTTTATCTCTGCAGAATTTGCACGCTTTACCCACAAGAGATAGACCCACTCATTGCCCCACATGATTCCTTAGCCATGCGGTTGAGTAGACTATCACAGGACCTTTACAATGCATTTTTCCTAGTAGAGTTACGTTCGCTAAGGTTTCCACTTCCTTCGGGGTACGACCACCCTTCCAGAAGCCCCCTCTTGCGCCGTCACGTTGGAGGATGTGGCCATCCTCTACCCGCCCGTGGTCACACCGGCGCAACTCTTACTAAGTCGATGCAAATTAGTTAGCCCTGCCTACATTTTGCCAGCTTGTGGTTGTACTTGTTGTACACTGGGAGGTCATCACAAGATTCGGTCCTTAGGGCTATCTGGGCGGTCTACCACTAACCCACTTTGTGCTTCCACTGCACCACACATACACACCCTCGAACCAATCCGCCCAGATATTTAAGCAAGTTGGGGATTTTGGGAGTGTAAAATAACCATATCAAATGTACCAGTCATTATCACCATGACTTCCCAAACCAGTTTCTCATGATTAAAATGATGTTTGGGGCATTTTCAGCGCCCCCTGAATATCTATGCAGTACTAAGCGTAGCATATCATTAGGGACTTATTTTTGAAATATTACTGTTATAATTTTGCTAGGGCGACAAGGTTCACACATTCAAATATTCCAAAGGAGGGGTAATATTATTCAAGGTAAACAATGGACTCATAACTAGAATATTAAATTAAACATGTATTTGCATATAAGATAACAGCATGCAATTTGATAATTTAAAACAAAGTAATTTGCAAAAAATGTAGGTTCAACATGATCAAAGTATTGACTCGCCTGATGCGGTTTACCGCGGTCTTGAGTTCACATGGTGCTTTCTCTTGAGCTTCACTTTGCCTTGACCGTGCTTGATTCGTGGAATCTTCAGGACTCCGATTTCTAATTACACGACAAACGACTGAATCCAAATAAAACAAATAACTCAAAAGATCCAGATAAATCCGAATAAACTCAATTTAGTTTTATTATAAGTTAGTGGGTGATTTGAGTAATTTGGGGCAAGGTCAGTGGTATAATACGATGACTTGATCTTTTATTAGCAATCTCTTTTATTATTTTTGGTATTTATCAAGGAAGTTCGATGAGCTAGGTTAAACCCATGAATTGGTGTATTTTGTCGAGTGCTAATGTTTGAGGGCATATGATATACATATATAAGTAATGTTTGCACTCTTAGCTTACCGAGTTAATCTTGTAGTCTATGATTATAACATTTTGCGGTATAATATTTCATGTACCACTATTTATCACTAATTAAGGTTTATTTATACGGGTCCTGGCTTGCCATATATATAATCTTACTCCATATAAATACGTACTAAAGCTAGTGTTAAGATTTAATTAATGGTGCTATTATTATTCTGCTTATACTTTAGCTACTATTAGGCTTAGCTTTATTCCTAATTTTAGTTTGAACTTAGTTATCGGGGCAAAACTTGGTATATAAAGTTATATTTCAATGTTTGCTATTTTAGCAAAAGTCTATCATTAAGATTTATTTCGTGACGTGATAATTATTAGGGCATGTGGGCTTATATTTTAATTAAGGGTAGTCTCTGTTAAATTTGGATATTTACTCAAAATCATAATGCCTTCATCAATATTTTCAATTAATATAAATCTTTTAAATAATTATTCAAACCATATAATTAATCATAAATGAGCTAATTCAAATTTAAATTTCCAGATAATCTCAGTTACATTTTATTTAAATTTTATTAGCTTCCCTAAGCTATTCCCTAATTTCCCATAATTTTTCTGGATTAAAATGAACTACAAAAAGTCAAATAAAAAAATGGGGAAGGTGCGGCCGAGAGGGATCGAACCGGCGACCTGAGGGCTAAGGGCTTAAGGCATGCATCGGCTAACCAAATGTGCAGAACATTTAGATTGACTGGAGGCTGGTATTATACCTTAAGAAGTAAGCGGCGGGAGCGGCTCCAAGACAGAGCATTCCAGCGGCGCCGGGGCCTGGCGGTGTCGCCGGCGAGTGGCGGTCGGAGGGAAGCCGGGGTGTACCAAAATGGATTGCTGGGAGCGTGGGGATGCCGAATGAGGTGGCGACGGGGACCGGGGGGCGTCGAGGCGGGCCGGCGGCATGCGACGGCGATCGGCGGAGGCGCACGGCGCGGGCTCGACTCGGGCTGCAAGAAGCTCGGGTGTTGGTGGGGATGTGTGTGAGGAGCTCCCAAGAAGCTCAGGCTCGGCGTAATTGGTCCAAGGCTGCTTCAATCGGCGGCGAGTGCTTCGGCCGGACTTGGGGAAGAAAGGGCGTCGGCGCGCTTGTGGGGAGCGGGGGCTCAATTGCTTGCGGTGGAAGGAAGAGGGGAGCGGTGCGGAGCTGCCGAAGGCTTGGGCGGGGCTTTATAGCCATCGGAGCGGGCTGGCAACGGGCGGGCGTGCGGTCACGTCGGGGGCGGCGGTGGCAGGCGGCGGAGTGGACAGGAAATCGCGAGGAAGATACGGGGTATGGTGGCCCGCGGCCTGGCGTCGCGCGTGCTGCGGCAATACAGCGGAAATCGGGGCACGGTGGCCATGTCGCGCGGCGTGGCCAGGCAGAGAGGAGGAGGAGGGGGGGTCCGGCGCGCGGAGAAAGAAGAGAGGGAGGAAAGGCGCGGGCGAAGCGGGCGGAGCGGTCGGCAGGGAGGAGGGGGCGGCGCGCGTGGCTCGGCGCGGCGGCGCGCGCGCGCGGCGCGGCTTTGACCGGCGAAGGGGAGGAGCGACGTGGAAGCTGCTCCGCCCCGGAAGAAAGGAGGAGAAGGGGGAATGGGGCCCGCAGGGCAGGGGAAGAGGGCGGAAGTGGGGGCGGTCCTGGTGGTGTCAGCTGGTGGTGGCCAAGCCCCCGACCCTTTTTAAATTTCTTTCTCTCTTCTTTTCTTTTGTCTCTCTTATTCTTTTTTTTTAAAAAAGAAACTTGCTTATTTATCCTGCATATTCTTGTATATATATTTTTATGTTTTGCTCATCTTGCTCACTTGATTTTTGTTGCCCGTTTATACTATTTATATATATATATATATATATATATATATATATATATATTGGTTATGACATTTTATATTTTAGTTCAAGTTTCTCCCTTCCTATACTGGATCATCTTTTCATATTCATTTTTAAAACTTTAGTTTTCTATTATTGCACATTTCCTTTCTTTTGTTTGGCATTACTAATGTTTGTCTTTAACTCTTATGAATTATTCAGTTTTTGAAATCTCAACCAAATTCGGAAAAAAACACCACAAAATCCAAATTCCAATAGAATATATTGCAAATATAATTTAAAAATGTCATATTTTCAAAATTTGATTTTCCAGGACGTTACAAATCTACCCCCCTTAAATGAATCTCGACCCCGAGATTCCGGTAGAATAGAAAGAAGCAGGTGGGGGTTATATTGGCTAGCAATAGGTTTCGGGATGTTGCTCGACGTATAGTTCTTTAGCTCCACCGAGATATGAAAATCTGCACAATAGGGGTTAGCACTTGGAGAAGTCAAAAGGGAAGATAGATACCTTGTTCTCTCGGATAGGTCGTAGACTTCCCATTACTTGCTCTTTGACAATGTTGTCTTCACGTCATCGTAGAATGGAGTGGTCGTTGCAGCGTCAATTGGACATACGGTTGTTATAATTTTCACACTGATAGGTGGGTAGCAATGGTCTGTGCCCTAGGAAATAGACGACCTTAGGGATGCAGAGGTGACAATGAACATATCTATATGGTGGCCTTTTGTCCTTATCACTATAAGACTCCTGGTCTTGCAAGTCTTCTTGTACTGGTTCGATTAGTTCTGAGTCCAGGTTGTCGCACCTCCAACATATACATCATAGTAGTTCTTCGACGTTTTGTCTCTTAGGGCTACCCCCCTTAAAATAAATGTCACTAGTCATTATTCATCCCTTCTAGCTCCAGGCATGATGGATCCTCCAGGTAGGTAAGGAGAGAAGGTTAGCAGGTCAGAGTCTTGGTTCTGGTGCCGATTGAGGCTTTTTAGTTGAAAAGTTGTGAACGCTTCACTCATCCTTGATTGCCTTGACTTTGGCTTTCTAGCTCCTTGCTTCCGATGGGGTTTTCAGCAAGAGGTGAGAGGGAATAGCATGAGATAAGGATAGAATCGTGGGGATACGGTAATCTAAACCCATTATAATTGTAACAGAGTACACCCCGGAAAACTGGGGTGGCACATGATCACATAAACACTCTTTTCCTGTGACCGCAAAATGTAACGCCCGAGGGCAAGAAAGCAGCGCACAGGGCCAAATATAATCTTCCAACAATACAATGTCTACTCGGGAAAACATACATAAGAGGGTGCAGGGTTTGTCTGCATAGTTCGTTTTTTTTAACGAAACCACCTTATCTTCATGAACATCTTCGACGCACCTAACCTTAAATTTTTGGAGCAAGGGTACGAGATGAAGAACAAGATTTTCCTTTTGAAATAATAGACAGAGAAGGTAAGTATTTGGGGTAATTTGATTGATACCAACACTCACTTTTATGTTATCATTTTGAATTCGGGGTAAGAGCCTCAGAAGTATAAATGGCTAGGGCAGCATATAGATGAGAGGGAATCGCCTAAGAGAGAAGAGAATGAGCAACACTACTTATATTTCTGGAAATAGTATTTTAAAGAAATATTTCTAGTCATGAAACTAACGGCCAGGCTAACTAGGTCACGACCTGCAGTCGATATGCTCTGATACCATCCCTGTCAGACCCCAGATTTTACCATTCGGAATCCACTGTGATTTTACTGCACTATTCCCTGGATCAGTAGATAGTGCTCACAGTTACAGTAATGAATATCAAAATACATATCATGCGGAAGTGTAAATATAACATTAGACTTACTAGGGGCGTATGGTCTCTGACCAGTTGGTAGGGGCGTGGCAGGGGCGAGAAGTAACGAAAGGGGTGGTGGCGAAAAGATCAGGCGGCGGTGATATTTTTAGTCGGTGAACAGTGCTCGCGTGAAAACGGTTCAAGGAAGCAATGTGGCAGTGAGATAAAGGCTTAAATGGCTGGGATAGATGTGGAATTTGGCCAGGATTCAAAAGAAATCAAATTCAAATAAAAATTTAAATTAATTTTGAAATTTCGGTTTCGTTTCATTCGCATACCAAATACCTTCTTTTAGGTAGTTTATTTTTGTGCACCCACTTACTTGCTCGCATAAATACACATGAATCCGTGAAATCTCACACAATTACTTATAAAACTGAACTCTGTTCGATTGTTTTAACAGATCTGCTGCTCCCACTTCCTGACACTGGCCAATGGCTGCTTCTAGTATTGAACGAGAAGCTTCCTCAAAGTGTTGTTGATCTATTGAGAGCTCATGTTATCACCCTTCACCATTATTTGATGTTGTTCATCATGTTGGGGCTATCAGTGCTGTTTGACTGCATCAAAGCTCCTGATCTTGGAATAGCCACAAGATATATGTTCACTATGGCAGTTGGTGGATTGCTTCGGACCATAACTTTTATTGCTACAATTCTTCCATCCGCGAGACCTTGGTGCGCTGCAGCTCATTATCAAATACCTGGGCATCCTCCTCATCCGTGGGCACAGAAATATTACGTTCCATATGCTTCTGATTCAGATGCTACTCGCAGGGTCATACGGGATGATGTGATCCATGGTTAGTGTATTTGTCTTACACTTAATTGGTATATCTTTTTTTTTTAGTATTGAGAAATGTTATGAACCCTAATTCATAAGGGGTAAACACCACCGAGAGGATGGCCGGACGGCGTCGGTGTGGAGGGCGAGAGAGAGACTAGATGAGAATGACTTTATTATTTTTTGCTTGATCGCAATAGCATGCGGCAGCCCCCTTACATAGATGAGCTCCTCCTAACTAGGGATGAAAACGGAACGGAAATATCCCGTACCGAACCACATCATTTTCTACATTTGACCCGATCGAATTCGTATTTTTGGACAAATTCGAATTCGGTTCGAAATACGGAATACCAAATTCGAAAACGGAGCGGAAATGGTTTAGGTGTTTTCTGACCGTTTTCTACTTTTCTACATTTTATTCGGAATATACCGTATTGTAAATATGGTTTAAACCGAATTTGGCCCACTTACAGCCCAACGCCCCAGCCGGGTCACACAGCCCACTAGCCCAGCGCCCCAGCCCTAACCTCTGCTCTGGCCGTCTCCTCCCCTTCCCTTCCTATCCGCCGCGGCGCCGCACCCCACACCCCGAACTCGAGTGGCCGTCTCCAGCAGCGCCGCCGCCGCCGCCGCGCCGCGTGCCATCCGGCGGCGCTCGCGTCCCACCCCGATAGCTCCGCTGCCCGCCGGCGCCGCCACCAGCAGCTAGGGCCTAGGCGCGACCGTCCCACCCGCGTCGGACCTCCGCACCGCGCTTCAGCCGCCAGCCCGCCACAGCCGGGCGCGCCCGTGCAGCCGCTGAAGTCGCCGACGCCCATCGATGGCGCCCCCCACTGGAGAAGGTGGATCTGGTCCTGCAGCAATGAGGAAGGGCAAGACCAAGAGCAAATCCGTGCGCTTGTGCAGTTTGAGCAGCTGTGGGGATACTGCAATTTCCCCAATTGCAAGCAGAGGTACAGGGCTGAGGGCGCTTGTGGGACAACTGCATTCAATAACCATTTGAAGTCAAAGCACAGTGTTGTGGAGGGACAACAACAGCTTAAAGTTGGTAAGAACCCTGGTACTGAAATTGCTTATGTTCAGCCTTACAAATATGACCAAGAAGCTAGCTTGAAGAAATTGAATTTGGCAATAACCATGCATGAATATCCTTTCAATATATTTGAGCATGAGTATCTTGTTGATTTCATAAAATCTCTCCGTCCTAGCTTTCCGATAAAGTCCCGTGTCACTGTTAGGAAAGAAATAATGGACAAATATCTTGAAGAAAAGGAAACTTTGTATGCACACTTGAAAACTTTCCAGTGCCGCTTTAGTGCAACAATGGATATGTGGACCTCATGCCAAAATAAAGGATACATGTATGTTACTATTCATTGGATAGATGATAATTGGCGTATGCAAAAGAGAATTATTGGTTTTTTCAATGTAAAAGGAAGGCATATTGGTGCAAAGTTGTCTGAGACATTCACTGAAGTTATGGTTAAATGGTACATTGAAAATAGACTGTTTGCTTTGACTTTGGATAATGCTAGTTCAAATGAAGTGGCTGTCAATGATATAATTTCAGATCTGAAAGAGAATGGTAACGGTTCCCTAGTTTGTGATGGGATGTTTTTTCATGTTAGATGTGCCTGCCATATTCTCAATTTGGTTGCTAGAGATGGGTTGAAAGTCATCTCAGGAACAATCAGCAAGGTCAAATCACTTGTACTAGCTGTGAAAGGGTCTCCATTGCAGTGGGAAGAGCTTATGAAGCGTGCCACAAGTGGGTTGGATACAAAGAGGGGTATCTCGATGGATGTTTCAACCAGGTGGAATTCTACCTACTTAATGCTGAGAGATGCCTTGTACTACAAGGATGCATTTATTAGGTTGAAGTCTTCAAATCGTAAAAGGTATGCCAAGATTTCTCCATCTTCTGCTGAATGGGACAATGCATTGACAATTTATGGTTGCTTGAAGAAATTTTATGATCTCACTGAAATTCTCTCTGACACTTCATATCCTACTACAAACTTATTTTATAGAGGTTTCTGTGATATAAAGCTCTTGCTTGATGATTGGTGCTTTAGTGGAGATGGTACAATTAGAGATATGACAATTGCTATGAATGAGAAATTTGAGAAATATTGGCAGCATTCCAACATTGCTCTAGCTGTAGCCTGTTTTCTTGATCCTAGGTATAAGAAAAGGCTGATAGAGTACTATATGAAGAAGTTCTATGGTGATCATTATCAATTTGAACTTGATGAGTTTGTTAGTGTGGTAAAGAAACTGTACAACTTTTATGTTAGTTCTGCTCCTGCATCATCAAAGAAAAATAGTAAAGGGGCTGCACCTGGACCTAGTAACACAGCTGATATATTAATGGGAAATGTAGACCATGACCTAGAAGAATTCTTATATGATGCAAGTGAACTTGCTATGGTTGAGTCAAATGAGTTGGAGAGGTATATTGCAGAACCACTTCTAAAAATTGTGGGTGAGTTTGATATCTTAGCATGGTGGAAAAACAAGAGAGAAGACTATCCTATCCTTTCGCAAATTGTTCGGGATGTAATGGCCATACATGTATCAACAGTAGCATCCGAGTCCGCTTTTAGTGCTGCTAGTCGTGTTGTTGATCCCTATCGTAGTCGTCTTGATCCCGGGATGGTACATGCATTAATTTGCACAAAGGATTGGGTTGCTGCAGCAAGAAAAGGTGCTCATTTTATCTGTTTTTTCAGTTAGACACTTATAATTGCAGCAGAATAATGCATTGATTATTTTCCTTTCTTTCTCATTTTTTGTTCAGATTCTAAAATGGTTGGATCAATTGTGAGTGATCTGGAGGTTGAGGCTTTGGCTAATGTTGTGGCTAAACTGAAAATTGAGGTATGTGTATGTTTATTGACTGCTTGCTCTGAAATATGCTATTGCTACATCTAATTTTAATTCACTTTGCAAACTTGTAGGAAAAGGACAAGGAGGGGGATGAGGACTCTGAGGAGGACAATGAGGAAGCAAAAGATATGGAAAGCGATCCTGACCTCATGGATGATGCTGATGAACTGTAGATGTTCTGTTAGCTATTAATTGCTTGTTCTAGACTTGTATTGTATTTGTGTCGGCTATTGTGTTAATACTTAAGACCAAGGGTCATGCACTTGTTAATTATTATATGCACTTGAACTTGATCATGCACTTGGTAATTGTTATGTACTTGGTCACTTGTTAATTGTTATGCACTTGGTCCTACAGGTCGGTATTCCATATTGAATTTTCGTATACCGACCGTGTTCGACATAATTCCGCTCGAATTGGTTCGTTTTCAAAATTCTCAATATTCCGTAAGTTCGCATTCGTTTTCGTGTCCGGCTTTACCGCTTTCGCTTTCGTTTTTGTATTCAAATGTAGAAGTAGAAAACGGTTGAGGAGTTTTCAGACCGTTTCCGACCGTTTTCATCCCTACTCCTAACACACAGAATCTCATCTCAATCATATCTCTAACAAATAGAAACTAATATCATATGTCTAATCATATCTCTAATAGATAGAAACTAATCTCTAACTTTCTAATAATGAACCGATTGGATCTAGGGCCCACGTCCATGACATTACACCCCTTGTGGACATGCAGCTTGTCCTCAAGCTGCTAGGTGGTGGCCATGTTTGCAATTTCACGTCGACAAAGTGTAGCACTTTCGGTTAAACGATGCTTGCAAAAGACTTTTTTTGCCTTTTCTTTTATTTCTTTTTTCTTCTATTTCCTATTTATTGTCGCAGATGCGTGAGGCATGGTACACGTCGACAGAAGCAGAGGCGGTGATGGTGGCATTGGCTCTGGCTCCCTGCCGACTCCAGCTCCTGGTGGTCGGCAACTGGTGGAGAGTGTCCAAAGGCGGTGGTCGCCAGATCCATTCATCATCGCTCGAGGCGGCCGAGGCGGCAGCGTCGATCCAGCGTCAGGGTTCAGCGAGAGGCGGCATCGATCTAGTGTCGGGGTCTGGCGAGAGACGGCGTCGGTGAAGAGGGCGGCATCGGTGAAGAACCCAGGGCAAGGTGGTGACACCAGATCCCATGCAGACCTTGGCAACGGCAGCGCGGACGGGCACGACGAGGGTGGCCTAATCTACCGCACGCTCGGCGGCAAGGCAGGCATGGAGCACCGAGATCTCAGTGACAGCGGCGGAGAGCTTGTTGAGGAGCACACGGAGGTCAGCCTCGACCTTCTTGATGGCGATGTCGATCTCCTTTTTCTGCGACTGAGGTGGCAGAGGAGGATCTACATGAGCTCGAGGCAGTAGATGATGGCGGCATGGGAGCCGCTGACGGCCTTCTTGGACTCGTGACCGGCGAGGAAAAGGTTGTCGTGGTGGAGACGGGAGCCAAAGAGGGCATCGATGGCCTTGGCTGATATAACGGCGGAGGCGATGAGGGCTACTGCTAGGGACGACGCCACAACGCCGGTGGTGGTGATGGGGCTGGCTACTTGCGCGTCCGTGCGTGGCCGGCTCTGGCAACCACGGGGCAGCCCTGATTTGGTGGATCCGGCAGCAGGATCCAGCGTAGGGGCTCATGAGCGCGTGGCTGGGGCTACGGGAGAGCTCGTTCTCCATCTTATCCGGTAGCTCAACGTCGACGTTGGCGATGATGGTAGAGGCGGAGTAGATCGCCGTGGTGGCACCATCATCACAGTCAGGGGAGTTTCCCATGGTGGCCACTTTGGTGGTTGTGGCGGCAGGACGCGATTGCTCGCACGATGTCGACATCGAGCCAGCTGCTTGTGCCTTCTCTTTTGATGTCAACATCTTCATCACCGTGCTCTCTATGTTCTTGAGTCCAGCCATGATTTCTTCATAGCTAGCAATGATCTTGTCACATGATAACTCAGCAGTAGAAGCCATGGTGTTAGCTCTGATACCAATAGTTATGAACCTTAGTTCATAGGGAGTAAACACCACCGAGAGGATGGCCGGACGGCGTCGACGTGGTGGGTGAGAGAGAGACTATAGATGAGAATGAGTTTGTTATTTTCTTACTTGATCCTAATAGCATGCGGCTGCCCCCGTATATTGATAGGCTCCCCTTAATAGATAGGATTTAATCTCAATCATATCTTTAACAAATAGAAACTAATATTATATGTCTAATCATATCTCTAATAGATAAAAACTAATCTCTAACTTCCTAATAATGAACCGGTTGGGTCCAGAGTTCACGCCCATGACAGGAAAACTATATTAGACCTGACTGGGGACAGATGAGCTTCGTTGTATAGACCTGACTGGAGAGGGGCCTTCATGGTACCTTCTGTTGAAGAAAGCCAGTGGTGGTTGCAATGATCTTATGTATAGTGGGCACATGCTTGTTGCTGTTCTTACTGCAATGGTGTGGACGGTATGCTATACTTTTTATTTTTCTGTGTTACAATAGCAAAGCCTCCATATGTTCTGTTATATTGACCACATTCTGGTACTTTGCACTTGGGTAAAGCAGGCTTGATCTCGGTTCATGTGCTTATTTGGTACACAACGTGCGTGTTAACCACGAATGGTCACATTGTGGACTGGTGGTCGACCTTGAGGAAAAGAGTGGCCAAAACCCGAAGAAAAGGATTTATCATTCTAGTGATCCTTTTCTTCTGGAGCATATGGTGTGAGTGTAATACGCGTGTCTTCGAAAACTCCAAATTTGACATCGATACATTCTTGGGCAAGCTCTTGCAGGAATTGTCATCCTGGCGCCAGGCAGGTGTTGTCTCATTACCACTTCCTCTGAGATATACTTCTTAGTCCCTCCTCAGCGCTGCTGCTGCGTGCAGGCGGAGTTGCTTCTTTTATTACCCCTGTTCGCGAGCCTTGTTGGGTTCTAGCTTCTCTTCTTTCAGCTTTTTTTCAGTTTTCAATTGTCAATGTAGTAACTCTTCACTAGCCTGTCTAGTGCTTTGTAATTATCTTTCTTCTTAATACAAAGACGTGCAATTCTTATGCACGTTCCCTAAAAAATATGTCCTATTATATTGAAACTGAATTACCTTTTTCAGGAGCCACCATCTTCAATCTAAGATCTGCATTCCATTTGCTCAGATATTGTTTTAACCGGTCACTTGTAATTGATGTCATATTAACTCCTTTTTCAATCTGTTTCACGCTCATAGGAAGCATATGGGGGCTGTGTTGGATTAATTGGGATTGGCCCATTTTAATTTAGCAATTAATCAAATGAAATTCCTAGGCCCACAACTAATGCTAGGTAGAAAATTGTTTAGTCCCATATGGAGAATTGAATGGGAGTTACACCACTTTAAAAGTTGGAACGTGGTAACCCCCTTGTGGAATTGGAGAGAGCCAATACACGCGCGCGCTCGCTCGCCTCGCCACGCCACGCCCGCGCCGCGCGCGTGCGTGCGTCTGCAGCAGCGTGTCGGGTGCGGGCGCGTTTTCTTTATCTATTCGAAAATCAAACGCATTGACTCGCCGGCGAATGCGGTGCGTTACGGTGGATTATGGCTGCGTTACTTTGTTGTCGCTCTGCAATCTCCGATCCGAATCTTGCGCGCAAGTTTCGGGTGAGTAGGCCTCTGTACCTGCTCGGGTAGGCGGGCGATCAAGTTGGCTTTGCTGCGTCGCTTAAACCGCACCCTCCGCTTGATGGTTCCAATTTTAAGAGATGGCGTGCACGCGCAATCTCGTGGTTTACCGCCATGGAATGTTTTCATGTTGCACAAGGAAAGCCCACGAGCCTCTGTCGATGAGGATGAACGCAAGTTCAATGTAGCGGATAACTTTTTCGAGGTGCACTTGTCAACATATCGCGGATAACATTGTGGATGTGTACATGCATTTGCCTACGGGCAAAGATATGTGGAATGCACTTGAGGCCAAGTTCGAGTTTCCGATCTTGGCAAAGTGAGTCGTATGTCATGGAGCGCTTCTATGACTACAAGATGGTCGATGACCGTTCGTAGTAGAGCAAGCTCATGAGATTCAGCGCCGCAAAGGAGCTTGAGAACAATAAGTGCGAGTTACGGACAAGTTTGTGGTGGCGGTATTATCGCCAAGTTACCACCCTCTTGGTCGGATTTTGCTACTTCTCTAAAGCACAAGAGGCGGGAGTTCAGTGTTCACGATCTCATTGGCACTCTTGGTGTTGAAGAGAAGGCGAGGCGAAAGATACTCGTGGCAAAAAGTTGCTCTGAGGAGGTTCTAGCGCCAATTTGGTGCGTAAGAAGAATCCTCGAGCTTTCCACAACAAAAGAAAAATAAGCCTTTGTCAAGCCCAAGGCTACCACCGAGTTTAAGAAGAAAGGCAAAGGAAAGGGCAGCTGCTTTGTGTGCGGTGATTCGCCATTGGGCTAAGGATTGTCCAGATCGCAAGGATAAGCGAAGAAGTCCGCCAACATGGTTATTAGTGACGCTGGAGGAACATCGGTACGGTAATTATTTACCTACGTTCTTTCTCGCTTGTCAATCACCGAGTGGTGGGTTGACACCGTGCTAATATTCATGTTTGTGCTGATATTTCCTTGTTTTCATCTTATCAGGTCGGTCGAGGTTGCTCCTTGTTGATGGGGAACGGATCGCATGCAGCTGTTCATGGTGTTGGTACGGTCGATCTGAAGTTTACTTCGGGAAAGATCGTGCACCAAGAACGCAGCATGTCCTCCATAAAGAAAAATCTCGTCAGCGGATCTCTACTGTGTAGAGATGGTTTTAGGCTTGCATTTGAGTCCAATAAATGTGTCGTGTCTAAGTATGGAACATTTGTTGGTAAAGGCTATGAGAGCGGAGGCTTGTTCCGTTTTTCTTTGATGGATTCCTATAATAAATTTGTGAACCATGTGTGTAACGATGATGATGAATCTAATGTTTGGCATTCACGACTTTGTCATGTTAATTTTGGGTGTATGACGCGCTTAGCTAATATGAGTTTAATCCCGAAATTCACTTTGGTCAAAGGTTCTAAGTGTCATGCATGTGTTCAATCGAAACAACCTCGCAAGCCTCACAAGGCAGCAAAAGAGGCGAGGAATGTGGCACCGTTAGAACTCATTCATTCCAATTTGTGCGAGATGAATGGCGTGTTGACTAAAGGTGGGAAGAAATATTTCATGACGCTTATAGATGATTGCACTAGATTTTGCTATGTGTACTTATTGAAAACAAAAGATGAAGCGTTGAATTACTTTAAGATCTATAAAGCTGAGGTAGAAAACCAACTTGAGAGGAAAATCAAGCGGGTAAGGTCTGATCGTGGGGGAGAGTATTTTTCAAATGAGTTTACTTTATTCTGCGAGGAACATGGAATTATTCATGAGAGGACGCCTCCCTATTCTCCCGAATCAAACGGGGTTGCCGAAAGAAAGAACCGCACTCTAAGCGATTTGGTTAACGCCATGTTAGACATCTGCGGGACTTTCTAAGGAATGGTGGGGTGAGGCTATATTGACCGCGTGTCATGTCCCGAATAGAGTTCCTACAAAGAACAAAGAAATAACACCATTCGAGGAATGGGAAAAGAAAAAGTCGACTCTCTCATATTTGCGCACTGGGATGTTTGGCCAAAGTTAATGTGCCAATTATCAAGAAGCGTAAACTTGGACCAAAACCGTAGATTGTGTATTTCTTGGTTATGCTATGCACAGCGTGGGTTATAGGTTCTTAATTATAAAAACTGGAGTACCTGACATGCGTGTTGGTACAATCATAGAGTCCAGAGATGCTACATTTTTTGAGAATGAATTTCCTATGAAATGTGATGTACCTAGCTCATCTAGTCAAGAACCTATAATTTCCCTTGATTCTTTTATGCCGATAGAACATGTTGAGGAAACGCCTGTGGAAAATCCTGAGGATGATAACAATGAAGTTACTCGAAAGAGTAAGAGACAGAGGACTGCAAAGTCTTTTGGTGATGATTTCATTGTATACCTCGTGGATGACACTCCAAGAACCATTGAAGAGGCATATTCTTCTCTTGACGCTGACTATTGGAAGGAAGCGATACGGAGTGAGATGGACTCTATTATGTCTAATGGAACTTGGGAGGTCGTTGACCGTCCTTATGGGTGTAAACCTGTAGGATGTAAATGGATTTTCAAGAAAAAGCTTAGGCCTGATGGTACAATTGAAAAGTACAAGGCAAGACTTGTGGCCAAGGGTTATACCCAGAAAGAAGGCGAGGACTTCTTTGATACTTATTCACCTGTTGCCCGATTGACCACAATTCGAGTACTACTTGCCCTGGCTGCCTCTCATGGTCTTCTCGTTCATCAAATGGACGTTAAGACAGCTTTCCTAAATGGAGAGTTGGAGGAGGAGATTTATATGGATCAGCCAGATGGGTTTGTGGTACAAGGTCAAGAAGGAAAGGTGTGCAAGTTGTTAAAGTCTTTGTATGGCCTAAAGCAAGCACCTAAGCAATGGCATGAGAAGTTCGACAAAACTTTGACATCTGCTGGCTTTGTTGTGAATGAAGCTGACAAATGTGTGTACTATCGCTATGGTGGGGGAGAAGGAGTGATCTTGTGCTTGTATGTTGATGACATATTGATTTTTGGGACCAACCTCAATGTGATTGAGGAGGTCAAGGACTTTCTGTCCAAGAATTTTGAGATGAAAGATTTGGGAGTGGCTGATGTGATTCTTAACATTAAGCTACCGAGAGAAGGTGATGGTGGGGTTACACTCTGCAATCCCACTATGTGGATAAGGTTTTGAGTCGCTTTGGTTATAGTGATGCAAACACGCTTCTACTCCTTATGATCCTAGTGTGTTATTGAGGAAAACCGAAGAATAACAAGGGATCAATTGAGATACTCCCGGATCATTGGCTCATTGATGTATTTAGCTAGTGCTACGAGGCTTGACATCTCGTTTCTTGTGAGCAAGCTAAGCCGGTTTGTTTCAAATCCGGAGATGATCATTGGCGTGCTCTTGAGAGAGTGATGCGCTATCTAAAGGCAATCGTGAGCTATAGCATTCACTATGCTTTGGGTACCCAAAGGTACCGGAGGGATATAGTGATTCAAACCTGGATCTCGATCTTGATGAGATAAAAGCCACGAGTGGATATGTGTTCACACTTGGAGGTGGGTGTTTCTCGAAGTCTTGCAAGCGAGACCATCTTAACGAGGTCAACAATGGAAGCAGAACTCACAGCGTTATATACCGCCATCGTTGAGGCCGAGTGGCTTCGTGAACTCCTTATGGATCTGCCGGTGGTTGAAAAACCGATCACGGCTATCCGATGAACCGTGATAATCGATCGTAATTATCAAGGTGAACAGTTCTAAGGACAACATGAAGTCATCTAGGCATGTTAAGAGGCGGTTGAAGTCTGTCGTAAAGCTGAAAAACTCGGAGTTATAGCATCGACTATGTCCGATAGCTAAGAATCGCGCACCAATTTACAAAGGGTTTATCACGTAATGTGATAGATAGTGCATCGAGTGAGATGGGCTCGAGACCCACATGAGTCATACCACGGTGGTAACTTTGTTCTATGTGATCGGAGATCCCGTGAAGTAGGATGGTGAAACAAGCTGTTGGTTGACTGGGAGGAGAGACCTTTACAAGGCTCATTTCTTCAGTGATGCGCTTCTCTTCTATTCTGTATGGCAGGTTGGTTTTTACCTTAATGTGATCCAAGTGGCTTTTTTAAAGCAGAGATGTCGGCCTACAGGACATCTTAGAAAGAACACACCTATATGAGTTCGACTGCTGGTCACAGTCTATGAGATTTGGGTGATCTCTAGATACTCATGAAAAGGCATGGAGTATGACTTATATGCTCCAACCGGAGGGGATGCTTTAGGCGACCTAGTACTAGTAAAGGAATTGGGTAAAGCTTGTTCGCGCAAAGCTGTCAATTCAAGGCTTAGTCCATTGTTGATTGTGGATGAGTGTAACTCCTTTCCTAGGTGGATGTTCAACTTAACGGTCTCCATCGAAACACCGGTATATCAAACAATAGCAGAATCGAGAGCATTTCTCGTGTGCCTTGAAATTTGGTGGGGATTGTTGGATTAATTGGGATTGGCCCATTTTAATTTAGCAATTAATCAAATGAAATTCCTAGGCCCACAACTAATGCTAGGTAGAAAATTGTTTAGTCCCATATGGAGAATTGAATGGGAGTTACACCACTTTAAAAGTTGGAACGTGGTAACCCCTTGTGGAATTGGAGAGAGCCAATACACGCGCGCGCCTTCGCCGCTCGCCTCGCCACGCCACGCGCGCGCGCGCCGTGCCGTGCCGCGCCGCGCGTGCGTGTGCGTGTGCGCGTGCGTGCGCGTGTGCGCGCGCGCGACGCACGCAGCGCAGCGTGTCGGTGCGGCGCGTTTTTCTTTATCTATTCGAAAATCAAACGCATTGACTCATTGGCGATATGGTGCGATTACGATGGATTATGGCTGCGGTTACTTTGAGTAATGGGTGCGATTCGTGACTAATGGCGGCGATTCATCGGTCTCTTCATTTTCTTTGTTACAAGAGAACACGAGCATAAGAAGGCTCTCCTCTCCATACGAAAGAACAGCTTTTCTCTCCTCTGCTTTTGTTGCTGCTCTCGCAATCTCCGATCCGAATCTTGCGCGCACAAGTTTCGGGTGAGTAGGCCTCGGGACTTCGTCCGCTTGTGTACTGCTCGGGTAGGTGGGCGATCAAGTTTTTGGGGAGCGCATCGGCGCGACTACTCAATCTGTGACGTCTACTTCCTGGTGGTCAACCGTTCGCGCGACTGCACTGCGAACATCTTCCTGCATCAAGCTTCGTCCTGCATCACGCCTTGATCGACTACATCGAATAGGCCATCATGTCGACTGATGGTAACGGCGCCTCCGGTGTCTCGATCGCCCCGCCCGAGGTATAAATCTAAAACTTTTCTGGTGTATTTGTTTCTGTGCGCTATGAATATGTTAATAGATGTTTCTGTTAGCTTGTTCGTTAGCGAATATGAATACATCGTTGATAGATCACTTGTACATGTTTATGTCATATTTTATATGCTGAATTTCTGGATTAAAATATGCCGAAAATTGACTAGATTTCCAACAGGCTGGATCTCCGTGGCAATTGGGCTTCTCGTCCTGCACAGCGCACAGAGGGAGATACGTGAACGACATCATTACACCGTGGATTGTGTCGTGGCAATCTTTGTCGGCATCCTCTTGTGGAGGAGCATGATGAGGTTCATCTGGTCTGCTCAACATGCCAGCCGAGCCAGAAGGCATGCCAAGCTTGAAGAGGTTCAGAGTAGGCTAATCCATGCTGCGAAGGATTCAGACATCGACGAGATAAGGGGCCTGCTGAAGGAGGTTGAGCTGGCTGGCCAAGAAAAGCAGGGCTTCTCGCAGAGGGCCATACTGGCCTTCGCCGCAGCTACTATTATTGTCACCCTGACGTGTGTTCTCCTTGCCTTTACGTTAACTAGCGACGGGTGATTTCGGCTTTGTACTAAGCTTCTGAATCTTAGCCCATTTCCCTGTGTTGTACTATTGTTTCTCTGTAGATTGAGATTATTGAGTGTCATTCATTGCAGGAAACAAAGTTTCAACAGATGTGTAACTTCAGCTTAGTGGCATCAGATTGATATCAGTCTGACAAGTTTGCAAAAAAAAAAGCCTTTCAATCATGTTTAGAGCTTCTGCTGTTCTGAAATGTAACCATCCTGCGTTCCTGCCTTGTTCTTTCCTTTCTACTCACTGAAGATATTAGATTGTGGGACACCGACGCTGGAATGGCGACCACGCTTGTTGTTCACTTCATCACTCATCAACGCCGCATCGAGCTACATGGTGCTTGCTTGGCGAAATTCTCTCTGCGAAGGAAAAAACTCCCGGAGGCCTTTGGCGCGGCGGGGTTCCGACGTATGCCGCCCGCGCCGAGGCAGGCGGCCGCCCAGAGTCGCCGCCCATGCTCGCGCTCAGGAGTGGGACATTTTTAGATAACGGAACTAAGTTCCAGCCTCTACCATCCGGGGATGGTACACAGCTGAGAGTTAAGTACAAACCAAAGCCATAAGGCTCAAACTCTTACAACCAAGAAGAAGGAAGTAAAAGCAACAAAGTTCAGCCCAACCAGACAAACGGCTACTAAAAAGGAAAAGAAACCGTGCTAGGCTTCAATTCGATTCCAAAGCTCCACCCAAACTTTTGAAGACCGCCATAATCAATGTCTCCAAGTTTCTGCATCCGCGTTTGAATGATGATCTCTCCTCTTCTTTATGCATTAGAGACCACTGTCGGATCCAGTACGTCGCCCTGAAAATTACCTGAAGATATGTAGGAGACTTAGCCTTGTTAAAAACCATGTCATTTCTATTCAACCATAAAGCCCAACATAGCGCGGCCGCGCCTAATAAAATTTGGTTTCTACGCTGAAGACACAAGCCATTTAGCCAAGAACCAAACATATTAGAAAAACTAGTCGGTGGTTGAATTCCAAAAGTAAAAAGCACCACGTTCCAAATAAATCTCGCAAAATGGCAATCAAAAAACAAATGTTGAATAGTCTCTAAAGAACTACAAAAACAATATTTGATACTTCCTTGCCAATTTCTTTTAGCCAAGTTGTCTTTAGTGAGAGTAACTCCCTTTTTTAAGTACCATAGGAAAACCTTTATTTTCAATGGTATTTTTAATTTCCAAAGAGGATTGTTTTCAGGTATAATTCCTTGATAAATCATGCTCCTGTACATAGACCGGACTGTGAACATGCCTTTTTTGCTGTGATTCCAAATAAACACATCCCTCAAATTTGTGAGGTTAACCGAAACCACTTTCGAAACTAGCTCATACCAGGACGCCAAATTTTCGTTTACTAAACCTCTCCTAAATGACACATTAAGTGGTACAGACCGTAAGACATTAGCCACCGTATCATCTTTCCTCCTTATTATTCTATAAAGATTGGGATAAACCTCCTTGAAAGGCCTGTCCCCTAACCAAGCATCCTCCCAAAATCTAGCTTGATCCCCATTTTGCACTTTAAATTTTCCACCGACCAAGAAATCATTCTTAACCTTCAACAGGCCACTCCAAAAATGAGAGTCTCCTTGCCTGTATTGCACTTGTGTCAGGGATTTGTTAAACAAGTATTTCTTTCTTAGAAGATTTTGCCACACCCCGTCCTCGTTAATGAGCTTAAACAACCATTTGCTCAATAGACATTTATTTTGGATGTCTAGATTTTGTATTCCGAGGCCTCCTAAGTCTTTAGGTGTACATAGTACACTCCACTTAGCAAGCCTATATTTCTTCTTATGCTCATCGCATTGCCAAAAAAAAACGCGAGCGATAGTAATCTAATTTTTGAAGGACTCCTCTAGGGACTTCAAAAAAAGATAACATAAACAAAGCCAAACTCGTTAGAACCGAGTTTATCAAAACAAGTCTCCCTCCGACCGAAAGAAGTTTTCCTTTCCAACTAACGAGTTTTTTCTGGAACTTCTCTTCAACAGCGGCCCAATCCTTGTTCGAAAGTTTTTTATGATTCATGGGTATACCTAGATATCTAAAAGGAAGGCCCCCCGACTTACACCCAAAAAGTTGCGCATAATCCTGTTCACAATCCTTAGCTTTGCCATAACAGAAAAGCTCACTTTTATGAAAATTGATCTTCAACCCCGATAATTGCTCAAAGGTACTAAGTACTAACTTGAGATCTTTGGCTTGGAGCGTGTCATGATCCATAAAAAGGATAATATCATCCGCATATTGGAGGATAGAGAGACCCCCTCCACTAAATGAGGAACAACTCCCCTGAATTTTCCATTAGACCTAGCCTGGAAAATCAAGGTTGCCAGCATATCCGCTACCAAATTAAACAAAATGGGAGACAGGGGATCACCTTGCCTAAGCCCTTTTTTAGTTTGAAAGAAATGGCCTACTTCATCATTAACTTTAATACCAACACTACCTCCACGAACTATTTGATCGATCCATTTGCACCATTTAGGTGAAAAACCTTTCATTCTCAACGCCTGCTGCAGGAAGGACCAGTTTACCTTGTCGTAGGCTTTTTCAAAGTCTAGCTTTAAAATCACCCCATCTAATTTTTTCCTATGCATCTCATGAATGGTTTCATGTAAAATGACCACTCCTTCTAAAATATTCCTACCTTTCAAAAAGGCCGATTGTGATGGTTGGATCACTTTCTGAGCCACTAGGGCTATTCGGTTTGCCAACACTTTTGTAAAAATTTTGAAGCTAACATTTAACAAACAAATAAGCCTAAACTGCTGAATCTGTGAAGCTTCCTTTTGCTTTGGTAATAAAGTAATTATACCAAAGTTAAGACTGAAGAGTGGAAGATCACCGTTGTGGAAAACAGAAAAGAGGGGCATGAGGTCCTCTTTTAACAAATCCCAGAAAACCTGGTAGAACTCAGCTGGAAACCCATCGGGCCCAGGAGCTTTGTTATGTTCCATTTGAAAAATGGCTTCTCTGACTTCCTTTTCTGAAAAATCCGAGGTCAAGACATCATTTTCTTATGGTAACAATTTTCTCTAATAATGAATAGCACCGTGAATACTCGATCCGACGGTCACCGTGAGACCCACCATGATCGCGTTTTTCCTGTGCGGTCATGACCCTGTTCTTTTTTTAAAAAATTTTTACCGATGACTTCGGTTTCTCCGAAAGTCGAAACAAATATGACGGTTTCTTCAATCGGTTTCTCAAAGCTACTTCTTCAAACGGCTTTCCGAGTCTAAAAACATGTGTACCGTCCCCATCGGTGTCTCTATCGTCCGTCACCATCATTAGCTGCAGTCGAAAAGAAAAGTCCTAAGGGTATGTACACTGATATATGTAAGTTGTCTGTAAGTCTATTCCTTATAAGGTTTTGAATGATATAGAGGAAAGAAAAAGAGAGAGAAAGATATTGTCTACTATTACGATTTTATAAACAATTTTCTACTGTATATAATTGTATAGATAACTCATTAATTGTATAAGATAATCTATTATATGAGCTGCTTTAAGTTCTATTTATAAATAAAATAAAGATATATTATAGATAATCATCACCTATATTATTACACATGCCCTTAGTGTCTAGAACCTGGCAGGGTGTAGTCGGTAGAACTGTGTTGTACAGGGGTTCGTAGGCAAAACTTGATAGCCGCTCTCTCCACCCCTCGATCTGAGCCGTGAAGACTCGATCTAGACCGCGCACCTCGCATCGGACGGATCTTGTTCCTCTTTAGGGATGCCCCCGGCCCAGTTTAGCACGACCCAAATACGAGTAAGTATCCGCCCAACACGCTCGTCTTCTCCGTCGCCGGGACGCACGCCACACCGCCGGCTCTCGTCTCTCTCTTCCGCAGTTGCCACCACGCTTTCCTAAGTTTAACGCGGGCCTGCGGCTTCGTTCTTCGTTGGTTTTCTCGCTCTCAAGGTGAGTCAAGCCTTACCATCTCAGGCACTTGTTGTTTCTAGCGGGGTCGCAGCAAGTTCGAAGGGCTTGGGGCATACGTTAGCTATGGTTTGTCAGCCGCAGGAGTTTCTTTCCAGTCCTTGATTTCGGTTACCTTTGGACTGGAATGATATATTATTCAGTGTTACCGCTTTTTTTTTTGCCCCCCAATGAAAAATAAGCAGTTTTTTCATGTTTTTGTGAAGTTGTAAGGCCAATCGGAGCCAAAAAAGTATTTGCTCAGAATATTGAAGTCCACCGTATAGGATGTATACCATTAAGGGCCCGAGAGTTGATAGATTATGTTATGGGGCAATCCTAGTTCAGTTTCGATGAGCATTGGATTATCTTGTCGAGTCCTGATTTTGGTTATGTGCAAAACAGAACTTTTGCAACAGGAGGCCTCAGAGCATGGCAATGGAGACGAGAGCCCGGGAATACGTAAACATGTCGGAGGACCTGACTCGGCCGATCGCACCTTACGCCACCGCCCTGCATGCCGCATTCCTCCACTCCCATTGCTCGTCATGTTTCGACAGCTTACCGTCTCAATCCCCCCGTGTCCTGTCTTGTGTGATGTGCTGCTCTGTTCGATACTGCTGCTCGGACTGCTTAAGCTCGGACAATGAAGTGCATTCATCTTCTGGTGAATGTTGCTTGTTTGTGAACCACCACTTGAAAGCCGACCCATCCTATATAACTGAGGAAAAGAGCGATGTCCGTGTTACCCTGCGCTTTCTTTATTTGCTTGAGATGCATGGTCTTGTTTCGTCTGATTTGATCAACCACTCCGATAGAATTGGTGGACTTTCAGCAAGTGGTATTGGGGAAGTTCTGGAGGAAGGTGGGGAGATTGCTGGGAGGATACTGGAGGGGAGCTTGTTGATATTATCTGCCAGAGAATTTTTTTTTTAAATGATCTGCCAGAGAATTGATGGCACAAACCACTGTTGGTCTCAATGTGCTGACAGTAGAGAAGATGGCATTGTGGGCAGTGATGACCAATAGTGTTGAGGTGCAGGTTAGTCAGAGGCAGGCGCTGGGGATTGCCGTGTATTTCTCATGGTTTAATCATAGTTGCTGTCCCAATGCTTCTTACCGATTCGTAATGCCTCCATGGAATGAGGATTGTACTTCACACAAATCAGAATCCTGTGTGGTCCCTGCTAGCAAAGGAGTTGCGCCAGATACGGTAAAGGAAACTAATTGATGTTCCAGACACGGTAAAGGAAATTAATTTATGTTTCTATATAGCACATACTAAACTTTTGCTTTCATCATTCCAGTGAGAAGATAATCGACTACTTCACATATAATATGCTTCTCAATGTAGAGTGAGTTATTGGTGAAAAACGATGAGAATAGGTGGAGAGATTACTTCAACCAGCCATTCAATCAAGATAATATAAGGATAATATGATTGAGCTAGATGATGTTTTTAACAACACCGATAGGCGGTTTGTTCAAAGAATTTAGGAGTCATAAGAGAGGCATGCAATAGATCGAGAATGCAATAGAGCCGAGTGGTACTAGAGTTCCTACCTCGCCTCCTACAGCGCAACTTAATTCCGCCCACTCCCGTCCAAACCCACCCCTGCCAGCTGGCCAAGGCACCGCCTAGCCATTCGCTATGGATGCCGCAAAATCTTAGGCACCCGCCTACTTGGCCAAGGCGAGGCGAGCCTTCATGATGTCCCCTGGACCTCCAGGACGCCAAGGCGACGTTTTGGCGACGATGTAACAGCCATGATGCAACAGATGCAGATGCATAGGTGATGCACTGTGACACATGCTCTCTCAAAATAAGCTATTATGTAATGTGTTTATCATTTAGTTGAGAGAAGTTGATGAATATAGTAGCATTACACAGGAACCATTTGATAGCAATATTATCAAGTGCTAACCGCTAAACTATGGAACCATTTGATAACAATATATTCATTTTACTACATATAAACTAACGTACTTGATGTTTCATACAAAGGCACCCAGCCTACTAAATTAAAGACCAAATTCCAACAAACAAACTTACCAGAAAGTCCAGATTGCATTGGATACCTCATGCTTCACGTCAAAGTAACCAACATGCACAGCTGATATATTAGCACCCAGATCATATCTCGTCCTGTTCTATTTCGAGAAATGAATTACATTATGTGCTGAATCACTGGGCATCTAACTAAAATTAGCAAGGTACAGTGTCCATCCGATCCGATGCACCCCTCTATTCTGAAAAATGAGTTGATACAGGCATACAACACCTTTGCGAATATACAAAATTAAAAGACTGATGTAAAAATGCCACACTCGACTTAAACTCAAATTTTGGGTGTGCACACAGTCAGGGGCGGAGCCAGGAATTGAACATAGGGGGGGGGGCAATATGGACAACAGGTAGAGTAGAACCAATAAATTATACCAGATTAGCACTTGAACCAACAGGCTTAAAAAAACTATGAATTATCTTTCTCTTCTTCGTATCATCTAAAATTGTAATAAATAAATGAATTAATTCGTTAAGGATGATTATTACTTGCTCAAAAGAAATTCATAAATACGCGTGCAATGCATCCACCGGCTATGGAAATAGACCAAACAATTGAACAAACATATTAAGTACGTACACCCCCATTTCATCAACCAACTACAATTAGACTTGGCCAGCCACGTCAAATTCCCAATCACCGATTCCTCGTATTGCTGCTTTGTCCTACGTCTGTAGCAATACAGCAGATCCTACGGCTCGTGGCCGCCGTGCGAGAACTATAGAGTAGAGATTACCATTACCTGACGGGGACGGGCGAACGGCGTCGGCGGTCGCGGAGCCGGGCGGACGGCGTCGGTGGTCGCAGAGCCGCGGAGACAGGCGGAGTATGCCAGTATGGTTTGCACTTGCAGCACTTTGCCGTAGTCGCCGCTGACGCCGCCTCCTTCTCGGGCTCGGCCTGATTGGAAATTGCTGCATGGCTGCATGCGAGTAAAATACGAAACGTCACTTACTCAAGACTCGGCGGCGCTAATTGCCATTGGCTTGGGCTGCGGTTGCATGCAAGCATGCTAATATGCTATTACCGCAATCTCGCATGGTTGCATGACCGATGGGCCATGGGGCTGCTGCGGCGTTGAAGTGCCAGCCCCCCCCCTCTCCGCCATCGCACACAGTGCAATTTTCCAGGAAATATCACATTGCACAAAATTCCCATGATTTTACACGAAAATAATTGGTGTGAAGAGAGTAGCATGCCAAAGAACCAATCAGTAATAAATCTTTTATTTGACAAAGAATCGAGCTTGGATGCTCATTGTGTATTGATCCTCGACGAATCCAACGTAGGCCGCCCCACCCAACGCAGCAGGCCGACCGAACATGCCGTGCCTGAACCCCCAAACTGGGTCCCTATCGGACTCGACCTCCTCTCCTCAACCCAACCCTATCCGTCCTTATTACCTTCGGTTCTAGGGAGTAAAAAATCTATTTTTTTGTGGTTTTTGGCTAGGGTTTAGTGTGGGTTCAGTACGCTTGCGGTGTACGAGCCGCCCGGGTCGAATCAGGAGGTGTCTCCATGTTGCTGTGTGGGCAGGGGCTTCAAATTGCATTTTTAGTGGGTTAAATTTTTTATTGAGCTATGAGATTCTGCCGTACTAGTTTATTGGCTTCAGTCATCATGTATCTATATACACACACAAGCAATAAGTTATATATGACATTTATTGGCATTACATAAACATAGACCATGATTGTACATATTTACAGTGTCCAACATTGAATGAGTGAGGCATCGAGGGCGTTCAATATGAAGAGAAAGAATAAGTCCTCAAAGGCATTGGAGTCCATCCTTCTTACACTCATCCGAGTACCAACATAGTAGTTTTGCTTCCTTTGGGTTCGCAAAAAATTGCTTCAAATGGGGAATTACAGGAAGATATCATGCCACCTTAGCAGGAGGTCCTCTTTTCACCTCTATTCCTTAGTCATTATCTGATTGATTCTTACACTTGTATTAGGATGCGTTGCACACCGGGCATGCATGTTTGTGTACTCTTTACGATAGAAGATACAATCATTCGGATATGCACGTATTCTTTCTACTTTTATTCTCAATAGACAAAGAACCTTCTTGACTTTGTAGGTAATTTTGGGCAACTCATTTTTCCTCCAGAAACATGTCCACTAAAAGACCTAACAGTGCCGTGAAACTCTTGTCGGACCAACCGTTGCTTGCCTTCAATTTCAGCAGTTCAAGCACGGCTAACAACCTCGCGTACTTTGGCTTACAGAACGTGAACAAAGGTTTCTCCGAGTCTTCCATCAAGTCCCAGAATTTAACATACTCTCTCTCATCATAGTTCCCTTCTGCATATAACAATTACGCATTAATGTACTCTTCACTCATATAGTTCCCAGTGTACATCCAACTTTGGTTCTACATTACGCATACAACAATTTAGTATTACATATTCAATTAATTAATTACTACACTATATATGTACGATCTAAATTAAGTAGCTATATGTAGTAAGAATAATTAATTACATTGAATTAAGTAGAAATAGACTATGAATTGACTAAACCCTAAACCACGCTAGATGTAAATAATCTTTTCTCTACATCAAGCTAGCTAGATCTAAACTATCTTCAATTCTTCTTTCACCAAAAGTTAGATCTAAATTATAATACAATTAGGAACAAATTACTACCCTTATCTAGCCAATAACTTAGTGGATCTACAATTATTCTTGCAAAATAATATCCTTCCACCAAATGGACTCAAAGCCCCACCTGCAGCTCAAAGCAGCAATGTAGATCTAGAATTTAAGACAGAGAGTCAATGGATCTGCGCGCAATTAATATAGTAGAATTATCACAAATGGTTTGTAATAAAAACCATTGGTGATAAACTAATTATCATGTACGGTTTTTACTAGGAACCATCTGTGATATAATATCATAGACGATTCTTTTTAATAACCGTCAGTGATACTTTATAGATAGTTTTAACCATGAACTGTCTGTGATATTTCACTCTCACAGACGGTTTTTAGTACTGGCAACAACATAGAAGATCTCTAGACTAAAACCATCTGTGATTGTATTTAATACTGACGATTCTGGGTAACTGTCTATGATGTGACACCTAATATTAGGCTTTCTGTAGTAATGACAGTACAATGCGGCGGATGAAATTGTTATCAGAGCTATGGGAAGGGCGATCAACAAGATTGTTGCCATTGTGGAGCTTCTTAAGGTAAAACTACAGTTCATAATATCACCTGTTAATATTGGATACACCTTGCAGTTATATTAATTTGTTGGCTTATTTGTGCTATCCCTAAGCAGAGAAGAGTTACCGGTGTCCATCAGAATACCTTTATTGAATCAATTGACAAAACTGATGCTTGGGAGATGTTAGAAGAAGGCTTGAACACGTAAGAAGCACATAAAATTTTTCCTCATACTTCTTTCTGTTTTGGAAGGGATATGTATTTGACATGATTCCTTTATCTTTATGACAGTCTTGAGACTACTCGCCACGTTTCCTCAATTACCATTACATTGTCAAAGAAGGAGTTGGATATGTCATCTCCTGGGTTAGTAGAATTTCGCTTCTCTCTTCCATTTTCAATGTCTGTTCAAAATTTGTTGGAGAGTTGGAGTTGCAAGTGATTTCGTGTCTGCTATTCAATTTACCCCCTATTAGTGGTTAGATAGAATTCTTAGCATGAATAGCTCTTTTTTTATATATATAAAAGAATAAATTATTTCTGCTAGGATCCAGGTGGTGCTAAGTTGGGCTGAATTTTTGTGGCTTATGGCTGAATTTTTACTGTAGTTGGCTGAAATTACACTGTACCTGATGGTGGCTTATTTGACATAATTAAATTTACAAGAATTAAAAATGGAAAAAAGGTTATCCCAACATGTCTAATGCAAATGAATACGGGAAAAAAGAACCGGCAAAAAAGCTCAAAAAAATTGAAAAATCGAAAAAAGATGAAATTTAGGAATAGTGAAATATAAGCCGAAAGTCAAAAGCCTAAGCCAAATGAGTAGGGCATGTACTTTTTGTCTTAGTTTTGGTTATGTTGTCTCAATTGACAAGCGCATGCCTACTTATGTATAAGAATTGAAGATAGTATATGCTATTATATGCGCTAAAAACTTCAACTCTCGGAGTTACAAAGGTAATCTTTGCTTCAAACATAACACTAGCCTTTTGCCTACTTTTGTAAAGCTCCTGGTTTGCAGATGTGGTGATCTGTTGCCTAATATCTTTAATAGGGTCACTTAGCATAATTTTATTTCATTTGTACAAGTTTTCATGCTGTATTTTTCTCTTCACGAAACATATGAGACACGACTTTGTATTTTGTTGTTACCAGCCACCGATACCAGCTAATCATGTCAGATCACCAATAGACTTCGATCAAGATGTAGAGTCCTTACCAAGTGGTCATGGAAGAGGATGTGGTCGCCGGGGAAGGGCCAGGGGAAGAGGTAAATATCTGCCTCTTTACACTCGATGATTGTAAAGTTGATATGTCTTTGCAAATTATGGTTGGTTTGGGTGTTGATTTCTAGTTTCTCTTTGCATTTGGATCATTGTGATATAGGGTTCAGCCATGGAAGGATAGATTATGATGATGAGAACGAAGAACCAGAGGGCCCATGGGGATATGGTGGTAGAGGGAGGGGTAGACGTGGATCCTTTGGGCCTAGAAGGGGTTATGGTGGTGGGGGTTATGCAGGTGATGGTTATACAATGGAAGATGTTAGTGGATATGATGATGTGGACCCTAATGCACCTCTTGTGCAAGTACATGGTTAGTTCTGTTTGAAGTTGACTTTAACATTCTAAAATGTTCTCTATTGTTAGTTCAGGATGACAATTCTTTTTTTGGGCGTTTCTGTAGGATCAAAGATATTGACTAGAGGGGGGGGGGGTGAATAGGAGGTTTTTAATTTTTTTTCTTTTCTTCTAAGTAATTCTCTACAATCTCAATCTAGCAAGAATGTAAAGCACTTAAGCCTACACAATTCTAGTCAAGAGAGAAACAATACTAGCTCTATATCAATCAAATGATCACAATAATACAAACAAATAAGAGCTAGAAGAAAATATGAGAGAGATGTACGCAACCGATGTTTGTGAATAGGAGGTTTTTAATTTTTTTCTTTTCTTCTAAGTAATTCTTTGCAATCTCAATCTAGCAAGAATGTAAAGCACTTAAGCCTACACAATTCTAGTCAAGAGAGAAACAATACTAGCTCTATATCAACCAAATGATCACAATAATACAAACAAATAAGAGCTAGAAGAAAATATGAAAGAGATGTACACAACCAATGTTTTACCGTAGTGTTCGAAAACTTGCCGGTTTCCCCTAATCCATGTTGAGGTTAGCCCGAATAAATCGGACCGGCTCCGCAAATTAAGCCGAAACACCTCGAGTCCACTAGAGGTAGCTCTTCCCCGCTCCGGGTAGGTGAGCTCCAACCTTCA
Organism: Dendrocalamus sinicus; assembly: GCA_036346575.1. Taxonomy (NCBI): domain Eukaryota; kingdom Viridiplantae; phylum Streptophyta; class Magnoliopsida; order Poales; family Poaceae; genus Dendrocalamus; species Dendrocalamus sinicus. Next base: position 19,018,275 of record CM070650.1, read on the forward strand.
CACGAATGCCGGGTCTTCTCACAAGCTTTTTTGAGAAGATCACCGATCCAACTCCGCCCAATCGTCCGGGTGCACGGAAAGCACCAAGAGTAATGAACCAGGGCCTCACTTGAATGCAAACAAATGCCAAAGGATCAACTAATGAATGCAATGCACTTTTTTGCTCAACCACCTCAAATTGAATGCTCAAAAGAGAAAAGAGGTGTGGACTGAATGCTCTATGCTCAAGAAATGTTCAATGAGTCTCTTCTTACTGTCCTTGAACAGTGGTACAGGTATTTATACTCCTCACCAACCAAAATTATCCGTTTGGAACAATTTTTTCTAAACTATTTAGATCTTGCTTAATCTTGCATTGAGGGTGAACAAAATACGTGAAAAATGATGCGCAGTTTGGAACAAGATTTTTAGTGAAGTATTCTCAAAACCATCATACCCCTGCAAGTAATCGAGAACATCGCGTCGGTGGTGATTTTGTTAGAAACAATTGTCAGGTAGTTTTACAATATTAAAAAATTCATAATTTGAATTTATTCAAATTTTCTTTTAATTCCAGACTAAGTGAAAAATAAAAAATTTGGTTTTATTCAGAATTAAAGTTACAAAAATATTCTAATTTGAGAAAAATATAAAATAAGATAACAAATTTGATTTGTATATATATAAATTAGGAATCAAAATCCATTACATAATAAAAATCGATGACAGGTAGTTTCCAATAATTAAGAAAAAAGATAATTGATAAAAATTCTCACAAAAACAAAAATATTATGACCATTTGTTTGGTGGACCTCCACAAGATGGAGGGATTGAGAGTGAGATCATTAACGGGTGCTTTCTCGGCTATACCGATGTAAGCTATATGATGTGCGTTATGAGTATTTAGTATAGACAAGCATTGCAATAATGAAAAAATGATGATGATATAAATGGAAAATATTATGTAATGCTATATTTACAGTTAGCTATGCAAGTATTTCTATTAAAAAGTATCTGGAGAAGAAAATTTTGGTCACATGTGACAAGTATTGGGGAACAAAGTGAGTATTTTCTCTCTTATAATATATAATATTAAAATATCATAAATGAAGTTCTACAATAATCTATTTTTTAAAAAGCAAAATTACATATGTATTACTAAGTTATTTATATGTGCTTTAAGAATGATGCTCGCGTAAGTGTGCAGGCCACCTTACTAGTTATGCTTAAAGATGCGTGTTTTGAGTTGTTTGTGGTAGAAATGGTGTGATTTTAGAGGGCGAAGCAACTTGGGAGCGAGAAGAAGACCTGAAGGCCAACCATCCCATCTCTTTGCTAGCTAGTTCAAATCTCGAGGGTGAGATTTCTTTTGAGGGGGTAGGTTTATAACATCCCAAAAATTTTAATTGCATTTTATTGGTTTTTCTGGAATTTATTTGGATTTATCTAGATTTTATTTCAAAGCCTAGAGTAATAAAAATTTACTTTAAGTATTTTATTTAAGCCAAAAAAGAGTTTATTTTGTTTTCCCTAAGCTCTCCTTGATTTATAGTATTTTTGAGAATTTGTTGGATTTTAAAAATCAATTTCAAAGCTAAAAATTATTTTTGTAAAAATTAAAAGACCAACTTTAAGTTAGAAATATTTTTCCTAAGTTTAAAACCTCTCCAGGAATTTCTATGAACTTTTCTGGAATTTTTAAACTTTATTTGATATTTTCTAAGTATTTTTAAACCTTCCCAATGTTTCTAAAAATTCAAAACAAATTCTAAAACCAAAACCTCTTCGAGCCAACATGTGTTGGGCCCGGATCTCATCCCTCCATGCCAATTTAATCTCAGCCGCCTGCCTGCACTTACCTCTTCATTTATTAGCTGTGGCCTGGATTAAATCCACCACCACCGATCTAATCTGAGCCTCCCCTGTCAATTAAACCCCTTCGACGGCCCTGATTTGTTTCCCCCTCTCTTCCCTCTTCTTTGGCTGGCAAGCGGGGCATACGCCATCTTCTTCCTCCTCCCCCTTCTCCCTCCACTGCTATCGGCCTCCATTAACACCATGGCCGAAGCTTTAAAAGCTTCCGTTTCTACTCGTTTACTTCGTGAGCAAGTGCGCAATCACTCCCTTGGTCACTCCACCCGTTTCCCCTCCGTCTTAAAGCCGCATTCCACCGTTATGCACCATTTCTAATCACATTATTGCCAGCGAGGTCGTGCTCGACCGTTACTCCTCTCCACGCCTATATAAACCCTCCCCGCACCCTGTCCTTCTCTCCTTTTTCCTCCCTGTGCGCCCGAGAGCCCCGTATCGCTCCTTCCCCACTCTCCTACGCCCCTCGGCACTGGTGATTCTCCAGCGAGCAATCGCCGCCTCCTCGAATCACTTATGCCTCACCGATACAGTCTACACCTTCCTCGTCGCCGTGCGCACGTCCTCCGCCCCTCCACCGAGCGAAGCGCCACCGGAACCCCGTCGCCACCACTGCTCGAATGCCACCACCGCCTCATCTCATTGCTAGCCCATTTCTGAGCCCCTTGGACCCCACGCCAAGGTGAGCTTGCTTCCCCGCCTTCCCCTCTTGTTGTTGCGCCCCTCAGTCGCTGCCGCCTGGTGCCAGAGTGTCGGCGAGCCCGCGTGCCCAAGCACCACCTCCGGCCGGTGCTGCCACATTAGCGCTCATGCATACGTGGCAGTCACGTGGCAGCCACATGGAGAAACGGCTTGGCCACGTTGGCGCTTCACCGCCACACTAGCCCGTGTGCCACCTCAGCCACCTTCCCGGTCCATGAACTCAGTCCACCAGAACCGACCCCACCTATCAGTCTAATAAAACCTTTTCCTTTATAAAAGTAATTTAGCCAAAAAATGAAATTAGATGCTGGCGTCATAATCCAATTTTGTAGTACAAAAATAATTTAGAAAATCAGTCCTTTTCTTTAGTTTTAAACTTCCGAAAGCCCGTATTTCTTTATTTTAACTCCAATTTAACCTGTTCAAAATTTTCTAAAATCCTAAACTATCTAATTCTGGACCCTTTTTGAATTTTTCAAAGTTATTTGAATTTTGCTTGAATTTGTTTTGGTTCTTCGCGTGTAGACTACGGTGAATCCAGAGAGTTTTACTTCGATGATTCACACCAGGACTTTGAGCAAGGCAAGTTACACCTTTGACCACATTGCTCCCTGTAATTTAAATTATTTATGTTGTTTTTAAAATTATTATGCATGTGTACTTTTATTCAATCTAGTTTAAAGTCAATTTAAATTCTAATTATGCCCAATTCCTTTATGTATAGCCAAATTTGATATTAAACAATCATGTCTTGTCACCCTAGATGAAAACCTAGTTAGTACATTAGTATTAACTAGAAAATTTTATAGAATTGCTTAGCCATGCTTAGAATAATTTACATGGGAAGAGTTGTGTCACATGCAATGATGATTTATAAAATCTATTGTTGACTTTGGTGAGTCAAGAAAGTCTATGAAATATTGATAAAACAAAATTATAAAATCTGGCTTAGACTTAGGCATTGGTATGGTGGTGAGTGCTTGCTGGCATGCATTGTTGTTTGGTGACATAATGTTGATTGCCAAGCACAAGGGGTAGGTGGTTGCACAAGGGGTAGATGGTTGGGCCTAAGTCAAATTAAGGAGCGGTCTGTGAACTATTATTACAAAGTCATACCGTACCACCACAAGTCTAGTATGGGACAAAACTGGCTAAGTAATTTGTGAAGTTCCATCTTGGTTTTGCTATAGGCTTAATGTGGGCATGGCGTAGACTGTGAGAAGTCTCACATGGCACAAGAGGGGGCTCCAACATGTAGATTCATATTGTGGTGAAACCTTAGTGGCGGCGTAACTAATTTGGCAATGGAACATTGTAACAGCCTTGTTATGAACTCTCAGCCGCACACCTAAGGTAGTGTGTTATCGCATGGCAAAACGAGAGGACATGTCTTGTGGGTAAAGTTGTACACCTATGCAGAGTAACAAACTATCCTGGTTAGCTGTGTCCACTGTCAAGGACATGCTGAGTATGATTTTTGGTTTTTAATAAAATCTGGTTTGTAGAAACTTGTGAAATCTTCTGGAAAGATGGTCCGGGTGGGATACCCGTGGATAGGTTAGTGTGAGGTTGGTGCCTGCACTAATGGTATTATGTTAGCTTAAAAGTTTGTTTCTGCATACCGTATCAAATTCAACTTTTTGTACTTACTTTACGATATTTACTCCAATGTTGATTTTTGTGCAATACCCATATTATGCCTTCCTTTGTTAATCCTTATGCATGCATTAACTTTGTTAAACCTCCTGGTGTAACTTGTGGAGTACTTTATATGCTCACCTTACTTAATTTTGTTGCCAGAGGATGACTGCATCGACTTTGGTGAGGATTGCAATGAATAGGCTGTGTCTTACAGTCATTCACCTATGGGCAGGCAAAATGGGCTGCTCCTTCTATGTTATCCTCCACTGTTTACTTTTATGTTTGGTTATGAGCCATCTTATTGTAAACTTGGCCATAAAGCCCATACACTTTGCTTTATAATAAAGTTTGGTTATTATGCATGATATGTATCCCTATGAACTCTATGTGCACTAACTTTTCCTAGGATAGTGCGATTAACACAGAGGGTTTCAGAGTTGTTGCTCTGGGATCCAACATATGTCCCCATAAATTATAACATAATTTCTTTATTTGAAGTAATGAAAGAAAAAACAATAGAAGGATGTTTCCATGAGCAATGGAAGGGTTACACTATGAGGGAAAATTAACCGATTTGAAGAGGCATGCACATTCAATGTGGCCTCTACCTTAGGGAATGAATGATGAATTAACTATGCGGTAGTATAGTTGTTCATGATAGGCGGACAGCCATGGAAATGTAAATAACAAACGTGCGATGCGATTTGACTAGTTGCAATATTAGAAATATTTGAAGGCAGACATCAGCCATGCCGGTACCCACTACATTGAAAGTGCATTATGGTGTTGGCATCATTCGTGAAGGTTCATACGGTGTTGACTCGAGCAGTTTTTCACATGCCACTCTGGTACACCCAGATTGAGAGAATGCATGAATCACAGATGTGATGAACTGGCTCACTCGCAGCTTCTCCTTGGACCCTGAGGTGTGTAATGTTGTCATACAAGGGCTTTGGAGCTGATCTCCCACACAAATTAGATGTGAGTTGAGAAGACTGATGCACATAGTTGTGCGGAAGGGCTTTCTGGAAGGCTGCTGGTGCCATGGATACAACTACATGCTACTTATGTAGCCTTGCCGAAAAGAAGATGTACTAGGCCCTGCCGATGGATATCATCCAGGTGCTACGAGCAGCTCAGGCGCTCAGCATGTTAGTGAAGAAGAGGACCCGGAGGCCAGTGGTATGGAGGGTGTTGCTTGTAAGGAGGTCGATGTGGTAGATGCAGGAGAGGATGAACGATCACCGCATGCTCAGGCTACATGACAGGCTGATGAAGGGGAGCATAAGGAGTATATAGTGTGTCAAATAGAGAGTGACGATCAAATATCCTTGGCTGAAGAAGAAGCTGTAATGGAGGACGACGAAGGTAGCTCAGATGAGGACAAAGCTCCCATCTCACAAAAATGGAATAGGTTTGAAGCTGAGGGTGTTGCTGTGCATGACGAGCACAAATCACGGTGGGAGTACCATTGCATAGAGGTTCGGTTACACTCAATATTTACTGACAAGGCATCCTTGCAAGATTCCATTAAGCTGTGGGCCCTATCCATGCAGTGGACATTTTGGGTCATCAAATCTAGCCAGGAGCAGTATACCATCAAGTGCGAGCAGGCCGATTGTCCTTGGTGGGTGCACGCACATAGACCAAAGTATAAAACTCATTGGATTGTCTCGAAGGTGGAGCTGCACTCCTGTGTGCTCAGTAGTGTTTTGCCGAGCCATCGTAACCTAACATCCACCTTCATAGCCAATTTGATGTATGCAGAGATAGTGGAGAAGAAGGACATGGAGGCTAACACATCATGGTGGCTATCGAGAAGAAATTGAAGTTCAAGATTAGCTATGTGGAGGCATGGCGTGTGAAGCAGAAGGCTTTGGAAAGATAGTTCAGGTCTTCGGAGGCAGTGTACGACAACCTTCCTCGTATGGTTCAGGTGCTGAAAGACAGAAACCTGAGCATGTACACTATTGTGAAGGACAAGCTATTAGATAGCCTTCTTAGCCTTTGGTGCTTGCATCGAGGCTTTCAGGCATATGCTGCCCATAATCTCAATTGATGGGATCTTTTTGACCAAGAAATACATGGGCCAGATTTTTACGGCCATTGTCGTTGATGGCAATAATCAAATTCTGCCCTTGTCCATCACATTTGTTGAAAGTGAGAATTACGATAGTTGGTTGTGGTTTCTTCAACATATGAGGGTGGGAGTTGTTGGAGGTCATCCTGGTGTGTGTGTGTGTGTGTAATCCATGATCGCCATGCCAAGATACTGAAGGCCAGAAGAAAATTTTAGCAAGACCTTGAGGAGCTGTTCCATTGGCCGGATATAAGAAACAGATGGTACATTCGGCACCTGGGGGCAAATTTCTTCAAGTAGTTTCTAAAGCAACCGTTGATGAAGCTATTCAAGAGACTGTCTATGCAGAACTAGTAGCACAAATTTGACACTCTGTGGGCACTGTTGGATGAGCACACTCGGAAGCACGTCGAAGTGAGGACCAAGGGACTACCCATTCTTGGGGTGGCACAATCCAAACACCTCACACCATTCGGAGAGCTTGAACCTATTGGTCTAAGGAGGATCTTGAGGAACATCAAGTGCTTCTTGCACTAGATCGAGGCAGAGCCATTGTAGAAGTGGTCCCTACAACATGTCATAGACGGCGTAAGGTACGGCATATTGACCACTAACCTTATGAAGGTGTACAACTGAGTTCTTAGGGGCCTTATACTCATGCTCTTGTCGCCATCGTGGAAGGTGCTCTACACAGCACAATTGGCTATTTTAGGGAGAGGCATGCAAATGCTACACTTCATGCTGCCAACCCACAAACAACGTACTTCTCAAAAATTACAGCATACATGCAGACGAAGACAGAGGAGGGCCAGTTGCACATGGTGTATGTGATGGGAAATAGGGATCATCGTTTTGATGTGCTCCTCCAGGATAGAGCCGGATTTGGGATGGCTCATTCTTTAGTCACTCGCGAGGTATGCCTTAGAGATCATGTCAATGAACCTAGCTACACATGCAATAATCCGAAGCTCTTACACAAGCCATGCTCTCATGTCCTCTCCGCATATAGGATTATGCACATGGACCCTTTGAACATCATGTCTGAGTACTTCTTCAAGGAGAGGGTCATGCAGGCGTGGTGTCATGAGCTTAGGGGGTTCAGGGTGGTGGGAAACTTTGCCACCTTAGATATTGCAGAGAGGACCTAGATTCTGGATGTTTAAGAGTGGGAAGGGTCATCGGCTGAGTAATCATATTATGAATGATATGGATGAAATGCAAGCCAGGGTGTTGGATGGACGTTGTGGGTGTTGCGGCCAGGAGGGCCACACAACCAGACGATGCAAGGCACCTGCTGACGAATAGGCAAACTACCATGGTTTGCGGTACCACTTCTTGGAGTGTGCAAAGTGGCACAAAGATTCTAAATCATTGTACATTATCATCTGTACTTCATTACTTGCTACATTTGATGTAGTGACTTAGTAAATGTATCTTATGTTGAATGTACCATTGATGTAACTGTTGTGGTACTATCCCCTTTTCATTACTGTCATAGGTATTGTCCTGCTAGCCTAGTACTATTTCATTTGTTGTACACAAGTTTAATTTAATCCTGATTTACATTCCACTTTATTTGTACATAAATGCTAACTTTGAGTCATTTTGTAGGTATGGATCATGATCTTTGTAGATCGGAGTGGCCTTTTGGCTTGCTGGATGAGCGCATCGACCGCCTGCATCATGCTTTGCATCATGTCTCGCATCCTGCTCATGCGGATAGCGCGACTAAGTTAGGGGTGATCCACATGTGGACACCTTGAGTGACCTGTAGGCTAGACCCATGCTGGACATATAGTTTGCATCTTGGCGGCATTGTCTTCTCATCATACATAGCTTGCATATTGACCTTTATTTTACTTTGCAGGCTCAGCGATGCTGGTCTACTACCTCTTGCTCGGATGGTGTAGGCCATAGATGAGGACAATCTAGCTCCAGGTGCGATCGGGGATCATGGAGAGGTCTAGGCCGGGCTTGATCGGTCATGACACTTCCCGTTCGGCCACTCCCTATTGACAGCTCTTGTCGACTGGTGGCGGCTGGAGACACACACTTTCTACTTCCCATTCGGCGAGATGACCCCTACTCTACAAGATGTCTCCCTGCTACTTGGCCTTCCTATCGTGGGAGGTGTTGCTTTCCCGATGGAGGCCTCGATTGTCTGGCGCAATGACCTGCTGGAAAGGTTTCACGGAGTCCTATCAGCTGCGACCGCGGAGGGGTACTACATCTTCCCACTAGAATGGAAGCACAACCCGTCCTTGTAGTGGCCATCGCAGTTTCAGGTACATGTTCGATGCCCTTCCCGTTCGAATCGGTGCGCTTTACTTTCCCTACTACAGTCTTAGTTACTTTTTAGTTGTACTCAGGTCGAGCAGATGGACCAGCCACCAAGGAGCACCAGGTGTTGCAACACCTGAAGGCCTACTTGTTGTGGCTGTTTGGTTGGGTGCTATTCACCAGCAGCCATGGTGACACTGTCGACACGCAGCTCATCGCTTACACTAGGGCCATCGCTGACAAGGAGGCCCCCTAGATCAGCTGAGGTTTAGCCACACTTGCCACCACCTATCATGGCCTGTGTGATGCGTACTACTGGTCGAGGTTGAACTCATTCCTTGCAGGGTGCCCGCTCCTACTGCAGTTGTAGTCATACGAGACTAAAGGAGACAGCCTTGCATAGTAAGAAGATCAGACAGGCTAGCTTTGAGCAGTGACAAGACTAAAGGACACAGCCTTACAAAGTGACAAGACCAAATAGGTCAGCTTTGCGTAGTGACAAGACTCAGCTTTGTGTAGTGATAAGACCAAAGGACACAGCTTTGCGCAGTGCACATAAATAAATTATAGTAAAAAATTTTGAACGTTTAAAATTACAAAAAAAAATTACACAACCAAGTAAACTATATTACTACTCTTTACAAAAAATTTAATTATTTTTGAACCTCATTTTATATATCTAAAGATTCTTACAAAAAGCATGTTTATGTTTACGTTAGGGTTTATGTTTATGTTTATGTTAGGGTTTCAGGTTTTAGGGTTTATATTTACGTTTAGGCTTAGGTTTAGATGTAGGGTTTTATGGTTTACGGTTGTAGGGTTTACATTTATATAAGGCGTGAAAACACTCTGCCTTGCTAGCTTTTCAAATTGACATGATAACACTATACCTCCTTAGCTTTTCAGACCGAAAAGATAGGATTTTGCAAAGCAGGACGTGATAGCTCCCTATAATGTAAAATGTGGCAACACTCTTCCTCACCAGCAACTTTTCAGAAAGATAAGGCAATACTCTACCTCGCAGGCTACTCACGTGAAATTAACCACACCACGCCAACCCTTTGGCTTATAAAAGGAGGTGGAAGAGATCTACAAGAGAACACTGCATAACCAAACCCAACACTACAGCAGAGCTTGCTTTAGCACGTCAGGATGGACAAGAGGCAGAAGAAGTAATGGGACAACATGATGAAGCAATGGGAGAAGACCTGTGAACTAGCAAGGTCTACTGTGGCCCGCAACAAACAAGCATGGGCTGCTGCGGCCCGAGACAAACAAGCAGAGCGTGCCAGGAGGTCACCTCCCCGTAGTAATGCCCCTCATAGTAGCAACCCTATCCCAAATGTTCCAATCGAGCATTCACCATAACACCAGCACGAGGGGGAGGCATTGCCCCTCTATTGTTGCAGGGACCCATACAAGTTCTTCAAGTCTAAATAGTGGCTCAGCTTGGGTATGCATTACTAGGGTTGCGCGGACTACTCATGTGACTATCCCGATACCGTTGGGACACGAGCAGCTATCGACAGCCAGTAAGGACCACATATAGTGTGTTTCCCTACAGTTTCTCTTTGAAAGTATGCACTAACAACCTCTCCCATCTACCCGTAGTCTCCGAAACTGCTATGTGGCTACCGCAAGTGGATCTCAAGCTCGATCCGGAAAGGGCCTACGAGATCCGGAAAGAGGACCACAGTAACAATGAGCAAACTAAGCGTATACATCGAGAGACGAAAAGCTCATCCGAGGGGTGCACGCGTAGGGAGCACGAGACTCGCAAGAGGGAGCACGAGAAAAAGAGGGAAATGGTAGCCAAGGCTAAAGAGGCCACTGAGGAATTCAACGCCGAGCTCGCAAGGAAGGAAAAATAGCCTCGGTCTATGCAATAGGTTGGACCATTCCGAACTAGTCCCTCGAATACTAAATTTATTTCTATTCCAAAAGGGTGCATATGTATCGTAGAAGTACTTCGGTTTGTTGTATCGTGCATGATGTTGTTTCTTATGCACGTAACCAAACCCTGTGAATCGTGTTATTTCCAACTTTATTATAAAGTAAATTTTAATTTGCAATGTCAAATCTCGTCGTCTTTTCGCATTCAATTCTTTGCGTAGCAAGGCATCCAACAACATAGAAAAAAGAGTAATGGAAGTAGGCACGAAATGTCAAGCCAAAGGGGGTTAGAATTACAAACAAAGTTCGTGATGGACTAACTTTACAATATTTTAAAAAATATTAAAAAAATTAGGCTACAATCACCCAACCGTTAGGCGACATATGTGCTGTTGCCCAGCGGTTTGGGCAACAGCACTTGTTGTCCCACCGTTGGGCACCTGCATCCCTGTCGCCTAATGGTTGGGCGACTGGTTTTCTGGCGATAGGGGGTACTTCTGTAAAAAATAAAAACGCATGTATAATTTTGTATTTTGGAACAAACTATAGATTATTTAAAAAAATTCTATATATTGTTTAGGTTGGCTCTAGATGGAAAAAATGAAGGGGGAAATTCATATATATGCTTGAGGCCTTGTCTCAATAAATATTTTATAAAAAAAGGGAGGAGTGAGTGTGAGAGGGGACGATTGGGTCCCACCTTAGTACCTCCTTAGGTCCTATACACCGATACAATTTGCACCAAACTACATCGCTACATGTGGGCACCATCTTAAGGCCTAGTTTTGCAGCAAACATTAGGATGCCCTTAGTACACTTATGCTAGAGTCATAAACAATTTCCACAGGTCTAACATTTTAATTAGAGCTTCTTTTGTCAGGTTTAGGACAAAAATTACTGAAGTTTTACTGGTCCGAGTAAATGTAGTACGTACTCGCTCCGTTCTTTCTTATTTGATGTTTTTGATTTTATAGTTTTTGATATGTGATTTTGACAGTTATTGTTTATAAATTTATATTAACATGCACTAATAAATTATAAAAATATTAAAATATTTTTAATGACAAATCTATGATTATAGTTTTTATATAACTAATCTAAATAATTTTAAACTGTTCTGTAATGTCAAATTAAACAAAAAAGAACGGAGGAAGAACTCCATTTATCTTTCCTACTGTAGCCGCTTTAGTTCGCTAAACATCATGATCTAGTCCTCTTTAAACAAAGGAGAAAGAACTGCTCCCCAAGCTTTACTGCTGGACATTGGTTTTTAGTCTTTAACACAAACCACAAGGAAAATATTAACAACCTTTTTTTGAGAGCAAGGACCCTATATCTTTAGAAAAAGCAAAGCAAGCAGGGCGATTTCATCCTGAGAAAAAAGAGAGGAGGGGCGAGAAGCGAAGGACCCAGCCAACACGGAGACAAGAAGCAAGGAATCACGCATGCTTTAGAGAACGGGAGACGCCGAATTGCCGAGGCAAACCAGCTGCACCTCGCAGTTTCTGCTCTCATTTTGGGGGTACTACTGATAGCAATAGCAAAGTTCTTGTTTGGTCTTCTTGGAAATTTTCGATTCAAGCTCTGCTTCTCAAGCTGCTCGTATTTGGAGTGCCTAGCTTGTTCGTCATCAGCCGTCACCGACTCGGCTCACCCGACTGCTGTGCATCTCGGTACGTACAACAATGCAGCCAAAATTGTAGTAGTAATGATTATGACATTGGTGAAGCTAGAACAAACGTCGTAACAAGTCGCTGTTATTGTGTATGTAGCCATGTAGGTGGCGGCGGCAGATCTTCAGTTGACTATGGGTTAGATTGATTAATTTGCTCGTGCTTTTTTTTTCTTGGTCTTCGACAAACGAATTCGTCATGAAGAAAGAGGTACTACTACTACTCTTCTCTGCATTTTACGTGCACGAAGTAGTAGTTGGTCTTTTTCTTATACCCAATTCTGTTGATGCTTTCATGTATGTGGTACATCATAATCACTCGTTCATGCATGGTATATATAGTTCGATCTTATGGACTGGAGGGTGTGAAATGGTGTCTCAGCTAGCATGCGAAAACATGCGTGACTGATGATGTTTTCTGTTCCATTCAATTGGCAGTTAGTGTTCGAAACTATTGCACCTACATTAAATTCATGTGACCGTAAGCGGTAGTACTTTCACTAGCTAGTTGTTCATGGATGCACCAGTATTTGTAGATTCATCACTACTAAAAAAAGAGTCATCACAGACGGTTCAAAACTATCATCACAGACGGTTTTTTGAACAGCCTGAATTTACGTGTCAGTGATAATCAGAAGTTATCACAAACAGTTTGTGAACCGTCTATGATAAATACGTCACAGACGGTTTATAACTAGAACCATCTGTGAAGAACACCATTATAGACGGTTCTAACTACCAATCGTCTGTGATACTCACAATCGTCTGTGATGTGTGAGTATCACAGATGGTTGGTATATAGAACCGTCTATGATACTTCCTTATCACAGACGGTTTGTGGTTCGAGCCATCTGTGATAATTCTTCACAGACGATTTATACTACAAAACCGTCTGTGATATTTCATTCTATACCTAAATTTTTTTCTATTTTTCGGTTAACCTCAGGAAATGTTAACTATATCATTTGAAAACAAACAAATACAGTAACACATTCTATTTCTATTAAGATTAGAATCCACCATTACAACATCATAAGGTATCGAGTAGGTTACCCATATCACTGCATACACAAGAGAACACTTACAATTTTACAAAGATAAACTTCACGGGTACAAATTCAGAAAAATGCTTACACTACAAGAAACTTCAGGCTAATGCAAAATACACTTACACATCCTTCATTAAACTACAATCTAAAATAAGTGGTGCGGGAAAATTTTCAAGTAGCAGAAATAAAAAGGCAACGAACATCATTTTCAGCTTCTATGACAAAAATCAACAGCTTCTATGCCGATGACTTAGAATAGTGTAGATTTGCCATAGCCTTCTTCCTTTCCATCTTGCCTTTGTGCCGAACCCCTTCCCACCCTTGCCGTGCACAAACGAGTTGGAGTAGTACTAGTGGTATTGATTCTTCGAGTAGGGAGAGGAGGTTAATAAGGGGCGAGAGGTGGGGAGGAGAATGGTGCCTGCCGTTCGATGCGGAGAGAATAGACGGGTGAGATCGGGATCCCAGGGGATATGCCACAGATCGGTGACATGGCGGGACATCATAGATAGTTCATAACAAAAACCGTCTATGATAACAGAAGATATCACAAAGGCAATATATCGGTACAATATAAATAGCTAGTCTCAAAAGATAAAATAGCAAAATTTTATATAGCTTATATAGACTCGTTTGAAAGGCTTCGATGAGATCTACAACTTTATAGTTGAGGTGAAACCCAAATTCCAAAGGGAAGATAAAATTTTTTGGCAAAAATAGAAACTTAAAACTTAAAACGCGAATTTGGAGCTAAAAATGGCTGATTTTGAGGGTCTTAGAGGGCAACTAGTGCAAGCAGGTCATTTTTTTGAATCAGGCTCATTGTTAGTGTTGTGGTTACAGACCAAACACAGAGAGAGGTATAGTAGTGCAGAATTAAGTGAGCAATGCTTAGGGTCTCCCCCATGGCCTATATCGTTTATATATCCACATGTGGAGTGTTTTTACAATTTTACCCTTACATTCAAGCATCCCCTTAGGGGCACTTATGTCATTACACATGTCCCATTTTGGGCCTTACAACCTTCTAACAGGCTGGTTGGGCTTAGGTGGGGGCCACCCCTACAACAGGAGCCTCTTATGGTGATGGGCTTCACGGGCCGAAGACATGTTGCCGAGCCATTTGGCCCCCTCCGTCCCTACGGCCTGTGAACTTCTGTATTGTTTGATGGATTCTGATTGCTTGGTGTAGTCTCCGCCCCGCAGGAGGATATAGCGTTGGGCGGGTTGCCGAAGCCGTCCTTGCCTGTAGGGCCCTTCAGCGGCAAGGTCGAAGTCGCAGCGGAGACGAGCTGTTGTCGCGGGCAAGTCGAGGCGTCGAGCGGGCCAGCCGAGTTTGGGGGCTCCGACCGGAGACGGGCCCGAGGCGAGGTCATCGCGGGGCGCTGTTCGAGGCCACGCTATAGGCGTGGGGCTGACCTGTAGCCCGACCAAGTCGTGGTCCGGAGTCGCCATCTTAATGCTGGCACAGATCGCGCTGACCCCTGGGATGTCAGGGGCGGAGTCGCAACCGCACGCGCTATCCCGCTGGAAGAGTATATGCGGCAGGGCACGGTTAGTGCAGTCGCACGACCGCAGTGCCGCATCCCTTCCCGAGGGAGGTGGGACACGTGGCAGGATGCCACTGGCGTGTCGTGCGCTGTCAGGTGGCTTGCAACTGCGCTCCTTCATCTGCCAGCGGTTGCGCTTCCTTGATCGCGGTTAGCCGAACCGCCAGGCATCCGCCGGCCGCGGTACCGTCGATTGCGATGCCGTTGGTTGATCTTCCGCCAGCCTGGCGACTCCTCGTTAGGCGAGCGTGGGTATAAGTACGTCGCTACTGTGACGTGCTGCTCCCTCATCCCCGGTTGCTCGCCTTGTTCCTGCACGTGGTTATCTTCTCACAAGTAGGCCTACTTTTGTTCATCGGTCCGGTCTGTGAGGATGCCGCGCGGACCTCAAAATCGAGGTGACATCTGGCATCGCTGCGCGGGTTTGATGGGGGCAGACTCCAAAGTCTGAGGACGGTGCTTGGATGGTGTTGTAGGTTGGACCGGTGCTTGCTTGTCTCTGTGCTCCGCCCGCTGGGGGCGTCCCTAGAAACATAGGCCGAAGTGGCGCCATGTGGTCCCGAGCCATCGAAGTCGAGGTGGTTTTCAGGCTTGCCGCATAGACCCGTGGCGGCGTAGCGAGGTGGTCCTTTGTGGGGGCGGGGTCGAAGTCAGAGCCGGAGTCTCCCCGCGGAGGCGGGAGCCCCGCCAAAGTTGCAACTGAGGCTGACTGGCCCATGCCCTGCCACTGCTGCATTGATGGCCCCGAGAATCGTGCCGACACGTACCCAAGGATGCGCCACATCGTGCGACCCGCATTTAGTCCCGAGGGAGCAGACGCGTGGCGGGACGCGATTGGCGCGTCGTGCGCTATCAGGCCCTCGCACAACTGTAGTCGTGTGTGTCGCACGTGGGCGGTTGCGGTGCTTTGGTTTCGATCATGGGGAGGCGAGCGGTTCACCTCCCGTCGGTTACGCTTACCGACGGTGCGGGAGATGGAGGGGCTTTAAATACCCCCTACGGCGCCATGTCTGCGCTCTCCTCCGCACGCCCCCTGGTCCATTTTCCGACGCCCTGCTCCCTAGCTTTTTTGCTGCTGTGTCGCTCCCTCCGCTGTCTGGCAGCTCTCGGGAAATAATGGCTGGCGGTGAAGAGTGTACTTGGCAAGCAGGCGGCAACGCTTTCTCTTGGCGGTCGTCGCCGCTCGAGATGGAGTACACGCTCGAGGGGCGCGATTCCACACTGGTAGACAAATGGTGGGTGGCGACGAAGAAGATGGGAGGTCCGTGCTCCCGTGTCTTGGGCCCAACACTCGTGACGGAAGAGACGATCCGCACGCTTCTGCGTGAACGGAAGCTGTCGGATTGCCGGGACTGGAACCACACCCTAAAAAGTTAGAGGCGATCACCTTCGTCGATTACTTTGAAGCCGGCCTTCACATCCCGGCCATCATGATTATCGACGACGTCTTGCGGACCTTCGGGCTTGAGCTGGCGCAGCTGACTCTGAACGCATTAGCCCAACTTGCCGTGTACAGCTAGGCCTTACGCATAGAGACATGCTGGCCCAGTGCCTCGCTGTTCGCCTTTCTTCACGACGCACGGTGCCAGCCAAAAGGGCAGAAAGATGGGACGTTTTCCAACTTCGGCAGCGTCAACTTCGTCTTAAGATCGTCATGCGGGAAGATCTTCCCTGCCCTCTTGACTCGGGTGAAGTGGGAGTTGAACTGGATGAGACGGTGGTTTTACCACCGTGTGTAGAACGGTAGCGGTCTTGAGTGCTTGGGCCGGCCGGTGGCGTTCAACACCACGCCCGACACACCGATCAACAACGAGGACAGGCGGAGGGCACGGAGGCTCATGGGGAATCTCCGCTCGCTTCAACATGCGTAATCTCGCTGAGGAGTTTGTCATGTATGGAGTGCCGCCGCTTGCCTATGGATGGCGCATCACGCCTGGGAGTCTTCGTCGCGACAATGTCCGCCCGTCCGTGTCTTCCCTGCCGGGATGCTCCGACCCTCGTAAGTCCTGGCGGAGTCCTACTTTTCCACCTCTACCCACTGGATTGTCATTTTAACTCCGCCTCTTGCCGCTTGTAGGGATTCTCCTGGAGGACGCAGAACGCACGGTAGGCGTGTTCTTCGAACCCTACATGGCCAGGGAGCACAACTTGCGCGCAGCTGCGATTATGGAGGTGGAGCTGGGGCGGATAAATCGTGTATGCGAAGCCCTGGGCATTCACATGCCGGAGCGCGCCCCGCCGGCTTCAAATCAACCCCGTCATTGGGACGACGATGCCAAGGGGAAGGGACTGCCATCTCGTCGGTGTGCTCGGTCTTCCACAGGCACACCGGCTGCCGCTCCTGTCGGCCTTGTTGCTGCTAACAATGCGGCGGACACCGACTCCGACTTGGCGAAGTATGCCGATTTGGGGCTGGAAGCGAACGTGGAGGACAAGGGTGAGGGGTCTTTGGGCGGTGCCAGGGACCAAGAATGCCTTGCTGGTGACCAGGAGGGGGAAGCCTCGTCACCCACAGCGGTCGCTGAGGTGGAGTTGCCGCCCGTGGAGGATGTTGGGGTGGAGTCCTCGCCTACAGCAGTTATCGAGGCGGAGTTGCCACCTACGGAGGTTGCTGGAGTGGGGCCCCCACCCGCGGCGGCTACCGAGGCGGAGCTGCTGCCTACAGAAGCAGGGTCCCCGCCTTACTCCCCCAAGGCGAAGCAGCCGCGCGTACGATCACCTCTTCACTGGAAGAGGGGGTTCGTTGTGGCGACCAAGGTCGGGAGCCTATGGGACTCCGATTCTGACACTGAGGCCCCCCGAACCGAGGTCTCTGAGGCTCCCTTCAGGGCTGCGGTGACCAGGGTCAAGGGCTTGCTGGAATTGGCCTCCAGTGCGGATGCCCCCCTACCTGGGAGATCAGCTTTGCCAAGGGACATTGGCACCTTCGCGGTGCCCCCTGAAGCGGAGGGGACACCGCGGCGGAGTCCACCAGCTGGTGCCAAAGGTAAGCTCACCCTCTTTGATACAATCCTATGGTGCGCTCGTAGGGCTCTAACCACTACCTTTCTTAACAGTGGCATGCTTCCTCGAGCGAGGATAACCCTCGGAACGCAGGGACGTTCCTTTGGGAGGGACGCCCCGTGCCTCCGAGACTGTCATCGTGGACGCCGCACGCCCGAGCCTAGCGGATTTCGTCCCCCGACCGGGGCTACTGGGAGTGTGGCCAGGAGTTGCAGATAATGCGGCCGCGAACTTGGACCACCAGGCGCTGCTGACGTGCGGGTCGGAGCTCCTTGAAGGCGCAATGGAGGTCTCAGGAATGAGGGTGAGTATCTGACCTTTTAGCAACGCGTGGTCCTTTAGAATTTTGTTAACCGATTTGTCGTACAGACCCTCGCCCTTGGCCGGGCGCTGCGGGCGGCTCACGCCTGCGAGCGGGGGGCGTTAGAGGACCATTTGCGCGTAGCCGAAGAGTCGCACGCCGCCAAGGATGACCGCATCCAACGCTTGGAGGTGGAGCGTGCGGAGGCGATGTCATACGCCGAGGCGCTCATGGTGGCGGCATGGCTATCGGCCAGAGAGGCTGCACGACAAGCAGCCGCGGAGGAGCGGGACGGCCTGCTTCAGTAGATAGCTGCACTAGAGAAGGAGAAAGACCGCCTCACTGCGTCTCTTGGGGAGCGGGAGTGGACTCTAGGCGACGCCTCGGTGGCCGCATGGGATGCCATGCTAGCTTTGGAAAGCATCCTTGAAGACCTTGTGGCCGAAGTGCCAGCCCGCTCTTTTGGGCCCGGAGACCTGTCGCGGACGCTTCGCTGGATCGGGGATGTGTCCAACCTCGTTCGCAGCGCCACAACGTCTTTTGGGAACCATTGCTCCTACGTGACCTCCTGCCTGGCATGTGCCCTTCTCCAGCACCGGGGCTGCTAGCATGTCGACGAGCTGGCTGACCCCCAACTGGAGCTACCAGCAGGGGCCGGAGTGATGTCAGGTGCTGTGCATGCGATTCGTTGTGCTGTTCAGCTTTTCCACGAGCGGATTTGGGAGTACCTCGGGGAGGCCGTAGCGAAGGTAGAGCTACAGCGGACCATGTACGACGAGGGGAACATCAGCCGATGGCTGGATGAAGCCCCCCGTCACAACGAAGGTGGTACTGGTGCTCCGGGGCATGATGCGAACCTACAGGTGTGACCCCGAAGTTCTCATACGTTGGTGTGCGTTGTAATGCCCGCGCTCCCTTTTATGAATAAAGTAAAAATTGGCCCCCATGTTCTAACTAGTGTACTCCTGCGTACCAAGCAGCTGCTCGATAGGGACCGGCCGCTTATTTCTGATCTCGTGACAAGATGGCATCTCCGACGCTGGGGATGGGCCGAAGAGTCACTGGATTTCTAGGCGGCTCGGATCTCTTCAGGTGTGGCTTCAGCGCGGGCGTGTGTTAAGGAGGAGCTGGCCAAGTAGAGGCTGTGAGCACCCGAGGTCGCTTGTACTTTTGATTTGCACCGCACCCCCTTGTAAACATCTTCCGAGTAATGCGAAGAGGGCTTTGGCTAAAATATGTTTCTCCATCACTCCTCGTGACCGAGCCTGCCTCCGGCAGACTCGTAGGACTTTATTCCGCGTATGCCTATACAAGGTAGGGAGCGCTCCGTCCCCTACCGTTCGAAGTGGTGGCAGCGGAGTTGGCGCCTAGTCGAAGTAGAAGCGCGAGCGCTTCGTCCCCTACCGTTCGAAGTGACAGTAGCGGAGCTGGCGTCTAGTCGAAGTAGACGCGCAAGCGCTCTGTCCCCTACCCTTCGAAGTGGTGGCAGTGGAGCTGGCGCCTACTCAAAGTAGACGCACGAGCGCTCCGTCCCCTACCCTTCGAAGTGGCGGCAGCAAAGTAGACGCGCGAGCGCTCCATCCCTAACCCTTCGAAGTGGTCGTAGCGGACCTAGCGCCCAGTCGAAGTAGACGCGCGAGCACTCCGTCCCCTACCCTTCGAAGTGGTGGCAGCGGAGTTGGCGCCTAATCGAAGTAGACGCGTGAGCGCTCCATCCCCTATCCTTCGAAGTGGTGGCAGCGGAGCTTGCGCCTAGTCAAGGTAGACGCACAAGCGCTCCGTCCCTAACCCCTCGAAGTGGTCGCAGCGGACCTGGCGCCTAGTCGACATAGACACGCGAGCGCTTCATCCCTAACCTTCGAAGTGGTGGCTACAGAGCTGGCGCCTAGTCGAAGTAGACACGTGAGTTCTCCGTCCCTAACCCTTCGAAGTGGTAGCAGCGGAGCTGGCGCCTAGTCGAAGTAGACGTGCAAGCGCTCCGTCCCCTACCCTGCGAAGTGGTGGCAGCGGAGCTGGCGCCTAGTCAAAGTAAACACGCGAGCGCCCGCCCTAACCCTTCAAGTGGTGGCGGTGAAGCCGACGCCTGGTCGGCAGACACGCAAGTGCTCCGCCCCTACCCTTCAAGTGGTGGCGGCGAGCCGGCGCGCCAGTCGGCGAGACGCGTGAGTGCTCGCCCTAACCCTTCAAAGTGGTGGCGCGAGCGGGCGCTAGTCAAAGTAGGCGACGAGCGCCCGCCCCTACCCTTCAAGTGGTGGCGCGGAGCTAGCGCTAGTCGAAGTAGACGCACGAGCGCTCCGCCCCTACCCTTCAAAGTGGTGGCGGCGAGCTGGTGCCTGGTCGGTGAGACGCGTGGCGCCCGTCCCTAACCCTTTGAAGTGGTGGCGCGAGCTGGCGCTGGTCGGCGAGACGCGCGAGCGCCCGCCCCAACCTTCGAAGTGGTGGCAGCGGAGCTGGCGTCTAGTCGAAGTAGAAGCGCGAGCGCTCCGTCCCTAACCCTTCGAAGTGATGGCAGTAGAGCTGGCGCCTAGTTGAAATAGACGCACGAGCGCTCCATCCCCTACCCTTCGAAGTGGTGGCAGCGGAGCTGGCGCCTAGTCGAGGTAGACGTGCGAGCGCTCCACCCCCTATGGAGGATGATCCGCCCCCTATGGGGGGCGCGTCGGGACAACATCTTCGCGTCTTATTGGTGCTATCGGGTGCTCACAGAGGCAAGCCTCTGTTGCGCCTTATCTTTGCCTTATAGCGTTCGTGCAGAGACCAGCCTCTGCTGCGCTTCGTTTATATTTTATAGAATGCGTAGAACAATTAACCACGTCTTATTTATACTCTGGAGAGTACGCGCAGGAGCAATGCCCACGCGTGTGCAGGGACATCTGCGTCTTGTTTGTATTTCGCAGAGTGTGTAGAGGAAACATCCATGTCTTGTTTATACTCTGTTGAGTGCGTGGGAACATCAACAACGTCTATTTATACTCCGGAGAGTACGCGTAGGAGCAATGCCCACGCGTGCGCGGGGACTTCCGCGTCTTGTTTATACTCAGTAGAGTGCGCAGGGACAACATCCGCATCTTGTTTATACTCCGTAGAGTGCGTGGGAACATCAACCACGTCTATTTATACTCCAGAGAGTACACATAGGAACAATGCCCACGTGTGCGCGGGGACATCTGCGTCTTGTTTATACTCAGTAGAGTGCGCAGGGACAACATCTGCATCTTGTTTATACTCCGCAGAGTGCGTGCGGAGGCAGACATCGACGCTACGTCTTATTTATACTCCGTAGAGTGCGCGTGGAGGCGTCCCCCCGTTGCGTCTTATTTATACTTCGTAGAGTTGTAAGATCGAGGTGACCGACTAGGGGGGTGAATAGGCGGTCTAAAAATTCTCTACAAATTAATATAGTAATTAAAGAGCTTTTCTATTTGCCTAAACCAAGTATACAATGCGGAAGCTAAATACAAGATGGTTTAGTACAAATAGCGCCTAAAACTAATGAGTTCGCCTAAGTGCACCAACAATTCTATCATATGTCAAGGTTTGCAATCCTAGGTTGACAAGCAATCAAATATGTTCTTAGTATGTAAATTGCTTGAAAGTAAATAGAGCACAAGAAAGCAAACCACAATTGACACGTTCTCTTTTTACCGTGGTGTTCGGAGACTTGCTGGTCTCCCCTAGTCCACGTTGAGGTTAGCCCGAACAAATCAGACTGGCTCCACGAATTAAGCCAAAGCACCTCCAATCCACTAGTGGTAGCTCTTTCCCGCTCCGAGTAGGTGAGCTCTGACCTTCACAACTTTGTCGGGTCTTCTCACAAGCTTCTTGAGAAGATCACCGCGCACGACGCCTCCCACGCCGTATAGGAGTCGGCAAACTCCAAGAGTAATAAGCCAAGTGCCTCACTTGACTCTCACCACGTGCAACAAATGCACAAGCTCAATCCGGACACAAAGTCCTCCTCTAGATGCAACACATGCACTCTAGATCACCTCTCCTCTCTCACAAAGTGCAACACATGCACAATTGAGTGGAGAGCCTCACTCTAGCTCAAGACAACAGAAATGGATCAAGCAACAACCTCTCAACCGGCCACAAGGGGGTATTTATACCCCACACAAGAAAACTAACCGTTAGAGCCAAATCCCTGAAAAAATCAGGAAAATCGGAACTACCGCAGTACAAATTGCAGTACTTCCGATTTCCTCGCCAACGGTCAGAAAACTAGCCGTTTCTCAGCGAAATCGGAACTACCGCAGTTCAAATTGCGGTACTTCCGATTTTCCCGAGGCCAAGTCATCCAAAAAGTCGCTTTTTGGAAAAAATGTTCCGCTCGGAAATCGGAACTACCGGAAAATCGGAACTTCCGGAAAAATTGGAACTACCACAGTACAAATTGCGGTACTTCCGCAAAAATCGAAACTACTGCAGTACAAATTGTGGTACTTCCGTTTTCGGTTTTTCAGCACAGACGACACTCGGAAAAACGGTCATAACTTTTGACTCCGATGTCGGAATTCAGTGATCTTGGACTCTATGGAAAGCTTATTCAGGGGGCTACACAACCCATCTATTTGCATGACCTCAAAAATATTAGATCAATGCATAAATCAAAAGACATCCAAAGAGTCACTACCATGGTCTAATGTCAAAGGAAATAGCAACAAACAATTTTAGACCATGCCAAGGGATAATGCACGATCTCCAACTTTTGCAAAATACATTTGCAAACTTAGATCATGCTACAAGAATTAGGTACATGGACTTCTCACATTTGCGAAACACATTCGCAAACGTAAGTCACATGCCACAAGGATTATATATGAGATTCAACCATTTGCAAAACACATTTGCAAATATAAGCCTCATATCGCAAGAAATGAAAACATGGACTTCAAGCACTTGCAAAACACATTCGCAATGCATAGTCCCATGTTGCAAAGATTCACCACATGAGCTTCAACTATTTGCAAAACACATTCGCAAATATAAGCCTCATGTCGAGATGGGCTAGAGCAAGTGAGGTTTGAGCTATCAACACATGATGAGACTCAAACTACTAGACATTACCCCTCTTAATAGTACGGTAGCCTACACTAGCAATCCGGTCTTCCAACCAAACACCAAGACCGGTAAAAGACTAGGAACACATCCTTAGCCCTAGCTAGTCATACCTTTGCCTTGGGTCATCGTCTCGATATGCATCAACTCATGATGCACCCTTTCATCAACTCAATCAACACATGATGGTCTTCCTTGACTTGATGATCAACACATGATCATCCCCTCATGCATCAACTCATGATGCGTCTTCTTCTTTGATGGCCTTCAACACATGAATCCATCTTCTTCTCGATCTTGACTTGATGACCTTCAACACATGAAGTCATCCCAAGTCGTTCTCATTTGTGGAACCTAACCTCTGCATCCAACTCATGGAAACCGTTAGTCCACAAAACAATTGTCATCGATTACCAAACTTCACAATTTTGGTAATTCATGACAATCTCAACAAATAATGAGATATGAAATTGATTTGCGAGTATACAATATGTACACAACAAATGTATACTCCAAGATAAGCTTTAAACAAGTCTTACTTATCCGGTTGTCATTAGTCATCCAACCATTAACACATAATGGAGAAGTTAGTTGACAACCCGATTGCACATGAGTATATATATACTGCACAAGCTATATATACTCAAGTATGTATTTCAAAGTAAAGATCCCAAATATGCATATTGAAAGAAGCATGGATCAATACTTATGAAACTCCAAAATATATAGAGAGCTCCCCTAAATGTGTGCATACAAGTGTATATAGTGAAGACATATGCACATATTCATTTTAGACTAATTGAGGAGTTCAATCTATATTTGGATCTAAGGAATGCATTTGTAAATGAGAAAGCGATTTCGAATGCATACCTCTTTGATTTCACCTTTTCATCCAAATAAGACTAACCAAAGATAAACTCAAATAAACATATTAGTCTCATAAATTCATTTATCATTTTCACCAAAACATTATAAAGTATATGTCATTAATATCATAAAGTCATAATGGCATTTGTCATTAACACCAAAACCAACTTAAATGGAGCTTGATCTTTCAAGAGTGCGTGCGAAGGCGGACCTCGACGCTACATGTTATTTATACTCTGTAGAGTGCGTGTGGAGGCAGACCTCGACGCTACGTCTTATTTATACTCCGTAGAGTGCGTGCAGAGGTGGGCCTCGATGCTACGTCTTATTTATACTCCGTAGAGTGTGTGCGGAGGCGGGCCTCGATGCTACATCTTATTTATGCTCCGTAGAGTGCGTGCGGAGTCGGGCCTCGACGCTACGTCTTATTTATACTCCATAGAGTGCGTGCGGAGGCGGGCCTCGACGCTACGTCATATTTATACTCCGTAGAGTGCGTGCGGAGGCGGGCCTCGATGCTACGTCTTATTTATACTCCGTAGAGTGCGTGTGGAGGCGGACCTCGACGCTACGTCTTTGTTTATATTCACGGAGGGTGTGTGTGCGAACGCGTGTGTTCATGTACTTTCACGAAGAGTGCGCACGGAGGCGAGCCTCCGCGCGCTTCTTTTTGTAGGAAATAAGGCTAGTCTCGCAAACGGTCAACTTTATTGAATTCCCACTTGCACGGGTGAACGATTACAAAAGACAGTACGAGAGACCAGATACTAACCACAGACCGCTCGAGGTCGGGGGCGGTATCGACTGCTGCTACCGAGGCAGCGACGTGGGGCACGCGGGGAGCCTCTGGCGCTGGAGCGGGGTGCGTCTTGGAGCCGTCGAGGAACATTGCCTTACTGTGTATACTTTAGGAGGCTTGGTGAGCCTTGCTGTGCGAGCCTCGGGTATCAACTGAAGGAACGCGCGTAGGCTACGATAGTAGAAAATAAAATTTTCTACCGCGCACACCAGGACATCATGCTAAGAAGGGATCATAGATCGTTACCACTAGACGCGCAGCGCAGCGGAAGAAGAGTTGGAGAAGCCAATCCAACCACGCGCGTCGAGGTAGTAGTGGAAGTAGCCGATCGTCCCGAACAGATCGTCTCCTCCACGCGATCAACCACACCACGAGCAGATCCAATCTGTAGTTTGTTGATGCCGATCAACGCCGCAACGAGCAGCGCCTCCACCGGTATCCACACGCCCGGTGGAACTCCGATCGCGAGTGTACCAAAGACTCGCGAGCGGCTAGGGTTTGGCTCGGGAGGTGGCGGCTAGGGTTTTGTTCGGGAGGAACATATGCGTGTGTCCCTCAGCCCCCGCCTCCAAATATATAGACCTCCTCACTTGGGCCTCGTGGACCGAGGCCCAATAGGAGTCTATCCGGATCTCTATCCGAATTGAGCCCACATCCGAATCACATTCGAATTAGTGTTCCAACCCATTAAGTGTGCGACCAGAGGTTCACGTATACTTGGTCGCGACCGAAACACCTTTCCGGTCACCCTGTTAATAGCGGCCTCTAGCAAGACATATTAACCCCAAAGTATACGTAAAGATCATATCGGCTGAACTGTAATGTTCTCATGTACGAATCCCTTTGCCTCACGATATAGATTAAGCTCAAGGCGAGACTGTGTCATCCTCTTAATAGCTCAATCACTCTCTCGATTCCGTGATGGATTATAAACTTGTGATTGACTCCTCAATCACATTGGCATGGCCATGCACTTTCATAATCCATTACATCGAGGGGCCCAGAGATATCTCTCCCATAAGGAGGGGCAAATTCTATCTTGATCATTCACATCCTACTACATGTTTCATAGCAAACCCGAAGACTACTTTTATGACTACCCGATTCACGGAGTAGTGGTTAGTAGTCCCAAAATAGGCTACTACGCATGTTGGGAACCATGATGATCTCAAGTCTAAGGATTCTACATAAACACTACTTGAGACCAACTAATGACACATGGAATCTCTGCAGTGTCTCATGGCGGGTCTATCCAACATATGTTCACTAACACATGTCCATATTATTGATTTGGTATCTCCATACCATGATCCATGAGACATGATCATCAATCAATACATATGCTGATCTTTGAATCATATTTGTTCCTCATATGATATATGATCGGGGATCATTTAGAAATAGCAACATTTTGGCATTAAGAGTCTCATGAATAAGTCACATACTCATTGATCAATAATGATAATGTCTATTTCAAGGAACAAAGCAATGTATCATAAACATAGTATGTGATATATTCAACATCTCCATGTTGCCTCTAGGGCATATCACCAACATCTCCCACTTGCACTAGAGTCAACCATGTAGGTATCTAATACCCATTGCCCTAGTGTGAGCCTCATGCTTTGGTGGGAAGCGGCTTTGTCAACGGATCTGCAATGTTCAAATCCGTTTGTACTTTGCATATCTTCACATCGCCTCTCTCCACAATCTCGCGGATGAGATGAAATCGCCGTAGAATGTGCTTGGACTTCAGTGCGATCTAGGCTCCTTGGCTTGCGCAATGGCCCCACTATTGTCACTGAGAGAGGTCCATTGGGCTGGAGGCACTAGCCACCACACCAAGCTCGAAATAAATTTCTTGATCCAAACACCTCTTTAGCGCTTGAAGCGCTATGTACTCGACCTCTGTTGTAGAATCAGCAACCGTCTCTCGCTTGGAACTCTTCCACCACCGCATCGCCATTCAGCAGAACACAAATCCAGATTGCGATCTAAAATCATCTTTGTCGGTTTGGAAGCTAGCATCGGTGTAACCATTTACAACGAGCTCTTCCTCACCCCCATAGACGAGGAACACATCTTTAGTTCTTCTCAAGTACTTCAAGATGTTCTTTACGCAATCCAGTGACTTTCTGGATCGGTCGGTATCTACTTGTAGCACTTAAAGCATACGAGACATCCGGACGTGTACAAAGCATGGCATACATAATGGATCCCATAGCCAAGCATATGGAATCGCATTCATTTTATCCCGCTCATCGGTGTACTAGGACACCGACTCTTGCTAAGATGTATACCATGTGACATAGGTAGGAATCCTTTCTTGGAATCTGCATGTTGAACCTTTTCAACACCTTGTCAATGTACGTATCTTGGCTTAATCCAATTAGCCTTCTTGATCTATCCCTATAGATCTTGATGCCAGAATATATGCCGCCTCTCCTAAGTCTTTCATAGAGAAACTATTTTTCAATGAAGACTTAACAGATTCGTGCATAGGAATGTCATTTCCGATCAGTAATATGTCATCCACATATAAGACCGTAAACACGAGTGCGCTCCCACTAGCCTTTTGTAAACACAAGGCTCTTCTTCGTTCTTGATGAAACCAAACCCTTTGATTACTTCATCAAAACGAATGTTCCAACTCCGAGATGCTCGCTTTAATCCATAAATGGATCTTTGCAGCTTGCATATCTTTCGGTGATTGCGGATCGACAAAACCCGTGGGCTGTGTCATGTACACATCCTCACTCAGATTTCCATTAAGGAAAGCTGTTTTGACATCCATTTGCCATATTTCATAGTCGAAATATGCAGCAATCGCTAGAATGATCCGAATAGACTTTATCATTGCGACAGGCGAAAAGTTTCATCATAATCAACACCTTGAATTTGTTTGAAACCTTTGGCCACCAATCGCGCTTTATAGATGTGAACATTTCCATCTATGTCTATCTTTTCTTGAAAATCCATTTGCACTCAATGGTTTTAACACCATTAGGAGGATCAACCAAGTTCCAAACTTGATTATGTGCATGGATTCAATTTGGATCTCATGGCTTCAAGCCATTTCTCGTAGTCTGGTCCCACCATCGCTTCTTCATAGGTCTTAGGCTCATCGTTGTCTAACAACAATATGTCCCGTTGTTGAGTAGTCAAGAACATGTACCTCTCAGTGCGACGTGACCTCTCGACCTACGTGGTGCGGTGTGTCCACAACACAGTTCTTCAACAGCTTGTTCATCCTGTTGTGGTTCTCAGAGGAGCTGAAACGTTTTGTGTGTTTCCGAATTTCTTCAAGTTGCACCATGCTCCCACTATCCCTTCTTGAGAGAAACTCTTTCTCTAAGAAGACACCATGCTTAGGCGACAAACACTTTGCCTTCTCCTTGATTATAGAAGTAATATCCTTTTGTTTCCTTAGGATACCCGATAAAGAAGCATTTATCGATTTAGGACTGAGCTTATCAGATTGTAAACGTTTTACATAAGCCTCACATCCCCAAATCTTAAGAAAAGACAAGCTAGGACGTTGACTGTCCACATCTCATATGGTGTCTTTTCTACGATTTTGATGGAACCTGTTTAGTGTGAAAGCGGTTGTTTCAAGAGCGCACCCCAAAAAGACAACGGAAGATCACTTTGGCTCATCATGGAGCGCACCATATCTAATAAGATGCGATTTCTCCGTTCAGATACCCCATTCCATTGAGGTGTTCTGGCGGAGTCAATTGTGGAACAATTCCACAATCCTTCGATGATTGCCAAACTCATGGCTCAAATACTCGCCTCCACGATCGGATCGTAGAAACTTGATTGTCTTGCCTAAATGATTTTGCACTTCATTTTGGAATTCTTTGAACTTTTCAAAGGATTCGGACTTATCTTCATCGTAGATATACCCATATCTACTAAAATCATCGAGAAAAGTTATGAAGTACGAAAACCACCTCTGGTCTGTTGAGCTCATTGGTCCACATACATCGAATGTACGAGTGCCAATAAGTCACTTGCCCGCTCACCTTGACCGGTGAAAGGTGCCTTTGTCATCTTGCCAAGTAAACAAGATTCGCATGTCTCAAATGATTCAAAATCAAATGAGTGCAGAATACCATCTCTATGGAGCTTCTCCATGCGTTTCTCATTTATGTGGCCTAGCGGCGATGCCAAATAAACGTGGGATTCAAATCATTCGAACGTTGCCTCTTTGCATTAATGTTATAGACCGGTGACTCTTCAAGAGTAAGAACATATAACCCATTCACCAATGGAGTATGACAATAGAACATATCTTTGAAATAAAGAGAACAACCATTGTTCACAGATCTAAAGTCATAACCTTACGCTTGCAAACATGAAGCGAAATAATGTTCTTGGAAAGAGATGGAACACAATAACAATTATTCAATTCCAAAACTAATCTCGAAGGTAAAGACAATGGCATGGTGCCAACAGCGACCGCAGCAACTTTTGCTCCATTGCCAACGCGAAGATCCACTTCGCTCCTCCTCAAACTTCTACTTCTTCTTAGCCCCGCAACGATTTGCAAGGTGAGCAAGCGATCCGGTATCAAATACCCAAGAATCAGTGGATGAAGTAGCAAGATTGATCTCTATAACATTTATACCGGAGAGGAAGTCGTACTTCCTTCTTCTTCTCAAGATCCTCCAAGTACTTTGGGCGTTCCTTTTCCAATGACACGATTGCTTACAGAGTAACAATCGCATTAGGAGCAGCGCCCTTCTTGACTTGCTTGGCCTTAGAACTGCTCGCGATCTCATCGGGAGCTAACTTTCTTTGACCGCGCCTTTCTTGACATTGGGCTTGCCCTTGCCTTTCTGCATCATCATCACATGATTGCTGCTTTTCTTAATGCTTTCCTCGCAGCTTTTAGCATCCCATGCAACTCGCCAAGGTCTTATCCATGTTGTTCATGTGATAGTTCAGTATGAATGGCTCAAAGCTCGGGAGCGATCGGAGAATCACATCGTAGCCAACTCTTGGCTAAGGGAAAACCAAGCTTTTCCGGACTCTCAATGTAGCCAATCATCTTAATCACATGAGGGTCGACGGATTCCTTCTCGCAAGCTCTTGCGCAAACAAGGACTTTGAAGTGTTGAACCTCTCACCCTTGCTTGGTTCTCAAACATACCACGCAACCCCACAATGATATTGTAGGAATCTGTGTTCTCATATTGCTTCAAGCTCGAGAGGACATTGTGGCAAGCATGAGACACTCACATCAAGGTAATCATTCGTTTGCTTCTCATAAGCTCTCCGTGCACCGCAGAGCATTATCGGGCAAGTCATCGGGATAATGAGACTCAAGGACATACTCCTTGCGCTCTTGCTTGAGAACAATTCTCAAGGTGCGATACCAATCCATAAAGTTCGTTCCATTGAGTTTTTCTTTCTCAAGAATAGATCGCAAATTAAAAGAACTGGATGCGGCATTAGTTGACATGATCTACAACAAAGAATATGCAAAGTTTAGCACTATGTTTATGTTCATCTTTTATTAAACAATTTAACAAAAGACTCCCACTATGTGTTTTGCAACAAAACTCCCTCTAAGTTACATAGTGGGTCAAGAACCTCATTTCACTAATTCCTAGTGAGCTTTGGCATCACGGCTAGAAAACTAGTGACATGGGTAAGCAACACCTTGCTAATCACATCCCTATGTGACTCTTGCTTGTTGGGTGACATCAACATGCCCTGCCCCAATCTATGCCCCAAGGTCCAAAACTGTTTTGATAACCTTGTTAAGTAAACCAAATGCTTCCGCATGTAGATGTCCGACATCTACCCCAAATAATGATGATAACCGACGGCACTCTACTTTGGTAGACCTACCATGCGGTGATCATTATCTTTTGGTGCAACATATGGAAGGGCATGAACACCTAATTTTATGAGGGATTCTATCCTACCAAAGCAACATATGACAAAAACATTGCATAAGAATAAGATAGATAATATCACAGATAAACACATTTAACTGTGAAGTAGTATGGCCCAAACAAATGGTGATCTCCATCTCCATGTAGGTGTAGACGATCTCCATCCTCCACATCACTCCTTTAGGCCACCATGCTTGAAAGCTTGTAACCTCAAAACTAGGCTACTACCTATAATAGCTAGAAATTGAAGATTACAAAGATAGATTCAAGCATTAAGGTCACACGCAGTCGTTAAATACAATATAGACAGCTAACAATAGCTGAAATAATCATGACACGCAGGCCATGAACGAATGTTACATGCATCACATACATCTCATACATTCCAATAAGATATAGGGCCATACTATTCACATCATTCTCTGCAAAAACAAGTTAGACGTAGAATCGTATTCTACCTAACGATGTGAACCCAAGACGCTATACACCCTACGAAATTTACAGATCCAATCTATGAAATCGCAATGGAAAAACTATTCGGCACAACCACCTTATGCCGATCCGAGACATTCTCTAGGATGCTAGTTTTTCCACTGGGCCGAGGCCATCGATCCAGAACCTACTAGTATTCGGCATAACCACCTTATGCCGATCCGAGACAATCTCTAGGGCACTAGTATTCCCATCGCCCGAGGCTATCGATTCGTATCCTACTAGTATTCGACATAACCACCTTATGCCGATCCGAGACAATCTCTAGGGCACTAGTAGTGATACAATCTGCGCCTCATCCAACCCCTATTCACCGATTGATCTCATCAACCCGTGCTACCATCGATTCATCACATGAACCGACCGATCTAGACCGTAATAGATCCAATCTACTACAACCGCATATCATCATATGCGCGATCCGATCGCAAACTAAGCAAGATGGCTCGATACCACCGAAGGAACGCGCGAGGCTACGATAGTAGAAAATAAAATTTTCTACCGCGCACACCAGACATCATGCTAAGAAGGGATCATAGATCGTTACCACTAGACGCGCGCGCAATGAAGAAGAGTTGGAGAAGCCGATCCAACCACGCGCGTCGAGGTAGTAGTGGAAGTAGCCGATCGTCCCGAACGGATCGTCTCCTCCACGCGATCAACCACACCACGAGCAGATCCAATCGTAGTTTGTTGATGCCGATCAACGCCGCAACGAGCAGCGCCTCCACGGTATCCACACGCCCGGTGGAACTCCGATCGCGAGTGTACCAAAGACTCGCGAGCGGCTAGGGTATGGCTCGGGAGGTGGCGGCTAGGGTTTTGTTCGGAGGAACATATGCGTGTGTCCTCAGCCCCCGCCTCCAAATATATAGACCTCCTCACTTGGGCCTCGTGGACCGAGGCCCAATAGGAGTCTATCCGATCTCTATCCGAATTGAGCCCACATCCGAATCACATTCGAATTAGTGTTCCAACCCATTAAGTGTGCGACCAGAGGTTCACGTATACTTGGTCGCGACCGAAACACCTTTCCGGTCACCCTGTTAATAGCGGCCTCTAGCAAGACATATTAACCCCAAAGTATACGTAAAGATCATATCGGCTGAACTGTAATGTTCTCATGTACGAATCCCTTTGCCTCACGATATAGATTAAGCTCAAGGCGAGACTGTGTCATCCTCTTAATAGCTCAATCACTCTCTCGATTCCGTGATGGATTATAAACTTGTGATTGACTCCTCAATCACATTGGCATGGCCATGCACTTTCATAATCCATTACATCGAGGCCCAGAGATATCTCTCCCATAAGGAGGGGCAAATTCTATCTTGATCATTCACATCCTACTACATGTTTCATAGCAAACCCGAAGACTACTTTTATGACTACCCAGCCACGGAGTAGTGGTTAGTAGTCCCAAAATAGGCTACTACGCATGTTGGGAACCATGATGATCTCAAGTCTAAGGATTCTACATAAACACTACTTGAGACCAACTAATGACACATGGAATCTCTGCAGTTGTCTCATGGCGGGTCTATCCAACATATGTTCACTAACACATGTCCATATTATTGATTTGGTATCTCCATACCATGATCCATGAGACATGATCATCAATCAATACATATGCTGATCTTTGAATCATATTTGTTCCTCATATGATATATGATCAGGGATCATTTAGAAATAGCAACATTTTGGCATTAAGAGTCTCATGAATAAGTCACATACTCATTGATCAATAATGATAATGTCTATTTCAAGGAACAAAGCAATGTATCATAAACATAGTATGTGATATATTCAACATCTCCATGTTGCCTCTAGGGCATATCACCAACATCAAGCTCTATGCGCTGAGCCATGTCCTGATCGCCGCAAGTGGTGATGATACCCCGCGGGCCCAGGAGCTTCATGCACAGAAAGCCGTGATGTGGGACCACCCCAAAGGAATTGAGGGTCAGCCGCCCCAATATGGCGTTGTAAGGGTATGGGATGTCGACGGCATCGAAGGTGACATCTTCGCTCCTGACGTTGTCGTCCCGGCCGAGGGAGACCTGAAGGCATATCTGTCCCAACGCCCTCAACGGCTGGCCTCCAAAGCCTTGCAACGGGATTCCCGAGGGGCCTAAGCGGCTCCAAGGGATTCCCATTTGGTGGAAGGTCGCTGCGAACAAGATGTTGGCGGAGCTCCCCCCATTGACTAGGACACGCCTGACATCGCACCCCGCGATGGCGACCTAAATAACAAGGGAATCTTGATGTGGGAGGTCTACGCCCTCGGCATCTGCGGGCGTGAAGGTAATCTCATGCCACGCCCAGTCCGGCAGTATCTGCGCCGGGTATGCTGCCACGTGGTGCAGCCTTCATGCGTAGGCCTTTTGCTGCCGCACCAAGGCGAATTCCAACGACGAGCCCCCGGAGATGACATTTATAACACGGCGCGGGGCTCCCTCTGGAGCTTGGATTTGCAGGAGGCCTTGTTGGGGTTGTTGCACGTGGGCTTGGATCCACAAGGGGCCCTCCTGGGGCTGTAGCCTGCGATATTCGATCCGCATGGGGCCCTCCGGGGGTTGCTGGACATGGGCTACGATGTAGCGGACTCTCCGGGACTTCTGCTGACCACACTTAGGCTTGACGCCCGAAGAGTCTTTGCGCTGGGCGTCGTTGTGCTCGGGGGCGCCCTGCTTGCGCTTGCCCTTTGAGGGGCCTTCTTTCGGGGAGTCCCCGCTCTTCGTCGTACCCTCTGCCTGACTGGTATCGGAGTCGTCGCCTCGACGCCACCGCGCATCTTCCTCTGCTCGGGCGTACTCTTCCATCTTGTTAAAGAGCTGCACCACCATCTTGATTAGCTTTCTGGCGTTGTATTCAGCCAGTGGCCCCGGGCGGAGACCCTGTACCGCTGCGTTGATGATGGTCATCTCGTTGACATACTTGACTTGGCAGCGGACCTTCGCGAAGCGCTTGAAGTACTCCTAGAGCTTCTCCGAGGGTTTCTGCTTGACCGCGAAAAGCTGATCCGCGTCAATGCGCTCCACGTAGTTCCCCTGAAAGTTGTTGTAGAGACAATCGCGGATCTGTTCCCACGCGTAGACGGAGTTTGGCTTGATGGTAAAAAACCAAGAGAGCGCTACTCTTTGTAACGCGAGGGGGAGTCCCTTCGCCTTCGTGGTGTCGTCTCCGCCTGCAGCTTCGATGGCGGTCTCGTACACGCGCACGAACTCCCGAGGGTCTGTGTCGCCTTTGTACGGCTCGATGGCGCTGGGGAACTTGAAGCCCTCCGGCCATGCTGACTGCTACAGGCCCGCAGAGAGTAGGGACTTCAGGTCCACGCGTCGCGGCGGGACACGGCTGGATGTGGGGGCGTCACGGCTATCCGCCCGTTCTGGCGTGGGCTCCGGCGCGACCGCCGGCAGGGTCTACAAGCTCCGAGCCTCTTGCATATCTCACACGGCTCCCAGGAGATCCGCTAGCTCCTGCTGGAACGTGCCGATGGCCATGAGCAAGGCGCTTTCCACCGTTGGCACAGCCGGAGCAGCCGATGCACCTGGTCGCGCTGCCGGGATAGCAACAACCACGGTCTGTGCTACCGGGGTGCCTGATGTGCCGGCATGGTATGCTCCGGAGTCGATGAAGAGGCCCGCATCGCCGGCGGAATGGCTCGCTGCTCCCACACCGGGCGAAGGGACAGCGGCCGCGCCAACACGGGTGCCAGCGTTGCCACCCCCGACTACCCGGTCCGTGCTGTCGATGTCGAATGCCACACTAGCAGTGGAGTTGAACGTCGTTCGCAGGGCGGGGTCGGCTGTTGCGCCAGCGGTGGCAAGGTCGGTTGTCGCCCGTGGGGCAGTTTCGGCCATCGTGGCCGCGGTAGCAGGGTCGACCGCCGCGCCGTGAGCGTCGACGTTCGCGACTGCCGCACCCATGTCGCCATCCACGCCCGCGGTTGCCGATGCCGAGGCCCTGGTGTTGACGCGGGACTCCGTCGCGCTCCCCTTCTTCTTTGCCGCCAATGATGAAGCTTTCTTCGGTGCCATCCTTCTTCGAATCTTGAGGCTTGCTCCTGTCGTCCCCACGGACGGCGCCAACTGTTGTGGTTACAGACCAAACAGAGAGAGAGAGATGTATGGTAGTGGAGAATTAGGTGAGCAATGCTTAAGGTTTCCCTCATGGCCTGTATCGTTTATATATCCACATGGGGAGTGTTTTTACAATTTTACCCTTACACTCAAGCATCTCCCTTAGGGGCACTTATGTCATTACACATGTCCCATTTTGGGCCTTACGACCTTCTAGCAGGCTGGCTGGACTTAGGTGGGGGCCACCCCTACAACAGTTAGCTTTCCAACAAGTACAAGAACGTCGAAAATGGACAACGTATGCAAAAGTTATGCCTGTTTTACTAAAGGTGTCTCAAAACTGAATTCTACTCAAACTCAGGTGGGAGATTATGAAATTTTGGGATATTATGAGGCGGGAAATATATCACAGATGGTTTTTAATACAAACCGTTTGTGATAACTTCATTATCACAGATGGTTTTTAATACAAACCATCTATGAAGTATCACACATGGTTTAAATAAAAAACCGTCTGTGATGTCTGCCATTATCGCAGACAGTTCTTATCAAGAGCCGTCTGTGATAATTCACAGACATTTTTTGATAAGAACTGCGATGTCTTGTATATCACAGACGGTTCGTATAAATAACCGTCTGTGAAAATACCACAGACTGTTATTCGTATAAACCGTCTGTGATACTTACAGCACAGACGATTCCTAGGAACCATCTATAATGTAAGTATCCAGTTTAACCTCTTTTGTAGTAGTGCATACACCAGATCGACATTACTCTATGACTAAATTGACTACTTATATTATGATTCAAACGCGTTTGGAATCTCCAATGCGATGATTTAGGTGTCATGGAAGAGTGCATCACACGTTTTATATGCATTTGTAGCACCTCATAGTTGGCCCCAGTAAGGTCTGATAATGCATGGATTAGTGCACACGGAACGTGCAGGTGACAAGTATTGCATACAACATCTAATAGATTGACAATACTAAGTACTAACTAGGGTTAACTCCTTTCGGTTAGTGTCTTCTAGTAAACCGTAAAATGTCATTGACATCATCTGATTATCAATCATTACCACAGGATACTTATTCGAGAGATGTTGATGATGCTGTAGACAATATACTTCAATTGTTTGTTGAAAACCTGAGGGACACAAGAGTCATCTACTTTGATGGTTGGGGAGGATTTGGGGCATCTACCGTTCTTAGAGCTGTGGCAGGTGTTGTTACATCTGGGAGAACCTCTCCAGAATTACACCAGCTTGACAAAGTAATTCATATAGATTGCTCCGCATGGAAAAGCAGAAGGGCAATGCAGAGGGCAGTTGCAGTGGAACTAAAGCTTGGTCATTCAGTAATGGCAGTTTTTGATAAACAGGATGAGGAGGATGATTACAATGGAGTGGATGAAGGATCTAGAGGTGAGATAATGAGTGTCACAGATGTGATTGATCGGGCCTTTAGAGATCACAGATTTATGATGGTTTTTCATAATGGAAGTGGTGATGACATTGATCTAAGTAGCTTTGGTGCTCCAAGTTTTCGTGACTATTTCATGCTGTGGAGCTTCCGAAGGAGGTTTCGAGCAAGGGAACTCTACTCTGAGATACAAAACAAAGTGAAGAATGCTCATATTTTTGCTTATGTATCAATATATCCCATAACAAGAGGAGGAATTTTCTTCCCAGTATTGCATAGAGAGGCCGCTTCCATAGCTGCTAATTATCCATGCATGCCGGAGATCAACACAGAAAGGATTGTGCGTTGTTGCATGTATGAATTATTTCTACAGCTAAGTTTCCCCAAAAGCACACAATATGACTGGGCAGCCCGTGCTTCTAACTACTGGACTTGTGATGGCATCATACAAGGTGATCAGGCATGGGTGATTAGCAATGCACTCCGTGAAGAAATAAAATGGGACTTGCATCCTACTTTACTTGATGATGTGCGTGAAAGGTTCACAAATGAATTTTGTTCTGAGTATTGTCATTTTCTGACATTCAAAGACAAGTTAGTCGATGGACAACAGCTGTTCCCCGGGATCCCAAACATCGATGGACCACAGAAGTACCCTTGGATCTCAATCACCTCAAGGAACCTACAAACACAGGATATGCAAGCAGCTATAAATGCAGAGGCATCATCTTATTTCCTGGCTCCTGAAAGTTCCGATGCTCCATTATTATTAGCAGATGGCTTGTTTAAACAGTCAACCAACCTCTGTGTGCTGCATCTGTCTTGTTGCACCTTCAGCTTTGCATCACCACCATTCATCTCTTGCCAGAACCTCAGATTCCTTGGGCTGGACCACTGTAAAGACAATATAGCTGGTGAAGGAGAGGACCAAAGGGAGTGGGAGTTTCTCCATAGCTTATGGGTATTGGATCTATTTTACACAAACTGGTATCAAGTACTATCCAAGCAGATGACGGATCTCATGATTAACCTTAGGGAGCTAAATGTAGAAGGAGCCAAGTGCCCTTACACCAGTCTTGTACAGGGGCGATTGCAGAATCTACACAAGCTTCGAATAACCAAACCTTCGTGCATATTAGAGACATCAACATGCATTGAAAGCACATTTATAGGCAAGACAAAGCTAGAACTTCTTGACTTCTCAGGCAATAAAGACATGAAGGCTTTACCTAGCAGCCTATCAACTGCAATTAGCCTTGAGGTGCTTATCTTGGATGGTTGTAATGAGCTAGAAAATATTGCTGCACCTTATAGGCTTCCTCCCTCACTCAAGTCCTTGAGCTTGGACGGTTATGGACCAGCATCTCATTGGACACCAGCTGTTGAGTTGCCTCCAAAAGAATCACGTCCTTCTTCTACAGATCAAAAGCCTGTCAAGACCTCCAAGATCTCCCTAGAAGGCTGCACAAGATTGGAGAACCTGTTCTTGCGTGGTCTGCCCAACCTCGTGGAGCTAGACCTCTCTGGAACCACAATCAACATACTTGACTTTAATACTATGGTTGTGGAAATCCCAAGTCTCAAGCGATTATTCCTGCTGGGTTGTGAACGCCTTCGTGCAATACGATGGGTTACGAGTGGTTCCAAGATACAGCCTGACCTAAAGTTGTTGTGCATAGACACACGATCTGGAATTGAGTGTCCTCGGCCATCGGTTGATCTGAATAAATCATTCATGTTACAGGTGCATGCTATTATTGTAGACGCAAGGCTTGCTCGGTCCTTGTGGTCTCCAATAAATTATTATTATAGAGGAAAGAACAGCCTTGAGGATGTTTATTTTAATATCTGCATCACCTCTTCTCCTGAGTATAGTAGGGTTGTTCAACTTGAAGCGACCTGCAAGAAGATAGCCCCTAGTGATCAAGTGATTAAGAAGATAGCCAGCCAGTACAGTGATGTCATTAGCATGGTTGGTGACGCTCCGATGCGTGCTTTCCCACAACCTCCATCCACAGAGTTGGATCGCCATATCGAGATTGCTCAAGGGAGCCTCAATGTGGAGAGTGAAGTCGGTGAACTGGACACAAATTCTCCCCATGCTAATTTAGGTCATCTGATAAGACGGCGTGCCGAATCCCTACATGTGCATGACATCTCGACCAGTGCTAGTATGCCTGAAGATGATTGGAGGTACCACCTCAGGCGGTGCCATGTGGAGAGGTGCCCCAAGTTGGCTACCATCTTTCCGTCGGGTTCGTATGGTTTCCTTCCATTGGAGACCTTCTGGGCATCAGATCTCCTGATGGCCCGTTGCATTTGCAGCAAAGGTTCCCGTTACAGCTGGTCCTTCAAAAATCTGCAGAACCTACATCTACGCTCCTGCCCCAGGCTCCAGTTCGCGCTCCCGGTTTGCGTCTCCTCCTTCCCCAGCTTGGAGACCCTCCACATCATCCACTGCGGCGACCTCAGGCATGTCTTCATACTGGATGGAAGGTACCCGAAGGAGGAAATAGCAGTACACGGTGTAGCATTCCCGAAGCTGACCACCATCCACCTGCACGACCTCCCGATGCTGTGGCAGATATGCGAGGTCAAGATGGTGGCGCCCGCGCTTGAGACCATCAGGATCAGGGGATGCTGGGGCCTGCAGCGGCTGCCGGCCATGGAAGCCTGTGGAGAAGACAAGAAGAAGCCGGTCGTCGAGATCGAGAAGGACGTGTGGGACGCGCTGGAGTGGGATGGGGTGGAGGCCTGCGACCTATTCGAGGCGCCGCACCACTCGCGTTACTACAAGAAGAAACTGCCCAGAGTCTCCGTCCTCAGGTACTCTGTACATTGGTGAATATATCAACTTTTGTTAATTTTGCTACTGATTGCATCCTCCAATAAATCTGCTTGATTATTCACTCTTCATTTCTCTGCCTCTCACATTGCCTAGGTGAAATCTGCACTGCACTTCGCTGCTGTGAATCTTCCATTGTGACATCAAGAGTGATGGGTGCTCCTGCTGCTGGTGCTGCGTTTGGTTTGTTTGTGTGTTTATTCCATCGATCGATCGCTTCTCACTGCTTGTTGAGTTGCAGTTTGAGATATGAGCTTACGGTGGCTCTTACCTTTGAGGCCGAGTTGGCTACATTTTTGAAACAATAAGCAGACTAGTTCTGCACAGAGCTTATGGTGTTCTGCACAGGAATCAAACATGGAAGTAAACTTTGGTGTGTCGGACATCAATCGACTGCCTTGTAACGCCCCCGTTTCCAGGGGCGCGTACGGACACGGCATTCCGCAACTATTCACGCATGAACAGTTATGGAGTGTCGCGCAAGAGTATACCATTGCATGCTTACAACAAAAGTCCAGCATATATTTCACATACGGATTAACATCCATTTCTGACAGCGGGGCGTGCAAGCCCAAAGTACTTACATTACAAAAGATTCCAAGATCCGCTTGAGCGCGGCGGAGACCTAAAGCCACGGGTCCTCGTCGAAGAAGAGATCCTTCGGGACGTCCTCGACGGGGAGACCTTCTAAACACGAAATCTTGAATTGCCTTCTTTTCCTTCCGGTATCTGTGGTATTTTGCAAGCCTGAGTACTCCGACCCCGTACTCAGCAAATCACAAGGGTAACCCTAACTTACTACTTGCACGGATCAACAAAGAAAGGAAGTACACTTGGTTTATTAACTTTGAGTGGATGCAGTTTTATTTGCAAACATTTTGATAAAACGGCTCAAAACTACTTCTCAAGAACTCAGGGGTTTTTCATGAAGAGTTCAATTAACCAACTAAACAAGTTAAAGCATGTACAAAACTACTTAAGCTTCGCGGCTGGAATCACCCAAGTGACACAGCTCCAATAACCGGGAGCACGGCGTATTCGAATACCATTTATTTGACTCTGCAGAGTTTGCTCAGCTTTACCCACACGATCCCTTAACTCCCGCGACAGAGTTAAGAGAGCCAGGTCGTTTCACTGCTCAATTCTTTATATAGGCTCTACCCGGTAGAATTCACTCGGGTCTGGACTTCACACACACACACGCGCGCCCGCGCACACCCACACGAGAGAAAACAGTGTCCGCTTCGAGTGAACTCTACCGTTGTTAGGCACCCACAACACGGCCTGCCTAACCTCACTGCTAAACCTCCTGTAGAGTTTCAATCGAGTTGAGCAGCTACTAGACAAGTGTTGACAAGTCAACTCCTGTGGTTGAGCGATTACTGTGACATTTGCTCAGCGTAAGGGTTTCAGTCCTTATATTTTCACATGGTCCGCAACCTCGCCAGGCCCGCGACCTCCATCCTAGGGTAAGCGATGGGCGAAGGCCGTCTCGCGGCTCCCCACAACACCCTTACCCTAACTTCAATCCTAGGGTAAAAGATTGGCGAGGACCGTCTTGCAGTTTCCACTCCCCCTTACCCTACCTTGTGCACGCCGGCACTCTCCGCTCTAAGATACGGTGTCCTATACCACCCTACCTTAGAGTCGGGTTTTCCAAATTCTATTGGCCCCACAGCCACAACCTTATTAGTGTAACACTTTGCATGATAATAATACCCTACAATTATCTAGATTAACAGATAATTATTTCTAGGGTTACAAAGGCATGGCAACAATTTAACAGGGCATTTGTCGGTGGTGGGTTTAACTATATAACATGTCATTCTAACATTTTATTTTACTTTCGAATTAACATTTCAGAATTAGCTCAATGCAAATAATACATTAGCATAATAACAAAATTTAATTGGCATGGGATTTCAACATGGTCAAGGACTTATGACTTGCCGTGAATCGGGACGAACTCGGCTAGCTCGAACGTAGAAGCTCCTAGATCCTGCAACTGCACTTGAGCTTCCGAGATCTCCGACACTAGCGCAAATACTGAAAATAAATTAAATCCAGCTTGAGACTAATCAAGCGAGGGAAAATAAACTATTTAAAAAGGAATAAAAAGCATAAATCTCCAAATGGGGAATTTTAGGAATTTATCTGGGATGAATTTGTGGAAGTGGAGGTCAAAAATGGGTCCAGGATATTATTTGGGGCAAAGTTGTGAAATTTGGGAATTTTGGGGATTTTCTGTGATTTTCTAGGATTTATTTGGATTTTCTGGGATTTTGGAAATCAATAAACCGAGGGAAATTGGTATGAATAGTAGTCGGCCCGGCCACTTGCTACAGTGCGGCCCGGCCGAGATTCAAACGCGCGCGCGCGAGGAAGCGAAACGGGCCGGGGAAAAGCGGCCCAGTCCACCGCGCGTCCACGCGGCCGGGATGGCCGACGCGTGGCGGAGCGGACGGTGGCGGAGCGGCGAGCGCGGGCGGCCCAGATCAAGGCGGGGAGAGGGATCGGATGGCTGGGATATAATCGGGCGGCCGAAGCGGTATGAGGGATATCCAACGGATGTGGGGCGGGCGTTTTAGGAGGATCGGACGGCTGCGGCTTGATGCCACCAGGCGGCCGACGTTATAAGGCGACGGGAGGAATGGGCGGACGAGATGGGGCCACGTCCCCCATCTTCTACCTCCAGCCGCTGAGGCGCCCGCGGGACTGGCCACGGCGGCGAGAGCGGCCCGGGCGCAGGGAGGCTCGTCGGCGGCAACCAAGGGCACCGACGGGCGTGTCTTCGAAAGGGGAACTCGTTTTGGGGCTTCGAAGGGAGCGGGAACCACCGGGCGGTGCGGCAGAGGCGAAGGGGAGAATGTGGCTCTCCGGCGGTGAGGGGGGGTCACCGGAGGCCGGTTGAGTCCAAGTGGCGGTGGTTTCACGGGGAGGGGAGTTAGGGGAGTACAGTGGCGGTGGCGGCGTCAGCTGAGGAGCTCCCAAACGAGCTGGCCACGGAGAGGGGGTCTCGGTCGGCGATAAGCTCCGGTGGCAGCGCTCCACAGGCGGCGACCTGGCTAGACAAGAGTACCACTGGCATTAGCAAGTGGAGGAGATGCTCTGGACGCAAGTAATCGGGAAAAGGGGAAACGGGGAAGAGGATCCGCTTGCGGGGTCACCGGCGCAGGGAGGGAAGCGGCGACGGCGAGGGAGGCGACGGGGTTCAATTGGCGGCTCTGGGAGGTGGAGAGGAGCAGTGGGAAGTGAATGGGAGCGGTGGGGAGCTCTGGAAATCAAAGGAATGGGAGGGAGGCAGAGAGGGGCTTTTAAGCTCGGTGGAGGGAGGGGGAATCCGAGGGGGAGGAGAGGGAGCCTTCGGGGAGAAGGAACGGGCGCGGCTGGGGAGTCAACAGGAGGGGACGGGGAGTTGCTCGGGCGTCTCCTCCGCACAGGGATGACGCTCGGCTCTGCACCACAGTAAAGGCGACGCGACGCGACGGGAGTAGGTGGTCGGGGCGGCATGGGCGCACGCGAGCTCCGCGCGCGGAGGGACGACGGCGGGCGGCAGTGGGGCCGAGCAGAGGCGGGCGACGCGGCGCGAGGGCGTCCACCCATTCGGGCAGAGGCTGCCGGGACGGCGCCGGTGCGGGAGAATCCGAGGGCCGCGCAGGCGGTCTGGGCGCAGGCGAGCACGGCGCGCAGCGCGCGCGCGAGGAGAAGGAGGAGGGAGCAGGCGCCAAGGCGGGAAGAACGAGAGGCACCGGGAAAGAGAGAGACGGGGAGGGAGGCGGCTCCTCCTTCGGACCAGCGGGGCGGCGGGGTGCACGGCGGTCCGAGGCAGGGGGGGCGGTGCGGAGGGTGCTTGGTGCGGCTCAGCGTCAGCAGCGTCCGCGTGGCGAAGCGGGAGAGCGCTGGGCACCGGCCGGGAGAAAGAGGGGAGGCTGGCGCGGCGCCGGGAGGGGAAAGCGGAAGAGGCGGGGCGCCAAGCAAGGGAGGAGGTGGCACTGCCCAAAAGGGAAAGCGGGGAGAGGGACGACTTTCCCGAAACGGAAAGTTTCAGGTTTTCACTCAAAAAAATCGCAGAAATTCAAGAAAATTCATTTTGAAATTTTCCACGGCTTTTCAACCTACCCCCCTAAAAAGAATCTCGACCCCGAGATTAACTTGATTCAGGGAGTAAGTTGGGGAAATCACACCGCAAGTCTGACTCTCGTTCCCCAAGTGGACTCATCCGCTGTGTGATTCTTCCATTGCACTCTGCAAAACCTGACGTTCTTGTTTCTGAGCTGCCTTTCTGAAATTTCAAGTATTTGTAGTGGTTCTTTAGCATATGTGCAGTCATCTTGCAATTCAATATCTGACAATGACACTTCATATGTCGGTTGTCGTAGACACTTTCGAAGCTGGGATACGTGGAACACATTGTGGATTCTTGATAAGTTGGGTGGTAGCTGCACTTGATAGGCTACCTCTCCAACTCTTCCAATTATCTGAAACGGTCCCACGTATCTTGGTGCTAATTTGCCTTTAACTTGAAATCTTTTGACTATTTGGAACGGGGTGACTTTGATGTAGACGAAGTCTCCAACTTCGAAGCTCAAATCCTTTCTGCGGTTATCTGCATAGTTCTTCTATCGGTCTGGTGTAATCTTGAGCCTGTCTCTAACAATTCTTATATGTGCTTTTTGTATCTTGAGCAATCTGGGACCAATAAGTTGTCGTTCTCCTGTTTCTGTCCAAT
This sequence comes from Dendrocalamus sinicus, assembly GCA_036346575.1. NCBI lineage: Eukaryota > Viridiplantae > Streptophyta > Magnoliopsida > Poales > Poaceae > Dendrocalamus > Dendrocalamus sinicus. The sequence continues at coordinate 19,062,499 of CM070650.1, forward strand.
TCAGAGGGGTTCTGCATTTTCTGCCATAAAGTGCTTCAAACGGTGCCATTTGGATGCTGGCTTGATAGCTGTTGTTGTATGAGAACTGAGCAAACGGTAGGCAGGTGTTCCATGCTGCACCATATACGATTGCATAAGTTCTTAATATATCTTCAAAATCTGGTTTGTTCTCTCTGTTTGTCCATCTGTCTGTGGATGATATGTTGATCCGAAGTTCAGATCAGTGCTCATGACTTCATGTAATTTCTCCCAGAACTTGGACGTAAACTGCGTTCCTCTATCTGACACAACCTTCTTCGGAACTCCGTGTAGTGTCACAATTCTTGTCAAGTATAACTCAGCAAGCTTGTCCTTTTCATAGGTTTCCTTAATCGGGAGGAAATGAGCCACTTTGATCAATCTATCAACAATGACCCAGATAGCATCATATCCTTCTCGAGTCTTGGGAAGTCCAATAATGAAGTCTGTGCCAATGCTATCCCATTTCCATTCGGGTATTGGCAAAGGTTGTAACAATCCCGATGGGTTTTTTTTGTCTATCTTGATCTGCTGGCAAACACCACATTTAGCTACATATTCTGCCACTTCTTTCTTCATCCGGTTCCACTAATACTGTTTCTTCAAGTCTTGGTACATTTTAGTGCTTCCTGGATGGATTGAGAATTGTGAGGAGTGAGCTTCGGATAAGATTAATTCTCTTAACTTCACCTTGTCGGGTATGCAATAGCGACCACGAAAAGTAAGGGTTCCATGCTCGTTTATCGCATATTCTGATGAATCTTCTTCTTGAACTCTCTTTTTCAGTTTTTGAATCTTTGCATCTTCCTCTTACGTTGTTTTAATCCGGTCTGCCAACGATGGTTGGAGTTCTAATGCTGCTATACTGCCTAGCTCAGTGATCACCAAATTCAGTCGTAGGATATCTCTTTGCAACTCTAGTGGGTACTCTGCGGCGTTGTGTATGCTTGGTCGAACCTTGCGACTGAGGGCGTCAGCAACCACATTGGCTTTGCCTGGGTGGTATTGGAGTTCAACATCATAGCCTTTAATCAATTCTAGCCATCTTCGCTATCTCATGTCTAACTCTGGTTGGGTGAATAGGTACTTCAAACTCTTGTGGTCAAGGAACATCTTTTAAGGATTCCCTAACAGGTAGTGTCTCCAAATTTTGAGAGAAGGCACCACAGCTGTTAGTCATCAGTCGGGTAGTTCTTCTCATGCGGTTTCAATTGTCTTGAGACATAGGCAACAACTTTTCTATCTTGCATAAGTACGCACCCCAAACCTTGTTTTGAAGCGTCACAGTAGATTTGGAACTTTCTCTGGGTTGGGCAAAATCAACACTGGCATTGTTGTCAATGCGTTGTTGTCAATTTGGTCTTCAACGATTAAAAACTCTCTTCGCAAACAAAACTGGGGTGAATAGGGCGAAACACTTGGTCGAATGAATTATTTATCTCACAATCCATCTAACTATCTTTTGAGCTCTTTCAGTTCACTGGCTGACATTCTGTACTAATGCTTGGCAATTTATTTTGTGCCTGGAATTAATTCTATGGTAAGTTCTACTTGTCTGTCAGGGGGGTCTGTTTGGTACTTCTTCTGGAAACATATTAGGGTATTCTTATACTACTGACACTTGATCTGGTGTAACTGTTAGCATGTTGATCATGCGCTTTCTTGCATCCTTCAATACTTCTCTGTTTGTTTGTTTTTTTTTCCACTTTCTGACCTTCAGGATTGACGAAGGATACTATCTTGATTTCACAAGCTACCTTGCCTTTATTTCTGGATGGCCAGTTCATGCCCAAAGTGACATGTAACCCTTGCATATCTGGCTGCAGCAAATCTGCTTTAACCTCCTCTGGATTGATTCTGACTCCTTTTCACTTGTACCTGTATATCATTCTTGCGTGTGTGGTGCTGATTCCCACTTAGATGAATTATATTGCACCAAGGTTACATACATATCTGAGTCTGTTAGGATTAATTTCATTGCAACATAAACTGCTCATTCCTTACACCTTACACAGATAGTCTTCATACATGTTCATAATCTTGCCACAAGCCTTAGTTAAAGAAATTTACAGACAAACCATTCAGTTCTAGCTTACAAAAGGATAACCAAAAGTACATCATCTCATTTCTGGATCTGCATAGCTCATACTTTCTTGACTATCTGCTGGTTTTGGGCTTGGAGTTTAGCTGCTTCTGATGACAAACTCCTCCTGGGACACTGATGCTTGTAGTGTCCAATCTCTCCACAATGGAAACATGCATCTGTCCTTCGCGGACAGCTGCTAGCAAGATGCTTGCCACCGCAGGTGAGGCACTCGATAGCGAGTGGTGAGGGAGTGGCATACTGCTGAGACTGTCTGGACTGGGTCTTCGGTATCGTCACAAACTGACGGAAAGGTTGGGATCGAAATGAGGGTGATCCCGTGGTCTTGCTTTTCTTGAGCATTGTGTGAAGATCGAGACTCGTGCGCCGCCTTACGCTTCGTCATCGCCCATTCTGGTCCTCTTAGGTAAGATTCATCTTCTTCCATCGGTGGCAGGCGGGATGATGATGTCTGCCTCTTTGCTTGCTCTTTAGCTTCTTCTTCGGGTAAAGACTTCAGTGGGCATTGGTCACGATAATGCCCATCCTGTTTGCAGTGAAAACAAGCTGTTTGGGCCAACTGCGAGGGCTTCTTTTGTTTCATAACTTTCACATAACCTGGCACTTCTTCTATCTGTAGAGCTCGATCAACCAGGCTCAATAGGCTTGAAAACTTCATGGTTTGAAGGCGTTGCCTCATATTGGGACGTAGACCTTTCATAAAGTACTCCATCCTTTTAGCTTCGGTGTTAGTTTCCTCTTGAGCATACTGGGATAACTGATGAAATTGTTGTAGATATGCTGTGATGGAGTTCTCTCCTTGTTGAAGATTAAGGAAGTCCTGATATTTTTCAGTGTTAACTCCAGGAGGAATGTAGGCTTTACGGAGTCTCTTCACAAAGTCTTCCCATGTAATATCTTCCTTATTTGGGTGCATCCACTCAATAGCATTCCACTAAGTAATTACGGGCTCGGACAACTGATAGGTGGCGAAAAGAAGTTTCTCTTTATCTGTACATCGTATAGTATTCATTCTTCTCTCAATATCTTGTAACCAGTTATCTGCATTCAGTGACTCTGTGGTTGAAGGGAATTTTGGTGGTTGAGTCTGCAGGAACGCTGTAAACTTCAACGCAGTTGCGCTTGATGCTGACACTGACTCTTCGGGTGTCACCTTGACAATGAATGGTGGCTGTAACTCTCCTTGATAACGGTTATGTCCCATCATTGCTATTGTGCTGGCAACTGTTGCTTGATCTGTGGCAGGTGCACCCTGCCCGTTGGTCTGACCACTCTGCTGTGTTGGATCCATCTGCCAATTGGGGACTTGAGATCAGTTTTGCAGCGGCTTTGGAGAATAAGAGGGGATAAGTAAGACTTTGAATTTCAAGGCAAGTATAGGGCGAAAAAGGTAAGATCGAGAGCGAAAAGGGACAGGAGAAAGCTTTGAACTCAGGGGGGATTACCGATAATTAAGCAAACAACATACAAGAATAATGAACATAGATTTACAATATGCAAGTGGTACACAAACCACTTTAGGGTTCATGATTACACCTGCTTTACATTACAAAAGTACTACTACAACTCAGGGTCAGTCTACTCTAGCGAACGACGGCTACTCTTCCAACTGCCGAGAAACGAAAATTTTGAAACTAGACAAGAAAAGCAGTAACCATTTTGCCAAAGTAAAACTTAAGCAGAAGTAAACTAAGATAGATAAGGTAGCAGCAAGAGAGGAAAAGACAGCAATAGTACTTATATTTTTCGTAAATCCTTTTTATGGCTTAAATTAAGTTTTGCTATAAAATCGCTTCCTAGTTTGCCTTAGGTCTCAACCTACGGTCAAAGAGCCTGCTCTGATACCACTTCTTGTAACGCCCCCGTTTCCAGGGGCGCGTACGGACACGACATTCCGCAACTATTCACGCATGAACAGTTATGGAGTGTCGCGCAAGAGTATACCATTGCATGCTTACAACAAAAGTCCAGCATATATTTCACATACGGATTAACATCCATTTCTGACAGCGGGGCGTGCAAGCCCAAAGTACTTACATTACAAAAGATTCCAAGATCCGCTTGAGCGCGGCGGAGACCTAAAGCCACGGGTCCTCGTCGAAGAAGAGATCCTTCGGGACGTCCTCGACGGGGAGACCTTCTAAACACGAAATCTTGAATTGCCTTCTTTTCCTTCCGGTATCTGTGGCATTTTGCAAGCCTGAGTACTCCGACCCCGTACTCAGCAAATCACAAGGGTAACCCTAACTTACTACTTGCACGGATCAACAAAGGAAGGAAGTACACTTGGTTTATTAACTTTGAGTGGATGCAGTTTTATTTGCAAACATTTTGATAAAACGGCTCAAAACTACTTCTCAAGAACTCAGGGGTTTTTCATGAAGAGTTCAATTAACCAACTAAACAAGTTAAAGCACGTACAAAACTACTTAAGCTTCGCGGCTGGAATCACCCAAGTGACACAGCTCCAATAACCGGGAGCACGGCGTATTCGAATACAATTTATTTGACTCTGCAGAGTTTGCTCAGCTTTACCCACACGATCCCTTAACTCCCGCGACAGAGTTAAGAGAGCCAGGTCGTTTCACTGCTCAATTCTTTATATAGGCTCTACCCGGTAGAATTCACTCGGGTCTGGACTTCACACACACACACACGCGCGCGCGCACACCCACACGAGAGAAAACAGTGTCCGCTTCGAGTGAACTCTACCGTTGTTAGGCACCCACAACACGGCCTGCCTAACCTCACTGCTAAACCTCCTGTAGAGTTTCAATCGAGTTGAGCAGCTACTAGACAAGTGTTGACAAGTCAACTCCTATGGTTGAGCGATTACTGTGACATTTGCTCAGCGTAAGGGTTTCAGTCCTTATATTTTCACATGGTCCGCAACCTCGCCAGGCCCGCGACCTCCATCCTAGGGTAAGCGGTGGGCGAAGGCCGTCTCGCGGCTCCCCACAACACCCTTACCCTAACTTCAATCCTAGGGTAAAAGATTGGCGAGGACCGTCTTGCGGTTTCCACTCCCCCTTATGCACGCCGGCACTCTCCGCTCTAAGATACGGTGTCCCATACCACCCTACCTTAGAGTCGGGTTTTCCAAATTCTATTGGCCCCACAGCCACAACCTTATTAGTGTAACACTTTGCATGATAATAATACCCTACAATTATCTAGATTAACAGATAATTATTTCTAGGGTTACAAAGGCATGGCAACAATTTAACAGGGCATTTGTCGGTGGTGGGTTTAACTATATAACATGTCATTCTAACATTTTATTTTACTTTCGAATTAACATTTCAGAATTAGCTCAATGCAAATAATACATTAGCATAATAACATAATTTAATTGGCATGGGATTTCAACATGGTCAAGGACTTATGACTTGCCGTGAATCGGGACGAACTCGGCTAGCTCGAACGTAGAAGCTCCTGGATCCTGCAACTGCACTTGAGCTTCCGAGATCTCTGACACTAGCGCAAATACTGAAAATAAATTAAATCCAGCTTGAGACTAATCAAGCGAGGGAAAATAAACTATTTAAAAAGGAATAAAAAGCATAAATCTCCAAATGGGGAATTTTAGGAATTTATCTGGGATGAATTTGTGGAAGTGGAGGTCAAAAATGGGTCCAGGATATTATTTGGGGCAAAGTTGTGAAATTTGGGAATTTAGGGGATTTTCGTGATTTTCTAGGATTTATTTGGATTTTCGGGATTTTGAAATCAATAAACCGAGGAAAATTGGTATGAATAGTAGTCGCCCGCCACTTGCTACTGATGCGGCCGGCCGAGATTCAACGCTGCGCGCTGGAAGCGAACGGGCCGGGAAAAGCGGTCATCCATCGCAAGGCCCACGCGCGCCGGATGGCCGACGCGTGGCGGAGCGGACGGTGGCGGAGCGGCGAGCGCGGGCGGCCCAGATCAAGGCGGGGAGAGGGATCGGATGGCTGGGATATAATCGGGCGGCCGAAGCGGGATGAGGGAGATCCAACGGATGTGGGGCGGGCGTTTTAGGAGGATCGGACGGCTGCGGCTTGATGCCACCGGGCGGCCGACGTTATAAGGCGACGGGAGGAATGGGCGGACGAGATGGGGCCACGTCCCCCCGTCTTCTACCTCCAGCCGCTGAGGCGCCCGCGGGACTGGCCACGGCGGCGAGAGCGGCCCGGGCGCAGGGAGGCTCATCGGCGGCAACCAAGGGCACCGACGGGCGTGTCTTCGAAAGGGGAACTCGTTTTGGGGCTTCGGAGGGAGCGGGAACCAATGGACAGTGCAGGAGGCCGAAGGGGGAGAATGTGGCTCTCCGGCGGTGAGGGGGGTCACCGGAGGCCGGTTGAGTCCAAGTGGCGGTGGTTTCACGGGGAGGGGAGTTAGGGGAGTACAGTGGCGGTGGCGGCGTCAGCTGAGGAGCTCCCAAACGAGCTGGCCACGGAGAGGGGGTCTCGGTCGGCGATGAGCTCCAGTGGCAGTGCTCCACGGGCGGCGACCTGGCTAGACAAGAGTACCACTGGCATTAGCAAGTGGAGGAGATGCTCTGGACGCAAGTAATCGGGAAAAGGGGAAACGGGGAAGAGGATCCGCATGCGGGGTCACCGGCGCAGGGAGGGAAGCGGCGACGGCGAGGGAGGCGACGGGGTTCAATTGGCGGCTCTGGGAGGTGGAGAGGAGCAGTGGGAAGCGAATGGGAGCGGTGGGGAGCTATGGAAATCAAAGGAATGGGAGGGAGGCAGAGAGGGGCTTTTAAGCTCGGTGGAGGGAGGGGGAATCCGAGGGGGAGGAGAGGGAGCCTTCGGGGAGAAGGAACGGGAGCGGCTGGGGAGTCAACAGGAGGGGACGGGGAGTTGCTCGGGCGTATCCTCCGCACAGGGATGACGCTCGGCTCTGCACCACAGTAAAGGCGACGCGACGGGACGGGAGTAGGTGGTCGGGGCCGCATGGGCGCACGCGAGCTCCCGCGCGGCGGAGGGGACAGACGGCGGTTGACAGGTGGGGCCGGAGCAGAGGCGGGGCGACGCGCGCGAGGGCGCCCACCCATTCGGCGAGGCTGCCGTGCGGAGAATCCGAGGCGCGCAGCAGCACGCACGCGCAGCAGCGCGCAGCAGCGCGCGCGCGAGAGAAGGAGGAGGGGAGCAGGCGCCAAGGCGGGAAGAACGGAGGGCGCCGGGAAAGAGAGACGGGAGGGAGCGGCTCCTCCCGGACCAGCGGGCGGCGGGTGCACGGCGGTCCGAGGCGGTGCGGAGGAGTCTTGAGTGCGGCTCGGGCGTCAGCAGCGTCACGCGCGGCGGCGGGAGAGCGCTGGGCGCCAGCGGGGAGAAAGAGGGGAGGTTGGGCGCGGGCGCCAGGGGGAGGGGAAAAGCGGGAAGAGGCGGGGCGCTAAGCAAGGGAGGAGGTGGCACTGCCCAAAAGGGAAAGCGGGGAGAGGGACGACTTTCCCGAAACGGAAAGTTTTAGGTTTTCAGTCAAAAAAATCGCAGAAATTCAAGAAAATTCATTTTGAAATTTTCCAGGGCTTTTCATGCCTTCTCACTGCTTGTTGAGTAGTTCTAGCATAAGGTACGGGCTTATGGTGGATCTTAGCGGCCGAGATGGCTACGTGTCTGAAACAATAAGCAGACTGGTTTGTGTCTGGCTGCACAGGCCTGGCCTGGCTAATTTGTGTGTGTGGCTTGCGATTCAGTGCTTTGTTTATTATCAATATGAAACTAAGAAGCGGCTGGGTTGTGAATGAGCGACGACTGAGTGTTTGTATATGCCAAATTTCACTGTAAAGTAGAAAGGGTGGAGCAAAGGGATAATCTTCATTTGGTGAAGGAGAATGGCATCAGACTACTCACACAATTCAAAATTTGCAAATTTTGAGTTGAACTTTTTTTTGTGAAAATCAGCGTAGTTTTGAACTTAATATCTTCAGAAAATTACTAATTATCTTGAGAATGCGAAACTGCAGCACATAGCTCATGAGGCCCCGTTTAGAACACTCACGAGTTTTGCATGAAACAGATTTACAGAACAGACCCAACAGACCCAAAATTCCTTTATCAATCCTGCGTTCCAGACCAGTGTCGAAATGTCGAACACTGGATGTCAATATGGTCACTTTTAAAGTGAGCTGTATACTTCCAGAATCAGGCCCTCGCGATCAAGATGATGACGTCTCATCTCGACCGTTTGTTAAAATGCTTCTTCCCTTTCCCCAATCCAAGCCGCCTCTAACTTGACATTCGAACTTCTCAACCTGTTTGGATCTGAAGGCTGAAGCAGCCAAAATCTTTCTTCTGTCTTGAGTAATGCAAGAATCGGAAGCCTTATATTGTGCAAGCATTAGACAACATCATTAGAAGGCTGTAGCCGTGGAAAGATGAGTTGTGAGACATCATCACTCGGAAGTGACAACGGACAATCTTTGTGGCCGTCGGCGGCAGGAAACGCTGTAAGATAGTAGTAGAACCATACAATGGAACGCCAAGTTTTCCCAATATCTTTCTTTTCTAACCAAATGCTTGTGCAAAAATCTGGAAGGATTTGTAACCAAACGTTGGCAGGCCTCTATTCAATGTAGGTTGGTGCGAAGGCCGTGGTTGTTCGTCGAATTATTTAGGTCCGAGCCCCGTCGCGCATGCGTGAGATGCTGAAAAAGAAAAGGGCTTTTAGGGGTAGGGAGGAAGAAGACGTGAAGTAGCTTAATCCAGACCATTAGGAAGAAACAATGGTTGAGATTAGCTGAAATCCACCTGGTGGATTTGCGGGAGAACTCCAGGGGATCTGCACCCCCTGATTCCGAGATCCCGACTCGACTCCTCCCACTGACCAAGTGATCAATCCCCAAGCTCTTGCGGCCATGGCGAAGGCGAAGGCACCGAGGCCGAAGCCGCCCGAAGCCGCCGTGGGCGCCTAGCCGGCGGCTCCTCGGGGTGGGCGGGCTGGGCATCTCCTACGCGGCGTACGTGGGGACGGACTATATGCGGTACCTCTCGCCGACGTGGCACGAGCGGCTGCAGGCGGCGCTGGCGCTCTCCGCCACAGCGCGCGCGCCGTTCTACTGCCACTGGGCCGCCGAGCTCCGCGCCGCACTTCCCTTCCTCGGCTCTATCGCCTTCATGCTCGGCGCCTTCCTCTGCGAGGCCATCTCTGTCCGCTTCGTCTCCGACATGGTGGGGCTCCAGTGGCACAGGTCAGTCCGTACCTCGTCTTGGGAACTGGTGAGCTTCCGCCTCGACACAGATTTCAGCACTTGAGCTTGTTGGGTTCGAGATGCCCTGGATCTCTGAGAGATTTCAGCCTTTTGGCTGCTGTTTCTGGCGTTTGTTGTGGTGTATAATGCTTAAAGATAGGAGTTTTGATTTGTTTGTGGAAGAAATGGTGTGATCTTGGAGGGGATCGCTTGTAGAGCTGTGAAACGATCAAACGAGTGAGTTGTTCGTAGCAGAAAGGTGTGGTCTTGGAGAGATTTGCTTGTGGCGGGATACAGCGTTAGGGGGTTTAATTGTGATCTTGGAGAGGGTTGTGAGGCATTTCAAACACTACACTTTGGGGGATCTTGAAAAAAATTCTTTTGTAGGTAGGACTAGGAGGAATGAAGAAAGTGTTGTGTATGTATCATGAGGAGTGCTCAAAACCAGGCCTGCAGTAGAGATTGATATGTTGATTATAGCAGAAAGTAGTGTTCTTGGAGATGAGAGTATTTATCATGACAAGTGCTTAAAATGGAATCTTGTGGTTTAATTGTTCCTACGGATTATTGTTATTGTAGATTCGTTTTAGTGAATCTTGTGTGACAAATGCTTGATCTTGGGCTGTCAAGTTCAGTTTCTATCATATTTCTGTGGATTGTTGGTCATGCGTAGAGCTTCATAGCTTGTTTAATATTTGTGTACTCCTTGTTATTCTGTGTGGTGGTAAAATCTTTCCTTTTCATCTTTGGAATAAAGATCAAATTTTGTATTATTTCTAGTACAGACTAATCAAAAGCTTTAGTGGTGATTGGCGTTTTAAAGATTTCAGTTTAAGTAAGCATCAATGATCTTTGAACAAAGGGGCATCTAGAAGTTAAGTGGGTGAGAAAGGCATAAGCACCTCTTCATACTAGGGCCAGTAGATTCCTATCGAGGGACTCGTTAATGCTTCCTCTCTCAGTCTGATTTACATAACTGAGCTAACCCTTCCCTGGATGTGCTCCTATGGTATCCTAATACAAATCTGCAAGAACTTCATATCAACTCTGATCAGATGGCAGGCCGAGATTGCAATAGTTTTATTTGGTCATGGTTTTCAGCTAATTACAACTGCCTTTTGCGATATTTTGTGAACACAACTGAACCTCTGTAAAAAGATGATGGTTCATTCAGAGTTTGACTTTTCACTGTCAAGAAGACAATTGCAGTACTACCTTTCTAACTGGGACAGCTCTCCTTCGCATACCAAGTACCTTTTTTTAAGTAGTTTAGTTTTGTGCACTCACTTGCTCGCATAAATACACATGAATCCGTGAAATCTCACACAATTACTTATAAACTGAACTCTGTTTGATTGTCTTAACAGATCTGCTGCTCCACTTCCTGACACTGGCCAATGGCTGCTTCTAGCATTGAATTTGAAGCATCCTCAAAGTGTTGTTGATATATTGAGAGCTCATGTTATCACCCTTCACCATGATTTGTTGTTGTTCATCATGTTGGGGTTCTCAGTGCTGCTTGACTGCATCAAAGCTCCTGGTCTTGGAATAGCCACAAGATATATGTTCACTATGGCAGTTGGTTGATTGCTTCAGACCATAACTTTTATTGCTACAATTCTTCCATCTGCGAGACCTTGGTGCACTGCAGCTCTTTATCAAATACCTGGGGATGATTCTTCCATCTGCGAGACCTTGGTGCACTGCAGCTCTTTATCAAATACCTGGGCATCCTCATCCTTGGGCACAGAAATATTACGTTCCATATGCTTCTGATTCAGATGCTATTCGTAGGGTCATACGGGATGATGTGGCCTATGGTTATTATATTTGGCTTACACCTAATTGATGTATCTTTTTTTGTAGTATTGGGAAAACTAAATTATTTTTGCCTTGTAGGTTTTATTACAAGGGTCTCGTTTCTTTGACCTTGAGGAGGTTTCATTTCTAGCCTACTTCAACATGTTTGGGACAAAAAGGCTTTGTTATTTTTGTTGTTGTTGGGAAAACTAAAATATCCTTTTCTAAAAAAAATTACAGCTGTTGTTCAAGCTTACCCCGGTGAGTATAGACCTGACTGGGGACAGATGAGCTTCCTAGTAGACATTTTTTAGCCAACCCCAGGATAGGGGCCTTCATGGTACCATCTGTTGAAGAAAGCCAGAGGTGGTTGCAATGATCTTATGTATAGTGGGCACATGCTTGTTGCTGTTCTCACTGCAATGGTGTGGACGGTATGCTATACTTTTTATTTTTCTGTGTTACAATAGCAAAGTCTCCATGTAATACTCCAAATTTTGCATAAAGGGAAACATTAGGGATAAAGAGCGAAGTTTGCCGTCAGACCCATCGACTTTTAGAGTGTCGATTTAGTGTCACTCGCAGAGGTTCCCAGACCATCCCAGGACGGTCGGCACCATCTAGAGAGCCATATAATTAGCGCTCTCAGAGGTTCCCAGACCGCCTAGGGACGGTCGGCACCGTCTCGTGTTTCGGGTGTTCATCATCCGGCAAATTCTTACCTTGCCTTTTTACCGACTTACCGCTGCAGTAGAAACCCCAAAACCCTTGGACCAAAATGCCCTTAGGCAGTCAATTGTATGAGAGGAATGGGAGGGCGTGCCGGTCATTTCACAAAAGCAAGGCAGCCCCAACCATGCTTCTATATGAAAGCACAAAACAAGCAAAGCCATTTGCATACCCCAACCGAGAGCTCACTCTGAGAGCTAGCCAAGACCATGCTTTTATCTGGTAGCTCAAGTCAAGCAAAGCCATCTTTCTTTCCCCAACCGTGAGACCAATGTCTCATTCCACCATTCTTTTCCCCAACCGAGAAACCAAACTATAACCCACCACCTCCTTCCTCAACCAAGGGTAAGTCAGCAAAACAAGAGCTAGGGGAGGAGAAGCCTAAAGAGAGGTGCACGAGGACGAAGGCATCAAGGCGTCGGCCATCGACACAGAGCCTCCATCGACAACCACTTCTCTTTTCTAGCCGGTACACCAGTAGGTCCTCTCTACCTTACTCTTCGCTCACACCCTTGGCAACACAAGCACATAGTGGGAGAGGGCCGAAGCGGCGCTCGGCGGCCATGGGCATGACCATGGTCGGCCGGAGCTGCAGACATGACTGGTGAGCCGAGGGAGATAGAGTGGCGTAGGGGCGAGGCGGCCGGCCAGTCAGGAGATCGATGGCCGACGGCCGCGCCTCGCAGCCGCGCCCTCGGGGAGGCGAGTAGGGGACGGCCGGCGGTGAGCCCAAGGGGCGGCGTGCCGTGCGCGCCGTCGCGCCGCTCGGGAGGAGCACCGCCGGCGAGCCCGCGTGGTGGAAAGGCAAGGAGGGAAGGGGAGGCGGGGGCTGGCAGAGCCGCCGGTGGCGGGCTTCGGGCCGGCGCCGCCGAAGGAGGACCCGCACGGGAGGCTGCGCAAGAGAGAGAGAGAGAGAGGGGGGAGGAGAGCAAGAGGAGGCGGGGTAGGAGGAGGGGGCCGCCGGTGGTGAAGGGACCGGCCACGCGCGCCGCCGCGCTGCCCCGGTGAGGAGGCCCCTTCGGCTGGTTAGAGGAGAGAGAGAGAGGGAGAGATTTGGGGAGAAAGGAGGAGGGCCATTCGGCCAAGAGAAGAAAAAGGGGATAGGGAGGCCGGGCGGGTAGGTGAGAAAAGGATGGAAAAAAAGAGGGGAAGGAAAGAAAGAAAAGGGGAAGAAAGAAAAGAAGAAAGAGAGGAAAAAAGAAAAGTGGAGAAAAAGAAGGAAAAAAGAGATGGGGTGGTACCTGCGCGACGGTACCTTGACCCTGTGCCTTCTACACTCGAGTCGAGTCAGCGTGTAGAATCGTCGTTTACGCTCTGGTTTTATTTGCCGTTGAGTCGGGTTAACATGTACACAGGTGGAGGTCCTAGGTCGGAGCCGTCCACGCGTCATCCCTGAGGCTAACCAGGCAAGTGCATTGTAAAGCGGTGAATTCGGGTAGTGATTTCGGTTAAATTGAATGATTTGAGGGTAAGTTTATCTTATTCCGGGCGCATAGTAGATGAATGATGAACGTTGAGACATGGCAAGCTGATATGCATAAATGAACTTGCAAGTGCCTGGTAGAACAGTAAACTATGGTGAATGGTTGTTATTCCTGTTTCCATGCCATGATTTACAGTATTTATGAGATGATGCCTGTGATTATATGCTAATCATACTTTGATGAGTAACATTTATGATTAGACATTCACATTTGGAGCATATTGCATCATGCAATTGCATAAGAGCCACGTCGGTGAGAAAGTCGTACGACTAGTCCGGAGTGCTCTTGAATAAGACCTATAGAGGTAGGTACTCCACGGGAGTGGAGGTTGAGACCTCGTATGAAAGAGGACGAGGCGAGTGGTCCATCGACGGGTGGACGCTCTGCTATGCCGGTATAAGCTACAGTTACAGACGCATTACAGATGCATTGTATTGCATGAAAACAGAACTGAACGGTGATACAATTACATATGCATTGTATTGCATAAAAGAGTTAATAATAAAGCCGTTACAGAGATGAGAGGCGATAACAGTAAAATAATTACAGAGATAGTGATGTGTAGTTCACAGAAATGGAAGTTGGTAACAGTGAAATAGCTACAGAATGGTGAGGAATAGCTCACAGAAATGGGAAGTGATGACAGTAGAATAGTTACAGAGATAGTGAGGTGCAGTCCACGGAGATAGGAAGTGATAACCGTTAAAATAGTATAGGCTAAAGAGTTGAGAAGGAAGTGCATGTGCATGATGAATAGTTCATCGGATCTTGAAATGGTTAAATGGAAAAGTGGTTAATGAAACTGGAATGATAATGGTCTAACGAATGAACCTGTTATTTGCTGTTTTGCTTTGTACTTGCTGAGTCGGTGGACTCAGCCTTACTTTGTTGATGTTTTTTTAGGTGACCGTTGAGGACGACCTGTACGGGCGGGAGTAGCACATGGATATCTGGCATGAACCAGCAACACTCTTGTATCACCTTTTGTTAGTGTACTTTAGCTGTGTTAGGCTAAAGTAATCACTAGAAATGCTATGATGTATCTGAACGCAGTAAGACGAATAAACTTATGGTTGGCTTAAATTCCTACTAGTTGATAATGAATTGGTATGAGTTGCAGAGATGGTAGCATCTTGGCCCAGAGATTGGGCGGGGTGTTACACTCCATTTGTCCTGTTATATTGGAACTGAATTACCTTTGTCAGGAGCCACCATCTTCAACCTAAGATCTGCATTCCATTTGCTCAGATATTGTTTTAACGGGTCACTTGTAATTGATGTCATATTAACTCCTTTTCAATCTGTTTCACGCTCATAGAAAGCATATGGGGGATGGATCTCCGTTGCAATATGGCTTCTCGTCCTGCACAGCGCACAGAGGGAGATACGTGAACGACATCATTGCACCGTGGATTGTGTCCTGGCAATCTATGTCGGCATCCTCTTTTGGAGGATGACGAGGTTCATCTGGTCTGCTCAACATGCCAGCCGAGCCAGAAGGCATGCCAAGCTTGAAGAGGTTCAGAGTAGGCTATTCCATGCTGCGAAGGATTAAGACATCGACGAGATAAGGGGCCTGCTCTAGGAGGTTGAGCTGGCTGGCCAAGAAAAGCAGGGCTAAATCGCAGAGGGCCATACTGGCCTTCGCCGCAGCTACTATTATTGTCACCCTGACGTGTGTTCGCCTTGCCTTTACGTTAACTAGCGACGGGTGATTTGGGCTTTGTACTAAGCTTCTGAATCTTTGCCCATTTCCCTGTGTTGTACTGTTGTTTCTCTGTAGATTGAGTGTCATTCATTGCAGGAAACAAAGTTTCAACAGACATGTAACTTCAGCTTAGTGGCATCAGATTGATATCAGTCTGACAAGTTTGAAAAAAAAAGCCTTTCAATCATGTTTAGAGCTTCTGCTGTTCTGAACTGTAACCATCCTGCATTCCTGCCTTGTTCTACCCACTGAAGATATTAGATTGTGGGACACCGACTGCAAGCACCAAGAGATCACTGAAACCAACAAACGCGGATGCTTGACGCTGGAATGGCGACCACGCTTGTTGTTCATCACTCATCAACGCCGCATCGAGCTACATGGTGCTTGCTTGGCGAAATTCTCTCTGCGACTGGTGCGTCTCCACCTCAATCTGGGTGTGAAGGAAAAAACTCCCGGAGGCAGTTTGCCCGCGCCGAGGCAGGCGGCCGCCCGGAGTCGCCGCCCATGCTCGAGCTCAGGAGTGGGACATGTGGTAATAATTTTCTCTAATAATGAACAGGACCGTGACTACTCGATCCGACGGTCACCGTGAGACCCACCATGATCGCGTTTTCTCTGTGCGGTCGTGGCCCTATTCTTTTTTTGTATTTTTACTTTTAGCTTCGGTTTCTCCAAAAATCAAACCAAATATGACGATTTTTTTTCTTTCTCCAAGCCACTTCTCCAAACAGCTTTTCAAGCCCAAAACCATATGCACCACCCACATCGGTGTCTCTATCGCCCATCACTGCTATTAATTGCAGTCGAAAAGAAAAGCCCTAAAGGTATGTACAATAATACATGTCAATTCTCTGTAAGTCTTATAACTTATAAGATTTTAAATGATGTGAGGGAGAGAAAGAGGACAGAGAAAGATATTGTCTAGTATTTAACAGACAATTTATAGACAGTTTTCTACAGTGTATATTATTATATAGACAACTCATCAAATGTATGAGGCTACTACAAATAACTATATAGACAACTCTTTATATGAACTGTCTTTAGTTCTATATATAGATAAAATAAAGATGTATTATAGATAATCACTATCTATATTATTGTACATACACTAAGTGTCTGGATCTAATCGGTAGAACTGTGTTGTACAGTGTTTCGTAGGCAAAACTTCATAGCCGCTCTCTCCACCCCTCGATCTGAGCCGTGAAGACTCGATCTAGACCGCATCGGACGGATCTTGTTCCTCTTTAGGGATCCCCGGGGCCCAGTTTAGCACGGCCCAAATTCGAGTAAGTATCGGCCCAACACGCTCGTCTTCTCCGTCGCCGGGACGCACGCCACACCGCCGCCTCTCGTCTCTCTCTTCCGCAGTTGCCACCACGCTTTCCTAAGTTTAACGCGGGCCTGTGGCTTCGTTCTTCGTTGGTTTTCTCGCTCTCAAGGTGAGTCAAGCCTTACCATCTCAGCAAGTTCGAAGGGCTTGGGGCATACGTTAGCTATGGTTTGCCAGCCGCTAGAGTTTCTTTCCAGTTCTTGATTTCGGTTATCTTTGGACTGGAATGATATGGTATTCAGGGTTACCGCTTTTTTTTCTTTTTTTATTTTGCCCCCAAATGAAAAATAAGCATTTTTTGTCACGTTTTTGTGAAGTTGTAAGGCCAATCGGAGCCAAAAAGTATGTGTTCAGAATATCGAAGTCCACCGTATAGGATGTATACCATTAAGGGCCCGAGAGTTGATAGATTATGTTATGGGGCAATCCTAGTTCAGTTTCGATGAGCATTGGATTATCTTGTCGAGTCCTGATTTTGGTTATGTGCAAAACAGAACTTTTGCAACAGGAGGCCTCAGAGCATGGCAATGGAGATGAGAGCCCGGGAATCTATAAACATGTCGGAGGACCTGACTCGGCCGATCGCACCTTACGCCACCGCCCTGCATGCCGCATTCCTCCACTCCCATTTCTTGTCATGTTTCGACAGCTTACCGTCTCAATCCCCCCATGTCCTGTCTTGTGTGATGTGCTGCTCTGTTCGATACTGCTGCTCGGACTGCTTAAGCTCGGACCAAGAAGTGCATTCGTCTTCTGGTGAATGTTGCTTGTTTGTGAACCACCACAAGAAAGCCGACCCATCCTATATTACTGAGGAAAAGAGCGATGTCCGTGTTACCCTGCGCTTTCTTTATTTGCTTGAGATGCATGGTCTTGTTTCGTCTGGTTTGATCAACCACTCCGATGGAATTGGTGGACTTTCAGCAAGTGGTATTGGGGAAGTTCTGGAGGAAGGTAGGGAGATTGCTGGGAGGATACTGGAGGGGAGCTTGTTGATATCGTCTGCCAGAAATTGATGGCACAAACCACTGTTGGTCTCAATGTGCTGACAGTAGAGAAGATGGCATTGTGGGCAGTGATGACCAATGGTGTTGAGGTGCAGGTTAGTGAGGGGCAGGCGCTGGGGATTGCTGTGTATGGCCCTAGTTTCTCATGGTTCAGTCATAGTTGCTGTCCCAATGCTTTTTACCGATTCATAATGCCTCCATGGAATGAGGACTGTACTTCACACAAAGCAGAATCCTGTGTGGTCCCTGCTAGCAAAGGAGTTGCGCCAGATACGGTAAAGGAAATTAATTGATGTTTCTATATAGTACATACTAAACTGTTGCTCGCATCATTCCAGAGAGAAGATAATTGACTACTTCACATATAATATATTTCTCAATGTAGAGTGAGTTATTGGGCTTCATATTGGTTGCAGTGGCATGCTTGGCTGTATGAAGAAGATGGTTCTACTCATTGTACTTCTTTACATGTTAATATTATTTTGCAACTTTTAAAAGCATTATTAAGCTTGTACCCTGAATCTCTTTAGCACTACGCAAATATGGTCCAAGAGTTGTTGTTCGTTGCACAAGGCCAATCAATAAGGGAGATGAAGTTTGCATAACATACATTGATCTTCTCCAGACCAGGGTACTGTTTTCTTGCTGCTACCAAATTTGCACGAGTTTTGCAATACAAGGAAGTCTATCCTTCATTTATTATTACTCTTGAAGAATGAAATCAAGTTTTATTGTTCCATGCATTGTAATATGTGCTACTTCAATCACTGTTGCACCCAGTGTTTTGTAGTAATTAAAATTCTTTCTGCACTAACTGTAACTCTGTTTTTTTAGAAGAACAGGGCCACCCTTATTCCATTTTCATTCAAAATGAAACTACCACAGTACATAGATATTGTAGTGGTATTATAGTTTCTTTTGAGTGGCTGTTGTTAATATAATGCTCTGATTACTGATTAGTCCTGCCTTGTGCAAAAGCTATATCTGAATGCACTCATTTGACTTTGCAAATTATAAGGGAGTGCATGTAGGTTATATGTTTCTTTTGATGTTTTAGTGTAGTTTGATATACACCATTACTGATGTTTCCCATCAATTACTAATTGGTGCATGCTAATTGTCTTGGTAAAGTCTTTATGACAGCTAATGTTGTCATTCCCCAAATTTAGGGCCAATATATTTTATGATGTTAAATAAAAAGAAAAGGAAGCTGTTTGTTTTCCTAATTGTTTGCACTTCAAATAAAATAGTAGTTTCTAACTTTTTTCTCTACTGTTGTCACACTCATAAGTTCATAACTTCCCTTTCCAGGAAGCAAGGCATTCAGATCTGTGGTCAAAGTATAATTCCTGCCAGCGCTGTACTGCATCACCAGAACCATATGTGGATCTTATTCTGAATGTAAGAGTCAAACTCCGGAGAAAATGTTGTCATCATTTGTTTGCAATATGTCATGTACTTTATTTAGCTATTTAATACTATCTTTATGCACTTGCCAGTATTGTGTGATGTTCTGAGAATTGTTAGGCAAGTTTCACTGATTAGGTACTCTGCCATGGAGTTCACTCTAGCCATTGATAATTTGAGAATATCTTGAATTTCAGTGGTTTGTGTGCCGTGTTGTTGTTTTTTTCTCCTCGATGCATTATCTCTATCCTTTTGATTCAACCTGTGTGTTTGAACTTATACTAGATAAATTTCACCCCAGCATTACTTAAACAAAAACCATATATTCACCAGTCACTACTCACTAATATCAAAGATTTATTTCTAGTCTGTTTTATATAGTCAAGTAAGCAACCCTTGTTAGCTTATTTCATATGTTGCAGGTTGATAAAAGTTTATGCAGAAAATAGTAAATTACCCGTCTCAAAGAAAAATTAGCTCTTATATTTTCTGCATGCTGACATGGCTACCCTAGTCAGTGCGATGCTAGGAACTTGAATTCACCAGAGGACACTGTTACAGCTCCATCAATTGAGGATTTGGATGATATTTTACAACAGGAAATATCTGAATACTCATTGGGTGATGACCCTAAAGCTTGTTGTGATATGATTGAAAGCATGCTTGCCAAAAACTTGTTGAGTGATTTGCGACAAGAGGGACTTTTACGGGCAAAATATATACTACACCCTCTTCACCATATCTTTCTTAGCCCTTACATGACACTTGCCTCTGCATACCGCTTTCGTGCCCTAAAATTAAACACTGATGGTTTGCATGGAGGAAATAGTGGTGCTTTTTTCAGAATGACCAAAGCTGCTGCAGCTTATTCATTTGTTCTTGCAGGGGCTACACACCGTTTGTTCTTATCTGAATGTTCCTTCATGACCCCTCTGTCTCATTTTTTGTTAAGCACTGGACAGTCCATGTTAGATTTTGTTGAATGTATCAAGGGAGAGACAAGGGAAGATGTATCTGAAGCTAAGTTCAGCTTTGCTTCATGTTCAGCAAGTTCAGCGAATCATGATTCCATGCAGTACCATCAATTCAGATCAACTTGTGGGGAGTTTGGCAAGCACATGTTATCTTTGTCGTTGCAGTGCTGGCCATTTTTAGCCCAAAGCTTACCATGCCTGGTAAAGATAAAGAACCCCATAGACTTCAGTTGGCTTGGAACAGCAATATCTTTCCGAGGAAGATACTGCCAACATTTCTTGTGCAGATGGGCCAGCAGCTTTCATCGAGGGACAGGAGTGCATTCTCAGTTTAGCTGTTTGCTGCATCACCTATTGCAAATATCTTGCAAGTATATGCTATGGTCCACAACATTATTTGGCAGATCATGCTAAATATCTACTTGAAGGTATCAATCTTGCACAGTGATTTTTCTGTCGTGGCTTGGTTGTGCGTACAAGATATAATCATATAATGCTCCCTGGAGTTGACATTTGATGTGCTCTGTTGTCATTATCGAGAGTTGTGGAGCTTATTTTCAAGATGGTTGTAGGGTTAAGCTCATAGTTTCATTTATACGCGAGCACAATTTATCAAAAAGTTTTATCAGGGGGACGTTGCGCTGTTGCTATTATAGCTTTTTGTTTGTTCTGATGAACAAAAGCTATTAACAGTTTGTTTTATGGGAACAGTCCACGACATGCTTCTGTGGTTTTAGTTCGCTGCTTTTGTATGGCTACATAACAGAGTTGTCTGAAAGTGTGTTCCAGGATTTTTTTATCTGAATAACATTCCATAATGGTTGATCCCTGGCCCATTCTACTGGTAACTTTTCTCTTTATGCAAAAGTATCCACATGCTTTCTGGTTAGGATGCAAATTCTTCCTGTTTGTTACTCATGGAAGAATCATCATCATACTGGGCTGTGAAGATCTCCGCTTTGAACAAAGGTGCAAACAAAGCTATTCTGTTTATACTTATAGTCGGAGGTCAACTATTTGTGATGAAAAGATACTCACAATTTATTGATTGCACAAGTTGCTTGTTGTCGGCAGCTCACTTAGGAATCATGTCGTCTAGCAATAATTCAAGATATTTTTACAATATTTTAATGAAAAACAAATGAGCATTACTTTTTGGGGTCAAGTATGTCTTGGTTCAATGAACTGAAAACAAATATTTCCACCTCTTTGAATATGGTTGTCTCTTTTTTTGGGTTGCAAAATTGGTTCTAATGGAAAACACTCACGGCAACTACTCTTTAAGTGGGAACAAAAAAAATGTTTTCAGACTTGAATGACATGGTGACAGTCCATTGCTATGCATAAAACAGAAATATCTCATTCAACACAATTGGACGGAATGAACCCACTCCGTGAAATTATTAACACTGGGAGTGACTTGTAACACCTTGAGATTCTTACACACGGAAAAAATTATGGTTTTCTGTTGAGTCATCTGATTATTTCTTTTTCTTTCTTTCCTTTTTTTTTTCCTGTGAACCTCATATGCTGAGAGATTTTTCTTTCTTCTGCATTTGTTGTTACTTTTTGGCCAAATGTAATCTTGTATGAAGGGATGTCCATTTTGCCAAGCGCACTGGAGAAATATGTAAACAAATGGATGGTGATTGCTTCTGATGTTAGAGAGCACAGTTTCATGCAACTGCAATTTCTGCTTTTTATCTTTTTGTTTGCTTGTTCCCACAACAACAAATTTCTTCAAAGTAAGTGAGGTATTTGTAGCTCAACTCCAGAACTGAAAGCTTCTATATGTTTCGGTACCAATTTTCTAACGATGAGTTCGTGAGCTGCATGTTTCAAGTAACAGGTTTAGCTAGCCATATGTTCACACTACACCCTATTAGGTTTATCCATTTATATTTAATTGCAAGCACAAACACGACAACTTTTGTTACTGAAAAACAGGTGGCACTGCCATAGCAAGTTGAATTAATTTTGTCATTATTATCACAATAACAGTACTGATTTCTGGTGACAAATAATTGTCGGAATATGCTTTGGCATTTTTCTTTGTCTGTAGTGTTGCTTCTACTGACCTAACCAGAAGGGAATTAAACTGTCTCCATTAATGGGCCGGCATGTCTATTCCCAGCAGGCACCTATCTACTTTAAGTTGATGGTGCTGATAAAATCAGAAATTTCTCCTGTATGTGTTAATAATATTTCTGTTTGAAAGATATTCCAAATTGCATGGCCATGTTCGCTGTGCTGTGTACATGCATCTGGAATTCCTTTTATACTGCAGATGATTGATCTGTAGCCACCTATTTTGATGCTGAGTTAATGGTCTATATCTGCATCTTGATATAATTTGATTTTTCTTTTATTGGATGTAGTGTTGCACCATGCTGCAAAACCACGAGTTGGCCATGAGCTTTTATTTTCGAGTTCTTGCCTTCTCACAGCATGGTTATGCTGTGTATTGAGCTATGTAGCACGGACACGCTTCAAAACCGCTGTATCCGTGTCCGACACGGTGTCGGACACGGATACGACACAGACACGTCTTGGACACGTGTCGGCGACGTATCGGCTGATTTCAGAATTAATTTTAATTATTAAAATTCTCGACACGTGTCGGACACACTAAATATACGAGTCGGATACGACCTGGACACAGCCGACCCAGGAATGGTCCAGGACACGGCCGGTCCAGGCCGGCCCATAACGTACGCACGGGCGTTGCCCTAACCCTAACCTCCCGCCTCGGATACCGAGCGCCTCATTCCCATCGCGCTCGCATGCTCGCGCTTCCGCCGCCGCGCGCCACCGCCGCTTCTCGCCGGTTCCGCGCCTCGCCGCCGTCGCTCCCGTCGGCTCCCGCACCTCGCCACCGCCCGCTCCCACTGGCTCCCGCACCTCGCCGCCACCCACTCCCACCGGCTCCTGCACCTCACCGCCGCCCATCGGCTTTCTCCTGCTCCCCGCTCCCGCACCTCGCCGCCGCCTGCTCTCGCCAGCTCCCGTACTTGGCCGCCACCGGCCGGCTCCTGCACCTCGCTGCCTCTTGTCGGCTTTCTCCCACGCACCACCGCCCGTTGGCTTTCTCCAGCGCGCTGCCGACTTTCTCCCGCACGCCGCCAGCGTCCTCCCTGTGCGTCGCCAGCGTTCCCGCGCCACCGAGGTATCATCTCCCTGCTTCTTTGTTTTAGCATTTAGGGTTGAGATGCAGACTGCAATAAGCCAGCAATATATATTTAGGCATTTAGCAAACTTGTGCTTGATTGCTTGTTTCGTCATTCTAGAAAAATGGAAGCCGCTAATTCTAGTGCTAGAGAGGAAATTACACTTTACAAATTACAAGTTTACAATTTACATTATTTCAGTTTAGTAAACATGTGAAAACATAGAAAATAATACATACACACACACACACACACACACACATATATATATATATATATATAATTTATTTATTATTTAAATATATATAGCCGTGTCGCCGTATCGGTATTTTTGGGAAAACGGCAAATTCCTATGTCGGTGTCATGTCGTGTCGACGTATCCGTGTCCGTGCATCATAGGTATTGAGATGTGGTGTACAGTGTTTTTCCATTTTTTATACCAGTTTAAGCTTTCGCAGCGAACAACTGCAGTGCATAAACTTGCTGTAGTTTTTCTGAATAATATATATTATAAATTGCTGTAGTGTCCAAATGTCATGATTTTGAGACTTGTCGACCGATTTATTATAATGAAACTCTGCAAGCCTGATGAACAGTTTGCATTCAACATTAGGGGTTCTTTGCTTACTTGAATCAGGCAATTCCTGCACCCACCTATGCAATATGTGAATATCCATTGGTATATTAGGAATGTTTATATGAGCATATCTGAATGATCAACTAACATGGAGATGATCCACATACAGATATGGAAAGAAAATCAGTTCACCGTGTGGATAAGAGAGTGAATTTTGTTCTTTCAAGAGTGATTTTTTTACATTAACTAAAATAATATGTAGTGCATTGGAAATATTTCAGGGCTGAAGAATCTATTTTGTGGATTAAAAATCTTTTTTTTGTGGTCATGTGCATTGATCCAATTTCAATTGTTCATTGGTTCCAAAGATTGCAAAAAGATCTCCACCTAGACAACAAACAAACTGCTTTCAGTCATTAAATGTGCATGATATTAGCCACCCATAGTTCAGATTGCTGGAGCCTTGTTCTGATACGACAATTTATTTTTCAAACTGCCTAGACGTAGCTAGTTTCCTTCTATAAATACCTCCTACTGTATGCCTCTCGGAAGCATAGTGCAACCATCTACTTGTGCTCTGTGTGATATACTGCTTTTCATTTTAAAATGGCAGACGAGTACGATCGCAGCAGCTACGGAAGGTCAGGCACCAACAACTATGAAGGCGGGTACAACAAGACCAGCAACGAAGACTATGGCCGCAGCAGTGACGACTACGACCGTGGTACTGGTGGCTTCAACAAATCCAGTGACGACAGTAATGATGGTGGATATAAGAACACCAACACCGACGACTATGGTAGCAGTGGTGTCTACAACAAATCCAGCACGGATGATTCCAGTGGCGGCTACAACAAATCCAACGCTGATGACTATGGCAGCAGATACAAGGACTCTAGCACCGGCGACTATGGTCGTGGCGATGACTACAAGAAGTCAAGCACAGACGACTACAATGCTGGCTACAAGCACTCCAGCACTGATGATGCCTATGGCGGAAGCGGCTACAACAGGTCGAGCACCGAGGGCTACGGCAGTGGTAAGAACACCTCCAACACTGAGGACTATGGTGGCAGTGGCTACAACAAATCAAGCACAGACAACTATGATAGTGGTTACAATAAGTCAAGCACTGACAACTACAACAGTGGCTACAACAAGTCAAGCACAGACAACTACGACAGTGGCTACAACAAGTCCGGCATCGATGACTACGGCCGCAGCGGCTACAACAAGTCCGACGCAGATGAGTACAGTGGCGGCTACAACAAATCCAACACCGATGAGTATACTACCGGAGCAGGCAAGACCAGCTCTGACGATTACTAGTACAATTATCAAGAAAGCCAATAAGGTTGTTCTTGATCCTAAATATGTTTGGGTGCTACTGGTCCTTGCTGAAGAATCCAGTATGTATTCTTTATCTTGTTTACAGTATGGGCTTATCAGATATGTATAGTTGATCCCATCTTAAAGGGGAGTATCGAGATGATGCCGGTGTGTATGTACCCAGTCTTGCTAGCCGTGGACCTGCACTATGCTTTTGCATGCACGCATATGTAATACTCTATTATGTTTGTACATGAATAAAATGCGTAATCCTATATAGTTGGTTTTGTTTGTGTACATAAGTGTGTCTATATACAGACAAGTAGGATTCACGTGTTGCTGTGTACTATTGAACATTGATATCTGACTGTTCTACATGTTTAAGCAATTCATTTCCTGCTTAGGTAAATATATGTAAGCAATTAGGTGGCTTGGCCTTTTCAGATGTCATCTGCAAGTCTCACATATTATTCAGGTTCAAGCCAACTATTCCAATTACTCCAAGCATCAATATAGTTTTTGCCATAGCTAGAAACCACGACCGCATCGGTTCTATAATACCACTGTCTCACGGTCATGGTGTATATGTTATTCAGTTGTCATACTAGCAGTTGTATGCCACGACGGCCTGAAATTCTAAATCCTCGTGCGAACCCTGCATAATAAGGTGTCCTGTTCAGTAAACAATCACACGATTTCAAGCAAATTCCACCACTAGAACCTGCGTATTGTTCATGTACGTGTTGGATCGATCGACGGGTTAGAGACAGAGGAAGCATGAACCCAGCTTCTGCCCCTGTTCTTAACGCAAGCACTGAAGTAGCAGATAGAAAAAAGACCAGGCCGACAACCGCTTTTAACTAACTGAAAGTCCGCAAGCACCTAACTAAACTTACGAATGGTCTCTCAGGTCTTGGATACGTAGGATAGGAGTAGATCGATCGAATGCTTATCACCCACTACGTCTACACATGCATGCAGCTATCAGTCTGTACTCGCCGAATGGCCGGATACGACACGTACGCTGAGTCACCGGACTGAGCAGAACACATGGCCGGTCGGCCGCAGGCCAGGCCAGCGCGGTCGCCGTCGCGGCTGTGCGATTAGCGACAACGATCCGTCCCCGGCCGGTGACAGGCAACCGGCCAGCCGCGCGCGCGCGCGGATATACCGTCGGATATCACGCGGGATATGCCTTGTGGCCGCGCGCGCTTGCTTGCTTGCCGACACTGCTGCCAAAACGCGCGCGTCGATCCCGCGCACTGACCCGGCCGACACGGCGTTTAACCAACCAACTCGGGCTCAACCCATTGATGCGCCGGACCGGCACGTCGACTTCACCCATGGGCCCCGGCTTACTTTGAGAGCTAGCCTGGCTGTCGAGCTTATCTGCTTCTTTGATCTTCATTCTTGCGAGATCTTGCCTTTTGAAAGGGGAAAAAATCCGTCGCTTGATCTTCTTTGCGCTGAAATGACTTTAAAGATATCAATTAATCGCCCATTTGGTCGTAGCTGCCTTGACATCAGTCTATCACTGCAGCTCTGTATTTCCAAAGGGAAAAAAACAGAAAAAGAAATTAAAGGAGGAGCGTTGAGTGTTGCGGCTTGGAGAGCATCATGCAGATTTTGTTCGAGATCGAGAGAGAGTGAGTTCCTTATTTTTGGTGACTTGGTGGCCTCGCACCACTATGCTAGCTATACCGCGTGCAAAGCGAGCGAGCTTTCCGGCGTTTGAAGTTTCCAGCTGCAGCGTGGGTCGACGTGGATGTGTTCGTTTGAACGGCGAGCAACGACATTTTGCATTATGCAAATGGCCGGGAGTACGAGCGTCGCGGTGGCCGGCGAGCAACTCTAGTGTGTCTTCGTACACTGTAGCTTACCGACAGCCGGTCACAATAAGACCTTCGGATCGAACACGTGTTGGCAATTGATTCTTTGAAAGAGATAACTAACGAGCTAATGCTATTGGATAACAGCGGCCAAATGGCCATAATATCACGTGCATGATTTCCTGCGCGACAGTTTTGGTTAACTGATACACACATGGCATGCTAGCATCCAGAATTATAAAAGTGATCGTTCAGGCTTAGAAATACATTCAGAGAATAAACCACGGTCTAAAAGAAAAAGAATAAACCGCACAGATTGTTAATTTGTGGGCCAATGCGATGATGCTGCCAGGCAAGCTGTCCCCTCTGCACAAATATCTCCACTCAGACAAAATTATCAGTCATTTTCAGGATCGGAGTGCGAATGTGAGAGCAAATCTGATAAAAAAAATCACTGCCTTTTGTTCTAGCTAGCGACATATTCCGCGGCGAAAAATTATGCAGATTTTCCTCCGTATTATGATAATCATGATTTGATTACTTCACTGGTGGTTTCAGTTATCTGACATACATGCCTGACACGACATCTAGAGCAAGTAATCACTAAGTGAGGGACTATGTATTAAATTTAAGATATATATATATATATATATATATATATATATATATATATATATATATATATATATATGGTAAACAATTGGCATCATGATTAAGTTGAATTTAAATTTTATAGGAGTTTCAGAAAATTCAAATTTACTATTAGTGAACAGCGATTTAACCAGTGGTCCGGTGTGACTGGAGTTTAGGGGCTGTCAGATTGCTGGGGCAATATGACCGATTTCTAGTTGACAGCTGTTTTTTTTCTAGAGAGCATGTTTTGGTGTTGGTCGTGTGCGATCGAACAAGCCATGTTTGGCTGTCGGACCGGAGTGAGCTGGCCGGTATGACCGGCATTGAAAATGCGGTCACATCAGGTGGCCGGTTAGATCGGCCAGTGGTTGGCGGTCAGACTGAAGTGGTTTGACCGACATGGGAAGAGCGGTCAGACTGATGGCTGCAGCCAGATATCAAGGTGAATGGAGCTGAGTTGGTTTGAGGTCGGTTCATGACATGGGAACCATGAGGGTTTGTGTTGCATTGCATCATGTATGGTTTTGATTAATGTGAGTCAAGAGCATGGAACTTATGCTCGATATGGTTACTTGGCCTTTGGATGTGCATGTGGCTTGGAAGATGTAGTGATTGACAACAATAGACCAAAATTAGGTGGGGGAAGCAGAGGTCTAAATAGTTATGTAAGTTCGGGTGAGATTATGTGGCTCAAGTGGAAAACACAAAGAGAACAAGGATCGTGAAGAGGCAAGTTGGTGCATGTGGTGCGCCAAGTGATGAGGCCGATGCACATAGAGACAATTTGGGGGAGTTCAAATGAGTGAAGACATAACAACTAGTTATTGGATACTATGAATTTTGTGCCAAAATATGTGAAGATATTTTGAGGTGAAGATGAAGACAGAGGTAAGAGAAGGTGCCCGGAAGCTTCCTCGAGAGTATTTTGTTAGTTGGCCAAGTACTGAGTAGGTGCCTTAATCAAAACCGCGACACAAAGAAGCATAAAGGAGAAGTGATTTAGGTCAAGATGAGTTGAAATTGATATGTGGATCAATCGCTAAAGAGTTAGTGGATTGAGTCTTGTAAACGTTTTGAGAGGCATGTGTGAGTGTGTAAAACACGTGTTAATAGGGTTGATGGGTGTGAGACCATGTGAAGGTAACCTTATAGTTGTGATGAGCAATTAACTTTTGGTTTGAGAAGTTTGCATAGTTTGAGCTTGATTTTTAAGGGGAAAATGCAATTTTTAGTTGCTTTTAGGTGCTAGAGGTCTGAATCTCAACAATTCTTCTTCATGAGACAGCTTGCCATTGCACTTAGCATGAACTCAGGAGAGTTTTATATGACCAAGATCACTCTTTTAAGCACAATACTTGAGATGATCGACAATGGCTTGAGATCAATGAGAATGTAATTAATTCAAATTGGTTGAAGCTCAGGAGGTAGTTGTAGGTGATGCCTAGTTTAGGATTTGCCTTAATGAGATAGACCATAAACTTGAAATCGTTTGTTGAAGCTTACGTGATAGTTGTGGATAGTTCCTAGTCTAGAGCTTACTTTACTAAAATAAGGCATAAAATGATCTTTAAAATCTCAAGTTTGGCTTTAATATAGTGTTTAAGCATAATTGGTTAAAATTAAATTTTTAGCACTTTAATTGATTTAGTTTGAGCTTCTTGGTTCTATTTAGCCTTCTTAACATGACTTAGCACATATTTGGATACATTTATATAAACTTATCAATTTTGAAGTCTTTTTTATCTTAAAATTAATTTGAATGCTTTTAAATTTGCTATCTTGTCTGTATTGGTTATATATACGTTATCATGATCTAGATAGTTTTGTATGTATTCTATGGCTTCAAGTAGTACCATTTTAACTTAACACTCACTTTGGATAATTTTCAAACCTCTTTAGGTTTTGCATTTTCATACATATATACATGCTCTCTTATATTTCTTTTGCTCCAAAGTAGAGTCATGCATAATATGAGGGGGAGATTTAGCCATTGATGTCTATATTCCTGAAAGGGGGAGAATAATTGAGAAAAAGACATTAAGGGATGAAAATGGCATAAAAGGTGAGAATGTACATTCTTGTGGTATAAGTGGTATACATTGCAAAACTCACTCATTGGAACATAAAAATACCAAATTGAGGTATTTCAGTGGGGTGCTTAATTGCATATCATTTACTATCTTTTGCATTTTTTGTTCTTTCTCTAACTATGAAAATAGTCATAGTGAGCAATTGCTCTTTTCTTTGGACCATGTGTAAGATTGAGCTTTTTGTGAGGTTTTAGGTATGGTTTGGAGCTTTTGTGCAAACCTTGTTCTTTCTTGATGTTATCTCCATTCCACACTTTGCCAATATAGTCATGAGCTCTTCTTTCTCTTTCAAATGAACCACGTATGACGTTTGCAACTTCTTGCTTTTCTTTTCAAAAACAAACTCAAATATTTGCCTTTTTGGTGTTTGTCAATATAATCACCAAGGGGGAGATTGTGAGACCTTGTTGAGATCACTCTATGGTTATGATGAGTAATTAACTTTTGGTTTGAGAAGTTTGTGGAGTTTGAGTTTGATTTTGAGAAATATTACAATTTTCAGTTGCTTTCAGGTGCTGGCGGTCTGATAAGCATTGGGACCGCGGTCAAACTAGCTAGGAGATATCTAACCAATACATGGGGTGCAATCAGACTGGTGTCCTATCACCAAGGATTTTTAGTGGAGCAGTGATGGTCAAACCCGTCGAAAGCCGACGATCTACCCGGTGGTTAGTGGCCAGTTTGACCGGCCATACACTACTAGTTTTCAGGTCTAGGACAACGGAGCGAAATCGTTGCAATAGGGCCAAAATAGATGCAATATGTACCTATTGCAACACATCACTTCCGTTGGCAAGCGTGGCAAGTACTTGCGTGCTTAAAAGATTGTGCAACGGATTGTGGTTTCGTTGCAATACCTATGGTTATTGCCATGCAATGTGTTGTGGCAATTGTTTGTTGTTGCAACGAATGATGTCGTGGCGATATAAGCTATTGCCACGGCTGACTCCGTGGCAATAGCTTCTTTTGCCACGAAGTTTGGTCGTGGCAATAGTATCATTTGCCACGAAAATATTGCGTTGTAATAGGTTCTATTGCCACACCAATAGTTCGTGGCAATAGACCCTATTGCCACGGAGAGCATTTCGTTGCAACAGGATATATTGCTACGGGAGGCGTTTTGTTGCAGCAGGTTTAATTGCCGCGAGAGGTGTTTCGTTGCAATATGTTTTATTGCCACGGAAGGCATTTCATTGCCATAAAGTTATTGCGACGAAATATGTTTTGTGGCAAATAGATCCTATAGCGAATTAAACCTAAAACGATTACCAAAACAACCAAACAAGCGAACTATCGAACGGACTCTAACTCACATGAACGAAACGACGAATGACTAAACAAACGAAGGACGACGGAAAATACTACTAACTACTAACAAATCACAAATTGCACAATTATCACAGAGCACATATCACAGAACTCAAATTAACTGGGCACATTTATACATCACAATGAGACATAACAGAACACAATCACATTGCTGTCCAAATATTCATAGTTCATATAGCATCACTAATCAACAGTATAATAGTGCATACTTAACATAAATTAGCAGTCAACGATACGCAATTACTGAGCAGTAATTAAGAGTAGCAAAGGGATAATGGGAGAGAATCTAGAGATGAACCAAAGAAGGAGAAGTAGCAGAGAGGAGGAGGGTCGGTGCGGATGAAGCCGTAGAAGTCCCGGCCGCCGAGGTTGGTGGCGATGAAGATCGGCGGTGATGGCGTAGGGCGGCGCACTTGCTTGAGGAGAGGCGATGTAGGAGAAGAGGCGCGGTGGCGAGGTCGTCGGTGAAGTAGATGGCGGCCGCGAGTGGAGTGGAGTGTCGTTAACACAACAGTAAGTTAATCAGAATATAGATACAACATGTAACTGCAACATGTAACTGCAGAATATAGATACATTATGGGAAAATATAGCTGCAACATGTAACAACTAACAAGTTAGACCATCTCTCTTTGCAAAGTATCAAGTATGTAGCAAAACAAGACGGCACATACACACATATCTAACTGCTGTATCAAATACTACAAGAAAAGACCAATCATAAAGAGAAGAAATAGCCTGGAGTGCGCATGTATCAAGTATGTAGCAAAACAAGACGGCAATCTAACTGTTGTATCAAATACTACAAGAAAAGACCAATCATAAAGAGAAGAAATAGCCTGGAGTGCGCATGTACAGCTAACCAAACGACATCTATATGACTTGTGCATCCAACCAAGACAACCCTTTGTTTGCTTGAGCTCGGCCTGTATTTACCAAATTAAGTAATGATCTATTTTAAAAAGGAAAAAGGATGAAGTGATGAGCTATTTTAAAAAAAAGAAGGATCAAGTGATGAACTAACTAGAAGGTCAACCAATCATCCCCTTAATGTACAGCCCTACTATACTAAAGAAGGTGTGTATCAAGGGCAAACGAGAATTCACAAAACAACTATCTTACCGTTTCTAAAATCAAAGAATTTCAACCAAATGCTACTCCAAATGAAGCAGAGAGCATTCCGTCCAGCATCATCCTAGGCAAGGTCTGGCAAGATGGAAATGTGAATAATCCAATTCTATCCAATCTACGACTGTTCGTTTGCTAATTTTGTGTCACCTAACGGGGAAACTGGGAAACCTTCCGCGATGATCCCCGTGTCAGTTGGGGAGGGGACGCCAATCCGAAATCCCACAAAAGCCCCGAAAGGATTAAGCGCAAAACCCGATAACCCACCCGCCGCCGTTGATTCGCGGGCACAAGGAGGAGTAAGAACCCTAATCAGAGCAGCAATCGGAGGAATTAGCGCGTACTTAGCAGCGAACGGGAGGGGCGAGGCGAGGCGACGCGGAGGCGAGAGAAGTCGGTGAGGAGCGGCCGGATCTAGTCGGTGGAGGAGCGGCGGAACGAGGGGCGGCAAGGAGCGGCCGGATCTGGTCGGTGGAGGAGGGGCGCCGAGGGGCGGCGAGGAGCGGCCGGATCTGTTCGGTGGAGGAGCGGCGGAACGAGGGGCGGCGATTTGGTGTGTCGGCGTCTCGGCGAGGAGGAGAGGCGGCAGCTGGGACTGGTCGCTGGAGGAGCGGCGGAACGACGGGCGGCGACAGGCGGTGGAGGAGCGACGGAGGTGTACCGGCGCTCACCGGCGGCCAGACGTGGAGGAGAAGGGAGGAGGAGCAAAGGGGGGCGAAGGGAGAAGAAGCCAGGATCGAAGAGATGCAAGTGGCGGCAGCTAGGGTTATCAGGAGTTGGGGAATTTTGGCGTTTTGCGATTTAGTCCACGTGTCTTGAAATTACAATGAAGTCCTTCCCAATGAGATTTCTTCGCTCGCCTCGGAAGTCCGATTTCATCGCGGTTTGATCCTACGCATCCGTGACGACGCGCACAACTGTACGGAGCAGTCTCAGAATGCCAAATTTGTCGTTTTATGCGCCTCGATCGCGCCGGCCTGTAGAAAAAAATAAAATAGTCCATTTTGAGCAATTAATTATAGAAAAGCGTGTAAATGATAATAAATGGTCCCAAAATGTGAAGAATATGAGGGTAAAATGACAAGTAAATATATATAAAAATGACGCATGTCACTAGTTCAGTTGCGTAGCAAAGTATTTAGCAAGTGATTCCAGCAGAATTATTTAATTTCATTTCATTTACCGATATATAGTAGCCCTACTTCACCTGGCATAATTTCCTAGTAGTTTAGAACAGTATGCTATATTTGACATAAGAACAATGACAGATGAAGATTAGTCACATTTTCATTTCATACATTTTCATATTAGGAGCGAGTTCACCTGTTGATTAATCTTTTTAGCTCGTGCTCGCATAATCGGTCCGATTAGAATGTCCTCATTATCATGTACACTCGAAATGATGGACAATGGACTAATGTCGACGAGACCTTCTAAACGCATATTCACTTTAGGCTTGTACAGATCGAGTATAGGCCTGTATATAATTAAATAAAATAGTAGTAACTCTATATCTCTAAATATAATAATTAAAGACCCAATTAAATTAGAGTTCACATGATAATATTTAATGTGGCTCAATAATTCCTTCTAGTTAAATAATATATTTAACTGAGAAGTGCAAGACATGAGCGTATCCGCGTCATCTGTGGAGGCGGGGCGACTGCTAGGTAGCGGCATTTGCACGATGGCCGCGGATGGTGGAGGCGGGTAAGCTGCTGGCGTGCGGTGGGAGGTGCCCAAGGTTTTATATGACAGGTGCTTACCATGCTTAGATAAATAGAAATTTACAATTATAATTAACAGTGGGGTACAATAGTCTGGTGGTAAACGCCTTGGCCTCCGAGCTAGGAGGTTGTTGGTTCGATTCCTCCACACTCCATGGTTTTTGTTTTTATTTTTTCTATTCTAATTTTTATCCTCTCCTGTTTTGTCAAGTGAGACCTCCTCAACTGCGTTTTAGTTGTCACTTTTCAATTTTTTTATCTCCTCTAGCAATTAATAACTATAGATAATATAATTCCTCCACACCAATTCGGCCCTTGCATTGAGCAGTTAGGCCCACGAAAACAAAGCGTTGCAATAACAGATTATTGCCACGAACAATCATCATATATAGCAACAAATTTATTTTGTGGCAATACAAACTCATTTCATACGCATTGTACAGGAACCTTTTGCAACGCAATTGATGACTATGACAACGCAATAAAATTGTGGCAATATTGTCACTCACTCGCAACGAAATTCTATAAGGTGGCAATACCTCCTAACTATTGCAACGAAAATCAATATTATCACAACGCAAGACAAACGTGGCAATAAAGTCATACTACTCGCAACCATTTTCTAAATGGTGGCGATAAAGCCACCTTATTACAACGAATTCAATGACTATCGCAACGCAATATTTTAGAGGCAATACTGTGCACATATCGCCACGATTTTGGCAAAACGTTGCAATAGTACATACCTATTGCAACTAATTTAGTGTCGTTGCGATGCGTTTCGTGGCTAAAGGGTCGGAATCCAGTAGTGATAGTGGTGGTTGCATCGGGGTTGCGGTGTGACCAGACTTAGTTGGTGGTTGCTTTTTTTCAATGAGTGTGTTTTTTATTGGTGCGCTATGGGAGGCAATGGTATAACTGGCCTTTGGTTGGCGGTCTCCTGGCTAAGATGCTGGCAGTCTGACCGGCCATGGTGGCCGCAGTCAAACCGCTCCCCTGTTACTAGGGTGGAATGTGGCGGTCAGAATGGCTGGGTGTTGACGGTCTAACCGCTATGTTCAGGCTTGCTAGGATGTGTGGGAGTAGATCTAATGTCATCTTGATCATCAATTGCCCACGAGCAAGTTTTGGCTCAAGTTCTTGAGTTTTGCTCAATTTTGATGCAATCTTCCTTATTTTAGATAAAGGTAGGGACTTTGGCATTGATCTTCATGATTTATAATTGGAATATATTCCTGATATTCTAGAGAAGATGCATACTAGGTTTAAGGTCATTAGAGTAATGGATCAAAAGTTGCATTATTTATTGGTTGAGGTCGTGCTGTTTTCAGCTTTGTCCAGAGGGGTCGCTCAGACTGCCCTGGACCAGTCAAACCACACAAGGGCCGGTGAAATCAGCCTGAACACTCCGGTCAGACCGCACCTACCAGTCAGACCGGCCTGAGCACTACAGTCTGACCATCTGGGCAAGAATAGGTCTGTTTGACTCGATTTTTCTTAGAAATTTCATTGTGGGTGATTTGTCTCTAGTTTTTATAGCTTCTCATAGTTGTTATAGTGAAGAGCTTGGCTTTCTTCTTGGAAACGATTTTGAAAAGCCTCAGATTTAATTTGAGCTCTTATTTACCCCCTCTAGTCACCGTTCTTGGTTCTACAATGGGTTTCTCTAATAAGTTTAATGGGTTAGACCCATTAGGGTTGTGCTGGTTATTTAGAGGGGAGGAGGAGATATGGTAGCATTAAGGATTTCAGGTTTTAGTTTCGCTCTACTACCTTGTCTTTTTCTATGGTTGTGTGAGAAATCTGAAGAGAGAAAGAGTGGTGCTTTGGCTGCACCTTATAATCATCAATGAGTATGTAAGCCTCATCCTCCATTGAAATAGATCAAAGTCTTATTTCAATCATGTTCTTGTTTGTGTTCTTGGTTTTTCTTATTCTTAATCTAGATTTGTGATTTTGGCTTCATGGGAGTTCTAGCCTAATTTCTTGCTTAAATTACTTTATTAGGACATGTGAGAATAGATTTGGATGACCTCATGTCTTAGTTTCTCACGGGCAAGAAATAATTTGAGATTTAAGGATTTAGGTGATATTGTAAACTAGATTGGATTATCTTCAATTTGGTGAACTCGAGCTCAAGAACCTTGTGATTCTAGTTTAGGTTTTTATTGCCCTGAACAACGCTCAGGCAAAACTTGAAAGTACTTGGATGAGATTTGAGTAATTAGTTGAAATTTGAGCTTTAGTTCTGAGAGATTTTGAGGTTTAGGAATAGGGATCGGTTGGACTGGCTCCAGACCTGTGGTCAGACTAGCCCATCAACACGCAGTCTAATCAGCCCTGTGTAGAAGGCTGTTGATTTTATTGGCTTTTGTTTCTATCTTAGTTTTTAGCCTAATTGGTGTGATCTGAACTCAGTGACTATTATAGTTACTCAAGTGAAGATTTTAAATACTTTAATTGAAAAAGTTTGAGAAATTATTTACCCCTCTGATGGCCGGCACATTCCTATATGAGATTTGAGCTACTGAGGGAATAAACCCCATCCATTGTTAATTGTGGTCCAACCAGATGATGTTGACATGCAACTAGTTCCCCCTTTGCAACAGTATTCCCATTTAAAAGTTTTAGACAAATTAACAACGAGTTATTTGATTTCGGTAATACGTGTGCAGCATATTAGCCACGATCTGCTTGTCGAACTATCCAGCAATACCATAAACTTCGAGCTTGCTCCCTGCTATAAATACTTGACGTTGCTGTGTTCTTGGAAGCATAGTGCAATCGAGCGAGCTTTCCTCTTCTGTGAACTTCTCTACGTGACAAGTTTGTTTCTTTCCATTAGTTTTGGACTTGATCGAGATGGCTGACGAGTATGGCCGCAGCGGCTACGGCAGGTCCGGCACCGGCGACGAGTACGGCAGCGGCTACAACAAGTCCGGCAACGACGACTACGGCCGCCGCGAAGGTGGCTACAACAAGTCCGGCGGCGACGACTACGACAGTGGGTACAACAAGTCCGGCACCGACGACTACGGCCGCAGCGGCGGCGGGTATAACAAGTCCGGCGGCGACGAGTACGGCCGCAGTGGCGGCGACGACTATGGCCGCAGTGGCGGCGGCTACATGAAGTCCGCTGGCGACGACTACGACAGCGGCTACAACAGGTCCAGCAACGAGGACTACGGCCGCAACAAGTCCGGCGCCGACGACGAGTACCGGTCGTCCCGGGACGATTCCGAGAAGTACAGGAAGGAGGAGAAGGAGCACAAGCACAAGGAACACCTCGGCGAGATGGGCGCCCTTGCCGGCGGCGCCTTCGCCATGGTACGTCGTTAATTTAATTTCCTCACACAGACGCACGTGTTTCGTACGTTCATCGATGACTTGTGACGACGTACGACTTGTACGGCCATGCATGACTGCATGTGCAGTACGAGAGGCACCAGGCGAAGAAGGACCCGGAGAACGCGCAGCGGCACAAGATCGAGGAGGGCGTCGCGGCGGTGGCGGCCCTGGGCAGCGGCGGGTACGCCTTCCACGAGCACCACGACAAGAAGGAGGCGAAGGAGGCGGCGGAGAACGCCGAGGAGGAGCAGTCGGGCCGCGGCGAGGGGAAGAAGAAGCACCACTTCTTCGGCTGACCGATCAGCACACGCACGCGTTTCGACATCTCGTGCTTCAGCAGCAGCATGCGGTTGAACCGTTGAATAAGAGCCGGCTCAGCATATGTGCGTATGGTGTTGGTGGTGTGTGCGCGGTTACTAATGGTTGTGCGGATAGCTGCTGCGTGCATGTTGTGTGGAGTATTTGCCGTGTCTGCATGTGTATTTGTGTAGTTGTTGTTTTCTACCGCGTACGTACGTACGTATTCTGCCTGCAGGTTTGCCCGCTTAACTTGTGACATATGTGCCGCTGAAATAATTACCTTGTGTTTTATTCTTCCGCGTCTGTACGTATTTCGTCGGACGGAGCTGCTAAGTGCTAATCATCTGTCAGCAAAAAAATTGCAAAAATTGTCGTATCCTATATTTGCAATCCAAACTCTTCTGTGTTTCTACTGCACTTATTCCTTGAATCAGTAATTAGTATATAGAGATATATTACTAGAAAATACACTTAGAGATACATTGCTACAACATACATCCAGTACTACAGAAAATGTCATCACAGACGGTTCAAAAACATCATCACGCGATTTTTTTCTCAAATGCGAATTTATGGGTCGATGATAATCGAAGGCTATCACGAGCGGTTTTAGTTACAAACCGTCGTGATATGTCATCATGACGGTTTGTAACTAAAAACCGCTCGTGATGTTCTTTTCTACCCATAAATCTATTTGTGTTTATTGGCTAGCCTCAGGAAATGCTAGCCATGCCCTCTGAAACAAGCAGATAAACAGGTATATGTATACATACAATTCACATCTCAATTCATTTGACAAACATATAACATCCAATTCACATCACATTTCATTCACAGACATAAGGCATTCATTTCGCAAATGGATTAATTAAAATGAAATAAAATATCCATTAACAAATTCACAATTACAAAGTGATAAGAGCAATAAAAAATTATTGTGCGCAGTGGAACTCTCCATCTGGTCTTATGACTTTAGACCACAAAAACCAAGCGCACTCTCCTCGAATTTTTGCAAAGTCCGGCTGTTTCAATGCAGTTGTAGAGATGGGTGCAGCCTGTCAATAGGAATATCAATGCGCGTACATATATAAGCTAACAAGTATGAAATAAATGTGGGAAGATTGACTAACCTTAGAATTGGTGCGTACATATATAAGGGGACGCATCCGGCGATGATGTTGAAGAATGCGCGGGTGACAAACTTTAGTTGCTAATACTATGAAGCAAATGACACAAATTAGTGTATCAGGTTCATTGAACCGGATACACTAGTGTGTGTCACTTGTTTCATGTCCCTTGAAGGTCTATGTGGCATATACTATTATTACAAGGTCTCTAAACAAAGTTCTATGAAGCAAATGACACAAACTAGTGTATCCGGTTCATTGAACAGGATACACTAGAGTGTGTCACTTGCTTCATGCTCCTTGAAGGTTTATGTGGCATATACTATTACTACAAGGTCTCTAAACAAAGTTCTATGAAGCAAATGACACAAACTAGTGTATCCGGTTCATTGAACAGGATACACTAGAGTGTGTCACTTGCTTCATGCCCCTTGAAGGTCTATGTGGCATATACTATTACTATAAGATTTCTAAACAAAGTTCTATGAAACAAATGATACAAACTAGTGTATCTGGTTCATTGAACGGGAACACTAGAGTGTGTCGCTTGCTTCATGCCCCTTGAAGGTCTATGTGGCACATACTATTACTACAAGGTCTCTAAACAAAGTTCTATGAAGCAAATGACACAAACTAGTGTATCAGGTTCATTGAACAGGATACACTAGAGTGTGTTACTTGCTTCATGCCCCTTGAAGGTCTATGTGACATATACTATTACTACAAGGTCTCTAAACAAAGTTCTATGAAGCAAATGACATAAACTAGTGTATCAGGTTCATTGAACAGGATACACTAGAGTGTGTTACTTGCTTCATGCTCCTTGAAGGTATATGTGCATATACTATTACTACAAGGTCTCTAAACAAAGTTCTATGAAGCAAATGACACAAACTAGTGTATCACGTTCATTGAACAGGATACACTAGTGTGTCACTTGCTTCATGCCCCTTGAATGTCTATGTGGCATATACTATTACTACAAGGTCTTTAAACAAAGTTCTATGAAGCAAATGACACAAACTAGTATATCCGGTTCATTGAACGGGAACACTAGAGTGTGTCACTTGCTTCATGCCCCTTGAAGGTCTATGTGGCATATACTATTACTACAATGTCTCTAAACAAAGTTTTATGAAGCAAATGACACAAATTAGTGTATCTGGTTCATTGAACAGGATACACTAGTGTGTCACTTGCTTCATACCCCTTGAAGGTCTATGTGGCATATATTATTACTACAAGGTCTCTAAACAAAGTTCTATCAAGGCTCCACACCATGCAACATATTTATACTCAATTACTATCGTTTTTATAAAAACAAATCATAGCATCACATAAAGGCCGGCGAGGGGTCGGGGAGGCGGCCGGCGAGGGCTCGGGGAGGCGACCGCAGGCGACGGGCGAGCGGAGGCGCCGGCGTGGTGGCGAGCCGAGCGTCGGTCTTCGAACGCGGACGGCTCGGGAGGCGGCGGCGAGGGCTCGGGAGGCGACCGCAGCGACGGCGAGCGGAGGCGCCGGCGTGGAGGCAAGCCGAGCATCGGTCTTCGAATGCAGACGGCTCGGGAGGCGACCGCAGCGACGGCGAGTGGAGGCGCCGGCGTGAGGCGAGCGAAGCGCCGGTCTTCGAACACGGACGGCTCGGGAGGCGGCGGCGAGGGCTCGGGAGGCGGCGCGCGACAGACGGTCGGGATTTAGATGTAGAATATAACTGCAGCATACGGCGAAAACCCTAGCCAGAGGGTATTTATAGGGAGGCTTATTACAGACGATTCTAGACATAAAACCGTCTGTGATATCAATATCACAGACGGTTCTAAGTTTAAAAATCGTCTGTGATAAATCTTATCACAGACGGTTTTTTTATAAAAAACCGTCTGTCATAAGTTTTATGTCAGAACGCTTCGAGTTTCGATCGTCTAATTAACGTCTCTCGATCGTTATACGAAGCGTCTATATCATTAATGTTTGGGTATATGAACCGTCTGTGCTAAAGGTTAAATATGCACGCCTAATCCAGGTCTCTTCTACGTACGTACAATATGGCTTCTACTATTCTTGTGATCATCTCCTTCCTCTCATCTGTTCATCAAGAATTGTTCGGCCGGAACCTTACACAGGCGGCCAGCAATTTGCATCTGGAGCAGCTTCTCCGCACACGCTCTGCTCTCCTTCCCCGACTTTCTTACATCCGTTAGCTCGACCTAATCATCCGCCGCTCAAGAAAGGGAAACAGCCCTTACCCTGGTTCTTCTCCACAATGTGCGCAAAGCAGAAGAAACTCTACACGCATTGGAGAGACTGATGGATAGCCTTGCCGATTAAGCAGAAACGGCAGATCTCGAGAATCTTTTCATGCTATCCTCTACGACATTATGGGATATGCTACTGATTATTTGCCCAGGCTGGAGGAGGAAGTGCTGAGGACAAGGACAATCTTAACGGCGTTCGAGAAGTCAGTGGCTGATCCTCCAAGTCCCAAAGTCGAAGAAGAAGCGTCTGAAGCCCAAAAGATTATAATGGGAAACTCTTTACTGTGCGACTTTTGTAATAAATTTGTCTCTAATTGAAATTAATAAATTTGCCTTTAATTTGTGATCTCTTGTCTCATTAGTTACGTAGTTAAGTTATTAGAAGCAATGTGTACTTATATATTAACCTCTAATCATGAATGAATATGATGACAAAGGACATCACAGAGCGGTTCTTGTTAAAACCGTCAGTGAACATTCCTGCATCGTTCTTAACAACAACCGTGCGTGATAGTCTACACAAACAGACGG
Source organism: Dendrocalamus sinicus (assembly GCA_036346575.1). NCBI lineage: Eukaryota > Viridiplantae > Streptophyta > Magnoliopsida > Poales > Poaceae > Dendrocalamus > Dendrocalamus sinicus. The sequence goes on from CM070650.1 coordinate 19,103,610, forward strand.
TTTTAATTAAAAACCGTCGTGATAATCCTGCATTATCACGAGCGGTTTTTATTAAAAATCGTATGTGATACTTTAGTATCACAGACGGTTCATCGGTAAGAACCGCTCGTGATACTCGTTTATCGACGCCACTAACACAGACAGTGTCCAAATTAAAATCGTCTGTGTTAGTGTCAATCACAGACGGTTTTGTCAAACCGTCTGTGATTGGCCGTCTAGTATTAGGCTTTCTGTAGTAGTGATCTACATCACATGAATTAAACTAAACATTAATATTACAAATGAGAGTTCAAATATCCCATATCGGGTAGATGTTACATATTGGGCCCATCAGGCCAAATGATATACTACAAATAACTAAAAGTGGAAGTGAAAGCAGAAAGCAAAAGATGAGGCCACACCTTACAATAGGCAAGCAACTAGGGTAAAGGCTGACAAGCTACTACCCAAGGTTTGAATAATAGATGTACACATAATCACCATCAAAGTTTGTCCAAGCAAGGATAAGAATGGGAGACTGCGAAAACGGCCTAGACTCCTTCATCTTCTTCTCTGTCTAGTCCAGACGTGGCGTAGTAGGCATAGGGATTTTGATCCGAAGATTTTGAGTTATTTTAGTGAGCGAGGATGAGCACAAACAATTATGCTCTGTGAGCCAACACATAGAATGTAGTATTATGAATGTAAGGCTTTGCAATGAAGCTCAGGCTTATTTATTTGCGAAATACCATAATTGAATTATAGTAAGTAGAAATTCTAAGACTTAGCATTTTTACTCAAACCATGTTTTTAAATATTGTAATAGTATGTAATAATAATTTGAGGTGTGGGTTCTATTCACCATATGTTAGTTTTGTTACTAGAGTTGCATCTAATGATTATAATTATTGGGTTCTATCCATCCAGGGAAATCAACTCAGGGTTCTATCCACCCATCGTGTTTTTCATCCCACCCGCCAAGATTCTTTTGTAAAATAGATACTAACTCAAGTAAGTTCCTATGCTCGCCTATGACCGTGGACATGGTTGTTCGAATAGTTGTCATTCTGCAGAAGTCGCACACTTTACCCACAAGAGATGCCCAACTTAATCTGCCGCCACGCTACCATTGGCATGAGGCTCATATAATCACCACAAGACATTTACAACGCATCTTCCCAACGTGGCTACACCCGCTAAGATTTTCGCTATCGTGGAGTTCTATCCACCCGCTCCAGAGCAAGTTTAGAGTTTTGGGTTCTACAATATCCTTTTAGTTCAAATACTAACCATTTCCATCCAATGGTTGCTCAAATCCAAGTTTTCATATTTGAAATGATGTCAGAGCAAATTAATGTCTACATGTATCTAAGCGAGACAAAGCATGATACTTAGATGCAGACTTACATTTAGTATATATACCATTAATTTTAGGGTGACAAAGGGTTATGTCCAAAATCAAGGAATGGGATATAATAGCACAATTTTACTAGTAGATAATTAACTAAGAGCTAGTATGGATATAATTTACATGATAAAGTAAGCATGCAATTTAATAATTTAAAGCAACATAATTTGCATTCAAAAAGTATGTGCAAAATGAACAAAGTATTAACTCATCTTGCTTACAGTTTTGATGGTCTTGGTCGATCTCGAACTACTGCTCTTCCGAGTCTTCGAAATTTAATCAAGCGATCGCATCAAGAAACAAATAAATACACAAGAATACAAATAAATCCAAATAAACTCCAAAATTCATGATTTTACTTTTGTTAGAAATATCTTGAATTTAGATGATTTAGAAAAGAGTTTCATCTAGTTTGGAGTTAAAATGAGTGAGATTAAAACGAGTGAGAAAGGACTCTCCGAAGTTTAATTCCAGAAAAAATCTCAAAAATAACAATGGAGAGATAATATGTCTCACTAACAGCTGAGGCCAACCTTTTAATTTCTTTTCTAATTTATTTTTCTTATTGGAAATTATGTCAGAGGCTTACATGTGAGGCCACCAGGGCTTTTAATTTGTTTTTGAATTATTTTTCTTTAAGGAAGTCACATGAGTGAATGACACTTGGGGTCAACTAGTTTTAATTTTCTTTTTGAATTATTTTATTTAAGTAAAATGAACGAGTAACTGGTAGGTGGACCTAGGCATAGTGAAGGGCTCACATGTTGATAACCCAAAACATAAATTTAGTTTTAATTATAGTTATTAATGATTTGCGTCCACACGATAATGACTCCTTAACTAAACTGGCCCGTGTCATTAACCTAAACTAATCACATGTTAATGAAGTCATTAGCTTAATAATGTTGCCACAATGTTTCTCCTATGCTCACAGAGGAAGCAGTGTTGCCGAGCTCACCATCGGTGAGGCGAGCGGTGGTGAGCGCCGCCAACCCCCAAAATGGGTTACCGATGTCTCGGCGGTCTTAAGCATGACGACGGTGTGGTCGGCAGTGAACCACAGCGGCGGAGGCACGGCTGCCAATGCAACTAAGCTATCAACGACATGGTGAGTAAAAGAATGGCATTGAGAGCATCTACAGGGCACGAGAAACTCACCAAAGAGGTTGGCGAGGTCAGGGAAGCTTGAGGTGGTCCGGTGGCGATGGCCCAGGGCAGTGCGGCAGCTTCAACAGTGACAACGAGCTGGAATGGCCAGCTTCCCAAATTGAAGTTGGGGATTGTGAGAGGGTGGTGTAGGAAAGCTCTAACCGAACGAAATTGGGCAGAGGCTCACCGAGGAGAGAATGGCAACGGGAAGTGATTCCAGCAGGAGATGTGGAAGACGATGGCACCAGCAAGCTACGAGGGAAGAAAACCTAATTGCGTGAGAGGAAGTGAAGAGGAGGACGAGATGGTCATTTTGATGTTGAAGGGGGGAGTGGGAGGTGGGGCACAGTGGGGCACAATGGCGAGATCGGCGATTTTGGCTTGGACTTGACACAGTGAAATGCAGGGTGTTAGAGGGATGTAGGAGAGTGAGTAGGCAAGGGGAAGCTTCAGGCGACTTTTATAGCTGAGCGGCTAGGGAAGCTCATGCTAGGCACGGCGTGGTAGCCGAGGGTGGCATGGGCGTGGTAGGCGGTGCAGGTGTAGACACAAGGGTGACGTGGGCCGTCATGGGTGTAGGCGTGGGGCGATGATGCGGTGCGCTAAGCGGAGGGTGCGCTCTACTGGTCGTTAACGTAGCTAACGTGATGATGCGACAGGTGTTGTGTGGGCAACACGAACGATGAGGCAATGTGATGAGCGTAGTGTGCACGACAAGAGTGTGCGCTTGGCTTGACGTCGGTGCATTAGTCACGGTGATGCGATGGGGCAGAGCAGTGATGAAGGCAATGCGACAGGCGCACATGGGCGTGGTATGGGCATGGCAGTGCGGCGCATGTGGGTTTTGGGGCTTGGTGTTGGCACAGCTGGCGTGGCGACACTGTTAGAAATTGGCCCATTTGAGTTTGGCCCATTTCCTTAATTCCAAAGCATACATGGTTTAATATCATATTGCTAAGGTAAGGTAAGGAAGACCGATTTATAAAGTGGAGTCATCACCACTTCTTGAATATGGATAGAGATGGTATGAGGATGGTTCTGACTAGTCACACACGCGCATGCGTATTCGCGTATTTTCGCGTGAAAATCGCGTAACTTGTGACTTGCAACACGCGACCATGCCGTGCCGTGGCGCGCCACTTGGCAGACCAAGTCTATCTTTGTTTTTGCTAAACCCTGCACCACTCTGTGTGTGTGTGTGTGTTTGAATGAGATTCAAACATTTGAATGAGGCAGTTACAAGTGAATTTATACTGCTTAATTTGTGATCTGATGAGACAGTTACCAGTGCATAATTTTGTTTAAAAGCAGCAGTTACTAGTGAATAACTGCAGCACCCTTAAAAGGGCCTGGAGACGTCCAGGAAGAAAGAGATAATTTTGCACCTCCATTCTTCCTCTACTTTTTGCTCTGCGAGCTTGTGCTGTTGTGCTGTGCCGTCTGAACCTCGTCGACCTTTCTTCCCAGCATGCACCTGGAAGGAGAGAGAGCGGCTATCTCCGAACCATTGCCGCAGAGAGTACCTGCACGGTGCGGCAATAAGGTTTCTAGGCAGCGCATCTATGCAACCGCTCACTGCACTGCGTCATCTACGTTCTACACTGCGTCAAGCCTATGCTGCTTCTTGTTCTTCATCAGGCGAAAAAGTAAGTCGTTTGCGTGTTCGTTCGACTTTGTTACTATATTTTTCTTGCGTATATTCTGAAGTATGATGAGTAGTCTGCTGTTAGTAGTAAGTTTTGCATCACTGATTTATTGTATTTGTCTCCTAGTAAATATTGGAATTAAAATATTGCCCACATTTCCAACAGACACGACAAGGCAAAGCGGCATGACATGAGTGGCATGGTTCAACGCTATGCAAGCGGGTTGGTTTGGTCAAGAGCAATGCAAGAGAGCAAGGAGAGGGGAGTGGGCCAATTGAGCAGCTTGGCTTGGGAGGAAAGGAGAGGGGGGGGGGAGTGAGCTAGCAAATGGGAACAGGTCGGAAATTTGTGGGCCAAGGAAAGGCGAAAAATGAAGAGGGGCCGGCCTAAAATGATTTTTTTTATTTTTGATTTGTATTTTCTGTTTTTATTAGAGTTTGAATTTTGATTTTGGCTTTGAATTTGAATTTTATTTTGCCAAACTTTTGAATCGTGCTCAAATATCAGCTCTAGTAAAAAATAAATAAATTCCCCAATATGGGGTGTTACAAAAATGGACGAATTTCTCACTGTTAGTTGGAGCCTGGTGATTCGTGCTGCGCCGAGAGTTGCATCTCTGATTGAACGCGGTTCTGGTTTCACATTTTTCCGGCATTATGGTTTCCTGGTGTAAAGGCCCCAACCATATATTTCGGTGGTCGGCGGGGATCCAACCGTAGATGGTGAGCAGTAGCCAATAGTGGTGCATTGACAAGGCTCGAGGAGTTGAGTTTGGCAGTGGGAGGCAAGATCGTAGGAGGGGGTGGCGCGACAGTGCTGCCACCGGCGGCAATGGACCTGATGTCTTGCCACTGGAGAGCTTGGGGACGGTTAAGTTGGGGGATGGGTGGATGAAGACCACAAGATCAAGCGAAAGCCGGCTCCTTTTTCCCCAGAGAAACATGTTACTGTAGCATAGGCATCTTAGTACAGTGCTCCAGTAGTCACCAGCGCTATTTTTTTTTTGGACATCACACCGTTTATTTCTATTAAATATATTCGTAAAAACTAGTAAAATTATAATATTATAAAAATATTTTCTGCGACAAATCAATTTTTTTTTTACGCAATCGATCTAGTTGTAAAGATGCTGGTGGTGGAACAAAAAATTAATTTCGCTACATGTACTCAAGGCTGTCGACATTTTTTAAAGGATGGATGGTACACACACGTACAGACCCTCATGAGGGCCACTCGCCGCTAAGCAGCCTCCCCCGGTGAATCACATCCTCGGCTAAGTGCCATAGGCCCATAGCTATTGCAATTTGCAAATTTGTAATGGTAGAGAGGGCTACAGATAAACATCCAAACTCCACACTCCAGATCATGTGACTAGTAGTAATAAAGTAATGCATGCAAATAATGCATTTGGTCAACACAAACAGATAACAGTAGCTAGGAGTGTCCAATTGGCAGGCTTACCTGGAGGATCCGGCAAACTGGAACGGGCCAATGGCTTCATAAGAACGTGAACGCTACTTTGTCCACTCCCAAATCGACTGGCAACTTGTCGTCTCGTTTTTTTGCAAGTCTGAAACCTCACCTTCTTCCTTGCTTGGTAGGGCACATGGGCCACAAGTACTAGCTAGCATTACTGCATCCTTAACTCCTAAGAAAACTTGGAAAATATCCTGACTCCTGAAGCATGTCCCCATCCGGGCTGAGGCAACCGGTGGAGGAAATTTTAGACCGGTAAAGTCTAGTGCAATTGGGGGATTGACAACAAATCACATTCATGGCCAAGGATGATAATTGATCAAGACTTCTTTGTTCAAAAAAAAGATAATTGATCAGGACTTTGCTTAGCTACCGCAATTTCGCATTCCCCTGAAAGTCCTAACCCATGGTACTAGACTCTAACCTAACTAATTACACTCGAGAACGCCCCCCTTGACTTCAGTTGCTCCTTCGAGTCCGGACTATACGCTTCTACTTATGAAAGAAAAAAAATAATACAAACGTCCGGTTTCTTAAAGCAGCTTTTTTAGTCCTCTTGTTACAGTCTCGCACGAATATTAGGCAGAGGTCACGGACACATTACGCGTCCTACTCCTCTCGTTTCTATCACGCATATGTATTTCTCTCTCACTTTTCCCATCACTCACACCCTTATTTTTAAAATCATTTTATTTTTAAAATCATTTTTTCAATCACTATTATTTATTTTCTACTAAAAATCATAAGCTATAACCAAAAGTTGTCGGCAAAAACCAATACAAATGCCCCTTCAGTTGCTCCTTCCAGTCCGGACTGCCAGCTTAATTCAAGGAGAACAATGCGAAGATTCGTATTTCGTCGTGCGTCGCTATCGATTTCGATCTTGATCGATCACAAATTAAGGGTTACGCTATGGTCAGCATCCGTGACTGACTTCCTCCCAACCGCCGTGGATGCCAAGCCCTGCCATGTGAATTCCAAGCCCATCATGCATGTACCATTGACTAAACCTAACAACTAGGACACCACTTACGGCCATCTCCGGCTGGATGCAGTTTCTGGCTGCCAACTGATCTGGACAAATTTACGCGCTCATTTACGCGGCAAATAGGATAGATTTCTTTTGCTTCCAACCATCGTTGGAAATTTGCAACGCCATTCTGTCGAGAATGCCCTCCTACAAGTCAATGAATGAGCCGTAGATAATTGCAGGGGCGGTTGAGTCTCATTGAAGCTAGCATGGATCCATTTCCTCCCTATAAATACCTGCCATTGGCTAGCCCTCCCTATCCAAGAAATCTCCTTCCTGATAAATTCGCAGAGAAATTTGCTTAGATCAAGCTAGCAGCCATGGCCGAGGAGAAGCACCACCACCTGTTCCACCGCCACAAGGAGGAGGACTCCGGCGAGGTCGACTACGAGAAGAAGGAGAAGCACCACAAGCACATGGAGCAGCTCGGTGAGCTCGGCGCCGTTGCCGCCGGTGCATACGCTCTGGTAAACTAATCGTGCGTGCGTGCGTTTCTGCACAACCAGACAACCTACATAAGTAGGTGATTCAGCTCTTGATTTCTTTGTATCGATCTGATCTGTTTGTGCAGCACGAGAAGCACAAGGCCAAGAAGGACCCTGAGAACGAGCACGGGCACAGGATCAAGGAGGAGGTGGCCGCCGTCGCCGCTGTGGGCTCCGCCGGGTTCGCCTTCCACGAGCACCACGAGAAGAAGGACGCCAAGAAGCATGGCCAGAACTGAACGTACGTCCTCGCACGCATATTGTTGTGCGTTACGCGCGCGGTTCCGTTCCTCTTGTCTTTCTTGCATACGTGTGTCGTCAGATCTTACTTTGTACCAGTGGTTTCCTTGGATTTCTGGGTTTTACGTGTGTTGCGCTGTTGTGTATCATCTAGTATTGATGAAGTCTGGAATAAGTGTGTGCATGCTGCGCACTTTGTTTGTTTACTGGATCCTCTGAAGTTGTTCTTTTATTGAGACATCGTGAGGATTTAAACGTCAATGATGTGTACTGGCCCGTTCATAAATACTTGTCACTGTTGACTTTGACGGATCGAATTTAGGCCATTACCTTTTATATTAGTAAAGTAATTTTGATTATAAATCTGATAATACTCCTAATGGTATCTTTATTCTTTGCCCCATGTGGGCCTCGAACAGTCTCCGAGGTTGGCCCTGGACCCTCTCCGAGGTTGGCTCCGGATCTTGCCCATGGTTGACTCTGGACTCCCTCCAAAGTTGGCTCCGGACTCTCTCCAAGATTAGCCCCGGATACTCCCTTTGGGGTTGTCTCCGGACTCCCTCTAGGGTTGGCCCGTTGAATTCGCTGATGTTGATCTACGGACTCCGCCTAAGGTAGATCCCTTGGTGTATGTCTCCATACCGAAGTTAACGTGGGCCTGAGGTGGCGTGCCCCACCACCCCCACCCCCCCCAAACCAAATATATACACCATCTTTTGTGGTGGGTATAAATTAAATATGTATAAATATGATAGTTGTTACATGTATAAGAAATACAATTGTATTTTCAACGTAAGTATTATAGTTGTATAATAAGTGCAATTCTATTTAGATATAAACATACCCTATCTAGCCGTGTAATTCCGCCGGAAATTTGGTTAGTCTTGTTAAAAGAATAGTTCATATGCCCCCTCATTGTCAGTGAGATCAGAGTCAACATTTTTTAGGAAAAACAGTAAGACCAAGGTGATCCGACTGCATATATTTTATATTATAAGAGCAAGAGAAGGAAATGTAAAAGATAAAAAGAAAAAGAATGTACAATGAGGATAAATTAGAAAAGACTATCTAGACAATATTGAATCTGAGGAAAGTATTTCTTCTTTGCCCTATGGATAACCATGGAAATTCAACCTTAAATTCAATCTTCCAATTATCCAATGATGGATCAATGTGCTCAAAAATCTTACTGTTTCTAACCGTCCAGATGACCCAGCTGGTCAGAATTATTATATCCATGAAGAACTGATGACGCAAACTGTGCTTGATGTTTGCCCTGAATATTAAATAATTTGCTCAAACTCCCACTAAGCAATTCAATAAATCTAAAGAAAGAAAAAAGCAATTCAATAAATCTAAAGAAAGAAAATTTTATATACTCTGTAAACATCTGTCAAGTACTTCTAAACATGAATGTTCATACTATAACTAAATTGATAATTCTATTCATGCTTGCTTGGAGATCTCTTTGATCACCAAAACTCTAGCCCTATGGATTGTGGCAAGGCACAGGCATACATGCTCTTCTAGCTCCTCAGCCAGCCTCCTAGAGCTAGAACAACTCCTCCTCAGCTCCTTCACCATCTCCTGCACCGGAAACCTCTCGTCCACCATCTCCATGCAACACCTCGCCATCGCATTCTCCCTCTCGATGCCGTCGGAGAGCCGCGCCACGAGGTGGCTCACCGTGTCGAAGTCCCTGCCAAGAACGTACGTTCCCTTCGCGGCGGTATCGAGTTGCTCCTGAAATTGCAGCAAAGACTTCGTCTTAGAACGCTTCAGCCTTTTAATCCTCCCCTTGAGCGCGATAGGGCAGAGCCCCATGACTGCAGGTCCGACCAGAAGGCTAAAGAACAGCAGGTGTGCTGAGATGCCGATGGCGACCGCCGCGATCGCACCGCATGTCATGATAAGGCAAGTTCTCGAGAGCTTCTTGAAGGTTTTTACTATCTTGAGCTTCCTTGCCACTTTCTTGTGGCTTAATTTGATGGTCTGAAGTATGGAGGAGTACTTGTCGTGGATTTGTCTGAAGTTGCTTTTTGTTGTGGTGCTGAAAGGGTTGCTTCTAGCAGGGAATGGTTTGAGTGCAAGGTGAGTTGTACTAGTGGTGGTACTGTCTGAAATGCTTGCAAGGAAGCTGTCCATTGATTGGTAGTTGCTTTGGGTGTTCTTGATGTTCCTCAGTAGCTGCCTGCAGATCTCCGCGGCCTCAGCGCTGGCATCGAAGTAACCAGCCATTGCGAGCTCAATCTCGGCGGATGCGCTTTGGTGCATCAAATTCTGGAGCACCGGAGGGATGAGATCTTGCTGAGGCTCAAGGAGTGCTTTCATTACTTCCTCATATTGCCGCTTCTTCGATAAGAAGCGCGCGTTGGATTGCGTGCGCAGCGTGTTGACGTACTCTTCCTCTATGTTCAGGCCTTCTTCCTCTCCCACCGGCATTTCCATACCTGCTGCAAAGAACACAAATTTTCAGCGTGCTAAGTCCAAAGGATATGGAGCTTTGCAAGCATCTTCAGGTCACTGAAATGTTTTGCAAAGAGCTACCAATTTTGAAGGCAACTGACAAATGACAAACATGGTTGAAGAATACATAAAACAAGCACATTTAAAAACTTTCATGTTCACCTTTGGATGGACACATTGATTCTTCAGGCCCCGAATGTTATCTATCCCCTTCAAGTTCTTGATCCTTTGAGACAAGCACTGTCTGCCTCTTATCCAGATGCTACCTGCCTTGGCTTAAAATGGACCTCACCTCAAGACTTTATATACAAGAACCACAACTGATAAAATCTTGTGCTTTGTCTTGTACTGCCCCCCAAAAGCTTGTCCAAACTTGTGCAACTTAGGCTTGCTGCTCTCTGACACCCCAGGATATCAGGGACCATATCTCCTGATCCTCAGGCTTAGGCCGTTTCTCGCCATATTCTTTTAAGACCAACTCTTGCACTCCACATCCGCATATCGATCGAACAATGTATATCTTCTGCTCTGTCCTTTCCTCCCAGCCACCGTACTGGAGCGTTCAGATTGTGTGCAAGCTTTCCTGGTGGTTGCTGTTGTAATCCAGAGAAAAATTAACAGCAATTTAGGTACTTCAGGTACCCAAGTTGCCAGAAACAGCTTCCTTTCTGATGGTTAGTTATGGCATGTACCAACATACGGGCCTTTTCTTTGATCTGTCTACGTACTGAGGTTCTTAATCGTCGTTACATCTTCAGAACAGTCCATCAAGAAGGCCTAAAAACCAAATAATCGGGTACAGTATGGGCATGTCATCACTTTTCAGAACATGCCCTTATGCAAAGGCACAAGGTGATGGATATGATGTTCAGAACATTTTACCAGATCAAATGAATGTTGTCAAAGAGTAAAAGTTTCAGAGAGTAGTAGTAGAAAACCTGTATTGAGTGAAGGTAACAGCTTGCTGTAAAGCATTGGGACGAGGAAGCAGTGAACCTGAGAACTTGCAATCTATGGGGTGCTCCCTTCAAAGAAAAAAAACTACGGGCTCTTGTTGCAACCTATTAGATTCCATTCTTTTTGTTAAAAAATAGTTCTGGTATTTCGGGTGGCACTTTGCCACATTGGAAATGCACTGCTCTTGCTTGCACAGGAGGAGGAGCATCTGTGGCTGATAACATAAACAAACAAGGTATCCCCAACAGAAAGCTTGTAGATGTAGATCACTGCATGACATCACATGTATGTCTCTTATACATCAGTTCAAAGTAATGTTTTTTAAGCACATGCACACCGGAATGTTAAGTTTTGCAATTTGCAAGCATCAAATGTGAAATTACGAGCTAATCCTTCAGGTTGCCACCTGCAGTGGCTGTACGCCATACAACAACGTTCATTTTCACTCTGCGTGGTTCTTGCCATCCTCTATGCACGGCGCCAGGTCGCCGCAATTGTACCACATCGTATCGGCGATCCTGGGGAAGATGAACCTGTAGAAGATCCATTCACGGAACAGCTTGACCACGTACCGGCACACGCCGTGGACGTTGGTCCCGCCCTGCTGGACCCAGCCCGACAGGTAGGCCGCGGCGACCAGCCAGGCCGCCCGCCGGCGCCGCTCCGCCACGTACGTGGCCACGCCCTCAGCGGGCGTGGCCCGTGCCCGCGACAGGGCACGGACGAGAGTGACTGCGTCCTCCAGGGCGGAGCACCCGCCCTGCGCCATGTCGGGCGTCATGGGGTGGAACGCGTCGCCGGCCACCGTGACTGGCCCACGGGCGGCCGGGCCCGTGAGGAGGGCCCACGGAGCCCGGTACAGCAGCGGGGCCCACGTGAGGTTGCCCGGGTCGGAGTGGCGCACCACGTCCAGGTACTCCGCGGGCATGTGCCGGGCCAGGTTGTCGGTGACCTCCCGCAGGATCTTCGTGGGGTCGGAGCCGGCTTCTTTCTCTGCGAACGCGTCATTTCCATTAGAAATTCAGAATGTGTAATGCACATCCGTCACGTCAAGCAGATTGTTGAGTCACAATTCAGACTCAGAACGTGTGGCATGTTGGTACAGTGGACTTGCCTGCAAGGACGGTGTTGTTGACGAGGAACCAGTAGATGTCGGTGTCGCTGACGGGCACCATGCCGGCCCTGAGACCATCGGAGAGGAACTGCCGGAGCTCTTTCTTCAGGCCGTGCCCGCCCGGGTACACGGAGAGCCCACGGACGGCGGACCGGCCTGAGCTGAGCGGCTTCGACATGCCCAGCCACTGGGCCACCACCGAGTGCACCCCGTCGCACCCGATCAGGACCTGCATGATCCACGCACAAGACAACTTACGCTAACAATACTGCAAGAATCAGCCTAGTCCCTCCGAAATTAGTTTGTAAGACCGAAATTTGAATTCAAATTTAAATTTTGATATGAACTTCAAATATTAGAGCAAGTTTCATCTATATTTTCATCTATATGACTATATCCAATATCTAGTTCTTCTCTACCATCTTTGATAACCTTTTTCTTAAAATTCTAAAGTTTTATCAAAATTCAAATTCAAATTACCAAAATTCAAACCGAATTTCCTAAAATTTTGGTGATTTCGGTAATTTGGCTACCCTCAAAAAACATTTCCCGAAAATTGTTAACCCTGGACTAGTTGATGTGCACACGTTCACCCATATCTATTTATTACTAAAAGTCGATGACAGATATTTTAGAGTCGCTTAGAAAAAAAGAATATGCTAAAAATTCTCATAAAAAAGCAAAATATCTAGTCCTTAATTTAATGTACCCGAGTTATTACGAGTCAGATTAAAAGAAAGAGTCCATGTCAAACGCAATCCAAATTTAGAGAAATTTGGAATTAAAAATAAAGAAACATTAGTAATTTGATTTTCATACAACTTCCAAAGTAAAATCTATAAATAACTAAAATTTAGAATAATAATTTAATAAAAATTAGCATATTAAAAAAAGATTTCTTGTCAAGTACAATCCAAATAAACTAAAATTTAGAATTAAAAAATATACACACACACTAAAAGTCGATGAAAGGCCTGTTAGAGTTGCTAAGAAAAAAGAGACTATGCTAGAAATTCTCAAAAAAAAACATCTATCCCTTAATTTAGTGGACCTAAATTATAACGTCTCATATCAAAAGAAAGAGTCTATGTCAAGTACAATCTAAATTAAGAAAAAATCTGAATTAAAAATAAAGAAAAGTAGTAATTTGATTTCCATACAACTTCTAAAGTAACATTCATAAATAACTAAAATTTGGAATAATAATTAAGCAAAAATTAGCAAAATAAAAGAAAGAGTTCGTGCCAAGTATAATTCAAAATAACTAAAATTTGGAAATAAAAATAAAATAAAGTTAGTAATTTGATTTCCATATAAATTCCAAAGTAAACCTAAAAATAAGAGAATGTGCCAGAAATTCTAACAAAAAAAAAATATCTAGTCTTTAATTTAGTGGACCTAAGTTATAATGGCTCAGATTAAAAGAAAGAGTACATGCCAAGTACAATCCAAATTAAGAAAAATTTGAAATTAAAAATAAAGAAAAAGTAGTAATTTGATTTCCATACAACTTCCAACCTAACATCCATAAATAACTAAAATACAGAATAATAATTAAGCAAAAATAGCAAATTAAATGAAAGAGTTAATGTCAAGTACAATCTAAAATAACTAAAATTTGGAATTAAAAATAAAATAAAATTAGTAATTTGATTTACATGTAAATTCCAAAGTAAACCTAAATAAATTTAGAATACTAATTGAAAAGAAAATAGAAATAGGGTTTTTTATATAAATTATAATCTAAAACTAAAAAGAAATCCACGCATGTATCATCCAAACACATGTAAACTCGGAATAGTAACTAAAGGATAATTAGACATTTGATTTGTAAAAAAATTTAAAACTTAAATTCTAAAAATATTAAAATGTAATAAATCTATGCTAATTAGAAACTGCAAGGAAGCTCCCGTATTAATCATAAAGATCTAGCCCTCTATCTCGCGGAACCAAGTTAAAATAGCTCAGATTAAAAGAGAGAATGACTTGTCAAGTACAATCCAAATTAAATGCAATTCTAAATAATAAATAAATAAAATTAGCAATTTGATTTGTATACGGCATCTCAAGTAACGTCTATAAATAATTAAACTTCAGAATAATAATTAAATAAAATTAGCAAATTTTTAAAAAGAGTCTATCTCAAGTACAATTAAAAAATAACTAAAATTTGGAGAAGAAAATAAAGATTAGCAATTTGATTTTCATATGAATTCCAGAGTAAATCCACAAAAAATAAAACCTATCTATTATATACTTAAAGTCGAATGCATGAGATTTACAATTTCTAAGAACAGAGGAAAAAGCTAGCAATTCTTGGAAAAAAGAAAAGCATCTATGTCTCGATTTAGTGGATCCTTATTATGGCCCGTAAACAATCACCAATGGATGTCATAGATAAAAAAAAGAGAGAAATCTAATAAGATAAGGCTAGCCATTATGAATTCTAAATGAATCCAATAAATAAAAAAGAATCCTAGATGACCCATAATAAATCTATGTACCAGAGGAAAAGAAGGATATGGATGTACAAAATAATTGAGTAAAAGTCATCCATGAGAAAAAAGCACTCAGTAAGAAAAAAGACAAAATCTATTCTATTGCACACTTTCCAACAATATTTGTTTTACAACTTTAATTTTTTTTTTCTAGAATCGCCATCGAGCTGGTGGATTCTAATTAAAGTTAAACCATATCAATCATTGAGTGTTATCTATCATACAATAAAAGTTTAGGATGCTTGATTACATTGGTTGAGAAAAAAGAGAAATATTGTAGAAATTTTTCCAAAAATAAAAAAAAGAAATATCTGGCCCTTAATTTGGTGGACCCAATTATGGGCCTGTTCTTTTTGGCTGTGGTTTCTGGCTTTTGGCTGAAATTTTTGAATTTTGGCTGTTTACGGTACAGAATACAGAGAGACAGATACTCACTTGTGATTTGGCTGGTACATATGTTGGGCTTTTAACATGTAGATTGTTTAACTTGTAGACCTCGTCTTGAAAAAAATACTCCGTTTGAAAATTAGGTACTGTAGCAAAAGCCAAAAGCCGACTGGCTTTTGACCTGCCGAACAGGCCTATGTTTAGCAATCCATTGCCGATAGATGTTACCTAACAAATGAGAATAATTGCTAGAAATTCTAAAAAAGAAAAGTATCTTGCTTAATTAGGTGGACCCTTCTTATGATTAACAAATCATAATCAATTATTTTTCTTGATCTATGAAAGTGCGCATGAAATCGATTTGCACCATGATATACATACCTACACACGTTTAGTCAGAGAACTCTTGTATAAAATTAAGACGTAAGATGTTAAAGATAAAGTTGAACTCAAACGATCCATGCACAGACACAAACTTGTCTACAATATCCATTATAATTTGCATGTTTTTAAATGTATTAATATGGATACAACTATTGTCTATTATTGAAGATGCCGATTAAAAATTATAAAGCACAAGTATTTTTCTCTCAAAGATATAATTTGTATATTCTTTATTTTAACATATATTACTATGCATTAATATCAAATAAAAACAATTCTATAAACATGGAAATTAAATTGAATTGACAATATTCTAAAATTCTAATATTTAAATTATTTAATGTGATGTGTAACTTTTTATTTTTTGTATATAGTTATCTTAGATTGATGTCCGTGCAGGTACACTGGCCACCATGCTAATCGCTGTAATGCTGCGTTGGTGCGTACCTTGGCTCGGATAACAGTACCGTCGTCTAACCGCAGGACGGCGATCTCCGACGAATCCTCAGCCGTCTCAGTGTTGATGGAGACGAGCTTGGACGAGAACCGGATGGTGCCCGGCGGCAGCTCCTCCGCGAGCGCCTCCAGGAGCGCCTTTCGGTCCACTGGCCTCACACTGACTTCACCACTTTTGTTCGTCGGTTCAGCCAAACTGACAATTCCAAAGACCAGTTTCAGTAAAAGACGAAGAATCGAGCAGAAAATTTTCTACGATTTTTTACAGTAACTACGGCTGGCAAGCTACGAATTTGTCACTAGATCTGCGACACTGCCGGTGCTGTCTCCTAGCTAGCTCTATGGTCGAGTCAAACGGAGAAAAGAAGCAATTGTCAGAGTATATCGGACCCGCTCTTGTGCCCGGCGAAGCGAAACACCTGCGTCGCTCCAGTTTCTAGGTTGGTCACTGTGGATCTGCATGCAGCAACGGGATGTTGAGTCGAGCAAATCACAGCCAAAAAAAACTAACAGGACCAATCGAAACACGCCGGCTCTCTTTGGGCTGATATATACGCACGCACGTTTCGTAGGCGTCGAAGCGGGAGGTGAGCTTGTGCGCGACGCCGAGCGCGCGGAGCGCGAACCAGCCGTTGGGGAAGATGGTGAGCGCGGCTCCCGTGGCTCGCAGCTCGGCGTGCCGCTCCAGCACGACAACTCCGCGCGCCACGCCGGCCCGGCGCAGCGCCAGCGCGGTCGCGAGCCCCGCGATCCCGGCGCCCACGATCACCACCTCCGCCGCCATATCGCCGCCGCCGCCGCCGCCTGCCATCGTCACCCCACTGGCTAGCTCGTGAAGGTTTCAATTATGCTTTACGTTGTACACATTTGTAGGCGTGCGGTGTGCCAGATCTAGTGGCATGCCAGGTGCGAGGCAGCAAGTGGACCTGTGGACGTATGCAAATTGACGGAAACAAGAGTCTTCTTTTTTTGTGTGTGCCGGCCCGCCCTGCCTTTGTCCATGATTTTTCTAGCTACCATTGTTGGTGGTCTAGTGGCTACCGTTGCTGGTGACTTGTCGGTTTGCTTCTATTTCTTTTCCTTTTTTTCCATTTTTTCCCCTTCTCCTCGGTGGATCAGTGTCGGATATGCATATTTCTCACAGATGATTCCCGCCTTTTTGTTTTTTATGTTATCGACAAGAACCAATGATACACATCAGAATTTGGTATCAGCTTTCTGTTTTTTTTGGGACTTTTGTGCCTACTGTGCGCTGGTGAATTCTCTTCCGCTAAGATCGTTTTCTTTAATAATGGAATCTCTACCCAATAATTGAGAAGTGCGCGAAGCTTGTGTCTCAACTTACTTAAGACTTAGCACTAGTAAATACCTTACGTCTCAGACTTAGAGCCTGGGCTGATATAGACATAGATCCGTCCCTGTTTGCATATAAACACATGTATATGGACTTTGTAACACAAAACAATAGATTTTAGCTTTGCCTTGTCCAATGGAGCATTCTTTTGAGTCCAATTCGCACACACGCAGGCACTGACTCGGCGATTCTTCTTGGTCTACTATACCTCCCTTGCGCCTGCTCCATCTTCTCCCCATCTTGGCGTGGATTAGAGGACAACGCGTGTAGCACTGGATGCACGCGCGCCCATCTAGTAGGCATCCTCCTGACATGTCAGACACTTGCCACGCAGTCGCGCTGACAGGGATCCATGTCAGCCCCTGCGTGTGTGGCGTGCGGGTAGGTTGTGACTAAACCTGTTGTTTTGTGTTACAAAGGTAACATCCATGTGGTTGTGTGCAAATAATTATAAAACCTGTAGTTTTATGTTACATATGGCCATAAACATGGGGTTCCGTGAAATTTACTTACCAAAATGTTTCTGGCTTCCTCACGAAAAAAAACAAAAAACAAAATAAAACAGGAGCAAATTGAGCTGATCCTGTATGAAAGTGTCGTTGCCCATGTAGCAAGATGCTCAACTGGATTGGCCCAAGAGAAGACCAACAGCAGACCGGTTTGGCTAGTACTTTCACGCTCACTGTGTATTCATAGCTTGGCCGGACCCAACAATGGTCTCGAAACACCACATATTCTGTGCCTTTCTCCTCTTCTTCAATCAGAAAGCGGTCACATCACAACGGAGGTTACACAGTCACAATCAGAAAGCTGGACTCTTTTGGATTCTTGCAGGGGTAGAATTTTCGTGTTTAACTTCAAAGACGGGCTAACTGTTTAGCAGAGCTAATCAGAAACGGCTAAAAGTTGGGACTGCATTGTTTGAGAATGTTTCGTGATCTTTCGTGGAGGTTTGCCGTTCCAAAGTCCAAGCTTTGGAACCTCGCCGGCAGCAGTACTGGAGAGCACGTGCCCCGGCGGCCGTGCCACCACCAATTGATGCTGCGATTATCGGCCTAAAAAAAACTCGTTTCGGACCCTGCCCGGATGATCAAAGACATACCGGCCCGAGCAGAGCAGCTCGATCCCAATTCACACCAAGATTAGCGCACGCGATCTGCTAGTCGCAGTAGTAACCAATCACTTGCCGATGGAAGTAGAATCCTACTGCTAGTCCCACTGGCCGGCGATTCCTAGCCATCACGCCCAACCCAAGAAAGTCGCGAAAGGTGGCCGCTTTGTCGCAGGCTTTTGGCCCAAGGTTTTTTCATGCATTTCTGAAGACTTTATATACAAGAACCATAACTGATAAAATCTTGTGCTTTGTCTTGTACTGCCTGCCAAAAGCTTGTTCAAACTTGTGCAACTTAGGCTTGCTGCTCTCTGACACCCCAGGATATCAGGGACCATATCTCCTGATCCTCAGGCTTAGGCCGTTTCTCGCCATATTCTTTTAAGACCAACTCTTGCACTCCACATCCGCATATCGATCGAACAATGTATATCTTCTGCTCTGTCCTTTCCTCCCAGCAACCGTACTGGAGCGTTCAGATTGTGTGCAAGCTTTTCTGGTGGTTGCTGTTGTAATCCAGAGAAAAAATTAACAGCAATTTAGGTACTTCAGGTACGCAAGTTGCCAGAAACAGCTTCCTTTCTGATGGTCAGTTATGGCATGTACCAACATACGGGCTTTTCTTTGATCTGTCTACGTACTGAGGTTCTTAACCGTCGTTCCATCTTCAGAAAAGTCCATCAAGAAGGCCTAAAAACCAAATAATCGGGTACAGTATGGACATGTCATCACTTTTCAGAACATGCCCTTATGCAAAGGCGCAAGGTGATGGATTAGAGTTCAGAACATTTTACCAGATCAAATGAATGTTGTCGAAGAGTAAAAGTTTCAGAGAGTAGAAGTAGAAAACCTGTATAGAGGGAAGGTAACAGCTTGCTGTAAACCATTGGGACGAGGAAGCAGTGAACCTGAGAACTTGCAATCTATGGGCTGCTCCCTTCAAAGAAAAAAAACTACGGGCTCCTGCTACTTTGCTTGTTGCAACCTATTAGATTCCATTCTTTTTGTTAAAAAATAATTCTGGTATTTCGGGTGGCACTTTGCCACATTGGAAATGCACTGCTCTTGCTTGCTCAGGAGGAGGAGCATCTGTGGCTGATAACATAAACAAACAAGGTATCCCCAACAGAAAGCTTGTAGATGTAGATCACTGCATGACATCACATGTATGTCTCAGATACATCAGTTCAAAGTAATGTTTTTTAAGCACATGCAAACTTGAATGGTAAGTTTTACAATTTGCAAGCATCAAATGTGAAATTACGAGCTAATCCTTCAGGTTGCCGCCTGCAGTGGCTGTACGCCATACAACAACGTTCACTTCACTCTGCGTGGTTCTTGCCATCCTCCATGCACGGCGCCAGGTCGCCGCAATTGTACCACATGGTATCGGCGATCCTGGGGAAGATGAACCTGTAGAAGATCCAGTCACGGAACAGCTTGACCACGTACCGGCACACGCCGTGGACGTTGGTCCCGCCCTGCTGGACCCAGCCCGACAGGTAGGCCGCGGTGACCAGCCAGGCCGCCCGCCGGCGCCGCTCCGCCACGTAAGTGGCCACGCCCTCGGCGGGCGTAGCCCGTGTCCGCGACAGGGCGCGGGCGAGAGTGACCGCGTCCTCCAGGGCGGAGCACCCGCCCTGCGCCACGTCGGGTGTCATGGGGTGGAACGCGTCGCCAGCCACCGTGACTGGCCCACGGGCGGCGGGGCCCGTGAGGATGGCCCACGGAGCCCGGTACAGCAGCGGGGCCCACGTGAGGTTGCCCGGGTCGGAGTGGCGCACCACGTCCAGGTACTCCGCGGGCATGTGCCGGGCCAGGTTGTCGGTGACCTCCCGCAGGATCTTCGTGGGGTCGGAGCCGGCTTCTTTCTCTGCGAACGCGTCGTTTCCATCAGAAATTCAGAATGTGCAATGCACGTTCGTCACGTCAAGCAGATTGTTGAGTCACAATTCAGGCTCAGAACGTGTGGCATGTTGGTACGGTGGACTTGCCTGCAAGGACGGTGTTGTTGACGAGGAACCAGTAGATGTCGGTGTCGCTGACGGGCACCATGCCGGCCCTGAGACCATCGGAGAGGAACTGCCGGAGCTCTTTCTTCAGGCCGTGCCCGCCTGGGTACACGGAGAGCCCGCGGACGGCGGACCGGCCTGAGCTGAGCGGCTCCGACATGCCCAGCCACTGGGCCACCACCGAGTGCACGCCGTCGCACCCGATCAGGACCTGCATGATCCACGCACAAGAAAACTTACGCTAACAATACTGCAACAATCAGCCTAGTCCCTCCGAAATTAGTTTGTAAGACTGAAATTTGAATTCAAATATAAATCTAGAGATGAACTTCAAATATTAGAGCAAGTTTAATCTATATTTTCATCTATATGACTATATTCAATATCTAGTTCATCTCTACCATCTTTGATAACCTTTTTCTTAAAATTCTAAAGATTCATCAAAATTCAAATTCAAATTTTGGTGACTTCGGTAAATTCACTACCCTCCAAAAAATTTCCCAAAAATTGCTAACACTGGTCTAGTTGATGTGCACATGTCCGCCCATAACTATTTATTACTAAAAACCGATGACACATATTTTAGAGTCGCTTAGAAAAAAGAGAATATACTAGAAATTCATATAAAAAGCAAAATATCTAGCTCTTAATTTAGTGGACCCGAGTTATAATGAGTCAGATTAAAAGAAAGAGTCCATGTCAAATACAATCCAGATTTAGATAAATGCAAAATTAAAAATAAAGAAAAATTAGTAATTTCTTTTTCATACAACTTACAAAGTAACATCTATAAATAACTAAAATTAAGAATAATAATTAAATAAAAAAATAGCGAATTAAAAGAAAGAGTTCTTGTCAAGTACAATCCAAATTAACTAAAATTTGGAATTAAAAATAATATATATATATACACACTAAAAGTCGATGACAGGCCTATTAGAGATTAGAGTCGCTAAGAAAAAAGAGAATACACTAGAAATTATCACAAAAAAAAACATCTTCCCCTTAATTTAGTAGACCTGAGATATAACGTCTCATATCAAAAGAAAGAGTCCATATCAAATATAATCCAAATTAAGAACAAAAAATCAGAATTAAAAATAAAGAAAAGTAGTAATTTGATTTCCATACAACTTCTACACTCCTAAAGTGACATTCATAAATAACTAAAATTTGGAATAATAATTAAGTAAAAATTAGTAAATTACAAGAAAGAATTCATGTAAAGTACAATCCAAAATAACTAAAATTTTGAATTTAAAATAAAATAAAATTAGTAATTCATTTTCTATATGAATGCCAATGTAAACCAAAAAATAAGAGAATTGCTAGAAATTCTGACAAAAAACAAAACATCAAGCTCTTAATTTAGTGGACCTGAGTCATAATGGCTCAGATTAAAAGAAAGAGTCCATGCTAAGTACAATCAAAATTAATAAAAATTTGGAGTTAAAAATAACGAAAAATTAGTAATTTGATTTCCATACAACTTCCAAACTAACAACCATATAACTAAAATTAAGAATAATAACTAAGCAAAAATAGAAAATTAAAAGAAAGAGTTAATGTTAAGCACAATCCAAAATAACTAAAATTTAGCATTAAAAATAAAATAAAATTAGTAATTTGGTTTCCATATAACTTCCAAAGTAAACCTAAAATTAAATT
The DNA here is from genome assembly GCA_036346575.1 of Dendrocalamus sinicus. NCBI lineage: Eukaryota > Viridiplantae > Streptophyta > Magnoliopsida > Poales > Poaceae > Dendrocalamus > Dendrocalamus sinicus. Next base: position 19,125,430 of record CM070650.1, read on the forward strand.
TGGAATAATAATTGAAAAGCAAATAGAAATAGGGTTTTTTTATATAAATTCCAATCTAAAACTAAAAATAAATCCATGCATGTATGATCCAAACACATGCAAACTTGGAATAATTATTAAAGCATAATTAGACATTTGATTTGTAAACAAATTTAAAATTTAAATTCTAATAATATTAACTAGCTAATTAGACACTCTAAGTGTAATATCTTGATTTTCAGAGCCTTTTTGAAGTTTTTAAAATAAAATCCACCATTTGGATTTTTCTGGAATTAATTAAAGCTTAATTGGAATTTTTATTAATTAAAAAGATTTAATAAGATTAAATTAAACATTAACATTTGCTAAAAATATGTTATTTGGATTCCTTGGGTCACAAGGAATTGTTCTGTATTTGCTTGGATTTTTTCGGGAGTTATTTGCTATTTTCTAGAGCCTAGAAGATTTATTTGAATTTCTGACAAAAGAACTCAAAAATCCCTAAAAGGCCAGGTGGGCCGAAGCCCACTAAAACCAGTCGTCGGCCCGGCCTGCTCCACCCCTAGCCACGTGTCGCGCATCCGCCTGCCCGCCGCCCACATCCAACCGGCTGCACCGCCACCATCATCAGCCGTCCGATTTTCCGCCTACCATCCGAGCCGCCCACCAGTTGCAGTCGTTGACACGTGGGGCCCACATGTCAGGCCACTGGTCATCGTCCCTGACCGGAGTTCGTCCTCCTCACGATCTCTTCGCCGCCGTAGCCGCCCCAGACTTGGCGTTCGTGCCCGCCATGGACTCCTCGACGTCCGGTTATAAAAACCGAGCCCCGTCCCCTGATTTTTCGCATCCCTCGAGCAGCCGCCTCGCCTTCCGAGCCCCGCTGCCATGCGCCGTCACCGAAGTTCGTCGCCGATCTTGCCAAGCCGCCTGCCTCCGTCGTTTCTCAACGTCATCGTTGTCCGCCGCCGCTCGCCACCGCCGGTGAGCACTCCGACGTGTTTCGCCGCCCGTCCCACCGCCGTCCCAAGTCGTCACCGGCCAAAACCAACCGTCGCACCGCGCCGCCTCACCTCGGTCATCGTGTGCCCCTCGGTTCGCGCACCCGCCAGACCGCGCCTGCGCCGCGCGTCTCTTCGCCTTCCCGTGGACTCTGTCCGCCGTGCGCCACGCAGCTGATGGACCGGGCCCACCGGTCGGTCGCATGTGCTGTGGTCCCGTAGACCGAGCTTCATCAGCACCACCACCCTAGCAGCCATGCAAGCGCTACGCAAGCTTTAGATGCCCACGTGTCCGCCACGTGCTGCCGCGCCATCAGCCCAGTCACCCGCACTATTCGGTGAGCCGAGTTCACCGTAGACCCGCCATCCCGTGCACCGAGTCCACAGCACAGTAACTTTTCTGATTTTTAGCCTTTTTCTTTAGATTAGATTTTTCCGAGAGCCGTTTTCCCTCGTCCGAACTCCGATTGAACCGATTTTTTTCCAAAATTCATCTAAAATTGAGCTCTACCTTTTGATTCTGGTTTTGAAGTTTTTGGTGTTCACTTGAATTTGTTTTTGTGTTTTTTTCGTTTTCTCTCCCGTTAGATCACGCATTCGAAGAAGTTGAAGCCGGATTCGAGGATCAAGAGCCATCAACTGAGCAAGGCCAAGGCAAGTCATGTCCCTTGATCATGTTGAATCCAGTTTTCAAATCTATTATGTATTACTTTGTTTTACATTATCATGCATCGCTATTTTATTATCAAACCCTTGTATTGGTAGTTATTGTCCAAATTGATTAATCCCTCCTTGATAATTTGGTTGCCATGATTCCATTGTCACCATAGGATGGGTAAATTATCTAGTGATGCAATACTAGTTATCACATGGGTGGTACGTTTAGAATTGCTTAGCCATGCTTGTAGTACATCGGGTTTATCATCACATGTGGTTCATTAATCTTGACTTAATGATATACTTGAACGTGGTGGTCAGCCACAGTTATAAAACTTGATTGCCATGACATGGGTAGTGTCATTGGTACTGGTTATACAAATTTGGTTTTCACTCGGGCGAATGATCGTGCAGTAAAGGGGATGCAGTTTGCACATTGGGATGAGGATGTTTCGCCTAGGTAAAGTTAAGGACTTAACTTTGTGCGCCATTGATCTGAGCTTTATCGTGCAAACCACATGTGTAGTATGGGATAGACCTGGCATAATAATTTGTGAAGTCTCAACTTTGGTTTCGCTACTGATGTTGTTGTGGCGCAAGAGGGGGCAATTATCGACTAGGTGGTCAGCCTACTCGACGGCGAAACCTTAGCGAGTGAGACCAAGTTGAGATGGAGCATTGTAAAAGCCTTGTTGTGATTTTCTTTAACGTGAAGATGATCACATCGTGTGGGTACAGTTGTGCAACCTCTGCAGAGTGTAAAACTATTCGAATAGCCGTGTCCTCGGTCATGGACAATGCTCGGTGATTTCACACGAGGGTTAGAGTTTTTTTTTATAAAATCCTAGTTGGATTAAGTTGGGAAGTGAATAGTTAGTTCACGGGTGTTCATTTCATGGATCTTGGTTCATGGTGGATTCCTTGGGTGAATGGTCAGTTCACTTATGGTTGGTCTCATTACCTTTGATTACTTATTTATTATCATTTTCAAAGTCAGCTTTCCAATCTATTTATTGTATTTACTTTAAACTGTTGCTTTCTGCAAATTTAACCATTCAGCCATCCTTTGGTAAGCCTTGCATATTATACTGGATTCTTTGTTACAAACGACTTGCTGAGTACTCTATGTACTCACGGCTTCATCCATATTTGCTCAGTTGAGGAGGAAGGACCAGATCAACAGGAGTTGCTTGAAGGAGGATACTTCGACGACTTCACGGATTAGGACTTCGCTCCCTAGTCGATTGCCTGTGGGCATGTCGAATGGCCATTGAGTTTATTTTGTTTCCGCTGCTAGTTTCTCTAAACCCTTCAGGCTATTAAGTGTAAGCTTGGCCATAAGGTCGTATTTTGATAATTATTAATAATATTTCAGTCTTTTCTTAGTGAATCGTTATATGTTCGATACTTCATCTTTGTTTACACTGTGTGCACTAACGTGATCCTGGACTAGTACAAAATACACAGGAGAGTCCGGATTTGCATATTCGGGTCTTGACACTAAGAAAGCTCCCGTATTAATAAAAAAGATCTAGTCATCTGTCTCACAGAACCAAGTTAAAATAGCTCAGATTAAAAGAGAGAATAACATGTTAAGTACAATCCAAATTAAATGCAATTCCAAAAAATAAATAAATAAAATTAGCAATTTGATTTGTATACGGCATCTCAAGTAACATCTATAAATAATTAAACTTTGGAATAATAATTAAATAAAATTAGCAAATTTTTAAAAAGAGTCCATCTCAAGTACAATTAAAAATAACTAAAATCCAGGGAAGAAAATAAAAATTAGTAATTTGATTTTCATACGAATTCTAAAGTAAATCCACAAAAAACAAAACTTACCTAGTATATACTAAAAGTCGAATGCATGTGATTTACAATTTCTAAGAATAGAGAAATAAGCTAGAAATTCTTAGGAAAAAATAAAAGCATCCATCTCTCGATTTAGTGGACCCTTATTATGGCCAGTAAACAATCGACAATGGATGTCTTGGATAAATAAGAAATCTAATAAGACAGGGCTAGCCATTATGGATTCTAAATGAACCCATTAAATAAAAAAGAATCCTAAATGACCCACAATAAGTCCATGTACCAGAGGAAAAGAAGGATATATATATGGATGTGCAAAATAATTGAGTGAAAGTCATTCATGAGAAAAAAGGCACTCAATAAGAAAAAAAGATAAGATCTATTCTATTGCACGCTTTCCAACAATATGTATTTTACAACTTTGATTTTTTTTCTAGAATCGCCATCGAGGTGATGCATTCTAATTAAAGTTAACCTATATCAACCATTGAGTGTTATCTATCATACAATAAAAGTTTAGAATGGTTGATTACATTGGTTAAGAAAAAAGAGAAATATTGTAGAAATTCTTCCAAAAATAAAAAAGAGAAATATCTGGCCCTTAATTTGGTGGACCCAATTATGTTTAGCAATCCATTGCTGATAGATGTTACCTAACAAATGAGAATAATTGCTAAAAAATCTAAAAAAGGAAAGTATCCAGCTTAATTAGGTGGACCCTTCTTATGATTAACAAATCATAATCAATGATTTTTCTTGATCTATGGAAGTGCGTATGAAATTGATTTGCACCATGATATACATGCATACACACGTGTAGTTAGAGAACTCTTGTATAAAATTAAGACGTGAGATATTAAAGATAGAAGTGAACTCAAACGATCTACGCATAGACACGAACTTATTTACAATATCCATTATAATTTGCATGTTTTTAAATGTATTAATATGGATACAACTATTGTCTATTATTGAAGATGCCGATTAAAAATTATAAAGCACAAATATTTTCTCCCAAAGATATAATATGTATTCTTTATTTTAATATATATTACTATGCGTTAATATCATAAATAAAACCAATTCTACAAACATGAAAATTAAATTGAATTGATAATATTCTAAAATTCTAAAATTTGAATTTTTTTAATTTGATCTATAACTCTCTTTTTTTTATGTAGTTCTTTTATAATGATGTCCATGTAGGTACACGGGCCACTGTGCTAATTGCTGTAATGCTGCGTTGGTGCGTACCTTGGCTCGGATAACTGTACCGTCGTCTAACCGCAGGACGGCGATCTCCGACGAATCCTCAGCCGTCTCAGTGTTGATGGAGACGAGCTTGGACGAGAACCGGATGGTGCCCGGCGGCAGCTCCCCCGCGAGCGCCTCCAGCAGCGCCTTTCGGTCCACCGGCCTCACGCTGACTTCACCGCTTTTGTTCATCGGTTCAGCCAAACTGACAATTCCAAAGACCAGTTTCAGTAAAAGATGAAGAATCGAGCAGAAAATTTGCTACGATTTTTTTACAGTAACTACGGCTGGCAAGCTACGAATTTGTCACTAGATCTGCTACACTGCCGGTGCTGTCTTCTAGCTAGCTCTATGGTCGAGTCAAACGGAGAAAAGAAGCAATAGGCTTAGTATATCCAACCCGCTCTTGTGCCCAGCGAAGCGAGACACCTGCGTCGCTCCAGTTTCTAGGTTGGTCACCGTGGATCTGCATGCAGCAACAGGATTGTTGAGTCGAGCAAATCGCAGCCAAAAAAACTAACAGGACAAGTCGAAACACGCCGGCTCTCTTTGGGCTGATATATACGCACGCACGTTTCGTAGGCGTCGAAGCGGGAGGTGAGCTTGTGCGCGACGCCGAGCGCGCGGAGGGCGAACCAGCCGTTGGGGAAGATGGTGATCGCGGCGCCCGTGGCGCGCAGCTCGGCGTGCCGCTCCAGCACGACAACTCCGCGCGCCACGCCGGCCCGGCGCAGCGCCAGCGCGGTCGCGAGCCCCGCGATCCCGGCGCCCACGATCACCACCTCCGCCGCCATATCGCCGCCGCCGCCGCCGGCCATCGTCACCTCACTGGCCAGCTCGTGAAGGTTTCAATTATGCTTTACGTTGTACACATTTTCTTTTTGGACTTTTGTGCCTAGTCTGCGTTGGTGCATTTTCTCTTCCGCTAAGGTCGTTTTCTTCAATAATGGAATCTCTTCCGATAATTGAGAAGTGCGCAAGCGCTGACCTCACTAAAAAGAAGAGAGTAAAATTCATATAAAACCTCATGTGCATGGCTATTTGTATCATTAAACCATAGGTTGTGTAATTCCTTGCACGCAAACACGTGTATATGGGCTTTGTAACACAAAACCACGGACTTCAGCTTAGCCCTGTCCAATCGAGCATTCCTGAGTCCAGTTCGCACACACGCAGGCATTGACTTGGCGATTCTTCTTGGTCTACCTCTATAGGTGGCCAAATGGGCCGGGCTTAAACGGGCCGCACCACGGCCTGTTACTGTAGACCCGGCCCATTTAGGCACGGCACGGGATTTAAATGGGCCGGGCCGGCACGGCACGACGGACCGGGCGTGCACGGGCGCCGGTGCGCGCACGGCGGGCGGCACGCGACGCCCGCTTAGCAATTGGCCGCGCCGCCCGGACGGACGGCACGCGACGCACGCGGCACGGCGGCACGGCACGGCACGGCCCGCGGCACGGCAGCACGGCACGCCCGCCGCTAATTCAAAAACTAGCCGTTTTGTGACCGTTGGGGTAAAAATAGCAAAAAATCGGAAAAATCTGAAATTTTTCTATAAATAGGGGCATCCGGCCTCCATTCTCCACACCTCAAACCTCACTCTTCTCTCTCGGTTTAGCTCTGAAAATTCGAAAGTGTTTGCGCAAATTTGGTGAAAATTCGGGCAAAATTCCGAAAATTCAAAAATCTTCAAAGATTTTTGTGAGAGCTGCAAAGGAGGTAATAATGCTGTCTTATACTCTTATTTGGTATTATTTATTGGTTTAATTTTTTGCTAATCGTTCTTTATTATTTCAATTTGCGTTGATTTAATGGAGAACTACGATTTTCAACTCTCCGAATACGGCCTCTCGGCGGAGGATATGCAATCGTTTCAACAAGCATATCCATCCGCGGAAGGTCCACATGTACAAACTGGAGATGCCGAAGAACCGACGGCCCCGGTGGCGCAGGTCCAATCGATCCATCTTCTTTGGCTCAACAAGTGCATCCACGACTCAAAGCACGGTGCAAAAGATCAAGAGCTAGTACATCTACGTTTGGAATGATTTCGACAAGAAGTTCAGGACCGACGATGATGGGACTTGGTGAGGTATCTTGTTTGTAAAATTTGTGGTAATGAATTGAGTGCAAAATCTTCAGTGGGATGGGTCATCTACAACGACATCTTTGCAAGTCGCAAGAAAAGGCAAGGAATACAAATGCGCTGGACACGGTGCAATATAACCCCGACGGCTCGATGCGTGCGTGGGAGTACAACCCAGGTAGCTCGGGAATCTCTTTGTAGATTAATTGCTTCTCAAGATTTACCTTTAAATTTTGGTGAATCGATGCTTTCCAAAAATATATTACGATCGCTCATAACCCTCGATTTACTATCGTATCTAGGCAAACAACAACTAGAGATTTAATTAAATATTATAACAATTGTCGTGATAAATTGAAAGAAATGTTTCATACATGTACATTCTCTATTGCTTTGACATCCGACATATGGAGTGGTAGGGCAAGAGAGGATTATATTAGCGTTGTTGCTCATTATGTTAATGATGACTGGATAATGGAAAAAAGAATTATAGGATTTAAATTAATTAATGTTTCACATAATGCTGAAAATATTGCAGATAGCATTATTAAAGTTATAGAAGATTTTGGTCTCACGGATAAGATTTTTTCTATAACTTTAGATAATGCAGCTGCAAATACTAAAGCTATGGAAATTCTTACTCCTTTGTTTAATAATTATGCACAGTCTTTCTTATTGCATCAACGTTGCGTTTGTCATATTATTAATCTTATTGTTAAATCCGGTTTAAAAAGATTAGATGCTTGTATTAATTCTTTTAGAGATGCAATTTCATTTATTAATTGTTCTAACCAACGAATAGCCGCATATAAGAGTTTTTGCGTAGCAATGAATGTTCGTCCTAGAAAATTTGGTTTAGACATGCTCGTTAGATGGAACTCTACTTATCTTATGCTTAAACATATATTGCCACATAAGAGCACTTTATCTGTTTTCCTTCACACCCAAAGTCATCAATCTCGTAGCTCCTCAAGTAGAACCCAAGTTAGAGACCCCGAACTTACCGAGGACGATTGGGATGTTGGTGAAAAATATTTTCCTTTCTAGAAATTTTTCATAAAGCCACGCTTGTCTTTCGGAGTATACTACCCTACATCTCCCATGATTGTTCATAATATTGTTGAAATTGCCACTCACCTAAAGGCTTTTGAAAATGATCATATACTACGGGATGTCAGAGGTGCCATGAAATCTAAGTTTTTAAAATATTGGAGCGAAATTCCTATTTTATATGCATTTGCTTTTATTTTGGATCCTAGGGCCAAACTCCAAGGATTTATAAATGTTTTACAAGTTTTAAGTGAGGCTACCGGTTTAGACTATTGTTCATACTATACACAAGTTAAGGATAAATTATATGAGATATATAATAAATATGAAAATAAATTTGGATCTGTGTGTTTACAAAGACCCCCGGTAGTCCCTAGCACCTCTAGGGGCTATGCAATGGGGCAAGATTTTTGGTTCTTCGTCTAGTTCTCGTGCAGTGCGGTACACAGGAGTGCGACAAAGCACTGGAGACCTATCAAGCTATCTCAACGGTGATAGCGCGACTTCGAGCAGGAGTTGAACATCCTCTCATGGTGGCAAACCTGAAGGTATCATATCCGGTGCTATCCATATTAGCGCGGGATGTGTTGATCGTTCTGTCTCTGATCTCCTGAGTCGACATTCGGTCTTTCGGAAGAATAATCGAGGAGCGACGAACAAGTCTCTCCAACGAGATGGTCGAAGTACTTATGACCGTCAAAGGCGGGAACAGTGAAGCAAGACTCCAACATATCTGCAGATAATAAAGATTTAGAAGAATCTTTCGAGAATTTGTATTTAGATAGCAATGAATAGTTTTCAATATTTTTCTTCACATGTGGTCACTAATGAGCTTTATAGGCTGTACTCTTTTTCTTTACCAAGGTTTTCTCAAATTGAGTTTTTACTTGGTAAAGTTTTTAATGAGCTGACCATCCCATGTAATTTAATAAGTTAATAAAGCTCATTATGTCATTGGAAATATTTATTTTTGTGATTAACAATGTCTACAATTTTCTACATTTTTTCTGAATTTTTTCTGAATTTTCTACAATTTTTTTACAATTTTTCTTAATTTTTCTTTTTGGACTAAGCGGGCTAGCGGGCAAGACGCCCGCTTAGCGAAATCGTGCCGGCCCGCACGCACGGCCTCGGCTGTGCTGGGCTCCCGCGCGCGCGCGGGCGGCGGCACGGCACGGCCCGTTTAATTCACGGGCCTTAACGGGCGCCGCGAGCTCGGCCGCTCGCGTCTTGCGCGGCGCAGACGCCATTGGCCAGCTATATCTACCTCCCTGCGCCTGCGCCATCTCTCCCCATCTTGGCGTGGATTAGAGGACAACGCGTGTAGCACTGGATGCGAATTTTAGACATATATAGCCCCCTAAACCCCCGAAATTCCAAATCTGACCCTATAGCAAAAAATTTCCATATCTGCCCCCTGCCCGAGCGCGCGATCACGTGGGGGCGACACGTGTCCGGTCGTGCGGTGTGGTACCACACGACCGCACTGTAGCTGGGTCCAGCGGCGGAGCTACAGGGTGGTCTGGGTGGTCCGCGGACCACCATGCGCTCGGCCCATACAAGGACACCTGTTCAGGACGCTGCTCGTCGGTGACGAGAAGAAGCGTTCCTGACTCGCCGGCGGCAGTGAAGAAGCCCCGAATAGCGACGCCGTCTCCGTTGCCGACTTTTAAGGTGCGCGCCGGCCGGCCGGTGATCCAACTAATCAATCGATTAACCATCACACCCCTCCTCTTGTTCTTCCATCTATTCCGGCCAGCTCAGTTAGATATTCTTGTAAGCTAGCATCGATTGAATTATGATGGCTTTTGGATTGCTTTTGATTCTCCTCCGCAGGTGAGGAAAGAGAAGCTCGGGGACAGAATCACTGCGCTCCAAAGAATCGGTCTCGCTTTTGGAAAGGTACCCATCCGCCCTTTCTTTTCTTTTCTGCATTAGTCGTTTCAATTCTCTCTTATTTCTGTTCCTTTTCACTTCTGCTTGTTGCTTTGTAATTCATTCATTCATCTGTTAGTTGATGAATATTGTATTACCATTTTCGATCGCAACTCAGTTAGATATTCTTGGTGATGCAGGCCTGACAAGAAGAAGTAGTGACATATTGTTCTCCAACTATTATGGATATGTAATATTTCAATTCTATGTTAAGAAAGCTATACTCGTCTATTTTATGAACTCTGTATGTCCTTTTTTTTTCTTAATTGCGTTTTGTAATTCATATACTTGTGTACCGACATGTTAAATTTATAGCGGTTAAAAAAAAATTTAGACAATGGACCACTATAGCTACAAATCCTGGCTACGCCACTGGCTGGGTCGTGTGGTACCACACCGCACGACTCCACTGTTCACCGGCCCCAGCGCGCAATTCCTCTCTGGCAACCGCATGACCGACGTCCCGACCGCGAAATTCTCTGCATTTCAGCGGTGAGCGATGGAGTCGTGCGGTGTGGTACCGCACAACCCAGCTACAGTGCGTCGTGCGGTACCACACCGCACGACCGGACATGTGTTGCCCCCACGTGATCGTGCGCTCGGGCAGAGGGCCAGATATGAAAATTTTTTGCTATAGGGGCCAGATTTGGAATTTCGAGAATTTAAGGGGCTATATATGTCCAAAATTCACTGGATGCACGCGCGCTGCATCCCGCCCAATCCCATCTAGTAGGCACCATCCTGACATGTCAGACACTTGCCACGCCGTCGCTACGTGGATCGCTTACAGGGATCTATGTCAGCGCCTGCGTGTGGCGTCTGGGACTCCGGGTATGTTGGAGTCAAATATAATCAGTTGGACTAGGTTCACCGCACCGTTTATTTCGGTTTTAACTTATAACATGTCAGACACTTGCCACGCAGTCGTGCTTACAGGAATCCATGTCAGCGCATGCGTGTGGCGTGTGGGTACGTTGTGACTAAACCTGTTGTTTTGTGTTACAAAGGTAACATCCATGTGGTTATGTGCACATAATTATAAAACCTGTAGTTTCATGTTACATATGGCCATAAACATGGGGGTCCGTGAAATTTGCTTACGAAAATGTTTCTGGCTTCCTCACAAAAAAAAGGAGCAAATTGAGCTGATCCTGTATGAAAGTGTCGTGGCCCATGTAGCAAGATGCTCAACTAGCCTGGCCCACGAGAAGACCAACAGCAGACCCAACAATGGTCTCGAAACACCACATATTCTGTTTTTTTAATTAGATCAAGGGAAAATTTTCATTAAGTGAATGAAAAAGGTCACAGCCTCTACAATCCGAAGATCGTACGCAGCTTAAAAGTTACATCCAAGAGCATTCAAGCTCGATTCTCACACGAGAGCACAAGAACTAACACAAAACAAAATACACAAGATACATGAAAAAACAGACACTACGCCTCGATCCTATTCCGGAACTTCCATCCAAATTTTGCAAAGACCTCCATGATGACCGTCTCCAAAATTTGGCATCCATTCTTGAAGATTGGTTTTTCTCCTTCTTTACTTAACAAGGACCAATGCCGGATCTAATATGTTGCCCTGAAAATGACATGCAGAAAGGTGTTGGTTTTAGCATTATTGAACACCACGTCATTTCTATTCAACCACATTGCCCAACAGAGAGCCGCAGCACCTAGTAAAATCTGATTTTTGAGTTTTGCCCTGATGCCATGAAGCCAAGCGCCAAACATATCCGATATACTAGATGGTGGATGAATTCCAAAGGTGATGTGCACTGTGTTCCATATAAATCTAGCAAAGTGACAATCAATGAAAAGATGTTGTATCGTCTCCAAAGAGTTACAAAAACAACACTTGACACTCCCTTGCCAATTCCTTTTTGCTAGATTATCTTTTGTAAGAGTGACCCCTTTTTGGAGATACCAAAGGAAATTTTAATTTTCAAAGGCACTCTTATTTTCCATAGTGGATTTTTCGTAGGTAAGACTCCCTCTTGAATCAAATTCAAATACATAGAGCGAACCGTGAAAGACCCACTCCTATGTAAGTTCCAAACAAACACATCCTTGTCATTTGTAAGATTAACTGTCACTACTTTAGAGACTAAGTCGTACCACGCTGTCAAACTACCTTCCACCAAACCTCTTCTAAATGACACATCCAGTGGCGTAGAAGCTAAAACCTTAGCCACAATATCATTCTTTTTCCTCACAATCCTACAGAGGGATGGATAGACATCCCTTAAGGGTTTATTTCCTAACCAAATATCCTCCCAAAATCTAACTTGTGTTCCCTATTGAATTCGAAAATAACCATGAGCCAAGAAATCATCCTTGACCTTCATTAGCCCCGACCAAAAGTGGGAGTCACCCGGTCGTTTATAAACTTGTGTTATGGCTTTATTGATCAAATATTTCCTTCTTAGAAGATTTTGCCAAACACCATCCTCATTAATAAGTTTAAACAACCATTTACTCAAGAGACATTTGTTTTGAATCCCAAGGTTTTGGATACCCAACCCGCCACAGTCCTTTGGTCTACAAAGTACACTCCACTTAGTGAGCTTGTACTTCTTTTTATGACTATCACTTTGCCAAAAGAACCTTGAATGGTAATAATCAAGTTTTTGTAAAACACCCTTAGGGACTTCAAAAAAGGAAAGCATATACATAGCTAAACTAGTTAAGGCCGAATTGATCAAAACTAGCCTTCTTCCTACAGAGAGAAGCTTTCCTTTCCAACTGCTGAGCTTCTTTTGGAATCTCTCCTCAATGATTGCCCAATCTTTGTTAGAGAGTTTACGATGATGCATAGGAATACCAAGGTATTTAAAAGGTAAGCCCCCGGTTTTGCAACCAAAAAGTTGCGCATTCTCATGCTCGCAATCCTTAGCACTACCATAACAGAAGAGCTCACTCTTATGGAAATTAATTTTCAACCCCGAAAGTCGCTCAAAGGTACTTAACACTAGTTTAAGATCTTTGGCTTGGAGTAGATCATGATCCATGAAGAGAATAGTATCATCTGCATACTGGAGGATATCGAGAGGCCATCATCTACAAGATGTGGAACAACTCCTTCAAACCTCCCATCAGACTTAGCTCTACCAATTAACGTTGCCAACATATCTGCCACTAAATTAAAGAGGATTGGTGACAAGGGATCACCTTGCCTAAGTCCCTTTTTTGGCTGAAAATAATGCCCTAAAATGTCATTAACTTTAATGCCCACACTACCACCCCTAACAATTTGATCTATCCACTTGCACCAAAGTGGTGAAAAACCTTTCATCCTCAATGTTTGTTGAAGAAAAGACCATTTCACCTTATCATATGCTTTTTCGAAGTCCAGCTTTAGAATCACTCCATCAAGCTTCTTCCTATGCACTTCATGTATGGTTTCATGAAGGACAATAACCCCTTCCATGATATTCCTCCCTGCCGTAAAAGCTGTTTGAGATGGTTGTATAACCTTCTGAGCCACTAGTGCTATACGGTTAGACATTACCTTAGTAAAGACCTTAAAGCTTACATTAAGTAGGCAAATGGGTCTGAACTGTTGGATTTGAGTAGCCTCATTTTGCTTCGGTAATAATGTAATTATACCAAAATTGAGGCTAAAAAGTGGGAGGTTTCCTTTGTGAAAATCAGTGAAAAGAGCCATGAGATCTCCTTTGATGAGACCCCAAAAAGCTTGGTAAAACTCAGCTGGGAAACCATCAGGCCCCGGGGCTTTGTTGTGTTCCATTTGGAATATAGCCTTTTTAGCCTCTTCTTCTGTGAAAGCGGACGCTGATATCTCATTCTCAGTTTCTGAAACCTGTGATATATCATCCCTAAAGGACTCCATCATTGAGAAGTTATTTCTCTCTGACGCCCCAAAGAGACCCTTATAATAATTGGTGATGTATTTCTTAAGGTTCTCATCACCCTCTATAATCCCCTCTTCCTGCTCGAGGCGAAAGATCCTAGTCTTCCTATGTTTTCCATTGGCTACCAACTGAAAATACTTAGTATTACAGTCGCCAAATAACAACTTAGTTGTTTTGGCTCTTTGGTACCATTTTATCTCCTCCTCTCGCAACAAATGAACTAACCGCTCTTTGTAATAATGCTTTAAATCCTTTTCCAGAGTAATCGAGAAGTGAGTCTCACTTTCTTATCTAATTCATTCGCCTTCCGAATCAATTCTTCCTTTTCTTTTTTGTATGAACCGCTAACATTCTTAGCCCAACCCCGTAGGAATTGTCTAAGTCTCTGAATTTTAAATTGCCATCTTTGTAACGATGTTTTTCCCCTTTTTTCTTTGTTCCACACTTCCGCCACCAACTCTGAGAAGCCATCACGTAGCAGCCAACCGAGCTCAAATTTGAACAGCGGTTGATTTTTGCAACGAGTACCATTTCCAGTATCTAGTAACAGAGGAGTATGATCCGAAATTTCCCTAGTCAACGCCTGAACCGTTGATAACGGAAATTTTGTTTCCCACTCTGTACTAACAAGGATCCGATCAAGTCTCTCATAAGTTGGTGTATCCCTAGAATTAGCTCACGTAAATTTCCGGTTAGATAATTCAAGCTCCCTTAAATCTAAACCATCGATGACGACATTAAATAAAAAGGGCCACCTATCATCAAACCTATCATTGTTCTTTTCCTGTGGATTCCTAATAATATTGAAATCACCTCCGACAAGAACCGGATGTGTTTCCTTGGCACATGTTTGTACCAACTCTGCAAGGAAGGCCTCCTTAAGTTCAGGTTGAGCAGCCCCATAAACTGCTATAAGAACCCATTGGAAACCATCACCTCTAATTCTCAAGTGGAACTTAACATAAAAATCTCCCTCATCAAAACTACCAATGTCAAAAATTTCTAGATTCACCCCAAGAAGGATGCCACCGGACCTACCATGAGGTTTTGACCAGTGCCACAAAAAATCTTGACCACCACAAATATTGTTCAACGCCGTTTTTGGAAAAACTTTCTTCCCGGTCTCCATAAGAGCAATAAAGTCTAGCTTATGCTCTCTAGATAATTCTGAAAGGAACCTATATTTAGCCAAGTCACTAAGACCTCTGCTATTCCAAAAGATTCCTTTCATTTTGATCGATTTGATTTTCTTTTTTTTCCTAACTATTCCAATTTTCTTATTCTTCTTATTAAAAGATGACATAGATTTATTCTTCTTGAAGACAGTTTCGAAGTCACAACTTAGGTGATCACTGTCGTCATCCATAACCTCCTCCATCAAATCACCACATAAGTGACCAAGAGTGAGGTTATTAACGTCATCATCTTCATCACTTTCTAAAAAAATAGCATCACTGTCATGTTCTTCAACAATTCTAGGAAAAAAAGCCGACAGTCTATTGCGTTCTACAGTTTTAAGCACCCGAACTGAACCTAAAACTTCTTTCTCATTTTTGCCAACATCTAGGCCTAGGTTGATGAGTTTGGAAGCAACAACAACATCTGAAAAAGATGTGAAGGACAAATTTTGCTTGTTACCTTCAACCTGCTCCAAATTATTCAACGCAACCCTTCTTTCTACTTTGTCCATCACGTGTTCATCCGCCGTGGTCGCAAGCCTCGGACTGGAACGAGTTGGGGTTACAAGAACCTCCTTGATGCTAGCTGCAGCCGCTATCCTCACTTCAAACGACTTCAACCCAACGATGTCGTCTTGCGTGCTTGCAGGAGGTAGTGGCGCCATCTTGGGCGCCTCCTGTGCCAAGGCCGGGTGCTGCAACCTTGCTGCATCAGGCAGCTGTTGAGCACCTTCCGGCGCAGCCAGCCGTTGGGCAGCACCTGCCGGCGTCAGCCTGTGATGTACCATCTCCTCCATCGGTGCTTGGAGCACCCCAACATCATTAGATGCTGCTGCTCCATCTCCCTCAACACTTAGCAAATCACCATCCTCATCAATGAACACATCTTCCACCATCTCGTCAACAAGAACATTATCATTCTCCACAAGAACCTTGTCACAACACTTGTTATTAAGTTTGAGATCACAAGCTATATCCAGAATCCGTACCTCCACACCTTTAATTTTTGCTTCAAGTTCTTTAATCTGCTCTGCCATAACTTTAATATTTGCCTCAAGGGTCGCCTGGGAAGTAGCCTTTCTTGTGGGACCCTGCGACGACGGCAAACCAGCCCCGGCTCCTTGCAACCCAGGTCTGTCCGCCGGCAACGAAACGCCGCAGGCAGACGAACAATTGCG
This sequence comes from Dendrocalamus sinicus, assembly GCA_036346575.1. Classification (NCBI taxonomy): domain Eukaryota; kingdom Viridiplantae; phylum Streptophyta; class Magnoliopsida; order Poales; family Poaceae; genus Dendrocalamus; species Dendrocalamus sinicus. The sequence goes on from CM070650.1 coordinate 19,141,447, forward strand.
AGATGAGGCGAGAAACCTGGGACGAAAGCGTCCTCCCCGGGAGAAAAACTCACACAGCCCTGCTGGAAACCTGGGACGAAAGCGTCCTCCCCAGGAGAAAAGCTCACACAGCCGGCCATCCTCCATCGCCGGAGGCAGAGAAGCCGGGGAGTCTTCGCAAGGATTTTGAAGTGATGAGCCTTCATGAAGCTGATGGCGTCTATCAAGTTTCTTTCGTGGCGATGGGTTTACTTGCGCCTTGGCGAGGGCATCCCCAAGAGTCAATCTCGGAGAAGACCTCCGCGCCGGCAGAGGCCCGCGCCATGGCCTCGGCGAAGTACGCCGGCGAGCCACATCCTCCACCAACTTACTCGCTAGACGTCCGGTCTTCTCACCTGCAAAACAAGGAACTGAGCAAACCTGTGGGGAAGGCACATCGACTGCTTGAAGTTGCGCCTCCGCCGAGAGTACGTCGTCGACGGTATAGCCCACCGCCAACGCATCCTTGAGGAAGTCCTTCGCCGACACAAGCTTTTCCTGGTCGCCATCGGAATCAACCTCATCATCTGAAGTGAGCTCGTCAGCAAGAGGCCAGAACTGGGACCCAAACGGTCTCTTTCTCAGATCCGCCGCCGGGTCCGACGCCATCCCTTTCGCCGGCGCGGAATGGCGCCAGCTAGTGCCAAGCTCCGACACCTTGGTCACCGGCGTAGACTGACATCCACTAGCGACAGGGACCGGCATCTTCTTCAATCCGAAAGCGGTCACAGTGCGCCGCAATGATTCACCTTATCATGAGCATCCTTAGATGCGTGCGTGCGCATCACAACCGAGGTTACATCCCTGCTACAGATGCTGGACTCTTTTTGTTTCTTGCAGGAGTAAAATCTTCGTGTTTAACTTCAAAGACGGGCTAACTGTTTAGCAGAGTTAATCAGAAACGGCTAAAAGTTGGGACTGCATTGTTTGAGAATGTTTCGTGAAGGTTTGCCGTTCCAAAGTCCAAGCTCTGACCCTCACCGGCAGCAGTACTGGAAAGTACGTGCCCCGGCGGCCGTGCCACCACCAATTGATGCTGCAATTATCGGGCCAAAAAGCAACCGGGGTTTCGCCAAAAAGAAACTCGTTTCCGACCCTGCCCGGATGATCAGAGATACCGGCCCGAGCAGAGCAGCTCTACTGCCACCGGGAAAAAAATTGTTTGCAGACGTGATGCAGGCCGTGTCCCCTGCATCACCGCTCGGATGCCGTACACGCGTTCCTGATCTCCGTCTGCTCGACACTGGCTTGCGCAATATAAAACGGAGCGGCTTGCCGGCTGCCGAGCCACGGAGCGAGCGACGGAGCCAAGCCATACGACACTGCGGCTAGCTGCTCTGCTCGGGCTCGGTTGCTCATACAAAAGTCGCAGAGATTAGCTCCCAATCCACACGAAGATTAGTGCACGCGATCTGCTAGCCGCAGTAGTAATCAATCACTTGCCGATGGAAAGTAGAATCCTACTGCTAGTCCCACTGGCCGGCGATTCCTAGCCATCACGCCCAACCCAGCCCAACCCAAGAAAGTCGCGAAAGGTGGCCGCTTTGTCGCAGGCTTTTGGCCCAAGGGTTTTTCATGCATTTCTGAAGACGGCAATGGACAATAAAGACGGTACATAGGATCGTTCTTATCATTTTAGAGGTCCTAGGGTGTGACAAAAGCGAGACTCTTCGTTCTGACATAAATATGTAACAATACATGTTATATCAATTACAAAAACTAAAGTTCAATACAGTAACCATTAGACAGTACGTCACAAAATACAAAGTACTTATTGGTGATATTAGACTCAGTACATCACAAAATACAAAGTACTCATTAGCGATAATCTACTGGCATATTAATATTATGAATAAGTTTTAGAAATCTATAATATGTTACTAAGGATAAAATAATTTAGGAGAAGACTAAATTAGCCAAAGCACGCTAAAAGAAAGCCATGAGCCATCATCTATCACCTGCTGAACAAGCAAGTGAGTTATGAATAGAATGATAATAGAAAGCAATTTCTTCTAATATTTCTAGATGCAAAGTCATTGATAATAGTATCAACATCAATCTGATTTAACATATCCCTCTCAATGCATAAAGTGGCGAGATCATTCAACCTTTCATGTGACATTGATGACCTCAAATAATTTTTTTTAACATGTCTCTTTTAGATCTAATGGATATCTTTATATAAAAAAAGAAACTTATGTTACAAGAAAGTCCAAGATTTTGTTCTACATAGTGTAGATGTTGCATTGGAGACTTGAAGTGATATTTAAAAGATAATTAAGGAACAAAAAATTAGAAAAATGTGCCATGTATGAAACATCTATATAAGGGGATTTTGAGTAGAACTATCGCAAGGTGAAGAAATTGAAGGCGGATTCATTGGGAATCGATGAAATCGGACTCTCCTCCTCCATTAATGGCGACAACGGCGGCATTTATTTTGGGGAAGAGAAGACCGGAAGATGAATGGAGAGGTCAAGGGGCGTTGGCAGTGTGCGTGGTCAATTGGTTCTGGTGGATGACTCACTCGATGTGTTCGCTTTGTGACTGTCCATGTTTGGATATTTAGGGAGTGCTCGGTGCTGTATGCACAACATGAATCAAATGGGTCATTACTTGACTTTAGCAGTTGACTGAACTAACCATTATTCAACTATGTTCAATATTTAGTACATAGGCTATATCATTCATGTATACATACTAACATATATGGCCTAGGGCCCCTTAGCTTTCGTGGGCCCTAGGTGATCGCCTCTGCTACCCAGGCCTAGGGCCAGCCCTGACAGTGCATATGGTTTTAATCTCGAGAAGCCATTTAAAGAATCCATTTAGAAACATCCTATTTGATTTGACTTTTGGAGAAGACAAATGCTAAAAAAACCTTTAAAACAATACCTTTGTTTTGCATAGCATAGCACTAGCAACCTGACACTACCTTCAGCCTTTAACCAGCGAAGTTTTGGCATATTTTGCACCATGTGCCACAGAAATGCCAAATCTAGCTCCTAGTTGTCCGGAATTTCCGATTTGACTCCCTCTCCGAGCGCAGGAGCACGGCGCGTTGGCACTTGGCAGTCCCCGCTCCGGGGACCACAGCACGCTCGTGCCACGCTCGGGGCCCGCAGCTGGTCGGTGTTGCACCCGGGAAGTGCAGCAGGTCGGCAAAGTGGCCGAACAGTCCCACGCGCGCCGGGACTAGCCAAATAAGCAAAAAGAGTACACGTGGCTTATAGTGGAGGCAGCTAATACAATAAGGAGGCAGCTAATACAATAAGGCCAGTCTCAGTGGAGGTTTCATAGAGTTTCATGGGCATTAAATACGCTGATATGGCACTGTATTGATGAAGAGAGAGATGATAAAAGTTTCATGGGAGTAGAGAGAGTTTCACCGGGATGAAACTCTTCTGCATTGTTTCCAAAATATGAATGTGTTGGAAACTGGGATATGAAACCTCCACTGAGACTGGCCTAAGTTGAGTAGAGGTTACCTCTACTAAAGCACTCAAACATTTAATACTTGCATAAATATATCAGGGGTCATCTCTTGCATGAGAGGCAGCTTGCCTCTCTCTCCTCGTATGATGTGCTAGAGGTCACCTCTTGCATGAGGGGCAGCTTGCCTCTCTCTCCTCTTCTCTCTCTCTTCTACATAGGATTGTGTTGACGTGGATTTCGCTAGAGACGACCTAGTCAGCATTATTGTACTTGCTCTAATATAAAATTAGGTACACCTTATTTTAGATAATAAGCCTTTGATTAGTCTTAAATATTTTGTCTCCACCATAGCTCTCGCATTAACTATTCTAGTATAGGATATGGAAATACCCACAGTACACTTGAGCAAATCGGCAGAATCAAAAGCAGAGTTTCTAATAATGATTATAGTATAAAGTGGCATAATGTCCCAATAAGGCACGCAGCAAACACATAGTAACAATTAGTCCCAGAACAGTAGGTAGTTGGTTCCATGATGGTAACAAAGAATATACATTTTGTAACAACCTCCATTTCTGGGAGCGTAGGTTATCCTCGCAACTGCCCAGGATTGTTCAGCTGCGAGTACTGTAGAAGAATGTGCACCATTGCCAAAGCATGCTTAAACATAAAATCAAACTTTATTACAAAAGTAAGGCTTAGCAGCCAAATTTTACATAAAGGGGCGTACAACCCAAAGATACATTACCAAAAGAAACTCCACAGGCAGGCATGAGTGTAGAATAAACCCTAACACTCGGCGTCGTCTATTTCGTAGAATTCAGCTTTGTCTTCAGAAACTCCTTCATTATCTTGACAAGCACTTTCTGTTTAATGATTTTAGCAAGCGTGAGTACAAACAACCGTACTCAACAAGTCACATGTGAAATACTATTTAACTATATGCAAGAGATTGCCATAGAATGGGGTATTGTGGTTCATTATTCTATGTGGATGCAATTTTATTTGTAAACACTTTGATTTCAAACATGAAATATTAATTCATAACTTTCATAAGGTAATTGGGGGGTTTCACATTTGATTTAACACACACTTCCACATTCCCAAATCCACTCCAAATCTACTTATGCCATGTTTATCGGAATCACCCATTAAACACAGTACGGTGTATTCGAATACTATTTATGAATGACTCTGCAGAGCTGCCCATCTTTACCCACAAGATCTCTCAACCCTCATGACTGAGTTGAGAAAACAAGGTCATTTCACTGCTCATCTCTTCATGTAAACTCTACCCGATAAACTCCAACACAGACCCGGGTGTCCGCCGACACGGCCAGACATTATCTACTGATATGGCTAGATATTTTTGCTCGTCCTGAGGGAATTTATCGTTGTCCGATATGGTTTTACCGCTTCCATACCGACTTTCCGGTACCCGTTAGACCTCAACTCAAACCCGGGAATCTTTACCCGTCCTGGAAGGGTCTAACGTTGTTCAGTATGGTTTTACCGTTTCCATACCAACTGTTTGTACTCCGTTAGAGATCCAATGGATTTGAGCAGCTACTAAATCAGGTTTGACAAGTCAACGCTTGTGGTTGAGCGATTACCATGTCCTTCACTTGGCATAAGGTTTTTAATTCACTTTTTACTAAACAACTTTCATCTACAAATTCACATCCCAGTGCCCACTGCACTGCTCACAACACAACTCCCATTCTGGGATGGGCTCAGCCAACTCGTGGCTTTCTACATCATCACATTGATGAATTTCTCAACATTCTTACTAACAAAAATATCAAGACTTCTACTAGTAAAAGCATGCCGAGATCCTGGACTACATGATTACATTAATAATGCTTTTATTATTTACTAGGTTTTGTCAAGGTGAATATGGCCATCAATTTAAGCAGGGCTTTTTCGAGTGGTAGGACATTAACTAATAACATGTCATTCTAAACAATATTTATACATAAAATAACAGAGCATAAATACCATAATGAAAATATTGATAAATAATAAATAACGGAAAGTAGGCTCAACATGATCAAAAACATGTGACTTGCCTTGCGGATTTACGATTTCGATTATTTCGTATTCTTCAACTTCTTGATCTTGAGCTTGATCCGGGATTTCTCCTTCTTGACTTGGTCGATCTTCAACGTCGTGAGCTAGCGCAAAGCCAAGAAAATAATTTAATTCCACGCTCGAAGAAAATGAGCTAGGAATAAAGAAATGAAATAAAATAAATAAATAAATAAAATTTGAGAAAAACCAAATTAAATGGGTTTAGGGATTTTTGGGAGGCTCAAATGGTGAAATGGACTTGAGAAATGGATTTGTGGGCTCGAAACGGTTTAAATGAGTATATTTTTGTATTTTTGAATTTTGGGTCAGGTACTGTTCATTGGGCTCGATGGCACTGTTCATCGGGCTCGAACCCGACTTGATTAGGCGGTTCGGTGTGATCAAGTCGATCTGGCTTGGTCGGTTGGATCGGACTCGGCTGAATCGACTCGGTTTAACCGGAGGGAAGCGGCTCGGTCGGGGGTTTACTGTGCGGTCGTCTTCCTCCTCCCGCCCAGGCGTGCGCGCAGAGAACAGGGGAGGGATGCGGCGGTGGCGGCGGAGCTACGGAGTTTTGCGACACAGACCAAGGGTATGGGCGGATTCATGGAGGTGCGGGGATTCCATTTTTGGCATTGGTGGGCCCTGCGGAGGCGGCAATCGCCGGCGGCGAGCTCAAATGCGCGGCACAGTTTTTGACTGCCATGGCCGATTTCTAGGGTTAAGGGGGGCAAGTCTCTGGTGTTTGAGCATCTCTGGGATTCGGGCAACCTAGGGGAGGTGGCGGTTAGGGCTAGGACGAACCGTGCAAGGCTAGCCACGGTGGGGTACCATGATCGGGCGGAGGAGCTCGAAGGCGGAAAAGAAGAGGGCCTGGGAAGCTCGGGCAACACTTCGGGTAAGCTTATGGGTTCATGAGGGAGCTGCGGAAGCGAGGAATTGGAATTATATGGGGTAAACCAAGAGATTCGGTTTAGGGCTCACCGTAGGGCAATTCGGCGATTGCCGGCGGTGGGGAAGACGGGAGGCTAATTGGGCGTGGGGAGAGCTTCACCGGGGTGCGGTGAGGAGGTTGGGAAGGTCTCTGGCCTTTATAATGGTCCGAAGGCGGTTCGGCGGCATGAGGTGCCATGGCGGCGGTTGTGTCTGACTGGGTCGAGGGGTTTCGAGGGGGGGTCGGCAGGGGATATACTTGGGAGCCTTGGGAGCGGAGTTGCAATGGTCAACAAGTGTGAGCGCGGCTCAGGTCGGCCGAGAGGCAAATGGGTGGGCGCCGGCCAAAATATCCTAAGCGGCAGCGGCGGTTTGGGCTTTGCCGTGTCGTGCCGACCAAGGGAAGGTGGCAGGGGGTGGTGTACGGCGTCTTAATTGCTCTGAGAGCTGGCAGGGGAGAGGATTGCAAGAGAGGGCGGGAGAACGCGAGAGGGTTCGGGAAGAGCCGACGGCGGTAGAAATATCGAACGACGGCCGAAAAAAATCAAACGGTGAACAGTGACTCCAACTCCTTCGACCCTAGGGGCAAAGCTGCACGAATCTTAGAGCTTGGATGGGGTGGCTTGAAGGAGAATTGGCTAGAGAAGCTCAAGAAATCAAATTCAAATTGAAATTCTCAATTTTTGAAAATTTGGGTTGTTTCACATTTCATCAAAGAAATTGGTAACATTTAGCTTACCCAAATAACGAAAGGTAAAATTTCTAAGTAACTCTGCACAAGTCAGGTAATTTCGAGCAGTTTTTAGGATTACACATTGAACTCTTGAGCAAAACAACGATTTTCGCACTTCATCTCTCTTTATGTTTTCCAAGATGGTAAACCAGCACGGAAACGAAGAAATTTTCAATTTGTTTCCACTATGCAGGCTAGAAAAAATTCACTAGATGGACCTAGCGATTTGTTCAGGAAGTAGTTCACTTGCTCATCTGTCTTGATCGCGGCCTGGAACGAAGATGGTAAACCGGCACGGAAACGAAGAAATTTTCAATCTGTTTCCACTATGCAGGCTAGAAAAAATTCACTAGATGGACCAAGCGAATTGTTCAGGAAGTAGTTCACTTGCTCATCTGTCTTGATCGCGGCCTGGCACGCAGAAATTCGTTAAACCCTTCCTTTTTAACCACAACTACATTTGCTATATGCAACTTTAACTTGTAAATTGTCATGAAAAACAATCCGAAACATGCAGGTACACATAAGCAACAACTGACCGTCGAGCACAAGTGCATGCAGGCACGCGTACCTCTCGACGACGAAGGCGGACGCGGGCGTCCATGCCGTTGTTGAGCGCGAGCTTGATGAAGATCTGTAGCGCCACCATCGCCGCCGCCGGCCTCGCGCCCTCCACCACCGCGCCGCACCCGCCTCCTCCTCTGCCTCCCCATGGCTAGCTCCCAACTCGCCAAACGCACGCAGCAAAGCGGAAGACAAGACGTCGTCGTACGCGGAGCGAGACGACGGACACCGATGGCACACTACAACACCGCGCAGGCTAGGCTACACTCACGACAGCAATGTGTGTGGCAGTAGAACGCGAGGGGTCGTCACTAGTGCAACGCCGCTCTAGCTATTGTGGTGCGTTCCTGCCGTGCCGCGCGCACGCGAGTCCTTTGGATATTGACACCGTAGCTATTTATTTTAAATTTAACTCTCGAACTTTGGAGAACTTTGTATGTGAGAAGAGATTATAAATACAGAAAATTTTGGCGTATCTCAACGGTACAATTATAGGAGTATGCATATAGACAAGAGATAAGAGTCCCAACAAAGAAGGAATAGAGTCCTAATCAGCAATGGAAACAAAGACATACTTAGAAACTAGAATAGTAATCTGCACAAAAACAAGAACAACACCTTGCTTTGAGACGAAACGGAGTCTCAGAAGATGATGGTGAAGAGTTAAAGTTAGAAGCGTCTTGAGTAGCCATGTCTAACTCCAGTTGGCGCAAACACCTTTAGACATCACGACTGATGCAACTCGGTGCAGAATATATCATGAACTCAAACATTATCTCAATCATAACTTCTAACTAGTTCACATTGCTTGAGCGAAACCTGGCCGGACTCTTCATGTGGTTAGAAAGACCAAGAGTAGTCAGACCAACTAGAGTGATTGGATCCGACTAGATTTGGATAAAAAATACAAAAATTCCTATATTTAGTTGAATTCCTCTTGTAGCTAAAAAAAATATGAAAATCTGCTCAAAATAAGTCTTCTTCAATAGACCTTATGCTCAAAAGTCCATCGGAAAAATCTTCTACAAGAAAGATTAGATCAGTCTTATCCAATGCTTCTCACGAAGCAAAATTAAGTAAACCACCAGCAGGTCTAAACACACAGCTATCAACAAAGCAGACAAACAAATCTGTGTCTTCGATAATTCATAACTCCAGCAAAAGTTTGATTCTGTGCAATTGACTCCTAAATCAAATGCTCAATCATCGAATAACATAAGTCAAAACATCACATGTGATCAGGTGTAGAACTAGAACAAAAATGATCAGGGTTCACTGCTTCACCACACATAATTACATGTATAATTTGTCTTCAATTTCCAACTAAGTAGGTGGGTATATCAATTTTCAAAAGCCCAAATTAAAACCCTAATTTTGAACCCTATAATTTAACCAAAAAAACAAACCAACGATCATAATATACAAACTATAACTCATAAATTGAGTCCATTTATTTACAGAAATCAAAAAATATTCGGGAGAAATTTAGCAATACCCTATATCGATTCAAGACTTAATCCATGTTGTCGAGTGCTCAATGACACGATAGACAGGTGATGACGATCAGGAAACGCGGTGGCCGACAGGTTGCAGCCTAGGCTCCCTAGCTCTGGCAACTAGCAGCTATAAGCCTGTGACTAAACGAGATGGTGGATTTTGCTTTTGCACAAGGCGAGACAGAGGGAGGGATGGACGAGACATGAGTGATTCGGGCAATATGATGCGCATGCAGTGCGGCCTCTGCCTACTATCTTCCCTTCATAGAGTGGCTTGGTTGGCCCAGCGTCTTGGACCATGCTTGTATCAGTTAGGCTACACTTGCGTATGCTAGGCTGTGTATTCTAGGCCTCAATTGGTGTTGTCTTGGACTCAGCTGCGGGAACACGAGTGGAGCAGTGGGAGCTAGGAGGCTGAGATATTCAATATTTGGGCTAGCTAGGTGTCCTTCAGTTTGGACTAGATGGTTCACACCTAAATTTATATGGCTATAATATAGAAAAACTAAATTTGACCTAGTGTCCTGTGCAACACCCCCAAATGCTCTTTGGATCCACCCCTGCTTGTGACGCTAGATAGATATCGAAAAACTCATCTCATGGATATTTAACATGATCCACCTAAATATAAAACTCGATATATAGTGCTCATTGAAAAAGCAACTTGCATGTATGGCCATCACGTATATTAAATTGCCGATTTTAAAGGTAAATGAATTCTATGATATGGTTGAAATTGCTCCTATAAAATTATCTGAATAAAAGAAACTCATATGACATCAATGAAGTATAAACTACAGTAGACCCCTCATATCGAACTGTGACAACTGAACAAACGTTGTGGTATCCACGCGCAAAAAGAAACTCTGCCTTACACTTTCTTTTATCCCAAACTAAAATTGGAGTAGAAACTTCACTTGAAAATAGCAAAACTCTGGAGAGCATCATGCTAGCTGCCATCAAGGTGTCATCAAACTTCTAAAATTTAATGTTGCCAAAGCCTACATAACGGTCGCACAAGCGATCCAAATTGCAACATATCCAAACGATGAACGAAATACCAAATTCTGCTATCCCCACAATTGATATTAATTTTTTTTTGTTTTTTCCAAAGTCCCCTCGATCAAGCGTAGCCTAAATTAACTTATTGTGTTGAAAAATCTGCAACTTCACCTTAGACTCTATATGTGCGGATCTTGTCGCATAACCCGTAGTAGACAACAAATCAATGAAGAATCACCAATGATTAATTCTTCATGGATGGCGCCAATAATGGACACAACGACATAAATTGCAATGAATTCTACCACCAACAAAAACATGCAGAACTGACAAATAGTCTATTGATGGAAGATGATGACCGATTAAGGTGGTGGATCGTTAACAGAGATAGTGCAGCATGACGGTTGGGCATGGCACCGGGCGACATGGGAATGATGCTGGTAAACATAACGCTGGAACAGTCATCAGGGTAGAACATGGAACATCGCTCCGTATGGCACGGGTTGGTGCCAAGTTAGAGTTGAGATATGGAATAGAGTTGAGACGAGTGGAATCACCAAGTTGAGGATGATGAAATCTCCTAGTATTATTGCTTGTGTACCAGCAATTTGAGACCAATGTGCACTGATGAGAGAACTGCCTTTGAGCTCCCAGTTTTGCAATTTGCGGTGACTCCACTTCAGATAGTGGCTGCTTTGAACTATTTTCCATTGAGAATTGGACCTTTGAATCTAAGTCGGTTTTTGATGAAGCTAGATTTGCTTGATATGATCTGACGAAAATAGTTGACAACGTCTCCTCGGAACGCGCCAACGAAACAAGCAACAATGACAATTTAGTGCAATGATGATCTTCATCTTCTTGGAGTCCCGAATGAAGAAAGAACAGAGTCCTAGTCGGCAATGAGAATAGAAATCTACTTGAATAATGCAACAATAACCTGATCTGAGATGGGAACAACGCTTGGAGATGAAATAATGTCTCAGAAGATAACGGTGAAGAGTTGTAGTCAGAAATGTCTAGAATATCCACGTCTGACTTCAGTCGATGAAACACCTTTAGACACCACGAATGATACAAGTTGGTGCAAAATCCATCACAAATTTGAAGATGATTCCAATCATAACTTCTGACCAATTTGCATTGCTTGAATGAAACCTGACCAGACTCTTTTAAGCAGTCAAAAAGATCAGCAACGGTCGGACTGACTAGAGTAATCGGATCTGACAGATCACAAAATGGAGCCATTATAATTTATAAGCAAACTTTCTTCACACTATGGAAGTAAAGGATGTCATCCATGTCGTCCCACAATACGTGTGCATGCCTGTGAAGTAAAAGGTGACGCTAGATCTCCAATTAGTTCAGTATAAAACAAATATCAAAACTTCTTTTGCAATTTAGTCTGATCTTTCCGGCAACTAGCTTTGTAACTATCAGCAACTTTGTAGCTATCGGCAGCTTTGGACAACTGCATCAAAATCCTAAATCAAAGACCAAGCAAGAACAACAAGAAAACTAATGGCAAGGAAGCACGAAGGAATATTGGCATCTTGCATCATCCACCAACAAATGCCATCTGCTTCGAGATGCGTTATATATAAACTGCTGCATGTGTGCATCATTTGCTTCCCAAGGGGTTTTCAAGTCTCCGAATTCCTCATTTGAGATTTTATATTTCCTCTCGCATCCATCCGTGGTGAGTGAACCAAAAATTTCCTCTTCTGCTGCTGCTCTCAATCTTTATCTTGGCTCAGTTATTCAGTACATCTCCGACATTGGCCTCTGATTTTTTTTCTACCTTTATTTTACTCAGTCATGTGCAAAGCTGCCCTCGTACATAAGCTTCCTGTTATTTTTTAGTTTGGTATTAATATTGTGATCATCAAAGGCTGAACTTTGATGTATGTATTCGAGTGTGCATGGGAGTGGGATGTCCTGAGCTAATCCATTGATGCAGTCTTACACTTATTAGGTAGCACATGCGTCGAAACGGGCATAAAATGAAACATGCGGGGTGACCCATTTACCGCAGTGGGTTCAAATCTCCTTAAAATGGAAGATGAGCTCTTCCCCCTGCATATTCTTAAAAAAAATGAAACTTTCGAGACATTTGTAAACTGATCATTTGCCTAGAGTAAATTTTCTCTTTTCATGTAATTTTTCATAGTCACAGGGTAGTCATGACATCATCAAGACCATACTGTCCACAAAAGACAACAAAATTTCAGTTGCAGATGCTATAGGCTATAACGTGGGCATCTCGACTGAGCTTGTCAAAGTCCAACCTGGGCCTACCTTGAGCAGGGTCCAACCCCAGATAAATTTGTCCCAATGCAAGACTGATTTAGAGCCGACCGGTCAAAGCCAACCTGGCCCAAGTCGAAGTCTATTATTATGCATCCTCTTAGCGTGAGTAGTACTAGCTAGCAACTTGGCATGCCTCATCAAGATCCTGCCTTCTTGCAGACAGACAGAGCAATGGAGGAATGGTGTCCAAGCCCAACGATTGCGAAAGATGTCACTGAAGTATGTAAACAAATTTGCACAAGTACACATTTGTAATTGGCCTACAAACTGCAGATTATGCAATGTTGATCTGCTTCAATGCCAGTTGATTGGTAGGACTCCGTTGGTGTACCTGAACAAGGTTGTAGCTGGATGTGAGGCGCGTATCGCCGCCAAGCTTGAGATCATGGGGCCCTGCTCCAGTGTCAAGGATAGGTATCGACAAGCATTAAGTGCGAATTTTTTGTACGAATAATCCATTTTTTATTTGAAATTACAGAAATATACCTGCGGATTTTTTTTTTACAAAAATAGGCTCCAGTCGCCTAATGGTTGGGCGACTGGAGCATTTCGCCCAACCCAGCAGCGACAACTGAAAAATCTCCCAACCGTTGGGCGATTAATTACAGTCGCCCACCGTTGGGCGACTGACTAGAGTGCAGTCGCCCTCCCATTGGGCGACTTTCATGCAGTCGCCCAATGGTTGGGCGATTGCAGTCAGGCCCCCGTGAATGTTTTAAATTTTGTAGTTTTAAACTGGTAAAAAATTTGCTGGAGTTGTAATAAAATTTTATGTTCATTGTATATTGTAGGTGTGTAAAAAATTTTGGGAAATTTTTTTTAGGAACGATTGACCATAGAACAATCGGTACATACGATGGTAAGTGATATTTTGATGTAACTGAGAATTCGTGTCTCTGATCTGACCGCAGACGATTTTACATACAAATCGTCTATAATATTCTCTATCACAAGTTTTATATACCGATGCAATATAAACAACTAGTCTCAAAAGATAAAATAGCAAATTTTTATATGGCTTATATATACTTATTTGAAAAGTTTCGATGAGATCTACAACTTTTCAGTTGAAGAAAAATCCAAATTTCAAAGGGAAGATCAAGAGAAAGGGCAGAAACAGAAACAAAAAACTTACGACGCAGATTTAGATCCAAAGATGACCGATTTTGAGGGTCTTGGAGGGCGACTAGCACAAGCTGGTCAGTTTGTTTGGATTGGGCTTGTCGTTAGCTTTCCAACGAGTACAAAAACGTCGAAAACGGACACCGTATGCAAAAGTTATGCCCGTTTTACTGAATGTGTGTCGGAAACGGATCCGGCCTCAATTGAAACTGCTATAACTTTTGATCCCGTGTTCGAAATTGCTCAAATTTTTTCTGGAGGCTTTTGGATGTATGAAGAAAAGCTCCACCAATTTTCACTATTTTTGGCGAAGATTTGATGCACTTTCCAAATTTCAGCATAGATAGACTCTTTCCTCTCCTTTTTCTCTCTTTTATTATAACTCCAGTAGATTTTTTTTATCAGTATAAAACTACAAAATTGACAAATTTTAAAACATTCATGGGGATTAATTGCAGTCGCCCAACCATTGGGCGATTGGAGTCTATTTTTGTAAAAAAATTTCCTGTGGGTATATTTTTGTAATTTCGAATAAAAAATAGATTATCTGTACAAAAAATTCCATCAAGTGCTCCCTTCTTCTTCTTCCCGTGCTACTCTCTGTTACGTACAAGTACTTATCTGCTTTGTCAATTTGGGTGTAATGTTGATTTTGCAGGATTGGTTATAGTATGATCGCCGATGCAGAGGAGAAAGGTCTCATCACTCCTGGAAAGGTGAGAGAGAGCAACAGACATAAATTAAGTTAGTCTAACTGAAATGTATTGGAATTTTAGTTCAGAAGCACATTTGCGGAGTGATCCCTTTTCTTGATCTGCAGAGTGTTTTGATCGAGCCTACGGGTGGAAACACTGGGATAGGGCTTGCCTTCATGGCTGCTGCCAAGGGCTACAAGTTGATCGTGACAATGCCGGCATCGGTGAGCATGGAGAGGAGGGCCGTGCTCAAGGTCTTTGGCGCCGAGGTGGTGCTCACCGACCCACTTCTTACCATGGCCGACGTCGTGCAGAAGGCGGAGGAGCTCGCCGCAAAGACGCCCAACTCTTACGTTCTCCAGCAGTTTGAGAACCCTGCGAATACCAAGGTATCGTATAATCTGTGAGTTTACTTCCTTCAGAAAAATCAGACTTGCAAATTGAGAAGCCACCGTCTGAACTTAATTTGAGTGCTGGTTAGTTTGTGTTGCTGAACTATGAATGTTCAGGTCCATTACGAGACAACGGGACCCGAGATTTGGAGTGCAACTGCCGGCAAAGTGGATGCCCTTGTGGCTGGCATAGGAACTGGGGGCACAATCACTGGAGCAGGGAAGTATCTCAAGGAGAAGAACCCTGACATCAAGGTGACATGTCATATCACTGACTGAGACTCTACCAATGTGCATGCATGGGCTGCCTGTATATGGTTCATTTTCTGATCTTGTCTGCCTGCAATGCGACTATGGCTTAACTATGGTATTGATTTTACCTGAAGATCTATGGCGTGGAACCGTCAGAAAGTGCAGTTCTATCTGGAGGGAAACCGGGTGAGATATACTGTACCGTAATGAACTTTGCTCCATCTTCATCGTCTATGTATTGATGCAGTTGGTTTTCAATTTCAGGTCCACATAAAATCCAAGGTCTCGGTGCTGGTTTCGTTCCTGGAGTCCTTGATGTCAACATCCTTGATGAAGTCTTCCAAGTAAGCAACAATAGTTAGCATATTCCTTGTCCGCGATCTGGTTAACCCATCGATTGTCCTCAACAATTTCCTTTCCTCGCGTTCACTCGATCGACCAGGTCTCCAACGAGGAAGCCGTGAGCATGGCGAAACAGATCGCCTTGAAAGAAGGGCTGCTGGTGAGCACGCTCAGAATTCACCCATCTCTGTTCTGCTCTTAGAACATCGTTAGTAATTATCCAGATAGGCAGGGATGTACCTACACCAATTAAGAATGGACATGATTTTTTTCGCGTTAAAAATGTATAAAAGATCTCAAAAAAACTTCATGGATGTAGTACATCATCGTGCAATGGTACACCGCGTGCTATCTTGATGTTTCAGGTCGGGATATCATCCGGTGCAGCTGCAGCTGCTGCCATCAGAGTCGCGCGGAGGGCCGAGAACAAAGGGAAACTCATAGTCGTAAGCGCCGTCTTCAGGAATCTGCTCTACCGATCATCAGCTGTTTCCTTTGCTGTAATGGATTCACCATGTGTTGTTTCTTGCTCGTTACAGGTTGTTTTCGCCAGCTTCGGCGAGCGCTACCTGTCATCTTTTCTCTTCGAGTCCCTTAAAAATGAGGCTGAAAACATGGTCTTCGAGCAATGAATGGTCGTTCGCCCTTTTCTTGGAGAAGTTTAGGCACTTCTCGAAATCGATCCCTCTGATCACTGGGGCTTGTTGTACTCCCTCCGGTCCAAAAGAAGTCGCTTTCTTCTTCTTCTTTTGACTTGCGAGGTGCAATTTCACCAATAACATTTGTTATTAGTGTATAATAACAAAACAAAACAAAGTAATAATATTGTTATGAAAGTTATGAAAGTGTTTTTGACGACGAATTATGCCCCCGTCATTTTTCATACCCAATCTCAACACTCACAAATGTATGAAGCGCTAAAGTTTAAAAGTTTGGCCGGCATAGAAATAAAAACGTGATTCTTCATAGATTGGAGGGAGTAGTTGGTTAATTGGAACCAAGAACTAGTTTGTGGAAAAATTAGGGATCTGACTTACCTCGATGATATTGCATGATGCAATTTATTTATGTAAACCTTTTTACGAGGGAAGGTAATGATGAATGTATTTACGAAACATTCATAACTGGTGTCAACATATATATCTCTTGATGTTTCCAATAAAGTGTCACTTTCATTGAACTTTCTATTCGCATGGTGATATTTATTCTTAACTAGTAAAGTGCGACAAAATTCATCATCTTGAGTTCTTGAGGAGCCATAAGTTAATTAAGAGTTAAGTTTGGCTAGTAATGTGCCTATCACAAACGAACTAAGGTGTTATGAAAACTAACGGAATTTCCACGCAATTGTGCAGCCATATTGTGATACAATTGTCTTTGTTATACAACTATAATATCTACGATTGTGTCGTCGAATGTGAGGTCAGACAGTACACTTATAAACACCTCTGGTCAGAATCGAAGGCCGCTGAGGATGCAAAGGGATACAATGAAAATCACACATAAATAGATGGACAAGTGTAATGCATATGGGTGTCTAGCGTCATAAATGGCCTCCTCCTTTCCATTTACAAGGGTCCTACTTATAGAGTGGAAGAAGGAGACGAGTGAAGTTACAAATCTACCCTCAGAGCCTAGTTAACTTGTAAGGGTATTTTTGTCCTTCACGCCAAGTGGTCCTGCCGCCTCTGAGGGACTCCAGGGCCGATCCGTAGACCTCTCTCGGGATTGGCCTTCGGACTCCGCCCGAGGTTGGCCTTCAGACTTTTGAGGTCGTACCCTAGACCCCGTCCGAGAGGTTGGTATCTGAACTTCATCTTGGATTGGCCCCCCAGAACTCATCTAAGGGGGACTTCGAGCATCATCTGGGGTGGACCGCGGATCTTGGCCAAGATCGGTCTTGGACTCCGTCTTGGTTTTCTAGACCCCGTCCAGAGTGACGCGGACCTTGTCTAGGGCAGACTCTGGACTTCGTCTAGGGTTGGTCCGCAGATCACGTCTGAGGTAGATTTCCCGATGTGTGTCGTCACGCCAAAGTTATCATGGCCCAAGGTAGCGTGGGAACACTCCCAACAGATTGAAAATACAATTGTATTTGTAGGATCGTCAATAGCAATCAGAGAGGGTAAATGATTATAATCTGCAGCAAAATCTTTTTCTCAAATTGACTGTTTTCTGGTTATCTAACCTATCACATAGCCAAAATAGAAAACAAAACAACAGCAAAAAAGAAAGAAAGGAAAATTCTCTCTATATGATACTGTAGCAAAGTACTGCAGCTACAGCCTCGTTAGTGTACCTCGTTAGTGTACCATTCGAATACATCACTTTTGTTTCCTCTTGGAAATTTTTCTCCTGTGCTTCGGTCCATTTCTCTGTTCTTTGATTCGGTCCAAAGGAGAACAAAAGGTGACCACCGAAATAGGCAGTCTCAGGAGGAGCATTAACTGCCTCAGCTGCGTTACGCGAGAAACGCCCCTTGACTGGTGAGTGGAGATGTGGACGACCCCACACGGCCAAGTGCGTCCCGCACGTGGTGGATTTGGTGCTTGCGTTGCGTGCGACAACAGCAGCAAGTCGCGGCGCCCGTGCGTGACGAAGGATTGGCTTTCTCGTCGTCCGATGAAAAGATTGGCCTGACGATCGATGCTACGTTGAGGGCGTCTCGCGTGAACAGATCAATTTTTACAGTGTGTCCTTCTGGAGCCTTTTAAATTCTACCATAAAAATTACACCTCTTCAACCATATGATTAGCTTATAACATCATCTTTATTTATAATCCATGACTCAAAACATGTGGTTTATTTTAAGTTCACAAGTTCTAATCCAATTTCAACAAATAAGGGATTCGAAACCCTAACGTAACACGAGTTTCCCAACTTTTTCACTACCCAATTTTGGACACCCCAAATTGTCATGCGTCATAGCCTCCGGACCGCACCTCCACAGCTCCAGCACGCATCATTTATTTTTATCTCCACATGCCCCATCTCAAGCCCAACCATCTCCTCTAACGTTCTTGACCCTATAGACTATGACTTCGCACCAAACCATCTCTTGGTCCTCGTCGTAGACCATGATCGCCTTCGAGTTACTTTGCACATGCAAAGACCAAAACAATATTTTTTTCATCACAAGTTCTTTCCAACTTGACTGACATGAGTCCACACACACGACATGCCTCAAATAACATCAATGGGCAACATTATCAATTATTCATCATCACAATTATTCTAAACCTAGCCACATAGTCTAACAGTATTTTACAACTCTTAACATTTATCTGTGATTAATCTGCACCATTATAAGCGGTGAAGATCCTTCTCTTTTTCTATCAATTACTAAGAGAATTTCTAGGATTTTTATTTTTTAGTATTATTGTGATATTTTGTTACCCTTAAAATGATAGACGTGTTTTGAATCTCACCCATTATTTTTATTTTTTATATATTATGCTTCATCTGTTATCATTAAAAGGAACATGTTTCATGACTAATGCAAGTTTCGATTAATGATCATATTTCACGGACAATGAATTTTATGAGATATAAAGTTAATAACAAGAACCCATGTTTGACAATATACTCTTGGGAGCAAAAGAAGTGATTTTGTACTAAGAGAGCCTCCTGAGTCGGCCGCTCCCTCGGGTGACTCTGGAGGTGACCAAGCCAAACCACCAAAGACTACCCCCAACGTCCACCACCCCTCAACGTTGGAGCCACCGTCGATGCTAGCGGTGGGCCATTGTAAGATCAAGGATAACTGGCTAGAAGAGGGTAGATAAGAGATTTTTTTTAATTCTTTTAGCTCAATCACAATTTTAGCAAGCATGAACTTAATTAAAATTATTTTTGCACAATTAAGGCTTAAATTATCAAGGTTTCACTAAGTCACCACAAATCAAAGTCAATACCAGATACAATTCTAGCAACACAAGGTAATTGAACAATTGCTAGATATGTAAATGAGGAAAGTAAAGACAAGAGATAAACCACAATGAAAACAAGTGATGTTTTCTCGCGGTCTCGATGACTTGTTAGTCTTCCCTAATCCACATTGAGGTAAGCCCAAATAAATTAGACCAGTTCCACAAATTAAGCCTAACCATCTCAATCCACTAGGGTTGCTCATCCTCCACTCCGGAGATGGTGAGCACAACACCACTCACAAATATGTCGGGTCTCTTCACATCATTCTTTGAAGAGATCACCATGCAAACTCCTTTAAGTCATCTCGGTGTTAGCAACCACCAAGAGTAACAAATCAACGATGCTTGCATGAAGGTTTTCAAGTGCCACAAGAATTAACTAATAATGCAATGCACTTGAATGCTCCCAACAATCTCAAAATATGAAAAATAGAGCAAATGAGGTGAAGAGAGAGTAGCAAAGGCTCAAGAGTATTCAATGAGGTCCAAGTAAAAGCCTTTTTTGCTGGTGCGAGGTATTTATAACCTCCACCCACCAGGATAACCGTTGGAGTCGAAATCCCCAAAAATCAGAGGATGCGATACTACCACATGTAGTGGCTGGTACTACTGCAACTAGGCATGGCAATCGGGCGCGGTAGGTACAGGAAGTGCTCACCCATACTCGTACCCGCGACCCCGATTTACGCCCATGGGCATACCCGCGAAGGACGACGGGTGAAGAACCGTGCCCATACCCATCGCCCGCGGGTACCCGTCGCCCATGGGTATGCCCGTTTACCCGTAAACTGAGAGTTACCATCTGAGAGTTGAACTAATGACAGGTACATATAAGTAGCAGTGTTGCTAGGAAATATAATGGCTATCAAAAAAGTTTATAACAATCAATAGCAATTAGAGATATTGCTATGGCTGCGCCACCTGTCAATCTATATCGTGGGTAAACACGCAGGGCGGGTGCGGGTGGAGCTTACACATACCCGTGCCCGTTTACCCGACTGGTAGAGTGTTCCCACATTTCCATACCCGTGAATAAAGAAAATATCCCATACCCAGCTCCATTAAGGTATTTACCCACCGGTATATAGGTAAATGGGCACAATTGCCATCCCTAACTGCAACTACTGTTCAATGGCTACTTAAGGTTCACTAAATGCACAAAAACTAGCAGTTAACTCAAATATCGATAGTACCACACTCACAAAGCCTGGTAGTACCGATCATTCGGTAGTACCCACCTCAATTGTAGTAGTACTGATTTTTGGAGTAGAGAAAATGCTCTAAAATGCACCTCTCTAGAAATTAGCTACCGCCAACTAAAGTGTGGTCATACCATACTCCGATGGTTCCATTCTCACCGTGCAGTCATACCACTCAACGGTAATACCGCTCAAGAAATACGGTCATACTGCTCTGCTGTAGTACCAATTCAAGAAAAGTTCAATATGCACCTCTCTAAAAAAACTACCGGCATGTAACAGATGGTAGTATTGATGCAGCGGTACTACCGTTAATATGCTTGTGATCATACTGGTTTTCAAAGAAAAATTCAGAAAGGGTTCCAAATGATGTTCCAAATGCATGCATGAACTATAACTGATCAAAGTGGCATAAGATTAACTTCAAGTTACTAGCCATGATCCATCTTTATAGTATGACATCTACTTTACAAATCTGACCTCTTCAACCAAACGCCAAGACTCGTACAAACTATAAAGAGGTATTTAGACTACAATACACCTTTGCCTTGAGCTATGTCTTGATCTATATCAATCTTTGGTCACCTTTGTATGCCTTTTCTATAATGTCATCAAAATTTAGGATTAAACCTTTCAATCATCTTAACAAACAAATTAGTCTATTTAATCATTATTGTCATTAATTACTAAAATCATTTTTAGAGCCCTAGATGTTTCAGACATCCAAGGCTGAGTCTACCTCCCCCTCCCCGGCTCCTTCCTCCCTCCCCTTCCCACCCCCTTCCTAAGGTTAGGCTCTTCTCCGGATCTAGATCTGAGGTCAGGTTCCTTCTTCCCTCATTCCCAAACTAGCGGCGATGATGGCTACCCCCTCACAGAGTGTGCTCTGAGTAGCATGTGCCGTACGCTGGGAGATGATGCCCCAGTGCCCCGATGATGGTCGTGCAACATTAGATGCACCATGGTGGTTGGAGAGGTCGATGGCAGTGGTGTTCGAGGAGGAGCTGGGTGTCGCTGCTGGTTGCCAGGTGTTGCACGGGAGGAGGGAGGCAGTAGGGCAGGAGCGGTAATTATGGTCTAGGCCAAGAAGGAAACCCTTTGCCTCCTCCCAAATCTGGTCCTCAAAGGGCACTTCGTCACCACCTCTGGCTCAACACACCCATGTGGCCACCACTTCATCATGAAAGCCCCTCTAACGGCTTAGGATGGTGGTGATGGGAACTCCCATTGGCCGCTGGTGTGTGGAGGTAGGCGATCATCGATGGATGCGGCTGGAAATCTCAATGCGCTCATGCCCCTCCTTGCCCTCTTCATCGCACATCAGTGGTGGTGCATCATGGGCAACGGGTCTAGTCGCGGCCACATGTGGGTGAGCGGCTCGGTGGGCCATGAGTTGGTGCAGTCCTCTTCGTTGCTGTCTGAGCGAGGGGGGCATCTTCTCACCTGCTTCTTACTGAAGCTATTTTGTTGACCATCCTTGTGTGTTGCACTAGTTGTGGTTTCTTGTGCTTTGTTGTGGCCTGTCGTGTTGGAGGTTGCCATCTGTTATGGTGTTGGTGCTTGCGTAGTGCAATCAGTTGGTGCCATGGTGGGTTCACGTTGGTGAGCCGTGGTGTTGCTGCTGTCATGGTAAGCACCCTGATGTTGATGGTTGCACTTTAAACCTTTGCAAATGTCATAGTTTCCCTATTTGTGCATTACCTTGTAGCTAGCTCGAGGCTTTGTTGTTTGTATGTTGGGTGAGGGTTGCTATTGTTGTTCCACAAGGTTCTTGCCTTGTTAAAGCTAGTTGTGTTGTGGTAGGAGTCCAGTGGTGTTGGTGTCCCCTCTATTTGGGCCATGGATGAGTTTGTAGTATTCCTCTTCAGGGTCGGTGGTTGTATTTCTCTCCTTAATATGATTGGCAGAGCTCAGGTCCTTGGTACAAAAAAGAGAGAGAAAATGTACTCTTGGCTGGAGAGATCCACTCTGAACCTTGTTAGGTTCCACTTTTAGTGCTCTACACCTCTAATGGTAGGTTGCAACGCAATCCACCACCGGTACACACTATGGTTAGGATAGATGGGTTGGACCCTAAAGGAGATAGTGGCGCATGGACCTTACTTCAAATCTGACGTCAAATATGTGTGTGATTTTCACGAAAAATTGGTGCATGATATTTGGCAAAATCATGTTTGTATTAAAAACAAAGAAAGGAAACTCTTTTTTTGTACAACTAACATCATTATTAAATCTAGCTAATCCCTTTAGGTTGTGATACCTGTTGGGAAATCTAGGCCTGAGGTTGCAAGCCTGGTCTATTAGTGGACACCCTCCACTTGGTCTATAAATAGGGGTCCCAATCATTATAAAGTGTCTTTTGGAAGAGAAAGTAATAAAGAAAGGAAGAAGGAGCTCCCTTATCTCTTGTGTTTAATCTTATATTTTCTTGCATTACCTCTGTTTGATCCATCTTTTTGTCTAACATGAATTGATCAGACTGGACTCGCCAGCGATGGTTCCTCAATACATTATCAACACGAGTCGCTCTAATGGATCGAAAGGTAATTATCGAATCACTCGTAGATTGAATTGTCTATCTAGATCGTTTTAAATTTCACAAAATTTCACTTTCTAGATTACTTTTTATGGTGCAAATCTGCTCTAAATCTACCGCGAGCAGACTTGAAGTCACCAACCAAGTCGGTCGGTAGATTTGTCCAAATGAATAGATGTTGATTGCACTGTAGCTTGAAAAAAACACACGTGTGCTGCGCGTATGTGTTGCATGAATCGTCGGCCACCTGCACGGCCACCCGAGCAGTCATGCCTCTCGTCTGAGCCGCTCGCACGCGATCGAACATGTCGTCGACTGTCGCGATGCCCACCCGCACCGCATGCACGCGGCTGCCCGAGCACCGCCTGCATGCACCGCCGCATGAGAGCGCTGGCTTACAGCTAAGCCAGACCGCCATCGCCAGGGCCTCGCATGGCCGCTGCTGCCCGACCTCGCATTGAGCACCACCGCCGAGTCACATGGCCACTCTGTGTCGCCGCTCGGCCCCGCGCCGTCGCTCATGCCACATGATGTGCACCGCCGCCACTCGGCCCCACATGGCCACCACCGCAAGCACTGCCGGCCCTGGCCGCCCGCACACTGCGCTGCACCTCAGCCATCGGCCCTCCGCCTGAAAGTGCACGCATGCACCACGACCCCGGTCGCTCGCAGTGCTGCCTGCGTTAGCCGTCAGCCCCACCACTCATCGCTCCGTCGACCCTGCCGCTCACCGCGCTGCCGACCTCGCCATGCCACGCCGCACCTGAATACATCACCACCGCAGTGAGTAGGGGTAGGGTCCCTACCCCTTGCTCTTTTGACTCGGCCGGAGTGGGCCGTGGGCTGAAGACTGGGCCAGGAGACGCCTGGACAGGGTGGATCCCAAATTTTTGCAAAAGGACCCTCGAAAATGGATAAATTACACGAAAATTTTCTTACAACTAAAAATTAGCGGATAAGCCCTCGAAGATTGCAGAATTCATTGAAAATTCATATCCTAGCATAAAAAGGCCTGGAGAATTCAAATTTTGAATTGTTTTTAGCATTTGAAGCATGTTTATCACTGTTATTGCTACTTTCTATGTTTTTCTGTATTTATTTACAATTTTGATTAATTGTAATTATTTAAATTGCCTTTAATCACTGAAATTAGTAGTAAAACTGTAGAAAATGCGTAGAAAATTTTTTGGAACATTACGAAAACCTTTTTGTACCATTGTCCAATTGATCCAATTTATTTCATGCATATTTACCTGCAATAAATTTATATATTTCTTTCATGCACATGTAGATCACAAGCATCACGAACTGGGAGTTTGAGAAGCTGGCCCAACATAGCCAAAATTACTTGACTTGGGCTTCTGACGTCAAGATTGTACTTAGAGCCAAGAAGCTCCACTCTGCCGTTGGGATTGGTGCATTGGAAGATGCCAAACCCACACCTGAGAAAATGATCAGGTACTTCACTTTCTCAAGCACCACCTCTGTCTCACTCTTAAGAATGGGTACATGGTAGAGAAGAGTGTGCTAGCGTTATGGACTGCATTAAATAAGCGGTTCAAGAAGCTAAAGTACATCATTCTTCCTCAGGCAGAGCAGGAGTGGATCCGACTCAGATTTGCTAACTTCAAGACGGTTGGGGAGTATGACTATGCTCTGCACAGAATTGTACCAATCTTCAACTCTATGGCAAGCATGTCACAGATGAGCAGAAGATTGAGAAGACCCTCTCCACCTTCCACCCCAATACAGTGTAGTCTACGCGCAACTATCGTCAAGATGGCTAAAAAAATATGTTGAATTGATTGATATTATGTAGATTGCAGAGGCTCAGGATGAAGTTCCCCATAAGAACTTTGTCGCACAGCCACCTGGGAGCTCCGCTGGCCGCGAGGCTAACGCTGGTAGCTACAAGGTGTGGAAGCCTATAATGAATAAAAAAAGGAAAGAAGGGCAAAGCTGCAGCCCAGAAAGGCAAGTCAAATACTCCATAGAAGAGTAAGACCAGTAAACCAAAGCGGGATGACAAGCACTATGGTTAGCAAGGCCAAACCTGCTACAAAGTGTGACAAGTGGGGGCACAGGTTACGGATCTATAAAGAGTCGCAATACATCGTCGATACCTTCTAGGCCAAAAAGAAGAAGAGTGGTAAAGGGTAACATGAAACCCACTTTGCCTTTGTTAAGGGGGAGAGTTCTCAGCAGCTGCTGCTCCAATAGAGATTGACTCCACTCCTACAGCAGCATCCTCTCTTGACATTGCAGCTGCCGCCACTGTGATTTCCCAAGAAAAGCATCTCACCCCTGAGAAGATAGCAGTCGAAGTCTCTGGTTTCTTAGCAGATTCAGTCTAATACACAGAATGCATTTAGACTTTAATTATCATTTATTTCAAGTGTGTAAGGAATAAGTTAGATTTTGCATTGATGGTACTCAAACATTTTTTTCCGTGATGGTTGGATGATATTCAATAATTTATTCATTTATTTAGTAATAA
The DNA here is from genome assembly GCA_036346575.1 of Dendrocalamus sinicus. Classification (NCBI taxonomy): domain Eukaryota; kingdom Viridiplantae; phylum Streptophyta; class Magnoliopsida; order Poales; family Poaceae; genus Dendrocalamus; species Dendrocalamus sinicus. Next base: position 19,166,972 of record CM070650.1, read on the forward strand.
TGGTACGATATGTTCTGATATTTGAAGTATCACATTTATGTGTTTATTATCTTCTACTACATATTAATAAAGTACTTTATATTAGAACGCATGTGGCGCCATATGGAGGAAGTGTGCTTAGTTGATACTGGGAAAACGAATACCATCTTGAGAGACAAAATTCTTTCAGTCAATTAGTAAGAATACTGGCAGCCTTACAACAATCGTGGGTAGCGATGCTTGTATAATAGGCTCAGGAAAAGCCACAATTATACTCTCAATGGGCACAACTTTAGTCATTCAAGAAGCCTCCTCAGTTTCAAGGATATTCACGCTAATGGTTTCCATGTTGAAACTGAAGAAGAGTATGGTAAGGAATATTTGGCCATTACAAAGCGTGAGCCAAATGGAAAAAAAAGGTATTAGAAAGACTTTTTTTCATTTTAGACTGGGCTATACTATACTACTATTAAGGCACCCGCAGCCTATACTGCCTTGAAAACCATATTTAGAAGTCTAAACTCTTCTGTCTCTAGCATGATAGATTAGGCCACCTAGATCTTTGGATGATGAGAAATATAATTAACAATTCACAGGGACATAATATCAACGTAAAGAATTTTTCGAATCAAGAAAATTTTGTGTGCCCCGCATGTGCCACCGGAAAATTAATTACTAGACTTTCTGCTCTGAAAGTGAAGGATGAAGTCATTGCATTCATGAAATGCATCCAAGGAGATATTTACGGTTCTATACAGCCACTGTCAGGGCCATTTAAATATTTTATGGTGGTCATCGATGCTTTTCGAAATGGTCGTACGTATGTTTATTATCTACGAGAAACCATGTTTTTGCAAAGATGATCTCGCAGATAATTCAAATTAAAAATAATTTCCCTGATCATCATATAAAGTCCATCAAAATGGACAGCACTGGAGAATTTACTTCAAAGGCATTTGATGATTATTGCATGGCAATGAAAATTAAAGTTGAGCATTATGTACCACATGTCCACACTCAGAATGGACTAGCAGAGGCATTAATTAAAAGAATTAAATTTATTGCCCGACTGCTTTTGCAGAATTATATTTTACCAACTACATGTTGGGGACATGCAGCAACTCTCATCAATTTTAGACCATCAGTATATAACATCCATTCACCTATGCAACTAGCGCAAGGGTCAGCACCAAAAATTTCTCATCTCCGTAGGTTTGATTGCAAGGTTTATGTACCTATACCCCCTCCACAGTGTACTGCAGTGGGCCCTATCTGAAAGTCTGGAATATACGTTGGTTATGAGACAGCATCTATAATCAGGTATTTAGACCCCATGACAGGAGATTTGCATACCGCCCGTTTTGATGATAATATATTTGACGATGGTAGTTAATTTCCTGACATTAGAGGGAGGAAATCAACCTCCTGATGAAAATATCGGGAAATTACATGGCAAATTAACCACGGGAATCCATGCATATAACCCATGCACTAGTGAAGCAAATAGATAAGTCCAGAAGATCATTGACTTACAAGCATTAGTAAACCAACTGTCTGATCACTTTAGTGATTTAAAGAGCGTGACCAAGTCGCATGTGACTGCACACAATGCACTAGAGAGGGTTGAAATACTGAAGAAAACCGAAGGTATCCCTAATCCCGTCCAAAAGCCTCAGAATAAAAGGACGAGAACTCCAGTCTCTCAAATCCCAAGTAACCGGGGACACCTAATGAAAAAGAATAAGAAAGACTTGACACAACCAATCACTGAAATTCCTCAGAACCAGAAGGGGAGCCAGTTGAGATTTGGTACCGGTATGGCACCTTCAAAGAAAAGCATACTGGATTTAAACATTTCCATGGAGAGTGAAACTAGCATGAATGTATGCGCACGCATCGGAGCTGAAAAACTAAAGGGGCTTACTCCCGTAACTGGAAGGAGTGGTGAACAAGTAGAAGCACTAGAAAAATCAATCATGATGAAATAGCTATAAATTATGTACACACGGAAGAATCCGTGAATAGGACAACAATCAATATTGATATTTCTTTTACAATGAAAATTACCACGATCATAAGAAAACCAATTCGGTGAAGCTATCTGGATACCCCCTTAGTTGCATTTTTTCCCTTTAGACAAAAATTAATTGTATCCGCTTTTGCTTGCTATGCATATATATTAAATTGTATGGGCTAGCTATGCAAATTGAATTTATGAGCTAGCTATGCATATTAAATTTATGAGCTAGCTGTGCATATTAAATTGTACCGTAAATACAAAAGTTGGATTGAAGTCATGGATGCGCCTATAATAAAAGGAGAGCCCCTGACCCAGGGTCAACCATCCACAACAAGAAGGCAGCGAGCCTTTCATCGATCTTTAGGATTTTCCAGGATATACCACTCCTCTAAGTTGAATTTCAGTTGTTAGAAATGGCACGGAAAAGCAGCAGCAAGCTCGGGTTAGGTCTCCTTGGGCTGCTTTTGGTTCTCCTGATGCTGCAGGGTGGCGTCGAGGTGGCGGTGGCGCAGCCGAGGTTGTGGCCCGTCGGCGACAGCAAGGGCTGGAACTTCGACGTCCTAGGATGGCCCAACTACAAGCCCTTCAAGGAAGGCGACGTGCTCCGTACGTGCCCTTCGGCTTGCCGTCGTTTTGGCCTTCTCTTTCCTTTCGATCCTTTCCCTTGCTTTGGTTGATTTGAGTTTCTCACTTGCGTTGCAACTAAAACGTGCTGTTGCCGCAATGGCGTGTGTGTGCATGCATGGCTTCGTGCAGTGTTCAAGTACGACCCGAGCAAGCACAACGTGATGGTGGTGACAGAGCTGGAGTACTCGCTGTGCCAGGTCCCCACCAACGCGACGGTGTACAGCTCCGGCAACGACCGCGTCACCCTCCCCCTCGGCATGACCTTCTTCATGTGCGGCTTCCCGGGGCACTGCCAAAACAAGATGAAGATCGCAGTCACAGCCGCCAGACGTTGACACACGCATGCGTGGCTCCACTTTGTTAGTCATCTGATCATCCATCCATCATGCCTGCATGACAGATTGTATCGCATCGGTCGATCCGCATTAATAATATATGTGCATGCATCTTGCTTCATCCTACCAGTATCTTTAATTTGGTAGTCGAAAACGCTTTTTTGCGGACGATTCCGATTGAACTGAATGGAGTCTACCGCCTCAACAACCGTTGTAGATCAAGTCTCCCCTCGCGAGAAACGTCGAACCCCGCTCTTCCTCTCCAATTCTGGAAGATCGAGGCCCTGGTGTAGTGGTGGTGGAGATGCATGCGCGTGAACTGACTTCAAGCCCGCAGTGGTGCTTGCGGCTGCACATGGCGACTCTGCATGCCGCCATGGCCGCGGGGGCGTGCGGTGACGGCATCGAGCTTAATTACGACGCATGCGTGTTGCCTGGCGATGATGGCATGGCGGCTTGTGTAGAGGCACACGACCTCGGCGTGAAATTTGCATTGGCATGTGCATGAGCGCCGTCGAGCCGAGTGACGCCGGCATGGATGCTGCGACGGCTGGTGCTATGCATTTCCCAGCTCGCCCACATGGGATCGACCCACAGACCCTATAGGGTAGTACCATTTCCTAGCCAAGAGTTAGCAGGGTCGGTCCATTACCCATTTTCTGTACGATGGGCCACCAGGTTCCGGGCCGCCGGGCCGTCCGGCCCGCCCCCGGGCATCCTGAGGGTATCCAGTCGTAGCTCGCGCGGTTGAGAGATCTGGGCCGCACGTAGGTGCTGGACCGGACTGTTGGGTCACAACTCACACGGCGGGCACGCAGGCTGGGCGTGATGAAATTTTCCGCTTCTGTGGTGGATCTAACCTAGATCTCTACTATCAGATGGATCTTGGCCCTAGTTAAGGGTCTTTTTGGATTTGCAGAAATAATTTTAGTTTTTACAAGCCTTTTTTTCCTAAGTCAAGTTGTTTTGTCAGTGAATTCTTTGTCAGATTTATTTTATCGTAACGGATTTTGCTGACGGACTCTCATGTAGACGACGACGACAATCAAGAAGTACTCGAGAGGTGGCGAGGAATCGGTGGATATGGTGAGGCGGCGGAGATGGAAGGGATGGGTTGGGAGTTATAGGCGGTGGGCTCGCGTGGAGGCTAAGCGCAGGGTTAAGCCGAGTTCGATGCGGATTAGAGCTGCCGCAATGGCGGTGCCGCGAGCCATTAAGAGCAAGTTTAATAGTATAGATAGCTGCTACCTCCAATACATTTCCATGTCATCAAAAGGTAAGATGCAACCAACTCATACAATAAGCTGGCTATAAGTTGTCTCTACAAGAGCTCTCAATTATTTAATACATACATGGGTATTGGTCATTTAATACATGCATGGTATAGCAGTTAGTTCTATTGGTACATGCATGGATAACACCTCTTTTCCTGTGCTATAGCCTGACTCTTGCATGGGAGCCGGCTTGGCTCTCTCTCTCCTTTTCTCTCCCCTCCACATAGGACTATGCTGACATGGATTCCCTTATAGCTAGCACAATCAACCTTATTAAACTTGCTCTAACGGAGCGGACGAAAGGGAAAGCAAGGTTTTGCGTTCACAGGCTTTAATTCATTAATGGGCCGGGCTTTTCGGCCTGCCTGACCAGCCTATGACCTTGGCTACTAAAATACACTCTGAAGCCTCTGTTCTTCCAAGACTGACATCTTCCATCTCCTTGGCAATTAGTTCTTCCAGGTTCCTGCCTTAGATTTTTTTGAAATAGATTTTTTAAACAGCTTTTTGAGCTCAAAATTATATATGTCGTCTATGTTAGTGTTTTTGTCATGTACTGCAGTTTCAAAAAATATAGATAAAAACTAAAAAAAACTCGACCTGCGGGGGGAAGAAACCCCCCGGGCATTATGCTTAAGAAGAAGGTCTTCTCACGCAGACCGAGAAAACCCCCGAACCCCTGCTCCACCCTTACACAGCGGCACCAACGCCCGACCTTTGTGAGACGACCGGCGGATCCTTTGGATCAACGCCCTGGCGGGTCCTTAGACCTGTGCTTTGGTGTGATAGCAGGCGAGGGGATTTTTTTCCCCCAAGCCTGAAATTCGCTCCCACTAGGAGTCAAACCCAGGACCTGGGGGGTACTACTGAGGCGCTCTAACCGCTAGACTAGAGGCCCTTTCGCCAATATAGATAAAAACTATCAATCATAGTTAAAAAAAACTGTTAGCCACAGTAAAAAGAACAGGCCAACACAAGTTATACAACTACAAAAGCCCTCTAAAATAAACACAAGTACACAAGCTAACCCAAATGGGCCAGAAAGGTAGGCTGTCTGTCAGTATAGATTGATTCTTCTTCTTGATTATCTGTTCAGTTCTGTTACGAATAAGTTGCAAAGAGACATGGTAAAAATGCATAATCCATGTGCACAAAGCTAAAAAAAAAAGAAAGGGGGCAAACTGTAGTAGAATACGATATCACAGTATAGTTATCTTTGTTATACAACTATAAATATATTACTCAAAAATTGTTTTTTGGTATACAACCTTAATGCCTATACGTTATTAATCTGCACTGATATTATATGGCCCTATCAACATAAGCGGTATAGATTCTTTTCTTTTTCTCTTGATTAGAATTCTATGATTTAGGCGCGTTGAATCATCACGTTTGTATTTATAGATCAGGACGAGCAATCATTTCCAAATTCACATATTTGTGTAGGAAATGGCTAAACTGATCAGAAAATCTCCTCTCCCCTATTTATCTTGAGTTGCCAACTGACTTAGCAGTGTGCAGTAGGCCTTGCTCTCCTCATTTTGTTTCACCATTAGCGGCAGCCTCAGGATTGGATTCCTTGCCCAGTTCTTCGTCATGGGTCACATCAGCTTCTTCCTCCTTCGCCTTGCCCCACAGCACCATGTACAGCCCACCCACGATCAGGATGGCACCAAGCACACTGCAAAATGACACAGCATGCAAGCCTTCAACTTACCGTGAGAAATTCAATAGAATCTGCATGACATATTCAAGGTATGTGTGTGAGTAGGGGCATCACATTCCAAGGTGCAAGGTCTCATCGAGAAGAATGGAGCTCAGCACCGCGACGAAGACGATAATCAAAGGGCCAAACATGGCAACGTAGAGGGGGCCTTTCTTCCTCAGGCACCATGACATCAACGGGAAGGCTGATCCAGAAGCTATAATGCCCTGGATGAATCAAGAAGCATAAATGCATGCTACCTTCTCAAAGTATGTACATCAGAAGGAACACAAGAACTATATATGCAGATGAAGGAAGCAGAATCACTTGATTACCGCGTAAGCCGATGAGTACAATCTGATGTTGAGTCCTAGCCTCCAGTGCTCCATGTCCCTGTGGATGCAGAGCGCGAGCAGAGTGGACTGGACTGCGCCAAAGAGGCACACCAACGCAGCAATCGAGTAGTGGCATGGGTAAACTTGGCCTACTTTCGCCTATACATTGCAAGAACAAACAATTACCAATCATGAACATCGAATCAGTGTAGTACGTGAGCAGTTAAAACAACAACAAGCATGGCACAATTAAGATCGTGACCGACCTGGATGGTGAGCCAGATCGCGTAGCTGAAACAGCTGGTGATGGCGAGAAACGAGCCGAGAATCCGAGTGCCGGCCGACGGCAGCCGGAGTTGATGGTCTTCGTGGACATGGCTAAGTCTGGTGTGTGCTAGCTGATGGAGGAATTTGATCTCTGGTCCCTTGTAGAATGTAAGCAGCATTGCACCGCCCAGGCCTACCAGTGTTCCCAGCAGTTTTGCTTGTCCACTGGCCTTCCTAAGTTTCAGAGTCTCCAGCCTGACTTTGATTTAATGTGGAAAATAACCAATGTTAAATTTTCCCTTAGCTTGAGATTTAGTTAGTTTTTTTTTATATTTTGACAGTTCAGATGGAAATATCTCAATATGAAATTCCCGTTAAATTGTAATAGAAAAACATGCATGCTTCCAGGGTGGAAACACTAACAGCATACAGAAATGGGGGAAGAGATGTACACTTTGTTAGCTATAATTTTGTGACCTGCTCAAGATTGCAACAATGAAGGTGGATTGAGCAGTGAGGTTGCTGAGAGCTGTAACGATGGTTGTTGAATTGGTCAACTTCATGGCAAGCACTAACAAGTTCTGGTTTATAGCAATTCTGCATGTGAGTAAGCAAAAAATACAGTAAGTACTTGCGCATATACAAGTGATAAGTCACACTATTTCTTTGTTGAAATACGATTCCCTACTATATAAGTTGGAAGCTTTAGTTAGCAAGGTAATGGTTAAAAGGAACCAATTTTTTAGGGGAAATGGAACCACTATTTAGGCCCTGTTTGGGGGCCTTCGATGGGGCTTGGGCCCAAGCCGGATGAGGGCAGCTTCTAGGACGGTTTGGGTTTGGATGGGGCTTGGGCCCATGGAATCCGTACTGGGTTTGGGTGGTTTTTTTGCTGTGATTTATGTGTTTTGGTTTATGGTTGTTCGTGAAATAGAGTATGAAGAGAGATAGTTACATACGATTTTAATCAGTATAACTAAATTTGAAAGATAGTTACTACAACAAAATCTAAAAACCATAGAGCCCCAGCCTCTGTCTCGCTTCCGCCCTGCCGGTTTTTGCCTGTGCAGTGGTCTTTTTGTTCCCACCAACTTGCAGGTTGAGGGTTGTTTTTTTTTCTTTGGCAAGGATACAAAAATGCAATGGAAATGATTGGAAGTCTCTACAAGATACAATGAAGCATTCATGCTGCACAGAAAATAAAAGGGCAATAAGAACTTTGTAACGCTTTTAACGTAGTGCAAAACTAACTTTGGTGTCTGTACCATTTGTTTACCTAAACGTTAACGGGCATAAAAACTTTCACCTAGCAAGAAACATTCGATTTATGCAACAAACAAGTTTTTTGAAAAACAAACCAAAAATATTGACAAAAGTTTTGTGGGAAAAACTCACGCAAAAGCCAGGATAAGAAAGAAAACCAAATAAAACCAATCAGGAAACGGCTTTTCCTCTTCCACCCACACGTGCCCCCCAGTCCCAATCCACGAAAAGACCTCAAATTCACACAAAAGGACAGGCCCATTTAAATTGACTTTTGTTGGTAACTTTTAGTTTTAGTTTATAAATAGTAATAATTTATAGAAAATCATACAAAGAAAGAAATTTATATACGATTTTGGTTGATATAAATAAAGTCATTACAGTGTACTACAATCGACTAGCAGACATTATTTTAAAAGACATTTCATTTCAAAACTAAATACTTAGAAAAACTATTTATTAAAAAATATTTTTTAAAAAACAATATGACATTACGGAATAAGTCCGTATGTTCGATCTATCTGTCACTACGCCTTGAGCCAAGCGGTGGTTCACTAATTCAGGTACCAGCAGTTATCCGTACGAAATATTTTGATCCCAAATACAGTGCAACTAGTTGCGAATGACTGTAATCTCTCGCACAAACAGCCCAAAAGTCACAAGCTGTAGCCAAAAGTCACAAGCCGCAACTAAAAAGAATGGGCCCATTGTAAATGAGACCCGATTTCCTTGTAACAGACATCAATTACTCCCTCCGGTAGTAAAAAAAAAGTACGAGGTTTTAAGATACATGCAGTTGGACACATATGAGAATGACATGTATATATTTATCTCAAGCAATACTATAATAAAACTATAATTTTATTATCTTTTATAAATATATTACAAATAAAATTAATAGTTAGAGATGTGTTTTAGAGATCATGTCAATGTCTAAAGCATCATTTTTTGTGACCAGACAAAGTAATTTTTTCTGCTTAAGTCATTATTATTTAAAAAATTAATATCGACTACATAAATTCTTATTACCGGTACTTACCCAAAAAGTCCACACAAGAATAACCCTATCGCCACCTTTGTCGTTAGCGGTGGCCGTTTCTTCCTGGAATCACACAACATTCGTTAATTATCGATGATAAAAAAATGAAAGTTAACGAAATTAGTTTTGTGAGATATTTTGGTTGAGGATATTTGAAATGCACAACTGTCAGTGAAAAGAAAAGGCATCACAGGTCATCTCTAAATGTTTGTATAGTTTAAACCGGACACGCACGTGTGTATGTGTGAAGAGAGAAATGCTTTTAACCAGGGACATCAATATTAAGAACTCTCCACATGTGATCATTGAAAAGCTAATCACATCAAAATCCCAACTCATCCACATGGTTAGGCTTAAATTTCCGACAAGACTTAAATATCTGATTCATCCATGGGGATGAACTAGGATTTTAGCATATCCAAGCAAAGCTTAATCTGTCAATTGGGTCAGCGAGCATACGCATGTCCACACGTGGGTACCTCTCGAGGAGGAAGGCGACGGGGCAGAGGAATGCGGCGGCGAACATGAGCCGATAGGCGACGAGGATGCGGACGTCCATGCCATCGTCCAGCGCGAGCTTGATGAAGATCTGCAGCGCCGAGAAGATGAACTCCACCAGCACCATCGCCGCCGCCGGCTTCGCGCCCCCCACCGCCGCCCCACCCGCAGCCGCAGCAGCTGCTGCTGCTCCTCCACTCCCCATTCTCCACGGCTCAAGCTCTCACACTCCTTCAGATCAATGCAACTACTCAGAAATTAGCGTGCGATCAGCACGAGAGCGAGCACATATATGCTGTGGCCGTATGATCCTAGCTAGCGGTATTAGCCAGGTAGACTTTGTTGCGTTGTCACAACCGAGGCGTATCTGATACACGAGGTTTGCGAGAACCGATGAGCGTTTGTGTATGTGTAGGGCGGAGCGGTGACGGGTTGACGTCACGTGTGTACTGTCGCTGTACGTGCCGGTGCGTCACTCTGTACGTGGTCAGTCGTAAGCAGGCTGGGCTACGTCGGAAACATTCTTCTCGTTCGCGGCCCACGAACAGAGGGTGGCGTGCATGCGTCTTCTCCCGGCCCGCTATTGTATTTCTGCATGCAGCATCACCTACCGTGGTACCGGGAGTAACCACCCTGGATTGTCCGTATAAAAGCATGTCCAATGCAGGCACTTAGAGAGATACTTAGTAATAAAAAACTAATTTTTCTTGCCACATAGGATAGATAAGGTGTTTATTTTGAAGCATCGATGCTTAAATAAACACCGGTGCTTAGTAGGTGCTTATGTGTATAACTATATCTATTAATAGATAATATAGCATCTAAGCACCTATGGAAGAGATGCTTGCATTGGAGGAAATAACTTTTGCATGGATGCTTGATGATGTGGCTATATTCTCTCTCTTTAAGCACTCATATATAAGCATCTTGCATTGTACATGCTCTAAATGGCCCTAGTCCACATCAGTTAGCGCACGGATTGGATTAACAAAGATAAATATCACATGTAAATATGTATTTAATAAATAATAAATATGATTTTATAGTTTATATCTACAGCCTGTAGGCCAAATATTAATGTTGCAATTGAAGAACAAAAACTCGTACTTATTGCCGTTGGTAAAGTTCTCATTCTCTGAATAACATTATATGGAATAAAAGTGAGTACATAGAATATTCAATAAGTTATACAATTGATGGACCATGTGGAGTTGACCCCGTGCGTGTGATGAGCAATTGACATCGGTGTTAGAAAAGTCGAGTTTGGTTTGTGTGGTTTGGACCATGTCGTTGCGCGGTGCAATCAGCTTCGGTCGAAGTTGGTCGAACTAGGTCGAACGTACTTAAATAGTTTATTTTTCGTTTCGATCGGTTTGGGCTTTGAGTATTTCGTCTGATGCTATTGTATGGTTACAATATTTCGAGCGGTGCTATGTGATTTGTTTCTTGTCTGTGATGGTTGCAGGACGTCGTGGCGAGACACGGTGGACCGGACTAGGCGCAGGTGGCGCTGAGGTCAGAACGGTCAGGAGGTGTCGAAGACGGTGAGGGCTCGAGGTGGCTGCGAGGCTTGCAAGGCAAGAAAGGAGGAAGCTTCCTGGAAGGTGCGCGAGGGGCGTTTCGGTAAAAACGCAAAGCTGCACTAAAGGAAGCGGGTTGGATGAAGCATCGAGTAGGTGGTGACCTAATGGGTAAAGCATGTGCAAACCCATTAGTAGGAGGCTATAAAAGGAGATGGAGAGGTTGTGCTGAAATTGAGAGAGTGGGTGTGATAGTTCTATGTTTGTGTCTCTCCTTGTTTGTATGAGATGGATTAGGGTTTACTTCTAGTCTTTGCTTATTGAGAAAGAGAGAAAGAGAGAAGGTGAGAGTTTCTCTCTTTGCTCTCCGGGCGTATGGGGACTTAATTAGTGTGAGTTTGAGAGAGAGATGAGCTGAGAAATCTCTCATATGTAATCGTGTCATCTCTCTTCCTCTATTTTAATATGAGAATGTTTGTGCTTGAGATGCTCTCTCTGTGATTTTCTTTGTGATATCTCCTTTTATTGCTTTTTTGCTCAAGTGACTGCATAGCTTCTTTGCATTCTCATGTGAAACTGAATCAAAGCCATGTGGCTAGTAAATTCATGAGAGCAATTTATTTTCTGCATGCAGTCCTTTCAAGCACTTATTTCCTGCCTCCTTTTGTTGGTTTTGAGCTGCAGTCTTTGAGTGCTGAGTAAAAGTGCAGTCCTCCTTTCAGCCGAGTAAAAGAAATTGCAGATTGAGCTCTCAGTCTTTGTTTCTTCGGCTGCCATCAAGTGACGATTGCCTTTTTCGTCTTTTGTGATGTTGTGTTAGTTCGGCTGTAGCATTTTCCTTTATGCTTTCTCTTTTTAGTCTTCTTTCTGTCTTCCTTTTGACAGTAGTAGGTGCTGATTTTCAGCTTGAGATCAGGACCTTCAGTCTTTGATTCTAGTGCTTCGTCTGTGTGTTTTGGTTAGCTATATCTTGCTCCTTTTATTTTATTTTATTTTTTTGTTTTTGTCAAGTAGTGTTTATTTCAGTTATTTGCTTTGTGCCAGCTCAGTTTAAAAGGTTGTTCTTAATTGCCTTTTTATTTCCCTTGTTTTGATGCCCTTACTATTCAACAAAAGACTTATGATAGTACAAAAGACTTTGCAATACAACTCGTAGACCGATCTTTAATTAATTTAGACGAGACTAACCATAAACCCAAGCCTCGTGCTCCATCCACACATACTAGACAACCACTTGTCCAAGTATACACCATTTCTCAATTTATTCTTGACAAAATATTTCATAAACTTCTGTGGCACTCCAATGCGGAGGATTCATTTGTAAAAAAAAAAATCAATTGTTGTCTGAACAAAACTTCCCAAAATCACCTAAATTTCAATCTAGGCAGGCTAAATAATTTCCTGCAAAATTTACTAGTTAATATTTTATTAATGTACCAACTAGTAGGTTTTATCTAGGGCGTCCAAGGGATAAGGATCTCAATGTCCAATGGGATCATAACAAGTAAGAATTAACTACACCTTTAAAATCGAGATTTAAAGTACATTGAATAAACATAAGATGCATAATAATTTAAAATAACATAATTTTATTTTTAAATTGAGATCAACATGGTCAAGGTGCGTAACTTGTCTTGCTCATATGAGTGGCGGGCGATGTCCTCATGAACCTCCTGGACGTTGGTATCTAAATGTAAAGATAGCCAAAATAAAAATTCATATAAAATCCAAAATTATAAAATTTGGTACTTGAGATAATTTTATAATTTTAGATAAATTAAAAAAAGAATAGGATCAATCGGATCTAGAACAAAGGAGAATGTGCTTCCAGAACATTTAATTCGGGAAAAAAGAGAAGGAAAATATTGTGCTGATATCTTCTGAATTAAATCATTTTTATCTCTAAGGAAATTCAGAGTTATTGCGTCATGATGAGGTCAGTAGGGATTTTGCATTTTGGCTAAAATTATTTTTCTAAAGAAAAAGAGCATGAGTGATTGACATGTAAATCCAGGTATATGGACTGGTCCATGCAAAGGAGCTTGGCCCACAGTTGATCGGGTTCATGACTTACTGGAAGTTGCCACGCAAGCGACAGGTGAACACTGACTCGGCTCAGAGGTTGACATGACACACGTGTGGTGCTGACGTGGCAGACCGGCGTCGATGCATGGGAACCAGGTGTCATCAGTGTTTAGGGCCACGACAGAGGGCGACGAGGTGCGTGCGAGGGGGCAGGGGACTTGGTTTCACCTAACGCCGGCAACGGGGAGCAACGAGGAAAAAGACGGTTGCTCACTTCGGGCTCCGGCTCGGCGGAAGCGCTGCGAATCCGGAGGAGCAGCGCTTTCTGGCTGAAAAGACTCCAGATTTTGCAGCTTTTCCCCCCTGTAGGAGATGCACAGCGAGCAAGGAAAGAAGAAAAGGAATCTTGAAGGGATCACCCAGAGATCGTTTCGAAGTAAAGGATACTTTAAGAGTATTGCCAAGCTGTGCACTCGTTGGTACAAGGAAGAAGGATGCTTGAACGGTGATGTAATCAAAATACACCAGTGGCTTGTTAATTTGCCAATTGCCCAATTCTCTATGTAACTGAACTTACATGAGCGTTAGTTCCCAGCTTCCATAATTTTGTCGGAAAGGAAAATGCTTCTACTCCATCAAAAAAGAATGTTTTAGCATAGCGGCTTTTAACATTGTTTTTTGGTTTTGACCTATGAATATTAATAACTTGTAAATAAGCTTATAGAGATACTGGTGTACGATTTTAACTGATATAAATAAAATCGTTGCAGTGTGTATTATAATCAACTAGTAACGGACAAAAAAAAATCTAACGGGTGATCTGCACAAAGCTGTGCCGCGGGATGAGCAAGTTATCTTTTTTTTTTGAGTGTCGACGTACATACTCTTGTCAGAAAACTATGAATATGTGCAGACTTCACAGATCTTCTCAAACTTCTGATGGATCTGCCCTCTCCAGCACAAAGATGTTTGCCTTGTCTTCTCTTCCGATCCGTACAGATTCATCGACACATCTGTTCTAAATTGCAGGAAGACACTATATGCAAATTGGGTAACTGTTCTGTATGCTGCCAGAAACTAGCGCAGTGGAGAGCTGAGCCTAGCTCAGTTGGTAAGAGAGCGGGGCCGCTTGCTGGCCGCCCGCGTCCGAGCTCGGCTGGGTGCGCTTATGAACAGTGCCCAGTTGGCTGGGTAGTATTTATTTCAACAGTGTCATTTCGAGTACATGCATATATGGATGCATTTAGTGGTCACAATATATATCCATGCTCTGTAAGACCTTTGTGTCTCCATCTTGTCTTAGAAAGCGTGTGCATTAGACGCATCTACGTGGGTGTGTAAGTGTAGCGTAGTGTAGTGTGTGTGCGCTGCGTGCGTGAATACGTCCTTATTGTACTCACTTCAAAAAAAACTAGCATAGTGGTTTGTGCGTCTATGCGGCCATATTTGTTTCGAATTTTGTAGTATCAAATTATATCACTTAGATATTTAAAAATATATTGATGTATTTGAGAATATATTTATATATCTTGTAGACTATTTAGATTTTAAAGACATCATAAACTATTGTAAATAAAAATACAACTTAACAATTGTAATTAAAGTAAGAGCTTTAATGGAAGAAAATTAGTGGGCACCATAAGTGTTGTGATGCTTAGGTATATGCTATCCATCATAGATCGTATGGTTGTATTCACCTATTTTTACTCTTTTTTAAAAAATATATATGCTTGTATATATACCTCTATTTAATCTCAATCAATATATTCATTATGCGTGTGGCAAATTATCTTTTAGTTTATGTAGTATTAAAGTACATTGCTTATGCATACACCGATACACCATGAGGGGAACTACCTTGAATTTATCTTCCCTCACATGCCAGATACCCCACCGGACCTTAGGTCTTCTATCTTTTCTCATCACCATAACTTTTCTGCTTCAATCTCCAATAAGAAACCCAATTATTGAGCGATCCCTCTTAGCAAATACCACTTCCAATGCAATACTCTACCACATTTCTATTTCTCTCCAATTATTGTTTAATGCTAACTGTTGCGACATCCAACACGCATACAGTGCAACCGTCATCGATCTTTGCCGAAGACATCCGTCACGCTCTCTTCTGTGGCCCCCAGCCTATTCCCTACAGCTGCACCATCTTCACTTCAGGTTCTTTGCTCCTCTGCTTCTATACGCCTGTGCTTCTATTCGTATGGATCAATGCATGTATATACACATACATAATGTTATACGTGCTCGATCCCTTTTTCTTCTGTGTCAATCCCTCCTTTTCTTCAACGTTGGTGAACTCAGTGTTGTGGCTTCCTCACTAACCGTGGCAACCTTCCAACTTCAATGATATCAATATTTCTACTTTTAGTTGTTCTCTAATGATATAGAGAATCTTCTCACCATCACCGGCGCTCTTCGCTTCCATGTGGGTCAATATATTCTTGCAGGACAGATTAACGCCATTGCACTCCTCCCTTGTCTCCTCCAATACCATTCGTGCTATCCTCGTTATAATTTTTATTTAAAATCTCAGTTATTTTTTGTTAGAGTTCGTATGCAAATTAAATTGCTAATTTTATTTAATTTACTCCAAATTTTAGTCATTTAGGTATTTTACTTTGGAATTCTTATGGGAATCAAATTACAAAATTTCTTTTATTCTTTATTCTAAATTTTAATTATTTTTTGTTGAAATTTGTATACAAATCCAATTGCTATTTTTTGTTTAGTTTTTATTCTAAATCACTCTTATTTAGGGATTTCACTTTGAAATTCATATCAAAATCAAATTACTTATTTTATTTTATTTTTATTCTAAATTTCAATTATTTTTGTTGGAATTCGTATAAAATCCAATTGCAATTTTTGTTCATTTTTATTTTTAATTATATTTATTTAGGGATTTTATTTAGGAATTCGTATGAAAATCAAATTGCTAATTTTATTTTTTATTCTGAATTTTAGTTATTTATATATTGTACTTAACATGGACTCTTTGTTTTATTATAATCTGAACCTATCATAATCAACGATGTAGATATTTCTCTTTTTTCACTGATTAACACGGGAATTTTCTAGCTTTTGAGGGTGCACATGATAGCTTCTTAAGATAATAGATAGATAGATTAGGTAGATAGGTAGATAATCTTGGTGATTATAACTAGCAGAATAGCAAAGAACAGAGAAGTGTCGTGATAGCAATCTGCGACAGCAAAAGGATACCTTATCTCTAGCCACCCTTCCGGGTTGAATGTGGCGAGGAGCAGATCGTAGTTCTTCTGGAAGATATTCATCAGCTGCATATCCCAATGTGACAATCAGTAAAAGCAAACATTATATAAGTACAGTTGCTTTTTATATTATGAAAGTCCAATGTGTCTTTTATGTTCCTGCAACTAAAAAGAGTACTGACTGACGTAGTTTCATATACACGCTCTGAAGTAAAAGAATGTGTCTCTTATTAAGTCTTTGTAAGAAATATAACTATGGATAGTTGTCTCTAAATTTTACACTGATGAAATCCACAAATTTGGCTTCCGAAGTTGCCTCTAGAGTTTAGGAAGGTTCCCTTTACATTTTCAAATTTTCGTTTTTGCAGTGTAATAGGATAACTATATTTAGTTCTGGTACTAACAAGATAATAAATTTTACCTGATCCGGAGTGATGGTTGAACTCTCAAGCTTGATATCCACTCTGAAACAAGGCACTACAACTTGTGAGGAAATTCCAGGCTTCCCGCGATCAGCAATCAGACTGTGAGACAAATTCTAAACAACATCACAAATGAACAACAGAAAGAATCCTTACAGTTTTCGAAGTGATATCGTATGATGCTTCAATGGCAAGCTGGCCTGACAACATCTTCAATGCTGTTGCACTGAACTTTATCATATTTACCGTCTTTTCCTTGGAGTGTAGAGAAGTGACGCTAAATCTCCATTTATTTCAAGATATGGCAAAAAATCAAATCTAAATTGGTTGGCAAGTACGTAGAATCTTTAGAATAACACTCAGTTTCAAGAATTCCTTATATCAGTTAGTGTATCAATTAGCATATAAGTTTTGATATTTTTGTGGTTGGGTAAGAATCCTAATTGCAAACCGTTCAACATTTGAGTCTATCATACAGGACGATCTATCATCATACATTTCACTATTCAAAATCTACTCAACAGAGCTAGAGAAGTTTGAAATGTTTAGCACAGGAAATTGTACTGATGAAGAATATATGCAGGTCGAGCTACAGCCTACGGCCTCACAGGAATATTAGAACAAATTGAAAATATTGGCTTGCTGGAATTTCGTGGGTTACGCTCACTAACCTATTTGACATCAAATATCTCGAAGAAATCCCCTAGGCTGATGAAATCTCGCAGGCCTAACTTGGTGCTCCTTTTCCCAGTATCGAAATCGTGCTATAGATGAGCTTCCAGCATCCACCCCCCTTCCATCCTCTCAACACCTCACTATTGGTAATTACTAAAGAAGTAGTTGCATACATTTCTCTTGTTTCAGAAGGAAATTTGCAATACATTTCTGTTAGACTATGTGGTGGTCGTGGATTTATTAATGATGAATAATTGATTTTTGGGTTGCATTAAAATTTACGTTTGAAAAAGTTTCGGTCGGTACTCTTTTACAGAACTGGAATCGACAGACTACGACCACAGCAGTATGAGCACCGCGACCACGGTAAGTCGACCACTATAGACTTTGACCACGGTAGACCTTGACAACGTCTGACTTCAATCAAGTCCGGTTTCGATCACGGTAGACTTCGACCACATCTAATTTCGATCACGGCAGATTTCGACCATGTCAGACTTTGATCACATCCTGTTTCGATCATTGCATTTCGACTACGGCATTTCGAGCACGTCAAGCTTCGACCATGGTAAGTAGAGAACTGCATATTTCGACCTCGTCAAGCTTCGACCACAGCAATCCGACCATCGTATTTTGACCTTGTCATTCTTCAATCATGAGATTTCGACCACGGAATATCGACTATGGCAGAACGACCATACCTGGTAGAATATGATAAGTTACAGTACTTTTCGATGGTCATACCTACAATACTTCTCGATGGTCATAGCTATAGTTCCTTGTCTATGGTCATGGCTATAGTAACCAGTTGAAAGCCATAGACTTTACTGGTCAATACTCGATAGTCGTCAACTTTACTGATCAATACTCGAAAGTCGTAGATTTTATTGGTTGATACTCGATAGTCATAGACTTTACTGGTCAGTACTCAATAGTCGTAGGCTTTACTGATCGATACTCGATAGTTGTAGACATTTCTGGTCGATACTCGATACTCATAGACTTTATGGTCTGCTATCGTTGTCTTAGGCTTTGCGGTCAGTTGTCGTAGACCTCGCGATCGGTACCCTTAGGCTTTTGCGATCGGTTGTCGTAGGCTTCATGATCTGTACTTGTAGACTTCATGGTCGGTACAAGTGCTTTAACTCTTGCTATCTTCGAGTACTTTGAGTACTCGTGTTAGGCCAGCAGTATGATTGACTGGTGGTGATCGTTGAAAAGTATTCAAAGGATTCGGTACTCAAAAGATGGTGGTACTCGATAGACGTAGTTTTCATGATCGTGGTCAGCGATCAGCTGTCGGAGACTTGTGACATGTGATCGGTACTCAGTAGTCGGTACTTGATGGTTCTGTGGGCAATAGCGATGCTTGTTATTCCTAAGTGTTTTGAGCGAAGCGATGATAATTCCCAAGTACCTATTATTTTCGAGTACTCATTTAGCTAGCGATCGTATTGAGTTGACTAAGTCTGAGTTTTAAATAGCGATAGAAATGGTGGTCGTAATGAGTTGTCTGAAGTTGATTTCTGAAAAGCGATGGATATTTAGGTCGTGGACAATCTGGTCGGTGTTCATGGATGGTTAAAGGTCATGGAAGAAAGAAATCGTTGCCGACATTGTCTCGTTGTCTCAATCAAAGCACGGCGAGTTTTTTTGAGCATCGCTTTGTTGTATTCTCGTCAGTGTGCTATCGTATCACGATCTACAAGCACGGTGTCTTCGGTCGTTGGGTCAATCTAACCAATCAGAGCATACCGTTGTCATCGGCTTGTTCTCGTTTGAGCGATTGAAGCGATTGAGTGGACGAAGCATTCGAGCGGTCGAAGCGATCAAGCAAACGAAGTGTTCGAAGCGGTTCAAGTTTTCGAGTGGAGGAAGATTTCAACTACGTGCAAAGGATGTCAAACAAACGGTCAAGTGAGCAGTCGAACAACCTGCGGTAGAAATATATATCCGGTAATTTAGATTGCTTTTCTTTTAATCCAAAATTTATTTTTCAGGTATCAAAAAGCGGAGACAATCATTCATCGAGCTACCAAATTTGCAGTCTTAAGCTTAATGATGCGGTAAGAATGCAAGATATGGTTAACACTTCAAATTACCGTAGCTGATGCACTGTATTCTCGTGCTTGAAAACTCAACTAATATTTTGTACCTTCTCCTGCAGTTTGTCTGTGGGATCCGGTGTAGGATTCCGGGACTCCAGGAGCTCCACCAGGCCACGAATCTCCGACCTTTTGGCGGGGGAAATTTAACTATTTGCCACTTTTAAGAATGCCACTTATTCAAATGTCACCTTCTTCATTGCAATTAACATTTTGCTACTCTTAAAATGTGGTTGACTAATTATTCGCCACTTTCGAGCCCACGAGCCGCCAAATCACTGCCATGTCAGCAGGCGCAGCGCAGCAGCGAGCGCGGGCGCGACGGCGGGCGCGGCGAGCGGAGGTGCGGCGCGGGCGCGCGAGGCTGGGTGTGGAGGAGAGCCGCGAGAGCAGCAGGAAGGAGAGCGACACGGCGAGGCGAGGCGAGGCGGCGCGCGCGGCGGCCGGGAGGGCCACCACCGACACCGCGGACGGCGACCTCTTCGCCGGCATCGGTGGAGGCGGGCGGGACGGAGGCGCAGCGCGGCGCGGGTGGTGGTAGCGGCGGTGCCGATAGAACAACCGGCGGCGGCGGCGGCGGCGTGGACCTCGGTACCTTTCCTCTTCTCCCGCGCCCGCGCCTCCTTCGCCGCGCGCCTCCACCGATGCGGCGAAGAGGCCGTCGTCCGCGGCGTCGGTGGTGGCCCTCCCGGCTGGCGCGCGCATGCGCGCCGCCTCTGCCTCCGCCTCGTCGCGCCGCTCTCCTTCCTGCTGCTCCTCGCGGCTCTCCTGCACCCAGCCTCGCGCGCGCCGCGCTGCGTCTCCGTCCCAGCGCCGCGCCGCGCCTCCCGCTAGCTAGCCGCGCCGCCGTCCCGCGCCCTCGCATGCCTGCGCTGCGCCTGCTGACATGGCAGTGATTTGGCGCCTCGTGGGCTCGCAAGTGGCGAATAATTAGTCAACCACATCTGAAGAGTGGCAAAATGTTAATTGCAATGAAGAGGGTGGCATTTGAATAGATGACATTCTTAAGAGTAGCAAATAGTTAAATTTACCTTTTGGCGGAGGTCATACCAAATATCCCTCTGTAAAACACCTTTTCTCAACATTCAGCCATGAATCAGAATTCAGAACCATCAAACCGGCCAGCAGCAACAACGCTGAAATGGATGTTAGCAACAAATGGCAAACCTTCCAGAGCCTGGTACAGCGCAGCCTTAACATCGCCCAGTCTCATACTCCACGGCTCGCGCCTCAGACAGGCTGTGCTAGGGAGGCACCGCCGCCGCTCTCGCCACCAACGCCGCCCCGCGCCACCGCCTGCACCGTTGCAGAACAGGGGGGCAGTGCAAGAACGCTTCACTTCCCCTCAAAGCCGTCGGCCCTCGACGTCGCAATGCAGTGGTGCTGGGCCAAGGGGAAGAAGACGGTGGAAGCTACTATGGCAGACTCAGGAATGGATTCGTAGGGCTTCCTCAGTTGCTCCATGCTGTCCTCCTGCCTCCCTTGTGCGCGCCCATGCGTGAGGTGACTAGGTGAGGTTACTAATGTGGGAGACTCTGCTTCAGGACTCGGGACTCAGGAGACGTGAATTGGTGGGTGGTGGGATATAAGGGCCCGTTTGGCAACGGCTGTGGTTTATAGCTTTTGGCTAAAATTTTTGAATTTTGGCTGTTTACGGTACAGATTACGGAGAGATAGATACTCACTTGCGATTTTGGATAGTACAAATGTTGGGCTTTTAACGTGTACATCGTTTAACCTATAGACCCCGTCTTGAGAAAATACTCCGCTTAAAAGTTAGGTACTGTAGCAAAAGCCAAAAGCCGCTAGCTTCGGAGGAAAAGAACAGGCCCATAGCCAGTTCTGGCTGCAAAACTGTGGCCACAACAAATCTTGGAGGATAACATTGCGGCACGGCGGTAAGCAACCAAGCATTAGAGCATCTCCAACAATGTCTTCTAAATCTCATCTCCTAAATCACTTTTTAGAGGACACAATCTAGAATATAGAAGACTGCTGTGGCATGAGCCCGGTGAACAATCTTGAAGCATTAAATTATAACAAAAAAATCACAGCCAAAAAAACAAACCTTTCTTTCATCAAGAGTCAAGACTCAAGAGCAAGAGAATAAACACGAGCCCTCAAGGAAAACAAAACCACGGCGTCCAGCGGCGGCTGCTGGAGTCGGATCTCGACCCTGCAACATGTGCGAGCAATATATTAAGACGAATGCAGTAGATAGCGGAGTAATGGCTAATGAAATCGTGTCGATGTGCACGAGCTTCCGCATCACACAGTAGGATAAAAGATTACTGGTCCACAGCAAGCATCGACAATGCAACTGTGCAAGGGAATTTTTCACATGTAAGCAGGGAAAAACTGTATAGCAATCAAACACGAAAAGTAGGCGTACATGAATCTCCACAAAAGAATACCTTCTCAAAATGATCAGGTATCGAATTCACGCTCCAGCGAACGTTTCAGATCATAAACACCGTTACCCAAGTTCGAGCTCAACTGAAAAAATGAATACAAAGTTTACGGAAACTGAACAAGAATACTACAAGTACCAACCACCTGACACAACTTAAAGTTCACATACACAATAAGCCGAATGTGAGATTCAAGGTAAGCTCCAACAGAGAAGTGATAAGGGCTACAGGAGACGACGACAGATCTGTCACTCGGTTCCAGAAAAATAAGTTGAGATGGCATCTTCAGAAAACATGGCAACAATAATTCCAGTCTCATGGAGATTATACAAATAGTGTCCCGTAGAGCAGCATCTGCACCCCCTTTACAGCACCAAAAGAATGGATCAAAATTCATAATACATGACAACATGATGCTAATTACAAGGAATAAAACCACAGGCAAGATAAAGAAAGAAAAAAAAGGGAATTTAGGGAAGAGGACACATTCATAATCCATGAAGGAATAGTTCTCTCAGCATATAGCTCATCGACGTCGCCTCGAGACTACAGGAGAATTTGTACTTGTCTGATACCTTCTAAAACTAGGGGAGGACACTTGAGCCGGTGTATGATGTGGTGCTGGTGCCTGGTAAGAAGAATAAGCCGATGGCTTTGAGGCCACCGGTGCAGATGTTGATTGAAGAGTTGACTCCATAAAGCATGCTATATTTAATCTGGTTCTCTCCAGCTCCCCTTGCAGCAGATCACTACTGTATTGCTGAGCAAGCGCCTGGGGAAAAAACATAAATTCTTCAATTACACATTCTCCATTGCAAAATCACCTATAACAGAAGATGAAACTTTCTATAAAGAGCTTCGTTCAACTTGATCCAACTTAGTTTAAAGACCATAAATACCAAGGGACACCTACATTTCACAGATTTAGTGGACACAACCCTACTAGATGTATTTTTCATCTATCATGAATTCATGCACAAGCATGAATCCTTAAAGTGGTACATTTTGAAGTACTTACAAGCAAATCATCAGGTGATACTGATGACACTTGTCTATCATCTGATGCAGCATCTTCACTGCCACGAGTTGGTCGACGGTGGTGTCCAGGATTCTCCAAGGCTTCAGCCACACTTTCACAGGCCACCTCCAACAAATTCTCTTGTAACGATTTCAGTGCTTGCTGTGCCTCAGTTGAGAAATATGTGTGTAGTACAGTTTCAAAATACTCAAGCTGCAACATATAACAAAAAGGATGTGCATAAGTTGACTAGTTGAACCGTTTACATAGTTAAGACTCAAGAAGAATCCTAAGACATATAAAAGTAACCAAATAACCACCTCAAGCATGAGCTGACAAAAACCGTTTGCATCCAACAATCTGAGATCTTTGGTCTTATTCTCATGGAAAAGACTTAGAAAGATGTCAATCAAACCCTCGACCAAAATATTCATCGTCTTGTCCAACAAAGGCCTAGCACCAGAGTATACCTGAAACCAGGGGCAAAGTTATATGCATACAAGAAATTAATTGAAAAAGGAATTACAAAAGATTTATTTGTGCATCTTACTTTTACAAGATAGACATGATGTTACAGTCAAATAGCACAGACAATACAAAATAACATATTAAATAATAGGTACAAGCAGATATGAAATACATGCAGTAACAGGCTGTTAGCCACCGGAAACCAGAAATCCCCAGTGCGGTTTCGGAAAACAAATGATGAATGAGTCCCACAAACTCTGAACGAATATTACAATGTTTTCTCTTGTAAGAAAATTATTCCATAGCATTATTGGAAAATGGGTGAAAAGCACATAAAGCATCAACACTACTGAGTTTTCCAAAACTGTCCAGTTCCAAGGCAGAGTCGGGCTGCCACTGCCAAATGCCTGGTCCAGTACTCAATACCAGCCACCTTACACACTTGTGGTAACCAGTCTGTACTAGTTTTTGAAAATATGGGCACGAGTAGCTTCCACGAAACACATTACACATACTATAACTTAGTGAAAGATTTTGTTTTCCTTCCTTTTACCAGCTAAACAAAAACAGAGCTGCTTGCTCATTAGAAAGCTTAGCAAAAGTTTTTTTCCAGATGCAAATTTAAACACCCAAGTTTGACATACAGAACCCATGGACCCAAAAAATGTTTGCTCCTTGCCCAGTTTTAAGCATATTAGTCCTGGAAAGACAATAATGTCATATGCAAGATTAAAATAATCAAAGAATAGAGATTGATGAAAACCTCTGCATGTACAGCTACAAGGATGTGCAGTAAATCAAGAGTTGCATCTCGAATGCCCTGCAAGGAGAATGAATCGCATTAGGATGTAACAAGACTACAATAGCATTGATAAGATGATAACGTGGCAAGACAGCAGAAGGCATTAGCATAACTGCTACATAAGGCTACCAGTCATAAATGCATGCAAGCACTAATCACGGACAGCACATAGCAGTGCAGCCACAACATATTCTAGTCGTAACTGTTCCTGCAGTAAATAAGAAGATGCTGCATTGCTGCATGTTCTGAACTGCATCTCATGACAGATACTCCAGCGGCAACATGCCATAGGCTGTTTCAATTTTTGTTCTGATACACAGCTGCCATAACATCAATAGGGCTTGCCATTCATTATGCTACATACCTTTACTACTGGCGCTGCTCCCCAATGAACCCCAGAATCCAACAGATAGTTCTGTGCAGCATTTCTGATCAAGTTTGACTAACCAAAAAAAAAAAAGGATGAGCAAAGCAGAGGCAGATAACAGAATGTGCAAAAACATAAAAATTGATAGTCCAGAACATAAAAATTGATAGTCCAGAAAACATGTTTCCAGCATCAAGCATGATCTATGGAATTCCAAACACTTTCTTAAGAGATACAAACATTTAAAACAACTGTGCTAGATTTTCAGTTGTCCAAGTCATCAAATAATATGTTCTCAATAATATGATCTATTAAGTTGCCAAACATCTGATTTATTCCAGAGTAATAACAAATAACTACAAAACTAGTATAATAAGTAGGGTTTTCAATAAAATTACTGCATCCTAGCAAAAATAAGATAAAATTGCTGCAAATTTACACTAAAATATAATATTCTGTAGTTGGCATGATTTACTTAGTTCTTTCAGAGATTATACCACTATTGAAGGATGAGTGACACTATATCTGGTGTTTGCATAACAAATCTTCAGCAAGTAAACCTTTACACACCAAGATATCCTTTACACACCAAGATATTTAAGGAAGAAAGCTAATGTTGTTATAACAAAATTTGTTGGATCATTAATGTTTCATATATCTTACATCAACTGGTTAATCAACACCAAGTCCTGAATTGTCTACTGTACCTTTGCAAAAGTATATTGTTCAAGGACTTTCTCCTCAAGTGCTGAGAAGGATGTCATCAGATCTCGCAAATCAGTGCTATGTTCAGCATTATCCCTGTGACAGGGAAACCGTCATTGATGACATATATGGATCTTGAGAATTGCATCTAAACTGAGTAAATAAGCATTTCATTCAACTACTCAAAGCTTGTGAAAAACATGAGAGAGAGAGCATAATGTTTTCTTAAAAGAGTTGGTATCATATGCAAAGGAGATTCGAATTTGGATGTGATTAGGTGCAGAGTGAACCACATCCATAGGATCACACCAATGGATAGAACTTCATGAGCTTAGTAAGGCCCACCTCTTAAAGCCAAACTTGTAGCTGACCCTACACGTCTGTTTCCTTCTCAGGAAATAGTCTGCCATTCCTATTTACGGCCCTCACTGGCGACCAGAACTACCCTTCGGCCATCTAAAGCTACAGTCAAGAGACCCTCCCAGGATGGCCACTTGAGCACGACGTGACCTATGGCATTGCTCTCTTCTAGAGTCCACAAATCTCTCGCAGGCAACAAGTACAATTTTTTTGTCCGTTCTTCTCTTTTCAGTTTGAGATGTATACATGTAAATATTCAATTGGATAAGAATCAGTGGTTCTAATAGAGATGTATGTAAACCTTCAGTTGGATAGGAATCTTTGACGGTACATCTTTCTTGCAAAATTTTAAATGTGTGAATCTGTTGTTCAGATTGATCGAATAGTGAATTGCATTCTAATGACTAATGACCCATGGGAATGAGCTTGAAAGGAAGATGATGTAACAAGCACATGAAGTGACTTACAGCAGATGACCTCAAAAAAATTCTGAATTATTTTGGGTGGAATGTTAGGGAAATTAGAACCATGGCAGGTTGTAGAGCATTTGGGGGTCGCTGCCATGGTGTGGGTGGCATGTGCCTGAGAAAAGTGCTTAGCTGGCCATGGTGATCCAGTTGTGTGCTCAGAATGGGCTATTTGTCAGATTAGGAGCTGTAATTCAGCCACCATAGCTATGTTTTCAGGGTTGTTGTTTCTTGTGATGGTAGAGCTTCAAATGCTGGGTCGAAGCACTAAAATCATGTCCATTGGTGCAATCCTACGGATGTGCTCCACTTTGCACCTAGTTGCACCCAAAGTCTACTTTGCATAGAATACCAGCTTTCTTTTTTTAAAAAAAAAGAAGATAAAAAGAGACTTGAAGAATGCTATCAGAAAATAAGTTGGTCAGGCACCTGATTGGAGACCAAATGTGCCTATATTTGGTATACAGTTCATCTGAAAGTTCAGCTTTACAATATCCAATGTTACTCAAAACAACCAACAGCTTTTTGTGCAAGTCTCCATCCATGCTAGCAGATGTTTCTCTGTCAGTACCAGTTATATACCCATTTTGGACATGATTGTTTTCTTTATTTGATCTGCTCTGAGCTAGTTCCCCTCCAAACCTCTCCAGATAACCTGATACATTTACACAGCTTGTAAATAATAAAGAATGATGACACAATTATATACGAAATTTGAAAGATTCCAATAACTATGTATAAAGCAACTCCATACCCGCAAAATCCAGAAAGGAATTTAGAAATGCAAGTCTAACAGACTCATTGATTTCCTGAAGCTGTTGAGAAATGTCATAGGACTTGGCAGTCTCACTCCTCAGATTAAAAATCATACTGGAATAAACAAACATAGATCAGGGTGCAGTTCAACATTCAAAAAATGAAGGCAGAAGAATAGTAGTAAAATTCATACAAGTATACAACTGAGTAAGTCAAGGTCATGGAAGCTGTGTGAATTTGTGATATGTAAGTCTAACAAGTAAAAAAGAATTCAATTGCCTCTGCTTTGTTATCAGCAAACGTATCGTGCTTGCAAAAAGAAAAATACGCTTAGCCATCATTTTAGTGCAGAAAAGCAGTACTTATCGATAAGTAAATAAACCTTCAAATGAAAACATTAAAAAAAAGGCCAACTATGGGGAATGAATACAACAAAAAACGAACTTCACAGGGCTCAGAAATAATGCACCGTAAGAAACCAAATACAATGATAAACAAGTATAATGTTAATTGTTAAACATAAATAAAGAAGTAGCCTTACAAATCAATCCGGTCCATTGCTGAAATTGTGATATCACGGAACTCCAAGGGCATGCATGAAATTGCATACAGCGACTTGTTTCTCTCAAGAGTGGATAAAGTAACCCAAGTCTCATATTTTGAAACCTCCTTAGTTGTTGCCCGCAACCATGAACAGAGTCGTAGAATGTAAAGCTTTGTCATTTCAAAATGAAGAGCGCGCAACATTTTAACTGGCATAATTGTCAAAAACATTCAGGATACAGACAAATTTCTGTGTATATGCAGTTTTTAGACAATGGCACTAACTATACCAGCAGTTGGAGATGAATCCTTCCCTTCAAGAGTCTGACAGGCCTTAGCTATTTCTTTTATAGTGTCACCCATGTATGGACGAAGAATGTTGCATTCCTCAAAATCACGGAAAGTATTCTGAACCTGTTGGTGTCAAAGCATGTTTAATTACAAATACAAATACAATCAGATGTTAACAGCTAAGGATCATGGCTAACGGTTAAAATCGCGAAACATGTAGTAACTACCTTGGTGTTGAAAGCAGATATAGTAGCACGAACCATACTAGCAACTTCATCAAGAGTATGGTTTGTGTACTTTGCCTCTCCACCTTTATCATCAGTCTTATTTGCACCCGGTTTTGCACTCATGTCAGAATCAGAAAGTACATTCCCAGCAGCTGCCTGTAAAGAATAGATGTGGTTAGCAAATCCATGTAAACATTTCTTTTTTAGACATAAATCGGTGTAATGGCTCTTCTCAGATTTCATGTGACAATTTGAAGCAGGGATCAGATTTCATATTGATATTATCAGAACAATTTATATGATTCACTTATACACTTTCAATGTCAGATTAGTATTGTACAAACAGGACAATGGAAGGGTTCATAAGTTTCAGCACAATTATATGCTTTGCAGCAGGGCAAAATATAGCTGACAAACGTAAAAAGCCATTTACTTACATCAATCTACTCAAGGTGAAATCATTTACATTTTTTGTTACGATGCAACTAATATGATCTTGCCTGTTCATACCTTTGCAAATTTTCCACTGAAGACAGACAAAGCCAGTCTCCAGAATGCTGGAACATGCTGGATAAGTACAGCAGTTAA
Organism: Dendrocalamus sinicus; assembly: GCA_036346575.1. Lineage (NCBI taxonomy): Eukaryota > Viridiplantae > Streptophyta > Magnoliopsida > Poales > Poaceae > Dendrocalamus > Dendrocalamus sinicus. The sequence continues at coordinate 19,195,309 of CM070650.1, forward strand.
CCTACGAATGTAGGTTGCCCTTGAACTATCAGCTTCTTCAGCCATAAAGTTTGCTGACAATTGCTCAACTTGAAAAGAATCACTGATAGCATAATCAACTTCCAACTAAGCAAACAAAAGGAACAAGGGCCATGTTAACAAAGCAAAAGGCATGAATACCATGTAAATGTCATCAAAAGAATGATCAAACGCATGCTGTGCTGAACAAGAGAAAGTAATACACTCACTGATTTATTTGAATCTTGTTGCAACTGCCTCCACTTTGAATCAGATAGTATTTTCTCACGAATTTTATTTTGCAAAATCTCCATTCGCGCTTCATGATCTAAGGTACACTTTTCAAACAATCCATGAATCCTGCTATTCTGAGAGAAAATATTAAGATATAAGTACATGGAGGATATGGACAGAACAGAGAGCACAGAAAAATTTAACAAGAAAACATCAGCTAGGTTATAGCCCACAGCTTTTGGTCAAGGGTTGTAACCTGAATATTAAGATAATGCCACACTGGATCTGTCTCGGGTTCCAACTCCAATAATAGCCGAACAATGTTCTCAAGCTGAAAGTTGGGGACAAAATTAGGATGCAAATACAACAAAATCATTAGATAACTTGGAATCAATAGTATAATTACTAAGTAATCAAGTGATTCATTTTAGAGCCAGTAGCATCGTAAAGTTATCTGCTAACTGTCTTACAAAATTATCACACTATCTGGTCATGCTCACAATTCCTTATACCTAAGTTCACAAGCTAAATCATTAACCATCTTTCACTGCCAACAAAAGTAGTAGATTGCAAGATGTATCCAACACTAAATACCACAGGCACTCAGGCAGTCTACTAACCTCAGCAAGGTCAAGATGAGGATCCTCCATTGACTTATACAGCATGCCCCTGAATTCCTGCATTACCTTTTCCACTTCCTCAAGTACACGTTTTAGAATCCCCACCTGCAGGTTGTTCACCGTAATACCGTATAGTAAGCATATTGAATGCACTAAAACTACAATTAATTGTGGTATGTAGTGCCTAACAACAACACAAGGTGCCACAAAAAACACTGCGAAATATCCAGAATTTTGTAAATCAAGCAATAAACAGTCAATAAAACCAAGTAATCAACACAACATACAAGTCAACTCACCAGGGAGTAAGAATTTATGAATATTAGCATATCACTAAACCTACGGTTTCTAAGAGCTTAGTGTGAATCAACCATGTTCTGTTATAACAAATTTTAATACTCTCAAAAGTGGATGTTAATGATCTGAATCATATATAAGCAATTACATATACATACAAGAAAATACACAAATTTCATACACAAGTATTAGGAAGTACACAGAAGTGGAACTTAAAAATTGAAATAAATTATATGGAGTGCATAAGCTGAATGATGCATGCACAGCTTCCTGCCAGCTACAAGATATCATCATGGCATATGATCTATCATGCACTGCTTCATCACAGTACAACATGTAGTCAGAATGAAAGAAAAGAATGATAACCTAATCCACGGTCATTTTTCACTCATTTTAATCCAGTTTAGCAAGAGATGAGATCCTTCAAAAAAACTTCCAACACAAAGTTGTCTCATGCTTTGGCCCCACATTAAGTTGGTCTCAAATCATGGTATAAATACAGGTCATTTTAGTAGTATCTAGGAGCAATTTATCATAACGGGAATTGGCATTGTTCCACAAACTACTGAAAATAATTCAATGGGAACAGCAATGTCAATGCAATCCCACCAAAGCCCTGATAAACCCGTGCCAACCGTAGATACTTATGCATGCTTTAGGTACTTCATTAGGTATGATAATACATGTTTGTCCTGTATGCATATGTACAATACATTCTGAGTATGTTGAATTCAAAGCAACTCTTTTTCATATTTATTTAGAAATAATAAATTATGCCATTTTATAGTACACTAGAAATAGAGGGGAAATAGTGGTCTAGGAAGGTAATGCTGTAAGAATCTGATGGGGATCACTGATCAGTGGTCCTTGATCCCCACCAAATTCCCAAGGTTGTTGGCATACAGATGTCAGTAACTCAGTATCCCTGAGATAGTGGGGTGTAGACAGCTACGATCAGTAAGCATGTATCCCTGCCCATTTCCCATAACAGCTAGTTGTTGGATAACAGGTGCAGATAAAATAAATTAAGAAGTTGGCATACATGAGAAGGAAGAACAATTGATTTTGCTTTTTGGTACTCTCTGACAGCTAGATCGTATTCTCCTTTCCTAATGTTGCCACGAATTGCACTTGGCAGGTTAAATAATGTCCGGAATCTCTGAAGCATTCCTTGAACAGACCTGATCTTCTCAGCTTGGGCCTGTACAAAGTGGTTTACTTTAATGCACTCGAGAAGGAATCTTACAGCGATAGTAATCAAGATGAATGGAAAGTAGTTCTAGAGAAAACTTAGTCGGTATACCTGCCTCTCAAATAGAGGCTCAAATGCACGATTTGCCACACCGCAAATTTTTTGTGTGACTGAATACAGGTGAGCAGTACCTGCACCTTCGGGATCTTCTTCTATCTGTCTCAGTTTCGACTCAATGTCTGCAGAAAAACTGACCATATTACAAAGAGATGCAAACATTGCGCAGAAGCTAAAGACCATGAAAATTTAGGCCTTGTTTGGATGGGCGGGGACAACGTGGAATTTAGCTCAACTTCCACGTGAATGGGCTAGGATCCCGGCCCATTCAAACAAGCCCTTAGTTGCAATAAGGCAGAACTAAGAACTAAATTAATACCATCTATTGTAGTTTTGCACGAGACAAAACAATCAAAGTTCTCCTTGACTAACTGTTTTTTCTGTTGCGTTCTCCCTTTGAGATCAGTTTTCAAGGTAAGAGCACCAGACTCTAAATCAGCGGCACTTGTATCTTTGTGGACCCACGAAAGAAAAACCTTGGGATCAAAATTTGGAGAAGAATATATAACTTTATCTGCAGAAGTGTAAAAACAGACCTTTGGTTAAACAAGACCAGTCAAAGAACAAAAGAAAAATTGTATATGACAAACAGACATACCTCGCATAGTGGGGTCCAAACCCTGAGACTTCTCCCTTGAAACGGGAGAACTTACTGAAGCATCAGTGATTAGTCGCAGCGACTTATTATCCATGACACTGGTGAGGAAATAAACATCATCAAATCATGAAAAGGCAGTGGACAAAGAAAAATAGAAAATAACCTCAAGTTGGTTATTTTAATTCTCCTGTGCTACAGAGCTTATCACACAGGCACTGCACAACACAACACTATCAATGCATACAATGTTAATACTTGTTGCTATCCAAATATATCACCATAAAAGACCATGTTCATTGCTTTGACAAGGTTCAGAAACGTGTTGTGCTCATTTCCAAACGCTTTCCATAAAATAATTGTGTCTATGTGATACATAGCGCCTGTTTGGCCTGGCTTCTAGCTTCAGCTTTCTACAGCCAGATGCTTAAGCCAGGCCAAACACCTGCTTCTCCACTTGGTTTTTGAAGAAACTGAAGGTGCCTCAAAAAATGATGCCGAAAGCTGATCCCTCCTAGCTTCTCTACACTGTCCCCCAATTTTCCCACCCACTTCACATTAAGTTGGCTTCTCCAACCAAACAGCTAGAGGCTTCTACTAAGAAGCTAACTTCTCCACAAAAAAGTCACAAAAGCCCAGGCATATAGTATTTTACAGTTTGTACGTACTCATCCGCAATCACAAAAAGTAGTGAGAAAGAAATATTAGTACCAGCATAACAGCAGGACGCTAATCAGAATTTTCATAACAAGGCATCTCCAGAAGAGGACTAAGTAATCTAATAAACATGAAGACAAAGGCAACTTTTGATGCAAAGGATGCACTGATATGTGAGAACAGAGCATGAAGTAGACTGTAACTCCTTTACGAAATATTTTTCAAGTGGGATAAGATTATGGAGCATTGAAAAGAAAACACTGCGTGTATTGATCAACAGTTTGACAATCCAGATAGTTACCCAAGGCCCAATGGATCCAAAACCTCTACTCCTTTAGGTAAAGTCTGTACACTTGTGAGTGCCTTCCGAGCCGCTGCCGCCGCCGCCGCTTTCTGATCAACTGCTTGAGCACTAGGTGCTGCCCTTGCTTCACGCATTTCCCGAACCCTGCGAGCAAGCTGAACGGAGCAAAGGCGAACATTAGGCATGTTCGGCCAGAGTATGGAAACACAAAAGGTGCAAGATAGCATGTTAAATAAAATTTCCTGTTCAAGGCATTCGATAACCATTATCCAAAGAATGCAGATATATGATGATGATGATGATGATGATGATGATGCTACATGAAGACATGCAAATTGTGTGTGTGTGATGAGAGAGAGAGAGAGAGATTATAGTGATCCATTTTAACATGACCATTCTACTGTGTTCTATTTCACACACCTAAGGATAATATTTGATGTATATGAGTTATGCGAATTTGCAGCTAGAAGAAAACAAATGATCTTAGTTTTATTCAGCAACCTATAGAGCAAACGCCGAACAGTAATCATAACCGCACACTTGCAGTTGCTGTGATGAGCCAAGCATTGCGTGTCACATTACCAAAGCGGTATAAACACTGGCTATAGTTGCATTAATTCGCATGTTCAACATCCAAATCTCATGACAATAACGAAAAGTGCAATACAACTGGCATGATTAAAAAGCACTCAGGCAAGTTCTAACACTTAACCACAAATTCCACCGGTCAAACAAGCAGGCCTACTCTGCAGTACCACAAAACCAACACATTTCACCACACAATTAAATTGGACAAGCGCCATATGGAACTAAAACATTTAGCGTGTTTAAACTGAAGTAAGAGTACAAGCTTCAATACCTAAATTTCGGCACTCAAATTAAACCACGATTCCACCCTGTTAAAATGATTTTGTTAAAATCAAGCAACTCTACTCGTTGCCTAAGAATTCCGCGAGAGCAACACAATTGACCGGATCATCGAAACGCGCGATCTCCAAAACGGCATAAACTAGCATAGCAAACATCCCCGAGATCGAGATCTCGCCGATCCATACCTCGGCCTCGTCGACGCGCTTCCAGCTCCTGGGCTCGTCGTCGTCGAAATCCCCATCGTCCCGCGACGCGGCCCTGCGGGCCCCAGCGCGTCCGCCCCCGCGGGGTGGCGGGGGCCCGCGCTCGCGGGAGGGGACGTTGTCCTCGTCGCCAGAGGAAATGGACAGCAGCTCGACCTCGGAGTCGTCGTCCTCGTCTCCGCCGCGGCTGGGCAGGCGCGCCTTCGCGGGGGCCCCGCCGCCGCGGGCGTTGGCGCCGCGGGAGGAAGGGGCGGGGGGCCGGACGAGGTTGACGACGGGCTTGTTGGCCGCGGGCGGGCGCTGGTGGCTCAGGTCCCGCGCCGCCTGCTCCTGCAGCGCCATCTGGAGGAGCTCGTCCTCGTCGACGTCGCTGTCGCTTGCCATGGCCGGAGGTGTCGGGGCTTGGATCTGGGGTGGAGGAGGACGAGACGACGAGGAGGGTGGGGGAGTGAGAGAGAGACGGGAGGAGAAGTTTCGGTTTGGACTGCTTGTGTTGTTGGGTTTGGATCCGCACGGGACGGAGTTTGCTGGTCCCTCCCGCTTAGAGATGGCAATGGGTACCCGAAACCCGATACCCGGTGGATTTTTACTCTATTAGAGCATGGGTCTGAGTCAATTTCCTAACCTATGAGTCTCTTAACGGGCAAAAAGCCCAACCCATCGGGTCTGCGGGTTCGGGTACGTTCCTATAGTACCCAAACCCGTAAACCCATGGGTAATATAAACCCGATTCATAGGAGTTATAAACCCAGACTCCTAGCCTCCCAGGCAAACCAGCCTAGCCCATTAGCCATTTAGCCCCAAGCCCCCAAATCCAATGCGGCAATGCCCCATTACCCATACGGCTAACCCTAGCTAGCACTCGCCACGGTCACTACTCACTCCTCCTCGGCCCGGCCTCGATTCAACAGCCCGCGCGCGCGCGCGCGCATCTGGCTCGCGCTCGGTCTCCGCGATCTCCACGCTCGCCTCCCTACCGCAGCTCCGCCGCCACTCGTCGCACGCTCGTCCTCCCGCACGCCCTCGCCGTCGCCTCGCCTTCGATTCGGCCGCCGCGCGCACGCCGCGACCGCGCACATCACGGCGGTAGGCCCTTGGCCATGGCGCGCCTCCGGCTCAACGAAGATGGCGGTGAACTTCTTCCTCCTCTCCATTAACCATTGTTGCGGCTTGCATTACAGGCCGACGGCGACCCATGGGTACCGTTAACCCGGTGGGCATGGGTGCGGGCAAAAATTTGCACCCGTCACGGGTATGGGTTTTTTAGCGGGCACGTCCAACTTTCATGGGCACGGATTTGGGATAGCAAAACCCAGTGGGTTTATACCCGTTGCCATCTCTACTCCCGCTGGGCCGAACAGCGGTTGGAGCGCACGTCCCGTCTCGTCTCGTCCGTACTGGAATGTTGGCTCGAAGGGTTCGTCCCGACCAGTCTCGGGAGCCGTGGCGTGTACCACCGTGCAGACATGGCTGAAGAGGCGGGCCAACGCGCGTGTGGTCGCGCGCGCACGGTGTTTTTTTACGGATCAAGGGATTCGCTGACCGAGCGAGCATTCGTGCCTGTGCGCGCGCGTACTTGGTGCCGCGTTTTGGCGTAGGAGCAGACCGTTAAGGAAGACGATAGTGCTGTCATCCGGCGTTTTCGGTTGCATCTAAGCAAGATGAGAGGTTGGTTTAGGGGCTGTTTGGATCACCTAAAACTAATTATTAGTTCACTAGTTGGTGGACTAAAAATTAGATGACTAAACTTTAGGTGACTAAAAATTAGTCAAGTGCTGTTTGGATACATGAACTAAAAGGTGGTGGCTTTCATGGGCAAAGACATTTATACCCCTGTATTTGTTAGTGTGTTGCATGTGGAGTAGTGGAGAAAGGGTAACGGGGTATTTTCGTCTTTTGCTGTTTGGTACCACCTTTTAGTCCACAATTAGTCCACATTTGCCAACTAATGAACTAATAGCTAGTTGAGGATGAACTAAAAATTAGTCCAGGCATTAGTTCACCTGTTTGGATGGACTAGATCTAAATTTTAGGTGACTAAAAATTAGTCAAGGGATCCAAACAGGGCTTTAGTACGACTTGGCCATACTTGGCCATGATTGGATTTCAGGCCACGACGGACAAAGGACAAAATGGGAAATCCATCCACGACAGTGTCCAACCTATACATTGGAGCTTTTGCCCATGTTCGCCCGTTTTGCTCGTTCCACTTTGAAGTCAGTGCGGAAAAGCAAGTGCACGTCCAGTAAATAGCAAACGGGTGAACACCTTCCAAATCAGGAAAAAAAAGGATGAACTCCCCTTCTCCGACGATCTTTTATTTGGTAAATCAAATTAAAGTTCATAAAATACATTTTTCTCCAGTGTTAACTATTCCATTATCTTCTTCGTTGTTTACAACCCATAATCTCTATGTTTGCAGACAATGGTTTATCGAGCAAGATCACCATAGTGTGAGATCGAATTCGTTATGGTAATTTATTTTTAAGTGGTGTTTTTTTAAGATGAAATCTACAAGTTGATTATAGTAAGCACTGTACTGACTTCAGATATATTGACCAGAATAGCATGCGACTATCTCTCTCTTCGTACCTTCTTTGTCAAACAAACATAAATCAAAAGCTATAAGGCATCGTCTAAAAAACCCCATAATTTATGGTAACGCCAAACAAAACCTGAGTTGGCTTAGTAAGATTGGTCTAGTTGTACATCTAGGGCATGTTATTTTTGGCTAAAACTTATGGCTTTTGGCTGCGGCTTGTGATTTTTGGGCTGTTCGTATAAGAGATTACAGAATAACAGAAACTCACGTGCGGTTTTTACCGATATAAATGAAGTCAGTACAGTATGTACTATAATTAACTAGTAGACTCAATCTTAAAAAGATACTCCGTTTAAAAGCTAGTTACTATAGAAAAAGTCCAAAACAACTTTTAGAAGTTGAAAAGAACAGGCCCTAATGTGGTCGAACCCAAATACATGATATTATGCAAATGCTATTTTCTTAACCTCATGTAGGATTAGATTTTGTCCGATCATCTGCTTCATAGGAACTCATCATAACCATAGACAATTTAGATTATCTAGATAGTTTTCACTTATTTTTCTCAAAACAAATGATTGTACTATTATTTAGTGTATACTAGATAGTCTTCTTACATACAATGCTTAATTTTGTTATATATAATAACAATGAATTTTGAGAAGTTTTGGTGAAGATATTTCCCGCTTTAGGCAACCTACACTAAATGCATGAATGCAATCCAAAGGACAAATACATATATTCTTTTATTCTTTTAAACTATCTTTTGTCTCCAAGTTACCATGAACCACTGCCGAAGTCCTTCTAGATAGGTCACAAATAGAGTAGTTTGTTAGAGAAAATCTTAGAACGTTTGCTTCTCAAAAGGTAAAATCTCTAGTCTTTTCCGTTCAATGGGGACCTTTCCAAAATTTATGGGCTAACCTCAAGGTTTTTTTTTTTTTGGAAACAAGAGCAGGAACTCACCTCATTTCGTTAGAGAGAAGAGGAGCTAATCTCAAGCTTAAGGCCTATATCTAGGGAATAAACCCGCTTTAAGAATGTTTTGCCTCTCGAGCATCTGGTAGCCGTTGCCTCTGAGCATCCTCAGCACTTTTCACACTTATTATGATCACGTTTATATTGGCTTCTAAAAACTATTTTTTTAGTAAATGATTTTTCTACAGTATCTAATTTTCCAACTGAATGTCTTTTCAATATAGGGTCCACTAGTCGATTGTAGTACATACTATAGTAACTTCATTTATATTAGTTAAAATTACATACAAGTGTCCATCTCTATAAGCTTGTCTTCAAATTGTTACTATTCATAAGCCAAACCAAAGACAATATAAATGGGTCTATATCCAATGTGATCTCACTTGAGATGCAATAAACTCTCTTGTCTTAGCTCGCTTGTTCGAGAATCTCAGCCTAAGAGACATTTTGATTTGATTTCTAAATGAGCTTAAACAGTTTAATCTCTTCCAAATCTTTACTATTATATAAATAGTAGTTGGTGGTAGGTTGTTCTTTCTCCTTCGTCTCTCATAGCCGTCCATTCTCCTTCAACTCTTCGTAGTCGTCCAATCTCACAATCCCCCTTCCACTTATGTAGTCTCCTTCTCAACTGCTCCAGATGACCAAAAACCTTTGCCTCTCTCAGGCACATCTCAACTCCCCCCTCTCAGGAGAATCCTAGCTCAAGCGAGCACCGTCCCCATTTGTTCCTCTCACTCGCTTGCTCTTTCCATCACTCTCCCCTCTCTCTCTCTCTCTCTCTCTCTCTCTCTCTCTATTGCTCGCGCCGCCCTCCGTCTCTATGGCCTTCCTCTCGCTGTTATCGCTTCCAGTCGCCTCGCGCCTCCCTCCATCTCCAATTCTCCCAGCCGTGTGTGGCCTGTCCACTCCGAGCTAACATCCCACTCGAGGCAGCGCACCTCGTTACTTGCCTTCCATTCGCCGCTTCCCCTTCATGATCTCTCCCTTCCCCTCCACCCGCACGATCTCTCCCTTCTGGTTTGCATGCAGGTCCTTGCAACCTCCCCTTCTCCCTTTTGCTCTCACGTGTTGCCTTCCCTCTTCCGCTTTTGCCCTACCCATCCCGCGGCTCCCCTTGCTTGCCCCTCCCTTGCTCCTACTCCCCTTCACCCCCAGCGCCACCGTAGCCTACGCCGCTACACCTCCCCCTCCGGATTCCCTGAAAATGCCTCCATGCCCCGTCCTCCGGCAAGCCCATGGTTGTCAGTGACCCCGCTTCCAAGAATTCCAAGCGCAAGCTCAAGACCACCGCTAAGGATGAGGCAGTCAAGATGGAGGCCTCCTCGAGTAGGAAGGAGACGCTGCCACCCTGATCTACCACACCGATGGCCCCCTCACTGCTAGTGGCCTCCCTAGCTCTACTTAGTCTCCCTCGACCTCCAGTCGGCCCGCCTAACTCCACCACCCTCACCGCCGGTGGCCTCCTTAGCTCTCCCTCAACCTTCGGTCGACCCCGGCTAGCCCTGCTGCCTCCACCTAGCGCCACACCGCCCCTAGACCTTCCCTTCCTCTAGATCCTTGCAGCAGCAACAACGGCGGTGGACATAGATCCTAGCTAGATAATGATTCGAGGCTTTCCCATGTGGCCCCAACACCGGCCGCCCCCTCCGCCGTGCTGCGATAGCCCTCCTCCCTCCACTTAACGCCCCAGCTCGCCCCCAAATGTGGCTGGAAACACAAGAACCCCATACTCCGGCGGCATCGGCTACAACGGACATGGATCCTAGCCAAATGATGACCTAAAGCTTTCCCTCCAATGACCCCTCTGTCACACTGCAATAGCCCTGACATGTTTATAGAGACATGTCGATTGCACAGGTTGGGATTCAGCTCTATGCAATCTAATAGCTTGAAAAGCATTTGTTCCTGCAAGGGGAGTTTTATAATTATTCTCGTTGTGGGAATACCTTCAATTGTGATAATCCTGTGGTCCTTGAATTTATTGTAGATTGCTTGAGGTATAGATATAAATATAACTCCTACCAATAGTTATCGATTTGTTCTCACTACTTATCATTTTGACAGAAGCTTAAGTTGCGAGCTTGTAGGGATTACTCTTTTGGTCATCATCATATTGTATTTTTTTAAATATTGCAAATGTTGATGTTTTGGTGCCTATAGATTTGTCCACTTGGAAGTTCTTTTGTTCCAATAAAGCAGATAAAATCTATTATATCATCTTATCAAATTTTTGGATGTTTATTAACAAATAAAGAAAGAAAAGGGAATGCTACATTGCTTGGAATAAGCTAGCTTGAATGTTCTGCAAAGCAATCTTTCATCAGATATTTGGTGCATAGCATATTGGTTTTTATCCTATATACTTGTTAAGACAAACTCTTTATATAACACTAATTAAGTTTGATATTGCAGCTACTGGGTGACGGAAATGCATGTTAATGGTTTTCGTTTTGATCTTGCATCCATAATGACTAGACGTTCGAGGTAAACTTCTATTCATTTGTTAAAATTTTTGTGTCTTGCCTTTTCAGATGGTTCTTAAATTTTCTGTTTCTTTTACAAGTCTTTGGGATCAAGTTAATGTGTATGGAAGTGCAATGGAAGGTGACATGATTACAACAGGGACATCTCTTGTTACTCCACCACTCATTGACAATGATCAGCAATGACCCAATTCTTGGAGGTGTCAAGGTACCTATTTCATTTGACATTTGTTTGCTATCTAAATTCAATTGTTTCACTAATGTTGATGATCCATTTCCCAGTAAGAAATTCATTCTCTATGCAAGTATCTTGTATAAAACAGAATACCCAGTAAATATGTAGAGTAGTATACATCAGTTGACATACCTGACATATTATTGTGTTCCTTGGGAGCTCCTCTTACTCCTTCCCCAATTGCAATTATAGTTCAGTGCTGAAGCATGGGATGCAAGAGGCCTCTATCAAGTAGGTCAATTTCCTCACTAGAACATTTGGTCAAAGTGGAATGGGAAGGTAAAAACTGTATATCTTCAACTATTTAATTGATCCGCCAAAGCAACGAATTGTTCCTTGGCAAATACTAAATAGAAGTTATATTTTATAATTAAGGCATATTTACATAATATAATATGTTGTTGCCAAATACTAAATAGAAGTTATAATTTATAACTAAGGCATATTTAGATAATATAATATTTTATTGGGCTAAACATGAAAGGCGCACGCAGAAGCTATTCCTTATTGGACGAAAGATATATAACACATGAACTGAATGGTGAAGTTTGTGTTCCAAATAACAGCACTGCTGAAAACATTGCTATATGCATTTTGAGTGGATACACTGTTGATGCCGCTGCTCTGACCATTTAGTGGGAGCTATTGAGCTCAACACCAGTTTGATGTCAAGCTAACCAATGATGTTTTATTGAAAACAAAAACACATGGTGCAAAAAATAATAGATGAAAGAACAACGAATTTGGAAAAATAAGAGGCACTTAATTTATCAGACTACTGAGAGTGTTGAGCTTCCCTATTATTGCAAATGTTAGTCTTTACTGATTTCCCTATTGCTTACATATCTTAATCCTTCTATTTTATGTCGAACAAATGATCGGCAGAATAACAGTTTTTTGGTGAGAACTGCTCATCTAAAAACAAATAATAAACAGTTTTTGGTGAGAACTGCTCATCTAAAAAACAAAAAATATTCTTACTAAACATTCTAGAGCTTACATCCTCTTCGATTGTTCAAGCGACATGTCATGCATGTGTAGAGACCAAAAGGAGATATTGATAGAAGTGACTTGCTTACATACAACAATTTCGCCTCAGGATTCAATTACATGCATTGTTTATGCTAATTACTCATACATAGGTTAGAAAATATGGCCAAGTATGAGTAGAAGAACATGATAAACTCTTTTGAAGGAAACATAGTTGTTCAAGTTGTAAATTTTTTAATAATACTATTTAAATATTCGTACGCTGCTATAAATTTTAAAATTTTATTATATTATATGTTCTGAAAACGTACTCCATTTGCGACACATAAACCATATGGCGTGGGCCCTCTGGGTAGGGGTGGAAAAAAAGCTCGTTAGTGAGGCTCGTTGGTTCGGTTCAAAATTGCTTCAATTATACTTGCTAATTGGTTAAACATTAAAATGAGTTGATTACAAATGAATTTTAATTTTGCTCTAGCTCGGCTCGGCTCGTTAGCTCGTTTCTAAAAATACTTTCAAATTATACGTAAAATGATATTAAATTAAACTATGTCAATTTTAGAAAAAGTTCGATAAGACGAGGAGTTGGCTCGATTTCCACACCTACCCCTGGGAGTCTGGGACTGGAAGCGAGGAGCGCTCCGGCTGGGGCCATTCCCGTCAATTCCCCCACAAAGTCCCAACTCTGAAGTAGGGAACAAAAACTCGAATTTTGGACGTTTCTAGCACTGTTGATACCTAAAATTCCAAAAATAGCCGCGTTGAAAACACAATTCCAAAAATAGCCCCCAAACGATCGCGACGATTAACGACAACGCGACACGTGTCGGTGGTGCGGCGGGAGCGCACCACACACGAGTGGTGCGGTCCCCGACCGCACCACACCCCGCCGTCACGTCAAAAGCGGTGGTGCGGGGCGCGCACCACCGGCCAAATGGTGCGGCACCGACCGCACCACATGCCGGCATCCGTCGCATCGCCAAAGCCCCGTGATTCCCTCGTGTTCTTGGCTTTTTATTTGGAAGTAGCTCCGTCTTTGCGCTGCTATTGCATGTTCTTCTGCGGGATTGTAACACGTGTATATACATGAGAACCGGCCCCTACTTCATTCTGTGCATGTGACTGTTATTTTCTCGCGATAAAAGGAAGAGGGTGGCATGGCTTTCGAAGGCTCCAGTGCATTTGCATTTGCTCTAGACAGAGAAGCAGCCAGAGAGGGAGCAAGAAAGGGCGCTCATACTGAAGGAAAGAAGAACACAAACACGGGATTTGGAGCAATTTTGGAAGGTATCTGAAGTTCTCGCAATTGTGAAAGTTGTAGATCCTCTCGTGAGCTTCAAGAAAAGGTAAATATCATCTCCATGCGTTTAAGATGGTATTATAGTGATTAGCCTGTAATTAGCGTACACGATCTCAATATGTCTATATTTTATGTAATTATCGTGTTGTATTCTATATTTTATGTTAAGAAATGAAGTAATGTTGTTGTAATGTAAAATATTTGTAGTTATTTGTGGTCGTAGTATATTGCAATTTTTTTATAAAATATTTGTAGTTGTAGAGTCTTGTAATTTATATTTTATGTGAATAGTTTTTGTATTGATGTTGTAAGTGATAATCTTCTTTGTTTGTTAAGTGGATTATAACTACATTTAAATGGTGTCATTGTGAAGCACATAGCTAGTCGAAAAGGCCACTTGCGCATGTACTGTTTGTATTAACATGTACTCATTTTGTAACCAAAATCATTGAATAATATTAGATCTTGCTATGCATGTTCATAAAAAAATCTATGTTAAAGTGTAATTTGCATATATGAAGCATGGCACATTGTTGGGTAGTACTAGAAATGTAGAGGAAGTAGTATTAGAAATGTAGAGGATCTAATGATTGGCAAAAATGTAGTTATTTGATCGATGTAAGAAATCGTAAGTAAGAAATGATGAAAAATGAGTTGCTCGATTAGTGATTTAATTAGTAGAATAATAATACAAAATGTAATTTGATTTGCGATAAAATTTGAATTTAATGTGTTAGCGCTCTGCAAATAAAGTAAAAATACAATGAGAAGTTAAAAATAAATTAGACTATATGAAGTTGAAAAAATTGTAATATATGTAGCATGTAATTAAGATTTGTAGAATAGAAATTGGAAAAAGTGCATTACATTAGTAATTTGATTTATATAGAAATTTGTTAGCGCACTCCATAAATGGTACGCTTGTATGTGGTACGCAGTAGGTTATGTGTGATGGTACAATTGTTGCCTGTGATATATACTAAGAGGGTTCATTTTGGGCTTATGTTAGGTACGCCATGGGTGACATCCAAGACTTGTTCGTGTTCTATGGAAGTGGTCTCATGACGGGACGGCCGTGCAGGCGCACTGAATAATTGTGACCGGATTGTGATCCGGGCACGCAATCTGAACACCATGAGCCTGTTGGAGCTACGGAGATGCGTGCGTTCCGGATTCGATCCGGACACCGCAAGGAACAAATTACGGATCGAGGCAGTGTATGCCACAGTTGGAGGTGCTGCAGGGGAGACAGTGTGGCAACTTATAAAGGTGACGAGCGACGCTTCATGGGTGAACTACATGGAGGTCGTGTGCAATCCAGACGCATTGATATATACCAGGCCAATGGTGTATGTTCAATTCGTGGAGAGGACAGAATCATCCGCCATGGGTGGCTCTAGTGGTGCTGGCGGAGATGTAGAGCGTGCATTACTCTCGGCGGTCATGAAGATAGAGGTGAAGGAGGAGTCCATGAGTCAATGGAAGATGGTGACTGCGAGCGCGTGGAGAATTTTTCACCGAATGAAGGTGCGAGAGGTGGTGGGCGCACGTGTTGGTATCACGAGTACCTTGAGAACCAGTGCAGGAAAGTGAGGAGGAGGGCGATGTGGAAACAGAGAGTTCGGGAGAGAGGAGGAAGAAGGGGAACCTACGGCGGGAGGTGTGGTAGGTGGTGTTGTAACTACGGAGGGTGCGACGTGCCGTCAGATTGGACGACATCGCGGCGCAATCCCTAGTTACGCCACGGGCGGAGGAGGCGAGTGGGGATTCAATGAAGGCGCACTCGTTGTAGGCGAGCTTCCGTAACAAGAGTCTTTGCACGCAAGCTATTGCCACATACGCCGTCAACATCGATCGGACATATCGGTGCAGGTCCAACCACGACACCTACATTGTGAAGTGTGTGGGCGGCTCCGCCTGGCAAGGTCCGTGCGCGCGGTTCGAGGCGCCGCCACGGACTTCCGGATAACGGTCTTGAACGATCACACTTGTGAGCTTGCGGCGCCACTATTTAGGCACCGCAACATGACGTCGTCATATGTTGCGAGGTGATAAGGCATCTTGTGGCTGCAAATGTATCCATTACTCCCAAGGTTCTCATGGCGGAGGTAGCGAACACGGTGGGGTTTCTTTGTGAGCTACAAGAAGGTGTGGCGGGGGAAACAGAAGGTACTGCGGAGTATGTTCGGGACATATGAGGAGGCATATGATCTGGTCCCGAGAATGTTGTGTCAGATTGCAGCAGCAAACCCAGGCACGTTCATTAACAAGTACGAGCGGGTTCATGAGACGGAAGGGTCGAATTGTTTTGTGCTTGAAAGAGTGTTCTGGGCCTTCCATCAGGCAATAGAAGGCTTCAAGTGGTGCCGTCCAGTGCTAACGATGGACGGCACATTCCTATCTGGCAAATACAAGGGTACAATCCTGGCCGCGGTTGCAGCTGACGCAAATGACCAGTTACTCCCAGTGGCATTTGCAATAGTAGAGAATGAGAGTACGGAAAGCTGGCTGTGGTTCCTTGTCAATGTGAAGCAGGCCGTTGTACAAGATCGGCCCGATGTGTGTGTTATCTCAGACCGCAATGCAGGCTTGTTGTCTGCAATGCGAACGATGCAGAACGGGACACAGCCTCCGTACCAGTGGAATGACATGAAGAACCGGTGGTGCATGAGGCATCTTGCGGCAAACTTCCACAGAAGGTTCCATAGCAAGGAACTAATGAAGATGTTTAAAAAACTTTGTATGCAGAACCAGAAGACGAAGTTCAATGCCCTGTGGAGCCGCCTTGATCAGGAGACCAGCAGGCATGTCAGGCGTCTTGAGCGGTGAAGCGGGGCCGTGGAGGAGGCTCCACGAGACTTGGGAGTTCACACAATGGGTGCATCCAATGCATCGACACGGAGATGTGGTCTCTCTTGCATGACACCGCGGAGCAAGGTACGGAATCATGACGACAAACATGTCCGAGGTGTACAATGGTGTTCTAAAGGGCGTGAGATCCCTACCTATCACTGCAATCGTTGAAGAGACCTGGAACCGTTCAATAGGATACTTCGTCAATAGAGCCATGATGGCGGCAAAGCATATGGACGAAGGCAAAGAATTCTCCGAGGTAGCGCGGGCCTACATGGACAAGAAGATGGAGAAGGCTCGTTCGCATATTGCTCAGACCATGGATGGCTTACGGAGGAAGTTTGAAGTTCGTCTCAGACAGAGGTACATGATGGGGCAGGCTAGAGGATCGTAGCGGTGTGCACGATTGCGTGAGCATCTTGCACATGCAACAAGCGGAGCTTCTACACAAGCCATGCTCCCCACGTACGCGGCATGCGCGTTATGGAACCAGCGCCCACGCATTACATCTCAAGGTACTATGACATGAAGCACCTATTTGAAACCGGAGCACGGAGTTTCATTCGTGCACGGGTGGACATGCATTATAGGAGCTCGGCGTGGCAGATCAAGTGGGTGCCGAACGATGCATGAAAGCACGTCGCCGTGGCGAAGACGAGCCGTCGCATTCGTAGCGACATGGATGATAGCCGCGTGGGGATCGGGTTGGCGCGAAGTGCGAACTATGCAAGACGGTTGGCCATTCATTTAGGCGGTGCCCAAACAGCCGACATCAAGTAACGCTCCATAGTATGCAGCACATGGATGTCATTGTGCTTCTTTGGTTCCGTGTTTTGTAACTATAGCGGGTCTTTCCTGTAACCTATGCTGAATGTATCTGACCAAATTATTTCCGTGTACAATTTGTTTGAGTCATTTCTTGCAGATTATGTTATGTTGTGACTTATTCGATATTTCGTTATCATTTGTTGTCGTTCGATGCAAATTACGTTTGTTCATGTTTTGTTGTCATTTATTTCACGATGTATTATCATTACGTACAAATTATGTATGTTGCATATTCTCATGACAACTGCATCGACTTGTTTTTAATCATCGGCGGGAGATGGCGTCGAGTTGCTTGAGGCCGTTGGGATGACCGCCACCGATGCACCGCGTGGGCATCAATGCCCGATGGCCCTCCGTGTTTCGTCCTTAGGGCCCCGAGAGCACCGCCTCTAGGCGAGCGGTACATCCATTGTTGCGAGACACCGGTCTTTTGCCCCTTGCTCGCATCTTTGGATGTTCCGTATTCGTTGCGATTCGATGCGGCGTTCTTGTCGCACTCGTGGATCGTTGGAGACAGGAGACTCACACCTTCCACTTCGGTGGGGCGAGATGACTATTACACTTCGGGGCGTGTCCATGCGGTGAGTCTACCCATCCGTGGTGCAGCAATAGTGCCACCCGAGCGGCGCATTGGAAGGGCGCCTTGGGTGCACGATTCGGTATCCGATCGCGCACAACATGTCCGGTGTGCCACACTCGTGGCTACGAGTTCATGACCTGCCTCGAGGGCGCTCATGAGGGGGTCGTGTGGGCGCACCTCATGGCATACATCCTTTTTGTTCGGATGGGTCTTGTTTCCTCGACCACGGAGTCTCGGTGCATCCGACGTACATACACCTTGCGAGTCCTTGGCGGATGCCTTGCCCGGCGAGGTGCGCGATCTGGTGGGATCGGCGATCCTTAGTGCCACGCATCGAGGCTTGTGTGATGCTGTGCCGGACCGAGGCGGCCGAGCCGGTCTTGGCGGTGTGCTATGTGCTCCTCTGATCGGTCTTGGGAGCACTTCACGGTTGGGAGGCCTAAGATCGAGAGGCCGTGCACCTTACGACCTCCTCCGGAGTTGTGCGGTCGGTGGTGGCGATGACCCCATAGATGGGCCGACTATGGGGACTCGTTGGACACATGGTCATTGCGGTGGGCTAAGGAGAGAGCGAGGCGTGTGTACCCGATTTCCATGGCGATTTGGCGACTTCGACAAAGACATAGTCCGGTTCCCATGGGATCTTGGGTTCATTCAGCTCATTGCCCCTACGGGTTGTCATCTCGGTGCCACCAAGACCACATGTACTGGTTGACGACTGTCACCTCGTCTTTGCGCGCCGTCGAACCGTACAACCCGCGAGAGAGTCTTTGCCGAGGCGTTTCACCTCCACCAAGACGTGCCACCCTTGCCGGGCGGGCACTACCACGAAGGCCCACGGTAAGCCATTGCACGGTAACTACACGCAAGGTAGTAATGTGTTGATAATACTAATTGTACAATATGTGCACTAACTTGCGAGCAAACAAGAAGAGGCACCATGGTGACAAGCGGTTAGCCACACACGCCGTGGGCGGCACTGTGGCGTGACTCAATGAGCATAGAGGTTGTGCACGAGGCTAGGCCACACGACAAAGCCACATACGGTGCGTACCTAGAGTGGTACATTCCACGCACCGCAGCAAGATTACTAGGCTTGCCCCACCCCATCCTTCGAGGTCGCGCACGAAGATGCCATACAGCCGCCCGGGCCGTCATCGGCAAAGACGTATTGACGAGGCGATGCGTGCACTGCGATGCGCTTGTACTCATTGTTTCTTTACGTCTGTGCGTTTTAACTCGTTTGTTGTTTACGTCGATGCGAGCATATGCGTCGTCTTGAGCACGAGGCTTTTCGGATGATGCGCGTGGGGAGGCGGCAGCGGGTTCTTGCTTCGCGCGTAGCATCTTGATGACCTCGGGAATGCGTTCAAGGCCTTGAGCCGTAGTCGCGACAGGATGATGTGGATGCACGACGCGTCCGCAGAGAGCGCCTTGGCGCCGCCATCGGGACCACCTTCAAGACGTCTGCCGATGTACGGTGGTCGTCGTCGCCGCATCCGCGATCGTCCGTCGCGATCCGTGATCGTCCGTCATTGTCCGGCGGTCGTCGTCGCTGTCCGGCGGTCGTCCGTCGTCGCCTGGGCCGTCATCCAGTGCGCTCCTCGTCCTCACAGCATTTTGGACCAGCGGTACGATATTTGCCATCAATTCATTCGTAACACACGTTTATTCGTAACACATGTTTATTCCTAACACACGTTTTCCCTGCAGTAGTTGCGAAGGATAGCACGTTACTACTGGCCGTCGTCATCCCGAGGCGGCGGACGAGCCTTCGATAGCGACCCCGAGTCACCCCATCGATAGCGACATATGCGCTGGCGGTCGATCCACACGAGCGGACACACAAGGGCGATACGAGTGGTTCGGCAGCGTACCAAGGTTACACGTCGCAGAGTACATGGGTGATTACGAGCGTCATCGTCATTCCAACGTACCGTATGCACCGGTATATACGCATGTAGTAAACATAACACATGATATAAATAATGATTATAAACTTTTTGTATTTTCCATTGCAGGGCGTAGACCCTCATCCGATTGGTGAGCTCTATTATAGGCCAGCAATGGAACTCCCACGAGATGTACCCACCACCGCCTCCGACGGACCTCGCACTACGACCTTCGAGATGCACCGCGCTCTCCTAGCGAGTTCACCTTCTGAGGATCGATACGTCGTCCGAGGCGGCGACACGAGATGATAAATGAATTTTTGTAATTGTCTTTGTTGTAATTTTTGTAATGCATAAATATATATACAACTTAATTAGTGGTGATTCCTTGAAGTGCTTGATGGTTTGATGTTCACGAGATAGTTTCTGTATAAAAAGGGTTGCTCTTAGTTCTTTGATTTACTAGGGCATACAACCAACAGAGAGATGACAACAGGACAACCCACATAATACGAAGGCCTCGTGCAATGACAACACGAAACAACACATACATTGCATTACATGAAATGTAGCAAGTAGTACAACCACCAACACACCAACGAACACAACAACTAAAATACAACACAACCGTATTTAACACATTACCAAAATAGCTTGACGACAACATAGCATAACACATTACCAACATACACGGGGAACCTCAAAGACTACAACTTTAGGATAACAATAATCACAAGAAACAAAATAACACACAACATTAAATTTATTTTCCACTCTAGTCTGTCGAAACGATGCGCATCCCGACGGGTCGCAACCCCACGACAACTCTCTCTGGCGAACATTCGCCGTCCTATTGCCCATTTCATCCTCCCACACCGAATTTGCAACCACCATGAGCTTCCTGCGATTCCATGACAAGAAGTTTTTAAACATACCACCATGATTTCAACGAACCCAAACAATCGACTCACCGAGTGATTTGGGCACTTGTAGTAGTGTCGCCGTGATTCGCGTAATGCGTGATGTCCTACGTCTAACCAAGATGTTGCAATTTGGGCACATCACCGTGGGTGCCCATGAAGACGTCTTGGTGACTCATTGCCTAGTCCGGGAAGTGAGCACGAAAGAAAACTACACGATTGTGAACAACTAACTCGGAGGTGACTGATAAAATGGCAAGGAGTATGTGAGGATGGCTCCGTTTATAGGTGTGTGTGGGGCAGCCTCACGCACAAACAACACAGACAACACAAATCATACACGCACATAAAGGTGCGGTGGCGAGACAAAAAGGGCACCTTTGATTACCGACATGAAAAAGAGGCGACTTTGCGCAGTGATATGACAAAACGGGGCAGCTTTCCGCAGTGACATGACAAAAGAGGCCACCTTTCCGCAGTCAGATGACAAAACATGCCACCTTTGCCCAGTCACATGACGAAACATGCCACCTTTGCCCAGTGATATGACAAAACGGGGCAGCTTTCCGCAGTGACATGAAAAAAGAGGCCAGCTTTCCGCAGTGACATGACAAAACATGCCACCTTTGCCCAGTGGGATGACAAAACGGGGCATCTTTGCTCAGTATTACATTTTTTGTGGCTTGTGATAACAACTCCACGAAGATAACAACCAATCCATCGCATGCTTAACAACGTTGCACATTACATCGTTACGGAAAGAGGCCGCAGAACATGAAGGCGTCACCACTTACATTGCACATACATAAGTTATGGAAAGTAGTACACCCAACAATTTATGGAAAGTAGTACACCCAACACATACATGAACTAAAATACGACACAACCATAACCCTCGTTACCTACATGCCAAACGAGCCTCGTGGCACCCACATGGAGAATTGCTGCGGGGGCCGCCTCGGACGTGGCTGGCCGTCGTGGTAGTGGCATGCACATATGCAGCTCGGGTTCGCGCAGCAACATGTGGGATCATAAGAGCTTCCTATATTCACGACCTCCTCGTTGCCTCTCGCGTTGCATCCATTCGCGGAGGTCGTTGTTCTCCTCGGTGAGACTCTCCATTCGGTACTCCAAGTCCCATATTCGAGCCCATAATGTATCCACATAACGATCAACATACCGTTCATGAGGAGGGTCGATCCAATGGAGAAGTCGCATTTGCCATCTGCAAAAATAAGGGCGGTAAACTTCGCGGGTCCATAAGCAATACAAAAAGTAAAACTACTAAATTGTACCGAGCGTGAGCATCGAAGAAACGTCGCCGCCATCGTTCGGGAATCCAAGATCTGGACGATCGCGTACTCATTGTGCTCGCATTTCGCCACGCTTGGTTGAGCACGCCGACTTTGCATCAATCGATCGTGGACCGAACATATCCCTCCTTTCTAAGGGAATGTCGTCCTTCGGTGACCCAAATCCCACTGGCCCCTCGGCTTCCGACATGGTTTGTTCAAGCACGAAAGACAGGGTACTTCTTTGTTCGACTGAACAATTGCTGGGACCCCAACCGTGCTACTTATACCAAACGAGACATCTTGCTGCGTCTTTGCTCGAGAGATGAAAGACAAGTCTGCTTCGCATTGAAATGACAAAAGAGGCCATCTTTGCTCGAGACATGACAACACGGGCAGCTTTGTTCAAGCAGATGACACAGACAGCTTTTCTCGGTGAAATGACAAAATATGCGGCTTTGCTCGGTGAGATGACAAAAGATGCCGGCTTTGGGCGGTGAGATGACAAAACATGCGGCTTTGGGCGAGAGACATGACATAGCAGGCGGCTTTGCTCGGTGAGATGCCAAAGATGCCGGCTTTGCGCAGAGACAAGACATAACGTGCGGCTTTGGGCGGTGAGATGACAAAAGATGCCGGCTTTGGCGAGACATGACATAGCAGGCGGCTTTGCTCGGTGAGATGACAAAAGATGCCACTTTGCAGAGACAAGACATAGCAGGCGGCTTTGCTCGGTGAGATGACAAAGATGCCGACTTTGCGAGACAAGACATAGCAGGCGGCTTTACCGGTGAGATGACAAAAGATGTCGACTTTGCGCGATGACATGATAAAGCGGGCATCTTTGCTCGGTGGGATGACAAAAGATGCGGCTTTGCGCGATGACATGACAAAGCAGCAAGCAAATTGCTCGATGGGACGACAAAACATGCCGATTTTGGCGTGGCGATACTAAAGAGGGCATCTGTTCTCGGTGACATGACAACAAGAGGTCGATTTGCTCGGTGAGATGACAATTGAGGCAGCTTTGCTCACAGACAATACAAAGCGGGACCTTTTTGGTGATACCGCAAAGACTCCCATCTTTACTCACTTGCTACCACCACGCGGACCAGCTTTAGGCGTCGAGTAGAGACAAAACAACCCCTATAAATTCGTATGCATTCCATTTCCCGTGAACATTGCCCATCCAAACCCCATACTACATCGCGCTTCCTCACCCTCACCCAACCGGGATGGACAAAGGCAAGAAGAAGCAATGGGACAAGATGGTGAAGGATTGGGAGGAGACCCGTGACATAGCACGGTCACCGCATTGCCCGCGATGCCGCACGCGATGCGAAAATAAAGGCGTCTGAGCCCGGTAGAACAAGCCCATCGTGCTACGATGAAAGGTCCCCAGAGCGCGCGCGTAGCAAAACCCCATCCCGGACGTCCCCATCGAGCGTTCGCCACAACTACCACTGAGGGAGACACCTCCCTTTGTTGGTGCGGGGCGTGTGCAAGTTCTTCAAGTCTAAGCACAACATCGTCTAGGTATGTGTTCTTCTGGGTTGCGCAAACTACTCGATGACTACCCCAACCGCCGCTTTGACACCGCAACCTATCTCGCGTGGTAACAATATCTTTTCTCCTTTTCCCTACCTTTTCTCCTTCACAAGACGCACTAACAATATCTCCCATGTATTTACGGTCTCGGAGCCCTGTGTGGCTACCGCAAATGGATCGATCTTGAGATCCACCCCGAGACCAATGGACCCTTGACTCGAGGAGTGGAATGTCACAAAGGAGAAGGAGTTCTTTGGAGGAGGAGCGCGCAGCACGAGCACACCTGCGTATCTGGCGCGAGACGCAAGCTCATCTTCAGCGTGCACACGTAGGGAGCGGGAGGCTCGCGAGATGGAGCGCGAGAGAAAGAGGGAAATTGCGGCTAAGGCAAAAGAGGTAGGAGAGGAGTTCAATGCCGAGCGGGCAAGGAAGGGAAAGTGGCCCCGGTCCACACATGAGGTCGTCTGGCGATTGGGTGGGTTAGTCGCATATCATGCTATATGTTATGCATGTAATAAAAATCTACGCGACATGTTACTCCCAATTTGTATTATGAAGTTTAATATCTCGTATTTTCGCATTCCATGATGTAATAGACCTAGCAAGTTATTTCCCTAAGGCATGCATGTTAGGACTAGTGGTGGAATTCGAACATTAGAAGTCTGAGTTCCACACATGCCACATGCCATTGGTCACATCACTTACCGCTTTATGTATCGAATCGTTCCTAAAAAATGTACCCAAATTTTTTATGCATCTACAACTTACATTGAACATAAACTTCTATTACAACTTTATCTTATTTTTACGCGGTTTATAACTACAAAATTGACAAAACATACAAACATCACGCGGATTGCAAACCCTTAAAACATACCAAACCCTAAAAGTCACTTACCACTTTATATATCGATCGTTCTACGCACAATCGTTCCTAAAAAAATTTTACCCAAATTTTTTATGCATCTACAACATATAATCAACATAAACTTGTTTTACAATTTTTCAAATTTTTTCGATTCACAACTACAAAATTAACAAAACTTATAATCATACATGTTCAATATCACTTTCCTTCATTTCCTCCAATTGTTCATATCACATTTGTGCTCGAAAAATTTTTCTTTAAATTGCTTCCAATAAAACAATATACCATGATTGAAATTTGTTATTGTCACTTGAACACATTTTTCACGATCGACAATATAGAAAAATCACAAAACACTAATCGTTACTTCACACAAATTTCGTTCGTACTCTACCAACCAATATTTTTAATTTTCAAAATTGCACAACTATTTACACAAGCGATAAAGTGGACTCCACTTCAAATTCATATTTTTCACACATCATTTCATATATACACATAAATTTTTATTTAAAAAATTATCTTTACAAATGCATACAAAAATAACTTGAATTAAAATCCTACCCGTGCAAACCCTAACCGGGGGGGTGGGACCCACGGCGGAGTGGTGCGGTGCGGTGCGGTGCCGCACCATTAGGGGAGTGGTGCGGTGCGGCACCGCACCATCTACGTGGCACGTACGGCGGGGGTGTGGTGCGGTCGGGGACCACACCACTCAGGTGTGGTGCGCTCCCCGGCCGCACCACTGGACACGTGTCGCGTTGCCGTTAATCGTGCGGTCGTTTGTGGGCTATTTTTGAAATTGTGTTTTCAACGCGGCTATTTTTGGAATTTTGGGTATCAACAGTGCTAGAAACGTCCAAAATTCCAAAAACTCCCGCACCGTCCACCCAGTCACCCAGAATAGTCTACCACCACTCAGTGACACATGGACCAACTTCCAATCGGTCCCCACAAGTCATACACTCAACTGGCAAGATCCCCGCTCGTAGCCGCAGGCGAGTAACGCCCAGAGCAATCCCCAGGGGAGAGAGAGCAGTACCTCCCATTTCTGACACACACCACCACCTCCCCGTCGCCTCGCCGTCGTCGCGCCGACATCCCCCTAAAAATACGCCCACCATTCCGCCCCCCCTGAGTCGCCGCTCGCTTCCCGGATCCCGATGCGCCAGACCCAAATTCCAACGACTCCTCATCGCTGCGCTCCCCTCGCTCCGAGCCTCTGACCCGGGGGAGCGAGGCGCCAAACTCCGCCCTAGGGTTTGGGTTCTTGGGCCGGATCAATCCGACTAGGGCCCGGCGGAGCCGCTCCAATGGGGGATCGGGAGGAGGAGGAGGAGCTCCAGATGGCGCTCCGCATGAGCCTCCAGGGCTCGCCGCCGGCGCAGCCCGAGCCCAAGCGCAGCAAGCCCCCGCCGCCCGCAGGGGAGTCACCGGAGGCGGAGGCGCGCCGCAAGCAGCGGGAGCTCATGGCCGCCGCCGCCGAGAAGCGCCTCCGCGCGGCCGCCTCGCCCGCCGCCACCGTGGCGACGCGGCCGCCGCCGCAGCCGGCGGCGGTGGAGCTGACTCCGGCCCCAGAGGCCCCCAAGGAGGAGGTGAAGGTGGAGCTGGAATCAACTGGGGTACCTATAGAGGAAGCGAAGGAGGAAGTGAGGGAGGTGGAGGTAGAGGTGGAGGAGGAGGAAGAAGAGGAAAGGGAGGAGTTGCCTACGGACGTTGCTGAGAAGCTGTGGGTAATGATGTTTGGGAGCGGGGTCTCAAAGGCAGTGTTGGCGCAGTGGAGCAATCAGGGCATCAGGTGAGCCTTCTTTGGGTGCTACTGTCTCTTTCATATGCGTGTATGATATGGCTTTTGGTGAGATATTAGTAGCTGTCATCTGTTTGTTGGAGCTAAGACTGAATCCGATCAGTATGTCTCTGTTCTGACGATGTTGTCAGTCTACCACAGGAGTGCAGATCACTTGGTATTTCTATTTCTGAGGGGTGTTGGGATGTGTGTCCGGAGTTGATCTTTGCATTTGTGTCCCTTTTCCCAGGCAATTACGATGGATAGCCCATCCATTTTCTCATGTCCTTACCTTGAATTGACGACTTGCTTAATCTGTACTCATGGTCAAAATATGCCCTATGTTTAACAATTGGGGTGGGGGTGGGGAGTTGGCATATTAACTGGCATAAACTTTTTCCTATTGTTGTAGTTTTCAGTGTTTGCGAGAAACTGAAAATTGATGGCCTTGTTTGTCCTCTGTAGTGTACTATTCATGCCATGTATGAGCTGTCATTGTTTGTGGATTTCTGCTTTGAGCTGATGATTCAAGTTTATTGATCATGTGTAAGCATACCAAAGTTGAATGTTAGGAGGATGAGACCATGTGTCATTTTGGTAGTTACCAAAAAATGGGTGTTCGGGCCTGGCTTGCTAATACTAAGTTGAGGTCTTATGGGGAACTTTGTTAGTAGTATTTTTGAAAACAAGAGCTACTGGGTGTGACAAATCAGATACATTATCTTCCATATAAATCTGCATTTGTGATTGGTTGATTTGATGAATCTGAAGAAAAAGTAGTTTTTGTTGACATTGTCGTAATGCAAGGGCCTCAGTGTATCAGTTTTAAGTCACTACGACTTCTTGATAGAGTTGTTGTGGTGCATGTCTAAGATCATGGTTTTGGATTGTAGCTTAGAGAGCTACACAAGAAGTTAATTTAGTGCTACCTGGAGTTTTAATTGGTAATGGTCAAAAACAAAAATGGCTTCCATGGATTGTCTTCACTCCTCACAGGACAATGAAACTGTCTGGTTTGAATATATTTCTGTGAAACTGACTTACTAGAAGTTAAGCGTGCCTTTGGTAGAATGGTGCTCTGTGTTAATCTGTTTAGATTTTAGAATGTGTTGACTACTGATAGGATGCAGAGCCATGTCACCAACCCTGCTTAGGAATCAGCTATTAATTAATTTGATCTGCTACTCTGGGGTCTGGGCTCTGGCTAGTTCTAGCTGTGAAGTAGAGAACTTTCCAGATTCGATGAGGACAATTACTACACAATTACAAGCCTTTGCCATTTAATTTAAATGTATATAGTTGCTTGGATAACACGGTGTTGATCATATCATGCCTTTCATTGCACAATCGAATGCTATACATATAATATGCTTTTGTCTAATTACTGTTAAAATGCATGCAGGTTTAGCACTGACCCAGAAACAACCATGGGGCTGGTACAGCATGAAGGTGGCCCTTGTGGTGTCTTAGCTACAGTGCAGGTACATCTTCCTTACTTTACCTTTATTGTGATTGATTGAGTGTTGTTTTGGGCATCTTTAGGGGCTAGAGATGTTCTCCATTTTTTCTGCCTTCTGTTCAATGAAAAATCTCCACTGTGACTTGACTATCCATTGTTACTTCTTTCTACTGCTGCCATGTGTTCTCATGTTGCAAAATTTATATGTAGCACATAAGTTGCTACATGTATTCTGAAAATCATTTTAATTGCATCAGCGACCTGACTATCCATTGTTACTTCTTTCTACTGCTGCCATGCGTTCTCATGTTGCAAAATTTATATGTAGCACATAAGTTGCTACATGTATTCCGAAAACCATTTTAATTGCTTCAGCGACCTAACTTGCCATTCTGCCAACTGGAATCTACAATAACTGGATCTTTTTGGCTGGACTGTGAACATTTTCAGTAGTCTGAACTGTTATGGCATGACAAGAGAAGCATAGTGCAGATTAGGATTAAAATAATTAGCTTATTATTTGGGTTTGTTTCCTTTTAGGTTTATTCCATGTATTAGGGATAAGTTTCCTATTGCTAGGGATTAGCTTCGTTAATATAGGGATGGGTTTCTTAGGGGTCAAGTCTAGTTATCCATATAAAAGGTACAACATTGTACCTGTTATCATTAAGTAAGTAATAAACAAATTTACTTTGCTGAGGAGGAAGGTTGTCGTTGTTCTGCGATAGTGCTCTTCACGTGGCTAGCCGATGCCGTGTCTTTGTAGATGTGGGACGTGTCGGGTGTCAGGATCGCAACGACATTGCGTTCTTCCCCACACCAGCAAGAAGAGCGTCGCTGCTACCCCGCGCATCACCTCCTGTAACAACAAGCACACCAAGGGACAGCAGTCCTCGTTGCTGTCCATGAGTGTTGAAGACTCTCTTTCATATGATATTCTGCTGGCGCCACGACCTCTTGTCGACATGGGGTTACGAAGGACTTCAATCATGGCCGCTACCTAATAGCTCAAGGACGAGCCGTCTTGCTGCGAGGGATGAAATGTTATGGCATGACAAGAGAAGCATATCGCAGATTAGGATTATAATAATTAGCTTATTATTTGAGTTTGTTTCCTTTTAGATATATTCAATGTATTAAGGATAAGTTTTATTAAGGATTAGCTTCCTTACTATAAGGATAGATTTCTTAGAGGTAAAGTCTAGCTATCCCTATAAAAGGTACATCATTGTACCTGTTATCATTAAGCAGGAAATTTTTTTCTCGAACTCCGCAGGAGAGCTGCGTGTCATTTCATTAAGAAGAAAAAAGGATACAAAAGGGAGGGGAGAAAGAAACCCCCTCCCAGGAACCCCAAAAGGGGGTTTAACTAAAACAAAAAACCAGAAAACAAAGAAAAAGGAAACACGACTAGAAGCCTAAAATAACCAAGAACCTAGGAATCCAGGACCCACGACCTAGCAAGGAACTCATGCAAGGCTGAGGCCCCCGCCAAACACCAAAGATTACTTTCATTGGCCACAGATTGGGTAAGCAAGAAATGAATAAAAATTAATAGTCTCTCTTTCTTTTTCAACTAAGCCTTAGAGCTTTGCCGGCAGCATTGCTGGCTGTTCAAGCATGAGTACCCTACCCTCGGTCCTCGGACCTGTACCATATCAGAACTGTATGACTCAAAGTGACCTGAGCATCCTGTCTAGCCATCCTGATGAAAGAAACCCAAAGTATCTTTGATTATCCAAAGTCTGAACTCCGAACAGACATATCTTAGTAAGAGATAGGTTGGAGCATTCTGCTGTTACATTAAATTTATCAGAAAAAAGTTGTTTAAAAAGCTCAGTAGCTTGTTGTATATCCACCTTTTGTTTGTATAAGCTCACTTTGATCCGATTTTAAATCTTATTGTCCTGATTTATCACACTAATGTATCTGATAGACACAAAATCTAACTATCTTTTTTATTATCTATGGATTTCCTTCTGCTCTCTGCAAGCTCAACATTTCCGACGCTAACTTCCTTATTTTCGGTTTGCAGGCATATGTCCTTAAATATCTTTTGTTTTTCTCTGATGATTTGGGTAATCCAGAGGTCAGTGATCCATTGTATGCTCTTGGACAAAGACGCTTTTATCAGAGTTCTTTTGCCGCAAGGGATGATTTTTCTTCTCTAACCGATGACAGAAAGACGAGGTGGTTTCTTTTGCTCCATAAAAATGATGTTGATGTCAGTATTTTCTTGTGACTATTTATCTGTTCAATAGTTCTTATGAATCACTGTTCTTAATTGTGAAGATTGAAAATACGGAAACTAGCAGCTCATGAGGGATCAACAATTTGAATTTAATAATGCTCATGTTCTTTCTCAATTAGGTATTCTATCACAAGTTTGTGACAACTCCTTGATTTACCAGCTAAACCCTATTGCATTGAAATATTAACAATTCTAGACCTTTATTCATTGGAACAACAGCAATGCTCTTGACATTTATTTATTGGAGACCTTTAAATGCTTTCAGACCTATTATTTCCACTATTCTGTTTGTAATATGTAATAGTAATTTATAATTGATATTCTAAATGTATCATGGAGCATTATACAATGCACACAATATACAGCAATGCACATTCTTAATATTCTTTACATTAAAATGTCTGTTATTGAATTCGTTTCTTTTTTCATTAGAGCATTGGTTCATGCTATGGTGGAAATTCTTTTTTTATGCGGAAATGGGAAAAGAGCTGTTGTAGCATCCATTAGTGGTGTCAATCGTTGGGTAAGTGGATGTGATGGTGATCAGGTGATTATCAGCTTTGAGATGTTTGGAAGCTGATTATACTTTTTATGTACACCATGCCAATAATGCTCTTATGAAACTTATTGTAGAAAATTGATGCACTTTTGGAAGGCCTTGCTGTTGAATCAGCAATGGATTTGCAGAAAGTTCTTAGAATAAGTACATTTACCTCAAGGAAAGATTCATTCGACATCCTTATGGCAAACATTCCTCTGTTTGAAAGTCGATTGGGAGCCATGTTATTTCTTCTCTCTTCTCTACTCTCACGAGGATTGGTATGTCTGTCCTTGTTCTCTACTTTTTGTGCATTATGTTAAACTTCGTTGGCATGATTAAACACATTGCTATTTTAAAGATCGGTTGGAAACTTCATGTGTATGCTCAGGCATAATAATCAATGGCTTACGTATGTTCATAGGATAAAATTATTCTTGCATATTATAGCTAAGGTTGCTAATGGAGTACTATAACAGCAGGGGTAGTAAAAGAGTTGTTTGGGCCAATGTGTGGAATTTAATAATAATAATAATAACAACAACAACAAGTGTGTTATGGTCTATAATCCCGGCGAGATACTGTAGCAGGCATGTGGACAATACCCCATGGTACTGTAGCGGTGTTGTCTGGTGGTTTGATTGGTTTCCTAGTATAAAAGATTAGTTGATGTGGTAAGTTTTGGAATTACTTAACTATCAAGTTATTGTTAGGGATAGAATTTTATCTATTAGGAATGTTATCTTTTATCGTTGGAAAGATTAGATTAGATTGTTAGGAGGCTGTCACTATATAAGCATGACATTGATATCTTTTATAATCAAGTAATGAATAAGCAAAGTTTGTAGCCTACCCCTCTCTTCTTCAACTAAGCTTCAGAGCCTTGGCGACGGTATGGTCAGCCGTTCAAGGGTGAGTGCCGTACTCTAGGACCTGTATCCAACCAACCTGTACCACAACTTTTGGTATCAGAGCCAAATTGTTGCTCTGCCATCAATGGCAAGCAGCGGGGGTTTCGATCTCATGAAGGCTCAAGCTTCACAATTCCACTATCTAGGGTTTCTAACATTTGACGGTGAGGAAGACCTGCAGTCTTGGTTGAATCATTTTGAGCAATTCTTCAAGAAGCAACGAACGATGGAGGAAGAGAATGAGTGGTTGGCATCACACTACCTGACGGGGAATGCCGCACTATGGTACCGGCAGTTGGAGTGTGCACTCGGGGTGCAGTCTCTATTTCGCCACCATCATCACGCCATCTCCACCTACGCATCAAGCCTTTACCAAGTCAACCACCATGGCTTCCGACCCTGAGATATTCTTCGTTGAGATTTGCGCCAACTTGATGGCCTTGGTGAAAGAATTCATGAC
This sequence comes from Dendrocalamus sinicus, assembly GCA_036346575.1. Taxonomy (NCBI): domain Eukaryota; kingdom Viridiplantae; phylum Streptophyta; class Magnoliopsida; order Poales; family Poaceae; genus Dendrocalamus; species Dendrocalamus sinicus. The sequence goes on from CM070650.1 coordinate 19,227,112, forward strand.
CAAGATGGAGGAGAAGACGCAGCATGTTGCTGCAGTTTTCGATTCGCCACCACTACCGATTGCGACCATGTCTAAGATGGAAGAGCAGTAAGAGGTGACACCTGCTATTGCAATGGCAGCGCCGCCATCACCGTCCCCATTGCTGTCGTTGGTGTTGGTCCTGCTACCATCTCCACCAATGAGGCAAAGACGACTCCTCTCCAAGCTTTGTTGTCCTTGGCTACACCTTTGGTGCGTTCGCCAAAGAGGAAGGTTGTCGTTGTCTAACGACGTTCTTCTCCACGCGGACGGCCGATGTCGTGCGTTCGAAGATGCAGAGCGTAACATTTGTTATGTGGGGGTTAATGATGTCGTCGCATCTCTTCCACAACCTTGCATCCCGAGGTGAGAAGATGTTGCTGCCCTTACCGCCGGTGACTCCTGCGACGTCAGCCAACGCTAGAGGGTTATTGTCCTCGTTGTTATGCATTAGGGCCTTACTGATTATTTTGCATGTCGTATATCGTCATCATTGTGCCTTTTCGTCGACATGGGGACACGAAGGTCTTAGTCCATGGCTGTCACCTGACAGCTCGACGATGAGCTGTCTCGCCGTAAGGGGCGCAATGTTGCGATCCACTCGCACTGTAGCGATGCTATCTTTGATTGGTTTCCTAGTATAAAAGATTAGTTGGCGGGGTAGGTTTTGAGATTCCTTAACTATCAAGTTATTGTTAGGGATAGAATCTTATTTATTAGGAATGTTATTTTTTATAGTTGAAAAGATTAGATTGAATTGTTAGGAGGCCGACACTATATAAGCATGACATTATTTTTTCTAATCAAGCAATGAATAAACAAAGTTTCTAGTCTGTCCTCCTCTTCTTCAACTAAGCCTCAGAGCCTTGTCGGTGGCATGACCAGCCGTTCAAAGGCGAGTGCCCTATGTTCAGTCCTTGGACCCATAGCACAACATGAGTGTTACAGAACAAGAGTTCAAAGAGAGTGTTGGTTACTTAGTGGGCTTTTGGAATTCTTTTGGTTGCTTTACAGTTTTGAGGATCTTCTGGATGACTAGTTATTAGTTGCTTTGGAAAGAACAGATGCATGTAATTACATAGTTATGTTTTCCTTTTGATCGGTTCTTATTTCTCAGAAGAAAACAAGGTTTCTGTTTGATCAGTGGCCATTGTCTTGTTTCTGTTATTCATTGATTGGGTATCTCGAAGCATGTCAATAATAATGTTTATATTTATCTTTGAATACAGGAATGCATCCAAGCAGACAGGGATGATCCAAGCCAACCATTGGTCACAGCTCCATTTGGGCATGCTTCACAGGTACAGATAGTAGCATTGTCATATCGGTATTTATTTAGCAGAGCAGACATACCATAGCAGTTCATATTGTGCCTACTCTTTCAATACAGTGCTGAAATCACTTGGAAACTGTAATATTGAACCAACATTTTCTTTACTAGTACTAGCGGTGTCTTATTATTAGTAATTTTCTATTATAACTTTGTAACTGTTTATTTTCACTGATAGTGAAATGCAGGTCAACCCAAATGTAACCAGTGTGATCTTTTGCAGGAAATTGTGAATTTATTGCTCTGTGGAGAGGCTGTCCCAAATGTATTTGATGGGAAGATGGACCTTGGTGGTGGCATGTCCCTGAAAGGCATACCAAATGATGTTGAAGTTGGTTTCCTTACCCTTCTGGAATCACTAAACTTGTGCAAGGTTGGTCAGTACCTAAAGGGCCCAAAATGGCCTATATGGGTGGTGGGAAGTGAAAGTCACTACACTGTCCTTTTTGCCCTAAACCCCAATGTCCAAGAGGAGAATGAGCTGGAAGAGCGGGAGTCCAAAATAAGGAGGGCATTTGATGCACAAGATCAAAGTGGAGGTGGAGGCTTTATTAGCGTCGAGGGATTCCAACAAGTTCTCAGGGATACTGACATAAATTTTCCTTCTGATAAGCTCGAGGACCTCTGTAATGCCGGCATTATAGTATGGAGTGAATTCTGGCAGGCACTACTACAGTTGGATAGAAGGGCCGGAGGCATGAAGGATCCAACTGGGCTTATGGGCAAGAAGCAATTCACTATCTACCACTTCAATGGAATTGCCAAGTCTGTGCTGAATGGGAATGCAAACACAGGAGGTTCAAGTCCAATACAGAGACCCAGGCTATGCAAGTTAAATGTCAGTGTCCCACCTAGGTGGACTCAGGATGAGTATCTAGCTGATGTAGTAAGCGCATCGACCAGTGGCAGCAAGGATGACAGTGTTCTTTCTCTTGCCCCGCCAGTTCAGACTTCTCAGCACGCGCCATTAGTGGACTGCATCAGAACTCGGTGGCCACGAGCGGTTTGCAGCTGGGCTGGAGATGCGCCGAGCATTGTCTGATGCTTCGAGTCTTCTGCCACTCATTCTATGTCGCTTGTTGGACTGATTTCAAAGAGGCTATTTCAGAGCAGATCGCTTGCGGAAGTCAAGAACAAGCCATGCGAAAAGGAGGAAGGCACTGCTGGTGTTGTAGTTGTTCCAGCTGATGAATATACGAAATTTTCCCCTTCGACATGAATGATCCTTTAATGTGTGGTTTTATTTAGGGACATGGATATTCTTTTTCCCTTTATTGACATTAGATGTATACACGATTTATGGATATGTTTTCAGTCTTGGGGCACATTCTTTTTTTGTACACATAGTTTTGTTGCCGTTTTATTTTAAATCTGACACAGAGTTGAGTGACCAGAAGTCCAGCGAGTACACGTTAATCAAACCCCAAAATTTTATTAATAGTAAATAATAATCATGGAATCACAAGAGTAGGAAAGTTGGACCAAATATTAGAAATCTGGGAAGGACGTTGAGTTAAATGGCGTCCAGGTGTGGTCGCCGTCCAACACCTCGACGCTATATTTTGATAGCGTATTTTTAGCTTTAAATGCATATTTAAATTATGTCTTATGTAGTGGGCATTTTAATCAATAAACATCTTAAGAGTGGAGTTGTTGATGTAAGGAGGCAGGGGATAGGATTATCTAGTCGGATAGGATTATCTAGTCAAGTTAATATTTGACGACTTAGTTTTAAATGTTATTAGTGCATATGCTCCACTAGGTCTGGATGAGATTGCTACTAGGCAATTTTGAGAAGATCTAGATGAAATGGTTAGAAGTGTGCCTAACAAGGAGAATATTTTTTTGGAAGACGATTTCAATGGTTATGTCGGTACAACTAGTGGGGGTTTCAAAGGGTGCATGGGGTTTTGGTTATAGTGATAGGAATCAAGAGGGAGAAGATATCTTAAACTTTACCGTAGCCTATGATCTTATGATAGCTAATACCTTTTTTTTAGAAAAGAGACATTCCCATTTAGTTACCTTTAGTATTAGTCAGCATTCTAGTCAAATCGATTTTGTCCTTGTTAGGAGAGAGGACAAACGAGCCTGCATAGACTGTTAGTTTATACTTGGAGAGTGTGTTGTCCAGAAATATAAGTTGGTAATTTTCGACTTTCATTTTAGGTTACGGGTTCAACAGGCTATGGTCGCTAGAGACAGAAGGACAAAGTGGTGGAAACTCAAAGGAGACAACGTTTAAGGAGATGATGATAGCGGAAGGGATATGAGACGTGGAAGAAGCGAATAATATGTGGATAGAGATGACAACTCGTATTAGGAAGATGGCTACGGAGATGCTTGGAGTGACCTGAGGGAAAAGAGACGAACCTAAAGACACATGGTGTGGAATGAGGAAGTGCAAAAGGCTATTGAGGAAAAGATATGTTACAAGCACATGCATCATGATAAGAGTGAGGACAACATACAGAAATACAAAACAGCAAAAAAGAATGCGAAGAAAGCGGTGAGGCACGAGGCAAGGCATATGAGAAAATTTATCAGAAGTAGAGTACAAAGGAGGAAGAGAATGATGTCTACAAAATGGCTAAACTTTGAGAAAGGAAAATGAGAGATTTCAATCAAGTTAAATGCATCGAAGACGACACTATAAACTTTTGGTGAAAGACGAGGAGATCAAGGATAGGTGGAGAGATTATTTCGACAAGCTGTTCAATCATGACAATAATAATAGTATGATTGAATTGGATGATGCTTTTGATGATATTGATAGACGGTTTGTTCGAAGAATTTAGAAGTCGAAAGTAAGAGAGATCTTAAAAAGGATGAAAGTGGGTAAGGTGTTGGGGGCCTGATAACATCCCCATCAAGGTGTGGAAATGCCTGAGAGAAGTGGCGATTATTTAGCTAACTAATTTGTTCAATAGCATTGTTAGGTTGAACACGATGCCAAATGAGTGGCGGAGGAGCACATTAATACCAATTTTCAAAAATAAAGGAGACATTCAAAGTTGTACTAATTATAGAGGAATTAAACTCATAAGCCACACAATGAAGCTTTGGAAGCGAATAATTGAGCATCACTTAAGAAAAGTGATTAGCGTGATGATAAACCAATTTGGTTTTATGCCTGAGAGGTCGACTACAGAGGCGATTTTCTTGCTACGACAGTTGATGAAAATGTATAGGGAACAAAAGAAGGACCTTCACATGGTGTTTATTGACTTCGAGAGAGCCTATGATAAAGTGCCAAGGAAGGTCATGTGGTGGGCGCTCTAAAGGAAAAAAGTCCCAACAAAATATATTACTCTGATTAAGGACATGTACAAAGATGTTATTACTAATGTCAGAACATGTGGTAGTGTGACTAATGACTTTCTTATTAAGATAGGACTACACCAAGGGTCAGCGTTGAGCCCATACATTTTTGCCCTAGTAATAGAAGAGTTCATGCGGGATATACAAGGAGATATCCTGTGGTGTATGCTTTTCGTTGAAGATGTGGTGCTAGTTGATGAAAGTAGGATATGTGTTGATAGAAATCTAGAGTTATGGAGGAAGACCTTAGAGGTGAAGGGTTTTATATTTAGTAGGACTAAAACTGAGTATATGAGGTGTGATTTCATCATTGTCAGGGCAGATGATGGAGATGTTAGGCTGGACGGACAAGTAGTTCCTAAGAAGGACATATATCATTATTTGGGGTCGATGCTATAGTGGAATGGTGAGATTGATGAATACGCGAGCCACAGGATAAGAGCGGGATGGGTGAAATGGCGCCAAGCATCTGGTGTCTTGTGTGGCAAAAAAATTCCTCAAAAATTAAAGGGTAAATTTTATAGGACAGCGATTAGACCCACGATGCTATATGGAGTAGAATATTGGGTGATTAAAAGATAACATATACAGAAGATGAATGTAGCAGTGCTGCGGTGGATCTGTGGTCACACAAGGTAGGATTGCATCCGCAATGATGATATACGTGATAGAGTGGGGGTAGCACCAATTGATGAGAAGTTTGTTAAATATCGCTTGAGATGGTTTGGACACCTCTAACGGATGCCTCCTGATGCATCGGTCCGTAGTCAAATTTTAAGAAGTATTGAAAACGTAAGAAGAGGCAGAGGTCAACCAAGACTGACGTAGGAGGAAGCAGTTAAATGAGACTTGAGGGGTTGATATATCTAAAAAATTAACTTTGGATAAGAGCGCATGGAAGTTAGCGATCCCCGTACCGGAACCATAAGAAAATTTAAGGGCAGTGTTTTAGGCACTCGGCTCATATGGTAGATTGTACTTCTTAGGGTTTTTGCATTATATGTTTTCGAGGCTCTCGTTTATTTGATCTTGAAGAGATTTCATTCCTAACCCACTCTAGCTTGTTTGGAACAAAAGATTTTGTTGTTGTTGTTGTTGTTACTTGAATTATATCTTGTATCAAACTAATATGGAATAAAGACAATGTACCAAATTATAGGCATAAAGAGCGTACACACACAATAATTTTGTATACAGAAATTGAAACAATGCTGAAACGCTATATCGACCGCTACAACTTGTGTATCATCTAATACTACCACGCTACAACTTGTGTATCATCTAATACTACTACAATGGCCGATACAACTTGTACATCATCTAATACCACTACAACTTGTATGTCATCTAATACCACCACAATAGCCGCTACAACTTGTATATTATCTAATACCACCACGCTACAACTTGTATATCATCTAATACCACTAAAATAGTGACCACTACCAACACAGTAGTATCTGTTATTTTCGCTATAGTCTCCGCTATATTTTAATACACTATCTTTGTACCGCTACGCCGTCGCGGTAGTGTCTACCGCGGCCTTCCGCTATTTAGTACACTGTCTACAGTACACGCCCAGGAAAAGAATGTCCATCTTCGGAGGCACACAGGTCCATGCAATACGGTATTTTGAGTGTTGCTATCTACGTGCGTACACAAGGTTGGGTCCTATGGTCTCGAGAGCATCCAGGTCGGCCGAGACTAGTTGGGTTTCCCAAATAAATAGTTAGCTTTCCTTTTCTAGTACTAGATATGATATTAGGAGAGTTTTTACTATCCTTAAAAGGTATCAGGAGGTACCCATATTTTGCAACCAAATTACATATAAATTCTTAGTACCTACCTAGGTACCTCCTAGTATCTCCTGGTACCTTTTTAAGGATGGTAAAAATTCTCTGATATTAGAGATTGGTCTTCTATTTAGTTAAGATATGCTATTAGAGATGGATTATTCGGGTTTAGCCATCTATGGGCTGCCGCATGATTGGAAGAAATCAAGAAGTTATTTCCTCTTCACCTCTCCTGGGTGTGCCCTGCCGGTGCACTGCTCATCTGCTCCTGGGTGCGCCCTGCTGGCGCACTGCTCGTCTGCCGGCTGGCGCCTTCATCACGCTGCCGGCAATTCAAACCCCGTCCTCCCACTTCACACTCTTATAATCTTTGCCAGTTGAATCCGGTTCATAACAGTGTTTCTCTACATAGTTCCAAACTAAAAGAGTGAGTGATCATGCATGAGCGTCCAAACAATTGCTATATGTATTACACAACAATATATACTGAAGAACACAATTTAGCTTAGTGATCTCACAGCAAAAGTTGGCTGACAAGCTTAGCAGCCTTAGCAAGCTTGGCTAATACATTTGACATTCACATTTATTTAGACGAATCTGGTATTTGCATGTAAACCATGTTGTAGAACAATTCTATGAACCATGCACGCAAGATAATGAAAAATCAAAGGCAGTGAACAACTTCCTTTGAAAGCGAAGGGGTCAAGCTTACAGGAGAAAAAAGAAACAAGGAAAGTCGTAGGCTCTATATTGTTATGGATTAAGCAGTGATAGCTGTTGTATTAATTTCACTAATTGACATTTTAATCTATACACAAAATGTAGCTTACATTATACAACAGGCAAGTTTGTATATAAGACAAGATAAATTAAATTCCTATCACTGATTATGTAAGGCTCCGTTCAAATCCAAATGTTTGTTGTAAAAAAAGATTAGATGCAAGTAGAACTAGAGCGTCCTGCGATAGCTTCAAGTAGTCTTGGCATTGGAGGCATGTCAAGTTCAAATAAACCCTCAAGAATATGAACCACTTCACCCATCGTAGGTCGATCAAACTCATCATCTTGAATGCACCAACAAGCAACCTTACAAGCTCTTTCAGCCTCCTTTAGATTGAAATCACCATGTAATTTGTGATCTACCAAGCTTCCCACATCTCCTTCGAGAAGCTTACGCACGACTTGTACAGGGAAATAAACAGCATCATGACCACTAAAGGTAGATCCTCCATCCGAGTTCCTCCTTCCCGAAACAATTTCCAACAAAACCATCCCATAGCCATAAACATCAACTTTTGATGTGATAGCCGTTCCACTAAGCCATTCAGGTGCAAGATATCCTATAGTTCCTCTCATTGTAGTCAAAACTCGGCTAAAATCTCTTCCTAAAAACTTTGCCATTCCGAAGTCTGCAATTTTGGGAGTGAATGATCCATTGAGAAGTATGTTTTGTGGTTTAATATCACAGTGTACAATGCAGTCCCGACAGCTCTCATGCAAGTAGGCTAGTCCTCTAGCAACTCCAAGAGCAATTTGATACCTAATATTCCAATTCAAGATTTTAGCATCACTTGGGAATAGATGGGTATCAAGGGAACGGTTAGGCATATATTCATAAACAAGCAGTTTGCTATCACTGTTGCAACAGAAGCCAACTAGTTTAATTAAATTTATATGTTGGATAAGTCCAATTGAGCTCACTTCAGCTCTGAACTGCTTCTCCCCTTGATGTGCACCATCAAGCTTTTTCACTGCTATGGTTGTTGAGTCACGGAGAAATCCCTTAAATACAGAACCAAAACCGCCTTCTCCCAACTTTTCTGAGAAGTTTTTAGTTGCACGCTGCAAATCAATATTACTTAAGCAAGCAGCCACCACTGCCATAGGAATATGCAGTACAAGAGCAATTACTTAAGCAAACTACTCTACATTTGTCTGCACTTGTAGCAGCTTCGATGCTGCGGCCATTTTGAGGCAATCTAACACATGGTATAGAATAGAACTTGTCAGTCGAACTTGCTGTGCTTTTGTTGCTAACACAGTCTAATGGAGTGTCTCTCGTGCACCCACCTGTTCGGTCATCTAGTTCCCAATCCTTTGGTGATCTTATGGAGAAACCTTTCATGCACTCGCAGAACTGAAGAATGTTGCCATTACAAGTTGTGAAAGGCCCACAAAAAGCCAAGACATCACATTGATCTTTGGGTTCGGCGAAGGCCATTACCCAATCCTGTGAGTCCTCACGCCAAAAGAACCCCTCTGTTCGACCTGAGACTTCCAACACATAATGGGCAATTATTTTCTCGTCTAGTGTGTTATATGTGATGTACTTCTCTTGGTCATTGTTGACAAATGTAAAATTCAAATTAGGGGCGCGTGCCGTGTCTAGCTGCAAATCAAAGTATTGTCCGTTCCATACCCCAGTCGACCAATATGGTTTGGACGAGTTCAACAGTGTCAAGATGAATTGATTAGCACCACTTGGGTCTAACTCATGACAGTATTTGCCAGTAGCCAGGTCAATCAAATTCTTCCTAGAAACCAGACGGCGATTCAGACCAGTGACCTTGTTCCTACCAAGTTTTGCACCAGGGAGTAAAGTGTCTGTGGGGTAGTCAAAGCTCTGCCACAACACATCTGATGAGTTTGAGGAATTCTGTAGGATGAGGTTTCCATTGTTCAGTAGCATAGCAATGGTGTTGTTGGTTCTGGTATTTGTTTGGGTGGACCAGATGATGGATTTGGTTGCTTGGTTTGAGATGACAAGGTTGCCATCACCGGAGATTGTGAGCTTTGATGTGGTGGGGTCTGTGATCGGGTCATCCCCGTTGGCGGTCCAAACCGGAGTTAGCTTGGAGACCGTGTTGAACCATATGCCGAGGTACCAGTTCAGGGTGTTGTGGGAGGACTTACTGTCGGGTTGGAAGAAGCCGAGCGCGAACTTGGCGTTGCTGGAGATAAGCCTGTCGTCGCCGGTGAGTGCATGACCAGGTGAGATGGTGTCCGTGGCAGCAGAACATTGTCACATTGAAGAACGTGTAGGGAGAGGAGGATCGCGGAGAGGGTGTGGAGGAGATGCATGACGAGAGAACCAAAACAACAGTGTCCGTGGGAGAAGTGGCTAAGCTAGCTAACCCACTGGCGAGAAATGCACCGCACGGCATCTACTGTGTGGCCTGGTTAAAAAAGGTCATAGTTCTACTCAACGCTAAACGGCTGCCTTACAAAAGAAAGGATAATGTGCGTATGTAGAACGCGCGACCTCCTTGCACGTCTCTTTCGGAGGCCTCCTTAACCGTAACATCCCGATTTTTGTAATCCAATCCAATTACTTGAAAATACGTAAATTTTAAAACCTTTTGATGAATTTGGTATTATCTGATTTTTTAGATTTTTATTCGAGGATCTTGATTGAAGTTTGTGCTTAAAACAAATCAATTAATAAAAAGAAAACCAAAATCTAGGGTAAAAGATATAATTGGCAGAGCATATTAAAAATAGAAATCCAAAATTTAAAAGATGAAATTCAAATTCGGAACTCCAATTTCAAATCCAAAACCCAAAATGAAAATATAAAGGAAAATCTGGAAATCCAAGGTTGGCCAACCCATTTTCTCTTCCTCCTTTCCTTTCCTTGGCCCATCGGCCCACTTCTCCATCTCTTCTTTTCAAAAATTTTCAAGCGCGGAGTGGTCGGAGAATTTAGAGCACGGAGTGGTCGGAGGTTCCGGGGCACCGAGCAGTCGGATGATCCAAGGTTGAAACCAATAAAAATTGCATTGAAAAAGGTTTGTGAAAGAAGCGGAATGTGCACTCAGAACAACTTGCAATGCAGTATGCTCTGTTAGATGTTTCTGCCCAATCTGGAAATGCTATGTTTCAGGTAATTTCCCAATTTTTTTCATTTTAGTTGAGGTGTCAGGATGTCCATTTTATAATCATACAGGTTTGAATATATGCCTCATGTTAATTATGGACTGATGCCATGTGGATCCCTCATGTAGAAAATTTATTATTGGCTGCAGGAAATTATATAAACTTCTCTGCTGTCCTGGGATTCCGAATTTTTTGTACGGATAATCCATTTTTTTTATTAAAAAATACATAGATATACCCGCGGGAAAATTTATTACAAAAATAGGCTTCAGTCGCCCGCCCATGGGCGACTTCCACTTTTCGCCCAACCGGGAGGAGACAAAATTTCTGTCGCTAAATGACCGAGCGATTGCAATCAGTCGCTTTCCTATTGGGCGACTACCATGCAGTCGCCCAATGGATGAGCGACTAAAAGTTCAGTCGCCCAATGGATGGGCGACTAAAAGTGCTGTCGCCCAATGGAGGGGCGACTTTACTCAGTCCCCGTGATTTTGTAGAGTTTTGTGAATTTTGTAGTTTTAAACTATAAAAAAATTTGGTATAGTTGTAATAAAAGTTTATGTTTATTGCATGTTGTAGGGGTATTAAAAATTTTGGAAATTTTTTTAAGAACATTTGACTGTAGAACGTTTGATATATACATTGGTAAGTGATATTTTTATGTTTCTGAGAATTAGTTTATTAGTTTACGAAGAGAACTGGTATGTTAATATTGTTAAATGACTTGCTATCTGAATCATTGAATGCGAACAAACGAGATAATAACCTTATGTGAATAGAAATAAACTTCATAATACAGTTGGGAGTAACATGCCGCATACATTTTTATTACATGCATAACATATAGCATGATATGCTACTAACCAACCCAATTGCTCGTACCACCTACTGTGTGGACCGGGGCCACTTTCCCTTCCTTGCCCGCTCGGCGTTGAACTCCTCCGCGGCCTCTTTTGCCTTAGCCACAATTTCCCTCTTTCTCTCGCGTTCCCTCTCGCGAGCCTCCCGCTCCCTACGGGTGCACGCTTCGAGATGAGCTTGCGTCTCGCGTTGTATACGCAGGGTGTGCTCGTTCTTGCGGCGCTCCTCCTCCAGCAACTCCTTCTCCTTTGTGACATTCCACTCCTCGAAGTCGAGGGTCCATTGGTCCGCAGGGTGGATCTCAAGATCAATCCATTTGCGGTAGGCACATAGGGGCTCCAGAGACTGTAAATAAAAGAGAGATATTGTTAGTGCGTGTTGTGAAGGAGAAAAGGTAGGGGAAAATGGTGCATGTGGTCGTTACCGGCTGCCGATAGGATGCGGTGTCAAAACGGCGGTTGGGGTAGTCACTGGAGTAGTTTGCGCAACCCCAGTAACACATACCTAGACTGATGCGGTGCTTAGACTTGAAGAACTTGCACACGTCCCCGCACCAACAAAGGGGAGGTGTCTCCCCCTCAGGTGGTAGTTGTGGCGAACGCTCGGTGGGGATGTCTGGGATGGGGTTGTTGCTACGCGGGCGCTCTTTGGGGGGACCTTTCATCGTAGCACGATGGACTTGTTCTACCCGGGCCTGTATAGCCCTTATTTTCTCATCGCGGGCGGCAGCTGACCGTGCCAAAACATTTTTCCAACGCCTTTTGTTTTGCACGCCATGCCTTCGCGTAGCTAATCTTATACTTGAATTTATTCTCGATAGCTACCACAATATGCGTGGCTGCAATATGTTTCTTCTCCACTATCTCCCCATACATCAAATTGGCTATAAATCCAGACGTCAGGTTCCGATGCCTCGCCAAGACAGTGTTTAGAATGCAGGAGTGCGGCTCCACCTTGGACACAATCCAGTGAGTGTCATACTTGGGTCTACGTGCGTGCACCCTCCAAGGACAACCAGCCTGCTCGCACTTCACAGTGTACTGTTCCTGGCTTGATTTGACGACGCGAAATGTCCGCTGCATTGAAAGGGCCCAAAGCTTGATGGCATCCTGCAGCGCTTCCTTTTCAGCAAACATAGCATGCAACCGAACCTCTGTCTCATGATACTCCCATGGTGATTCATGCTCATCATGTGCGGAAACACCCTCCGCATTAAACCGGTTCCATTCCTGGGGGATAGGAACTTCTTCATCATCGGAACTGTCCTCCTCCTCGTCCTCTACAGCTTGCTCTTCATCCCATGCCCTCTGGTCATCAGATTCCATCTGCTGCACGATATACTCATTATGCTCTCCTTCATCAGCTTGCCCAGTTCCCTCTCTATAGCTTGACGGCTATAACTCTCCTCCATGTACTACATCGGCTTGCCCAGTTCCCTCTCTATAGCTTGACGGCTGTAACTCTTCTACATGTACCGCATTGCCTTCATCACGAGCAACTTCATCAGCTCCGCCAACGTGCGGCCCGCCCGAGCTACTAGCACCTCCCGAAGTAGCATAGGCGGACGCACGAGCTTGCGCAGCTGCTTGTAGTGAGCACGGTTGCACAAGCAGGACACACTCGTATCCACGGCGCTGGCACCCTTGCACAAAGCCCTTCCACGAAGCAGAGCGCACCAATGTCTTCAACTCCCATCTGATGTCCGTGGGAGACCGGTTCCAAAGCCCTTGCACAACGACGCTGCACACCTCGGGGTCCAATGAAAAACTCTGGGTCAGCCAATGTTGCACATCTGTCATTCGAGCATTCTCGTTATCCGGAAGTACGAGAGTTACTTGCGGAAAATCGCTCAAATCCACACCATTCGGACCTTCACGAATAATTCCAGCACCATAATGCACTCTTAATGTTGTAGTGGCCATTGATGTTGTAGGCCTACATGTATGATTGAAATTTACGACATGTCAAATAACATCGTACAACACTAAACTACACTTTCCATACTAAAAACGGTGCTAATATTTCTATACTACAAAATGTTCGTTACTACTAAATGTATACTACAACTTCTTGACACTAATATTTTCATACTAAAATTGTACTACATTTTCAAAATCTATAATTTTTACTAACACCAACATTTCATCTAAATAATAGTGCAAATACAACATAATCAAAAAAAATACCTGGATCCAAATGGATGGAATATCTTCTCCTCTTTCTTCATCCCTCACCTCCTCCTCCAACCCTGTCCTCCTCTCCTTCTCTTCTTCCCTCCTGTTCTTCCCCTCCTCCCTCTCTTCTACCCCTCCTTTTCTTCCCCTTCCTCCTCTCCTCTTCTTCTCTCGCACAATGAGTGCCCCTTCCTCCTCTCCTCTTCTTCTCTCGCACAATGAGTGCCTCTTCTTCCTCTTCTCTTCTTCTTTCTTCTGTGTGCGCAGAATGAGTAAAAGTGGTAGGTGGTACTGCGCGGCCGAGCTAATAAACCCCTGTCGCCTTACCGTTGGGCGACTGGAATTCCAGTCGCCCAACCGTACAGTGACTACATTAAGTCACCCAACCGTACAGCGATACCATTGATTCGCTCAACGGTTGCCACATTCCCAAAATGTCGCCACCCGGTTCGGCGAAAAGTGAAAGTCGCCCAATGGGTGGGCGACTGAATCCTATTTTTGTAATAAATTTTCCCGCGGGTATATTTATGTATTTTCGAATAAAAAATGGATTATCCGTACAAAAAATTCCTGGGATTCCTGGGATTCTTTCTGTTTCAGATCACATGTTTCTCTGCAGAGCAATTGTTGGACAAAGTTTATGCCATGCATCTTATAATTTTCCTGCTGTGCTAGTGTTTGCGTTATTACTTTGTAGTTTTAAGAAGCTATTGTGTGGCTCGTGTGAGTAAAATTTCTGCCTACATTATATATTGGTAGCTGAGGACTGCATTAGTAGGTGTATTGGACTCAAGAATCTAACTTTGCAACTTTGCATTTATCTCATCTCATGCTGCACAGTGTTAATGCTTCTTAGTGCAATCAATATTCATAGCAACTTGCAACATGCAGGGCTTGGAGGCTCCTCCTAGCAATGTCCCCAGTGGGTAGCCAAGCTCTAGCGTATAAAGCTTACAGGGTATGAAGTTATGATCTTTGAATTGCTTCGCTGCAACATTTGTGTGCTTTTGGTCATCTTGCATCGAATATTTATTTATTTCTTTTTGATCCAGGGGATTGGCCTTTCAAGTCCGGCGCCAATCAACTACGAAGGAATGCACTCTGGCATAAATCCCACGTTCACTCCGGTATCAAGAGTACTTTTGATTGAACCCATCATGCCAATTCTGGCCAGCCTTAGGGCCTGTTCTTTTGGCCTGCGGCTTGTGGCTTTTGGTTGCGGCTTGTGACTTTTGGACTATTTGTACGAGAGCTTACAGAGGAACAAAAATTCACGTGCGGTTTTTGCCGATATAAATGAAATCAGTAAAGTATGTACTACAATTAACTAATAGGCCCTATCTTGAAAAATACTCCGTTTAAAAGCTAGTTACTGTAGAAAAGCCGAAAAACAGCTTTTAGAAGCTGAAAAGAACAGGGCTGAGTATTGAAAATTTTAATAGTGCAAGTGTCACCTTTCCAGGAACTATGTTTTGTCGGTTATCACACTTCTCAGGCGTCAAGTAACAGCCAGCACAACCAGGTAAATGATATTAGGATATGCGGTTGCTTCTTTACCCCCTCATGCTTTTTTTCTTTTGCAAGTACATTTGTTTAATTTTGTCGCTTCTTTCTCAGTCCAATGAGCACTTATGCACAAATCAGCTGAGTTCACCAATCTGCATTCTTCATTTGTAGACCTTGTAGAAATCATTGTCTACTTGAAGGCACCCTGCATTTCTCTTCGGAACACAATTAATGGGATCTGTGAGCTCCCTCTGGCATATTGAAGACTTCTTATGATGTCCACATGTCATCCATGCACTGTATATGGCAATGAGCAGCTGCACAAACGGGCTTATACATCATTGGTATGCAGCATTACACTTGCACAATTGGTAGTCGCTCTCTTGTTGCTAGCAACCTGAGTTGCTTGTTATTTATTGTAGTTTGCAAATTGGTATTAGGAGACTTCTTATGATGTCCACATGTCATCCATGAACTGTACATGCCGGATGGGCTACAGTTGGACGCGGGCGCATAAAGCTAGGTCGGCCGAGACTAGTTGAGCTTCTCAAATAAACAGTTAGCTTTCCTTTTCTAATACTAGATATGATATTAGGAAAGTTTTTACCATTCTTGGAAGGTACTAGGAGGTATATATATTAGGAGAGTTTTTACCATCTTTGGAAGGTACTAGGAGGTACCGGTATCTCGCCACCAAATTACATATAAATTCTTGGTACCTAACGGTTGCCGTAGGCAACTAGGCGAACATGGTGACGCATGTGGCAGCCGCATATGTGCCGGATGGGCTACAGTTGGACGTGGGTGCATAAAGCCAGGTCGGCTGAGACTAGTTGGGCTTCCCAAATAAATAGTTAGCTTCCTTTCCTATTACTAGATATGATATTAGGAGAGTTTTTACCATCCTTGGATGGTACCAGGAGGCAAGATTCCAAAAACCGGAGCCGGAAGAAATCCCGATCGATGGCTGGTAATGGTAACCGGCCGGTTTCTGGAAAAACCGGTCACAATTTGAAAATCAAAATTTGAATTTTGAGATATTTTGAAACCGGTAACTGGAAAAACTGGCCGGTAACCGAAAAAACCGGAAAAAACCAGCCAAAATTTGAAAATAAAAAATTGATACCGGCCAGTTTTTTCGGTTACCGGTCTCCACTGGTAAAAATGGTAATCGGCGGTTACTGGCCGGTAACCGCCGGGATTTTGAACCTTGCCAGGAGGTACCAGTATTTTGCCATCAAATCACATATAAATTTTTAGTACTTACCTAGGTACCTCTTGGTACCTTTTCAAGGATGGTGAAAATTCTCAGATATTAGAGATTGGTTTCCTATTTAGTTAAGATATGCTATTAGAGATGGATTATTCGGGTTTAGCCATATATGGGTTGCTGCATGATTGGAAGAAATCAAGAAATTATTTCCTCTTCACCTCTCCTGGGTGCGCCCTGCCGGTGCATTGCTCATCTGCTCCTGGGTGCGTCCTGCTGGCGCACTGCTCTTCTGCCGACTGGCACCTCCATCACGCCGTCGGCAATTCATGTTAAGGAGATAGAGTTGTATTAGGATTCTATTCCATATATGCCTTTTCTCTATATGACATATCCTCTTGTACTCTCCTATATATATGGCCCTTTGGGTCTCATATCAATATACACAATATTCATAACATGGAATCAGAGCTTAGGTTAAAACCCTAATCTTGATCTACTTCCGCTGCTGCTGCTCCCGGGAGGATGATCTCCTCTCCCGGGGGCAGCCATCTCGTTGGGATGTGCCGACCGGACGCCGCGTCGTCTCCAGACGCCGCTCGACGAAGACCCCGACTGATCCACTGCTGTCGCTCCGTCGGATCATGCCCGTACCGCCACCAGTTCTCATCGGGCCACCGCCAGCTCGTGCTCGTCGACGACGTCTCTGCCATCGTCTCCTCGGCCTCCTCCGGTGCCTCCCCGTCCTGCTCCCGTGGTTGCCGCCGTCACATCGTCGCATCCGCCCGTGCTCGCGCGTGCCTCTGCGCCGCGCCGCCATCTCCATCTGGCCGCTTCCAACGCCGCCAAGTCCGGATCCGGCCGTCTTCGCTGCCGCGGCTCCTCGTCGCCTCCCACGCGGCCACAACTCTGCCCGCCGCTGGATCTTGGCTCCCCTCACCAGGCTCCACGGTGATGGATCCGGGCTTCTCGCCGCCGCGCTCCGTCACTCTCGGATCCGGCCGCCACAGCCTCGGATCCGGTCGCCGCAAGTCTGGCACCGCACGGATCCGGCCGCCTTCGGGCCAGATCCGATCTGGATTGGTCCGTCGCCGTCTCAGGGGACTCCGCGTCGAGCTCGATCCGGCTACTGCGCCCTGCTCGGATTCACCGCCGCCTCCGCGCCCCAACGCCCGCGCCGCCGCCTTCGGATGCCGCCTCCCGACCGCCATGCCTGCGCCTCCACGCCCGCGCCGCCGCCTTCGGACGCCGTGCACGCACCTCCGCACCCGCGCCGTCGCCTCCTTCCGCTGTGCCTGTGCCTCCACGCCCATGCCGTCGCCTCCTTCCACCGCCAGCTTCGGCGGGTTGCGCACGGCGAGCTCGCGTCGGGCGAGCGATTGGCTGATTGCGGCAGTAGGTGGTGGGGGTGAATAGAATAGAGAGAGAAAAGGGGATAATATAAGGGGTGGAGAGGAAATAGTCTTCTAGTATTAGTTCTTTGCTGCTAGTATTAGTTCTTTTGAGTCTTTCATTGCGTCCATTCAAGTCCGTAGATTTTTAGTTCGTCCACGTCGTGCGAGTTCACAAATTATTGTCAGCCATAGAAGTGTAGGAATTTTCTTTTGCATGGCAGCAACCGCCGCTCTATTCTCTGAGCCGCGTGTAGATCGTAGAAGTCGTTATGATGCCGCCGCTTCTCTGTAAGCCGCCGCCCCGAGTTTCTAAAGCCGCCGCACTTCTTTTGCACCGCGCCTCCGTTGCGCTTCTTGTGCATTGCGCCGCCGCCATCTCGGGCTTCGATCTGCGCCGTCATGCTTTGATATATTCCTTTTCGGCTTGATTTGATAGTTTATTCAAAGGCTGCACGCAACGACGACATCACCAAGACTCGGACTTTGGATTTTTTTTCTTGTTTTTAGTGTTAGCCCTTTTTCAAATGCAATGCTATTGCATACGCCTTGCATTTGAGGGGGGTGTTAAGGAGATAGAGTTGTATTAAGATTCTATTCCATATATGCCTTATCTCTATGTGGTATATCCTCTTGTACTCTCCTATATATATGGCGCTTTGGGTCTCATATCAATATACACAATATTCATAACAATTCAAACCCTGTCCTCCCACTTCACACACTTATAATCTTTGCCAGTTGAATCCGGTTCATAACAGTGTTTCTCTACATAGTTCCAAACTAAAAGAGTGGGTGATCATGCATGAGCGTCCAAACAATTGCTATATGTATTACACAACAATATATACTGAAGAACACAATTTAGCTTGGTGATCTCACAACAAAAGTTGGCTGATAAGCTTAGCAGCCTTAGCAAACTTGGCTAAAAAATTTGACATTTCCATTTATTTAGACGAATCTGGTATTTGCATGTAAACCATGTTGTAGAACAACTGTATTGTAAGAACTAAGAAAGGATAAATGAACCATGCACGCAAGATAATGAAAAATCAAAGGCAGTAGGCTCTATATTGTTATGGACTAAGCAGTGATAGCTGCTGTATTAATTTCACTAATTGACATTTTAATCTATATACAATATGTAGCTTACATTACACATCTGGCAAGTTTGTATATAAGGCAAGATAAATTAAATTCCTATCACTGATTATGTAAGGCTCCGTTCAAATCCAAATGTTTGTTGTAAAAAAAAGATTAGATGCAAGTAGAACTAGAGCTTCCTGCAATAGCTTCAATTAGTCTTGGCATTGGAGGCATGTCACGTTCAAATAAACCCTCAAGAATTTGAACCACTTCACCCATCGTAGGTCGATCAAACTCATTATCTTGAATGCACTAACAAGCAACCTTACAAGCTCTTTCAGCCTCCTTTAGATTGAAATTACCATGTAATTTGTGATCTACCAAGCTTCCCACATCTCCTTCGAGAAGCTTACACACGACTTGTACAGGGAAATAAACAGCATCATGACCACTAGCGGTAGATTCTCCATCCGAGTTCCTCCTTCGGGGCGGATTTGGGCCCCCGGCAAGGTAGGCTCTAGCCCGGGGCGTGAGAAAATGGCCCAGGTATAGCCCAGGTATTTTCAGCCCAGCCCGGGGTATTATTACTAGTTTCAGCGCAGGTAGTCCATATAATATTTCAAAATTGAATCACTGAGCCAGAGGCCCAGCAATCTCCGCGCGGCCCACCACTCCCACTGCAGTCTTCGCGCGGCCTAAGCCTTCACGCGCCGCCGCAGCGCCGGTCGCTCAAAGCGAACCCTAACGTCTCGTCGCCAGGTGAGAAGCCGGGCAGCGGGCGCCGATCCAGCGCTGCGCGCGCGCACCGCACCGCACCGCGCACCGCAACCGCTCGTCGCCCGCGGCTCGCCGTCTTGGATCTGCGCGCGCCAGCGCCCCGCAACCGCTCGTCGCCAAGCAACGCCTCGTCGCCTCCGCCGTCTCGGATCTGCGATCGAGCGGCGCGCCGCAACCACTCATCGCGGCGCCGCCTCATCGCCTCCGCCTCGTCGCGTCCGCCGTCTCCCGCCTCCGGCGCCGCCCGGCCGCCCGCCTCCCGACCCGTCTCGGCGCCGCCCTGCCTCGTGCCTCCCAACCCGTCTCGGCGCCCCTCCTCGGCTCGACCGCCTCGACGGCTCCTCCTGGCCTCGGTAAAACCGTAAAATGATATTGATAAAGATGTGAATTGTGATTTGTGAAATACTGAAATCAGTGAAATGTGACGCATGTCCAGTCAGTCCAGATTAATTTTTCCAATTACATGATGATATTAAGTTAATCTAGTGGATGCTCAGAGCTTGATCCTGAACTCAATTTTTAGGTCATTGAGCTTCCTATCAAACATCCTGAACTATTTGAGAGCCTTGGAATTGCCCAACCAAAGGTTTGGATTATTTTTACAAGACTATCTTAATTGATTCAATTTTTGTCTATAGTAGAAAAGATTTACTCTTTTTTTTTTCAGGGTGTCCTCCTTTATGGACCTCCAGGCACAGGAAAAACATTACTGGCACGTGCAGTTGCTCATCACACTGACTGTACCTTTATCAGGGTGCCTGGTTCTGAGTTGGTTCAAAAGTATATTGGTGAGGGCTCCCGGATGGTTCGTGAACTCTTTGTTATGGCTAGGTAAGCTGAGCAGAAGAGTCGAGGATTTATTCTATTATAGCTGAAGCATTATTTGCTTGCGACTTGAAATATAGTTCCACATGTACATTCTCTGTTCTCAATGTAGGCTTAGTTATTCTCTGTTCTCAATGCAGGCTTAGTTATTTGATTAACTTGTTACAGGGAACACGCACCATCCATTATATTCATGGATGAAATAGACTCCATTGGATCTGCTAGAATGGAGTCTGGAACTGGCAACGGTGATAGTGAAGTGCAACGCACCATGCTTGAGCTTCTAAACCAACTTGATGGTTTTGAAGCATCAAACAAAATTAAGGCATGCTTCACTTAATCACTGATGTTTCTGTGTGCTGATTCATACATGTGAAGGAGCAGTATTGTGATGCATTAAATGTTTCATGTAGGTTCTGATGGCAACAAATAGGATAAACATCTTGGATCAAGCTAAGAAACAATTAGATTTTAGAGCGTTTTCAAGGGATAAGGTCACGTAATGTAGCGCCCAAAAAAAAAAAGGGAAGAAACCATACTCTCTCCTTCTCTCTCCCGTAATACTCTCTCTCTCTCCCGCAATACCCTCTCTCTCCCGTTTTATCTGTTTCCTCTCTCCTTTATCCCTTAAGACCTTCCTTTCTCATTCATCTCTCTCTCTCCCGTGTTGCATCTTCTCCATTTATTCCCATCTCTCTCTCACGTTCCAATCTCTCTCTCCCTCCTCTCATCCATGCGCCTGCATGCATGCCGACAGCGGCGCCCGGCCCGGCGGCGGCCTGCACGCGCCGCACGTACGAGCTGCGCCTGTGCGCATGTGGCTGCCATGGCTGCTGCCGCGGCGGCCGGCCAGCGAGCAACTGCGGCGGCGGCAACTGCGGCAGCGGCCTCGCGATGGCGGAATAGCCGACAGCAGCGACGTCGCGTGGGCAGGCGAGAGGCGGCGGCCTCGGTGGCCGGCGACGCGAGCGCTCGGCTATGGCAGCCGGTCGAGGTAGCGCGAGCGCAGCGGCTGAGTGGTGCGGCGGCCATGAGCCGTGGCGGCGCAACGCAGAGGCCATGCACGGCGGCGGCGCGGCTGTGGTGGTGCACGCGGCGGCGTGGCCGTGGTGGCGCACGCGACGCAGGAGGCTTCGGGCCAGTGGTAGGCGGCGGGCCGATGGCTTCGGTCCCAGGCAACACAAGCCGAGCGACGGTGGCTGAGTCGCCAGTGTGTGCATCTGCGGGCGGCCGAAACCAAGTGGCAGCAGCGCATCCCCAGTCGGCTGCAGCGGGTCAACTTCAGTCGGCGGCAGTAGCTTCGAGCGACGGCACTGGTCGGGACGGCAGCGACGCAGGCCGGGTCGGCGGCGGCGCAACACGGGTGATGGCCGGCAGGCCGGCGGCGATGGTGGTGGCCGGGGTGGCCGTGACGTTGATTTTCACAGTCACGTGGTCGATCAGTCAATTGTGCGACCGGACCACGCATTCACACGGATCTCACACAGCTGTTGAGGGAGCGTTCGTGCAGTTGTGCATTCCAGATCCTTTGTGCAGTGTGTCTGCCGAGCGTGCTCAAGGCAAGTACCTCGCGGCCGTGACCTTTCCGTTTCGTAAATCACATGTTTCCAATTTACTTGTCACCTTGTCATGGAGTATGATTATCATGTCACTTATGGTTGCTTGGCTAAGATCATATCATTTAAATTATCCGTCTGATATCATACCATTAAAGTACCTAACTAATATCATATCGCTTGCCCAATATCATATCGCTAAGTTACCTGGCTATTAGCATATCACTAAAACTTATCTGGTTAATATCATGTCACTAATTCTGTCTGGTTATTATCATATTGCTCTTGGTTGCCGGTTATAGATTTTAATACTATATTTATATCATGATGTTCTAGGTCAACTTATTTCACCTGCTTTCATGTTTATTAGAATGCCCAGTTAAAATGTCCTAAGATTAATGCTTTTAATTAGTATTTTAGAATCTGTGCTTAAATTGTAATTGGGGGTAGCATATGAACATGCTTTTAACTTAGGATGCTTTTAACTTAGGATTAAATTATTGACACTCTTGATGTTAGGGCTGCTATGTTTTAGTTTCGAATATCATGTTTCAATAATTGTTTGATGTTTGTATTTGAGCCATGAATGATGTATGTATTAAATCTATTAATCTGACTAATAATTACTTATCACATAATAAAACTTGATTGGTTGAAAACCTTGTGTGAGCTATATCATAATACCTCTTTAGATTAATTTCTATATCACTATCATCTTATCATCATTCCACATCGCGCTCATATCAGAAACTATATCTTTCCATTTTCAACCCTAGTACATCTTTTCACTTCTCATAACTTTATTATAGCCTTAACCTCGCCATCTCTTAGTTACCTTAATTTTGTTCTATATAATTTGCCCATGATGTATCGGTTATCTTATCATCTAGTTTCACCAATCATGTCTCTTTGGTCTCATTGGATTAAATCATTACTCTCATAACTTTACCTTAATTTAATCACAACTCTCTAATTATATCACGGATAATTCACTAAATAACAAACTAAGGGTTATCACGCCGGGGCTACCCACATATAGGGGTCATTTCCACCCAACCTGGTAACGTACGGGGGGCCGTACATTCTCGTTACACAGGATATTACACCCCGTCTGCGGTTATACAGTCGAGGACAAGGTTGTGCCTGGCTATTCTCGTATAACCGGGTATGTGGGATGAGGTCGTCGGCACCCTTGCTATAACTTGCTATAACTTGTCACATAACAACTATCTTTAATACACAGTCTCCATGGTACCTATCTCCCATTTATGACAATATCTCGGATATCAATTGTTCGTTGCTTTCATCTTGTACCCGTTGTTTACTTGTGATGCTTGTCCTTTATTTCATGTGGTTGCATTGCTTATCTTTACTCTTGTGTTGCGACCGTTGTTGGGTGCTTGCTGAGATTTCCAAATCTCACGCTTGCTCTTTTCAGTCTCAGGTAAAAGGCCAGTGGAGTGATAGCATCATGCATGGGTGGGAGCACTCGAGTTTTCAGCACCGTGGTTTGCCACTGTTTGGTTGTTTCATTCGTTCTTTATCTGGTTAGAAGTGGACCGGTCCCATGTTTTAAATATTTATTCCAGCTTCCGTTGGTTCTCTATTGAAATGTTAATTAAGTTTAAACTCTTTGTAATTTCTTTTGTTGTTCTTATTTATTCTTTACTTTGGCGATGACATTCCATAGTAGTATCTCATATGGTTATGTGGGGTGTTACACGTAAGAAACAATTATCTCGTGCTAGTGGTAAGTTAGCTTCTTATAAATGTAAACTTCATGTTGTTCGTATTTATTCATACACATGTTTGATTTACTCTCATATGTTACTTTTACAGGTTTTGGTTCATGTCCAACTATCAATAAAGAAATGACATGATAGGATAGAGAGCAAATCTTCGTAATTTAGGTACTCAAATTGTATCTCTGTCGTGTTACATTTTTTATATTTAAATATTATGCCATGTTTTTTTATTATGCTTTATGTTTACTTGTTTAGTATTGAACTCAAGTTTCATATCAGTAATGCAATTAGTTAATTATGATATACTGTTGTTATATCGAGGTATGGGTATAAATTAGCGTTAGTTTTAGGTTGTTAGAGTTCAGCCCGGGCGTAGCTAAATCCTGGTTCCGCCACTGCTCCTTCCCGAAACAATTTCCAACAAAACCATCCCATAGCCATAAACATCAACTTTTGATGTGATAGCCGTCCCACTAATCCATTCAGGCGCGAGATATCCTATAGTTCCTCTCATTGTAGTCAAAACTCGGCTAAAATCTCTTCCTAAAAACTTTGCCATTCCGAAGTCTGCAATTTTGGGAGTGAATGATCCATTGAGAAGTATGTTTTGTGGTTTAATATCACAGTGTACAATGCAGTCCCGACAGCTCTCATGCAAGTAGGCTAGTCCTCTAGCAACTCCAAGAGCTATTTGATACCTAATATTCCAATTCAAGATTTTAGCATCACTTGGGAATAGATGGGTATCAAGGGAACGGTTAGGCATATATTCATAAACAAGCAGTTTGCTATCACTGTTGCAACAGAAGCCAACTAGTTTAATTAAATTTATATGTTGGATAAGTCCAATTGAGCTCACTTCAGCTCTGAACTGCTTCTCCCCTTGATGTGCACCATCAAGCTTTTTCACTGCTATGGTTGTTGAGTCACGGAGAAATCCCTTAAATACAGAACCAAAACCGCCTTCTCCCAACTTTTCTGAGAAGTTTTTAGTTGCACGCTGCAAATCAATATATCTAAATGCAACAATTCCATTCCCTCCTTGAAATTCATTAAGTGTGCAACTATATCTCTTCCTCTTGTTCCACCAAATCATGAGTGCCAGCAAAACCAAAATGGCAAAGCTTAAACCAAGGACAATGGCAATGATCATTTCTCTTGTTTTTTTTTTCAAACTTTGCTCCTCTTTCTCAGAAAGGCGAAGGTAAAGAATTCCTCCATTAGTGTCAGAACACAGCTGCTGTTTTACATTGAGTAATTCTTCGTGCCAGACCAAGCAGCCACCACTGCCATAGGAATATGCAGTACAAGAGCAATTACTTAAGCAAACTACTGCACATTTGTCTGCACTTGTAGCAGCTTCGATGCTGCGGCCATTTTGAGGCAATCTAACACATGGTATAGAATAGAACTTGTCAGTCGAACTTGCTGTGCTTTTGTTGCTAACACAGTCTAATGGAGTGTCTCTCGTGCACCCACCTGTTCGGTCATCTAGTTCCCAATCCTTTGGAGATCTTATGGAGAAACCTTTCATGCACTCGCAGAACTGACCAATGTTGCTATTACAAGTTGTGAAAGGCCCACAAAAAGCCAAGACATCACATTGATCTTTGGGTTCGGCGAAGGCCATTACCCAAACCTGTGAGTCCTCACGCCAAACGAACCCCTCTGTTCGACCTGAGACTTCCAACCGATGATAGACAATTATTTTCTCGTCTAGGAAGTTATATGTGAAGTACTTCTCTTGGTCATTGTTGACAAATGTAAAATTGGTAACAGAGGAGCCTGCCATCTCTGGCAGCAAGTCAAAGTATTGTCCGTTCCATACCCCACTCGACCAATATGGTTTGGACGAGTTCAACAGTGTCAAGATGAATTGATTAGCACCACTTGGGTCTAACTCTTCACAGTATTTGCCTGAAACCAGACGGCGATTCAACCCAGTGACCTTGTTCCAACCAAGTTTTGCACCAGGGAGGAAAGTATCTGTGGGGTAGTCAAAGCTCTGCCACAACACATCTGATGAGTTTGAGGAATTCTGTAGGACGAGGTTTCCATTGTTCAGTAGCATAGCAATGGTGTTGTTGGTTCTGGTATTTGTTTGGGTGGACCAGATGATGGATTTGGTTGCTTGGTTTGAGATGGCAAGGTTGCCATCACCGGAGATTGTGAGCTTTGATGTGGTGGGGTCTGTGATCGGGTTATCCCCGTTAGCGGTCCAAACCGGAGATAGCTTGGGGACCTTATTGAACCATATGCCGAGGTACCAGTTCAGGGTGTTGTGGGAAGACTTACTGCTGGTTTGGAAGAAGCCGAGCGCGAACTTGGCGTTGCTGGAGATAAGCCTGTCGTCGCCGGTGAGTGCATGACCTGGTGAGATGGTGTCCGTGGCAGCAGAACATTGAAGAATGTGTAGGGAGAGGAGGATCGCGGAGAGGGTGTGGAGGAGATGCATGACGAGAGAACCAAAACAACAGTGTCCGTGGGAGAAGTGGCTAAGCTAGCTTTATGTGGATGGTAGAGGCTGGAACCTAGTTCCGTTATCTAAAAAAAAAATGTGGTTAGCGACCCACCGTTATCTACTGTGTGGCCTGGTTCAAAAAGGTCATAGTTCTACTCAACGCTAAACGGCTGCCTTACAAAAGAAAGGATAATGTGCGTATGTAGAACGCGCGACCTCCTTGCACGGCTACACGGAAGCCTCCTTAACCGTAACATCCCGATTTTTGTAATCCAATCCACTTACTTGAAAATACGTAAATTTTAAAACCTTTTGATGAATTTGGTATTATCTGATTTTTTAGATTTTTATTCGAGGATCTTGATTGAAGTTTGTGCTTAAAACAAATCAATTAATAAAAAGAAAACCCAAATCATTGGCAGAGCATATTAAAAATAGAAATCCAAATTTTAAAACATGAAATTCAAATTCGGAACTCCAATTTCAAATGCAAAACCCAAAATGAAAATATAAAGGAAAATCTGGAAATCCAAGGTTGGCCAACCCATTTTCTCTTCCTCCTTTCCTTTCCTTGGCCCATCGGCCCACTTCTCCATCTGCTCTTTTCAAAAATTTTCAAGCGCGGAGTGGTCGGAGAATTTAGAGCAAGGAGCGGTCGGAGGTTCCGGGGCACCAAGCAGTCGGTTGAAGCCAATAAAAATTGCATTGAAAAAGGTTTGCGAAAGAAGCGGAATGTGCACTCAGAACAACTTGCAATGCAGTATGCTCTGTTAGATGCTTCTGCCCAATCTGGAAATGCTATGTTTCAGGTAATTTCCCAAATTTTTTCATTTTAGTTGAGGTGTCACTGTGTCAGGATGTCCATTTTATAATCATATAAGTTTGAATATATGCCTCATGTTAATTATGGACCGATGCCATGTGGATCCCTCATGTAGAAAATTTATTATTGGCTGCAGGAAATTGTATAAACTTCTCTGCTGTCCTGGGATTCTTTCTGTTTCAGATCACATGTTTCTCTGCAGAGCAATTGTTGGACAAAGTTTATGCCATGCATCTTATAATTTCCCTGCTGTACTAGTGTTTGTGTTATTACTTTGAAGTTTTAAGAAGCTATTGTGTGGCTCGTGTGAGTAAAATTTCTGCCTACATTATATATTGGTAGCTGAGGACTGCATTAGTAGGTGTATTGGACTCAAGAATCTAACTTTGCAACTTTGCATTTATCTCATCTCATGCTGCACAGTGTTAATGCTTCCTAGTGCAATCAATATTCATAACAACTTGCAACATGCAGGGCTTCGAGGCTCCTCCTAGCATGTCCCCAGTGGGTAGCCAAGCTCTAGGGTATAAAGCTTACAGGGTATGAAGTTATGATCTTTGAATTGCTTCGCTGCAACATTTGTGTGCTTTTGGTCATCTTGCATCGAATATTTATTTATTTATTTTTGATCCAGGGGATTGGCCTTTCAAGTCCCATGGCGCCAATCAACTACGAAGGAATGCACTCTGGCATAAATCCCACGATCACTCCGGTATCAAGAGTACTTTTGATTGAATCCATCATGCCAATTCTGGCCAGCCTATTGAGTATTGAAAATTTTAATAGTGCAAGTGTCACCTTTTCAGGAACTAGGTTTTGTCACCTATCACGCTTCTCAGGCGTCAAGTAACAGCCAGCACCACCAGGTAAATGATATTAGGATATGCGGTTGCTTCTTTACCCCCTCATGCTTTTTTTTTCTTTTGCAAGTACATTTGTTTAATTTTGTCGCTTCTTTCTCAGTCCAATGAGCACTTACGCACAAATCAGCTGAGCTCACCAATCTGCATTCTTCATTTGTAGACCTTGTAGAAATCATTGTCTACTTGAAGGCACCCTGCGTCTCTCTTCGGAACACAACTAATGGGATCTGTGAGCTCCCTCTGGCATATTGAAGGCTTTTTATGATGTCTACATGTCATCCATGAACTTTATATGGCAATGAGCAGCTACACAAACGGGCTTATACATCATTTCACTTGCCACAAATCAACTGTAGTCGCTCTCTTGTTGCTAGCAACCTGAGTTGCTTGTTATTTATTGTAGTTTGCAAATTAGTATTAGGAGCCTCGCTATATCTTTAGCTTAGCCTGTAGGAATGTATATGTTAAGTATATGCTATGTATTCTAGGCCCAATAGTACATATTGTCCAATTAGCCCAATAGCGTTAGGGTTGAGTTGTATATATATAAACATGTATCTCATAAGCTAAGGGAATATAGAATTGAGCTTCATTACTTTAATATGGTATCAGAGCGGTCCTGCTCCTGCTCCTTCCGTCGCTGGGCCTGTTCGGCTGGCCACAAGCCAGCCGGCTTTTCGCAGCCGCTACAATACCTAACTTTTAAACGGAGTATTTTTTCAAGACGGGGTCTACAAGTTAAACGTAGTACACGTCAAAAGCCTAACATCTGTACCAGCCAAAATCGCAAGTGAGCATCGATCTCTCCGTAATCTGTACCGTAAACAACCAAAATTCAAAAATTTCAACCAAAAGCCATAAGCTGCAGCCAAAAAGAACATGCCCAGCTGACTTCCCATCGGTGAGTTTGTCACCGGCGATGTCCTGGCGAGTGCTAGCGCCGCTGCCTACGACTCTGCTCCCTACTTGCGACAATCCGCTCTGTCATCGCCGCTGTGGAGCCGCCGCCGTCGACGTGTCTTCTCCTTCCTCGCGTCGGCCGCCCTTGTCACCGACGCATGTGGCTCGAGACGCCATCGCCGTGGGGTGCACGACGAAGGGAGGGAGCTAGCCGCTGCTGGGGAGCCATCGTCATGCTGCCTGCTCGTGCGGGGCCGCCTCCCGGTCGTCTGGTTGCCGTCTCCGCGCGCAGTCCACATATTCGGCCTCTCACCTGTGCCTGGCCGTCTCGATCGCCATCGCCGTCGCCTCAGCTAGATCTGGACGCCCCTAGCTTCTCTCCTCCCCGATCCAGCCGTCTTTGTGCTGGATCCGATCTTCTCCGAGCCTGCCGAACCAGATCCGGCGGGATCCGTCGTCGTTCTTTTTGGTGCGTCCACCATCCGCCGGCGCCACCTAGGTTCGCGCAGAGTGGGAATTGGCCGTCGCGTGCACGCACGCCCGGCCCCACCGTGCAGCCGCCGCTTCGCGCCGCACGGTTCGCCCGATCATCCGTCGTGTGCGTGCGTCGTGCCGCCGCCTCGTCTTCGGCCAGGCCCAAAGCCCACCGTGCCGGCGTTCGTGCCGTGCCAGCCCAAGCCCAGCCCAAAGTAACTATATACGACAAAAGCGATAGCGACAATGGTAGCGATGACCGCTATCTTCCTTTCTCTTGTATCCGCCTTATTAAAAACCTTACTTAAAATTCGATTCTATTGTCTCATGCCATTTCACCTTCGAACTTGGTCATCTAGTCCAATGTAATGCATATCTTGGTGCAAATTAGACTATGGCGTACGTGGACATCGCCCGACAATCTAGCATAGGCCTACCCAACTAGTCAAATAGAAAAGCTCAAGGAGAGTCATGAGTACAATTTACTATAGTTAAGAAATCAATTTTAAATAGTTTCGCCAACCGTGCTCTTCGTGCGCGCGCGCCCGAGCACGACCGACCGTCGTGCGCGCCGCCCACCGCGTCGGATTTTGAAGCCCACCGCCCACCGTTCGTGCGCGTGCGCGCGACGCCCGCCACGTGTCGGGCCGGGCCGTGCTTGGGCCGGGCCGTGCCGGCCGTGCTTCGGGCTAGCCCAAAGAAGCCCGGCCCAAGTCCCACCTCTAGGTCTGCTCCTACCTCTCGCGGTGGTGATTTTGAGGTGGAACTTTGAGTTGGTTGCCTGGTTTGTGCTGTTGTGTGTGCGCTCTCCGGCGGGGAAGTCGTGGTGTTTGTGGTGGCTCGCCTGTCGAGCTTGCTGTCGACAGGTTGCTGAGGTTGCTGCCGACGCCGTCCTTCCACCGGCTTGTTCAACCTGCCAACGTCGCCCTTCCGCCAGCTTGTCCAGCCTGCCAACGCCGCCGCCTGATATTGTGATTGTTGGATTGTGGATTTGTCTTCTGAAGCTTGGGGTAACTGAGGATGCGCCTTTACCTTTTAATTTAACACACAGTATAGTTCGTGCTGCTTTGTACTTGCATCTCCTCTGGATCTGTATCTAGAAGGGATCATCCTACTTCTGCTTGCAGTGTTGCTTGCCACTGCTTGACATCTCTATTTTACATTATGGCTACTGGTGATCTATTTCGTTGTGGCGGTGCTCTTTTGGCCTCAGATATTAAACTTAATGCTCAGAACTACCATGAGTGGGCATCATCTGTTCGTATGCTTCTCAGATCAATTGGTCTTGCTTCATAGCGTCTTGAGGAACCCCTGATCTTCATGCAGTAGATCCATCAGCTACTTAAGCTTAGAGGATTACTGATGATCGTGTAATGGGCATCCTGTGCATGAGTGTAGAGATATCCATTTAGATGAATTTAATTGATCTCTCATTAGCTCGGAAAATGTGGGAGTATCTCTAGCAGCGCTACCAGCAGAGCAGTGAGGCTCTTCGCTTCTCTCTTCGCCAGAGCCTTTAGAATCTCCAACAACAACAAGACGTGACTGTAGAAGAGTTCTACAGTGCTTTCACACGTCTTTCAAGTCAACTGGACTCTATGGTGCCCCACGCTCACTCTGGATGTAATGCTTGTGCTGCCAAGGAGAAGTATGATTAGCAGAATCTCATGTTTGACTTTGTGACAAGGCTTCATCTAGAGTTTGAGCCCATTCAGGCTCAACTTCTTGGTCATTCTACAATACCTACTATGGCTGAAGCTCTTTGTGTTCTGATTGCTGAGGAGACTCGTCTTCGATCACTTGCTATCTCTCCAATGTCTTTACCTCATAATGTGCTGGCGACCTCTTAGCAGGCTGGTGTTACCATGGTTTCTTCTTTTTCTAAAGAGCTCATTTGTTCTCATTGCAAGAGGCCTGGCCATACTATTCAGCATTGCTTTAAGCTTCATCATGAGTTATTAGCTGAGTTGAGGGCCAAACGTGGTTCATCTCGTCGTAGCACAACTGATAGTGCTTCCTCTACTAACACGGTTGCTATTGCTTCTTCTGCCAGCTCTACAGGGCCCATTACTACTGAGCATCAACCTCAGTCAGGTGGATCTGCTGTGTTCCTCGCATCAGGTACTACTTTTCCTTGGATATTGGACTCAGGGGCCTCTTTTCATATGATTGCTAATAGCTCTCAGCTAGCAGCATGCAGACCTGTCACAGATGGTACCCAGGTTCAAACAACTGATGGCACTACCTATTCTGTTGCCCATCAAGACACTCTTTCTACTTTGCAACTTGTTGTTCCAGAAGTCTCTCTTGTGCCTCAACTCTCTACGAATCTATTATCTATTGGTTAGCTCATTGATATGCATCTCTTTGTTAGTTTTGATGATTCTTTGTGCTTTGTGCAGGATTGTGGGACCAGAGCTCTTGTTGGTACTGGCCATTGCCATAAAGATTCTCGATGACTCTACATTCTAGATCATCTTAGTCTCTCACCATCTACATCGTCCAATGTTTTGCTGTCATCATCTGCTTTGGCTTTGGTGTCCACTGCTACCTTCCCCCAATGGCATCATCATTTAGGCCATCTATGTGGGTCATGTTTATCTACTTTAATTCGTAAGGTGTCCTAGGTCATGTTCCTATTGATACTAGTCATGACTTTAAGGGTTGTAAACTTGGGAAACAGATACAACTACCATATCCTTTTAGTGATTCTAGATCCAGTCATCCTTTTGATTTTGTTCATTCTGATGTTTGGGGACCTGTTCCTTTTGTATCTAAAGGTGGTCACAAGTATTATGTAATTTTTATTGATGATCATTGTCGTTACACTTGGATATACTTTATGAAGCATCGATCTCAATTGTTGTATATATATCAGTCTTTTGCAAGGATGATTCACACTGAGTTTTCTTCTACCATTCGTACTTTTCATTCCGATTCTGGGGGAGAGTATTTATCCGTTGCTTTTCATCATTTTATATCTTCTGAAGGCACTCTTCTTCTGCTCAACTGTCCCGGAGCTCATACTCAAAATGATGTTGCTAAACGCAAACATCGGCACATAATTGAGATTGCTCCTACTCTTTTAATTGCATCCTTTGTTCCTTCTCATTTCTGGGCAGAGGCTGTTTCTACAGCTGTTTATATCATCAACATTCAACCTTCCTCTCGTCTTCAGGGAAAATGCTGTGGAGAGATCTTGTTTGGATCTCCTCTAAGTTATGATCATCTTTGTGTTTTTGGTTGCACTTGCTATGTTTTACTTGCTCCTAGAGAGCGCACCAAGTTTACAGCTCAGTCGGTAGAGTGTGTCTTTCTTGGATATAGCCTTGAGCATAAGGGCTATCATTGCTATAATTCCTCTGTATGTCGCATTCACATACTCATGACGTCACTTTTGATGAGAGCCGTCCCTTTTTCTATTCTTCTGTTGCCCAAACTCCATCCTTCACAGAGTCTATTTTCTTTCTATATCTTCCTTCTATTCCTTTAAATCCTACCACTATACCTTCAAATCCTCAATTAGAGTCTTCTCCTCTAGCTCCTTCTACCATACCTTCTATACCAGACACATCTCCTTTCCTTTTTCACTATAGTCATCAATCTAGAGTTCCTCTGGATCCATAGTCTTTCACTGTCGTTCCTTCTGATATTACAGCTAGTACCACTAATGCTTATCTTGATGATCCACCGCCTGCACAAACATCTCAGTATGACCTCTGTGATCGTACTACTATTACTACTCCTAATTGTTTTGGTTTTCCTACTGCGTGTGCTGTATATGAGCCTAATACCTATCAGGAGGTAGTTGGTATTCCTTAGTGGTACTTGGCCACGTCTGAGGAGCTTGTAGCTTTGGAAAACACTGGTACATGGGATTTTGTTCCATTACCTACACACACTATCCCTATCACATGTAAGTGGGTATACAAGGTTAAGACAAAGTTCAGTGGTTTAGTGGAATGCTACAAGGCTCGTCTTATGGCTTGTGGTTTTTAGTAGGCACATGGACATGATTATGACGAGACTTTTGCTTCTATGGCTCGCATGGCCATAGTTCGCACTTTAATTGCTATGGCTGATGTTTGTTCATGGACTATCTCTCAAATGGATGTAAAGAATGCCTTTTTGCATGGTGATTTACATGCAGCGGTTTACATGCATCGACCACCAGGCGTTGAAGCTCCTACATGACATGTTTGTCGCGTTTGATGTGCTCTGTATGGTCTCAAGCAAGCACCTCATTCTTGGTTTGAGAGATTCAGCTCAGTAGTTTGTGCTGTAGGTTTTTCTCCTAGTGATCATGATCCTGCCTTATTTGTTCATACATCTCAGCATGGTTGCATCCTACTTTTGCTTTATGTGGATGACATACTAATCACTGGAGATGATATCAAGTATGTTGCTTTTTGTCAAGCAACGTCTTATTAAGTAGTGTTTGATGTATGATTTGGGATCCCTTAGCTTTTCCTTGGGATTGAGGTCACTTGCACATATGATGGTTACTATCTCAACATCGATATATTCAGGGTCTCATTGCTTGCTCAGGATTAACTGATACACAGACTGCTGTTACTCCTATGGAGCTTCATCTCCAACTTTTCGTACTGATGGTATATTGGTTGATGACCCTTCTCGCTATCGTCATATTATTGGCAGTCTTGTTTATCTTACAGTTACAAGACCAGATATTGCTCAAGTTGTTCATGTGCTTAGTTAGTTTGTTAGTGCTCCTACTTCAACTCACTATGGTCATCTACTTCATGTTTTACGTTACTTAAGGGGGACTGCTTCTCTTCGCCTCTTCTATGCGCGGTCAAGTTAGTTTCAGATTCACGCTTACTCTGACTCGACTTGGGCGAGTGATCCCATTGATCGTCGATCTATCACTGATTACTGTATCTTTCTTGGGACATCTCTGATAGCATGGAAGTCCAAGAAACAGACTGCAGTGTCATGCTCTAGTGCTGAGGCTAAGCTATAGACTATTGCTACCACTACATCGGAGATCATTTGGCTTCGTTGGCCACTAGCTGATCTTGGTGTCCCATGTGATGCTGCTACACCTATTCTTTGTAACAACACTAGTGCCATACAGATTGCTAATGATCCAATGAAGCATGAGTTGACTAAACATATTGGTGTTGATGTATCATTTACACGGACCCACTACCAGCAGTCGACTATTGCTCTCCAATATGTGCCTTCTGAGCTCCAAGTTGCTAACTTCTTCACCAAGCTCTAAACTTGAGAGCATCATCATCTACATCTACTCAAACTCATATTTCTGATCCTTCTGATCCACCTTGAGTTTTGCGTCGGGGGGGGGGTGTTAAGTATATGCTGTGCATTCTAGGCCCAATAGTATATATGGCCCAATTGGCCTAATAGAGTTAGGGTTGAGTTGTTTATATATGAACATGTATCTCATATGCTAAGGGAATATAGAATTGAGCTTCATTACTTTAATAGTATATATATCGTAATGTACAAACTGTAGGCAAGCATCTAGGTTGCTGCTTTTTTTGTTTGCTAGGAAATGTTTCTAAATGTAAGCAATGTAAGCTTGACTCATTTCACTCCACCTAGTTTATTTCATTGCCCTAGGAAGCTGGACTGATGAGTACAGCACTACGAGGGCTGTGTACCTGTAGGCTCACTTTGGATGGGTGGAGGGAATGCATAGTAAAAGAACTCATCCTGAATAGGTGGATGTTAATTTAATTATTTATTGACTATACGAGTAGATGGTGCATTTAGATTGTCATTACTAACCATCCAAGGTTGCAAGTCAGAACATCCAGTGAGGTCTAGGGTTTGGTGACCTCCAACAAAGCCTAGGGGTCCCGCCATATCTAGCAGTTGGTTGAGACTGGTAGTTTCATTGCTGTGGTGTACGAGCATTTCACCAGTGTTGAAAACCTGATTGAGTCTATCATTTTACTAACTCTGTCCTCAAATAGTTGGTACTTTTGACCAAATCACGTATACCAAGTAAGTCATTTTGTGGGTAGTATGTGACCAAAATACCCTCTAATAGTATCACAAGCACGAACAACTAGTTATTAAAGTGAGGGGTGATGGGTAGAGTTAGTACGGGTAGTTTGGGGGGCAATCCACCTCAGGAATGGGAAAATGCCAAGCATTTGTGAACAAAATATTTGATCAAAGTGCCGAGCATTTGAGAATGGAGGTAGTAATTTTCTAGTTGCCGCAGGCAACTAGGCGAACACAGTGACGCATGCGGCAGCCGCATACGTGCAGGATGGGCTACAGTTGGATGCCGGTGCATAAAGCCAGGTCGGCAAGACTAGTTGGGTTTCCCAAATAAATAGTTAGCTTTCCTTTCCTTGTACTAGATATGATATTAGGAGAGTTTTTACCATCCTTAGAAGGTACCAGGAGGTACCGGTATTTCGCCACCAAACTATATATAAATTCTTAGTACCTACCTAGGTACCTCCTAGTACCTCCTACCTTTTTCAGGATGGTAAAAATTCTTTGATGGGTGTGTCTAGACATCACTCAGATGTTTTCTTCCTAGCAATCATCCATATTTAAGACCGTTGAATTAGAGATCCAACAACCCCTTTTTTTGGAGGAGGGGGTATTTTTTTTAGAGATGGGGAGAGAATTCATAACCATTGGATCTCTAATCCAATGGTTATAAATCTGAATGGTAGTTAGAAAAAAACATCCGGGTAATGTTTATCAATACCCTTCTCTGAAATTAGAGATTGGTCTCCCATTTAGTTAAGATAAGCTATTAGAGATGGAATATTTGGGTTTAGCCATATATGCGCTGCCGCATGATTGGAAGAAATCAAGAAGTTATTTCCTCTTCACCTCTCCTGGGTGCGCCCTGCCGGTGCACTGCTCATCTGCTCTTGGGTGCACCCTGCTGGTGCACTGGTCCTCCCACTTCACACTCTTATAATCTTTGCCAGTTGAATCCGGTTCATAACAGTGTTTCTCTACATAGTTCCAAACTAAAAGAGTGAGTGATCATGCATGAGCGTCCAAACAATTGTTATATGTATTACACAACAATATATACTGAAGAACACAATTTAGCTTAGTGATCTCACAACAAAAGTTGGCTGATAAGCTTAGCAGCCTTTGCAAGCTTGGCTAATGAATTTGACATTCACATTTATTTAGACGAATCTGGTATTTGCATGTAAACCATGTTGTAGAACAATTCTATGAACCATGCACGCAAGATAATGAAAAATCAAAGGCAGTGAACAACTTTCTTTGAAAGCGAAGGGGCCAAGCTTCCAGGAGAAAAAACAAACTAGGAAAGTCGTAGGCTCTATATTGTTACGGACTAAGCAGTGATAGCTGCAGTATTAATTTCACTAATTGACATTTTAATCTATACACAAAATGTAGCTTACATTATACAACAGGCAAGTTTGTATATAAGACAAGATAAATTAAATTCCTATCACTGATTATGTAAGGCTCCGTTCAAATCCAAATGTTTGTTGTAAAAAAAGATTAGATGCAAGTAGAACTAGAGCTTCTTGCGATAGCTTCAAGTAGTCTTGGCATTGGAGGCATGTCAAGTTCAAATAAACCCTCAAGAATATGAACCACTTCACCCATCGTAGGTCGATCAAACTCATCATCTTGAATGCACCAACATGCAACCTTACAAGCTCTTTCAGCCTCCTTTAGATTGAAATCACCATGTAATTTGTGATCTATCAAGCTTCCCACATCTCCTTCGAGAAGCTTACGCACGACTTGTATAGGGAAATAAACAGCATCATGACCACTAGCGGTAGATTCTGCATCCGAGTTCCTCCTTCCCGAAACAATTTCCAACAAAACCATCCCATAGCCATAAACATCAACTTTTGATGTGATAGCCGTTCCACTGATCCATTCAGGTGCGAGATATCCTATAGTTCCTCTCATTGTAGTCAAAACTCGGCTAAAATCTCTTCCTAAAAACTTTGCCATTCCGAAGTCTGCAATTTTGGGAATGAATGATCCATTGAGAAGTATGTTTTGAGGTTTAATATCACAGTGTATAATGCAGTCTTGACAGTTCTCATGCAAGTAGGCTAGTCCTCTAGCAACTCCAAGAGCTATTTGATATCTAACATTCCAATTCAAGATTTTAGCATCACTTGGGAATAGATGGGTATCAAGGGAACAGTTAGGCATATATTCATAAACAAGCAGTTTGCTATCACTGTTACAACAGAAGCCAACTAGTTTAATTAAATTTATATGTTGGATAAGTCCAAGTGAGCTCACTTCAGCTCTGAACTGCTTCTCCCCTTGATATGCACCATCAAGCTTTTTCACTGCTATGGTTGTTGAGTCACCGAGAAATCCCTTAAATACAGAACCAAAACCGCCTTCTCCCAACTTTTCTGAGAAGTTTTTAGTTGCACGCTGCAAATCAATATATCTAAATGCAACAATTCCATTCCCTCCTTGAACTTCATTAAGTGTGCAACTCTTCCTCTTGTTCCACCAAATCATGAGTGCCAGCAAAATCAAAATGGCAAAGCTTAAACCAAGGACAATGGCAATGATCATTCCTCTTGTTTTCTTTTTCAAACTTTGCTCCTCTTTCTCAGCAAGGCGAAGGTAAAGAATTCCTCCATTAGTGTCAGAACACAGCTGCTGTTTTACATTGAGTAATTCTTCGTGCCAGACCAAGCAGCCACCACTGCCATAGGAATATGCAGTACAAGAGCAATTACTTAAGCAAACTACTGCACATTTGTCTGCACTTGTAGCAGCTTCGATGCTGCGGCCATTTTGAGGCAATCTAACACATGGTATAGAATGGAACTTGTCAGTCGAACTTGCTGTGCTTTTGTTGCTAACACAGTCTAGTGGAGTGTCTCTCAAGCACCCACCTGTTCGGTCATCTAGTTCCCAATCCTTTGGTGATCTTATGGAGAAACCTTTCATGCACCTGCAGAACTGAGGACTGTTGTCATTACAAGTTGTGAAAGGCCCACAAACAGCCAAGACATCACATTGAACTTTGGGTTGGGCGTAGGTCATTACCCAATCCTTTGAGTCCTCAAACCAAACGAACGTCTTTGTTCGACCTGAGACTTCCAACAGATGATGGACAATTATTTTCTCGTGTGGTATGTTATATGTGAAGTACTTCTCTTGGTCATTGTTGACAAATGTGAAATTGAAAATAAAGGGGCCTGCCATTTCTGGCACCAAGGCGAAGTATTGCCCGTTCCATACCCCACTCGACCAATATGGTATGGACGAGTTCAACAGAGTGAAGATGTATTGATTAGCACCACTTGGGTCTAACTCCGCACAGTATTTGCCAGGAGCCAGGTCAATCAAATTCTTCCTAGAAACCAGACGGCGATTCAGACCAGTGACCTTGTTCCAACCAAGTTTTGCACCAGGGAGGAAAGTATCTGTGGGGTAGTCAAAGCTCTGCCACAACACATCTGATGAGTTTGAGGAATTCTGTAGGATGAGGTTTCCATTGTTCAGTAGCATAGCAATGGTGTTGTTGGTTCTGCTATTTGTTTGGGTGGACCAGATGATGGATTTGGTTGCTTTGTTTGAGATGACAAGGTTGCCATCACCGGAGATTGTGAGCTCTGATGTGGTGGGGTCTGTGATCGGGTTATCCCCGTTGGCGGTCCAAACCGGAGTTAGCTTGGGGACCGTGTTGAACCATATGCCGAGGTACCAGTTCAGGGTGTTGTGGGAGGACTTACTGCCTGTTTGGAAGAAGCCGAGCATGAATTTGGCGTTGGTGGAGATAAGCCTGTCGTCGCCGGTGAGTGCATGACCAGGTGAGATGGTGTCCGTGGCAGCAGAATATTGAAGAATGTGTAGGGAGAGGAGGATCGCGGAGAGGGTGTGGAGGAGATGCATGACGAGAGAACCAAAACAACAGTGTCCGTGCTCTTCTCCACCCCTGTGCTCACTCGGTTGTTGCTTCCCTCCCCGTGCTCACCTAGGCGCCGCCGTCTTCCCCCACGCGTGCGCCACCGTCGACCAGCCGCCGCTCCTCGCTGTGCCTGCTGCTGACGACGCTGCTTCCGTCGCCAAGCCGCCGGCGCTGCCGCTCCTCCGGCCGCGCCTTGCCGTCGTCCAGCGTGGCTCGTCGCCCGCGTGTGCTTCCGACACCCAGCCGCTAGCGCCTCCGCCCTCCGGCCAAACCACCGCCGACGCTCCCCTGCCGCGTCTTGCCTTCCTCGTCCTCTGCCGCCGCTGCTCCTCCCCGCGGATGCGTCTCGCCTCCCTCCGCCCCGCAGCTCACCGCCGCTCCCCTGCTCCGCCCGGCCGCTCGCCGCGCAAGGGGGCAAGGGGAGAGCCGGGGGCTGGCTGTGAGGGGAGAGGGCCCGGCCAACCGAGGAGGGGGCAAGGAGGAGCCGCCCGGTCAGGGAGGAGAAGAAGAAGAGGAGGGAGTCGCGGGAGGCGCCGGCCGTGAGGAAGCGACGGGAGGAGTCGGCCGGGTGAGGAGAGAAGAAAGAGGAGGAGGGAGCCGCCGGCTGTGAAGGAAAAAGGAAGAAGGGAGCGCGGCCGAGAGAGGGGAGGGAAAGAAAAAAAATAGAAGGAAAGTTTGACCTGTCGTCAGATTGTCAGATCCGGTTAAGAAAATAAAGTTAGTACTCCGATTCAGTCGTTTGGCTCCAGGTAATATCTCAAAAAACTCTTTTTTCTACTTATTTCACCAAGTCGTGTATAAGTTAATATGTCGATAATTAGGATTGATGCATGTGACCATTCAGATATCTGTGGGGTAGTCAAAGCTCTGCCACAACACATCTGATGAGTTTGAGGAATTCTGTAGGATGAGGTTTCCATTGTTCAGTAGCATAGCAATGGTGCTGTTGGTTCTGGTATTTGTTTGGGTGGACCAGATGATGGATTTGGTTGCATGGTTTGAGATGACAAGGTTGCCATCACCGGAGATTGTGAGCTCTGATGTAGTGGGGACTGTGATCGGGTTGTCCCCGTTGGCGGTCCAAACCGGAGTTAGCTTGGGGACCTTGTTGAACCATATGCCGAGGTACCAATTCAGGGTGTTGTGGGAGGACTTACTGCCAGTCTGGAAGAAGCCAAGTGCGCCGTTGCTGGAGACGATCCTATCGTTGCCAACAAGTGCTTGCCCAGATGTGATGGTGTCCATGGCAGCGCAACATGGAGGGATATGTACTGGCAAGAGAAATCCGAAAATGGTGAGGAAGAGAGGCATGCTGAACAACTGGTAGAGCTGGCACAGTAAGGAAGTGTGGATTGGATGATAAGTGTTGGTTGGCAATGAGGAGTACATAATACACTGGGCAACACAAAGATCATGGTAAAGTCAAGCACTCCACTCTACGTTGGTTCTCGGTCAAGTGGCGTGATATCAATTCTGGAGTCCATTACTTGCTGGAAACGTGTGAAAATGGTAAGCGTTCTGAATGATTCTGATTGTTAGTCGTCTGTATGACTACACATGCTGCGAAGTATATGAAAAACAATGGCTGATTATTGTAATAGTTGATGGCTAAGTAGACTAACCAGTGCACCTTTTTCTCTTTTGTTGACCTTTTCAGAGATTGTGCTTTCATACTCGCAAATTTGCACTGGTAATTGCATCTGTGAACCAGGGAGTAACTCTCACCACGTCATGTTTGCTGCTGTAAGAGAATATAAAATTGTGGTGTGGCTGGGCGGAACACAGGCATGTTCAGAAGGCTCAAATCGGCTGCGAATAATTTCGCAACTGGGTTTTGGACCACCCTAATTATAATATCAGGGTTTTGGACGACCCTAATTATAATATCATGTCGCGCCAGTGCCTAATCACGAGTACTTAGAGTTGATACCATCGAATTGCTCTGGCCTTTTTTCCAGAGGTCACTTTCAAGTTTTGTAGGGGGCAATTCTGTCAAGCTCTGCTATTTGTTTAGTATGCCACTTGATCTTTGTCAGCCCAATAATCGGTTGAACTGTGATCTGAAACTGATGGAATACGTGAGTAGCCTATGGCAGATTGAAAGGCTTCTATTTTGCCTGCAGTCTGCATCTCGCCCAGCAATTGTCGATGGAGTAGAGAATGGCAGCCACTCAAACGAGCTTATCCGTCATTAGTATTCAGTATTCACCATACAAACATGCCACGATCAGCTGTTATTTCTTGCAGTTCGGTTAGTTTGTGCCATGATCTGTATTAACTGTTTAGCCTAGCTTGTAGAATGTGTATTTCCGTAGGCCAGCAGCTAGGCTGCTGCCTTTGTTTGTCAGGGAACATTTCCGTCCCATATATAAGCCGTGTATGCTGAATGGAAATTTAGATAGATGTGAGCAGAGCAAATAGTAGAACTACGAAAATTGACGAGACAGCAAACCACTTCTGTACAAAACAATGGAAGATGCAGATAAAATCCTAGGGGTTCCACATCGCTGAATCATCGATACCAGTTATATTAATTTCACAGTTGACAACTAAATTGACAAGTCTCTGGGTAGATGGAAAAACCTTACAAGCACCAAGGTTATTTGTAAGACACTATGTACTATCTTGTACATAGTGTCCGGAGCTTTAACTAGATTCTTTACAGGTAACAGTAACTCCACAATTCACAGCCTCAACAATTGGAATGCACTTAGCAACTTAGTTGTTCGAATTACCAGAGAGATATTACCTGTGGACATTAAATTTATTTAGAAATTGGAATACAAGATAAATTATAATGTCCACATGGATAAATTATAATGTCCTCACGGATTCCCGAAAATACTGCTCATGTACATAAAAATTTGGTGTAAAACTGAAGATCAAAGTCATGTCAAAAGTGAGCCTCCTGCGATAGCATGAAGTAATCTTGGCATGTCAGGTTCAAATAGACCCTCAAGAAATTGTACCACCTCACCCATTGTTGGTCGATCAAACTCATTATCTTGGATACACCAACATGCGACTTTTAGCGCTCTTTCAACCTCCTTCAGGTTCACATCACCATGTAATTTCGCATCCACGGGACTCCCAACGTCTCCATCAAGAATCTTACGTGCAACTTGCACAGGAAAATAGACGGCACCATGAACGTCACAAAATGATTCATTACTTGAGTTCCTCCTTCCTGATATGATTTCAAACAAAACCATCCCATAACTGTAAACATCTACTTTTGATGTGATTTCTGTACCGCTAATCCATTCAGGAGCGAGATATCCTACTGTTCCTCTAATTGTAGTCAAGGCTCGGCTAAAATCCCTTCCCAAAAACTTCGCCATCCCGAAATCTGCGATTTTAGGAATGGATGATGCATCAAGAAGTATGTTCTCTGGCTTAATATCACAATGTATAATGCAATCTCGGCAATTCTCGTGCAAGTAGGCTAGTCCTCTAGCCACTCCAAGAGCTATTTGATACCTAGTAGTCCATTTCAAGACTGTAGTGTTACTCTGAAAAAGATGGATGTCAAGAGAACGATTTGGCATGTGTTCGTAGACAAGTAACCTCTTTATCCCCCTCGCAACAGAAGCCAATCAATTTTACTAAATTGATATGCTGGATCATTCCAATCGAACTCACTTCAGCTCTAAATTGTTTTTCTCCTTGACGAGCATTGTCAAGCCTCTTCACGGCTATGGTAGTGGAGTCACTTAGGAACCCCCTAAATACAGAACCAAAACCGCCTCCCCCTATCTGCTCTGAAAAATGCTTAGTTACACGTTGCAAATCACCATATCTAAATGCAATGATCCCAATGCCACCCTGAGAATTATCCAGTGTGCTGGTAGACCACTTCCATCTCCCCCTCCAAATCATTAGCAGCAAGATCAAACCCAAAGCGGCAACGCTTGCACCAATGGCAACACCAATAGTTTTTCCACACTTACTGCTTTTCCAACCTTTCACCTCTTTCGCGGCAAGGCGAAGATAGAGCATTTCTCCATTAGCATCAGCAATATCATCATCGTACTGTTGTTTTGCATTAAGCAACTCGCCATGCCAGACGGAGCAACCACCTTTGCCATATGAATATGCAGTGCAGGAGCAGTTACTCAAGCAAATGCGTGCGCATTCATCTCCACTTTTGGCAGCTCCCATCCGTAGGCCAGCAGCTAGGCTGCTGCCTTTGTTTGTCAGGGAACATTTCCGTCCCATATATATGCCGTGTATGCATAATATGAGCAAACCTAAAATTTGATCATCTTCGATATAAACCATGCTGAATGGAAATTTAGATAGATGTGTGCAGAGCAAATAGTAGAACTACTTGGAAAATTGACGAGACAGTAAACTACTTCTGCACAAAACAATGGAAGATGCAGATAAAAATCCTAGGGGCTCCACATCGCTGAATCATCGATACCAGTTATGTTAATTTCACAGTTGACAACTAAATTGACAAGTCTCTCGGTAGATAGAAAAACCTTACAAGCACCAAGGTTATTTGTAAGACGCTATGTACTATCTGGTACACAGCGTCCGGAGCCTTAACTAGATTCTTTACAGGTAACAGTAACTCCACAATTCACAGCCTCAACAATTGGAATGCACTTAGCAACTTAGTTGTTCCAATTACCACAGAGATATTACCCGTTACAGACATTAAGTTTATTTACAAAATGGAATACAAGATAAATTATAATGTCCTCATGGATTCCTGAAAATACTGCTCATGTACATACAAATTTGGTGTAAAACTGAAGATCATAGTCATGTCAAAAGTGAGCCTCCTGCGATAGCATGAAGTAATCTTGGCATTGGAGGCATGTCAGGTTCAAATAGACCCTCAAGAAATTGTACCACGTCACCCATTGTTGGTCGATCAAACTCATTATCTTGGATACACCAACATGCAACTTTTAGCGCTCTTTCAACCTCCTTCAGGTTCACATCACCATGTAATTTCGCATCCACGAGACTCCCAACGTGTCCATCAAGAAGCTTATGTGCAGCTTGCACAGGAAAACAGACGGCACCAACGTCACTAGAAGATTCATTACTTAAGTTCCTCCTTCCTGATATGATTTCAAACAAAACCATCCCATAACTGTAAACATCTACTGTTGATGTGATTTCTGTACCACCAATCCATTCAGGAGCGAGATATCCTACAGTTCCTCTCATTGTAGTCAAGGCTCGGCTAAAATCCCTTCCCAAAAGCTTCGCCATCCCAAAATCTGCGATTTTAGGAACGAATGATGCATCAAGAAGTATGTTCTCCGGCTTAATATCACAATGTATAATGCAATCTCGGCAATTCTCGTGCAAGTAGGCTAGTCCTCTAGCCACTCCAAGAGCTATTTGATACCTAATAGTCCATTTCAAGACTGTAGTGTTACTTGGAAAAAGATGGATATCAAGAGAACGATTTGGCATGTGTTCGTAGACAAGTAACCTCTTATCCCCCTCGCAACAGAAGCCAATCAATTTCACTAAATTGATATGCTGGATCATTCCAATCGAACTCACTTCAGCTCTAAATTGTTTTTCTCCTTGACGAGCATTGTCAAGCCTCTTCACGGCTATGGTGTTGGAGTCACTCAGGAAC
This sequence comes from Dendrocalamus sinicus, assembly GCA_036346575.1. Lineage (NCBI taxonomy): Eukaryota > Viridiplantae > Streptophyta > Magnoliopsida > Poales > Poaceae > Dendrocalamus > Dendrocalamus sinicus. The sequence goes on from CM070650.1 coordinate 19,271,617, forward strand.
CCCCTAAATACAGAACCAAAACCGCCTCCCCCTATCTGCTCTGAAAAACGCTTAGTTACACGTTGCAAATCACCATATCTAAATGCAATGATCCCAATGCCAGCCTGAGCATTATCCAGTGTGCTGGTAGACCACTTCCATCTCCCCCTCCAAATCATTAGTAGCAAGATCAAACCCAAAGCGGCAACGCTTGCACCAATGGCAACACCAATAGTTTTTCCACTCTTACTGCTTTTCCAACCTTTCACCTCTTTCGCGGCAAGGCGAAGATAGAGCATTTCTCCATTAGCATCAGCAATATCATCATCATATTGTTGTTTTGCATTAAGCAACTCGCCATGCCAGACGGAGCAACCACCTTTGCCATATGAATATGCAGTGCAGGAGCAGTTACTCAAGCAAATGCGTGCGCATTCATCTCCACTTTTGGCAGCTCCTATGTTTTGGGCGTTCCGGGGTAGCCTAACGCCCGCCATGTAGTAGAACCTGTCACTCGAACCTGTTCTGTTTTCGCCGCTACCGCAATTTAGCGGAGTATTTCTCATGCACCCACCTCTTCGGTCCTCTAGCTCCCAATCCTCCGGTGATCTATTGGAGAAACCCGTCATGCAGCTGCAGAATGGATTTGCATTGTCGTTGCAGATTGTGAAATGTCCACAGATTGCATAGACATCGCATTGATCTTTGGGTTCGGTGTTGACCGTTTGCCAGTCCTGTGTGGCATTCATCCATATATGCATCTTGCTTAGACCAGAAACATCTAGCAAGATCCGCACGATCATCTTCTCATCCAAAGCGGCATACGTGAAGTATGTTATGAATATTGTGTCTATTGATATGAGACCCAAAGGGCTATATATATATAGGAGAGTACAAGGGGATATGCCATATAGAGTTAAGGCATATATGGAATAGAATACAAACTCTATCTCTAATACCCTTATCTCTAATACCCTTAACACCCCCCTCAAATGCAAGGCGTATGCAATAGCATTGCATTTGAAAAGGTTAATACTAAAACAAGAAAAATCCGAAGTCCGAGTCTTGATGATGTCGTCGTTGCGTGCAGCCTTTGAATAAACTGTCAAATCAAGCCGAAGAGGAATAGATAGATGCATGACGGCGCAGATCGAAGCCCAAGAGGCGGCGGCGCAGTGCACAGAGGACGCGCGGCGGCCTTTGAAGCTCGGGGCGGCGGCTAGAGAAGCGGCGGCATCATAACGACTTCTACGATCTGCACGCGGCTCAGAGAGTAGAGCGGCGGCTGCTGCCATGCAAAGTAAAATTCCTACACTTCTATGACTGACAATAAATTTGTGGACTCGCACGGCTTAGACGAACTAAAAAATTAGAAACTACGAACTTTTGGATGGACGCAACGGAAGACTCACGAAAAAATAATTTGACTGACATACTGAACTAAGATGCTAATGATACTAGAAGTAGCATAATCCTCTCACCAACCACCTCTAGAAAATCAAAACCGCTACCTTACTCCCTTGCCGATCTGGATGGACCATGATGGACCGTGATTAAATTGAGACTCACTGCCTTCTGTCGCGCCTGTCCCTTTCACACCCCTCCTCTCCCGTCGCCTCCTCGCGCCTCACTCGCGGCTCGGGAAGAGCGGCGGCGGCAGGGCGACGGTGCCGAGGCGCGGGTGGGCGAGCGCTCAAGGGAGACGCGGCGGGGAGGACGGATGGCTCGGGCACGACGCCGGAGGCGACGGCGTAGGCGCGAGGCGCGCGGCACGGCGGCGGCGGCGGGGTGCCCGGCGCGCGGCACGCGGCATCCGGCGATGGCGCGGTCGGGAGCCCGGATCGAGCGTGGCGGCGGACGCGCGACGGGCGGAGTGGAGCAGAGGCGACGCGACCACGACGGCGAGATCGCCGCGCGGCGACCACAAGAGCGGCGGCGGGGAGGCCGGATCCGATGGGGCGCGTGGAGAGGACCGGATCTAGCGTGGAGGCGGCGGGCTCGAGCGAGGAGGTGGGCCTCGATCGTGGAGGCGCGGCGGCCTCAGCGGCGCGGCGGCGGCGAGCGGCGAGGCGCAGCGGCCGTGTGGCGGCGGATCAGCCGACGGCCGACGACGATCCGGTGGGTGGCGGCGAAGTCCGGCGGCGCGCGCGATCCGGAGGAAGACCAGCGTTGGGCGTGCATGGGCGCAGCCGCTGGCGGCGACGCCAAGCGGGCTTGACGACGGCCACGTGCAAGACGGTCGGCGGCCGGAAGATGCGACGAGATGCGACGGGATCCAAGCGCAGCGACCCGCATGAGCCGGCGCATCGAAGCGAGCGGCGGTGCGATCCGGCGGCACAAGGCGGGAGATGGCGACATGCGGCTGCGCCGGCAGCCGGGAAGAGGTGGCCGCCCCCGGGAGCAAAGATCGCTCCTCCCGGGGGCAGCAGATGCGAAAGCTGGAGCGGAGGCTAGGAGGCAGCGACGGGTACAGTAAACCCTAACCTAAGCTCTGATACCATGTTATGAATATTGTGTCTATTGATATGAGACCCAAAGGGCCATATATATATAGGAGAGTACAAGGGGATATGCCATATAGAGATAAGGCATATATGGAATAGAATACAAACTCTATCTCTAATACCCTTATCTCTAATACCCTTAACAAAGTAAACCTCTCGGTCGTTGTCAACAAATGTAAAATGAAATATAGCGGGACCTAACATCTCCGGTATCGAGTCGAAGAATTTGCCATTCCATTTCCCGGTAGACCAGTATGGTATGGAAGAGTTCCATAACAACTGACCGATCCCAGTGAGTTCCATCTCCAGAGCGTATGCGCTACTAGCTTGGTCGATCAAGTTCTTCCTGGAAACAAGACGGGTGTTTAGGCCGGTGACCTTGTTCCGGCCAATCTTTGCACCGGGGAGGCAAGTGTCCGTCGGGTGGTCGAAGCTCGCCACAAAACGTCGACGAGTTTGAGGAGCTACGTGGGACGAGGTTGCCGCTATCCAATAGCACAGCGATGGTGTCGTTAGTTGTGATGTTTGCCAGGATGACCGGATGGTGGACTTGGTGACATGATCCAAGGTCACTAAATTGCCGCCAAAGGAGATTGTCACTCGGTGAGGGATTGGGGTGCGTGATCGGTTATCCCGTTCGCTATCCGCACCGGAGTTAGCTTGGGGACCGTGTTGAACCATATGCCGAGGTACCGATTCAGGGTGTTGTGGGAGGACTTACTACGATTTGGAAGAAGCCGAGCGTGAACTTGGCGTTCTTTGGAGATAAGCTGTTGTCGTCGCTTCACATTGTCGATGCATGACCAGGTGAGATGGTGTCCGTGGCAGCAGAACATTGAAGAATGTGTAGGGAGAGGAGGATCCCGGAGAGGGTGCGGAGGAGATGCATGACGAGAGAACCGAAACAACAGTGTCCATGGGAGAAGTGGCTAGAAACTAAGAAGGATGCTGATGAGCTGATTGCTCAGTGCTGCTGCTGCTTTTACCCATGGAGCATAGTAATATGGCACCGTAGTGGTCAATTCAGATTCGGAAAGTTGTGTTACTCATTCTTTACCAATGCCCAATTTGTTACGTGGTTAGCGACCCACCGGCGAGAAAGGTACTGCACGGCATCTACTGTGTGGCCTGGTTAATAAAGGTCATACAAGTGCTTGTCGTCTCATTGATTATTACACGCTAAACGGCTGCCTTATAAAAGAAAAGATAATGTGCGTATGTAGAACCGCGACCTCCCTTGCATGATCACCCGCTACCCCATTAACGGTTTAAGCATGAACTCTGCACATCACTTAAAAGCATGAATCTTATAACATTATTAACAGAGTATTATGATAAACCTAAAGGCATGTGAAATAAGGTAATCTAGAACATCATGGCAGGAATACAATATTAAGGGTATATAACCAGTAAGCATTAACAATAATCAAAATTCACATCAACGGCAATCTCAAATTCAAAAATCAAAATCCAGAATCAGGTGGGCCCACAACAAACTGGGATTAATGTCTCGGTAAAAGTTGGGACCCACGGGGAATTTAACTGTGCGGCGGGATTAGGAAGGCTCTTTAAGAGAGCTGGGAGACCGTCCGGTTTTGTGTCTCGATATCAAGTAAAAACGAAAACGCCTCGACTCAGGTGGGAGAACCGTGGGTGTTCTTTAAGTGAGATGCCTGGAGTCGCGCGCGAGCGGCACACCGGTTCTTCCACCACATCCCCAATGGTAGGAAGACAGTGAGGAGAAGGGAGAGCGCAAGTCTTTGGTGAGCGAAGAGAGAGGGAGATGCGTAAGGAAGGAAGGCCAAGAGGGGATCAGCAGCGTCCTAGGGGCGTTGAGGGTTTTGGAGGTCATCAAGGAGGGAGAAGAAGGGAGGAGAACTTTGAATTTCAACAGGGAGCTGGAAGATTTGGCAATGGAGGCTATGGTGGGGGCAGAAATTTTGCTGGCCGTGGGCGAGGTATGGCACCAGGGAGAGGGGCAGGTGCTGGCAGAGGGTATGGTGGTCGGGGTTGGCAGCGGACTGGAACAGGGTTCAACCAGCATGGGAAGCAGCAGGTGGTTGGTGCGCAGCAAAGACAACAGGTGAAGAAGTCAGAAGCCTGGAAGGGAGAAGGCCGTGCAACGGGGGGAGTCAATCTCAGTGGGGGGAAGTCTGAGGAAGGTTTGTTGACACAACAAAGCAGTGTAGTGGAAGAAGATGTTGTGATGACTGAAGGCGCAAATGGAGAGGAAGTTGAAGGAGGGGAGAAGACAGTAGGGATCAAATGCGCACGTTGCACCAGGAAGGGACATTCAGCAGCAAATTGCATGACTGAAATCTATTGCGTGATCTGTGACAGCCACGATCATGTGAATTTCAAGTGCCCGGTGTTGAAGTTGCCTCGGCCAGTGGCGCATGCTGTGGGATACGCAGTGCACGGGTTAGGGTTCTACCACATCCCGCACCCTCCTTTGCCTAGAGCGAAGAAGGAGACGAAGATGGCGCTGATCACAGTGGAAGGAGGGACTTTATCAAAGGAAGAAGTGCAGGAGCAGCTGGGGAGAATTTTCCCAGGAAAATGGGTGTGGGAACTCATTGAGCATGAAGAGAACGCATTCATCACGAAGTTCCCGTCCAAGATTGAGTTGCTGAGGGCAGTGGCATTTGGAGGGGCTGATGTGATAAGGGCTGGCATTCCGGTGGGAGTAAGGATCAGGTTTCAGATGTGGCACGAAAAGGAGACGGGGTTCCTGTTGCCAAAAGTATGGGTAAAGGTGTTTGGGATCAGGAAGTCGTTGAGAGAATTTCTGAATCTATGGGATGTTGGTTCAATGCTAGGCTCAACCCAATCTGTGGACATGGAAACAACAAGGAAAAATGATTTTGGACGAATTTTTATCGCAGTACTTAATCCCATGCTTATTCCTGCTCATCTAGATGTGGTCATTGGCGATCACTATTTTGAGTTGGAATTTGAGGTTGAAAAGGTTGGAGTGGATGAACGCGGTGAGGAGGCGATTTTTGAGTGGAACGGAGGAGGTGAGGGGGAAGGTGGATAGGATTTTCAGGAGGAGGACAAGCATGAGAGGGATCCAAAGAGACTCAAGAGTGACAGCGAGGGGGAGAAAAAGGAGGGCTGTGCACCTCTAAATACTTCTTGCTACAACACTCTTAAGGAGAAAGTGCAAAACATGACTGAGGAGGAATTCCAAATATTCCTAAGAAAGAAGGCTGGGGAAATTCTGGATATTTCAGTCGGTCAAGTGCTGAATGAAATAACTGACAAAGTGATGAAGGAGGGGGAGGAAGTCTCGAAATCTGTTGAGGAGGACAGAGAAGTTGGGAGCTTTGTGGAAGGGGAAAGAGCTGCAGCTGCTGCAAGGAATGCTGAAATTAGGACGACGGTTGCAGTGCGGATGGAGGTTGACAAGGAAGTGGGTGGGAAGATGGAAGCGGCTTTGATCCCAGAGGTGATCACGTCGCCTTCTCGCTCTAGCCCAAGGTTGGTGCGGTCTAAAGATGAACACACCTTGGTAAGAGCGGAAGAGAGGGTGGCAAGGAAGAATCTGGAGAACTTGGGAGGTATGCCTTTGTCAAATCCAATTTCTGCTATGCATGATTTTAATGTTTTAAATAATTGGCAGCAGATAGGAATTAGTTGTGCTTCTTCTGTTGATTTGTTTGGGGGAGCTGGTAACTGCTAGGAGGAATAGAAATTAAAGGGGGGAGGGTACAGAAGGGGTGGAAGATAGTCAGTCTTGGCAGGAGAGTGACAGTGAAGGGGAGACAATTGATTTTTTAGAATCAGATGCTTTAAAAAACATGTGCGGAGAATTGTTGGAGGAAATCTTTGATAAAGACAGCTTTCACCTAAGTAGTGAGAAAAAGGCTGCAAACAGAAAGTACAAGTCACATGCTAAGCCATGTTTAAAAAAGACTTGTCGGGTGAATAGGCACAAACAAAAAAAAACAGCAAGTAGTATCAAATGAAAGGAATTTTTTGGAATAGAAGAGGTCTTAGTGACTTGGCTAAATCGCGGTTTCTAGCGGACACATCCAAGGAGCAAAGCTTAGACTTTATCGCTCTTTTGGAAACATGCAAAAAAGATTTTGCCCTATCAATGTTAAATAATTTTAGCGGAGGGAAAAAATTTTTATGGCATTGGACGGCGCTGAATGGTAGATCGGGGGGAATTCTTTTGGGTATCAATCTAGGTGAGATGGATATTGGCAGTATTGAAGAAGGAGATTTCTATGTGAAGTTTAGACTAAGAAATAAAAAGGATGGCTTCCAGTGGATTGTGGTAGTATTTGTTGGGCAGCACTCAACCGAGTTCAAAGAAAATTTCCTAATAGAATTAGTACATACTTGCAGCAAAGAGAAGCTTCCTCTTTGTGTCGGAGGTGATTTCAATATCATTAGAAATGCTAGCGAAAAAAATAATGATAGATTTTACGAGAGATGGCCATTCTTGTTTAATGCAATTATTGATGGCCTTGATCTCAGAGAAATAGAAATGTCGGCTCGAAAGTTTACTTGGGCAAATTGTCTGCAAAATCCAACCTATGAAAAATTGGACAGAGTACTAGTGAGCACTGAGTGGGAACAGAAGTTTCCCTTGGCCACAGTGGATGCCTTGAGTAGAGACATCTCAGATCACACCCCACTCCTGTTAAACACAGGGGAAAAATCTAAGAGGAAAAACCAACCTCACTTTAAATTTGAACTTGGTTGGCTCCTCAGGGAGGGGTTTTTTGAGCTAGTATCAAAAGTTTGGAGAAAGGAGAACAGAGGCATTACTCCTTTAAAAAGATGGCAAAATAAAATCAGAAGACTAAGGCAATTTCTGAGGGGGTGGGAAAAAAATATGAAGGGAGCATACAAAAAAGAGAAACAAGAGCTAATGAGAAAAGCCGAGGAACTGGATAAAAAAGCAGAGGTCCAGTTGCTAAGTCAACAAGAATTAGACCTTAAGCAAAGTGTTAAAGAGAGGTTAGCTGTCTTTCTAAGGGAGGAGGAAATAAAGTGGTTCCAAAGGGCCAAAACCACCGAGATCTTACAAGGAGATAATAACACAAAATATTTCCAGTTAGTAGCAAATGGCAAGCGAAGGAAAACTAGAATTTTCCGGCTTGAACAGGAGGAGGGGATAATTGAGGGAGACAAAAATTTAAAAAAATACATTACAACATACTACAAGGGTCTCTTCAGTCAGCCAGATAGGAATAATTTATCCTTGACGGAACCAATGACAGAGGATATACCACAAGTTTCGGATGGGAAAAACGAAAGCATGACTATGGAATTCACGGAAAAGGAATTGAGGGACGCGATTTTTCAGATGAAACATAATAAAGCACCAGGTCCAGATGGGTTTCCGGCTGAGTTTTATCAAGTCTTCTGGAGTCTTATTAAAGATGACCTAATGGCCATGTTCAGAGAATTCCACAACGGGGACCTTCCCCTTTTTAGTCTTAATTTCGGGATTATATCTTTAATTCCAAAGCAGAAAGAGGTTAAAAAAGTCCAACAGTACCGACCCATTTGTATGTTGAATGTAAGCTTCAAAATCTTCACCAAAGTGATAGCTAATTAGGGGTGGAAAACGGTAACGGATAATTCGTTTTATCCGATATTCGTATCTGAGAGAAATCCGAATATGGTAAGCAAAATCCGTATTCGAAAATATTCGTATTCGTATTCGAGAATATTCGTATCCGTATTGAAAGTATTCGTATTCGCATTCGTATTCGAGAATATTCGTATCCGTATCCGTATTCGAGATTATTCGATTCGTATTTGATCCATTTCTAGAACCCATGAAAAATCCGTACAAATTTTGTGATTCAAAACTTGAATTTAGGCGGTTTAAAACTGGTAACCGGTCAAAAACCGATGAAAAATTGGCAAAACCGTTAGGAATCCATTTTATCCGATATTCGTATCCGAGAAAATCCGTATTCAAAAATATCCGTATTCGTATTCGAGAATATTCGTATCCGTATTTGAAAATATTCGAATTCGTATTCGTATTCGTTTTAAAAATATGGATTCGTATTCGTATTTGAGACTATTCGACCGTATCCGATCCGTTTCCACCCCTATAGCTAATAGATTGTCGCTGGTGTCAAGTAAAGTGATTAGACCGTCCCAGTCAGCTTTTTTACCAGGACGATACATCCTGGAGGGCGTAGTCATTTTACATGAAACGGTGCATGAGATAAAGAGGAAAAAACATAATGGCATCATTCTCAAACTTGATTTCGAGAAAGCTTGTGATAAGGTTAATTGGGCATTTCTACAACAGGTTTTAAGAATGAAAGGTTTCTCTCTCCGTTGGAAGCGCTGGATTGAACAAATTGTAACGGGAGGAAGCATGTGTGTGAAAGTAAATGATGAGATGGGTCACTTTTTCCAAACAAGGAAGGGGTTAAGACAAGGCGATCCTCTTTCACCAGTGCTTTTCAACTTGATAGCTGACATGTTGGCGGTCCTGATTGAGAGATCTGTGAAACAGGGACATTTCAGGGGCCTAGTGCCTCACTTAATAGAAGGTGGACTCTCTATCCTTCAATACGCCGACGATACAATTCTCTTTTTGGAAGACAATCTAGAGCAGGCTGCTAACTTAAAATTAGTACTATGTGCTTTTGAGAAGTTATCGGGTCTTAAGATTAACTTCCATAAAAGTGAATTGTTCTATTTCGGGGAGGCTAAAGGGAAGGTCGATGAGTACACATCGTTATTTGGATGTAAGGAAGGTGCTATGCCATTCAAGTACCTAGGCATCCCAATGAGTCCACGAAAGATCTCGAACAAGGATTGGAGTGTAATTGAGGAAAGATTTCAGAAAAAGCTAAGTAGTTGGAAGGGCAAAGTTTTGTCAGTTGGGGGAAGACTTGTACTAATTAACTCTGTGCTTTCTAGCTTGCCAATGTTCTTGATGTCATTCTTCAGGATACCTAAAGGTGTCCTCAAGAAACTAGACTATTATAGATCGAGATTTTTTTGGCAATGCGATGAACACAAGAAAAAATATAGACTAGCAAAATGGTGCATTCTTTGCAGTCCCAAAAGTGTAGGGGGGTTAGGGATCTTGAATCTCGAGGTACAAAACAAGTGTCTGTTGAGTAAATGGTTGATTAAATTGTGGAATGAGGATGGGCTGTGGCAAGATATCCTCAGGAAAAAATATCTGAAAAACAGAACTTTATCACAGGTAGAAAAGAGAAAGGGGGATTCACAGTTTTGGACGGGGTTAATGGAGGTTAAAAGTCAAGTTATGGAAAGAGGGCGGTTCTTGGTCCATGGGGGAAGTCAGACTAGGTTCTGGGAGGACCTATGGACAGGAAATGAGCCTTTAATGAGCAAATACCCTTCATTGTACAATATAGTTAGGAAAAAGAATGCAACGGTGGCCAAAGTACTAAGTACTACACCTCTCAGCGTCTCTTTTAGAAGGGCGTTAGTAGGGACAAATCTGTCCAAATGGATGAAGTTGGTAGGAAGTGTTTTACTAGTTCAACTTAATAATGGAGGCAGTGATAAATTTATTTGGACAGTGAGCAAAAAACCTTTCACAGTTCAGTCCATGTACATGGATATCATGAAAACAGTAGGAGTTCATTCTGATTGTCTAACCTGGAAATTAAAGATACCTCTTAAGATTAAAGTTTTTTTGTGGTACTTAAAGAAAGGAGTCATCTTAACCAAGGACAATCTTGTTAAAAGAAAGTGGAAAGGGTGCACTAAATGTTGTTTCTGTAATGAAGAAGAGAACATTCAGCATCTCTTTCTTAAGTGTAAGATGGCATGCATGATTTGGAATGTGATTTACATCTCGTTTGGCATTCAAGCTCCAAGGAGCATAGCTCATTTGTTTGGCTCATGGCTTAGGAGCTTTCCTGCTAGCTTGAGGAAGAGAATTTTAATTGGAACAACTGCCATTTGCTGGGCACTGTGGTTGAGTAGGAATGATGTGGTCTTTCAAAGATCAAAACCTAACTCCTTTTTGCAGGTGATTTTCAGGGGGACGTATTGGCTCAGAAGCTGGGCGATACTATCTAAAGAGGAAGTGAAAGACAGTCTAATGAAAGGTTGTCACAGGCTGGAGGTCATAGGCATGGAAGTTTTCAGCAGGGCAGGCTGGAACTTCAGGAGAAGAATTCAGTTCGAAGGGGCTGCTTAGGAGCTCTTTTGTGTGGTGTTTTGTCTTGAGCTTTTAGTTTTGTGTCGGTGTCGATTTGGCGGCCTAAGGTGCTGCAGGGTCCTTTTGTTTACGGTTGTTAGCTTTCAAAACTTGATTGCTGAGACCGGACGTTGTTCCTTTATCTAAAAAAATTAACAATAATCAAGCAAGCATTAACAATTTGATAAGAACTAGACAAGCATTAACAATATGATCATAACTAGGCAAGCATAATAATAAACAGGCAAGCATAATACTATTATAACAACCAGGCAAGTACTAGAGAGATGATAATACCCAGGTAACTTGGTGACAGGTTATTAGCCAGGTAAATTTAGTGATATGATAAGAACCAGGTAATTCATTGATATGATAATTGTACTCAATGACAATGGTAACAAGTAATCATGAAAGATGTGAAATGTGGAATTAAAATAATTGGAGATAAGTTCATGCACGATTACAAGGAGAAAAAGGATTGCTGAGGTTGAGGACAGGAGATAAAATCAGATGGGAGATGAAGAAGGATAATACGACGGTGGTAGGGATCCATGAATGATTCTCACCCAGCATTACAACTTAACTCACATCAAGGGGTTGTCAAACAACTAGGTTTTATTACGTGATAAGTTGTTATTAGTCAGGTTAACAATATCATATATAATTCCATCGAAACCAATCAAGCAATAACATACAAGTAATGAATCAGGGAACCGGTAATTAAATATATCATTCCGAAGCTAAATATTACTAGTGGTTAACCTTATGTTGAAGTCACTCCTATACTACCCCAACCACAATTTAAACAACAATTATAATTAATAATTAAAGCTTGCAACTTAGACATTAACCATAGCACCTTAATACATCTAAGAGTCTAAGGTATTAATTAACATAAAGCATGGAAAATAAGATAACCTAGAACCTCATGGTATGAATACAGTATTAAAGGTACCTAACTGGCAGGCGTTAATATGTGACAACAATCGGGCAAGCGTTAGTAATATGATAACAAGCAGGTAACTTTCAGGGTATGGTATTAATCAGGTAACATTAGTGATATGATAAAAGCCCGGTAAGTTTTGGTGATATGATCGTAAACAGGTACGCTTTAGTGACATGATAATGGATAGGTGAGCGTTGGGTGATATGATAATAGACATACCAACTTTAGCGATATGGTAATGGTACTCAATAGCAACGGTAGCAAGCAATCATGGGAGATGTAAAATGTGAAATGCAGGGGTTACGGCCGCGAGGTACTTGCCTGCCAAGCATTCGGCAGTTCGGTTGCACGAAGGATCAGAAGTATGAACCCATCCAAAGTTCCCTTCTATTCCCACATGTGAACCTGAATGCATAGCAAGGTGATTAAGGCAAGGTGATTAAGGAAATAATTAAAGAGGTACCGAGAGTTGAAGCTAGCATCCAGGAGCCATCACGACATTTGACCTTTGATTGACTTAGCGAATCTCCATGCATGCAGCTACCCCTGCCATGCACGCCCGTGAGGCCGCGAAGGCATCTGGCTAGCAGCGAGGAAGGCCAGCCGTAGCGTATGCGACAGGAGCAACGGCGCCGCCACAGCCGCCGCGCCCGCACGCCGCCGCGCTCACCCATGCATCGCCACGCCTCCGCTCGCGCCGTGCTTGTCGGGACCCGGAGCAACAACTCCAGAACCCTCTGTGTTATTCGCACTATCCCAGGAAAAGCTAGTGCACACAGATTGAACAGTGATACATATCATGCATGATAACCAAACTTTATTATAAAGCAAAAGTACGGGCCTTATGGCCAAGATTACAATAAGGTGGCTTCATGGCCAAACATGAAATAAACAAATGAAGGTAAATAAGAGGAGCAGCCCATCCCGCCTTCCCACAAGGCGAATTGATGTAAGACGTGGCCTATTCGTCGCGATCCTCAACATAGTTGACATCGCCGTCCTCCGCAACATTGTTTATAGCAAGGTGAGCACATAAAGTACTCCACAAGTTACACCAGAGATATAATGATTTGATGCATGCATAAGGGGTTACAAAGAAAGGCATAATGTGGTTCATTTGCATAAACAGCATTATTGAATTAAATACAATAACGTAAGTGCAAAAGCTGAAGTTGATACAATATATAAAAACAAGATTTAACAAAATAATAACGTTAGTGCAGGCAACAACCTAACACTAACCTAACCACGGGTATCCCACCCGGACCATCTTTCCAAAAGTTTCACAAATTTCCATAAACCAAATTTTATTAAAACCAAAATCTAATCCGTGAAAAACCATACTAAGCATGTCCTTGACCGTGGACACGGCTATCCAGGATAGTTTGTTACTCTGCAGAGGTGTACAACTTTACCCACAAGACATGTTCTCCTGTTTTGCCACCGGATTACACACTTCCTTAGGTGTGCGGCCGAGGAGATCATGATAAGGCTGTTCCAATGTTCCATTACCAAATTAGCTACGCCGCCACTAAGGTTTCACCACAACATGAATCCACATGTTGGAGCCCCCTCTTGTGTCATGTGAGACTTCTCATGGCCTACGCCACGCTCACATTCAGCCTATAGCGAAACTAAAATGGAACTTCACAAATTACTTAGCCGATCTGTCCCATACCGGACTTGTGGTAGTACGGTGTGACTTTGTAATAGTAGTTCACATCCGGTCCTTAATTTGACTTAGGCCTACCCGCATACCCCTTGTGCCCGGCAACAACATCGAGTCAACAAACTACGACGCATGCCGCAAGCACCCACCACCATACCAATGCCTAAGTCTAAAACAGGTTTTATCCATTTTATTTTATCAAAATTTTATAGACCTTCTTGACTCACCAAAGTCAAGAATAGATTTTATAAACCAACATTTCGTGTGAAACCAATCTTCCCACCTAAATTAATCTAAGCATGGCTAAGCAATTTATAAAATGTTCTAGTTAATACTAATGTACCAACTAGGCTTTCATCTATGGTGACAAGGTATGTTCGTTCAAATTCGAGATTGGCCATACAAAGGGAATTGGGTGTAACTAAAGTTTTAAGCACATTTGAACTAATTTGAATAAAAGTATGCATGCATATTAATTTAAAAACAACATAAATAATTTAAATTACTGGGATCAACATGGTCAAAGGTGTAACTTGCCTTGCTCGAAGTCTTGCTGCGATTCGTCGAAGAAATACTCTCCGGATTCGTCGTAATCTATACGCAAAGAACCAAAAGAAAATCAAACAAAATTCAAATAAAATCCAAAAATTCAAAAAGAGTCCAGAAATGGATAGTTTAGGATTTTAGAAAAAATTTAGAAATTTGAACGAGTTAAATCGGAGTTAAAATGAAGAAGTTATGGCCTTCGGAAGTTCTCACGACCATGGCAAACGTGATCGGGCGGAGCTACGACCACGGCAATTGCGATCGGCGGAGCTACGACCACGTAGTCGACTTACGACCACATGGGAGGTTTACGCCACGCGATCGACATACCACCACACGGAAGGTTTACGACTACTCAGTGAAAATTACGACTACGGCCACGCATCGCCCACGACTACGACTACACCGAGAACCCACGACTTCGACTACCGAGAACTTACGACTTCGACTACACAGAGAACTTACGACTCGACTACACGAAAACTTACGACTTTGACTACACGAAAACCCACGACTTCGACTACAGAGAACTTACGACTCGACTACACAGAGAACCCACGACTTGACTACACGAAAACCCACGACTTCGACACACGAAAACCCACGACTCGACTACACAGAGAACCCACGACTCGACTACAGAGAACTTACGACTCGACTACACAGAGAACTTACGACCACGACTACACGCAGAACTTACGACTACGACTACACGAAAACTTACGACTTCGAGGCGAATACGACCACTCAAACAAAGTTAACGGCTACCTAGTCATTTACAACCACATAGTCGCTACGACTACTCGGCAGCTACGGCTACGGCTAAGACTTACGACACGGATCTACGACACACGGAAGGGTGTTACCTTCGAAACCGGTTGGCCGCGGGTGGTCGGAGGGAATCAGCAGAGTGGCCGAGACGACGGATGGTCGAGAGGTTGATTACGAGTGGAGACGGTCGGTCGACGAAGAAGCGGCGGCGCCGAGTCTTCGGCAACAACGGTTCCGGTGGCGGCGTCGCTCGGAGAGGGGAATGGTGGTCGCCGCGCTGGGGATCACGGCGTCGTCGGCGAGGCGCGAAGAGACCAGGCGGCGCCAATTCCTCGCCGAGCCGCACGGCGCGGACGAGGAAGCACGGTCGGGCCGGTCGGTTCAGGCGGAGGGGAAAGAGGTGGCGCGCACGTGAAGGCGAAGGAGGGGATAACGGGCTCGGAAGGAGCTTTATAGGCAGGGACGGAGGTAAAGGGCTCGCGGAGTTAAGGACTTTAGAAACAATGATAACGGCGAGAGGCTTTGCCGACGAAAACGGACGGAGGTGGGGGTTACTAGCGCACGAGCTTAAGGGCCAATAATGGCTTCGGTTGTCGGCCGAGGAAGGAGTAACCAAGCTTTTAAAGCTCGGATGGGGTGTTAATGGAGGCCGGCCGGTTGGGGAAGAAGGGAAGAAGGAAACTTCTAATTTTTTTTAATTTCCAGAAGTAAATTCTCAAGAGTTAAACAAAACTTAGGGAGGGTTAAGAAAAGAAAAGAAAAAAAATAAAATAAACTTTTTTTTTGCTTTAATAAAATATTTTAAATACATTTTCTTGCTTTAGATTTTTAAATAAAATCCAGATAAATCCAAATAAACTCCAGAAAATCAATAGAAGGCAAAAAAAAATTTTGGGATGTTACAGTGCTGCACGCCACCGCAGCCGCCGCCGCCGACGCCAGAGAAGCCCCATGCATCTCCATGCGTGAGAACGAGAGAGAGAGAGAGAGAGATTAAAGGAGAGAGATTGGGGGGAGTATAACAGGAAAGTGGGAGAGTTACACGGGGGTGGTTATGGAGAGAGAGAGGGAGAGCATTTTTTTAGGGTGCTACATTGAATGTATACAGAATCATGCTATAGAAGAGAGTTACTCTAATAGATTAGAAAGTGAATAATGATGAGAAGTTAAGAGAATAGAGCGGTTGAAGGAGAATGGACGTACAACCACCAACTCTTTTTTTTTATAATAGTATTGATGTAATGATCCCAATGCCATCCTGAGCATTATCCAGTGTGCTGGTAGACCACCTCCATCTCCTCCTCCAAATCATTAGTTGCAAGATCAAACCCAAAGCGGCAACGCTTGCACCAATGGCAACACAAATAGTTTTTCCACTCTTATTGCTTTTCCAACCTTTCACCTCTTTCATGGCAAGGCTAAGATAGAGCATTTCTCCATTAGCATTAGCAATATCATCATCATATTGTTGTTGTTTTGCGTTAAGCAACTCGCCATGCTAGACGGAGCAACCACCTTTGCCATATGAATATGCAGTGCAAGAGCAGTTACTCAAGCAAATGCGCGCGCATTCATTATCTTATTTATGCACTGTTATTTTCACTCTATTTTCAGGTTTTGAACAGCTTTGGA
Organism: Dendrocalamus sinicus; assembly: GCA_036346575.1. Lineage (NCBI taxonomy): Eukaryota > Viridiplantae > Streptophyta > Magnoliopsida > Poales > Poaceae > Dendrocalamus > Dendrocalamus sinicus. The sequence goes on from CM070650.1 coordinate 19,287,834, forward strand.
CTTTTTGTAAGGTAGTGTATGGCACCCTTTCTTTTATAAAAGCCAATGAAAGGAACAAATGCATAACTCCATTATCAAATAAAACCAATAAGGGCTTCGGGTGAATTACAAATGTACCAATAATGTCATTGGTAGCTCTTGCGATTTCTTTGTTTGGAATATGATTTACTCTTCCTTGAATTGGCTTTGGTCTACCTCTTCCTTTTCCCGCTAACATGCCTATTGATGCTCTAGCTGGTGGTGGTGCGGGTGCGATTTGCTAAGAAACAGTTGATTGAGCTTGAGTCTTAGCTTGAGCTTTTGCCACTTCAGAAGTCAGTCTTTTGTTAGGGCATTGATATATGAGATGACAGGCTTGTCCGCAATGGAAACATATGTTTCCCTTATGTGGGCAATTTCAGTAATAGTGATTTTTTCCACAGGTATGGCACAGTACTGTTGTGAGTTGGGGAACATTATGCTACGGGCTTGGAGTAGTAACATACTGAGGTCTTGGGGCAGTGATGTATTGAGATCTTGGTGTGATGATCACTTGTTGGTCTTGTTGATATCCTGCTTGTGGTAATGCCAGCATTCTTCTCTTGGGTGCACTTGATGGTGATGTCTCTTGCACTACCCTTATTTTTTGGGTATCTTCTAACTCATTCCTTGCTTCTTCGGACACAATTAACTTATTCACCATAGCAGACAAATCTTTAAAGTACATTACTGAGATGTGATACTTCAAGGACTTTTGCAACCCTTCCTTAAATCGCTCCATCTTCTTTGCTTTGTTCTTAACATCGTATGGGGCATAATGAGCAAGTTAGTTAAATTGGTGAAGGTACTCTATTACTGTTCATCCTCTTTGCTTGAGCGCAAGAAATTCTCATCATGTTGCTTCTACAACTCCTGTGGGAACATGGGCTTTGCGAAATGATTCTTCGAATTCCTTCCATGATATTTCTTGGTCTTCATGCATGACTTAATAGTTCATCCACCATACGGTGGCTTAGCCTTGCAATTGATGGGACATATACAAAGTCTTCTCTTTATCCATGCACTACACAGTATTCGATTTTCTTTCGATGTCCCTAATCCAATCATCAGCTACTATTGGATGAGGCGACATTGAAAACACGGGTGGTCTCATTTTTAGAAAATCTAACCACTTAGATATGATTTGTGTTCCCCCTTGATCGGTGGTAACTCCTGATAAGCTTCTTACTATTGCTTCTGCTATTGCTGCTCCTTGCATTACTATCTGTCCCAAAATTTTGGCTTGTTGCTCCATCATTTTCTTTTGATTTAGTTCAGCATGGAATCAATTTTGTTCCATCACTACTAGAATATCAGCCAAACTGGTCTGATTAACTTCTTCTGCTCATGGGCTACCTTGGCCTTGAGATTCATTTCTTGCCATCTTAACTTTTGCTGCTTGGGTTTTGGAGTTGGTTTTGTAGCGATTTGTATAAGATCAGATAGATGAGTAAGGATCTATATTTAAGGTGAGAATAAATTGAACAAGATGAGAGCTAAGATGAATTGAGGGAGATAGAATTTTGAGGGAGGTAAGATATTAGATATTAGTAGCAAACATAGTTTTCATTTGTTTTACAAGCTGAACACATACCATACATATGAGGTGCGTGATACAACTCGATTTATACATAGAAGAGACTATTACAAAAGGGTTACTTCTATTTTAACATAATATGTACAATGATACAACCTCCTCTACGTTTTTTATGGATGGTTACTAGTTGTGTACCATCTATCTATAGTGTATATTTTGAGGTTAGAGAAGGATAGATATAAATCTTTTTCAAAAATAGAACTAAACTTAAGAAAATTAGGATAGATGAGATAGCATTCAGGAGAGAAAAGACAATAGTAATACTTATATTTTATGAAGATTCTTTTTGATATTCTTGAAACTAAAAATTTTATAAACATTCCTAGCGTAACTTAGGGTATTATCCTACAGTGAAGCGAGCTGGCTCTGACACCTCTTTGTAGCACCCCTATTTCTAGGGTCGTTAGGATTTCCTTGCAACTGCCCAAGATTGTTCAGCTGCGAGTGCCATAGATGAGTGTACATCATTGCCATCACAAGTTTAAGCATCAAAACCAAACTTATTACAAAATTGTAGGACCGAAATGGCGACAGAGGGGGGGGGGGTGATTGGCGCTCTTCAAAAAATTAAATTCGCCCTCAAGTACCCACTCTTATACCTCTTCTCCAATAGCTATGGAAGCTATGAAGGTAGAAGATATGCACTACTGGAAGTCAAGGCAACAAGGAAAAATCAGATCCAGAAAGAAGCAGCCAAGAAAAATAAATTCAGAGCAAGTCTGACTGCAAGCGGTAGTACCGCTGAGACGAGCGGTAGTACCTCTGAGCGGTAGTACCTCTCGAGGAGCGGAAGTACCTCTGAGCGGTAGTACCTCTCGAGGAGCGGTAGTACCGCACGAAGATCGGACTTGTCCGAATGTTCCTTCGCTGCCGATCGGACTGGTCCGAACAAAACCGGTAGTACCACTAGGACGAGCGGTAGTACCTCTCGAGGAGCGGTAGTACCTCTGAGCGGTAGTACCTCTCGAGGAGCGGTAGTACCTCTCGAGAAAATCAGCAAACAGGATTTTCTGAAAAATGAGAGATTCGCAATGATTCTTGGATTCTTGGCTTGGGAAACTTTGAGGATAGCTAGGGAACACTCCCAGAAGAATAAGCCAAGAGCCAATATCAAGAAAACCCTCCAAGAAACAAGAATTTCAGATTTGGGTAAAAATCTGAAATCTTGCAAGAACCGAGCCAAAAACCAAATAACTCCCCAACCGTTGATCCTTTGGCTATGAAATTTTGAGGGAAGCTAATTAATAGCCTCTGGACTCTTCATACCAAATTTCAAGCCATCTTAACAAGGGAATCAAAATCTGGACCAAAACCTAGAAACGAAGAACAAGAACAGAGGAGGCCAAAACTGAAATCTGAGAATCAAACTCGGTTTGCTCTTGGGATTAAATAGCCAAATGGCTTTTGAGCATCACCCATGTCATAGCAACCCATTTTGGCACTCTCCAGCAAGCAAGAACTCAAAACCACAAAAATCAAGAAATCTTGCAAAGAGGAAAATGAAGAACAGAAGCTACGAACAGGAAAAACCAAACTTCAGATTTCATTCATTGAATCACAAGGAATACAGAGGAGTCCCGATACGCATGGACATTAGGACATAGATGATTACAAGACTCTCCACTCAATCCCTCTCCTCTCAATCCTCAAGAACACCAAGAATCACACATCTTCTTGGGAGGAAGAACACACAGAGAGGAGCTCACATAGAAACCATCGTAGAGACACAGAGGGAGCACACTCTGCCTCTACCACCAACTCACACCAACTAAAGAGCTAAAGGAAACAACCTTCCTAAAGCCTCTTTTGACTCTAAAACCCTAATTCTATCACAAGTGCTAAGTGGGCATGCAGCCCCTCCACTCCTTTTATAGCCCATGGCTAACGGGTCTCCGCCTGCTACGCCCGCTATTTCCAACGAGCCCGCTCCCGCTTGTGCGACCTTGCGAAATTCCGTTCGCCTCCCGCACCTTCCGGGAAGCTTCCGCGCTCCTTGTCTCGCACGCCTCGCAACCACCTCGAGTCCACGTCGTCTTCGACACATCCCGACCGTTCTGACCTCAGCGCCACCTGCGCCTAGTCCGGTCCACCGTGTCTCACCACGACTCCACTCGACGTCCTGCAGTCACACAGACAAGAAAACACGTCAAATAGCACCGCTCGATACATGAAGGCATAAATAGCATCATACTTACCACAGATGAAGTCCAAACCTGTCAAACCAAGGACTCAGCGTCCTAATCCCATTTGACCAAGTTTGACCACAGTTCGACCGAGCCCGTTGCACCACACAACGTCAATGTCCGAACAACCCAAAACAAACTCGACTTAGCTAACCCAATGTCAATAACTCATCATACACACGAGAGGACCTCCACATGGTCTCTCAATCTCCCCCTTGATGAGTATATTGACAAACTCAGAAAAAGCACGAAGTTGAGTTTGAAGAATCCAACATGGTCCAAGGAAGGAAAGTGAAGGCTAATGACCATGTCGACAGAAGGAACACTAGAGCAACAACTGAAAGAGCAAATTGTTCTCCAAAGCTCTAAAAAGTTCCCAAACGCCTTTTTCTCCGCTATTCTCCCCCTTTTGGCAATAAACACATCAAGGAGCAAACGAGAGAATATGACATGTCATGGATGAAATGGCTGAAGTTTGATTATTCTAAGCAGTTAGAGCCATGTGAATTATCCATAATGACCAACAAGTACTACACCAAGCCATAACTCAATAAAACGCTATCTAGATCATGACAACATATATATAAGCCAGCTAGAACACATGGATGACAATATGAAATATAGTGCTGTTTGTGATCAAGTCAAGTCATCAATGAGCAAAGTCCAGCTAGAGATATCCAAGGATGATGCAGGCCATGTCAATAAGCTAAGCGTAACTAAGAAGCTCAAATTGAGGCCAAAAAGAGTGCTACAAGACCGAGAATGAAACATTTGTTGAAGTACTTGATTCTTGTTGTGGCTTAAGCAAATTGAGCACAAATGATATCTTTTCTTTTCAAACTCAAGGTTGTTGACAACCAGATTTTTGTTTTTATCATGTGCTAGACCTCAAGCCTTATGCAACTACTCCAAGCAATGAGCTTAAGAAGATAGTCTAGGTCATCCAAAACTCCCCCTAAGTTCATGCCAAGTGCAATGGCAAGCCGTCTCATAGGAGAGAATTGGTGAGATCAGTTTTTTCGCACAAAAGAGATCTTTTTGCATTTTAACATGTAGTACTAACTTATGCATCATCAAGAGACTACAATAGCTCAATCTAAGGCTCGATAGAGATTCAACGCTCAACTTAGCCTATTTGACATGGCATGAATCATAAAAGGATAGCTAAAGCAAGACTAGACTCAAATGCGAGCATGACAAGTTTTAATTCAAGTTGAGCAATTTTAATTAACTTATCATGGCAAAAGCTAGTCTACACATATGAAGTCATGATAAATCTAGCAACTGAAGCATAAATCATGGCAAGGAGTAAAGCATTGTAAACATGTCATAACAGGATAATAATCAAGGCTCAATGTAGTTATATTACAATGCGGAATGCTACAAATGCAGAAAATCCAGCTCCTCCTCAACATGAGATGCAACTTTTAGTTCAAGTAGAGTTATGTCAAAATTAAGCTCCAGAAGCTCCCAATTGAACTCCCCCTGAACCAAAGCAATAAAATTGAGAAGCTGGCAAGAAAACAAAGAAACAGGAAGTCCTTAAAGCATAGATAAGATATAGAGACAACTATGGCTCAGATGCACTCTCATCTTCCCATATGACTCAAGGACTATCAGCTGACGGTAAATCACACACTAGAGAGCAAACACATACCCTGTCTACCCGAGGGTGGCCCGACCCTCGCTAGAGCCTACAAGAAGTGAGTGAGCTCGACCTAGTGAGATAAGAGGTAGCTAATCCTGGAAGCACAAGATAAGAGCAAGAAGTCTAAGCAACTCGGCAAGAAAACCACTCTAACCTATGCTGGAAGGACTAAACCCACATGCACCCGTATGCAATGCAGCAAAAGTAGAGATAGAAGCATAATAATCAAGATATAGCAGTAAAGCACAAAGCTCCCCCTCACTATAGTCCATAAGGACAAACCACCCCAAGCTCTCCCCGTAGAGCTGAAAACCTAGAGCTATCCAATGGCTTGGTAAAGATGTCTGCCAACTGGTGGTCACCCTCCACAAACTGGAGCACTATATCGCCCTTCTCTACATGGTCTCTAAGGAAGTGAAATCTAATGTCAATGTGCTTAGTCCGAGAGTGCTGCACTGGGTTTTTAGCAATGTTAATCGCAGACGTGTTATCACAGAAGAGTGGAACACGTCTAAAGCTAACCCAAAGTCCCGCAGGTCGAGACCATCCAGAGTACCGCTACAAAGAATCGGCTGCAGCAACGCACTCGGCCTCTGCTGTGGATGGTATGCGACACCGATCGCTTCCTCAAGACCAAGAACGAGAGAAGTGCCAATGAATTGGCAGTGCGAAGTGCTCTTCCTATCTATCCTACAGCCGGCAAAGTCTGCATCCAAGAAGGCTCTTAAGGAAAGACAGGATGAGGAAGAGTACCAGATACCATAGTCAATGGTAGCTCGAAGGTACCGAAAGATGCGTTTCACCGTCTGACGGTGAGATACGCGAGGAGAAGCTCGAACGAGCACACGGACACACCGAAAAGTGTATGTCCGGTCTCGAGGCGATGATGTAAAGAAGGAGCCGATCATATACGTACTCTTTTCGATCGATCGCTCTCCATCCTCATCTCGGTCAAGATAGGTCGTAGAAGCCATGGGAGTCGACACAGGCTTACCATCACTCATGTCGAAGCGTCTCAGAAGGTCACAAGTGTACTTTCCTTGATGAAGAAATGTACCCTCTCGAGACTGCTTAATTTGGAAGCCAAGGAAGAAGGTCAACTCCCCCATCATACTCATCTCAAACTCGGTGCTCATGACATCCGAGAACTGTGAAACCAGAGCATGGGAAGAGCCGCCAAAGATAATGTCATCGACATAGATTTGGACGAGCAGAAGATCAGAGCCATGCCGGCGGATGAACAAGGTCTTGTTTACTTTACCCATTTCAAACCCATGACTTAGCAAGTAGGACTTAAGCCTCTCATACCAAGCTCGAGGGGTTTGCTTAAGTCCATACAAAGCTTTGGAAAGCTTGAAGACATGGTTTGGGTATTTGGGGTTTTCGAAACCAGGAGGCTGTCGGACGTAGACCTCTTCCTCAATAAAGCCATTGAGAAAGGCACTCTTGACGTCCATCTGGTAAAGCTTGAAGCCCTTAGAAGCTGCAAAGGCAAGCAGGATTCTAATGGCCTCAAGTCGAGCTACAGGGGCAAAGGTCTCCTCGAAATCCAGACCCTCAACCTGGGAGAACCCCTGAGCTACCAGTCTAGCCTTGTTCCGAATAACCACTCCATCCTCGCTCTGCTTGTTCTTGAACACCCACTTAGTCCCAATAATATTGTGACCTCGCGGGGGCTCGACAAGCGACCAGACCTTGTTCCTCTCGAAATTTTCTAGCTCCTCATGCATGGCATTGACCCAAGACTCATCAGATAAAGCGTGAGAAACATCTTTGGGCTCAAAAGAGGCAATGAAAGCAGAATGGAGACCGAATTGAGATAAGCCAGATTTTGAGCGGGTAACACGCTCGAAAAGGTCTCCAATGATCTGCTCTGAAGGATGAGCTTTCTGGATGTGTCTAGGAGGTCCAGGATGAGATGAAGAAGTGGCCTCTACCTCGTGAGCTGACGAGGTAGGAACAGAGCCACTAGCTCCAGAAGAAGCGGAAGCGGTGATCGATCCTCGAGGTGCGGTGGAAGACGGCACCTCAAGGGATGGATGAGGGACTGGATCGGGTAGACAACCCTCATCTCCATCGTCCTCGTCATCCACGAAGATGGTCTCGCATCGCTCTAAAGAACACGAGATATCGTGCCTAGTCCCGGTGGCCTCGTCGAAGTCACCTCACGAGTTTCTACCAACTTGCTAGACTCGCATTCCAAACCCGATAAGCCCACGAAGAAGACGAGTAACCTAGAAAGATACCATCACAAGAGCGTGACTCGAACTTGTCTAGGTTCGGACTTCAAAATAAAGCACTTGCAACCAAACACACGAAAATGAGAGACGCGGGCTTTCGCCCATATCTCAACTCATAAGAAGTGCGGTGCAAGTGTGCCCGAAGAAAAACTCGATTCGAAACATGGCACGCGGTGGCTATAGCCTCAGCCCAAAACTTCCGCGGTGTAGAGTATTCATCCAGCATTGTCCTGGCCATCTCGACCAAGGTACGATTCTTTCTCTCCACTACGCCATTCTGCTGAGGGACGTATGGAGAAGAGAACTGGTGCTCTACACCTATCTCACCACAGAAACTCTCGAAGTAGGAATTCTTGAACTCCGTGCCATTGTCACTGCGGATCGCTCGTAAGGCACCTGGGAGCTCTACAGAAAGCCTATTGAAAAGATCTCGGAAATGTGAAAACGTCTCATCCTTCGAGGCTAAGAAAAACACCCAAGAGTACCTCGAGAAGTCATTGACCACGACAAGAACATACCACTTCCCTCCTGCTGACTGCACTCGAGCTGGTCCAACTGTGTCCATGTGGAGCAAATGTCCCGCATCGGTCATAGTAATGTGGACCGAGGATGAGAAGCGGCAACCATCTTGCCGTGCGGCATGGAGCGCAAACAAGATCTTTGACCATCTTGAGTTTCGCGGACCACGAATGAGATCGTGACCGCTAACTCGAGTCAAATGGTCAAAGCCTATATGACCAAGTCTCCTATGCCAGAACGAGAGGTCGCGGGACTCAGAAGCAACTAAACACCTGAGAGGATTACCAGAAGACTCAGAAAAATCAGCACGAAAGATCCTCCCATAACGAAATCCCGCAAACCGGACTACCCAAGAGTCAAGAATTTTGCAAGCGTTTTCTTGAAGCTCACCTCGAAACCGTCATCGTAAGTCGAGAAACGGAAAGCAAATTGTACTGCAGCTTACTAACCAAGGCAACATCCTTAAGAATAAAAGAAGCATTAACATGCACAGTACCTTTGGCGATGACGCGCCCAGACGAAGCGTCTCCGAAAGTGATCGTCTCATCACCTAGAGCGCGGGCTAGGAGGAGAACCAACGGAGTCTCGGTCATATGACGAGAACAACCGAGTCTACAAGCCAAACCTTCTCCTTCCCTACCCGCGAACTGAGTCAAGCAGAGTAAAGTAGCGATCTTGGGGTAAATCAAGAGTGATTTTGGCACCCAATCTTGAACAACTCGTCGAGCGATGAAGTCGTCAAGCACGATCGACTGTATCTACCCTACGCTCTCGTGACTCAAAGAAGCGAAGGTCCGTGAGCAGACTGAAGGCTATGCGGGTCCGATCGCTACGGAGAGCGAGTCGGAACACCGGCAACACGCTGATCACGCCGCGGGTAGCTATCTCGATGGAAGAAACGAGATCTATCCTCAAGACGGCGGAAGACACGATCAGAGGCAGCATGAGGACGAAAAACAGAAAACTCGGAAAAACCAAGTCCTCTATGCTGCCTAAACTCCGCAACAGGAGCAAACCTAGACCTCGTGTTGGTCTTAGGTGTACTCAGGATCTGGGGCTGACCCTGAATACCCCTAAGAGACTCAACACGGTCTCTACGCGCGATCTTGGCGCGCCTGAAGCATCTCTCGATCGAGTGTCCATCCTTCTGACAGAAGGTACAGTGGTACTTCACCTTCTGAGAGGTGGGAGTAGCACGAAGAGGCTTCGCCTTCTGAGAGGCCGAAGCAACAGGTGGAATCACCTTGCTGTCAGAGATCCCTTGGACAAAACCCGCTGATTTGAATTTAACCTCGTCAGACCTGGGCTCAACCTCGATCACACCTCCTAAGATAGGTCGGAGAATAGCAGGAGGATGCTTCCTCATATCCTCATAGAAATCATATCCTAGACCTTGATTGAACTTGCAAATCTTGGATTGGTCTAGAATAAGATTAAGCTTCTTCTTGCCGCCTACAAATCTCTCGAGAGTGTTCATAAGGTACTGACACTCCTGAAAGAGAGAGGTGCAAGAGGAGCAGGGGGAAGAGGGAACAGCAGGAGGTAAGGGAGCATATGAAGAACCAATAGCAGAGGGAAGAATGGCTTGTGCACGCACAGCCGACTCTGAATGGGCAGTCCTACTGCTAGCCAGTTGGTTCACGTTCCTAGGCGTCTCCACCTTACCCTGGGGCTTCTCCCCCTTCTCAGCCATGCACAATACAAGCAGAAGGTTGCTTCTCTAATAAGTCCTTAGTTAGCTTCACACATTTTTCATCCAATGCAATTAAGTCAATTTTTAGTTTATCACAATTTTTGCATGGTGAGCTAACAGGATCCTTAGAAGCATCTTGAGCCAACTTCCTATCATGATCAATCATATCTTGAAAGCTGTTTGGAGACGACTTCAAGTTCAGTGATTAATTTAGGACAGTTTAAGCATGAATCAATCGGCTCAAGTAAAGGCGCTTGTAGTTCAGCAATTTTATGATCTGCCCGTTTTAAATTCATCTTCAAGTTATAGCAAGTTTCACAAGACTCGGGCAGATCAAGGAGCATGGCATAAGGTCCTCTAGCAGCAATGTCCTTATCCTCACATGAGGTGGGAGAAGTAGTCTCATCGGTAGTAAGTAGGGTAATGACCATCCTACTCAACTCTAAATCAGCAAGCGCACTAACATTCTCCACCTTAACAATATCAAGCTCGGAGGACACACTATCATGCGAGGTCCTTAATTTCTCCAAATCACCCAGCAAAGCACAGCATGTATCACAATCGTCACGGGAGGGAGCAGATGTAAGTGAAGTAAGCTCCGTGTGATCTGTCTACTTCCTTCTCTAACTCGGTACACCTAGCCCTAGCTCTAGCATGAAAACCTCCTAGCTTAAGAAATGCTTGATTGAGCTGGTCGAGGTGGGGCATACCTCGTCCGAGTCGGAGTCACTCATTGTCATTGAGTTCGCCCTCGAGGCCATGAAGCACATGCCGGAGAAGTCGTCGCCGCCATCCTTGGGCTCTTGGTCACCCGTCCCGTCGTCGTCGCTCCATCCCTCCACCTCGCTGAGGTCGAGGTCGTCGAAGGCGGTGAGAACGCGGTGGAAGAGCTTCTTGGCCTTCCCAAAGTTGCGGAACTTCTTCTTTCCCGGCGTCTGAACTGGAGGCTTCTTGTTGCGGTTCTTGTCGGTGTAGTCGATCTTGCCCGAACCGCTGAAATCAGCTTTGCCCTTCTCCAGTTTGGGGCAGTTTGCCCGAATGTGGTTGGGGCCACCACACTCGAAGCAGATCACGGGTCCTCCTCTCTTTCTGTCTCTCCTACCCTTGTAGGCATGGGAAAACCTTCGGGCTAGGAGGGCCAGCTGATCATCCGCAAGCTGCTCTAACTGATTATCAGTTATGTCACAGAGAGCAGCAAGGGAGAAACCGCAAGAAGAATCAGAAGAAGGACCAGAAGCTGAACTGGGATCGGTGACTAGAGCCATCGACTGTGACTTCGACTTACGAGAGACAATGTCAATCTCGTGCGTCTTGAGGTGCGAGTACAGCGCGTCAAGCGTCAAAGTCGAGAGGTCCGTGGTGTCCTTGATGGTAGTCACCTTCATCTCCCAAACGCAAAGGTCAAGTGCAGCGAGCATCTGACGAGCGTTGTCTGAGTCGGGGTATGTGAGACCGACCGCTCGGAGGTTGCTCAAGATCTTGTGAAAGCGCGCAAAACACTCATCAAGGGACTCGCCAGCGAGCATTTCAAACTTGTTGTAATCTCGCTTGAACTAGTCCTGTCTCACCGTCTTTATCTGGGTGGTGCCCTCATGGTAAGCATCGAGGGTCTCCCAAATATCGAAGGCGGACGAAAGATGAGATATGCGGTCAAACTCGCTACGACTCAAGCCCTGGATTATGATGTTCCTTGCCTTAGCGTTAGCCTCAACATCATGCATATTTCCAGCATTAATGTTCTCATCGGCAGGAACAACAAACCTGACCTTCACCTTCAGCCAAATGGCATACCCCTGAGCCTGGATGTATGTTTCCATTCGGCTCTTCCGAAGGGTAATCCAGCCATCAAAGACGGAGGCTTGGTCGAGTACTTGTCCGTCGCCATGGCTCTTGAGACCGGTTAAGATCTATTAAAAAGAGCTAACCGGCTCTGATACCAATTGTAGGACCGAAATGGCGACAGAGGGGGGGGGGTGAATGGCGCTCTTCAAAAAATTAAATTCGCCCTCAAGTACCCACTCTTATACCTCTTCTCCAATAGCTATGGAAGCTATGAAGGTAGAAGATATGCACTACTGGAAGTCAAGGCAACAAGGAAAAATCAGATCCAGAAAGAAGCAGCCAAGAAAAATAAATTCAGAGCAAGTCTGACTGCAAGCGGTAGTACCGCTGAGACGAGCGGTAGTACCTCTGAGCGGTAGTACCTCTCGAGGAGCGGAAGTACCTCTGAGCGGTAGTACCTCTCGAGGAGCGGTAGTACCGCACGAAGATCGGACTTGTCCGAATGTTCCTTCGCTGCCGATCGGACTGGTCCGAACAAAACCGGTAGTACCACTAGGACGAGCGGTAGTACCTCTCGAGGAGCGGTAGTACCTCTGAGCGGTAGTACCTCTCGAGGAGCGGTAGTACCTCTCGAGAAAATCAGCAAACATGATTTTCTGAAAAATGAGAGATTCGCAATGATTCTTGGATTCTTGGCTTGGGAAACTTTGAGGATAGCTAGGGAACACTCCCAGAAGAATAAGCCAAGAGCCAATATCAAGAAAACCCCTCCAAGAAACAAGAATTTCAGATTTGGGTAAAAATCTGAAATCTTGCAAGAACCGAGCCAAAAACCAAATAACTCCCCAACCGTTGATCCTTTGGCTATGAAATTTTGAGGGAAGCTAATTAATAGCCTCTGGACTCTTCATACCAAATTTCAAGCCATCTTAACAAGGGAATCAAAATCTGGACCAAAACCTAGAAACGAAGAACAAGAACAGAGGAGGCCAAAACTGAAATCTGAGAATCAAACTCGGTTTGCTCTTGGGATTAAATAGCCAAATGGCTTTTGAGCATCACCCATGTCATAGCAACCCATTTTGGCACTCTCCAGCAAGCAAGAACTCAAAACCACAAAAATCAAGAAATCTTGCAAAGAGGAAAATGAAGAACAGAAGCTACGAACAGGAAAAACCAAACTTCAGATTTCATTCATTGAATCACAAGGAATACAGAGGAGTCCCGATACGCATGGACATTAGGACATAGATGATTACAAGACTCTCCACTCAATCCCTCTCCTCTCAATCCTCAAGAACACCAAGAATCACACATCTTCTTGGGAGGAAGAACACACAGAGAGGAGCTCACATAGAAACCATCGTAGAGACACAGAGGGAGCACACTCTGCCTCTACCACCAACTCACACCAACTAAAGAGCTAAAGGAAACAACCTTCCTAAAGCCTCTTTTGACTCTAAAACCCTAATTCTATCACAAGTGCTAAGTGGGCATGCAGCCCCTCCACTCCTTTTATAGCCCATGGCTAACGGGTCTCCGCCCCGTTACGCCCGCTATTTCCAACGGAGCCCGCTCCCGTTTGTGCAGCCTTGCGAAATTCCCGTTTCGCCCCTCCTGCACCTTCCGGGAAGCTTCCGCGCTCCTTGTCTCGCACGCCCGCAACCACCTCGAGTCCACGTCGTCTTCGACACATCCCGACCGTTCGACCTCGGCGCCACTGCGCCTAGTCCGTCCACCGTGTCTCACCACGACTCCACTCGGCGCCCTGCGATCCACGGACAAGAAAACACGTCAAATAGCACCGCTCGATACATGAAGGCATAAATAGCGTCATACTTACCACAGATGAAGTCCAAACCTGTCAAACCAAGGACTTAGCGTCCTAATCCCATATGACCAAGTTTGACCACAGTTCGACCGAGCCCGTTGCACCACACAACGTCAATGTCCGAACAACCCAAAACAAACTCGACTTAGCTAACCCAATGTCAATAACTCATCATACACACGGGAGGACCTCCACATGGTCTCTCAAAAATTAAGGCTTAGTAGCTAAGTTTTACACAGTGGGGCGTGCAACCCAAAGTTATATCACAATACAAAAGAACTCCACAGGCATGCTTGAGTGTAGAATAAACCCTAACATCAAGCGTCATCTACATCATAGGGATCCTCAAATCCTTCCTCAATGGCTCCATCATTATTTTCCCTAGCATCTTCTGTTAATAGTTTAGCAAGTGTGAGTACAAAACCATACTTAACAAGTCACATGGGGAAACACTATATAGCTACTTGCTAAGATTTTCAAGAGATGGGATTATAGTGGTTTTGTTAAAGTATTTGAGTATGCAATTTTATTTGTAAACATTTTTTTTAAACACAACATAACAAATCATAAACTTCTTAAGGAATTTAGGGTTTCAACATCTTGATTACCAAACTTCAACAATTCCAAATCGTTTCGAAAACTACTTATGCTTCGCTACACAGCTTCATTTACCTGAATCACGACTTTTTCGAATACCATTTGTAATTATGACTCTACAGAGTTTCCCAGCTTTACCCATAAGATTCCTTAAGCTTTTAATGTCATGCAATAGACATGTAACATTTTCATGTGTGACTGAGTTGAGAAAACAAGATTCTTCACTGCTCATCTCTTTATGTAGCCTCTACTTGATAGACTAGGTACCCCCTGTCACAGAATATGACGGCCTAACAGGGCGGAGCCTACCGTTGTGAAAGTATGGTTTAATCGTTTCTATACCAAGTACTTCGACAAATGTTCCCTTTTTTCTAGAACAATATATTATATCCATGTAGTAGATATTCAATCGATTTGAGTAGCTACTAGACTAGATTTGATAAGTCAAAATTTGTGGTTGAGCGATCACTATGTTTTTACTTATCATAAGACTCTAGTCCTTATTTTTTTTATTGAAACAACTTTCAACCATAAGCCAATAACTTACCGGCGAACGCCTAATCATTTATTAATGTGAAATATTTGATTTCTTAATCTATCATGAATACTTTAGATAGTGATTTTAGCATTACTAGGTCTTGTCAAGGTGGATATGCCCATTAAATTAAACAGGGCTTTTTCAGGTGGTAAGACTTAACTAGTATCATGTCATTTTAAACATTTATTATACATAAAATAACAGTGCATAAATAAGACAATGAAAATACTGGTAAATAAATAATTACAGGAATGTAGGTTCAATATGATCAAAACATGTGACTTGCCTTCCTGCTCAAAATATTCTATTGGCTTGTATTTTGTAGTGCCTTGAGCTTGTCCTTGATCTAATTCTTGAACTGGCTTCTCGATGTATTTGGATGCTAGTGCGAACAAAAGCAAATAATGAATTTCCACGCTCATTAGAACATGAGCTGGGGAAAAGAAAAAAACAAAAAGTAAGCAAAACCTAGTAAAACCAAATAAAATAGGTTTGGGATTTTTCATAGTCTAATATGGTGGAACGGGGTTGCAAATGGCATAGATGGGTTCAAACGAACCATTTGGACATATATATATATATATATATACACACACACACACACACACACACACATATACATATATATATACATATACATATATATATATCTGTGTGTGTGTGTGTGTTTTTCAGATTTTGGTGAACAGGAACAGTCAAAATGGTACTGGACATGGGTTTGAAATAATACATAGGTGTTGGACCGAAATGGCGACAGAGGGGGGTGAATGTCGACTTTAAAAATTTGCTCCCCAAAATACTCACGGAACAATTCCTCTCCAGTAGCTACAAAGCTATGAAGAAAGAGTTTAGACCCACTGGAGACTCAAAAGCACCGAGAGAGAAGACAAGACATTTACACTGAAAAGAGGCAACAAGAGACATCATTGAACAAAGACATAACCGCAACAAAAGGATTGTCTAAGATTGATCAAGCTGCAAGAAAAGAGAGTCAATTTCAGCCAATTAAAAGATTGATTAAGGAGCAAAAAGAGGACTGAAATCAGACCACCTAGCTGCTGAAAATAGAGACAAATGAGAGCAAATGAAGCTGCAGCTCCTGCTGAAAACAAACAGTGAAAACTGAAATTAAAAGGCCTGCGGCTGCTGCTGAAAATGAATGGGACTGCAAGCTGAAAAAGAGTTTTCAGAGCACAAAAAAGAAACAAGCTGAACTGCAAGGATGGGTGCTGTCCAAACTGATTTTAGTGCTGGCCGAAGTACTGAAAACAGCTAGATTAAATGAGGCGATTCAGCTGCAGGAACACCATGAAATAGCAGTCCAACTGCAATGGAAAGAACTGAAAAGAAACAAGTAGAGAAGGGAAACAGGGGGGACTGCAAACAGAGTATTTGACAATAAGAAATCAGAGATTTCAGATTTTGAACTCAGGTCAAATTTGTGACTTCCCTTTGATCCTCTTGGTCCAGTATAGCAAGGATATGAATATAATAGACCAAGGAACCTAGGAGACCACAAAAAAACAACTTAAAATCTCAAATTTCAGATTATGCTCAAATAACTGAAACTTACAGAGTGCAGCACCAAAAATTGAATTACTCTCAAACAAAAGATCCTTTGACTCTGAAACTTGGAGAAAATGTTAGCAATAGCTACTGGAGTCTATGAGCCAAGTTTCAAGTCATCTCCACAAGGAAAATTCAAAAACCCATCAAACCCTAGAAAAACTTGAAAGTTTTAGAGAGGGCACAAGAAAATCATATTACTCCATGGTCTCAACTCTTTGGCTCAAGAGATTTTGCAGTTATGTGAGCAATAGCACAAGGGATTTCCAGACCAAAGATTAGACCAACTTCTCAAAGGAATCAAGATCTGGACAAAACCCTAGAAATGGAGAAGCACGAACAGAGGAGGTCCAAGGAGTAAAACTGAAATCAAAGATGGGTAGTTGGGATTTCTACTGATCAAATGATCTTTGGGCCACATCCCAACATAAGACAACCCATTTTAGCACTCTCCAACACCAGACAACAAGAAATCAAGAAACTCAAAAATCACCAAATGGAAGCATCGAAGAACAGAGAGCAAAAAGAGACTCAAGCACTGAATCAAACTCAAATAACATCATCTTGGATTGATAATGAGGAAGAGAGATACATGATTGCATAGAGTATCAACTCATAACATCCCTACAACCCCATACATGCTTGACAACTCAAGAATCCATCTCCTATCTCTCATGTCTCTCAAGAACACACAGGAGGGAGACACTCTCTGGAATACATCGATGGGGGACAGAGGGAACACACTCTGCTCTTCCACCCACTCCTCACCCACTAAAGCCTAAAGCCAAAACAACCACTAAAGCCTATTTTGACTAAAGGAAACTCTAAAAACCCTTGGAGTGCTCAAGTGGACATGCAGCCACCACCTCATATATATAGCCTCCGGCTAACGGGTTTCCATCCCGTTACGCCCGCTAAATCCAACGGAGCTCGCTCCCGCTTGTGCAGCCTTGCGAAATTCCCGTTTCGCCCCTCGTGCACCTTCCGGGAAGCTTCCGCGCTCCTTGCCTCGCACGCCTCGCAACCACCTCGAGTCCACGTCGTCTTCGACACATCCCGACCGTTCTGACCTCAGCGCCACCTGCGCCTAGTCCGGTCCACCGTGTCTCGCCACGACTCTGCCTCGACGTCCTGCAGCCACACAGACAAGAAACACATCAAATAGCACCGCTCGATACATGAAAGCGTAAATAGCATAAGCACATCATACTTACTCATGCCGAAGTCCGAACCTGTCGAGTCATCTGAATATGCAACCTAATCCCATACGACCAAGTTCGACCGAGTCCGTCGCACTATGCAACGACATGGTCCAAACCACTCAAACCAAACTCAACTAAACTAAGCCAACGTCAATTACTCATCATACACATGTGGTCACCTCCACATGGTTCATCAATAGGCTAGCTAAGATTTTATCAATATCTATTTTGGCCAAACAAAGTAGGAGATGAGCTTCGTGGGGTCAAAATGGTCAAAAATGACTACAATACATATTTTGAATTTTCGGTGAATTTTACTGTTCACTTCGGGTCAGATCACTATTCATAATGGGTTTGCTATTGTTCAATTGGGTCTACCCTTTATGTTATCAGGTTTGCTATATAAATTCCATGGGTAGTGATGTGATTCTTGAGTGTTTTGAGAATAGAGATGCTAATTCCCGAGTACTTGGGGTTTTTGAGTACTCGTTGAGATAGCAGTCGTAATGTGTTGTCTGAGGCTAAGTTTTGGAATGCCATGGTTTTAGCGGTCGTAAACGGTAGTTTGAGAGTGTTTTCTGGATAGCGATGAGTTGATTGGTCATGGTTAACCTGGTTGATGATGATGGATGGTTAAAGGTGTGTTCTGAGTGTGTGTTCTGATGACGGTCAAGTTAGGAAGAACTTGTGCCAGGAAAATATTTCTTTGGTCTTTGCATGTGCAGGTGAGCGTGGAGACGATCATGGTCGGTGGCAAGGAGGACTGGACTAGGATAGGGAGATCTGAGGCCCAGACGGTTGAGGATGTCACACGAGGTGGTCGGGCTAACGCTAGAGCGCGTGGAGATCAAAGGTGGTGATTCGTGGAGAAGCTACGAGGCGGTGCTGTCCTGGAAGCTTCGACACATGATGGTGATGCATAGAGAAGCTACGGGCGGTGTATTCCTAGAGGCTTCGACATGTGATGTTGTGATGCGAGATGGAGCTACAGAAGGTGCGTTCCTAGAGGCTTCATCACGTGGAGAGCTAGGAGTTGTGGATGGAGTGCATAACTGAGAGGATCGGGAATTTGGATAAAACCCGTGTTTGGAAGGGTTTCAGGTCCCTTGATTTGAGGGAGAGGTAGGATTACGTGTTTGTGTATGAGTCAAACACAATTTGGGGCTCTAACATATAAACGTAGAGGTAGGCTAAGGGTTTTAGCCAGTAGCTTGGAGGAGGCGTTTTGTGATAGAGCTTTAGAGTGCCGTGAGAGCGCTTTGTAACCATAGAAGTAACATATCATATCTATTCCAAGAAAAATTTGTCGATGGCGAGTTTTCCTGAGCGTTGCTTTTTTGTGTTCTCGTCGGTGTGCTATGGGCACGGTGTTGTCTTCGACTTGTTCTCGATCGAGCGGTCAATCTGTTCGAGCAGTCGAAGCTTTCTGAGCGATAAGAGATCTCAACTATGTGATCGTAGCGAGCAGTTGAGTGAGAGGTCAAAGGCCGAGCGGATGGAATCTCCATTCAGCTCATGCACACGATCGAGTGTTCTGTGGTTGAATTCCATGTCTATAAGTTAGATTGTTTTTCTTGAGGTTTAAGTTTTGATTTTAGGTTTTGAAAAGGCGGAGGCAATCATTCACCCCCTTTGATTGCACCATACGATCTTACAGTTCGAGTAGCTATGGAGATTGGATGGCGTTCGAGTAGTATCAGAGTATTAGACGGTGTTCGAGCAGCTTTAGATGATAATCGAGTGGTGTTGAAGCGTCGGACGGTGTTCGAGAGGTATTGCCCGGGATTCGAAGTGGTCGAAGTCTCTGAGCGGTGCAGTCGAAGAGTTTCGAGTATGAAGCAGTCGAAATTTTTCGAGCGCGGAGTGGTTGGAGAATTTAGTGCATGGAGCGCTCGGAGGTTCTAGGGCACTAAGCAGTCGGATGAGCCGTGGTTGAAACCAATGAAAATTGCATTGAAAAAGGTTTGCGAAAGAAGCGGAACGTGCACTCAAAACAACCTGCAATGCAGTATGCTCTGTCAGATGGTTCTGCCCAATCTGGAAATGCTATGTTTCAGATAATTTCCCAATTTTTTTCATTTTAGTTGAGGTGTCAGGATGTCCATTTTATAATCATACAAGTTTGAATATATGCCTCATGTTAATTATGGACCGATGCCATGTGGATCCCTCATGTAGAAAATTTATTATTGGCTGCAGGAAATCATATAAACTTCTCTGCTGTCCTGGGATTCTTTTTGCTAGATCACATGTTTCTCTGCAGAGCAATTGTTGGACAAAGTTTATGCCATGCATCATATAATTTCCCTGCTGTACTGAGATGATGCTGTACTAGTGTTTGCGTTATTACTTTGAAGTTTTAAGAAGCTATTGTGTGACTCGTGTGAGTAAGGCTGTGCTCATTTGGGCTGAATAAGTCTGGCTTATGGTTGAATTTTTACTGTAGCTGACTTATTTTGCATTAGTAGGTGAGGACTGCATTAGTAGGTGTATTGGACTCAAGAATCTAACTTTGCAACTTTGCATTTATCTCATCTCATGCTGCACAGTGTTAATGCTTCTTAGTGCAATCAATATTCATAACAACTTGCAACATGCAGGGCTTGGAGGCTCCTCCTAGCATGTCCCCAGTGGGTAGCCAAGCTCCAGCCTATAAAGCTTACAGGGTATGAAGTTATGATCTATGAATTGCTTTGCTGCAACATTTGTGTGCTTTTGGTCATCTTGTATCGAATATTTATTTATTTCTCTTTGATCCAGGGGATTGGCCTTTCAAGTCCCATGGCGCCAATCAACTACGAAGGAATGCACTCTGGCATAAATCCCACATTCACTCCGGTATCAAGAGTACTTTTAATTGAACCCGTCATGCCAATTCTGGCCAGCCTATTGAGTATTGAAAATTTTAATAGTGCAAGTGTCACCTTTTCAGGAACTAGGTTTTGTCACCTATCACACTTCTCAGGCGTCAAGTAACAGCCAGCACAACCAGGTAAATGATATTAGGATATGCGGTTGCTTCTTTACCCCCTCATGCTTTTTTTTCATTTGCAAGTACATTTGTTTAATTTTGTCGCTTCTTTCTCAGTCCAATGAGCACTTAGGTACAAAATCAGCTGTGTTCACGAATCTGCATTCTTCGTCTGTAGACCTTGTAGAAATCATTGTCTACTTGAAGGCACCCTGCATCTCTCTTCGGAACACAATTAATGGGATCTGTGAGCTCCCTCTAGCATATTGAAGACTTCTTATGATGTCTACATGTCATCCATGAACTGTGTATGGCAATGAGTAGCTGCATAAGCGGGCTTATACATCATTGGTATGCAGCATTTCACTTGCACAATCAACTGTACTCGCTCTCTTGTTGCTAGCAACCTGAGTTGCTTGTTATTTATTGTAGTTTGCAAGTTGGTATTAGGAGCCTCGCTATATCTTTAGCTTACTTAGCCTGTAGGAATGTATATGTTAAGTATATGCTGTGTATTCTAGGCCCCAATAGTATATATGGCCCAATTAGCCCAATAGAGTTCGGTTTGAGTTGTATATATATAAACATGTATCTCATATGCTAAGGGAATATAGAATTGAGCTTCATTACTTTTAATATGGTATCAGAACGGTCTTGCTCTCCTGCTCCTTCTGTCGCTGACTTCCCATCGGTGAGTTTGTCACCGGCGAGGTCCTGGCGGGTGCTAGCGCCGCTGCCTACGACTCTGCTCCCTACTTGCGACAATCCGCTCTGTCATCGCCGCTGGGGAGCCGCCGCCGTCGACGTGTCTTCTTCTTCCTCGCGCCGGCCGCCCTCGTCACCGACGCCTGTGGCTCGAGACGCCATCGCCGTGGAGTGCACGACGAAGGGAGGGAGCTAGCCGCTGCTGGAGAGCCATCGTCGTGCTGCCTGCTCGTGTGGGGCCGCCTCCCGGTCGTCTGGTTGCCGTCTCCGCGCGCAGTCCGCATATTCGGCCTCTCACCTGTGCCTGGCCGTCTCGATCGCCGTCGCCTAGGCCAGATCTGGACGCCCCTAGCTTCTCTCCTCCCGGATCCAGCCGTCTTTGTGCCGGATCCGATCTTCTCCGAGTCTGCCGAATCAGATCTGGCGGGATCCGTCGTCGTTCTTTTTGGCTGCGTCCACCATCTGCCGGCGCCACCTAGGTCTGCTCCTACCTCTCGCGGTGGTGATTTTGAGGTGGAATTTTGAGTTGGTTGCCCGGTTTGTGCTGTTGTGTGTGCGCTCTCCGGCGGGGAAGTCGTGGTGTTTGTAGTGGCTCGCCTGTCGAGCTTGCTGTCGACAGGTTGCTGAGGTTGCTGCCTTCCGCCGTCCTTCCGCCGGCTTGTTCAACCTGCCAACGTCGCCCTTCCGCCAGCTTGTCCAGCCTGCCAACGCCGCCGTCGGATCTGTTGGATTGTGGCTTTGTCTTTTGAAGCTTGGGCTAACTGAGGATGCTCCTTTACCTTTTAATTTAACACACAGTATAGTTCGTGCTGCTTTGTACTAGCATCTCCTCTGGATCTGTATCTCGAAGGGATCATCCTACTTCTACTTGCAGTGTTGCTTGTCACTGCTTGACATCTCTATTTTACATTATGGCTACTGTTGATCCATTTCTTAGTGGTGGTGCTCTTTTGGCCTCAGATGTTAAGCTTAATGGTCAGAACTACCATAAGTGGGCATCATTTGTTCGTATGCTTCTCAAATCAATTGGTCTTGCTTCATAGCTTCTTGAGGAACCCCTGATCTTCATGTAGTAGATCCATCAGCTACTTAAGCTTAGAGGATTGCTGATGATAGTGCAATGGGCATCCTGTGCATGAGTGCAGAGATATCCATTTGGATGAGTTTCATTGATCACTCATTAGCTCGAAAAATATGGGAGTATCTCCAGCAGCGCTACCAACAGAGTAGCGATGCTCTTTGCTTCTCTCTTCGCCAGAGCCTTTAGAATCTCCAACAACAGCAAGACATGACTGTAGAAGAGTTCTATAGTACTTTCACATGTCTTTCGAGTCAACTGGACTCTATGGTGCCCCACGCTCACTCTGGATGCAATGCTTGTGCTACCAAGGAGAAGTATGATTAGTAGAATCTCATGTTTGACTTTGTGACAAGGCTTCGTCTAGAGTTTGAGCCCATCCAGGCTCAGCTTCTTGGTCGTTCTACATTACCTACTATGGCTGAAGCTCTTTGTGTTCTGATTGCTGAGGAGATTCATCTTTGATCACTTGCTATCTCTCCAATATCTTTACCTCATAATGTGCTGGTGACCTCTTAGTAGGCTGGTGTTACCATGGTTTCTTCTTTTTCTAAAGAGCTCATTTGTTCTCATTGCAAGAGGCCTGGCCATACTATTCAGCACTGCTTTAAGCTTCATCCTGAGTTATTTGCTGAGTTGAGGGCCAAACGTGGTTCATCTCGTCGTAGCACAGCTGTTAGTGCCTCCTCTACTAACACGGCTGCTATTGCTTCTTCTGCCAATTCTACAGGGCCCATTACTACTAAGCGTCAACCTCAGTCTGGTGGATCTGCTGTGTTCCTCCCTGCATCAGGTACTACTCTTCCTTGGATATTGGACTCATGGGCCTCTTTTTATATGACTGCTAATAGCTCTCAGCTAGCAGCATGCAGACCTATCACAAATGGTACTCAAGTTCAAACAACTGATGGCACTACCTGTTCTGTTACCCATCAAGTCACTCTTTCTACTTCACAACTTGTTCCAGAAGTCTCTCTTGTGCCTCAACTCTCTATGAATCTATTATCTATTCGTTAACTCATTGATATGTATCTCTTTGTTGGTTTTGATGATTCTTTGTGCTTTGTGCAGGATTGTGGGACCAGAGCTCTTGTTGGTACTGGCCATCGCCATAAAGATTCTCGAGGACTCTGCATTCTAGATCATCTTAGTCTCTCTCCATCTACATCGTCCATTGTTTTGCTGTCATCATCTGCTTTGGCTTTGGTGTCCACTGCTACCTTCCCCTAATGGCATCATCATTTAGGCCATCTATGTGGGTCACGTTTATCTACTTTAATTCGTTAGGGTGTCCTAGGTCATGTTCCTATTGATACTAGTCATGACTATAAGGGTTGTAAACTTGGGAAACAGATACAACTACCATATCCTTTTAGTGATTCTAGATCCAGTCATCCTTTTGATTTTGTTCATTCTGATGTCTGGGGACCTGCCCCTTTTGTATCTAAAGGTGGTCACAAGTATTATGTAATTTTTATTGATGATCATTCTCGTTACACTTGGATCTACTTTATGAAGCATCGATCTCAATTGTTGTATATATATATCAATCTTTTGCAAGGATGATTCACACTTAGTTTTCTTCTACCATTTGTACTTTTCATTCCGATTCTGGGGGAGAGTATTTATCCATTGCTTTTCATCATTTTATATCTTCTGAAGGCACTCTTCTTCAGCTCAACTGCCCCGGAGTTCATACCCAAAATGGTGTCGCTGAACGCAAACATCGGCACATAATTGAGATTGCTTCTACTCTTTTAATTGCATCCTTTGTTCCTTCTCATTTCTGGGCAGAGGCTGTTTCTACAGTTGTTTATCTCATCAACCTTCCTCTCATCTTCAGGGAAAATGCTTTGGAGAGATCTCATTTGGATCTCCTCTGAGTTATGATCATCTTCATGTTTTTTGTTGCACTTTCTATGTTTTACTTGCTCCTAGAGAGTGCACCAAGTTGACGGCTCAGTCGGTAGAGTGTGTCTTTCTTGGATATAGCCTTGAGCATAAGGGTTATGATTGCTATAATTCCTCTGTACGTCGCATTCACATACCTCGTGACATCACTTTTGATGAGAGTCGTCCCTTTTTCTATTCTCTTGTTGCTCATACTCCATCCTTCACAGAGTTTATTTTCTTTCTATATCTTCCTTCTATTCCTTTAAATCCTACCACTATGCCTTCAAATCCTCAATTAGAGTCTTCTCCTCCTCTAGCTCCTTCTACCATACCTTCTGTACCAGACACATCTCCTTTCCTTTTTCACTATAGTCATCAATCTAGAGTTCCTCTGGATCCATTGTCTTTCACTGTCGTTCCTTCTGATATTCCAGCTAGTACCACTAATGCTCATCCTGATGATCCACCGCCTGCACAAACATCTCAGTATGACCTTTGTGATCGTACTACTATTATTACTCCTAATTATTTTGATTTTCCTACTGCGTGTGATGTATATGAGCCTAATACCTATCAGGAGGCAGTTGGTATTCCTAAGTGGTAGTTGGCCAAGCCTGAGGAGCTTGTAGCTTTGGAACACACTGGTACTTGGGATCTTGTTCCATTACCTACACACACTATCCCTATCACATGTAAGTGGGTATACAAGGTTAAGACAAAGTTCGATGGTTTAGTGGAATGCTACAAGGCTCGTCTTGTGGCTTGTGGTTTTTAGTAGGCACATGGACATGATTATGACGAGACTTTTGCTCCTGTGGCTCACATGACCATAGTTCGCACTTTAATTGCTATGGCTGCTGTTTGTTCATGGACTATCTCTCAAATGGATATAAAGAATGCCTTTCTGCATGGTGATTTACATGAAGAGGTTTACATGCATCGACCACCAGGCGTTGAAGCTCCTACAGGACATGTTTGTCACCTTTGATGTGCTCTGTATGGTTTCAAGCAAGCACCTCATTCTTGGTTTGAGAGATTCAGCTCAGTAGTTCGTGCTGTAGGTTTTTCTGCTGTAGGTTTTTCTCCTAGTGATCATGATCCTACCTTATTTGTTCATACATCTCAGCATGGTCGCATCCTACTTTTGCTTTATGTGGATGACATGCTAATCACTGGAGATGATATCGAGTATGTTGCTTTTTGTCAAGCAATGTCTTGCTGAGTAGTTTTTGATGTATGATCTGGGATCCCGTAGCTATTTCGTTGGGATTGAGGTCACTTGTACATATGATGGTTATTATCTCAATATCGATATATTCAGGGTCTCATTGCTTGCTCAGGATTGACTGATACACAGACTGCTATTACTCCTATGGAGTTTCATCTCCAACTTTTTCATATTGATGGTATATTGGTTGATGACCCTCCTCGCTATCATCATATTGTTGGAAGTCTTGATTATCTTACAGTTACAAGACCAGATATTGCTCAAGTTGTTCATGTGCTCAGTTAGTTTGTTAGTGCTCATACTTCGACTCACTATGGTCATCTGCTTCATGTTTTACGTTACTTAAGGGGGATTGCTTCTTGTCACCTCTTCTATGCGCGGTCAAGTTAGTTTCAGCTTCACGCTTACTCTGACTTGACTTGGGCGAGTGATCCCATTGATCGTCGATCTATCACTGATTACTGCATCTTTCTTGGGACATCTCTGATAGCATGGAAGTCCAAGAAACAGACTGCAGTGTCATGCTCTAGTGCTGAGGCTAAGCTATAGGCTCTTGCTACCACTACATCGGAGATCATTTGGCTTTGTTGGCTACTAGGTGATCTTGGTGTCCCATGTGATGCTGCTACACCTATTCTTTGTAACAACACTAGTGCCATACAGATTGCTAATGATCCAGTGAAGCATGAGTTGACTAAACATATTGGTGTTGATGTATATTTACACGGACCCACTACCAGAAGTCGACTATTACTCTCCAATATGTGCCTTTTGAGCTCTAAGTTGCTAACTTCTTCACCAAGCCCTAAACTCGAGAGCATCATCATCTACATCTACTCAAACTCATATTTCTGATGCTTCTGATCCACCTAGAGTTTGCGCGCGGGGGGGGGGGGGGTTAAGTATATGATGTGTATTCTAGGCCCAATAGTATATATGGCCCAATTAGCCTAATAGAGTTAGGGTTGAGTTGTATATATGTGTGTGTGTGTGAACATGTATCTCATATGCTAAGGGAAAATATTAATAGAATTGAGCTTCATTACTTTAATAGTATATATATCGTAATGTACAAACTGTAGGCAATCATCTAGGTTGCTGCTTTTTTTGTTTGTTAGGAAATGTTTCTAAATGTAAGCAATGTAAGCTTGACTCATTTCACTCCACCTAGTTTATTTCGTGCCGGATGCGGTGACGCATGCGGCAGCCGCATACGTGCCGGAAGACGCGGGTGCATAAAGCCAGGTCGGCCGAGACTAGTTGGGCTTCCCAAATAAATAGTTAGCTTTCCTTTCCTAGTACTAGATATGATATTAGGAGAGTTTTTACCATCCTTAAAAGGCATCAGGAGGTACCGGTATTTCGCCACCAAATTACATATAAATTCTTAGTACTTACCTAGGTACCACCTAGTATCTCCTGGTACCTTTTTAAGGATGGTAAAATTTCTCTGATATTAGAGATTGGTCTCCAATTTAGATAAGCTATGCTATTAGAGATGGATTATTCGGGTTTATCCATATATGGGCTGCCGCATGATTGAAAGAAATCAAGAAGTTATTTCCTCTTCACCTCTCCTGAGTGCGCCCTGCCGGCGCACTGCTCATCTGCTGGTTGGCGCCGCCATCACACCGCCGGCAATTCAAACCCCGTCCTCCCACTTCACACTCTTATAAATCTTTGCCAGTTGAATCCAGTTCATAACAGTGTTTCTCTACATAGTTCTAAACTAAAAGAGTGAGTGATCATGCATGAGTGTCCAAACAATTGCTATTTGTATTACACAAAAATATATACTGAAGAACACAATTTAGCTTAGTAATCTCACAACAAAAGTTGGCTGACAAGCTTAGCAGCATTAGCAACCTTGGCTAATGAATTTGACATTTACATTTATTTAGACGAATCTGGTATTTGCATGTAAACCATGTTGTGGAACATATTGTATTGTAAGAACTAAGAAAGGATAAATGAACCATGCACGCAAGATAATGAAAAATCAAAGGCAGTGAACTACTTTCTTTGAAAGCAATGGGGTCAAGCTTCCAGGAGAAAAAGGAAAAAAGGAAAGTCGTAGGATCTATATTGTTACGGACTAAGCAGTGATAGCTTCTGTATTAATTTCACTAAATGACATTTCAATCTATATAAAAATGTAGCTTACATTATACAACTGGCAAGTTTGTATATAAGACAAGATAAATTAAATTCCTATCACTGATTATGTAATGCTCCGCCTGCAATAGATTCAAGTAGTCTTGGCATTGGAGGCATGCCAAGTTCAAATAAACCCTCAAGAATATGAACCACTTCACCCATCGTAGGTCGATCAAACTCATCATCTTGAATGCACCAACATGCAACCTTACAAGCTCTTTCACCTCCTTTAGATTGAAATCACCATGTAATTTCGATCTATCAAGCTTCCCACATCTCCTTGAGAAGCTTACGCACGACTTTACAGGAAATAAACAACATCATGACCACTAGCGGTAGATTCTCCATCCGAGTTCCTCCTTCCGAAACGATTTCCAACAAAACCATCCCATAGCCATAAACATCAACTTTTGATGTGATAGCCGTTCGATAATCCATTCGGTGCGAGATATCCTATAGTTCCTCTCATTGTAGTCAAAACTCGGCTAAAATCTCTTCCCAAAAACTTTGCCATTCAAGTCTGCAATTTTGGGAATGAATGATCCATTGAGAAGTATGTTTTGAGGTTTAATATCACGATGTATAATGCAGTCTCGGCAGTTCTCATGCAAGTAGGCTAGCCCTCTAGCAACTCCAAGAGCTATTTGATATCTAACATTCCAATTCAAGATTTTAGCATCACTTGGGAATAGATGGGAATCAAAGGAGCAGTTAGGCATATATTCGTAAACAAGCGGTTTGCTATCACCGCCGCAATATGAAGCCAACTAGTTTAATTAAATTTATATGTTGGATAAGTCCAATTGAGCTCACTTCACTCTGAATCGCTTCTCCCTTGATGTGCACCATCAAGCTTTTTCACCGCTATGGTTGTTGAGTCACGGAGAAATCCCTTAAATACAGAACCAAAACCGCCTTCTCCCAACTTTTCTGAGAAGTTTTTAGTTGCACGCTGTAGATCAATATATCTAAATGCAACAATTCCACTCCCTCCTTCAACTTCATTAAGTGTGCAACTATATCTCTTCTTCTTGTTCCACCAAATCATTAGTACTAGTGCCAGCAAAACCAAAATAGCAAAGCTTAAACGAAGTGCAATGGCAATGATCATTCCTCTTGTTTTATTTTTCAAACTTTGCTCCTCTTTCTCAGCAAGGCGAAGGTAAAGAATTCCTCCATTAGTGTCAGAACACAGCTGCTGTTTTACATTGAGTAATTCTTCGTGCGGACCATGCAGCCACCACTGCCATAGGAATATGCAGTACAAGAGCAATTACTTAAGCAAACTACTGCACATTTGTCTGCACTTGTAGCAGCTTCGATGAAGTGGCCATTTTTAGGCAATCTAACACATGGTATAGAATGGAACTTGTCAGTCGAACTTGCGGTGCTTTTGTTGCTAACACAGTCTAATGGAGTGTCTCTCATGCACCCACCTGTTCGGTCATCTAGTTCCCAATCCTTTGGTGATCTTATGGAGAAACCTTTCATGGACTCGCAGAACTGAGGACTGTTGTCATTACAAGTTGTGAAAGGCCCACAAACAGCCAAGACATCACATGGAACTTCGGGTTGGTGGAACCTTAGTGTTAGAGATATATGTATAGTTTGTTATTCCCCATTGTTATGAGGGGTTCTTTGCATATTTACCACATGTACTTTGTGTATATATACCGGCCCATTGGCCTCATATGAATAAAAGCGCTATTCATAACATGGTATCAGAGCGTACCTAGGGTTTTCCCGTCGCCTCGCCGCCGCCGCCGTCGGCCCCGCCGTCTCCACCGTCGGCCCCGCCGACTCCTCGCCGTCATCGCGCGCCGCCGCCGGCTTGGCGCCTCCGTCGGCCGCCGACTCTCGCCGCCGGCTTGGCGCCTCCGTCGGCTCGCCGACTCCTCCTGCCGCCGGCTTGGCGCCTCCCCGTCGGCCCGCCGACTCCTGCCGCCGCTGCTGCTCGCTCGGCCTCGCTGCCGCCTCGCTGCCCCGCCGCGATCGGCGCCGCCCGTCGGCCGTCTCCGCCCGCGCCGCGCCGAGGCCGCCGGTCGCCACTCCGCTGAGGCCGTCGTCGCCGCCGCCGTCGCCGTCGCCTCGCCGGGCCACCTCCGCCGCGGCGGGCCACCGCGCGCCGCCGTCGCCTCGTCGGGCCACCTCGCCGCCGCGCTGCCGCCGCCGCTGCGTCGCCTCCCGCTCCCGACCTAGCTTTCCCGATCGGTCGGTGAAGTCAGTCGGTCGGTTTGTAAACCGACCGAAGAGAAAAAAAAAGCAAAAAAAAAGCAAAAAAATGTCGTTCTAACCGCGCGCCGTCGGCGCCGCTGTTAGACTTCGTTGTTTTGTCGCGCGCGCCGTCCCGCCGCCTACCAATGGGCACCGCTTCCCTCCTCGCTGCCGGTGATCTTTGATGGTGTTAATTACACCGACTTCGTGTCTCACATGCGCATTCACATGCGTGGTCTTCGTCTCTGGGGCATTCTCTCTGGCGATGTCACCTGCCCGCCTTGCCCTATTCCTCCGACGGAGCCTACACTGTTGCGTTGCCCCGACGGTGATAAGGCTGCTGGCGATGAAGGCGATGATAAAGCGCCCGCCTACCAGAGGCTCGATTCCTACAAGGATTGTCGACCGTCTACACTCGGTGGTACGATGACGGACGCTCGGGCGCTGCTTTGTCTTCATCGCCGATGTCCGGCCTCGATTCTCTTACGAGATGGTGGGACTCCTTCGGCTTTCGGATGTGGACTCATCTTCGTCGGCGCACGAGCCCTCGGTGATGCCCTGCACTGTCCGTGGTCCGCCAGAGCACTCTCTTCAGCAGGTGATGCTCTGTTGACGCCTTTACGCTCGAGTTCTGGCATGCGGCGTCCGTTGGACTCACCGCGCATCGGGCCGCCGTACTGTCCGTGCTGCACGGAGGTACGTCGGCCGATCTGCGATTTCAGCGGGTTTACGAGTTCCTTACTCGCCGCCCCGAAGTTCGAGCAAAGGCGTGCCCAGCTCCTGCACGCCACCCTCGTGTCACTCTCTGGAGGCTCTTACCGAGATACGCGAGAGGAGACTCGTTTGAGTGGTCTTGATGCGATGCCACTCCCCTCGTGCTCGCCGCTCGTCCTTCGCTACACCGCCTCCTCCAGCGGCTACCACAGTGGTGGTGGCCGTCCTCGATCTGAGGTGGCCGTCCTCACTGTTCCTCTGCGACAAGGATGGCCACACGAGTCCCGGTGCTACAAGAAGAAGCGGCATCTTTCACGCCGTTCTTCTCACGGCACTAGTGCTTCTACGACGACGTCGCCTCGACTTCTTCAGAGCTTCTCTCACCGAGCGAGGAGATAGCCGACCGACGCCGCTTGCCGCCGAGTTCTCCTCGGCGTGTTCTCGCAGGTTACGCTCATCGATTCTTGAGCGAGAGACCACCTCCTACACAGTCAGGTACCTCCCCATGGATTCTTGATTCTGGAGCATCTTTTCACATGACTCCTGATTCTTCCACTCTGTCTTCTATTACACCTCTTAATTCTCCTGTCAGTGTTCTTACTGCTGATGGTACATCTCTTTTGTCTCTCAGTCGAGGATCTCTTAGCAACTCATCTTTTCATGTTCCTTCTGTTGCTCATGTTCCTCGCCTTACCTTGCAGCTTCTTTCTGCTGGGCAGATTACTGACCTTGGTTATCGAGTTATTCTCGACTCTGACTCTTGTTGTGTTCAGGACTGCCACACGGGAGCTCTGGTTGGTTCTGGCCCTCGGCGCCGTGACTCACAGCGTCTCTGGGAGCTTGATCGCTTCATCTTCCTTCCGCCGCCACCGCCGCCGCGCCTCCTCTCTCTTACGCCGCCGTCACCGGCTCTTTCCAGCGGTGGCATCACCGTCTTGGCCATCTGTGTGGATCTCGCTTTGTCGTCCTTAGTTCGTCGTGGTCTTCGGGTGCATCTCAGAGACGTGTCTTTAGATTGTCGGGGTTGTAAGTTAGGTAAATGATTCAGCTTCCTTATCCTCATAGTGAGACGTGTCTCGGCGTCCTTTGATCTTGTTCATTCAGATGTTTGGGGTCCGGCTCCTTCGTTTGAAAGGGGTCATCGTTATTATATTATTTTTATAGATGACTTCTCTCGCCACACTTGGATATATTTCATGTCTTCTCGTAGTGAGGCTTTGCCTATCTATAAACAATTTGCCACTATGATACACACACGTTCTCCACTCCTATTCGTGTCTTTCGTGCCGATTCTGTGGCGAGTACCTCTCTCGTCACCGCGCTTCCTTCTTGCCGCGAGGCACACTCGCTCGATTTTCTTGTCACGGTGCTCATGCTCGAATGGTGTCGCTGGCGCAAGCATCGTCACCTCCTTGAGACGGCTCGTGCTCGATGATCGCCGCCTCTATTCCACCTCACTTTTGGGCCGAGGTTGTTTCCACTGCCACCTATCTCGTCAACATTCAGCCCTCTTCTGCTCTTAAGGGTGCGATCCCTATTGAGCGTCTCTGTGGTCTTCTTCCTGACTACTCTGCCCTTCATATGTTTGGCTGCGTTTGCTATGTTCTCTCTCCCTCGAGAATGTACCAAACCGACCGCTCATCTGTTGAGTGTGTCTTTACGGTGCGATCTTGAGCACAAGGGCTATCGGTGCTGGGATCTGTTGGTCGTCGGATACGGGTTTCTCGGGATGTGACTTTCGACGAGTCTCGTCCATTTTACCCACGCCCCTGCCTCTCCTTGGCTTCCTCTGTGGAGTCTCTGTCTTTCTTGACCTTTCCAGATACTCCTATATCTGTTTTGCCTCGTCCACCTGTCCCCATCGAGTCTTCATATATTCCCCTGTGGCCTCTCCGCCGTTGTCGCCGCCGTGTCGTCTCCTCGACTCCCGTGCTCCTCCCACTATCGTCTACACTCGTCGACCTCGTATTGAGGATCTTCCAGATGAGTCATCTTCTTCTGATGTTCCATCTTCTTCTGATGCTCCATCTTCCCCTGATGGGTCATCTTCTCCTCGCTACGCTCTCCGCGATCGCGATCGATTCGGCCTCTGCCCGTTTGCCTTTCTTTGGCGCAGCTACTCGTGAGCCTGTCTCCTATCGGGATGCTGTTACTCACCCTGAGTGGCAGCTTGCCATGGCCGAGGAGATTGCTGCCCTCGAGCGCACTGGTACTTGGGATCTTGTTCCTTTTCCATCCCATTCTCATCCCATCACATGTAAGTGGGTCTATAAGATTAAGACTCGCTCTGATGGCTCTCTTGAGCGCTATAAGGCGCGTCTTGTTGCTCGTGGTTTCCAGCAGCAGCATGGTGTTGACTACGACGAGACTTTTGCTCCTGTGGCCCACATGACCACTGTTCGCACTCTTCTTTCGGTGGCGTCTGTTCGCCACTGGTCTGTTTCTCAGCTTGATGTCAAGAATGCCTTTCTTAATGTCGAGTTGCGTGAGGAGGTCTACATGCATCCGCCACCAGGTATTCTGTTCTCGAGGGCATGGTGCATGCCGCCTTCGTCGCTCTCTATGGCCTTAAGCAAGCCCCGTGCTTGGTTTGAGCGCTTCTCCTCTGTGGTTCTTGGTGCTGGATTTTCAGCTAGTGATCATGATCTGCGCTCTTTGTCCACACTTCGTCTCGTGGTCGGACTCTTCTTCTCTGTATGTTGATGATATGATCATTACGGAGATGATTCTGAGTACATTGCCTTTGTTAAGGCTCGTCTTAGTGAGCAGTTCCTTATGTCGGATCTTGGTCCTCTTCGTTATTTCCTTGGGATTGAGGTTACTTCCACTCCAGATGGTTTCTTTATGTCCCAAGAGAAATATATTCAGGATCTTCTTGACCGCGCCTCTCTCACTGATCAGCGTACTGTTGAGACTCCCATGGAGCTCAATGTTCACCTCCGACTCTCTGATGGCGAGCTTCTTTCTGATCCGACTCGCTATCGTCATCTTGTTGGGAGTCTTGTCTACCTTGTCATTACTCGTCCGAGATATCACTTATCCAGTTCATATTTCGAGTCGGTTTGTTTCAGCTCCCACTCGAGTTCACTACACCACCTTCTTCGAGTTTTGCGATACCTTCGTGGGACTATCTCTCGCCGTCTCTTCTTTCCACGTTCCAGCTCGTTATGACTTGAGCCTATTCGGATGCTACTTGGGCAGCGATCCTCCGATCGCGGTCTATCTCGCATCGTGTTTTTCTTGGTGGTTCTCTTATTGCACGGAAGACGAAGAAACAGATGCGATGTCCGCTCGAGTGCAGAGGTGAGTTGCGAGCTATGGCTCTCTTGACAGCAGAGATTACCAGCTACGGTGGTTACTTGAGGATTTTGGTGTTTCGTCACTACACCGGCCCCTCTCTTGTCGACAAGACAGTGCTATCGGTATTGCTCGTGATCTGTGAAGCATGAGCTCACCAAGCACATTGGAGTTGATGCTTCTTTCATGAGGACTTGTGTGCATGATCGGTGATTACTCTTGTATGTGCCTTGAGCTTGAGATAGCGGATTTCTTCACGAAGGCCCGGACTCGAGCACAGCCTGACTTCTTTCTCTCCAAACTCAGTGTTGTTGATCCACCATGAGTTTGAGGGGGGTGTTAGAGATATATGTATAGTTTGTTATTCCCCATTGTTATGAGGGGTTCTTTGCATATTTACCACATGTACTTTGTGTATATATACCGGCCCATTGGCCTCATATGAATAAAAGCGCTATTCATAACACTTAGTACCCATTGCTGTGCGTCCTCAACCCAAGCGGACCCCCCTATTCGACCTGAGACTTCCAACTGCATACGGACAATTGCTTTCTCGTCTAGGATGTTATATGTGCCGTACTTCTCTTGGTCATTGTCGACAAATGTAAAATTGAAACTAAAGCGTACCGTCTCTGGCAGCAAGTTCAACAGTGTCCATAGCCCAGCCGACCAATATGGTATGGACGAGTTCAACAGTGTCAAGATGTATTGATTAGCACCACTTGGGTCTAAATCCTCACAGTATTTGCCAGGAGCCAGGTCAATTAAATTCTTCCTAGAAACTAGACGGCGATTCAGACCAGTGACCTTGTTCCAACCAAGTTTTGCACCAGGGAGTAAAGTATCTGTGGGGTAGTCAAAGCTCTGCCACAACACATCTGATGAGTTTGAGGAATTCTGTAGGACGAGGTTTCCATTGTTCAGTAGCATAGCAATGGTGTTGTTGGTTCTGGTATTTGTTTGGGTGGACCAGATGATGGATTTGGTTGCTTGGTTTGAGATGACAAGGTTGCCATCTGTTGATAATAATCCTGACTAAGTCAGGTTTGTGTCGGCTGAACCGGGTTTCAGGCTCAAGCCATTTTCTGTTTTATGCAGTTAGTTCAGAGTTAGCAGCGCAGTAAGCGCATCGTGCGTGAGTTGTCCGACAAAACCGGATCGTAAGCAAGTGTTTAGCTTTTCCGGTTGAGTCAGTTGAAAAATGGGTTCCCTATTGTATTCTCATTGCATTGAGTAAAAGAGACACGAAAATTGCCCCATCTGTGTGTTCCTGTCGCTGGTTTTTCATAGGCACCGAAAATACTGTACTTCTTCTGAAAACCACCCAAATCTGCAGATTGCTCAGCGTGTTGATTCCTGGGAGAAACCCAACACGTGGTATCAGAGCCACACACGCCCGAACATCTGCAGATCAGTTCCATGGCGCTCTCCACGCAGCAGGCGAACCGGGAAGGCGGCAGTGTGCTGTTCCAATGCCCAGTGCTGACGGGGGTGAATTATACCTCCTGGGCAATCCGGATGGAAGCACTCATGGACGCCCAGGGCATCTGCGAGGCGGTGGAGCCGCCGGCCGGCACGGCGGCGGATCAGAAGAAAGATAAAACAGCAAGAGCCTTCATCTTCCAGGCGTTACCCGAAGACGTCCTACTGCAAGTTGCGAAGAAGAAGACCGCAAAAGAGATCTGGGATGCCTTGAAGACAAGGTATTTGGGAGCAGATCGCGTGCAGAAGGCACGGATTCAAACCTTGCAGAACGAGTTTCAGGGATTGCAGATGAAGGAAGGAGAAACGGTGGACGATTTTGCCGGAAAACTCAGCGCAATCGCAAGTTCAGTTCACTTGGTGAATCCTTGAAGGAATCAACTTTAGTCAAAAAATTGCTAGATTCAGTCCCGGATAAGTTCCTTCAGCTAGTTGCATCCATAGAGCAATATTCAGACCTAGAATCTATGTTGTTTGAAGAAGCAATTGGTAGACTGAAGGCCTATGAAGAGCGCCTTCGTCTCCGGGCAAATGGAGAAGGCCATCTCCTGCTGACTCAGGCTGAATGGGAGGCTAGGCAAAAGGGGAGATCAGGAGATTCCTCATATGG
This sequence comes from Dendrocalamus sinicus, assembly GCA_036346575.1. Taxonomy (NCBI): domain Eukaryota; kingdom Viridiplantae; phylum Streptophyta; class Magnoliopsida; order Poales; family Poaceae; genus Dendrocalamus; species Dendrocalamus sinicus. Next base: position 19,323,597 of record CM070650.1, read on the forward strand.
CAACAGAGGCCGGGGAAACGGAAAACAAGAATGGCGAGGCCGTGGAAGAGGAAGAAGCCAAGGGCGTGGCCGAGGCAGATCAGACCGTGGTGGCTCAAATTCATCTCGGCGGGAAGGATCAGGGAACACTTCTGTAAAGAAAGACAAGAGCCACATTAAGTGCTATTCTTGTGAAAACTACGGGCATTATGCATCTGAATGCCGTAGTGGAAAGCGCAAGGAAGAGGAAGTGAATCTTACTTGCACTCAGGAGGATCAACCGGCGTTGCTGTTGTCGGTATGTACTCAACAAGAAAATGAAACTGTGCTGTTGAATGAAGGGGAATTATTACCAGAAAAGTATACCGAAAAGGAGCAGAAAAGAGAAGATGTTTGGTTCCTAGACAATGGGGCCACAAACCACATGACAGGCAACAAATCACATTTTGTTGAACTGGACAAAAGTATTGTCGGTAGAGTCCAATTTGGGGATGGCTCAACAGTACCAATTGAAGGAAGAGGAGCAATTCTATTAGAATGTAAAAGTGGTGAACAAAAGCTGATCACAGGAGTCTATTTTATCCCGAGTTTGCATACTAGCATTCTGAGCCTGGGTCAAATGGCTGAAGATGGATGTAGAGTGGTGATCAGTGGCAGCTTTCTGTGGTTATATGACAGGATGGGGAGACTGCTCATGAAAGTTGAGAAATCTGTAAACAGACTGTACAAGAAAAAACTGCATACAGTGGCACCCATATGCTTAGCAACCTGCTTAGATGATGAGAGCTGGTTATGGCACACAAGGTTGGGCCATCTCAATTTCAAGGCCATGAAGCAGATGGTGTCAAAGAATTTAGTCCGAGGAGTACCTGAGATTGACCATCCAACCCAGGTTTGTGAAGGCTGTCTTGTAGCTAAACAATGCAGACTACCATTTCCATCTCAGGTAGAATACAGAGCCAGCAATCCACTCGAGTTGATCCATGCAGATCTGTGTGGACCTATTACTCCTCAAACAGTAGGTGGAAATCGGTATTTCTTTTTACTGGTGGATGACTATAGCAGATATATGTGGATATATGTACTCAAGACCAAAGATGAAGCTTTTATGGCGTTCAAGAAGTTCCAAGCTCAGACTGAAAGTGAATTGTCACTGAAGGTGAAGTGTCTGAGAACAGACCGAGGAGGTGAGTTTGTTTCTCAAAGCTTCAGGGAGTATTGTGAGTTGAAGGGAGTATAGAGACACTTAACTGCACCATATACCCCGCAGCAAAATGGTGTGGTGGAACATCGCAACCGGACAGTCCTTGCTACCACAAGGAGTCTGCTTAAGTCCATGGCAGTACCGGTGAAGTTGTGGGGAGAAGCAGTGCGACACTCGGTATATTTGCTCAATCGAGTCCCAACTAAAGCAGTGAAGGAAGCCACACCCTATGAGGTTCTGAAAGGGAGGAAGCCAGCATTAGGACACCTGAGGGTTTTCGGGTGCACTGCATATGCAAAAGTGCCGACAGGTCAACTAAACAAGCTCTCGGACAGAAGTAGGAAATTGGTGTACCTGGGAACAGAACCTGGGAGTAAGGCATATAGGCTATTTGACCCTCAAAGCAGCAAGCTGCATGTAAGTAGGGACGTGGTGTTTGATGAGAAGAAGAAATGGAGCTGGGAAGGATTGCAGACAGCAACCGGGATTGAGACTGCAGACTGGTCTGAGTTCACTGTAGCTGAACCGGAAAATGAAGAAGTTCAGGGTGTAGAAACTGAAGGTCAAGATGATAATGCTCCAGCGGACAATTCTGGACATAGTAATCTCGGAAGTGAAGATGTGGAAGGTACAGGGACAACTCATTCGGGTGGTACAGTTTTGTCGGATGAAGAGCCACTGACACCACATGCTTCAATGTCACCCGAAATACAGCAGTCACCTGGAAACGCATCACAAGTAGCGATACACCAGATTCTTCAGCAAATGACGCAACCCCAGTCAGAGGATTCAGATTCTTGACAGACATCTATGAAGAGACGCAGGAACAAAGTTTTGAACCCGAGCAGCTATTGCTTACTGCTGGAGAGCCCATAAATTTCAGAGAAGCAGTGGGAAGGAAGGAATGGGAAGAAGCAATGCAAAGTGAGATAGAGTCAATTGAGAGGAACAAGACCTGGAAATTGACTGAGCTACCGGCAGGACACAGACCAATTAGACTAAAATGGATCTTTAAGCAGAAGAAGGATGCAGATGGAAGAGTGATTAAGCATAAAGCTAGATTAGTAGCTAAAGGCTATGTGCAGCAAAAGGGAATTGATTATGAAGAGGTCTTCGCTCCAGTTGCCAGAATGGAAACAGTGAGGATGCTGCTAGCTCTATCTGCCCGAGAAGGATGGAAAGTGCACCACCTTGATGTCAAAACGGCGTTTCTTCATGGGGAGCTGACCGAAGATGTGTTTGTGACACAGCCAGAAGGGTTTATCACTGCAGGGAAAGAGCAGATGGTGTACAAGCTCACAAAAGCCCTATACGGTTTGAAGCAGGCGCTGAGAGCCTGGAACATTCGACTTGACAAAGCACTGAAAAAACTCAGTTTTCAGAAATGCCCTCAAGAGCAGGCAGTATACAAACGGCACTCAGGTGACAATCTCATTATTGTAGGAGTGTACGTTGACGATTTGCTAGTCACAGGAACAAGTGAGGATGAAATTCACCTGTTCAAGAAGCAAATGGAAAATGAGTTTGAAATGAGTGATCTAGGGATTCTTTCATACTACCTCGGGATCCAAGTTCAGCAAGATCACAAAGGCACAACTCTGAAGCAGGAAGGGTATGCAAAGAAAGTGTTGCAGCAGGCTGGAATGTGGGAGTGTAATCCAGCAAAGTACCCAATGGAACCAAAGTTGAAACTGACAAAGAATGAAGAAGGAAGCCCAGTAGATGCAACTGAATACAGAAGTCTCGTTGGAAGTCTGCGTTATTTGACACACACGAGACCAGACATCAGTTTTGCAGTGGGGATGATCAGCCGTTACATGGAGTCACCGAGGCAATGTCACCTCCAAGCAGTGAAACAAATACTGAGGTATGTCAAGGGGACAATCAGCTATGGCATTGCATATTGCCGAGGAGGAGGAGGTGATGTTGTAGGGTATAGTGATAGTGATCTTGCAGGTGATCCGGATGAAAGGAAGAGCACAACGGGACTTGTCTTCTATTTTGCAGGAGGTCCCGTAGCCTGGTGCTCTCAGAAGCAGAAGACAGTGGCCTTATCTTCCTGTGAATCAGAATTTATGGCTGCAACAGCCGCTGCTTGCCAAGCCGTGTGGTTGAGGAGTTTAATCAGTGAATTTACAGGGCAAAAACCAAAGAAGGTAGTGCTGAATGTAGACAACAAATCAGCCATAGCTCTCATGAAGAATCCTGTCTTTCACGGAAGGAGCAAGCATATAGATACCCGGTTCCATTTCATACGGGAATGTGTTGAGCAAGAACTGATTTCAGTGGAGTATGTGAGCAGTGAAGAACAATGCGCTGATATTCTGACAAAAGCTTTACCGAGAGTTAAATTCGCAGAAATGAGAGAGCTGCTGGGAGTGAAGGAGTTCTCCAGTTAAAGTCAGGATTAGGGGGGAGAGTGTTGATAATAATCCTGACTAAGTCAGGTTTGTGTCGGCTGAACCGGGTTTCAGGCTCAAGCCATTTTCTGTTTTATGCAGTTAGTTCAGAGTTAGCAGCGCAGTAAGCGCATCGTGCGTGAGTTGTCCGACAAAACCGGATCGTAAGCAAGTGTTTAGCTTTTCCGGTTGAGTCAGTTGAAAAATGGGTTCCCTATTGTATTCTCATTGCATTGAGTAAAAGAGACACGAAAATTGCCCCATCTGTGTGTTCCTGTCGCTGGTTTTTCATAGGCACCGAAAATACTGTACTTCTTCTGAAAACCACCCAAATCTGCAGATTGCTCAGCGTGTTGATTCCTGGGAGAAACCCAACACCATCACCGGAGATTGTGAGCTCTGATGTGGTGGGGTCTGTGATCGGGTTATCCCCGTTGGCAGTCCAAACCGGAGTTTGCTTGGGGACCTTGTTGAACCATATGCCGAGGTACCAGTTCAGGGTGTTGTGGGAGGACTTACTGCCGGTTTGGAAGAAGCCGAGCGTGAACTTGGCGTTGCTGGAGATAAGCCTGTCGTCGCCGGTGAGTGCATGACCAGGTGAGATGGTGTCCGTGGCAGCAGAACATTGAAGAATGTGTAGGGAGAGGAGGATCGTGGAGAGGGTGTGGAGGAGATGCATGACGAGAGAACCAAAACAACAGTGTCCGTGAGAGAAGTGGCTAAGCTAGCTAGTAGTAACTAGTACTAGGAACTAAGGAGGACACTGATGAGCTGATTGCAAAGTGCTGCTGCTGCTTTAACCCATGGAGCAGGGTAATGGCACCGTAGTGGTCAATTCAGATTCGGAAAGTTCTGTTACTCATTCTTCACCAATGCCCAATATGTTACGTGGTTAGCGACCCGCCGGCGAGAAAGGCACGGCACGGCATCTACTGTGTGGCCTGGTTCATAAAGGTCATACAAGCGCTTGTCGTCTCATTGATTATTATTACAGGAAGTTCTCGTAACGCCCCCATTTATGGGGTTATTAGGATTTTTTTGCAACTGTCCAGAATTATTCGGTTACTAGTACCATAGACGAGTGTATATCATTACCATCATAAGCTTAAGTATAAAACTCGAACTTTATTACTACAGCCGGGCTTTGATACTAACTGTAGCACCCCATATACAGCCAACTGGGATACTATTATGGAACACCATCACCAAAGTAAAGAATAAATAATAAAAGCAGCAATAGAAATCACAAGAAAATTAGAAACCTTAAAGGTACTTTATTAGAGAATCAACGGAAGCTGAAATAAATGTTTGAAACATAGGACCGGTCCACTTCTAATCAAATGAAGCATAAAATAAAATGGCATAAATAGTGGCAAGCCACAGTGCTGAAACTCGAGTGCTCCCACCCATGCATGTTGCTATCACTCCACTGGCCTTTTACCTGAGAATGGAAAGAGCAAGCGTGAGATTTGAAAATCTTAGCAAGTACCCAACAACGGTCGCAACATGGTGAGTAAAGGGTAGGTAATGCAACCAAGATATACAAAGAACAAGCAATGTAAGCAAGGTGTGAAAAAGGACAAACAATGTAAGCAAGTAATTGACACAGGCAATGAACCTAGGTTACCGGAGGCACTGATATAGATTGGAGACAGAGATCGCAGAAACATTGTAATTAAAGGTAATTATTATTTAGTAAGTTATAGCAAAGGCGCTGGCGATCACCTCCCACATTCCTAGTTATATGAGAATAGTCAGGCACATCCTTGTCCTCGACTGTATAACCACCAACAGTAATATTCTATGTAATGAGAATATACGGCCCCCGTACGTTACCAGGTGTGTGGAAATCTCCCATATATGTAGGAAATCTCCCACCACTGGCATAACTGTATGCGCACGCGTGTGGCTGCATGCCTTGCGTCGCCGCCGCCTCACGCCGTCGCCCCCCGCTGGCCACCGCTGCCCTACGCCACCTCCAAGGTGGGCAACTCCAGAACTTGATCAGGGTCATTAAGGTACGTCATCAACATAGAGATATGAAAGACGTTATGGACACTAGCCAAGGAAGTAGGTAACTCAAGACAATAAGTAAGCTTCCTGACTCGCTCTGTGATAGGAAATGGTCCAACATAACGAGGGTTCAGTTTTCCTTTTGCCCCAAACCGGACCACACCCTTGATCGGAGAGACCCTCAGGAGAACCTGATTGCCCACTTCAAATTATAGTGGCCGATGAGAATGATCGGCGTAACTCTTCTAACGACTCTGGGTGGAAAGCAAATTGTTCCTGATGATATCAATCTGCTCCTTCCAATCTCTGACCTGCTGAGGCCCAAGTAACTCTTTCTCTCCAACCTCACCCCAATGGAGGGGAGAGCGACAAGTTCGGTCATAGAGCACCTCAAAAGGAGCCATACCAATACTGGAGTGGAAATTGTTATTGTAGGAGAACTCTGCCAGTGGTAAATGATTTTCCCAACTACCTTTCCATACAAGTATGCAAGAATGCAACATGTCCTCCAATGTATGAATGGTCCTTTCAGATTGACCATCATTTTGAGGGTGGAAAGCAATGCTAAAGTTGAGTTTCATGCCCAGATTCTGATGCAAACTCTTCCAGAAATGGGAAACAAACTTGGCATCACGATATGAGACAATGGACTTAGGAACACCATGATGACAGACAATCTCCTTGACGAAAATGGTAGCAAGATCACTAGCGAAATAAGTAGTCTTGACTGGAAGGAAATGAACCGTCTTGGTGAGACGGTCGACAATAACCCAAATAGAATCCATTCGTCGGGGTGACCTGGGAAGACCAACCACAAAATCCATAGCAATGTCCTCCTATTTCCATTAGGGAATTTCCGAAGGCTACAGAAGGCTAGTAGGACTGTTGTGCTCCGCTTTTACTTATTGGCACACCGCACATTGCGACACAAACATGGCTATATCCTTCTTCATCCCCAGCTACCAAAACTGCCGCTGAAAATCTTTGAACATTTTAGTCTCACCAGGGTGAATGGAATAAGGAGTTTTATGAGCCTCACAAAGAATATCCCTCTTCAAGGATGAGTCGGAAGGCACCCCAATGTGGTTTTGGAACAATAAAAGTCCCTTATCATCCATGGCAAAGTCTGGCCCACAAGGCTTTGCTCGAATAACCTCTCCATGGAAGTGCCGAGTCTTCGACCATGATGCTTGAGCTTCAAGCAAAGCATCAAACAAAAGAGAGGAGGTTACTGGTTTTGCTAGAGATAATGCTGAAAAGGCAAAGCAAAGGGTGGTCCAGAGGTCCTCCAACTCTTCCTGGATTGAGGTGGGAACAGGTACACCATCATTGCGCTTCCTGCTAAGGGCATCCGCCACTAAATTAGCCTTGCCCGAACGGTAATGGATAGTGAGGTCATAATCTTTGATCAATTCTAACCAGCGGCATCGCCTCAAATTCAATTCCTTTTGAGTGAGAAAGTACTTCAAGCTCTTATGATCAATAAAGATGTCACACTTCTCTCTGTAGAGATAGTGGCACCAAATCTTGAGGGCGAAAACCACTGCCCCCAGCTCAAGATCATGAGTAGGTAATTAAGCTCATGCTTCTTAAGCTGACGAGAAGCAAAAGCTATCACCTTATCCTCTTGCATAAGAACATAGCCCAAGCCCAACCGAGATGCATCACAATAGACATTGAACTTCTTCTCTTCCTCGAGCAAAGCAAGAATAGGAGCGGTAATGAGACGCTTCTTCAAGGTTTGGAAGCTAGAATCACATTCTTCCATCCAAAGAAACCACTTCCCCTTCTGAGTCAATTTGGTCAGAGATTGGAGATGGAAGAAAACCCTTGAACAAAACGACGGTAATACCCGGCCAACCCCAAAAAACTGTGGATCTTCGCCACGTTGCTGGGTCTCAACCAGTCCACCACTGCTACAATCTTGGAAGGGTCCACAGAAAGTCCTTTTCCGCTAATGACATGCCCAAGGAAACTGACAGAGGAAAGCCAAAAGGCACATTTCTTCAATTTAGCAAATAGCTGCTACTTATGGAGAAGGTCAAGTATAATCCGAAGATGGTGCTCATGCTCCTGCGCAATACTAGAATAAATCAATATGTCATTGATGAAGATAATGTCAAACTAATCCAAATACTCATGAAACACCCAGTGCATCATGTCTATAAACATTGCCGGAGCGTTCGTTAAACCAAATAGCATCACCAGGAACTCAAAGAGACCATACCGAGTGTGGAAGGCCATCTTTGGAATGTCAGAAGCCTTGATCCGCACTTGATGGTAACTAGACTGCAGATCTATCTTGTAAAAGAACTTAGCACCCTTAAGCTGATCGAAGAGACCATCAATGCAAGGTAAGGGGTACCGGTTCTTGATGGTCATGGCATTAAGAGCTCGATAATCGATGCACATGCACAGACTCTTATCATTCTTCTCCACAAAAGTGATTGGAGAAGCCCACTCCGATGTACTATGCCTAATAAAGCCTTTGCTCTGAAGGTCATCTAGTTGTCGCTTCAATTCCTCTAGCTTAGTGCATGATAGACAGTAGGGAGCCTTAGCGATGGGTGTGGTGCCCAGAATAACATCAATAGCACAGTCAACCACTCTAACTGGAGGTAGGCCTGGTAGCTCGGCTGGAAAGACATCAAGGAATTCCCAAACAATTGGTAGGTCTTCTAGTAAGGATCCGGAGGAAGGCTTCTCTAACATAGCAAAAAGATATCCGGACTTGGCCGTTCCACAGCGACCAAAGTAGGAGGCCAAGAATAAGAGATTGAGATATTGCTCCTTGCCCTGATAAACAATCTCTGCATCATCTTGGAAAAGAATAACCTTGCGGTCAAAACAATGAATGATAGCATGGTGACGAGATAACCAATCCATGCACACAACCAAATCAAAGGGGTGGATTGGCGCAACCACCGCATCGATGCTAAAAACATGACCTTCAATCTCTAAGGCCACATTGAGACAGGTTAAATTGCTAGAAAGAGGTCAATTAGCGGTGGATCCAACATCGGAAGCTCCAAAGTACGAACTAGAATTGAATGCAACTAAATAAAGCGAGATACTAGAAAGGAGAAACTAGCCTCAATGTCAAACAATGTAAGAGCAGGATGAGAGTGCAATGTAACCATAACTAAAAGAGTAGGGTGAGAGTGAATACAGGCTAAGGAAAAAGATAAGTAACAACTAAAAGCAAGCGTGAGGGGAATGAAGGGTTACCGTGCACAACATTTGAACAACGGTGCGACTCCTAAGTTGGAAGTGCGTAGAGACGCGCATCTGAACCTCTTCTTGTCAGAGCTAACGGCTTTTTGGGCCACGGTCTGATAGAGCTGGACCTCCATCTGCTGGGCACGATCCACCGCATCCCGGTAGGTGTGTATGTCCATAGTAGATAGGACATGACAGATCTACTCTCGAATACCTCCAATGAACTACCATGCCTTCTTTTGCTCATTTGAATTTATCTCTAGAAGAAAACAGCAAATCTCTCGAAATGCCTTCTCATATTACTCCACTAGCTGTCCTTCCTTCTGACGCAAGGAATAAAGCTCAAAGTCCTTCACCCTAGTTAGGGCAAAAGGATAGTACTCCACTACAAAAGCAGTGGTGAAGTCCTCCCACGTAGGTGGCCCTGCATGAGGTCCGTGAGAGCTACGCACCTTAGCCTACCACAAATCTGCTTCTCCCATCAGCTACTGAGAGGCGAACAACACCTTCTCCTGGGACATGAGCTCCATGGTGTTGAATTTCTTGTTCATGTAACGAAGCCAGTCGTCAGCCTCCACTAGCCCCGATCCACTGAAAGTCCACAAGCCCAAGCGCTGCCACTCCCTCGTTGTCATGCGAGGGGCAGGAGGGAGCGGCACCTGAATAGGTGCAACTGCTGTAGCCGCTGCCTGTGCCGTTGCTGCCTGATTTGCAAGCATCACTGGAAGAGCGGTCTGCAACAACGTGACGAGGTTCTGCACCTAAGCCGAAAGTTGCTGCACCTCGCTTTGAGAAGCAGCTTGCACCGAAGAGGAAGGGGTGCCAGCTGTGCCTGGGGTAGGATTCGCCGGTGGAGATAAAGTTGATGCATCAGAAGTGGAGTTTGTTGGTGAAGAGGTCTAACCCTGGTTGTCTGGTTCACTAGTACGTTTGCGCACCCGGTCCACATACTCCCACACCTGAGCGCTGGCACACCTAGTCGGAGACATACTGTTGCATGGAAAGGAAGATTGGAACAAAGCAAGGGATAATAATAAAGTGAAGGAAGTAACAATTGGATACAGAATCAAGTAACATGCTAGTGACTAGATATGCATGCATGAGTAAATTAACCGGAAGCCCTGTGTGCGTGCCATTTTTTCTTTCCAGAAACTACAACCGGGCTTTGATACTAACTGTAGCACCCCACATACAACCAACTGGGATACTACTATGGAACGTCATCACCAAAGTAAAGAATAAAAAATAAAAGCAATAATAGAAATCACAAGAAAATTAAAAACCTTAAAGGTACTTTATTAGAGAATCAACGAAAGTTGAAATAAATGTTTGAAACATGGGACCGGTCCACTTGTAATAAAGGGAAGCAAAAAATAAAATGGCATAAATAGTGGCAAGCCACAGTGCTGAAACTCGAGTGCTTTCACCCATACATGTTGCTATCACTCCACTGGCCTTTTACCTGAGAATGGAAAGAGCAAGAGTGAGATTTGAAAATCTCAGCAAGTACCCAACAACGGTCGCAACACGGTGAGTCGAGGACAGTAATGTATGCAAGATAGGTAAAGGACAAGCAATGTAAGCAAGATGTGAAAAAGGACAAGCAATGTAAGCAAGTAATTGACACAGGCAATGAACCTAGGTTACCGGAGGCATTGATATAGAACGGAGACAAAGATCGCAGAAACAGTGTAATTAAAGGTAATTGTTATTTAGTAAGTTATAACAAAGGCGCCAACGATCACCTCCCACATACCCGGTTATACGAGAATAGTTAGGCACATCCTTGTACTCGATTGTATAACCACCGATGGGGTGTAATATCCTGTGTAACAAGAATGTACGCCCCCCTAACGTTACCAGGTGGGTGCAAATCTTCCCTATATGTGGGTAATCCCGGGCCAAGTAATTGTCATTTCTTTTATTAGTGAGTTATCCAAGATGTAATTAGAAAGTCAAGGGTGAATTAAGGTAAAGTTATGAGGCAATAGGTTGATACAATTGAGAATGAAGAGACATGATTTGTGATACAAAGCGATGGAGAACGATAATATGATGATAGCGTAATAAAACCTATCCTAAAGAGGATACTAGAAGGAGACACACAAGGGTTGTCAATCATACAATTTTATTACATGATAAGTGATTATTAGTCAGATTAATGTACCACAACTAAATCAGCCGAGGCTCACAATCAATAATGTACAATTAAAGGATCATGGAAGTATGATATATAAATAAGACGCCCAATGTTAAAAGATTACTAGTGGTTAATCTTAGATTTGAACATGCTTATATGCTACCCCATTAATAATTTAAGCATCTATTATAATCCCTAACTAAGCATGAATTCTATAGTTGAGCACTATACAACTACAAGCATACAACACTAACTAGCCCAGTGCATTAGAATCTATCTAATTCTACAAGCAACACACAACTGGCAACCAATACAGTGAAATAATTGAATACTAAGCTAATGGCGACAGATAATCATAAAACGGTAATGTGCGAAAGGACAGGTCATGGCCGCAAGGTACTTTCCTTGAGCATGCTCGACGGACACGTTGCACGATGGATCCAAAATGCACAACTGCCCAACTACTCCCTCAATAGCCACCAGACGCACGGAGAGAGAGAGAGAGTAGATGGGAAAACCTGGATCTGGAAAAGCCACGCACAGAAAAGAGTAGAGACGCAATATGAGGATGCAATTTTATTTGTAAACATTTTGTTTTAAACACAACATAACAAATCATAAACTTCTTAAGGAATTTAGGGTTTCAACGTCTTGTTTACCAGACTTCAACACTTCCAAATCGTTTCCAAATCTACTTATGCTTCGCTATTGGAATCACCCATTAAACGCAGCTTCATTTACCAGAAGCATGGTGTATTTGAATACCGTTTGTAATTATGACTCTGTAGAGTTGCCCAGCTTTACCCACAACATTTTCACGTGTGACTAAGTCGAACAAAAAAAATTCTTCACTACTCATCTCTTTATGTAGCCTCTACCCGATAGACTAGGTACCCCCTATCACGAAATACGACGGCCTGACAGGGTGGAGCCTATCATTGTGAAAGTATGGTTTTACCGTTTCCATACCACGTACTTTGCCAGCTGTTCCCTTTTTTTCTAGAATAGTATATTATATCCATATAGTAGATATTCAATCGATTTGAGTAGCTACTAGACTAGATTTGACAAGACAAAAATTATGGTTGAGCGATCACTATGTTCTTTACTTAGACTCTAATCCTTATTTTTTTACTGAAACAACCTTCAACCATAAGCCAATAACTTACCGACGAACACCGAATCATTTAGTAATGTGAAATATTTGATTTCTTAATCTATCATGAATAGTTAGACAATAATTTTTAGCATTACTGGGTCTTGTCAAGGTGAGTATGGGCATCAAATTAAATAGGGCTTTTTAGGTGGTAAGACTTAACTAGTATTGTGTCATTCTAAACATTTATTATACATAAAATAACGGTGCATAAATAAGATAATGAAAATATTGGTAAATAAATAATTAGAGGAATGTAGGTTCAATGTGATCAAAAACATGTGATTTGCCTTGCTGCTCAAAATATTCTGCTGGCTCGTATTCCTCATTGCCTTGAGCTCATCCTTGATCCAATTCTTGAACTGGCTGGGTGCTAGCATGAACAAAAGCAATAATAAATTTCTACACTCATTAGAACATGAGTTGAGAAAAAGGAATAAAGTAAAGAGGAAGTAAAATCTAGTAAAACCAAATAAAATAGGTTTGGGATTTTTCAGAGTCTAATATGGTGGAATGGAGTTGAAAATGGTGTAGATGGGTTGAAAACGAACCATATATATATATATATATATATATATATATATATATATATATATATATATATATATATATATATATATATATATATATATATATATATATATATATATATATATATATATATATATATATATATATATATATATATATATATATATATATATATATATATATATATATATATATATATATATATATATGACGTTGAAATGGGGCACCATGGTGTCAGGCACCAAACTTTTACGCCTTTGGATTGCTTTTATATGCGTGCTAGTACAATGGTATATAATATATCATGCATGCTAAATCAATCATGGATGGAAAGTCTTAATCATAGATGGAAAGTCTCAATCACACTAGCACGTATCTAAAAGCAATCCAAAGGCAGAGAAGCTTGGTGCCCAGACACCATGGTGCCCCTGTTATTTATACTATATATATATATCAGATTTTTGGTGAACAGGGATGGTCGAAATGGTACTGGACATGGGTTTGAAATAATACCCAGGTTAGCTAAGATTTTTCAATATCTATTTTGGCCAAACAAAGTAGGAGATGAGCTTTGTGGGGTCAAAATGACTATAAATACATATTTTGAATTTTTAGCGAATTTCACTGTTCACTTCGGGTCAGGTCACTATTCACAATGGGTTTGCTACTATTCAAACAGATCTACCCTTTATGCTATTGGGTTTGCTATATAAATTGGGTCGGGTCACAATAATGAACAGTAACAACACCCGTTACTGTTCATCTTCCTCCTCCTACACTGCTACAATATCCCAAAAATAGAGAAAGATGGAGCCAGCTATTGGGGAAGCTACGAGGGTCGCCGATGAAATCTGGTACCACGAATGGGTTCCTGGGGCTCCCAGGGGTCCATTTTTGGGGTCGGTTTGGCTTGGAGAGCTTTGTGGAGAGTTGACCGTGGAGGAGAGCTCATGTTGTTTTCTAATGGCACAGGGGTCATGGGGGTGATCATTGTCATGATTGGCGTTAGTTTAACCATCTTGGGGTGGTCGTGGTGGTTTGAGCGGTGGTGTTTTGGATTGAAAACGGGTGAGTTGGGCTATCCATGGTGATGGTCTTTGGTCGGGCGGCGAACTTCAGTGATCTAGAAGAAGGGGGCTCGAGGAGCTATGTCAATGGTTTGGTGGTGTTCTTGGGAGCATAAGGGTGATATGGCTTAATGCAATTGAATAGTAATCGACTCAATAACAAGAATTGGAAATTAGCTTACTTCAGGGTATTTCGGTGATCGCCGGTGGTGTGCTTGTTGAAGCAATTAGGGTTGATGGTTCACCTTGGGCACCGGTACATTTCAATGGGGGGCTCGAGGGTTTAAATATGAGAGAGGCTATTTGGCACAGTGGTGACCTCCGCTCAGGCTTTGGCTCGTGGATAGGAGGGAGCACACATGAGGCTTCAACGGGGTTTGGTAAGGCAGTAGACAGGTCGGCAGGCGAGCTGGCACCTCGGGCATAGCGTTCCTTGGGTGAAGGATTGCAGTGGTCAGAGGAGCAAGATAGGGTCAAATCGACTGAGAGAGAGAAGTTGATGAGGACATCACTTCTTCGGATACATACAACACTCCTCCACTTGACATTCAAGGACCAATCACTAGAGCTCGCGCCCGACAATTGAATTTACAGGTGAGCTCGTTCCTAAGTACTTCCTTTTGTTCATTCGAGAATAGATTGCTACCTAATGATTTAATTATGATTAGGAACCATGGAGAGGACCTGGAAGTACTTGGAGAAGGGCTACAAGACGCACAAGTCCAGCAAGGGCGGTCGAATCATGTTGGAGGCCCAACTCAAACCGACTTCGAATCCAATTCGGAGTCCAGGACCAGACCGCACTAAAACGGACGCCCAGATCGCATCCGGACTCCGTTTTGGACGTTCCACATATGTATGGAAATCTGAGAAGACCACCTTTTCAATGGCTTTGGTCCCATGTCAAAATTCCTTCTGAGTCAACGGGAATCGTCAAAACAAATGGGCGTTCAGAATCTGTCAGGGTGCTGCACCACCGTCTTTTGGGCCGATCGGCTTTGTATCGTGTTGGAGCCCATTAGGGGCGCGTCCAGGGGTTTTGCACGCCCCTAACTCCTTTATATCCAGCCGCCACCCCCACCATTAGGGTTTGGGTTTTGCTTAGATCGATTCTGTCTTTGAACAGTTTCGCCGTTCATCGGTTTGTGAGACCCCAACTTTCGAGTGCTGAATCAATACATCTGCAATTCAGTTGTGTTCTTCCTTGTTCTTGCTTGTGTTCTTCGATTCGCAGGCAAGGATTAGCCTTCTTGGCGAGGTCAACCGCCGCGCACGGTTGATAACCCGAGAGACGTGGTGCTGCGATTGCGGGGTTCGGAACGTGTCGTTCGGAAGCCGGATCGATTTGTGTCGCGCCTCCACCAAATCTAACGTATCCAGAACCTGTTGGAAGATCGGGACCCCGTTCCCATCAGAAGTGAGGCGACGTTGGTGAGCTTGGGTTGGCTTGTCCGGTAATGATTGGGTGGTGTCAGTGGCTCTACAAATGAGGTGTACAATGAGTTGATGCGGCATTGCGGTGTTGTCTAGCGTGGAAGGTGGTGGAAGCTGGCGGTGATATTTGTTAGATGATGAATAGTGTTGGCGACTTGGTGGTTTATGCCAATGGCTAGGGAGGTGGTATGGCTCAGAAGTGAAAGCTTAAATAGTTGGGAAAGGTGCTAAATTGGGTCAAGGTTCAACTGGGATCAAGATTCAATAAAATTCAAACTGAACTCAATTTGGATTGTTTCAACCTATCCTACTTAAAAGAATCTCGTCCTTGAGATTACTTGGACCGAGGTATAGGTTGAGAAAATCTTGCTGCAAATCCAATTCTTTCTCCCAGGCTGCCTTATCCACTGTGTGATTCTGCCATTGGATTTTGTGAAATTTGACATTCCTGGTTCTTAACTGTCTTTCTATCATGTCCAAGTCAATATACCCAAGGCAAAATTTTTAGTCTATTTTCAGGTTTTGAAAAGCTTAGGACTTTTTGTAAGGTAGTGTATGGCACCCTTTCTTTTATAAAAGTCAATGAAAGGAACAAATGCATAACTCCATTATCGAATAAAACCAATAAGGGCTTCGAGTGAATTAAAAATGTACCAATAATGTCATCGGTAGCTCTTGCTATTTCTTTGTTAGGAATATGATTTACTCTTCCTTGAATTGGCTTTGGCCTACCTCTTCCTTTTCCCGCTAACATGCCTACTGATGCTCCAACTGGTGGTGGTGTGGGTGCGATTTGCTGAGAAACATTCTACAAGATCTCCGCCAGGGAAAACGACAAAGGCACTATGATGTGGTAAGCCAAGAAGTAATGGTGAAGCTTTCGTGAGGTTATTAAAAGCGTGTATGCCAACTTCTCCAATTCAGTATATCTAATCTTGGCTCCCTTTAGGGCCTCCGAGACGAAGTATATCGGGCACTGGATGGGCCCTTCCTCCAAGATGAGAACCGCGCTTATTGCTGTTGGTGTGGCCACTAGGTAGAGCAACAGCAGAGCCTCTGGTGTTGGGGAGACCAGAGTTGGAAGATTGGCCAGATGCTTCTTGAGCTCATCAAAAGCCACCACACACTCATTGGTCTAGTGGAATCCATCATAGCCTTAGAGCATTTTAAAAAATGGGACAACTCGCTCGGCTGATCAAGATAGGAAGCAGCTAAGGACGACCAGCTGGCTCCATGAAGAGGATTGCGTCAACTTTTTTTTGGGTTAGCCTGTATTCCTTGGCCGGACACAAGAAATCCAAGCAATTTGCCCGCTTGCACTCAGAAAAATGCACTTATCTGGATTTAGCTTGATGCCTGCCTACCGGAGGTTGCTGAAGGTGTCTTCGAGGTCATGGCCATGGGACCAGCCTGGGTGCTTTTAATTACCATGTCGTCCACATAGGCTTTGACATTTTGACTGAGCTGGGTGGCGAGGCCGGTGGCGACCAAGTGGGTAAATGTGGCTCCCGCATTTTTGAGACCGAAGGGCATGCAGGTGAAACAGTATGTGCCTCCTGAGGTGATGAAACTCATCATTGTCTTGTCTTCCCTGGCCATATGAATCTGGTGGTAGCCAGAGTATGCGT
Organism: Dendrocalamus sinicus; assembly: GCA_036346575.1. Classification (NCBI taxonomy): domain Eukaryota; kingdom Viridiplantae; phylum Streptophyta; class Magnoliopsida; order Poales; family Poaceae; genus Dendrocalamus; species Dendrocalamus sinicus. The sequence continues at coordinate 19,340,367 of CM070650.1, forward strand.
CTAGGAAGCTCATTAATTCACATCCAGCCATGGCGTCCACTAGCTGGTTGATCTACGGGAGAGGGTAGTTGTCTTTTAGGCACTCCTTATTGAGATTAGTGAAGTTGATGCACATGCGCCTGGCCCCGCTTGCCTTTTTGACCAATACTGGGTTGGCGAGCCATTCCGGATGGTGCACCTCGTGGATGATGCCGGCTCGAGCAGCTTGGTGACCTCCACCTTGGCAGCCTGCTGGCGCTCAAGGGACATGCGTCATAGTTTTTGCTTGACTGGCTTGGCATCAGGGTGCACCGCCAGTTGGTGCTCAATGATGAGGCGGTCTACCCCTGTGATGTCGGTTGGCGACCACGCGAAGACGTCTACGTTGGCATGAAGGAATTGAGTAGTTCTTGCTCGATCTCCAGAGAAAGACCTCCACCGATGGAAACTTATCGTGAATCGTCTGCACCATGCAGGGAGACCCTTTTTACCTCACCTTCAGGCTTGGGCTTAGGCGTCCACCTTAGGGCTGATGGTGACTACGGTGTCGGTTCTTCGAGGGTCTTGTTAACCATGTGCACCTTACAGAGGGAACCTCGCGAGCCTACCTCTATCTTGCGTGCGAGATCCTAGTCTCTGCACACAGTGATTACGCCATGCAGACCCGACAACTTCATGCACAGGAAATTGTGGTGCAGAACTGCTCTGAAGGTATTGAGTGTGGCCCTTCTGAGGATGGCATTGAACGGGTAGGGAGATCCACAATGTCCAAGGATATATCCTCGCTTCTCACCTAGCCCTATTGGCTAAAGGACAGCTAGAGTTGCACCTAGCCCAGGGCACGTATTGGCTAGCCCCGAAGCCCTGAAGTGGAATGGCTGACGGCTGGAGCTTGCTCTGGGGGATGCCCATCTGGTCGAAGGAGCTGGCAAACAAGATGTCCGCAGAGCTGCCTCCGTTGATTAGGACACGCTTGACATCACAACTTGCAATACTGGCCTGCACTACCAAGGGGTCTTGGTGGGGGAAGTCAATGCCTGCCGCATCGGCCATCGTAAGCGTGATGTCTGCCTGTGCCCAGTTGGGGTGCATTTGGATGGGATGTGCAGTGATGTGGTGCAGTCGATGGATGTAGGCCTTCCTCTATCGCTTAGACGGGAACTCTAATGATGAGCCACCCATAATGGTGTTGATGACCCAGCGCACCCCACCATCAAAGGCTTGTATGCGCAGCACAACGGGGTTGGCTTGGGTGAGCTGGCCCACCTGGGACTGTTGGACATGTGCCACCACTAGCAATCTGGCCTCAAGTGCTCTGTCTTTGACAGCGATCTCCCAGAGCATTACGATGGTCATGCAATGTCGTGTGAGGTGGTCTCTGTGACTGTGCACCTCACACCACAGCCCCCGCTACTGTCCCTCATCGCGCCCATGTTCGCCACCGTCGTCACGACCACAACCTCTTCCCCGACCTCGGCCCTTGCGGCCACGGCCACGACCAGCTGAGGTTGTGATGTTGTCGTCGCCCCTGCCTCCAATGCCAAATACATACTTCTGCCATTGTCTCTTTTGCTCTTTATGGGTGGAACCCTCCTTCGTAGGGTCGAACGTGCGCTTTGACTCAGAGGCATCGGCCTGACTCCACAGTGCGTCCTCTTCCGCCCTGGCATACGTACTGCTCCATCTTGTCAAAAAGTTTATCACCTGACTTTATTGGCTTGTGCACATTATATTCAGCCAGCGGCCCTAGGTGAAGACCTTGTATTGCTGTGTTAATGATGGTGGTCTCGTTCACATCTTTGACCTGGTAGCGGTCCTTGGCGAAGAGCCAGAAATACTCTTTGAGCTTCTCTAAAGGTTTCTGCTTAATGACGAAAAGTTGGTCGACATCCACCCGCTCGACGTAGTTCCCTTGAAAATTGTTATACATGCGGTCCCAGATCTTCTCCCGCATATACGGAGCTCGGCACGAGGGTGAAGAACCAGGAGAGCACTATCCCCTATAGGGCAAGTGGTAGTCCCTTCACCTTTGTGGAGTCATCACGTCTGGCCGCTTTGATGGCTGTTTCGTAGATGCGTACGAACTCCCAAGGGTCCGTATCGCCCTTGAATGGCTCGACGGTGGGCATCTTGAAGTCCTTCGACCATGTAGCTTGCTGTAGGCTAGTGGACAGAGGAGACTCTAGGTCCATGCGCGGAACGTACTGCGAGCAGGGGTAGGGGCTTCGCAGCTTTCGACCCTATCAACCGTAGCCTTCGCTGCTACCATTTATGGGTGTCTGCTGACTTCGAGCTTCTTGCATCTCCCGCATGGCACTTCGGAGGTTCGCCAGCTCGTACTACAGCCCTCCGAGAGATGCTATTAACGTGGCCTCTGCTGCTCGTGCGGCGGGGTCTACTGGGGTGGAGGAACATGGCACGAGGTTGTTGGCGACAGCTTGGATGCCTTAGTCAGTGGGCGTGTTGATGCGGTAGGCCTGGCCAGTGACGACGGGATCGATGCGAGGACCAAGGTCAGCGAATGTGCCAACGCGAGCATTGGGGTCTATGGTCGTAGCACGGACATTGTGGTCGACGGTCGTGGCACGAACATCATGACCGACGGCTGCGCCTTCGTGGTTGATGGTTGCGCCTGCGCTAGCGCCAGGGCTGGCCTCCCACGTTGGTGTGACCCGCTCGCTAGCTGCGATGCCAACGTGCAGCTGCCATGGGCCGACAGGCCTTCTACCACCAGCGTTTGCACACTCCTTTTTTGCTTGGTTGCCGACGTTGCTTTTTTCGGCGCCACTGCTCTTCTCAAGCTTGTAGCTTCGTCGTCCCCACGAACAGCGCCAACATGGCTACGAACCAAACAGTACAAGAGGGGACTAGAATAGGGTGTAGGAAAGATGGATCTTGCCTTCCCTGCTAACCCAAGGGAGTATATATACATGACCATAAGGCTTTATTACAATCACACCCCTACCATAGGGTACTATTATAAGGATATTCATGCCTTTTTATGTCCCCCACTAAACCTGTCAGCCCAACAGGCCGAAAAGATATCGGTTGGGGCCATCCCACAACAACCAGTAATTCTCTTTCTTAATTGCAACGGCAAAACTCCTGCCTTTGGTAAAAAAAGAATCGGATACACAAAACAGACACCAAACACTAGTCAAATTGTGCTCCTTCTGTGCCCATATACATTTTTATAATAGCATATAGACAACCAATATACTTTAAATTGCAAAACAATATAGGTGTATGTTATGGTCGGCCATTGATACGAGGGGCACAGCAAGCCGGCGGTTGCCACAGGCAACCAGGCGAACACGGCGACCCATGCAGCAGCGGCATATGTGCTGGATGAGCTACAATCGGACATGGGCGCATAAATAGTTAGCTTTCCTTTTCTAGTACTATATGATATTAGGAAAGTTTTTACCATCCTTGGAAGGTACCAAGAGGTACCGGTACCTCGCCACCAAATTACATATATAAATTCTTGGTACTACCTAGTAATAAGAATTTATATATGTAATTTGGTGGTGAGGTACCGGTAACTCCTAGTATCTCCTGGTACCTTTTCAAGGATGGTAAAAATTCTCTAATATTAGAGATTGGTCTCCTATTTAGTTAAGATATGCTATTAGAGATGGATTACTCAGGTTTAGCCATGTATGGGCGGCCGCATGATTGTAAGAAATCAAGAAGTTATTTCCTCTTCAGCTCTCCTGGGTGCGCCCTGTCGGTGCACTGCTCATCTACCGGAAATTCAAACCCCGTCCTCCCACTTCACACTCTTATAATCTTTGCCTGTTGAATCCGGTTCATAACAGTGTTTCTCCACATAGTTCCAAACTAAAAGAGTGAGTGATCATGCATGAGCGTCCAAACAATTGCTATATGTATTACACAACAATATATAATGAAGAACACAATTTAGCTTAGTGATCTCACAACAAAAGTAGGCTGATAAGCTTAGCAGCCTTAGCAAGCTTGGCTAATAAATTTGACATTCACATTTATTTAGACGAATCTGGTATTTGAATGTAAACCATGTTGTAGAACAATTCTATGAACCATGCACGCAAGATAGTGAAAATCAAAGGCAGTGAACAACTTTCTTTGAAAGCGAAGGGGTCAAGCTTCCAGGACAAAAAAAGAAACAAGGAAAGTCGTAGGCCCTATATTGTTATGGACTAAGCAGTGATAGCTGCTGTATTAATTTCATTAATTGACATTTTAATCTATATACAAAATGTAGCTTACATTATACAACTGGCAAGTTTGTATATAAGACAAGATAAATTAAATTCCTATCACTGATTATGTAAGGCTCCGTTCAAATACAAATGTTTGTTGTAAAAAAAGATTAGATGCAAGTAGAACTAGAGCTTCCTGCGATAGCTTCAAGTAGTCTTGGCATTGGAGGCATGTCAAGTTCAAATAAACCCTCAAGAATATGAACCACTTCACCCATCGTAGGTCGATCAAACTCATCATCTTGAATGCACCAACAAGCAACCTTACAAGCTCTTTCAGCCTCCTTTAGATTGAAATCACCATGTAATTTGTAATCTACCAAGCTTCCCACATCTCCTTCGAGAAGCTTACACACGACTTGTACAGGGAAATAAACAGCATCATGACCACTAGCGGTAGATTCTCCATCCGAGTTCCTCCTTCCCGAAACAATTTCCAACAAAACCATCCCATAGCCATAAACATCAACTTTTGATGTGATAGCCATTCCACTAATCCATTCAGGTGCGAGATATCCTATAGTTCCTCTCATTGTAGTCAAAACTCGGCTAAAATCTCTTCCTAAAAACTTTGCCATTCCGAAGTCTGCAATTTTGGGAATGAATGATCCATTGAGAAGTATGTTTTGAGGTTTAATATCACAGTGTATAATGCAGTCTCGACAGTTCCCATGCAAGTAGGCTAGTCCTCTAGCAACTCCAAGAGCTATTTGATATCTAACATTCCAATTCAAGATTTTAGCATCACTTGGGAATAGATGGGTATCAAGGGAACGGTTAGGCATATATTCATAAACAAGCAGTTTGCTATCACTGTCGCAACAGAAGCCAACTAGTTTGATTAAATTTATATGTTGGATAAGTCCAATTGAGCTCACTTCAGCTCTGAACTGCTTCTCCCCTTGATGTGCACCATCAAGCTTTTTCACTGCTATGGTTGTTGAGTCACGGAGAAATCCCTTAAATACAGAACCAAAACCGCCTTCTCCCAACTTTTCTGAGAAGTTTTTAGTTGCACGCTGCAAATCAATATATCTAAATGCAACAATTCCATTCCCTCCTTGAACTTCATTAGGTGTGCAACTATATCTCTTCCTCTTGGTCCACCAAATCATGAGTGCCAGCGAAACCAAAATGGCAAAGCTTAAACCAAGGACAATGGCAATGATCATTCCTCTTGTTTTCTTTTTCAAACTTTGCTCCTCTTTCTCAGCAAGGCGAAGGTAGAGAATTCCTCCATTAGTGTCAGAACACAGCTGCTGTTTTACATTGAGTAATTCTTCGTGCCAGACCAAGCAGCCACCACTGCCATAGGAATATGCAGTACAAGAGCAATTACTTAAGCAAACTACTGCACATTTGTCTGCACTTGTAGCAGCTTCGATGCTGCGGCCATTTTGAGGCAATCTAACACATGGTATAGAATAGAACTTGTCAGTCGAACTTGCTGTGCTTTTGTTGCTAACACAGTCTAATGGAGTGTCTCTCATGCACCCACCTGTTCAGTCATCTAGTTCCCAATCCTTTGGTGATCTTATAGAGAAACCTTTCATGCACTTGCAGAACAGAAGAGTATTATCATTACATGTTGTGAAAGGCCCACAAAAAGCCAAGACATCACACTGAACTTTGGGTTGGGCGTAGATCATTAGCCAATCCTGTGAGTCCTCAAGCCAAACGAAAGTCTTTGTTCGACCTGAGACTTCCATCAGAGAATAGACAATTATTTTCTCGTCTAGTATGTTATATGTGAAGTACTTCTCTTGGTCATTGTTGACAAATGTAAAATTGAAAATAGAGGAGCCTTCCATCTCTGGCACCAAGGCAAAGTATTGCCCGTTCCATACCCCACTCCACCAATATGGTATGGACGAGTTCAACAGTGTGAAGATGAATTGATTAGCACCACTTGGGTCTAACTCCTCACAGTATTTGCCAGGAGCCAGGTCAATCAAATTCTTCCTAGAAACCAGGCGGCGATTCAACCCGGTGACCTTGTTCCAACCAAGTTTTGCACCAGGGAGGAAAGTATCTGTGGGGTAGTCAAAGCTCTGCCACAACACATCTGATGAGTTTGAGGAATTCTGTAGGATGAGGTTTCCATTGTTCAGTAGCATAGCAATGGTGTTGTTGGTTCTGGTATTTGTTTGGGTGGACCAGATGATGGATTTGGTTGCTTGGTTTGAGATGACAAGGTTGCCATCACCGGAGATTGTGAGCTCTGATGTGGTGGGGTCTGTGATCGGGTTGTCCCCGTTGGCGGTCCAAACCGGAGTTTGCTTGGGGACCTTGTTGAACCATATGCCGAGGTACCAGTTCAGGGTGTTGTGGGAGGACTTACTGTCGGGTTGGAAGAAGCCGAGCGCGAACTTGGTGTTGCTGGAGATAAGCCTGTCGTCGCCGGTGAGTGCATGACCTGGTGAGATGGTGTCCGTGGCAGCAGAACATTGAAGAACGTGTAGGGAGAGGAGGATCGCGGAGAGGGTGTGGAGGAGATGCATGACGAGAGAACCAAAACAACAGCGTCCGTGGGAGAAGTGGCTAAGCTAGCTAACCCACCGGCGAGAAATGCACCGCACGGCATCTACTGTGTGGCCTGGTTAAAAAAGGTCATAGTTCCACTCAACGCTAAACGGCTGCCTTACAAAAGAAAGGATAATGTGCGTATGTAGAACGCGCGACCTCCTTGCACGTCTCTTTCGGAGGCCTCTGCCCTCTGCTACACGGAAGCCTCCTTAACCGTAACATCCCGATTTTTGTAATCCAATCCAATTACTTGAAAATATGTAAATTTTAAAACCTTTTGATGAATTTGGTATTATCTGATTTTTTAGATTTTTATTCGAGGATCTTGATTGAAGTTTGTGCTTAAAACAAATCAATTAATAAAAAGAAAACCAAAATCTAGGGTAAAAGATATAATTGGCAGAGCATATTAAAAATAGAAATCCAAATTTTAAAAGATGAAATTCAAATTCGGAACTCCAATTTCAAATCCAAAACCCAAAATGAAAATATAAAGGAAAATCTGGAATTCCAAGGTTGGCCAACCCATTTTCTCTTCCTCCTTTCCTTTCCTCGGCCCATCGGCCCACTTCTCCATCTCCTCTTTTCAAAAATTTTCAAGCGCGGAGTGGTCGGAGAATTTAGAGCACGGAGCGGTCGGATGTTCCGGGGCACCAAACAGTCGGTTGAAGCCAATAAAAATTGCATTGAAAAAGGTTTGCGAAAGAAGCGGAATGTGCACTTAGAACAACTTGCAATGCAGTATGCTCTGTTAGATGCTTCTGCCCAATCTGGAAATGCTATGTTTCAGGTAATTTCCCAAATTTTTTCATTTTAGTTGAGGTGTCAGGATGTCCATTTTATAATCATACAAGTTTGAATATATGCCTCATGTTAATTATGGACCGATGCCATGTGGATCCCTCATGTAGAAAATTTATTATTGGCTGCAGGAAATTGTATAAACTTCTCTGCTGTCCTGGGATTCTTTCTGTTTCAGATCACATGTTTCTCTGCAGAGCAATTGTTGGACAAAGTTTATGCCATGCATCTTATAATTTCCCTGCTGTACTAGTGTTTGTGTTATTACTTTGAAGTTTTAAGAAGCTATTGTGTGGCTCGTGTGAGTAAAATTTCTGCCTACATTATATATTGGTAGCTGAGGACTGCATTAGTAGGTGTATTGGACTCAAGAATCTAACTTTGCAACTTCGCATTTATCTCATCTCATGCTGCACAGTGTTAATGCTTCTTAGTGCAATCAATATTCATAACAACTTGCAACATGCAGGGCTTCGAGGCTCCTCCTAGCATGTCCCCAGTGGGTAGCCAAGCTCTAGGGTATAAAGCTTACAGGGTATGAAGTTATGATCTTTGAATTGCTTCGCTGCAACATTTGTGTGCTTTTGGTCATCTTGCATCGAATATTTATTTATTTCTTTTTGATCCAGGGGATTGGCCTTTCAAGTCCCATGGCGCCAATCAACTATGAAGGAATGCACTCTGGCATAAATCCCACGTTCACTCTGGTATCAAGAGTACTTTTGATTGAACCCGTCATGCCAATTCTGGCCAGCCTATTGAGTATTGAAAATTTCAATAGTGCAAGTGTCACCTTTTCAGGAACTAGGTTTTGTCACCTATCACGCTTCTCAGGCGTCAAGTAACAGCCAGCACAACCAGGTAAATGATATTAGGATATGCGGTTGCTTATTTACCCCCTCATGCTTTTTTTCTTTTGCAAGTACATTTGTTTAATTTTGTCGCTTCTTTCTCAGTCCAATGAGCACTTATGCACAAATCAGCTGAGTTCACCAATATGCATTCTTCATTTGTAGACCTTGTAAGAATCATTGTCTACTTGAAGGCACCCTGCATCTCTCTTCGGAACACAGTTAATGGGATCTGTGAGCTCCCTCTGGCATATTGAAGACTTCTTATGATGTCCACATGTCATCCATGAACTGTATAGGGCAATGAGCAGCTGCACAAACGGGCTTATACATCATTGGTATGCAGCATTTCACTTGCACAATCAACTGTAGTCGCTCTCTTGTTGCTAGCAACCTGATTTGCTTGTTATTTATTGTAGTTTGCAAATTGGTATTAGGAGACTTCTTATGATGTCCACATGCCATCCATGAACTGTACATGCCGGATGGGCTACAGTTGGACGCGGGCGCATAAAGCTAGGTCGGCCGAGACTAGTTGGGCTTCTCAAATAAATAGTTAGCTTTCCTTTTTTTAATACTAGATACGATATTTGGAAAGTTTTTACCATCCTTGGAAGGTACTAGGAGGTATATATTAGGAGAGTTTTTACCATCTTTGTAAGGTACTAGGAGGTACCGGTATCTCGCCACCAAATTATATATAAATTCTTGGTACCTAGCGGTTGCCACAGCCAACTAGGCGAACATGGTGACGCATGTGGCAGTCGCATACGTGCCGGATGGGCTACAGTTGGACGTGGGTGCATAAAGCCAGGTCGGCTAAGACTAGTTGGGCTTCCCAAATAAATAATTAGCTTCCCTTTCCTAGTACTAGATATAATATTAGGAGAGTTTTTACCATCCTTGGATGGTACCAGGAGGCAAGGTTCCAAAAATCGGAGCCAGAAGAAATCCTGCTCGTGGCGTTGCGATAAGAATCGAGCAAGCATCGCCGACACGGAAAAACCGGTCACAATTTGAAAATCAAAATTTGAATTTTGAGATATTTTGAAACCGGTAAACGGAAAAACTGGCTGGTAACTGAAAAAACTGAAAAAAAGGGCCAAAATTTGAAAATAAAAAAACCGGCCGGTTTTTTCGGTTACCGGTCTCCACTGGTAAAAACGGTAACCGATGGTTAATGGCCGGTAACCGCCGGGATTTTGAACCTTGCCAGAGGTACCAGTATTTCGCCATCAAATCACATATAAATTTTTAGTACTTACCTAGGTACCTCCTGGTACCTTTTCAAGGATGGTGAAAATTCTCTGATACACCTTGCCAGGAGGTACTGGTATTTCGCCATCAAATTACATATAAATTCTTAGTACTTACCTAGGTACCTCCTGGTACCTTTTCAAGGATGGTGAAAATTCTCTAATATTAGATATTGGTTTCCTATTTAGTTAAGATATGCTATTAGAGATGGATTATTCGGGTTTAGCCATATATGGGCTGCCGCATGATTGGAAGAAATCAAGAAGTTATTTCCTCTTCACCTCTCCTGGGTGCATTGCTCATCTGCTCCTGGGTGCGTCCTGCTGGCGCACTGCTCTTCTGCCGTCTGGCACCTCCATCACGCCGTCGGCAATTCAAACCCCGTCCTCCCACTTCACACTCTTATAATCTTTGCCTGTTGAATCCGGTTCATAACAGTGTTTCTCTACATAGTTCCAAACTAAAAGAGTGGGTGATCATGCATGAGCGTCCTGTTAGAATGTGATCTCAGGGTATTTGGCCCAACGACCAAATGCCCCCCTCTCCCCTTGACCGCGCCCTGATCGGGGGTGCCCAGCCCAATAGGCTAGTGGGCCCCTGTCGCCAGCGCCACATAAATAGAGGTAGGGGCCGGGGTGACACGCACACCAAGGTTCACCGTGCCGCCGCCATCCCCACCGACAAACCCTAGACCCGATCTAAGAGGGGGCGCTCCAGCGACGGGAAGCACCACCGCCAGATCGCCGCCGCCAGGGAGGTCGCCGCCGCCCGGGACACGCCGCCGCCGAGGAGCCCCGCACCTCTTCCCCGACCGTCGCTGCCCGTGCGCAGACTTCACCGAGCGTCCCCGCGATGGCCAACTCCTCCTCCTCCGCGTCGGACGGTTAGTCCTCTCTCTTCCTCTCGGTATTGCCTCAAGAACTCGAACCCGTAAATGAAACCCCGCTAGATCTAACCTAGGAGATCCTAAAAGCTATCCTAACAATGGTATCAGAGCACCCTAGGTTTAGATCTAGGGAAAAGAAAAGAAAGAAAAGAGGGGAAGGACGAACCCTAACCCTAACCCGAACCCAAACCCTAGGAAAGAAACGGCTGGGCTTACCTGGCCATCGTCGCCTGGCCGTCGTTGTCGTCTCTGGCGTGCGGGAGACCGATCGGGCCGTGGGCTCGCCGGCGCTCCATGTACGGGCCACCGTCGACGCGCGGGACAGATCCGAGCGCGCGTGCGCTCGGAGGGGCGCCGACACGAGCCGCTGACGGCGCGCGCGCCTCTCGTGGGAGCGCGCGCCGGCGAGAGGGCCCATGGCGGTGCCGGTTCTTCTTCTCCTTCTCCGGCGGCGTGGACGAAGTCGCCGCCGCCACCGTCGCTTCGCTCGCTCGGGTGCGGAGAGAGAGAGGGGAGAGGCAGAAATGACCTAGGGTTTTCGGAGCGTCCGTCGCGGCGGTTTTGTTCGGGCGATTTTCGCTCACAGCCGTTGGATGGCGACAGACGGTACAGATGGCGCCGAGCGCGTCGGGCTCCTTTTCGGCCCAGGCGGGCGAGAGAATCACGACCCAGGCCCAGGTTGCGCGCGAGGAGCGAGAGCCGTCGGATGCGAATCCGACGGCTGACGGGGCGCAAAGCAACGCGTGAGGCCGAGCGCGCGTGCGTGAGGCGGCCGCTGCGCGGCGCGCGGATGGGCCAAGCGAGACCGCGTGTGCGGCGCCGGCTGATTGGGCGCGTGGCGAGGCAGCCGCGAGTGCCGAGTCGCGCGGCAGCCGCCGTGGGCCTTGGGCCAGGCCGAACAGGCCGAAATGCCTGTTTGCACAGTGAAATCCAGAAATTGAATTTAATTTTTTCCAGAAGCATTTATGAGTGAATTTGATTGAAATTTGATCCAAAATCTCTGTAAATTTTTGCACCAACGTGTTAATTTTTTCAGAGATTAAATGTGTACAGTTTAATGCTTCTGAATAATGAATTATTTTAGAATAATTACAGTTTCCGCTGCAAAAGTTAATGTTGATTAATTTTCATTATTAAATTCAAACCAACGGGAGAATTTAATTTTGGAAAAATAGATATAAATCCCAGATAATTATGATATTGTTATTTTCTGACCAACTTTGATAATAACAGTATTATAATTTTTTAATTGATGATTTTATGCATTATTTCTATTTCTGCCCAACGGTGATGTAGATTTAATGTATAGATAAAATTGATTTAATTGTATGTCGTATTTTTGACCAACGTTGGAAATAAGGCATATAATTTTGTTGTTACGTTCTCACTTTATTTGAAATATTTTTCAGGCGGATACAACTTGATGAGTTGTATCAGAGAGATCCCCACTCTTAAAGGAGATAATTATGGAGAGTGGAAGAAAAACATAGACTTAGCGTTTATCTTGGCTGAGGTGGACTGGGTCCTCACTACAGCACGTCCCACTGAGCCTATGGCACCAGTGAGGGATCAAAATGAGGATGATACTGCTTGGCAGAAAAGACAGAGGGATCATGCTCCCTTACAGATGTCTTATGACCTTGAGCATAAGAAATGGACCACAGCCAATAAGAAATGTATGGCTGTGATAAAGAACACGATTGAGCCTGCTATTGTGGGCTCAATCGCAGAATGTGACACTGTCACAGAGTACCTTGAGAGAATAAAGAGTTAGTTTACTGGCTCTTCAAAGACTTATGCTACACAGCTGATTAAACAGCTTGTGACAGAGAGGTACTCTGGTGGTGGCAGTGGCATAAGAGAGCACATACTGAGGATGAGCAACTTGGCATCCAAGCTTAAACTAATGGATTTGGCTCTCAAGGATGAGTTCCTAATTCATTTGGTTTTTGCTTCCTTGCCTAAAGAGTTTGACACTTTTGTTGTCAACTATAACATGCAGCCCGAGAAATGGGACTTGGAAAAGTGCATAGCTATGTGTGTGCAAGAGGAGGAAAGCATTAAATCCTCACATGGTGGATCCAACTATGTGAAGGATAACAAGAAAAAGAACTTCAACAGTACCTCCTTCTCAAAGAACAAGGGAAAAGCCTCTGTCTATCAGCCTCAACAGAATAAATTTGCTGTAGACAAAGATCAGTGTCTTCACTGCAAGAAGACGGGACACTACAAGAAGAATTGTCATGATTACTTAAAGATGATAATGGCAAAGAAAGGTGAGAACATTATTACCTTTATAAATGAATGCCTATATGTGCAATATTCAAAATCCACTTGGTGGATTGACTCAGGAGCAACTGTTCATGTTGCTAATTCTTTACAGGGATTCCGTTCGACGAGGACTACGCAAAGAAACGAAAGATGCATTAAAATTGCAAATGGAGTCCAAGCTGAAGTTGAAGCCGTTGGCGATCTTTCATTAGAGTTAGCTAATGGCTCCAATCTTTTACGTAGAGATGTCCTTTTTGTTCCCTCTTTACAGAGGAATTTGATTAGTGTTTCAAATTTGGACAAAGATGGTTATGATTGTAATTTTGGAAATGGCAAATGTGAAATAATGTTTAATAAAGAATGTGTTGGTCTTGCCATCTTACAGAATGAGCTTTATTTGTTATCATTATGTGATGATGTGAATGTCGTATGCGATAATGGGAATGTCGCGTGCGAGAAAGTGATTGAATCCTCGTCTACGAATGTAAATAGAAAACGAAAGAGAACTCTAGATGAGTCGTCGAAATTATGGCACTGTCGTTTAGACCATATTTCGAGGGGGAGAATAGAAAGACTAGTTAAGAATGATATCTCCTCCATTAGAGTTCTCAGACTTAGAACAATGCAGAGAATGCATTAAAGGAAAATATGTAAAGAAAATTAAAAAAGACGCTAAAAGAAGCACAGAAGTTCTACAAATTGTTCACACAGACATTTGTGGTCCTTTTTCTGTGAAAAGTGTGGATGGTTATGACTCGTTCATAACATTCACGGATGATTACTCCCGTTATGGATATATCTATCCAATCAAAGAGAGAAATGAAGCCTTGGATAAATTCAAGATATTTAAGGCTGAAGTTGAAAACCAACACGATTTAAAGATTAAGATAGTCCGATCTGATCGTGGGGGGGAGTACTACGGTCGACATACCCCATATGGACAAGTTCCTGGACCTTTTGCGAGGTTTTTACAGGAAAATGGCATAGTAGCCCAGTATTCCACACCGGGCGAACCTCAGCAAAATGGAGTAGCTAAAAGACGCAACCGTACCCTGATGGATATGGTGCGAAGCATGATGAGCTATTCCACACTCCCATTGAGTTTATGGATGGAGGCGTTGAAAACCGCCATTCATATTCTCAACAGAGTGCCTAGTAAGTCGGTGCCCAAAACACCGTACGAGTTGTGGACAGGAAGAGTTCCCTCACTAAACCACTTACGTGTGTGGGGGAGTCCTGCTGAGGCTAAAGTATTTAACCCAAACCTTGGGAAGCTTGATCCCAAAGCGATGAAGTTGCCATTTCATTGGCTACCCGAAAAGTCAAAAGGTTTTCGTTTCTACTGTCCAGATAGATATACAAAGTTTGTAGAAACGAGACACGCTGTCTTCTTAGAGGATGAAATGATGAGAGGAAGTATGGTAGCTCGTGAGATTGACCTTGAAGAGAAGCGGGTGTATGCACCCACTCCGATGATTCAAGAGCCATTCTTCACACTACCTACTGTCGCTGCACCGACGGTGCAAGACACTGTGGTGCCAGCACCTGTTATTGTTCCTCCTGTGGCAACAATGAATGATAATGAGGAACCTGTTCTTCAGGATCCTATAGAACCTATTGCCACAGATGAGGGGGAGCAACAACAGTCTCAAACAGAAGATGTACCAAATAAGGAGGCCCCGGGGAGGTCTCAAAGAGTAAGAAGATCAGCTATTTCTGATGATTATCAGATTTATCATACAGAGGAATTTCAAATGGAGGATGATCACACCTCATTTGAAGAAGCCATGAGAAGCGAAAATTCCTCAAAATGGCTTGAGGCCATGGAAGAGGAAATGAGGTCCATGAAGACTAATAAAGTCTGGGACTTGGAAATTATTCCTAAAGGAGCCAAAACAGTAGGCTGTAAAATGGGTCTACAAGACAAAGCATGACTCTCAAGGGAATGTAGAAAGATACAAAGCGCGAATTGTGGCAAAAGGCTTTACGCAAAGAGAAGGGATTGATTACAATGAGACCTTTTCTCCAGTCTCATGTAAAGACTCCTTCAGAATCATAATGGCATTAGTAGCACATTATGATTTAGAGTTACATCAGATGGATGTAAAGACGGCATTTCTTAATGGGGATTTGGAGGAAAATGTTTACATGGCACAACCGAAAGGTTTTGTCGTGGAAGGAAATGAAAGAATGGGATGCCGCCTAAAGAAATCGATTTATGGGTTAAAGCAAGCTTCAAGACAGTGGTACTTGAAATTTGACAGTACAATAAGAAAATTTGGGTTTAAAGAGAATGTAGAGGACAATCGTGTTTATGCAAAGTTTAAAGATGGGAAGTTTATCTTCCTAATCAGTATGTGGATGATATCCCATCGGCTAGTAGTGATGTCATCACATCGAGACAAAGAAGTTTTTGTCCTCAAACTTTGATATGAAAGATCTTGGTGAAGCTTCGTTCGTTCTAGGGATCGAAATTCACCGGGATAGAAACAAAGGGGTATTGGGATTGTCACAAAAGGCATACATAGAGAAAGTCTTAAAGAAATTTGGTATGCATAGATGTAGTCCTTCACCTGCACCTATAGTCAAGGGCGACAGATATGGAGATTTTCAATGCCCAAGGAACCAGTATGAGATCGATCAAATGAAAGCGGTTCCATATGCTTCAGCTGTCGGAAGCTTACAGTATGCTCAAGTATGTACACGCCCTGACTTAGCATTTGTTACCGGGTTACTTGGCAGATTCCAGAGCAATCCTGGAATAGAACATTGGAAATTGATAAAGAAAGTCTTGTGTTATTTGCAAGGAACAAAAGGCCTCATGATGACATACAGAAGATCAGATTCACTCCATATAGTGGGGTATATAGATTCTGATTTTGCGGGAGATGATAGAAAGTCTACATCCGGATATGTGTTCACTCTCGCTGGAGGAGCTATATCGTGGAAAAGCTCAAAGCAAACCGTCACTACATCGTCCACAATGTATGCTGAGTTTGTAGCATGTTATGAGGCTACGGGGCAGGTGAACTGGCTAAAGAAGTTCATACCCGGTTTAAAAGTGGTTGACAACATCAATAGACCACTTAAGTTGTACTGCGATAATGAACCCGCAGTAACGTATGCCCACAACAATAAGTCAAGTGGTGCTGCCAAACACATTGACATAAAGTACTATGTTGTGAAAGATAAAGTTCGGGATCAAATTATAAGTCTTGAGCATATAAGTACCGCAAAGATGTTAGCGAATCCGCTTACTAAAAGCTTACCACCCAACGTGTTCAGAGAACATGTAGCCGGCATGGGTTTAAGGGAAAGCCTATGATTCCTGGACTAAAAGATGGCCCAAAAGATTAAAGTAACTATTTCAGAACAGAGAGGTGTATTGTAGCTGTTGAATCTATCGGCAGTTGACCGTGACGATGAGACATGTTCTATGCACTAATCTATGATGGAATGTGTAAAGGCAAAAGTAATTAAAGATAAAGCATAGATTGAGATCAAGGGGGAGAATGTTAGAATGTGATCTCAGGGTATTTGGCCCAACGACCAAATGCCCCCCTCTCCCCTTGACCGCGCCCTGATCGGGGGCGCCCAGCCCAATAGGCTGGTGGGCCCCTGTCGCCAGCGCCACATAAATAGAGGTGGGGGCCGGGGCGGCACGCACACCAAGGTTCACCGTGCCGCCGCCATCCCCACCGACAAACCCTAGACCCGATCTAAGAGGGGGCGCTCCAGCGACGGGAAGCACCACCGCCAGATCGCCGCCGCCAGGGAGGTCGCCGCCGCCCGGGACACGCCGCCGCCGAGGAGCCCCGCACCTCTTCCCCGACCGTCGCTGCCCGTGCGCAGACTTCACCGAGCGTCCCCGCGATGGCCAACTCCTCCTCCTCCTCCGCGTCGGACGGTTAGTCCTCTCTCTTCCTCTCGGTATTACCTCAAGAACTCGAACCCGTAAATGAAACCCCGCTAGATCTAACCTAGGAGATCCTAAAAGCTATCCTAACACGTCCAAACAATTGCTATATGTATTACACAACAATATATACTGAAGAACACAATTTAGCTTAGTGATCTCACAACAAAAGTTGGCTGATAAGCTTAGCAGCATTAGCAAGCTTGGCTAATGAATTTGACATTTACACTTATTTATACGAATCTGGTATTTGCATGTAAACCATGCTGCGGAACAAATTGTATTGTAAGAACTAAGAAAGGATAAATGAACCATGCACGCAAGATAATGAAAAATCAAAGGCAGTGAATAACTTTCTTTGAAAGCAAAGGGGTCAAGCTTCCAGGAGAAAAAAGAAAGTCGTAGGATCTATATTGTTACGGACTAAGCACTGATAGCTGCTGTATTAATTTCACTAAATGACATTTCAATCTATATAAAAATGTAGCTTACATTATACAACTGGCAAGTTTGTATATAAGACAAGATAAATTAAATTCCTATCACTGATTATGTAATGCTCCGCTCAAATCAAAATGTTTGTTGTAAAAAAGATTAGATGCAAATAGAACTAGAGCTTCCTGCAATAGATTCAAGTAGTCTTGGCATTGGAGGCATGTCAAGTTCAAATAAACCCTCAAGAATTCGAACCACTTCACCCATCGTAGGTCGATCAAACTCATCATCTTGAATGCACCAACAAGCAACCTTACAAGCTCTTTCCGCCTCCTTTAGATTAAAATCACCATGTAATTTGTGATCTACCAAGCTTCCCACATCTCCTTCGAGAAGCTTACACACGACTTGTACAGGGAAATAAACAGCATCATGACCACTAGCGGTGGATTCTCTATCCGAGTTCCTCCTTCCCGAAATAATTTCCAACAAAACCATCCCATAGCTATAAACATCAACTTTTGATGTGATAGCCGTCCCACTAATCCATTCAGGTGCGAGATAGCCTATAGTTCCTCTGATTGTAGTCAAAACTCGGCTAAAATCTCTTCCTAAAAACTTTGCCATTCCGAAGTCTGCAATTTTGGGAATGAATGATCCATTGAGAAGTATGTTTTGAGGTTTAATATCACAGTGTATAATGCAGTCTCGACATTTCTCATGCAAGTAGGCTAGGCCTCTAGCAACTCCAAGAGCTATTTGATATCTAACATTCCAATTCAAGATTTTAGCATCACTTGGGAATAGATGGGTATCAAGGGAACGGTTAGGCATATATTCATAAACAAGCAGTTTGCTATCACTGTCGCAGCAGAAGCCAACTAGTTTAATTAAATTTATATGATGGATAAGTCCAATTGAGCTCACTTCAGCTCTGAACTGCTTCTCCCCTTGATGTGCACCATCAAGCTTTTTCACTGCTATGGTTATTGAGTCACGGAGAAATCCCTTAAATACAGAACCAAAACCGCCTTCTCCCAACTTTTCTGAGAAGTTTTTAGTTGCACGCTGCAAATCAATATATCTAAATGCAACAATTCCAGTCCCTCCTTGAACTTCATTAAGTGTGCAACTATATCTCTTCCTCTTGTTCCACCAAATCATGAGTGCCAGCAAAACCAAAATGGCAAAGCTTAAACCAAGGACAATGACAATGATCATTTCTCTTGTTTTCTTTTTCAAACTTTTCTCCTCTTTCTCAGCAAGGCGAAGGTAAATAATTCCTCCATTAATGTCAGAACACAGCTGCTGTTTTACATTGAGTAATTCTTCGTGCCAGACCAAGCAGCCACCACTGCCATAGGAATATGCAGTACAAGAGCAATTACTTAAGCAAACTACTGCACATTTGTCTGCACTTGTAGCAGCTTCGATGCTGCGGCCATTTTGAGGCAATCTAACACATGGTATAGAATAGAACTTGTCAGTCGAACTTGCTGTGCTTTTGTTGCTAACACAGTCTAATGGAGTGTCTCTCATGCACCCTCCTGTTCGGTCATCTAGTTCCCAATCCTTTGGTGATCTTATGGAGAAACCTTTCATGCACTCGCAGAACTGAAGAATGTTGTCATTACAAGTTGTGAAAGGCCCACAAAAAGCCAAGACATCACATTGAACTTTGGGTTGGGCGTAGATCATTAGCCAATCCTGTGAGTCCTCAGGCCAAACGAAAGACTTTGTTCGACCTGAGACTTCCAACAGATGATATAAAATTATTTTCTCGTCTAGTAAGTTATATGTGAAGTACTTCTCTTGGTCATTGTTGACAAATGTAAAATTGGTAATAGGGGTGCCTGCCATCTCTGGTATTTGGTCAAAGTATTGTCCGTTCCATACCCCAGTCGACGAATATGGTTTGGACGAGTTCAACAGTGTCAAGATGTATTGATTAGTACCACTTGGGTCTAACTCATAACAGTATTTGCCAGGAGCCAGGTCAATCAAATTCTTCCTAGAAACCAGACGGCGATTCAACCCAGTGACCTTGTTCAAACCAAGTTTTGCACCAGGGAGGAAAGTATCTGTGGGGTAGTCAAAGCTCTGCCACAACACATCTGATGAGTTTGAGGAATTCTGTAGGACGAGGTTTCCATTGTTCAGTAGTATAGCAATGGTGTTGTTGGTTCTGGAATTTGTTTGGGTGGACCAGACGATGGATTTGGTTGCTTGGTTTGAGATGACAAGGTTGCCATCACCGGAGATTGTGAGCTCTGATGTGGTGGGGTCTGTGATCGGGTTATCCCCGTTGGCGGTCCAAACCGGAGTTAGCTTGGAGACCGTGTTGAACCATATGCCGAGGTACCAGTTCAGGGTGTTGTGGGAGGACTTACTGCCGGTTTGGAAGAAGCCGAGCGCGAACTTGGCGTTGGTGGAGATAAGCCTGTCGTCGCCGGTGAGTGCATGACCTGGTGAGATGGTGTCCGTGGCAGCAGAACCTTGAAGAATGTGTAGGGAGAGGAGGATCGCGGAGAGGGTGTGGAGGAGATGCATGACGAGAGAACCAAAACAACAGTGTCTGTGGGAGAAGTGGCCAAGCTAGCTAGGACTAGTAGTTACTAGTTACTAGTACTAGGAACTAAGAAGGACGCTGATAAGCTGATTGCTAAGTGCTGCTGCTGCTTTAACCCATGGAGCAGGGTAATGGCAGTTGTGTTACGTGGTTAGCGACCCACCGGCGAGAAAGGCACGGCACGGCATCTACTGTGCACGGCACGGCATCTACTGTGTGGCCTGGTTCATAAAGGTCACACAAGTACTTGTCGTCTTATTGATTATAACAGGAAGTTCTACTCAACCTGGTTCATAAAGGCCATATAAGTGCTTGTCGTCTTATTGATTATAACAGGAAGTTCTACTCAACCTGGTTCATAAAGGCCATATAAGTGCTTGTCGTCTCATTGATTATTACAGGAAGTTTTACTCAACGCTAAACGGCTGCCTTATAAAAGAAAAGATAATGTGCGTATGTTGAACGCGCGACCTCCCTTGCAAGTCATGCACTGCGCGTACGCACATCTCTTTCGCGGCACAGGCACGGCTAATGGAGTGAACGTACGGGCTGCCTCTGCCCTCTGCTACACGGAAGCCTCCTTAACCGTAACATCCCGATTTTTGTAATCCAATCCAATTACTTGAAAATACGTAAATTTTAAAACCTTTTGATGAATTTGGTATTATCTGATTTTTTAGATTTTTATTCGAGGATCTTGATTGAAGTTTGTGCTTAAAACAAATCAATTAATAAAAAGAAAACCAAAATCTAGGGTTAAAAGATATAATTGGCAGAGCATATTAAAAACAGAAATCCAAATTTGAAAAGATGAAATTCAAATTCGGAACTCCAATTTCAAATCCAAAACCCAATATAAAGGAAAATCCAAGTTTGGCCAACCCATTTTCTCTTCCTCCCTCCTTTCCTTCCCTTGGCCCATCGGCCCACTTCTCCCTCTCCTCTTTTCCTTCTCCCTCTCTTCACCCCTCGGTCGAGTGCCTGACCCGGCCTCGCTGCTCACGATGTGCCGCATGAGCACGAGCGACCTCTGCCCGCTGTTCTCGCGTCGCACCGTTCACCCAAGCCTTGGCCCATCCTGCACGATCGTCGCCATGCCGTGTGCATGCCCATGCCATGCCAAGCGCGCCTGCGTTGCAAGCTGCCCACGCTGCCCTCAGCCATCGTGCCTCCTGCTGTGCTTGCATAGCATTCACCGCCTCCCCCTTTGCTATTTAAGTCGCCGAGCTCCCTTTCTTTCCCCTCACCACTCCTCGCTCTCTCCCGAGCCTTACCATTGCCTGCGCTGAGCTCAGGAATCCACTGTCGTGCGCCAGCTGTGGCCCCACTGTGTGCCAGCCATGGCCCCGTCGTGAGAAATCGCATCTCCGATGTGCTCCTCGCCAAATTGCTCACGTCAAATCGTGTGCTTGGTAACCTTCTTCAACCCCCTCACCCGATTTGGTTTTTATCCATAGAAGCTCGCTGACACCATCGTCTTCTTGATCTCCAGCCGCATCCGCCTCCCGCTCCGCCATTCCTTCTCTAGTGAGCCCCGACCCAATTACTCTAGGTACAACACCTCCTCAATCCATCTAGCTATCCCTGATGATGACGTTGGCCATCTCCCTCTCTAGATCACCGTCGCCATTAAAGAGCACCGTGTCGCCTCAGGTCACTATTGCCAACACACCTTAGACCTTCCCTGACATCATTGTCCTCTCCAGTGAGTTCCTCTTGTCTCCTATATGATCATCGTGCTCTAATTTTACTCGATGTGTCCCCGCTCGCTCGGTTTCCATGGTCGTCGTGCCTTCGCCGCTGCTATGCGCCGTCGTGCCGCTGTTGTAGCTCACTGCCAGCCATGCCTTCACCGTGCGTAGGTTCGCCGGGGTCCTGGCAACCCATTTTCGGTATTGCTGTCATGCGCCTCGCCAGTGCAAGTTTGGCTAGACCAGAGCAATGTTTCTCTATTTTGGGCACGTGAGGTCACTATAGCAGCTGAAGCATCTAGGCTACTAGAAATGATTGTGGTAGTTATTGACAATCATGCTTAAGGGACTAATGTGTTTGTTAAGATGATTGAAAGATTTAGTCTCAGATTTGGAAGACATCATGGAGAAAAATATGAAAAGCATGCAAAGATGATTATGGATTGACATGGCTCAAAGCAAGGCTAGAGGCAAAGGTATAAAATAGCCTAAGGCCTCTTTTCTAGATTTTATCGGTCTTGGCATATGTTGAATTAAGATCAGATTGATAGGCTAAATGCTGTACTATTAAGAGAGGTCATGACTAGTAACTTGATGCTGATCTTGCACCACATTGCTCAATCCTAGTCATGCATACATTTGAAATTGATTTGTTAAACTCTCTAGACTTTTTCTTGAAAACTAGTATGACCGTCATTAGCACCACGGTAGTATCGCTGCATCGGTATTAGCGAGGTGCTTATTTGGATTTCTTTAGGAATGGTACTACTTCAGCTCTTCTCTGGTAGCACCGTTGCAGTATGATCGCAACTTGTGTCTGATATGATTGCATCTGTGGTATGACCTCATCTTTGTTGGTACCTCACCTTTGCTGGTAGTAGCTATTTTCTAGAGAGTCACGTAATCGAGAAAGAGTGGTCGAGCTAACCAACATTGACGGCACATACTCGCCTTAAGCTTGACCAATACCGTGAGGCAAAGGGAAATGCATATGAGCTTTGTTGAGGTTTGTTTGATATAATCTTTACGCATACTTGGGAGTCGGCATGTCTTGCTAGGGGCTAATACTGTTTAGTGGACGAGTAGGAGTACTTGGACCATGTCTAAGTGTACGTGAACCTATAGGGTCGCGTACTTAAAGGCCTATGATATAATTCGAATGGTGATCTGAATTCATGTGGACCACGAGTTATGCCTATATATAGAGGGATAGTGGCATAGGGTTTTTTAGAGACAATTTGGAATTCTCGAAACCCTAGTCACCACACCTTTATCATCTAATACCACGCAGCCGATGCTAGCACTCCAGCGTGTGGTGTTCCTGCCCCGCGTGTGTAGATACCTTAGAGGTGTTGATGCGAAGCTTTAACACTAGGATGATCCGCAGCATGTGACAATCACAAGGAGCTAAAGGAGGAGACGTGCGGCTAGTACGACTATGACCGCATCAACACGCTACATTGTCTCTACTTTTGCTATGAGTCTGCATGTCTAGTGGTAATCCTGTGATCTACCAGTTGGTTTTCCACCATCAGGGTAGACAGTGAAGGCATAAATTCATGGAGCACGCAAGGGATCAATTTTGGTTGATCGAATCAGAGTTGCGATCGAAAAGGGTTAATGTGATTAATACAATGTGATTTGCATGGATGGAACAGTAGATTGGATCTAAGTGGTCCAACAATTATTGAAACAGGGTCTACTGCCCCTATGACCCCGAAAGGGGGCTGCTGCCCCTTAGACCTTGTGACTAGGATAATAACTTGGTATGTTAGATAGAATACGATTCTATGCATATTTGTTTTGCATGATTGTTGTGAATAGTATGGCCCATTATGTATGAGATGCATATATGTATGTAATATTTATGGCATGCGTATCGTCCTTAATGTAGCCCAAGGCTATCTATATTTGTATAACGACCTACGTGTCAACTTGTGTTGCTTCTTCACTCCTTGTGACCTTTACTAGTACGTACTATGGAGTAATAGCTTAGTGGGAATACTTGCAGGTTTTGGCGAATAAGAAGCGTGGTGATAGAGATCACCATGTAAAGGGTCATACTATATTACGATGCAATGTGATTGTCTATGAATGACTTTATAATTCTATTCATTTATTTCTATGCATGTTATTTAATTACTGCGAATGCTTTTAACATGGTAGAAATTGTAACGCTCTAGGGTCCAAACCGACTTTAGACGTAACCCCATTTTGGATAGGCCACGCACATGTAGCAACTTGCTTGCACTTTCATCCTTGCTTCACGCAAAACGGTTAACCGGATGTTGCTATCATTGGAAGCTCTAAGCTTATATTATAGTCCTTCTCAAGCTAAACTAGCAAGGTGGGAGTAATCCACACCCTCATATGCACACACACATATGGGCCATCATGGGCCTAATTCTACAGGGGCTGAGGTGTCACATACACCCCCCTCAAAGGACCCGATGTCCTCGTCGGCCCAACATACCCACATTGGGGCAAATGATCAGGATCTCTCCTCTTGGCACATGTCGTGTGTTCAGTGCCAGCACATATGCCATGCCGTGTGTCCACTTCGGGCCCACACATGCCATGCACCATATGCCTAAGCTCTTGACCCGCACGCACTCATGTAACCGCGAGGGTCGGCTCTAATACCATTTGTAATGCTCTAGGGTCCAAATCGGCTTTAGGCCTAACCCCATTCTGGATAGGCCACGCACACGTAGCAACCCGCTTGCACTTTCGTCCTCGTTTTGTGCAAGACGGTTAACCAGACGTTGCTATCATTGGAAGCCCTAGGCTTATATGTTAGTGCTTCTCAAGCTAAACTAGCAAGGTGGGACTAATCCACACCCTCATGTGCACACGCACATATGGGCCATCATGGGCCTAATTCTACAGGGGCTGAGGTGTCACACGGGCCCCGCCTGTTAGTCGTCTTCTTCCTTCCCTTCTTCCTCCTCACACCGGCTGCCATTGCCGCGTCGCCGAGCTCTTCAATCGGCAGTTTCTTTCTCTTTAACTCCCAGGTTAGTGCACCATTAAATGCCCCTCTTCAATCTGCACTCACCTCACCCGTTCCCCTGTATTTAATCCCCGCAAACTGCTACTGCGCCATTTCTAATCCCCTTAACACTGGCGAGGTCGTGCTCGACCGTTACTCCTCCCCTCACCTATATAAACCCTACCCGAGCACCCCCTCTTCACCCTGCAACCTGTCCTTCCCTCCTCTTCCTTTCTCGTGCGCCCGAGTGCCCCGCATCGCTCCTCCCCTTTCCAAGCACTGACGGAGCTTCGGTGAACAATTCCGGGAGCCCTCGACCTCCTTGGGCCACGTTGACGCCATATTCATCTTCGTCGTTCCCGTGTGATCATCCTCCGCCCCTCTGCCAAGAAAAGTCATCGCCAGAGTGCCAAGACCGTCGGAGCCAAGCGCCACCACCACTTCCTGCTCGTCGCCAGCTGCCTCAGGCCATCTCCGTGCCCACGCCAAGGTGCGTTGTAACCGCTATCTCCTCCTCTCTCTTTTGCACCTGACGCTGGTCGCCGCCATCCACCGGAGCTCCGGCGAGCCCACGGGCCTAGAGCACCACTGCGCTGGCCATGCCATGTCAGCGGCAGGTGATGTGGCAGCCACATGGTAGCCGCGTGTGCGCCACCTCAGCGACCATGAGCCACACAAGCTCCACGCCACCTCACTGTCACCTCAGCCACCTCCCCAGTCCATGAACCTTGTCCACCAAAGCTAGTCCCACCTATCAGTGAAATAAAATCCTTTTCCTATTAAAAATAACTCGGTCGAAAATTTATTTCTCTTGCTAACGTCACCTTGACATCATAAATTCCTTTTTCCATAGAAAAATAATTTAGCTAAAAATCAATTCCCTTGCTGACATCATAAATTGAATTTCCAGTACAAAAATAATTTAGAAAATCTTTCCTTTTCTTTTTTTTTTTTGGTTTTAAACTTCCAGAAGCCCGTTCTCCATTATCCTAGCTCTGATTGGACCCTTTTAAATTTCTAAATTCTTCTAAAATCCCAATATACCCATTTCTAGACTCTTTTTGAATAGTTCGAGCTTATTTGAATTTTATTTAAGTTTAGTGAGTTATTTTTACGTGTAGACTACGACGATTCAAAGGAATTCTTCTATGACAATTCTCACCAATTCGTGGAGCAAGGCAAGTTACACACCTTGATCACATTGTTCCCAGTTTGCAAATAAAATTATGTTATTTTAAATTATTCTGCATGCAAATTTTTATCCAACGTATTTCAATCGAGTTTTAAATTTAGTTATTGCTTGTTTGTTAATACCTCCTTTGGCATTGATTCCCATATACCATATCACCCTAAAATAAAACTCTGGTTAGTACACTAGTATAGACTAGAGAAATTTTGTATAAAATGCTTAGACATAATTTTTGTTTTGGGATAACTTTTTCACATAAAATGATAAACTTTTAAAATGTACTTTTGACTTTGGTGAGTCAAGAAAGGTTATGAATTATTTCAAAACAAAATATAAAATCTGGTAAAAAAAATATAAAATTTGGTTTAGACTTAAGCAAATGGTTAGGTGGTGGGTATTTGTTGGCATGCATTGTGGTTCGGTGACATAATGTTGATTGCCAGGCATAAGGGGTACGTGGTTGGTGCCTAAGTTAAATTAAGGACCGGTCTGTGAGCTACTGCTTGTAGGATCAAGGATACCGACTAGAGGGGGGGTGAATAGGAGGTTTTAAACTTTTCTTGTTCACTTGATTAATTCTACACAATTTAATCTAGCAAGAATGTAAACTAATTAACCCTATGCAATTCTAGTCAAGAATATAGCAATCCTAGCTCTAGGCAAGCAAATGATCATAATCAAGTAAGTAAACAAGAGTTAAGAGAGAAATGACACAATCGATGTTTTTACCGTGGTGATCAGAAACTTACCGGTTTCCCCTAGTCCACGTTGAGATAAGCCCGGACGAATCGGACTGGCTCCACAAATTGAGCCTAAGCACCTCGATCACTCGTGGTAGCTCTTCCCCGCTCCAGGTATGTGAGCTCCGACCTTCACAAATCACCGGGTCTTCTCACAAGCTTCTTGAGAAGATCACCGATCTAATCTCCGCCCAATCATCCAAGTGCCGGCAAGCACTAAGAGTAATAAACCCCGGGCTTCACTTGAATGCAATTCTAGTGCCAAGTGGATCAACTAATGAAATTCTTGCACTAATTGCAAAACCACCTCAATTTAATGCTCAATGAGTGAAAGAGGGTGGAATGAATGCTCTAAGGCTCAACAAATATGTAATGGGTCTCTAACTTTAGCCCTTGTGCAGTGATGGGGGTATTTATAGCCTCCACCAACCAAAACTAGCCGTTTGACACAATTTCCTGAAAACATTCAGGTCGAGCGGTACTACCGCCCCCAGGGGCCGGTAGTACGGCTACCAAATCTTCGCGGCAGAACGGCTATGTCAGAGCTCTGCAGTGACCGTTGGATATGGCGGCGCAGTACTACCGCCGTTGAAACTTGCGGTACTACCGCTCTCCGGTAGTTCCGCAAAGTCGGCGTGGTACTACCGCTCTGGCCGAAATCCAAATGGTCCCAAATTTGGTGCTCTTTGGAAAAAAGCAGCCGCTCTGAAACCGGATCTTCTGGACTCCGGAAGTACCGCTCTGAGAAGCGGAACTACCGCAGACAGCGGTAGTTCCGACGTTGAAATCGCCAGTACTTCCGCTCCAGGAAAATCCAGACTTCATCCGGAGGTGCTCTCTGGAAAAAACATTCTGCTCAACCTCTGATTCTTCCGGGCTCCGGAAGTACCGCTCCATAATGCGGTACTACCACTCGGTGCGGTAGTTCCAGCGTTCAAGCCGCCGGTACTTCCGTTCCCGCAAGAGCTCAGGTGCATCCGCGGGTGCTCTCTGGAAAAAAATGATCCGCTCGCCGGTACTACCGCTTCTGGGTACTACCGGATCTTCATACACATCCTTTGGCTTGCATCTTGTCGCTCATATGTAGACTAACCCTTCGCATGCTCATAAAATACGTTAGTCTCATATTCACGTAATTTTATTAATTATCAAAAACCATTTTTAGGGGCCTAGATGCTTTCAATCTCCCCCTTTTTGGTAATGGATAACAACCCAAGTTATGTAAGAGATAAATGTTTTGAATATATCAAATTGTTTGACAACAAAATGTATATTCCATGTTGACTTTTAAACGAGAGAAGTTCTTTGCAATAAATCTTGAGAAGGAATAAAATGAACTATCTCCATTTTACAGTCCAAGAGGGGAGATGACTCCCCCTAGACATGTGCATGAATAAAAATACAACATTTCATACAAGATGCACAAGACAAAAGAGATATCATAAAATGAGAGTAATGTGACATTTAAGCAACAAATAATAGCATAAACATTTATGACCATAAGGGTTCATTACATCCACAAGTTCAAAGGATAAAACGAGTTCATTACATCCAAGCGATCATCAAACATAAGTTTATTACAATCATCAAAGGCAATAATAAGTAGATATAATCCCATAAGTCCAAAAGTAAGCCCCCACTGACTAACTTCTCCCCCTTTGGCATCAAGTACCAAAAAGAGATCAGTCCTGAGAAGGAGGAGGATCACTGCGAAGACTACGGCGAGTGTAACGAAGTCGAGGCGACGGAGGGTGCTCCAGAGCTGCAACTCGACCATCTAGCGAAGTCAATCTGCTGTCGATGTACAACCTCTATAGAGTGTATAATCTATCCTGAATAGCCGTGCTCACGATCATGGACAAGATGAGTAAAATTTTTCACAGATTAGACTTTGTTTTCAAAATGGTTTACAAAAAACTTATGAATGAATGGAATCCATGAGAGATTAAAAAACGTATGGATAGAATCCATACAAAATCTTTTTGGGAAAGATGGTCCGGGTGGGATGCCTGTTGATAGATTGGTGTGGGGGATGGATCTGTACTAACGGTATCTATTTTGATTACAATGATATTTTTATTTACTATATTAAACTCAGTAATTTCAATCTATTTACTATATTTCTTAAATGTTGTTTTATGCTCAAATAACTCTATAAGCCTTCACTTGTTAGCCTAATTCTGTTGCTAGAGGACTACTTTGACTTCGGTAAGGATCAGGACGTATAGACCGCGTCTTACTATCATTTGCCTGTGGGAAGGCTTGTTGGACTTTTTCCGCTTCGGTTTTTCCTTCCGCTGCTTATATTTAATTTTGGCTTATGTGCTGTGATATAAACTTTGACCATCAGGCGTATATTCAGTTAAATAAAATTTGTCATTATGCTTGATATGTACCCTTGTTATTACTATGTACACTAACTAATTCTAAATTAATGTAATTAACACAAAAGGTTTCAGAGTTGTTGCTCTGTAAGCCGACACCACCTCCGCCCCCCTCTCGACTCCGTGCACTGCCGCTACCTCTGCCTCCACCTTCCGCCACTTATGCCTCCCTAGCGCCTCTTCACCTATCCAGCGGCGCCACCACCTCCAACCCCGCAGCCCTCCTCCGCTTCTCCCACACTTGCCCGCCTCCTTGTCAGAACCAGCAAGAATTCTGAAGAAAAGAGAGACTAAGTCTGAAGAGAAACTCTCCGTCCAGACTCTGGTAAAGGTTATCGGCAAGGGCTGGGATGTCTTCTAATCTTCTGGCAAGCATGGACGGTCAGGATGGACAGTAGTATGGTCAGTTAAGCATTTAAGTAATTTCACTTTGGGTGGAGTTTAGCGTTATGTAATCTGGTGTTAGTGGTAATCATGTCTTAACGTTTAATGGTGGATCTGTACCCATATAAATATCTTTCCAGTGATATGAAGTGAAGAATATATTCACCATCAAAAACTTGAGAAAATTGATCATTTGCCACTTTGAAGAGTGGGCTTCGCAAAATTGCCACTTTCAAAATTGGCTTCGCAAAAATACCATGCAGTACATTTACCTCTTGATTACCATGCCATTTGAGTCATTTAACTCATTTAATATTTTTTTTCTAATTTCAGGGGCTAAAAAAGACCTTTCTACCCTTGTTCTTTGTGTTGAGCTGTGCACGAGAGATTGAGATTTTCCCTTGTTTTCCCTGGTGTGTTACTGTTATGTACTCTAAAGGCTATACTTCATTGTTGGGCCATGTCAATACAGTCTGTGAGGAAACCCTTTATTCATAATATATATACTTGTTTCATGAGTTCTATCCAAATTGTAAACTTCTCTAATATGCTGTCTTGCCATAATCCTTGTTATTTGTTATCCCAGTAGAGTTAGTTTCACATATATCGATGCTGTTTCTAGTTTTGCTTGTCTAATTTGAGTTTTTCTTTCTGCTTTTGCTATCGTTGCCATTTTCTGTCTTATGATTCTTGTGTATGAGTTAATATAGGCCTAATATAATATATCTGATGCAGGTTCGTGTTTATGTTTATGCTTTTTCTTGTAATACGCATTTGCCATTTCTACTTTTGGACATTTAGACTTATCTTGTATGTAGAAAAAAAACTGTACAAGAGGAAGACCGAAGACCATGGAATGTGGAGGGACATGCTAGGTGACTTCAGATTGTAGATTGCAAAATGTTGCGCAGGGGATCAGGAGCCATGAAACCTCAGAGGAAAGCGAAATAATCACGTCTTCCAACAGCGTAACGATTAGCGGGGGTAGTTGGAGCCAAACAGGGCAGTGCAAAACTTAGCAAGGGTAGAAAGGTCTTTTCTAGCCCCTAAAATTAGAAGAAAAAAATATTAAATGAGTTAAATGGCTTAAATGGCATGGTAATCAAGAGGTAAATGTACTGTATGGTATTTTTGCGAAGTCAATTTTGAAAGTGGCAATTTTACGAAGCCCACTCTTCAAAGTGGCAAATGATCAATTTTCTCTCAAAAACTTATGTATACTGTAGCCCTAGCTTTAGTTGTTCTTGCGATTGTCTGTTCTTGGCGATTTCCCCTTTGTTGCTTCTCAGATCTCAGATTCCGCCCTTTATTCGGATTCCCACCACTGGGATCTGACAAAATGGTATCAGAGCCTATCCTCGGCAAGAATCGGTCGGGATTGATTGGGTTGGGAACCCAGTTTCCGTAAAATCCCCAAATCTTTTCCGGCCTGTGGCGACAGACTATGGCAGCGCAATACATCGTCGTTGGCAAGAATTCTGAGCCCAAGCCTTCCATCGCCCAGCGGCTCTTCCCCGTCTGATCCGATCCCCGACGAGGCCCTATTCCTCATCCGGCTATGGCGGCGAACCCAATCGGAGCG
This sequence comes from Dendrocalamus sinicus, assembly GCA_036346575.1. Classification (NCBI taxonomy): domain Eukaryota; kingdom Viridiplantae; phylum Streptophyta; class Magnoliopsida; order Poales; family Poaceae; genus Dendrocalamus; species Dendrocalamus sinicus. Next base: position 19,371,067 of record CM070650.1, read on the forward strand.
TGGGCGAAGAGTGTTTGGGAGTGATTGGGTTGGGGTCTTCGGCCCGTAAAATTCCCAGTCGCTTTCAATCCGGATCGGTGAAGCTCGCGTCAGCTCTGGAGCCTCATCATGTTCGTCAAGTCCCGGATCCTCGACGGCGGCGGCGCTTGATCGGCGAGCTCGAGCAAGTCGTCTCGGTCCCGTTGGCGGCGGATTGGATCGGCGCTGGTGAAGGTTCCGGGCTCCACCGTAAAATCCTAAACCTTGTTCGATCTAGAAAAGATGACGAAGTGGGTGGTGAGTTACGAAGCGGATGCGTGCGATCCCACAGTTGTCTGGCGAATCGTTCACTTGCGACCATCAGAGCAGCCGAGAGAAAGGGAGTTGGAGATGGCCAAAAGTGCTGAAGATTCGTGGCAGATTAGTCAGAAGGGCATTCAAGGAACTCAATCAATGAGCACACCCGAAGGTAACTTCAATTTTCCTTCTACTGATCTTTCGGTAGTTGTCACTGGTTGGGAACAGGACCAAGTGCCAAATGTGTCTGTGAGAAGAATGGAGTGGGAGAATCCTGATGAAGTATGTGTGAAAAATGATGTTCGGCTCGAGGAGGTTATTGATGGTCTTGATGGTGCTGTGTCGGGGGATTTTGGAATTTCATCTTGGCTGTTTAGAACTCCGGATTACATGGCCCCAGAACAATGGAATCACCAAAAACCTAGCCAGGGTCCAGACTTAGCAAAGCAGTGGCTTCAGAACCCTAGAGGTCACTTGAATCCATCTCAGTCTCAATATCCTGCTAGACAGTGGAACTCTAATTCCAGCAATGATAGGGCTCCTAGTTTCTTTAAGTCTCTAGCTAAAGGTCCTATACTTGATTCCCCTGAAATTGTTGGAGGAGAACCTTTAGTGGGAGCTGTAGTTCAGAAAAAGGAGACAAAAATGAAATCATTCACTCCAGGAGCTTGCAAGTATTGCGGGTATAAATGGGTCTTAGGGCATAAGTGCAAACAAAATCAACAGGTTAACTTAATGGCTGGTGATGTCTCTGATGAAGCCCAATTTGATTTAGCTCAGTTGTATGTGGGGGATACTGGACTGTTTTGGAAACTTCCACCTTGGCCTGATTTCTGTACAATGAATTGTGATAGCTTTCTTCAACATTGCGGGTATGGAGTAATAGAGAATTTTTACTCAGTGAGGAAAGTCATTCTTATAATTCATTAATTCCTGGAGATTACAGTGATTTGGAACTGAAGTCTGTCGGTACAGTGGAAGTTAATCTTGTGCAAGCAAGAGATTTGACAAACAAAGATGTGATAGGAAAATCTGATCCTTTTGCCATTTTTCTTGTTGACCTTGAGTCAGTTTATGCTCTGGCTATGAATGATACAGGAACCTTGCTTGTCTCTGATAGTACTCAACAGGTTGTCCGTGTTTGGGATCCCGGGAGATCAAAAAATATGAGATGGCAGAGCTCACCTCTAGGAGTTGGGGGTGGACTCACATTTGGTGTTGTCTCTGCTGCTGGTAGAGCTCAGACATTGCCTAAAAATCACCATTGTTTCTCTATGAGGTTGACGTTAGAGTATTCCAAATTCTCTTCATTGGATTCAGATGAACCTTTTGCTCGCAAGTTCAATAATCCAAAACACAGTCACTCAATGTTATTAAGTCATCGACTAATCAGCGATTAATCTACGATTAGTCGTCTGGTCGGTACTTGGTGGACGACTAGCGAGACCGACTCGACTGGAGAGACTAGTCGGTACGACGGACGACTAATCGGCGACAAATCGCGACTAGTCGACATGAACTAGTCGGCCGACTGGAATACAGTAAAACAGTGGTTTGACGGCCCACAGCCCACGAAGGCCAGCGCCGAGCGGTAAAGGCCAATAGCCACATTGTCCCGTGTGGGAAGCCGGTAACCCTAGATCCTCTCCCGCGATTCCTCCCGTGCGAGCCGGCAGCAGCGACCGAAGCAGCCTCCCTCTCCCGTGGTCATCGCCGTGCATCTTCTCCACTCTCCAGTGGCCACCCACCGCCGCAGCCTCCTCCTCAGTCATCGTCTCGTCTCCCCAGCCCCCTCTCGCCGACTCTCCGACCCCCACCCGACGGAAGCTTCACAGGTCACGCGCGCTGCTCCGACTCCCTCCCGCCATGCCTCCCTTCCTTGCTTCTTCCGCCGCCGGCTCGTCCTTCTGATCTGCGTCCTGAAGACCAGAACCAACCAGGTGCTCCTTGCCTCCTTCCTTGCTTGATTCTTTTCTTTTGGGGGCGATTTTGGTTGGGGTTTTTCGGGAGAGGTATTGATTTGTCTACTTGGTCCATTGTCCGCTTCTTGAACGATGTATTTTGCTTTTTCTATCTCAGATTCTCAGGGTGGGTGTTGGGATCCGGCGGGCAGGTTCAGGTGTCGGCCGGCCTGGGAGCCACGCTGCTCATAGCTCCATTTTAGCCAGGTAATCAAGCTACTCAAGCTACGCAATACTCAGTACTCACTCCCCATGCGAATGTAAATAGAGAGAAGCATTGCAAAGTGTTCTGTTATTCTGAACTTCAGATGTTGTGACGTTCTGATGCAAAGTGTGAATACATGCGAATATATATGGGCATGATGTTCTGATGTTTTAGTTTCGAGGTTAAAATTCAAAGTGTTGTTGAACTGGGCTGTCCAATGCAAAAAAAACTATGCCATATAGTAATTAGAAATGCTATTGCTGTCATGTTGTGAGCCTGTGATGTTGTGGCAGTTGAGCGGACTGCAGACTGCATGTTAAGTTGTTAACCTAGTAGTAGCTCTCCTTTGTCTGTCCATGTAGACTACTAGACTAGTAGACCTTTAGATGCATGTCTTTTGTACGTAGACTAGCAGTAGCTCTCCTTTGTTTGATACTTACTACTTAGTCCATTTCGCTAATCTCTATGTGCACTTGTGCAGGTCATTGGGGTGAGGTACCATGGCAGACACAGACCAACCACAACCAGACCAACAAGTCGCTGCAGCTTCTGAGGCGTATGATCCAGCCAATGATCCTAAGCGGAGGGCTAAGTCCAATGACCCAGCATGGAAATATGGGTTCTGGCCTGATTTGCATAGAAAAGATGTCCTCCAATGTAAGTTCTGTGGCAAGAAAGTCCATGCTGGGGTGGGAAGGTTGAAGAGGCACCTTGCTGGGGGTTATGGAGATGTGGAGAAATGTGGTAAGGTAACTGCAATAATTAGGAAAGAGATGCATGACTATTTGAAGAGACATTCAAGGAAGTTCAAACCCACGGAGGGGGTAGAGGAGGATGAAGCTCACGAGGGAGAAGGTGAAGATGCTAATGTTGATGTTAGAGAAGAAGAGGTCCATCCAAGTTCCGGAACAGCTGCAAAAACAAAGCAATCTGCAGCTTCTTTTGTAGTGTCTGGACCGCCACAAAAGCATACCAAATCAGTTGCTTCTATGCTTCGGAAGTCACCAGAAGAGGTTGTTTCTGAGAGGCACAGCGCAAGCACTTCTCAACCCACACTTGAGCACATCACCAAGAATAGGAAGGAAGAAAAACAAATAGTTGATGATTATGCAGCTGACTTCTTCTACGAGAACGACATACCATTCAATGCTATCAATTCAAGAAGTTGGGAGGTTTTTCTTGAGGCCGTTGGGCAGTATGGTCCCGGATACAGATCACCTAGTTTTCATGACATAAGGGTGCCATTGCTTGAAAGAGCCAAAAACAAGACTAATAAATTGAGGGAAAAGCATGAGTTAGCATGGCAAGAATATGGTTGCTCTCTCATGTCAGATGGGTGGACAGACATGAGTGGGCGTCATCTCATCAATTTTCTTGTCAACAGTCCAGAAGGCACCTTCTTCTTGGAGTCGATTGATGCTTCAAGTGAATCAGCTGATGCACGCTTGTTAGCAAGGTTGTTGGAGGCAAATATTGATGCCATTGGGAGAGAATATGTGGTCCAAGTCGTCACAAATAATGGATCTAATTACAAGGTAGCGGGTAGAATTCTAATGGAGAGGATTCCTTCTTTATTTTGGACCCCTTGTGCTGCCCACTGCTTGGACCTTATGCTGGAGGACATCGGGAAGATAGAGGAGTTTAGCAATTGTATTTCTAAAGCAAAGAGGGTGTGCAGATTTATCTATAGGCATGGAAGGATTCTTGATGCAATGCGGAGTAAGACGGGTGGTAGGGATCTTGTAAGGCCCGCAACAACTCGTTTTGCTACATCATTTCTCACCTTGGCCAGCATGTACAAGCATAGGCAAGGTTTGAAGAGTCTCTTTGTTAGTGAAGAATGGAATGGGAACAAGTTATCTACCACAGGACCAGGGAAGGCGGTTGCAGAAATTGTGCTTTCTTTGTCATTTTGGCATTCAGTTGAAAATTGCATGAGAGCTTCACAACCACTTCTTATTGCTTTGAGGATTTCCGATGGTGATGAGAGGCCCGCGATGCCCGAGATTATGGCAGCTATGGATGCTGCAAAGATGAGCATCAAAGAGGCTTTGCAACACAAGCAAGATTTACAAAATAAAGTCCTAGGAATTGTGGACAAGCGGTGGGACAACCAGATGGAGCAAAAGTTATATGGGGCAGCATTGTTTTTGAATCCAAATAAGTTTTTGGCATTAGAGAAGCAAATAAAAGACTTGCTACAAGGTTAAGGTCGATGTTCAATGATGTGCTATGGAAGATGGTCACCGATGATGATAAACAAAGCAAGATAAGTTCGCAAGCTGATGATTATGAGAGGACAGAAGGTGATTGCTTCACAAAGGCAATGGCAATCAAAGATCGCGACAAAAAGAGTCCTCGTAAGTGTATCTTTTGTGATTCTTAATTTCTTCTTTCTAGGCTCTGCATGTTTCTACTTTGAAGTGAATTATTTGTTTATCTTTTGTAGTTCTTTGGTGGGGTGCATATGGTGGCCTTGCTTATGAGCTCCAATGTTTAGCAAAGCGAGTCATTAGCCTTTGTTGCTCGGCGTCCGGATGTGAGCGCAATTGGAGTACATTTGCATTTGTACGTTACTAGTTTACTACTTGCTAGACAAATCAATGCTTGGAGTCTCCTTTCACCTCCTTCTTTCATGTTGTGTTTGTAGATCCATACCAAAAAGAGAAACCGTTTAGAGTACAAGAGATTGAACGACTTGGTGTACATTTCATACAATCGAAAGATGTCAACAAGGTTCCAAAAGCTGCGTGAGCAAGGCTCCAAAGGAAAGAAATCCAACCCATTGATCCTAGAAGAATTTCAATGGGATAACGAATGGGTCGACATCAATGCTGAACCGGTTTATCAAGGCGGTGATCATCTAACTTGGGCTCATGTTGATGAAGCCATTGGTGCTTCGCGCGGTCAAAGAGGTCGTAATTATCCTAGGAGAGCTCGTGGTGATGTTGTTTCTAGCAGGTCTAGTGATCGGCCAATAGGCCCTCACATCACTTATGCTCGGCGTTCAAAGCTTGCTCCTAGTATTGATGAGGTGGGCCACGAGAGTGAAGATGATACTGCAAAAGATGATGATTTCGCTGTTGATGATGATGAAGAAATGGACGATGATGATAGTGAGAGTGAGACTCCACCCTCATCTACCCATGCGGGTGGAGCAAGTCGTCAAGAGGATGAATTTGAATTGGATGACGACTTGGATGGCTGATTTGAATCATTATGCCTTTGTTACTTTACGTACTTTTGGACTTAGAACTTTTGTATCAATTATCGTTCGTCACTTCGTTTAGAACTTGTTTCTTATTAAGTTATGCTGCAGTGCACTTATGCTAAACTTGTTTCTTATTAAATTCTTCCTATTGCTGTCAACTGCGATGTGAGCTGGTGTGTTTATATGAGCTGTTGTGTTTTCTGGGTGCAGTTTTGAAGTTTTGATGACAACCAGTGGTACATGTTTTGTTTGTGAACCAGTGAATATAAGATTGTGCAATGAGTATTTCATTTTCTGTATCCAAGCTGCAATTTTCATCACCTGTTTTGCCAGGGATGTTCTGGAACTCAAGGAGGCAATAAGAATGAAAGAAGCTGAAGGAGATGCTTATATTTCTGATATTGAGGTTAGCTCTTTTGGGTCATGTTTCTAACAATGTCTTTGAGATGATTTTTAGCAATTATCTACTGATACTCTGTTTGGAATAGTTGCTCATCATGTAAGTGCCACCATGGAAAGTAATTTATTTGGTTTTGTGCAGGGCTGCAGGCTTGTCCAAAGTTAATTGAACGATTTAGGGAAAGAGAGGAGAATGTAAAGGTAATTGTATTGAATGGTGTTTGACTGTTTGATTGGTCATTTAGGCTTGTGCTGTCGTTTTTTTTTTGTGTTAATTGTACTGCAGAGTATTGAGTTAATATCTTGTGATGATGCAATATCTCGTGGCACAGAATTGGATTAGATGCAATCATCCTCTTGCTGGCTGATCTTCAGAGCTAGAAAGACTAGTAAGCTCCACTCCTGCTTTGTTGTACATCTGTGATAAATATTTCTATTTATTGATCATCACTTGTCTGTACAGTGTTCAACACTTTAAACCCAAAAATACATTGTCTGCAGTCTGCAGACTGCACTGCAGGTTGCAAAATTGAGTTACAACTTACAAATTACAATATGGTAGCTCAAAGGAAAACATTGCACAACCCCTACAATGAATTGATGTCAAGACTCAAGATTGCTGAATGCTGATTTCATCTGATGGTTTGCAGTTACACTTTGCAGTCCATCACATCAATGCGAACTTCTCTTGCAAAAAGGTACTACTGTTGTCTTTGTGACTTTTGCGTATTAATTCATAGCATGGGGCATTGGGGCCAATAGAGTACCTGTTAAATAAGTCATTAGTTCATTAGTACTTTGGTAGCAATTAGCAAAGTGAGCTACAACATTTCTGTAGTACACTGACCGACTAGTCCAGACTAGTCGGTCGACTAGTCGACTAGTTGGTCTAGTCGCTCCCTTGGCGACTCGACTCGACTTTGCGACTTAATAACATTGCACTAAAGGAATTTAAGCCAACATTAAATTTATTTATACTACTGCGTTCAGATACATCATGACATTTCTAGCGATTACTCTAGCATACTAGTAAGGCTAAGATACACTGAAAGGTGATACAAAAGTACTGCTAGTTTGTGCAGATTATTCATGTGCTACTCCCGCCCGCGCTTGACATCCTCAATGGTCACCTAAAAACAACAACGAAGTAAGGGTGAGTCCACCGACTCAGCAAGTACAAAGCAAAACAGCAAATAACAGGTTCATTCATTAGACCATATTCATTCCAGTTTCATTAACCACGTCTCCATTTAACCACTTTACGTCCCGATGAACTATTCATCATGCACATGCATATTTCTCTTATCTCTTTAGGTTCTCATCAACCGATCGTTATGCATATGCTCATGTACTTCTTTCTCAACTCTTTAGCCTATATCAGTATAGCAGTGTGTGCACCCGTCGATGCTCACCCAGGCGCGCCCTGTTTCATGTGGGGACCTCAAGCCTGTCCTGTTTCATACGGGGGCCACAGTTGCCCGTAGCTCACATACGGGGACCTCAACTCCACTCCCGTGGAGCGTCTACTCAACATGGACCAACACTATCTCTTTTTATGACATGCATGCAATGCAAGTTCTCCGACTACGCATATCAACGTGTCATGTCTCAACATTTATCGTACATCATTTCTCGACATGCATTCCAAATATATTTAACTTACCCCAACATGGTAAGCATGGCGTCATCCAGAAAATATTTAACCTACCCCAACGTGGTAAGTCATGCACCATCCGGAAATATTTAACTTACCCCAACATGGTAAGTCATGCATCATCATTCATTTAACCGAAATCACTACCCGAGTTCACCGTTTTACAATGCACTTGCCTAGTTAGCCTCGGGAATGACACGTGGACGGTTCCGACCCAGGACCTCCACCTGCGTACATGTTAACCCGACTCAACGGCAAAACAAAAATCCAAAGCTTAAACGGAGAACAATGTCCCTAAGCTCGTATCCCGACCTCGGGCGTAATCGCACGGGTTTTGAGGGACCTGTCGCGCAGGTGCCGAACCCATTTTTTTCTCTTTCTTTTTCTCCTCGTTTCTTTTCTTCTTTTTTTCTCTTCTCTTTCTTTCCCTTTTCTTTTTCTTCTTTCTTTCCTTCTCTTACCCGGCCTCCTTACCTTCCCCTTTTTTTTCTGCTCTTAGGCGAATGGCCTTATCCCTCACCTCACTCTCTCCCCACACCAGCCGGCCGAATAGGCCTATCTCACTTCCCCTCACCGGTCTCGCCCGGGGCGGCGCGCGGCCGGGCCCCGTCGCTGGCGGCCCCTCCGCCGTCCCCCTCCTACCTTCCTCTCCTCCTCCACCCCCTCTCCCTCGCGGCACGGCCTCCCGTGCGGATGCCCCTCCGACGGCGCTGGCCCGTAGCCGCCGCCGGCGGCTCTGCTGCCATCCCCGCCTCCACCTTCTCCTCTCTCCCCTGGTGGCTCGCGGTGCGGGGGTCTCGGCCCGAGGAGCACCGGCGCCGGTGGCCCCTCCCAAGCCGGCCGACCGGGCCCAAATCCGGTCAACTCCCCCCTGCCGACGGTGACTCCCCCTCCTTCACTCTCTCCCTCTTTCTCTTGGTGGCTTGCGACGTAGAGGGGTCTCGGCCCGAGAGGCGCTGGCGCCGCGGCTCCCCCCAAACCGGCCGCCGCCCTCGGCTGCGCCTCCACCCTCAGTCGCCTGTGCCACCACACCACCCTCATCTCACCGGGCCTGGTTCTACACCGTCTGGCCACTATCTATAATTGCTTGCTATTCCTCTACCATGCGCATGATTGGGGATGCTCACCTCACTTGGCTCGGGCTCCCGGCGGTTGTGGGCTTCCCCAGGTTGTTGTCGATGGCGTCGTCTTATCGCCGACGCCCTTACTCCCGCCGTCCTCTTGCCGTCATGGCCGGCTGCTCCCTTGCTCCTCCTCTTCGGGCTCCCTCTTCTCTGTGGAGTGCTTGGAGATGTGCTTGTGTTTTGGCTTCTTGGCTCGGTAGTGAAAGGATTGGAGGGAGTGGCTTTACTCTTACCTTGAGGAGAGAAATGAGGTGGGAAAGTGGCTTGGCTGCATGGTGCTAGCATATAAAAGCATGGTTTGGGGCTGCCTTGCATTTGTGAATTTACCGTCATGCCCTCATTTAAATCCCATGCCCCTCTCACATACTTGCCCGCCCAAGGGCATTTTGGTCCATGACTGAACTGGCTTTGGGGTTCTACTGCAACGGTAAGTCGGTAAAAGGTAAGCGTAAGAATTTGCCGGATGACGAGAACCCACGTCGCGAGACGGTGCTGACTGTCCCTGGGTAGTCCGGGAACCTCTGAGAGCGTTTACTCGACTCTCTAGACGGTGCCGACTACCCCAGGGCGGTCTGGGAACCTCTGCGAGCGATATTAGATCGACACTCAAAAAGGTCGATGGGTCTGACGGCAAAACCTTGTTTATCTCTAATGTTTCCCTTTATACAAATTTGGGGTATTACAGTCAAGTTCAAATAAACCCTCAAGAATTTGAACCACTTCGCCCATCGTAGGTCTATCAAACTCATCATCTTGAATGCAGCAACAAACAACCTTACAAGCTCTTTCAGCCTCCTTTAGATTGAAATCACCATGTAATTTGTGATCTACCAAGCTTCCCACATCTCCTTTGAGAACCTTACACACGACTTGTACAGGGAAATAAGCAGCATCATCACCACTAACGGTAGATTCTCTATCCGAGTTCCTCCTTCCCGAAACAATTTCCAACAAAACCATCCCATAGCCATAAACATCAACTTCTGATGTGATAGCTGCTCCACTAATCCATTCAGGTGCGAGATATCCTATAGTTCCCTCTCATTGTCATTCCGAAGTCTGTAATTTTGGTAATGAATGATCCATTGAGAAGCATGTTATGAGGTTTAATATCACAGTGTATAATGCAGTCCCGACAGCTCTCATGCAAGTAGGCTAGTACTCTAGCAACTCCAAGAGCTATTTGACACCTAATATTCCAATTCAAGATTTTAGCATCACTTGGGAATAGATGGGCATCAAGGGAACGGATTGGCATATCTTTACTATTATAAAAGTGTGAGTTGGTGGTTGGTCCATTCTCCCTCCTCTCTTCTCAGCCATCCGATTTGATCTGGATCATTCGTCTCTCTCCTCTCTCTCTCAGGATACAACCACCCACCCCCTCCACTTTCCCCATCTCCTTGCGTATTCTGGCCACCCTTCTCTCTGTCGCTTGCTCTCCAATGTTTGATGTGTGAAGTTGATCAGGTAGTAAGTTCTGTCTCATTATTTTTATGACTCCGTTGCAACGTACGTGTCTCTAACTAGTATTCATAAACAAGCAGTTTGCTATCACTGTCGCAACAGAAGCCAACTAGTTTAATTAAATTTTATGTTCGATAAGTCCAATTGAGCTCACTTCAGCTTTGAATTGCTTCTCCCCTTGATGTGCACCAAGCTTTTTCACTGCTATGGTTGTTGAGTCACGGAAAAACCCCTTAAATACGGAACCAAAACCGCTTTTTCCCAACTTTTTTGAGAAGTTTTTAGTTGCATGCCGCAAGTCAATATATCGAAATGCAACAATTCCACTCCCTCCTTGAACGTTATTGAGTGTGCAACTATACCTCTTCCTCTTGTTTCACCAAATCATTAGTACGAGTGCCAGCAAAACCAAAATAGCAAAGCTTAAACCAAGGACAATGACAATGATCATTCCTCTTGTTTTCCTTTTCAAACTTTGCTATTCTTGCTCAGCAAGGCGAAGGTAAAGAATTCCTCCATTAGTATCAGAACACAGCTGCTGTTTTACATTGAGTAATTCTTCGTGCCAGACCAAGCAGCCACCACTGCCATAGGAATATGCAGTACAAGAGCAATTACTTAAGCAAATTATTGCACATTTGTCTGCACTTGTAGCAGCTTCGATGCTGCGGCCATTTTGAGGCAATCTGTCAGTCGAACTTGCTGTGCTTTTGTTGCTAACACAGTCTAATGGAGTGTTTCCAATGCACCCACCTGTTCGGTCATCTAGTTCCCAATCCTTTGGTGATCTTATAGAGAAACCTTTCATGCACTTGCAGAACAGAAGAGTATTATCATTACATGTTGTGAAAGGTCCACAAACAGCCAAGACATCACATTGAACTTTGGGTTGGCGTAGGTCATTACCCAATCCTGCAAGTCCTCAAGCCAAACAAACGTATTTGTTCGACCTGAGACTTCCAACAGATGATGGACAATTATTTTCTCGTCTAGCAAGTTATATGTGAAGTACTTTTCTTGGTCATTGTTGACAAATGTAAAATTGAAAATAAAGGGGCCTGCCATCTCTGGCACCAAGGCTAAGTATTGTCCGTTCCATACCCCACTCGATCAATATGGTATGGACGAGTTCAACAGTGTGAAGATGTATTGATTAGCACCACTTGGGTCTAACTCCTCACAGTATTTGCCAGGAGCCAGGTCAATCAAATTCTTCCTAGAAACGAGACGGCGATTCAGACCAGTGACCTTGTTCCAACCAAGTTTTGCACCAGGGAGGAAAGTATCTGTGAGGTAGTCAAAGCTCCGCCACAACACATCTGATGAGTTTTGAGGAACTCTGTAGGATGAGGTTTCCATTGTTCGGTACCATAGCTATGGTGTTGTTGGTTCTGGTATTTGTTTGGGTGGACCAGATGATGGATTTGGTGGCTTGGTTTGAGATGACAAGGTTGCCATCACCAGAGACTGTGAGCTCTGATGTGGTGGGTTCTGTGACTGGGTTTTCACCCTTAGCGGCCCATACTGGAGTTAGTTTGGGGACTTTGTTGTACCATATGCATAGGTACCAGTTCAGGGTATCGTGGGAGGACTTACTGCCTGTCTGGAAGAAGCCAAGTGCGCCGTTGCTGGAGACGATCCTATCGTTGCCAACAAGTGCTTGCCCAGATGTGATGGTGTCCATGGCAGCGCAACATGGAGGGATATGTACTGGCAAGAGAAATCCGAAAAGGGTGAGGAAGAGAGGCATGCTGAACAACTGGTAGAGCTGGCACAGTAAGGAAGTGTGGATTGGATGATAAGTGTTGGTTGGCAATGAGGAGTACATAATACAATGGGCAACACAAAGATCATGGTAAAGACAAGCACTCCACTCTACATTGGTTCTCGGTCAAGTGGCGTGATATCAATGCTGGAATCCATTACTTGCTGGAAACATGTGAAAATGGTAAGCGTTCTCAATGATTCTGATTGTTAGTCATCTGTATGACTACACATGCTGCGAAGTATATGAAAAACAATGGCTAATTATTGTAATAGTTGATGGCTAAGTAGACTAACCAGTGCACCTTTTTCTCTTTTGTTGACCTTTTCAGAGATTGTGCTTTCGTACTCGCAAACTTGCACTGGTGATTGCATTTGTGAACCAGGGAGTAACTCTCACCACGTCATGTTTGCTGCTGTAAGAGAATATAAAATTGTGGTGTGGCTGGGCGGAACACAGGCATGTTCAGAAGGCTCAAATCGGCTGCGAATAATTTCGCAACTGGGTTTTGGACGACCCTAATTATAATATCATGTCGTGCCAGTGCCTAATCACGAGTACTTAAGTTGATACCATCGAATTGCTCTGGCCTTTTTTCCAGAGGTCACTTTCATGTTTTGTAGGGGACAATTCTGTCAAGCTCTGCTATTTGTTTAGTATGCCACTTGATCTTTGTCAGCCCAATAATCGGTTGAACTGTGATCTGAAACTGATGGAATACGTGGGTAGCCTATGGCAGATTGAAAGGCTTCATTTTGCCTGCAGTCTGCATCTCGCCCGGCAAATGTCGATGGAGTAGAGAATGGCAGCCACTCAAACGAGCTTATCCGTCATTAGTATTCAGTATTCACCATAAAAACATGCCCCGATCAGCTGTAATTTCTTGCAGTTCGGTTAGTTTGTGCCATGATCTGTATTAACTGTTTAGCCTAGCTTGTAGAATGTGTATTTCCGTAGGCCAGCGGCTAGGCTGCTGCCTTTGTTTGTCAGGGAACATTTCCGTCCCATATATAAGCCGTGTATGCTTAATATGAGCAAGCCTAAAATTTGATCATCTTCGACATAAACCATGCTGAATGGAAATTTAGAAAGATGTGAGCAGAGCAAATAGTAGAACTACTTGGAAAATTGACGAGACATTCTGTACAAAACAATGGAAGATGCAGATAAAATCCTAGGGGCTCCACATCACTGAATCATCGATACCAGTTTAATTTCACAGTTGACAACTAAAATTGACAAGTCTCTGGGTAGATAGAAAAACCCTACAAGCACCAAGGTTATTTGTAAGACACTATGTACTATCTTGTACATAGTGTCCGGAGCCTTAACTAGATTCTTTACAGGTAACAGTAACTCCACAATTCACAGCCTCAACAATTGGAATGCACTTAGCAACTTAGTTGTTCAAATTACCAGAGAGATATTACCTGTTGACATTAAGTTTATTTAGAAATTGGAATACAAGATAAATTATAATGTCCTCATGGATAAATTATAATGTCCTCACGGATTCCCGAAAATACTGCTCATGTACGTAAAAATTTGGTGTAAAACTGAAGATCAAAGCCATGTCAAAAGTGAGCCTCCTGCGATAGCATGAAGTAATCTTGGCATTGGAGGCATGCCAGGTTCAAATAGACCCTCAAGAAATTGTACCACCTCGCCCATTGTTGGTCGATCAAACTCATTATCTTGGATACACCAACATGCGACTTTTAGCGCTCTTTCAACCTCCTCCAGGTTCACATCACCATATAATTTCGCATAAACGAGACTCCCAACGTCTCCATCAAGAAGCTTACGTGCAACTTGGACAGGAAAACAGACGGCACCAATGTCACTAGAAGATTCATTACTTAAGTTCCTCCTTCCTGATATGATTTCAATCAAAACCATCCCATAACTGTAAACATCTACTTTTGATGTGATTTTTGTACCGCTAATCCATTCAGGAGCGAGATATCCTACTGTCCCTCTCATTGTAGTCGAGGCTCGGCTAAAATCCCTTCCCAAAAACTTCGCCATCCCGAAATCTGCAATTTTAGGAACAAATGATGCATCAAGAAGTATGTTCTCTGGCTTAATATCACAATGTATAATGCAATCTCGGCAATTCTCGTGCAAGTAGGCTAGTCCTCTAGCCACTCCAAGAGCTATTTGATACCTAATAGTCCATTTCAAGACTGTAGTGTTACTCTGAAAAAGATGGATATCAAGAGAACGATTTGGCATGTGTTCGTAGACAAGTAACCTCTTATCCCCCTCGCAACAGAAGCCAATCAATTTCACTAAATTGATATGCTGGATCATTCCAATCGAACTCACTTCAGCTCTAAATTGTTTTTCTCCTTGACGAGCATTGTCAAGCCTCTTCACGGCTATGGTAGTGGAGTCACTCAGGAACCCTCTAAATACAGAACCAAAACCGCCTCCCCCTATCTGCTCTGAAAAATGCTTAGTTACACGTTGCAAATCACCATATCTAAATGCAATGATCCCAATGCCACCCTGAGCATTATCCAGTGTGCTGGTAGTGTTAGATAGAAAAGATTTGCTAAGAGATAAGCTTCTATATGTGTTTGTATCAATAGATAGAAGTATATCTGTAGTTCAGAGTTTATACGGCAAGGAAGTTTGTCTTGCCGCTTAAGTCTCCTGATCGTTGTATATTCCATGTAAGCCACGGTGCAGGCTGTTTGCACCCTATATTAACAAAGGTACGCGGCCCTCCGGGGTTCAACGCTTCCATACGCCTCTGACTTTCTCATATGGTATCAGAGCGCAATCCCTAATAGATCCAATCTCCAACATCCTGCCATGGCCTCCAGTTCATCCACCAACGCCAATCTGTTGGTAGGTCTTGTTGTCTCTGAGAAGCTCAACAAATCAAACCATGCGCTGTGGAAGGGGCAGGTTCTCGCTGCCATCCGTGGTGCACGATTGGAAGGCCATATCACCGGCGCCTCTCAAGTCCCAGCGGCAGAAATAGATGCCAAGAAAGATGGGAAAGATGTCAAGGTGCCGAACCCGGCATATGAAGATTGGGTAGCAACGGATCAACAGATCCTAAGCTACTTGCTTTCGTCCATGACCAGGGATGTCCTGGCGCAAGTTGTGACTTTGCGGACGGCAGCCGCGGTTTGGTCTGCGGTGGAAGCCATGTTCGCCTCTGTGACACGAGCACGCTCGGTCAACACGAGGATTGCTCTTGCTACTACAAAGAAGGGCAGTATGAATATCTCGGAGTACCTGAACAAGATGCGTGCTCTGGGAGATGAGATGGCGTTTTCTGGAAAACCCATCGATGATGAAGAATTGATTTCCTATGTTCTCACCGGCCTCGGCTACGACTACAATCCGATTGTCTCTGCGCTTGTTTCAAGAGTGGAGCCAATCTCCTTCTCTGAACTCTACTCCCAGCTGCTTAGCTTTGAGTCGAGGATGGAGCTGATGCATGAAGATTCGTCTTCCTCGGTCAATCTTGCGCGTCGAGGTGGGCGTGGCGGCTTCCAGCGCGGCAGAGGCGGCAACCGTGGTGGGCGCACGCCGCAATGGGGTCGCGGCTCTGGCGGATCTGCGCAGCGGCAAGGCGGCTCCAGCGGCTCCAATCGCACTGCTTCTTCCAGCGGCACAGATACCAGGCCTAAGTGCCAGTTGTGCTTTAAAAAGGGTCACACGGTAATAGATTGTTGGCATAGATTTGATGAAAATTTTGTTCCAGATGAGAGGTTTGCTGGTAACATCTCCAACTCCTATCAAGTGGACACCAATTGGTACACCGATACCGGTGCTACGGATCACATAACTGGAGAATTGGAGAAGCTCGCTGTACGTGACAAGTATGGCGGCAATGATCAAATTCACACCGCAAGTGGTGCAGGTATGGAGATTAGTCATATTGGTCATACAATTGTTCATACCCTAGTCGCAATCTTCATCTAAATAATGTTCTGCATGTTCCAAAGGCCACAAAAATTTGATATCTGTTCATCGTCTTGCTGCTGACAATAATGCTTTTCTGGAATTTCACCCAAATTATTTTCGATCAAGGATCAGGCAACCAGAGCACTCGCTTAGAGGAAAATGTCATAAGGGTCTATACCCTCTTCCTGCTCGCCGCCCAAACAAGTTTTTGGAGTATTCAAGCCATCTTTTGGTCGTTGGCATAGTCGCCTTGGTCATCCATCTGTTCCCATTGTTCAACGAATTGTCGCAGATAATAGTCTTCCTTGCCTAGATGAGTCAAATAAAGAGTCGTGTGTGATGCTTGTCAAAAGCAAAAGTCATCGATTACCTTATTCCGCATCAATTAGTATGTCTAGAAATCCTTTGGAACTTGTTTTCTCCGATGTTTGGGGTCCTGCGCTTTGACTCGGTTAAAGAGAAAATATTATGTCAGTTTTATTGATGATTATAGTAAATTTACTTGGATTTATCTCTTAAAATTCAAGTCTGAAGTGTTCCAGAAATTTCATGAATTTCAAAGTCTTGTTGAGCGTCTTTTTAATCGAAAGATCATCACCATGCAGACTGACTGGGGAGGAGAATATGAAAAACTCCACAGTTTTTTTACCAAAGTTGGTATTTCTCATCATGTCTCCTGCCCTCATGCTCATCAGCAGAATGGATCTGCTGAAAGAAAACATCGTCATATTGTAGAAGTTGGCCTAGCACTTCTTGCTCATGCTTCTATGCCTCTAAAATTTTGGGATGAGGCCTTTCTAACTGCTACTTATTTGATCAATCGCACCCCAAGCAAAGTCATTAGTTATTCTACTCCTTTAGAACGCATGTTTAATGACAAACCTGACTACTCTGCCTTGCGAGTTTTTGGGTGTGCTTGTTGGCCTAATCTTCGTCCCTATAATAATTGAAAACTTGATTCCGTTCAAAGCAGTGTGTTTTGTAGGCTATAGCAATCTTCATAAGGGGTTCAAATGCCTTGATATTTCCTCTGGACGGATTTATATTTCTAGGGATGTAATATTTGATGAAAATATTTTTCCCTTCTCTCAATTACATCCTAATCTGGTGCAAAGTTACGATCGTAAATCTCACTCCTTCCATCCGATCTCCTAAGTTTGCATGGGGTGAACAATTGCATGATTCGTGACAAATCTTCCTACTAATAGTCTTCATGGAGTTTTGGATCGGGCTACGAGGATCACGTGACAATCCGTAAGGAACGAGTTCACGCACGGCACATGGGGTGATTCATCGCTACTTTCTACATCCGGATTAATTTCGCCCGGCCGAGGACGATCTCGTCCCTCGCCGGTACCGGCTCACTGTGGACGAGTCCATCCGCATCCAGGGCGAACCAACTCGGGCATGACGCGCGACCTGCATCAACCTCGTCTACACGTGCTCTGTGATGCTCGCATCGACAACGGCACATGTCCGCGGCAGACTTCGTCGGTGCTCGCCGCTGACCGATTCCCGCCCGGTTGCAGCGCCGGATGCGCGCCGGGGATACTCTGCCGGCGATCCAGAGGCGATTCGAGTCGGCGATCGTTCGAGTCGGCAGCCCAGAGATTAGTCACCGAGCCGCCTATAACTCGTCTACACAAGTGGAATCCGTAAAGAAAAGGTATACACTGATGGCACTATAAAATATGGTAAATATGGTTTTCTTACTTCTGCTGGAGAACCGCATAATTTAGAAGAAGCTTTACATGATCATAATTGGAAAAATGCTATGGATACTGAGTATACGGCCTTAATAAAAAATAAAACTTGGCATCTAGTTCCACCTCAGAAAGGCATAAATATCATTGATTGCAAATGGGTGTACAAAATCAAGAGAAAATCTGATGGTAGTCTAGATAGATACAAGGCTCGCCTTGTTGCAAAAGGATTCAAACAAAGATATGGTATAGACTATGAGGATACTTTTAGTCCTGTTGTTAAGCCTACTACTATTCGCATTGTTTTATCCATTGTTGTTTCAAAAGGCTGGAGTCTTAGACAATTAGATGTTCAGAATGCTTTTCTTCATGGTATTTTAGAAGAAGAAGTATATATGAGACAACCACCAGGTTATGAAAATTCAGTAACTCCAGATTATGTGTGCAAGTTAGACAAGGCTCTATATGGGCTAAAACAGGCGCCTAGAGCATGGTTTTCTCGCCTAAGTGCAAAGTTACATGATCTTGGGTTCAGTTCCTCAAAGGCAGACACTTCACTCTTTTTCTATAGTAAAGGGAAGATTATCGTTTTTGTGTTGATCTATGTTGATGATATAATTGTGGCAAGCTCAACTCAAGAAGCAACATCAGCACTATTGCGAGATTTGAGTGAAGAATTTGCATTAAAAGATTTGGGTGAATTGCATTATTTTCTGGGCATTGAAGTTAATAAGGTACGTGATGACATAATCTTGACACAAGAAAAATATGCTTCAGATTTGTTAAGAAGGGTTGGTATGAGTGACTGCAAACCAGTTAGTACACCTTTGTCTACAAGTGAAAAGCTATCAGTTAATGAGGGTTCGCCTTTGGGTGCTAGTGATGCTACAGAATATAGAAGTATTGTTGGTGCTTTGCAATATTTGACACTAACGAGACCTGATATTGCTTTTCCTGTAAATAAGGTTTGTCAGTTTCTGCATGCTCCTACTACTGAACACTGGTCAGCTGTGAAAAGAATACTAAGATACTTGAAGCATACACTTAAGCTTGGATTAAAAATCTGCAAGTCACTAACAATGCTTGTAAGTGCATATTCAGATGCAGACTGGGCAGGTTGTGTTGATGACAGAAAATCTACAGGAGGTTTTGCAGTGTTTCTGGGTTCCAATCTTATATCATGGAGTGCACGAAAACAAGCAACTGTTTCTAGATCAAGCACAGAAGCTGAATACAAGGCTATTGCTAATGCCACAGCAGAAATTATGTGGGTTCAGACTCTGTTAAAGGAACTCGGTATTACAAATCCTCCAACTGCGAAACTGTGGTGTGATAATATTGGAGCTAAGTATCTCTCAGTTAACCCAGTTTTTCATGCACGAACCAAACATATAGAAGTTGACTATCATTTTGTCAGAGAAAGAGTAGCACAAAAATTGTTGGAGATTGATTTTGTTCCCTCTGGAGATCAAGTAGCGGATGGGTTCACAAAGGCTCTAACAGTTCGGAAATTGGAAAATTTTAAAAACAATCTTAACCTACAAAGGTTATGATTGAGGGGGAATGTTAGATAGAAAAGATTTGCTAAGAGATAAGCTTCTATATGTGTTTGTATCAATAGATAGAAGTATATCTGTAGTTCAGAGTTTATACGGCAAGGAAGTTTGTCTTGCCGCTTAAGTCTCCTGATCGTTGTATATTCCATGTAAGCCACGGTGCAGGCTGTTTGCACCCTATATTAACAAAGGTACGCGGCCCTCCGGGGTTCAACGCTTCCATACGCCTCTGACTTTCTCATAGGTAGACCACTTCCATCTCCCCCTCCAAATCATTATTAGCAAGATCAAACCCAAAGCGGCAACGCTTGCACCAATGGCAACACCAATAGTTTTTCCACTCTTACCGCTTTTCCAACCTTTCACCTCTTTTGCGGCAAGGCGAATATAGAGCATTTCTCCATTAGCATCAGCAATATCATCATCATATTGTTGTTTTGCATTAAGCAACTCGCCATGCCAGACGGAGCAACCACCTTTGCCATATAAATATGCAGTGCAGGAGCAGTTACTCAAGCAAATGCCTGCGCATTCATCTCCACTTTTGGCAGCTCCTATGTTTTGGGCGTTCCGGGGTAGCCTAACGCCCGCCATGTAGTAGAACCTGTCACTCGAACCTGTTCTGTTTTCGCCGCTACCGCAATTTAGCGGAGTATTTCTCATGCACCCACCTTTTCGGTCCTCTAGCTCCCAATCCTCCGGTGATCTAATGGAGAAACCCTTCATGCAGCTGCAGAATGGATTTGCATTGTCGTTGCAGATTGTGAAATGTCCACAGATTGCATAGACATCGCATTGATCTTTGGGTTCGGTGTTGACCGTTAGCCAGTCCTGTGTGGCGTTCATCCATATCTGCATCTTGCTTAGACCAGAAACATCTATCAAGATCCGCACGATCATCTTCTCATCCAAAGCGGCATACGTGAAGTAAACCTGTCGGTCGTTGTCGACGAATGTAAAACGAAATATAGCGGGACCCAACATCTCCGGTATCGAGTCGAAGAATTTGCCATTCCATTTCCCGCTGGACCAGTATGGTATGGAAGAGTTCCATGACAACTGACCGATCCCAGTGAGTTCCATCTCCAGAGCGTGTGCGCTACTAGCTTGGTCGATCATGTTCTTCCTGGAAACAAGACGGGTGTTCAGGCCGGTGAACTTGTTCCTGCCAATCTTTGCACCGGGGAGGCAAGTGTCCGTCGGGTGGTCGAAGCTCTGCCACAAAACGTCAGACGAGCTTGAGGAGCTACGTAGGACGAGGTTGCCGCTATCCAATAGCACAGCGATGGTGTCGTTAGTTGTGATGTTTGCCTGGGTTGACCAGATGGTGGACTTGGTGATATGATCAAAGGTTACTAAATTGCCATCAAAGGAGATTGTCAGCTCCAGTGAGGGATTGGGGTCTGTGATCGGGTTATCCCCGTTGGCGGTCCAAACCGGAGTTAGCTTGGGGACCGTGTTGAACCATATGCCGAGGTACCAGTTCAGGGTGTTGTGGGAGGACTTACTGCCGGTATGGAAGAAGCCGAGCGTGAACTTGGCGTTGCTGGAGATAAGCCTGTCGTCGCCGGCGAGTGGATGACCAGGAGAGATGGTGTCCGTGGCAGCAGAACATTGCTGAATGTGTAGGGAGAGGAGGATCCCGGAGAGGGTGTGGAGGAGAAGCATGACGAGAGAACCAAAACAACAGTGTTCGTAGGACAAGTGGCGAAGCTAGCTAGGATTAGTAGTAACTAGTACTAAGAACTAAGAAGGATGCTGATAAGCTGAGTGCTCAGGGCTGCTGCTGTTTTAACCCATGGAGCACGATAATGGCACCGTAGTGGTCAATTCAGTTTCGGAAGCTTCTTGAGACTCTTTTTTTTACCAATGCCTCATTTGCTAGGTGTTTAGCGACCAACCGGCGAGAAATGCACGGTACAGCATGGAATCTACTGTGTGGCCTGGTTCAAAAAGTTCATAAAAGTGCATGTCGTCTCATCGATTACGAAGAAGTTCTGCTCAACGCTAAACGGCTGCCTATAGAAGAAAAGAAAATGTGCGTGCGTAGAACGCGCGACCTCCCTGGCAAGACATGCACGGTGCATACGCACGGCTCTTTCGGTGGCACAGGCACGGCTAATGGAGTGAACGTACGGCCGGGCTGCCTCTGCCCTCTGCTCAGGGTTTAAAAAGCCGGTTTTAAATTTTAACGGGAGGGGACGGTAGGGCCGGTACGACCGAAAATCGAAAAATTTCGGAGAATTTCAGACCGAAATTTTCAAATCAAATTTTGAATTTTTTTTAAAGCGGTCGATATTTTGCCAAAAATTGGTTGAAAATATCGACTGAAATTTTTGAAACAAATTTCAGCAAATTTTTTTTTTAAATTTGATAAAATTCATACAAAACGAATTTTTCAGAAATGATTTGAAATTTTACCGGAGTCACAGGTAAAACCGATTTTCGGCTGGTTACGGACAGATAGAAATTTCCCTGCCTTTGCTACACGGAAGCCTCCTTAACTATTATGACCTCTGCGTCATGCACGACATTCACATAGCGTCCAGCCATGGCAAGCGGGAGTGCTCCTGCATCCACATAACGCAGCAGCATTTGCAGCAGTGAGTGCCCAAGCCGCAGCGCAGCATTGCGACTCTGTAATTGTAGTGTAAAACGGTAACTGAAAATGGGTGCGTTGCTCGCAGTCAGCAACAGTCAATGAGGGTGCTTTTCTTGTTGAATCTAGGCCCTGTAATTTTAGAGAGCTAGTAGCTAGCTACAGAGGAAACCACTATGATTAATTCCTGATTTTAGGTGAATCAGCTTTCAAGACCTTGTTGAAATGTTTGCACTGTGCCTCGGCCATACCAGAATCATCTGAAGACCTTGGTGAAATGCAGCCATACTTCTGATTTGCACTTGAAGTACCCTCGGTGCTTTTTCTGGACATCCCACCTGGTTCAACATCCTTGTTCCGCAGCTCATTCTCACTCTCAACTCTCACTTCCATTATTTCCAGTAAAAAGCGGGCCCCTGTGGTGCAGAGCTTCTGCTTGGCTTACTGTCTTCGTTGCTTAGGTCATGTTCGGCACAGCTTCACCAACAGCTTCATGAGCTGTTGTGAGCTGTTTTTTGCCAAACACTCTTTTTGCAAACAGCTTCATGGGTGAAACTCCTTTTTTGTGCTCTCACAAAGGAATGGGGAGAGGTGAAGCTGAAAAAAGTAGTTTTTAACAGCTCTCTCCCTCAGGCCCGTAGTCCTAGGAACCCACTGCCCATCTGGTTCACCAAAATTACACACATTTGCCACTAGTCCATCCCGTTCACCAAAATTTTTATTATTTTAATTTTAATTTTTCCTAATGATTTTAATTTTTTATTATTTTTTATTTTAATATTTTAATTCATACTCATTCAAATATATTATTTTTTAATTCATATGACCATATACAAATATACATCTCCAAATGTTAGAACAAGTCAGGTAGACAGAGCTATCTTGGACAATTGCCCTTTCTCAACCATGTATGAAGCTGTTGGTGAAGCTGTTTTGCCAAACAGTTTTCTAAAACAGATTTAGTTTCATCGGTGAAGTTGCTCGTGAAGCTGAAACAAAAAAAACAACTTTACTAGTGAAGCTGAGCTGTGCCAAATGGGGCCTTAATCAATTGCCTTAGCTTACTGTGTGCGGGTTTTGCTGTAGGCCATTTCGCTATCTCGGGCAGTGCGGGAGGCAATCCTACGGGAGACGTTTTCCCCACCAGGAGCAGCTGGCCTCCTCCCGTGCTGAGGCCGACGCGCTCCGTCAGGCGAGGAAGTTACTCGGGCCCTGGCTTCCGAGCATGAGGGTCGCCTTCGCTTCCTCGAGATGGAGGGGGGGCGAAGGTGTTGGCAGCCGCAAACACCGCTATTTCTGAAGCAAACGCTCGTGCCGCGGAAGAAAGGGACAATTTCCTTCACCAAGTAGCCGCTTTAGAGGAGGAGAAAGGCCGACTATAGACGGAGCTAGCTGACGCGCATCAGCTTCGCGACCAATGCGCGGTGACAGCATGGGAGGCGATGCAAAGCCTGGAGGCGACGATGACGGATCTCGCTGTTGAAGTCCCTCCGTACTCACATGGACCAGAGGACCTTTGGGGGAGCATCCGCCATATCCATGATGCGTCCGCACTGTGCCTTAGGGCGGCGCGAGTCTACAGGAACCATTGCTCGAGCGTGACCGCGCAGCTGATCCTGGGCCTACTTCACGTCCGCCATTGCCCCCACGTGGCTGAACTGGTAGACCCAACCCTAGACCTTCTGCCCAAAATGACACCGTGCTACACGCGCTTCACGCTATCCGATGGTCTTCGGGCACATTTTGCCAGCGGCTATGGGGGTACCTGGGTGAGGCCGCCGTGAAGATATCACTACGACGTGCACTTGCAGCGAATCTGGACCTGGGGCGCTGGCTCCGGGAAGTGTCCCATTGTTCACGCGGGGATGGCTCCACGGAGGTTCTATTCTTTTCAGCTTCTAAAAATTGCTTTTCAGCTTTTCTATAGTAACTAATTTTTAAACAAAATATTTTTTCAAAATAGGGTTTACTAGTTAATTGTAGTATATACTTTACTGACTTCATTTATATCGGGAGAAACCACACGTGAGTTTTTGTTACTCTGTAATCCCTCGTACAAACAGCCTAAAAGTCACAAACCGTAACCAAAAGTCACAAGCCGCAGCAAAAAAAAAAAGCCCGGAGACTGGTGGGCACTGGGCAGTCCGCAGTTGTGAGGCCCCTCTGATTTCCCTCTCGTATACTTTTGTCTGTTTCCCCTCTTCTTTTTGTGTCTGGCGATATAGGTCACTGGGGGGCATCTATGCCTGGGGCCCTCATTCTGTGGCGCCTTGTGTAAATGATTATGTATCTGAAGCCGCTGTAGTAACTTTTTGTGAAACGCTCTTTGCCAAACATGCCCTCATTTCGACTACATACCTTGTTTGTTTCAGTGATGTTTGGTTACTATTTTTCTTTGTCGAGCAGGTACCTTTCGCCAACTGCCGCTCTGAATTGGATCGTCTTCTTCAAAGAGGGGTTGAGCGCCAGCACTAGGTGGAGGAGTCCGTACGCTTTTGGTTGGGCTTCAAACCTCGGTCGTGTGGTCCAGTAGGTTGTACCTAGGCTTTTTGCACTCTGTCCCCCACCCTTCAGACTTTCGTCAACACAATAGGTGATGAATTAGGCAATGGGCCGAACTTAGGCTTTGCGTGCTTTGTCCCCTAACTTTGAACTTTTGTCAATGAACTAGGTGACGAAGTTGGCGGGTAGGCTGACACTCGGATTCATGTGCTCCATCCCCTACACTTCGGACTTTCATCAACGAAGTAGGTGGTGGGCGAACTTAGGCTTTGCGTGCTCTGTCCCCTACACTTCGGACTTTCATCAACGAAGTAGGTGGTGGGCGAACTTAGGCTTCGTGTGCTCTGTCCCCTACACTTCGGACTTTCATCAACAAAGTAGGTGACGAAGTTGGCGGTAGGCCGATGCTCGGATTCGTGTACTCCATCTCCTACACTTCGGACTTTCGTTAACGAGGTAGACGACAGGTCGAAGTTAGGCCTGCGTGCTCTGTCTCCTACACTTTAGACCCGAAAACTTACCTGCTCCCACCCCGAAGATGCATTTTTCTAAGTTCAGCTTGAGACCCGCTAGTCAAAAATTGTAAAAGGTTTCTTGCAATTCTTTGTCATGTGACACAGCTTGGCGGCTTTTCACTAAAATGTCATCTACGTAGGCTTCTACATTCCGACCTAGCATGTGATGCAAGGACGTCACGGGGCAGCAGTGCTCGACTTTTTTGTGCCTCGAGCTTAGACTTTTTGAGCACTCCCTGACGTTAACGGGTTAAATTAAGCCAGCACTCGCTATCCACCTTTGCGTACATGATAGTAACAGATTAGCAGTGCTAGTAGTAAGTAACAACTAACAACACTCAGCCCTAGTCCAACTCCAACCCGCCCCATTCATCCGCCATGCCTCTCCTCGTCCTTGCGATCCTTCTCATCTCCTCCCTGCTTCACAACCCTGCAGAACACTGCCACGCTGCCACGGACAGCATCTCACCTGGCCAAGCACTCGCCGGCAGCGACAAAATCGTCTCCAGCAACGGGAGGTACGCACTCGGCTTCTTCCAAACAGGCAGTAAGTCCGACAACAACACTACTTTCCACTGGTACCTGGGCATATGGTTCAACAACGTCCCCAAACTAACCACGGTATGGGTCGCCAATGGTGACAACCCCGTCGGCGACCCCACCTCATGCGAGCTCACAATCTCCCGCGATGGCAACCTTGTCATCTTAAACCAGCGCACCCAATCCACCGTCTGGTCTACCCAAGCCAATATCACAAGCAACGCCACCGTTGCCACGCTCTCGGACGGCGGGAACCTCGCCCTACGGAGCTCCTCGAACACGTCTGATATCCTGTGGCAAAGCTTCGACCACCCGACGAGTACTCTTTTCCCCGGCGCGAAGCTCGGCCGGGACAAGGCCACCGGCCTGAACCGTCGCATCGTCTCCCGGAAGAACTCGATCGACCAAGCTCCCGGCGTGTACTCGCTGGAGATAGATCCCACCGGCGCTGCTCAGTTGATCCTTGTAGAGTTGAACTCGGGCGTAGCGTATTGGTCCAGTGGCGAATGGAACGGCCAGTACTTCAACAATATACCAGAAATGCGTGGGATCCCTGAGTTCGTTAACAATGAGCAAGAGGAGTACTTCGCATATGGTGTGCACAATGAGACTATGGTAATGCATCTCTCGCTGGAGTTGTCTGGTCAAATGAAGGCGTTCGTCTGGGTCGAGGCCTCGCAAGATTGGGTAATCACTTACAGCCAACCGAGGTCTCAGTGTGATGCCTATGCGATCTGTGGACCTTTCACAATCTGCGACGATAACGCGCTTCCGTTTTGCAACTGTATGAAGGGCTTCTCCATCAGATCAGTCGAGGACTGGGAGCTGGAAGATCGAACAGGAGGGTGCATGAGAAATACTCCGTTGGATTGTGCTAGTAGCAAAAGCACAAGTTCAACTGACAAGTTCTACTCTGTGCCATGCTTTAGACTGCCCCGTAATGCGCAAAATATAGACGTTGCTACTAGTGAAGGTGAATGTGCACAAGCTTGCCTAAGCAATTGCTCTTGCACTGCATATTCCTATGGCGACAATGGCTGCTATGTCTGGCATGATGGACTGCTCAATGTTAGACAACATCACTATGATGACCCTAGTAATGCTGGGGTAAAACTTCTTAAGCTTCGCCTTGCCGCTAAAGAGGTGCGGAATTGGGGAAACAGCAGAAGAGGAATGGTCATTGGGGTTGTCACTGGTGCAACTTTGGGATTGCTGGGACTTGTCCTGCTACTGATGATTTGGAGGAACCGAAAGAAATGCTCTCGTGGCGCACTGAACAATGTTCAGGGTGGCAATGGAATTGTTGTATTCAGATACAGTGATTTGCGGCGGGCAACTAAAAATTTCTCAGAGAAGCTGGGAACTGGTGGCTTTGGCTCTGTATTCAAGGGGTTTCTGGCTGACTCAACTGCCATAGCAGTGAAAAGGCTCGAAGGTGTTCGTCAAGGAGAGAAGCAATTTAGGGCTGAAGTGAGTTCAATCGGAATCATCCGGCACGTCAATTTAGTTAGATTGATTGGTTTCTGCTGCGAGGGTAACAGGAGGGTGCTTGTTTATGATTACATGCCAAATCATTCTCTTGATGTCCACCTGTTTCAGAGAAATGGCACATTGCTGGATTGGACCACTAGGTATCGAATAGCTCTAGGAATTGCTAGAGGCCTAGCTTACTTGCATCAGAGCTGTCAGGATTGTATCATACACTGTGATATTAAGCCGCAAAACATACTTCTTGATGCATCGTTCACTCCTAAAATTGCAGACTTTGGGATGGCAAAGCTCCTAAAAAGGGATTTCAGCCGAGCTCTGACTACAATGAGAGGAACTATAGGTTATCTTGCACCTGAATGGATTAGCGGAGTGGCTATTACAACAAAAGCCGATGTTTATAGCTATGGGATGGTGATATTGGAAATCATATCAGGAAGGAGTAACTCATCCGAAGAAAGTACTAATCATGACAATGATGTTTACTTTCCTCTTCAAGCTGCCCATAATCTTCTCAAGGGGGATGTGCAGAGTTTGGTGGATTACAAATTATATGGGGATGTCAATTTGGAAGAGGTTGAACGAGCTTGCAAGGTTGCTTGTTGGTGCATACAAGACGAGGACTTTGATCGACCGACAATGGGTGAGGTGGTTCAGATTCTTGAGGGTCTACGTGAAGTTGATACGCCTCCACTGCCAAAGCTACTCCAAGCTTTCGCAAGAATCTCGCCTTCAACCTGTATGTAATTTCTTTTTCAAGGCAAACATTTAAATTTGAGCAGGAACTTTTGTAAACAATGAGACTACAAAGATATGTACATCTTCATATCTCTCCCCAGTCTCACGGATAAACTTGATTTGTGTGAAATGTAAGATATTGTTAGAATGCATTCTCATCATCTCATATATATTTGGAATTGTACAGTACAATTCCTTATATACATGAGAATATATTCTAACTAGCGGAGTGGCCGGACAATTGCGCGGCTAGTTTGTTATTACTGTACTTATCGGTTAGAGTTTGTTGATTTTCTTTCCAACTTCTATAATCTATGGATATCTAAATATATTGATGCGATTTTAATGTAGTTTAAATAAAACTCAATAATAAATAAACAAAAAGTATAAGTCGTACTAACCATAAGAGTAACTCCTACTTAAAAGAGAAAAAAATATTTCACTACTTCAGAGTATTATGTAATCTTACCATCTCTGAGAATGTAATCTTTCTCTGAATCTCCGCTCTCAAGTTTTACAATCTTTTTTGTCTCAAATTATTTGACACCCTAATTGTACCGGTTTGCTTTGATTTCCATGCTTCAATACTGATGCCTAGCCTCATGTTAACTTTGTTAGGAAACTTGGACTCTATCCAAGAGTCCTGATCTAATTGGGCACCCCACCGTAGACTATAAATAGAGAGCCATACCCCCTCATTATGTACGCATGAAAGAAAAGCAATAAAGAAAGACCGGAAGTTCTCTCTACCTCTCTGTGTGTTCAATCTATTCTCTCTGTGATTCTGTGATTGATTCGTTCTTGTTCTAATCAGAGGAATCGTTCGGACTGGTCGCCAGCGACGGTTTCTCAACACGTTATCAGCACGACTTCGCTCCGGTGAACGAGGTAATCATCGAAGCACAGATTGAATTTTCTAGATCGCTTTTGAATCTGTATTTTCTTTTCGCGTTCTAGATTGAAATTCTACAGTGCAAATCCGCCCTAATCTACCGCGAGCAGACTTGAAGTCGCCGGCACAATGCCGATCGGTAGATTGTGAAACAGGGTAGATGTTGATTGCACTGTAGATTAGAATGATGCAAATCCACCCCAATCTACCGCGAGCAGATCTGAAATCGCCGGCACAATGTCGATCGGTGGATTGCGAAACGGGGTAGATGTTGATTGCATCATAGATTGGAAACGATTTTGATTGAATTTATTTGATTCTGCACGATCATTACATGAGAAAAGACTGCACGAGAAAATACTGCATGATCTCTCTGTTCAGTCATTGCACGGACGAAATATTTTGCATCGGTTTCTGTTCATGTTTGCATGTCCACTGCATGAAAAAAGAGGAATCGATTGGTCACCGGCCTGCCGCCGGTCCACCGACAGCCGCCATCTCCCGTATGAGACACCACTGTTGCCGCGCCTGCATGCGCGGCCGCCGGTCGGCAGCTAGCCAAGGTGCCCGAAGCATAACGCGCCGCCTCGGCCATCCCGATTTCCATGTGCGCCCGCACGTGCGCCGGCCGCCTCTTCGCATTCTGCGCCCGAACGCGCATTGCCGCCGATCGGCCTTCACAGCGCCCGTACGCGCGTCTTGCCGTCGAGGTCGTTGTGCCCGAAGCATTGTGCCGCCGACCGCATCCGCCGCTTGTCCGACTGCCCAGAAGCCGGCCATCGGCACCGACTTTACCGCGCCCGTATGCGCGACTGCGCCCGCACGCGCGTCTCCCCGAGGCAGACGTCTCAACCTCCGCGTATGTGAGCACCGCCGCGCCGCCTTGCGCCCGCATGCGCCCTGACGCTGGCCACCCACGCCGTGCCGGCCTTGCCCGAGGTCGCCCGTCTTGGTCCCATGAGCGCCGCCGGCTGGCCGTACTCGCTCGCCTCCTCGCGCCAAGATTTGCCCCGCGCGCGTCTGCGCTCGGCCACCGGCCACCTAACCCCGCCGCCGCCGGCCCGCATGGCCGTCCGCGCGCCTCGGCCGCCCGATCGCGATCGAGCCGCACTCGCCGCTCGCCCCGAGCCCGAGCCCGAAGCTCCGGCCGTCGCCCAAGATGGCCGGCCCGAAGGCGGACTCACCGAAGCTCGCTCGAAGCCGAGCCGCCACCCGGCCGCTTCCGCTCGCCCGGCCGCTGTTGCTCGAAGCCGGTCGCCCGCCTTCATCGAGCCGAACCCGGGATGCTGCCGCCGCCACACGATTGGAGGGACAGGGGAAACCCTAATCCCCGTGTGATCAAGGCAACCGGACGGGCCGGCCGGGCCAAGTGGGCCGCTCGGCCGGAATAGGGCCAGATAAGATGGGCCGAATGGATGAAAAAAATGGGGAAAGCGGCCCGGCCGGGTAGTGGGAGGAAATTTTGCAGAAACCCCCCCCCCCCGCAACTTTATGAATTTAGTAATTGGTCCTTAAATCTTTAATATAAGTCCTGAAATTTTGCAGAAAAGGCTTCGTAATTCTGAAAATTACGTATAAGCCCTCAAATTTACGAGTGGGTCTAGAATTTTGCAGAAAACCCCTCGGTAAATCAGAAAATTGCGCGAATTTTCTCTGAACTGAAATTTTGCGTAGAAACCCTCAGGAATTGCAGAATTTGCTGAAATTTTATATTTTAGCATAAAAGGGCCTCGGGAATCTGAATTTTGCATTATTTTTTTTAGCATTTGAAGCTTATTTATTATGCCATTATTATTCTTTGTATTTTCTGTATTTATTTACTGTTTTTGGTTAATTGTAATTGTTTAAATTGCTTTTAATCACTGAAATTAGCAGTAAAATTATAGAAAATGCATAGAAAATTATGAAACATTGCGAGAACCTTTTTGTACCATTTATTTACCCGCAGTGAATTATTCCGTGCATGTCTACCAGCAGTAGACTTATACACATATAGATGACTAGCATCACGAACTGGGAGTTCGAGGAGCTGGCTCAGCATGGCCAAAACTATCTGATGGTGGCATCCGATGTCGAGATTGTGCTTGGAGCCAGGAAGCTCCGCGCGACTATTGGGATTGGCGGACTGAATGACGCCTAACCCACGCCTAAAGAGAATGATCAGGCACTTCATTTTCTCAGGCACCACTTCTGTCTCACTCTCAAGAATGAGTACATGGTAGAGAAGAGCGCGCTAGCACTCTAGACCGCACTCAAGAAGCATGTTTGAGAGGCTAAAGTACACCATTCTTCCTCGAGAAGAGTAGGAGTGGATCAGACTAAGGTTTGCCGACTTTAAGACGGTCAGGGAAAACAATTCTGCCTTGCACAGGATTTGTACCCGAAAACAGAAAATTGAGAAAATCCTTCCACCCCAATGCAGTACAATCCGCACGCAACTATCGTCAAGATGGCTACGAGGAATACGCCGAATTGATAGATATGATGCAGATTGCGGAGGCTCAGGACAAAGTTCTCCGTAAAGAACTACGTCACTTAGCCACCTGGGAGCTCCGCTGGCCGTGAAGCCAACGCCGAGAGTTACAAGGTGCGAAAGCCCTTGATAAAGAGAAGGGGAAGGACGGGTATGGCCGCAGCCCAGAAAGGCAAATCAGATGCTCCACATGAGAATAAGGCTAACAAGCCAAAATGGGATGGCAAAGGGCACATGAAGCCCGCTCTGCATCGGTTGAGGGGGAGCATTCTGAGTAGCTACCCGCGTTGATGGTATTTGAGACCATTACGACAGTAGC
This sequence comes from Dendrocalamus sinicus, assembly GCA_036346575.1. Lineage (NCBI taxonomy): Eukaryota > Viridiplantae > Streptophyta > Magnoliopsida > Poales > Poaceae > Dendrocalamus > Dendrocalamus sinicus. Next base: position 19,402,381 of record CM070650.1, read on the forward strand.
ACCCCTTTTTCGACCTAGAAGCAGCCAATGCCATGATTTCTCTTGAAAGAGGATGTCAACCCCTGAGAAATAGCAGAAGAAGTCTAGTGCACTGAATGCATTTAGACTTTAATTGTCATTTATTTTGTGTGGAAGAATATGTTAGAATTTGCATGGATGGTACTTAAGAATTGTTGTTTTCTCGTGATGGTTGGATGATATTTGAAGAATTCATTCATTTATTCAGTTTATGATGGCATGATATGTTCTGATATTGGAGTATTTTATCTATGTGTTGATTGTCTTCTCATGCATGTTAATAAAATACCCTATATTAGAACGCGTGTAGCGCCCTATGAAGGAAGTGTGCTTAGCTAGCAGCGGCACAATGCATATCATCTTAAGAGAGACTAAGTATTTTCAGTCGATTTGTAAGAGCACTAGCAGCCTTACGACAATCGCTAGAAGCGATGCATGTATAATTGGTTCTGAAAGAGCCATAATGGGCACAACTTTGGTCATTGAAGAAGACTCATTGTACCCAGAATCGACTAGAACTCTCCTAAGTTTTAAGAATATCCGCGCAAATAGTTTCCGCGTTGAGACTAAAGAAGAGTACGGTAAGGAATACCTGCTCATTACGAAGCGCAAAAGGGTACTAGAAAAACTTCCTTCACTAGAAAATGAGCTATCTTATACCAACATTAAAGCGCTGCAGTGCATAATCGCTCAAGATAGTGTTTAGAAGCTCGAACTCTTCGTCTCGGCATGATAGATTAGGCCACCCAAGTCTTAGGATGATGAGAAACATAATAAATAACTCGCATGGGCATAATATTAATGTGAAGAATTTCCCGAATCATGAAGATTTTGTGTGCCCTGCATGTGCCACCGGAAAATTAATTACTAGACCCTCCACTCTGAAAGTGAAGGATGAAGTCCCTGCATTCCTGGAACGCATCCAGGGAGACATTTGCGGTCCCAATCAGTCTGTCTCAGGACCATTTAAGTATTTCATGGTGCTTATCGACGCTTCTTCGAAGTGGTCATATGTGGGTTTTGTTGTCCACAAGAAACCACGCTTTTGCAAAATTGGTCTTGCAGATCATTCGCAGATCATCATATCAAGTCCATCAGAATGGACAACGCCGGAGAATTTACTTCGAAGGCATGTGATGATTATTGCATGGCGATGGGTATTGCAGTTGAGCATTCGGTACCGCATGTCCATACCCAGAATGGTCTGGCAGAGGCTTTAATTAAGAGAATTAAATTTATTGCCCGACCCTTTAGCATAATTGAAATCTAGCAGCTACATGTTGGGGACACGCAGTCCTGCATGCAACGAATCTCATCAACCTTAGACCTTTGGCCTACAACATCCATTCACCTATGCAATTAGCGCAAGGGTCACTACCGAAAATTTCCCAACATTAGGGGGAGGAAATCAACCCTTTGATGAAGAATGTCGGGAAATTATGTGACAAGCCACGGTAATCCATGCAGATGACCCGCGTACTAGTGAAGCGAATAGAGAAGTCCAGAAGACAAGAGAAGTCTAGAAGACAATAGATTTGCAAGCATTAGCAAATCAACTGCCTGATCACTTTAGTGATTTGAAGAGCGTGACTAAGTCGCATGTGCCTGCACGCACTGCACCGGAGAGGGTTGAAATACCAAAGAAAATTGAAGGTATCCCTAATCTCGTCCAGAGGCCTCAGAAAAATAAAAAAGAGGACGAGAACTCCGGTTCCTCGAATCCTTAGTAACCGGGGACGCCTGGCGAAAAAGGATAAGAGAGATTTATCACAGCCGATCATTGAAGTCCCCCCCAGAATGAGAAGGGGAGTCAGTTGAGACCTGGCACAAGTATGACACCTTCCGAAAAGGGCATACCGGATCTGAATATCCCCATCGGCATGGATGTGTGCGCACACATCGGAGCCGAAAAGCTAAAGGGACTTGCCACCGCAATTGAAAGAAGCGATGCGCAAGGTGAAGCTCAAGAAGAAGCAACTCATGAAGAAATAGCTATAAATTATGTGCACACGGGAGAGTCCCTGAATAGGACAACAGCTAATATCGATATCTACTTCGCAAAGAAAATTGCCACCATCATCGATCTTGATCTCGAGCCTGTATCGCTCGCTGAATGTAAGAAAAGATCAGATTGGGAAGATTGGAAGAAGGCAATAGCAACTGAATTGCTATCTCTGAATAAAAGATAGGTGTTTGGGCCCGTATGCCGCACACCTCCCCACATACACCCCGTTGGGCACAAGTGGGTATTTGTTCGAAAGAGAAATGAAAGAAATGAAGTAGTGAGATACAAAGCAAGGCTGGTAGCCCAAGGTTTCACTCAACGTCCTGGAGTTGATTATGAAGAAACCTACTCCCCAGTCATGAGTGGAATTACCTTTAGATACTTGATCTCAATGGCAGTGAACTTGAATTTGGAAATGAAATTGATGGATGTTGTGACTGCATACCTTTACGGTAACTCGGATTCGGAGATTTATATGAGAGTCCCTGAAGGAATCCCTCTCCCGAACCAAGACAGAGCAAATAGAAATCATGCAGTGTGAAACTCAGAAAGTCACTGTATGGACTGAAACAATCTGGAAGAATGTGGTATAATCGCTTGAGCGACTTTCTCTGCAAGAAAGGCTACACGAACAATGGAGACTGTCCTTGTGTATTTATACAGCGATCGCAGAATGGATTCTGTATAATCTCTGTGTATATAGATGATCTGAATATCATCGGGACAGCCGAAGACATCAAAGAAGCAAGCTCCTACTAGGAGTCAGAATTTGAAATGAAAGATTTGGGCAAGACCAAGTTTTGCTTAGGCTTACAGCTTGAGCATGTCCCTGAAGGAGTCTTGGTACATCAGTCGACCTACACCCAGAAGGTGCTTGAAAGGTTTGGCTTCGAGAAGGCATTTCCCTCGAAAGTACCGATGATCGGTAGGTCTTTACAGCAAGAAAAAGATCCTTTCCGACCTAGGGAAGAGGGGGAGGAAGTCCTGGGACCGGAATTCCCATACTTGAGTGCAGTGGGAGCACTCATGTACTTAGCAAACTACACTAGACCGGACATTGCATTTGCCGTGAACCTCTTAGCAAGGTACAGTGCAGAGCCCACCAAAAGGCATTGGCAGGGCATAAAGGACATTTTCCGATACCTCCAAGGTAGCAAGGACCTCGGATTGTTTTACGAAAGAATCAAGATCTGAACTTGATTGGCTATGCAGATCTTTGGGTATCCGTCGACCCGATACCGCTAAGTCACAAACAGGCTATGTATTCTGTGTGGTGGAACTGCAATTTCATGGAAATCGTCTAAGCAAAGCACGGTAGCTACTTGACGAACCACTCGAAATTATAGCATCAGTATGAAGCCGCACGAGAGTGCGCTGGCTCCGCCGAATGGTTCACCACATCCAGATCATGTGGGATGAACATTGTGCAAACCCCCACAATTATCCATGAAGATAATGCAGCTTGCGTTGCACAAGTGCAGACGGGCTATGTAAGCATTTCAACCCCAAGTTCCTCTATGCTCATGAATTGCAAAGATGGACAAGATTAGAGTACTGCACACTAAGACTTGTTCACTAAGTCACTCCTCGCATCTAGCTTTGAAAGGTGCGTGTGAGGGATTGAAATGATGAGACTTAGAAAAGTGCAGAATTCAGGGGGAGAATTCTCTCAAGCCCGTTATTAAATCTTGATCATGAAGATTAAGTACCCAAAAATAAAGTCTTGCTGACCAAATGAATTTGGGTGAATTGTACTCTTTTTCCCTTGACGAGTTTTCCATGAAGTTTCTCGACCAAGGTTTTTAATGAGGCAATTCGTGCATCGTAGCATCACATGTATCATGTACTCTTTCTCCAAATTTTTTCCACTGGGTTTTTATGGAGTTTTGACGAGGCATGAGCATGTTGGGTGAGTGCCCAAGGGGGAGTGTTAGGAAACTTGGACTCTATCCAAGAGTCCTGATCTAATTGGGCACCCCACCGTAGACTATAAATAGAGAGCCATACCCCCTCATTATGTACGCATGAAAGAAAAGCAATAAAGAAAGACCGGGAGTTCTCTCTACCTCTCTGTGTGTTCAATCTATTCTCTCTGTGATTCTGTGATTGATTTGTTCTTGTTCTAATCAGAGGAATCGTTCGGACTGGTCGCCAGCGACGGTTTCTCAACAAACTTCTCCTCTGATATTTACGCGGACCTGGAGTTCCTCTCCTGGTTCGAAACATCCACTTGGGTCGTTTGTTCGATTGTCTTCTATCTCCTATTTTAGTCCCGGTAGAAAGTATCAAGCTGATCCGTTCTCGGAGTGTGCGTCGTAGACGGCAAATCTGATCTATAGACCTCTTGACTCCGAGTTGCTCTAAACTTCCTTAATTATCTCGAAGTTAGTTGATTAGCGTAACCTCTTTGCATTTGACGTGAGCCTCGTTTTCTATTTCTTGAGCCCACATTGTATTCCTCCAATTCTTTGCTTCTCATTTTTGCAACGGACTCGATCTGCTTTGTTCTGCTGCATTGCTCCACCGATCTACACACTTCATACTGGAGTTCAAGCTTGAGCTACATACAAGGATATGCATTAGTGGGAGGGAATCACTAACAAGAATTCAAAAACTGTACAAGATTAAGCTAGCTGCTAGTTGATTCAAGAACACTGCAAAGGAAAAATATTTCAGCATGCAGCAGTGTAGGTAATTAGCAGCAGTTATTTTCAGCTTCCACGTACACAACAATTTACAGCTTGGTGGTCGCATGACGCGCACAACAATCATGCAGACGAGCATGGCCGGCCAGAGAAGACTATTTGTAAGACTATGCGGAGGTCTCTCCATAATTGTGATGAGTATACGACATCATTGAGGGAGATAGAAGTGGGTTTGAGTTGATGAAAATGCAATTGAATGAATTGGAGAGAAGTTTCAGGCTCAGGCGATCAGACCGGCTTGTAGGGCCAATCACTCCGCTATACAGGTGCAGTCAGACTAGCCCCTACATGGCGGTTTGACCAACGGTATGAACTTGTGCTATGATGGCATGGGTGGTCTGACTGTCATTGGGCATGTGATCAAACTGACCATTTGGACACTTAAAAAATGGACACCAAATACTTATGTGGACATGTCTTGGGATAAATTTGCACTAGAGGGCATTGCAAATTGACATTGAAACTGAAACTGGATAGAAAATTATAGATTTCAGATAGAGTGTTTTGTGGACTAATTAACCGGTTTAACTAGCCAGGCCATGGCGGTCAAACTGTTGGTGGTCTAACGGCCACCATGTTGGTAAGATCGGCCAGGGATTTTTAAGGTAAAAATGCCTTCGAGGTAAAAATGTTGAATTGAGTTGAAAATGGTTCTAGGGCTATGAAATCATGCCATGTGTATTGTATGATGCATTTATAGACTAATGCAGGTCAAGTTGGAACGAACTTGTGCTCAAAAATAGTTTTCTTAATGTATTGTTGTGCATGTGGTTTCAAAGTCAACTATTGTAAACAGCGAGGCTGACCAGGACTTAGTTGGAAGAACTAAGGTCCAGTGCGGTCATAGAGGCCAAGTGAAATGGTTGGACTCAACTAAGGTGCAAGATGGACGAGGACCATAGAAGGCCAAGTGATCAAGGTCAAATGAACATGTGGTGCCTCAAGTGACTTGGACCATTTGCAAGCAAGTTTGGTTCAGTGGCATTTGTACGTGTGAAAGATTTGATGACGAATCATTGGACCACTTGAAAGGTGGCTGAGCATGGGCAATGCTTTGAGGCTAAGGAATAATGACACGTCGATGGAAGTGCATCGTGGTCATTAGCCCAAAATCGGTGAAGTGGGCAGTTTGCAAAACCGCGGTGGAGGCCTAAGCGAATTAGGTCAAGGTACCTCTATGGAGAGCAAGCTAGGTATGACAGATTCCGACTATTGGAGCCAAAGTTAAATACGATACTTTAAAATATGTGCGTGAGTAAAAACCTGTGTGGGTGATGGGTTATTGGGTTTCCGTGAGTGAGTAGTGGATAAATCCACTTTATATCCAAAATTAGGGTTAGGATATGAGCCTCCAATATATAATGAGAAGTTGAGAGAGAGGGTTAAGACTTGAGTGAGAGAGAGAGAGAGAGAAGGCACTCATACCAACTAGAGATAAACCTAGGGTTTGAGAGAAGTGCTTTTGATCTCTTCTTAGGGCTTTGTTCTCTAGTTGAAGTGACTGTAATCCTTTCTCTCAACATGGTAATAGAAAAATCAAACTTGCTCATCATGTCTTATATGTTCTTATTTGTTTTCCTTGTATTCTTGAGGTGGATTTGGTGTTTCTTGGTTTCTCTGATTTCTAGTTTGTTTCTTGGCGTGTTTTGGATTGTTGGAATATCTTAGACCCCATCTAAAACCATCTTGACCATCTAGAATCTATGAGCTTGCCCATATCAACGTTTTCCTCTCTTGCTTTGTTTTGGTGTAATCTTTCTTTAAACAGATAAAGATTAGAATTTTGACAATGATTCTTGGAATCATTAGTTAGAATAGGTTCCTGAATATCCTAGGAAATGTATGTATCAAATTTCAAATGATTTGGAGGTCTATATTAAAAGGTAGGTTGATTTGTGAATTTGAAGTTGCACTGAAATTTTAGGCTGAAACACGAGCAATCAGACCACCGTTGTGCTGCCAGCCAGATCGCCCCTATGAGTGTGGTCAGACTAGCCAAAGGGGGTGCAATGCTGATTTTAATCTATTGTGAGTTGGTTTTTGGCTATTGGTAGATTTTAATTCCTCTTAGCTACTTATAGCTATTGAGGTGAAAAATCTTAAATACCTAAATGAAATTTGAAGAAGTCATTCACCCCCCTCACATTTCTGATCCTTCACTGTTTAGCCTAACCTATATAATGTGTGTATCCTTAGCCTTATGCCTTAGCAGTGAGGGTACTTCCTTTTGTTAGGGAGCATTCTGCTCCATATATAAGGTGCCTTCTTTTAGGTTTATGCTTAGGCTTTGGGTTTTGTCGGCATGTACCTCGTTGTTAAACGGTGTGTTTTTTCAAGACGGTGTCTACAGGTAGATTGTAGTACAAACTGTATCGAGTTCAGCTGTACCGGCCAAAATCGCATACGACTATTTTCCTTTGTATACTGTTTATCATAAATAGATTAGAATTTAAAAACTATAGCCATAAGTCTCAGCGGAAAAGAACCCACTTATAAGCCATGCATGCATCAGCAAACCTGTAAAGCCTTGTTCGGTTATCAGGGAGAATATTCCCTAGGTTGGGATGCCGCGATGGGATTGTTGCGGTATCTTGGGATCCCCGTGCAAAATCCCATGGAGAATACTCCCCAGCTATGTTTGGAAACCCGTTCCATTTATAGATTGATGAACAAGTTTAGAAACAAAGTGAAGAATTCAAAAAAATGAAAAAAAGAGGCAAAGCATCACAACAGTGCTCAGCATGGAGGCGGCTCGGCGGCGTGGTTGGGGTGCCCGTGTACAGATGATGGGCACCTTACTTGTGGGAGACGGCCGTTGAGCTGCCTGCTCCTCCATGCGTAATGTATTGTCGTTGCCGGAGTTCGCCGAGGAGCCGCCGCCGCAAGCCCCAGTCGTCGATGATGTAGAGCAAACGCGAGGTGGGCCTGAACCACCGCTCCCTCCACGTCATCCTCCAACCCCAGTGCCGCCTGCTCCCCCTTTGCGTCCTTGTTGGATACGACTCCACAGAGTTGGCGAAAGCCGGCTTGACTCGGGTGCGGCGGCGGGAGTAGAGCAGGAGGAGGAGTTGGCGGAGGCGCAAAGCAGCCGCGTGTGCGCGGGCTCGGCGGCGCCACCGGATCTGAATTTAGCTCAACTCGGGTGCGGCGGTTCTTGCGTGAATGTAAATATGGCGTGTTTTTCTGTCCGGTGAATTGGGCTGGGATTTCCCCCTCTCCCGTCTGATCCGAACGCCCACCTGGGCTGATCGGGGAAAATCTTCCACGGGGCACGTCTTTCCCGAGATTGGATTGGGATCCTGGCGGGGATTGTGCTCCCAAGTCCCAAGCAAGCCCTAAGAATACAACACCTGCTTACTATGGTTCATAAACTTGAAATGTTTCCATATAAACCATGTTGAATAGAAATTCTGAGGAAGTGAGCAGAGAAAATCGTAGAACTAGTCAGGAAAATTGACGAGAAAGCAAACTACTTTGGTGCAAAATTCATTCTCGTGCAATCTATATATCAATAAATAACTGCTACAAACTATCCCACCGACCAGATGAAGCTACCAAGTAAGAGCACCCTCTCGACCCAGTACCCCATTACAGAACGGCCTCAACATAGTCAAAGGGTACCAAGTACCCCATTGCACTAAACGAAGGGGATCCAACAAGTCGGCATCCCCGCCGCAAGGTCTAATACCTCAACCCTGGCGTGGGGGCCATAGCTATGCGTGGACTAGGAAGAAGATGTGGTGGACAAGGCCCATGAAGGCCTATCGTGCACCAAAGCTTCATGTGGAACTGGAAGGGTGCAAACACCATAAAGCCCCCTATGATCTAAGAACTTTGTAAGGAGTGGCATTGTAACTTCCTATATCTATAATGTAATAGTATAAATAGACCACCCTCGTGTTTGAAAGAGGGGAGGACAGTTGAATACAAAAAAGTGAAGAACATATTTACTCGTATTAATATTGTTTCCCTCTACGAGGATCTTGGGGCCTTGACCCTTCTCATTGCAGAGAGACGCCCGGGGTCCCCCTTTTCTATTATTATGTTCGTAACCACAACACAAACAATTGGTGAGATTAAATACATCTCCTTCGCTTTCAGGGGTAGAAATTCCCACAATAATCCTTAAACTAAAGAAACAAAAAAAATTCACAAATTAACATCTCAATTGACAAATAGGAAGTCTCAGGGGGTACAAAGAATATTACATGTTTAAAACACAAGGTTTATTTATATAAGACAAGATCTTCCTCTTGGGTACATAGAGATCTTATGAATTACAGACGCCAAGTTTACTTTTTTTTTAGATAAAGGATATAAAATCCGGCCTCTATATCCACGAGAGATATATACAGCCAATACAACCACAAGTTACACGAGCTCTTAGGCTCAAAGCCTCATAACTGAGGAGCATACAACATCGAAAAAGAGAGCTTAAGGACTATGAAAAAAGCTAGAAAGACTACGCTTCAGAACTTCTTCTCCGTCCTTGCTTTCAACCAAGACCCTATCCTCAAACGACTGCGCCACCCAACCTTCGGTCTACTTTGCGTGAAGAAGGGCCTCCTAGCGACGCCCAAGGAGACGACAAGGATCGCTAACGCCGCCCGCCTCACCGAGGCAAGGTTTTCACCGAGATCGAAACATGAGTCTTGTGGAGTGCCAAGACAACGCCCCAAGAAGGAAAATGGCGCGGCGTCATCGTTGTTGGGACCGATAAGTACACCGGCAAGGCTTTCGCCAAGACCTCCACAAAGCACCACACGCACTACCCACACACAAAATAGACCGCCACCATCCGCCATGAGCATTCAACCGGGGGTCTGATCGACCTCTTAATTCACAATTTCCTCTTCTTTGAGTAATGGCACCTGCCTGTGATGGCCCACTTGCCGCGCCATCCTCCTCTCGCGATGCACGCCGCTAGGGCGCAAGGAGCGCAATCACCGGGTCGCTGGCCCGCCGATCAAAAGGAACGGCGGTTTTCCGTCCAAGCTAGCCACACTACCATCCATACTCAGGGATGACATGAAAGACCTCGCCGACGACATCGTCCCAGTGTCGCTTGGACTATCAAACTTCAGGTTGATCCCACTGTTGCTCCTTCTAAACATCTCATCCTGCAACTTCTGCTCCTGCTGGAATGGGTACCTAAGTGCAGTAGCACCAAAATGGAACTGCACCGCCAATAATGGTGACCCGATGTCGAGCACCGGCGATGAGCACTCTTGCTGCTAGAGCTGACCAAATCCAGTCCTCGGGAGCCCGGCGATACACCAACCCGAGACCGCGGTTGCGCAGGAACTAGAAGATGGAGGCTGCCGCCTTCGTGCCGACCTCCGACGCGCACCGAAGCCGCTCGCCGCCATCTCCGTTGTGCCGGCGACGAAGCCAGAACCGAGCGGCGAGGGCCACACCCGGGGCGGCGCCAAGGAGGAGCGGGTGGATCCGGCGGAGGCGGCGAAGACGACCGGATCGCGCGAGGCGGCGAGATCGCGCGGCGCCGACCGGCGCGCCGGATCCGGATCGAGGTGGCCGGATCTGGCGCGGATCGCGGATCCGCGGTGGATGCGCAAGAAGAGGCGGCTCAGGCGGCTGCGGCCCGAACTGGCGATGAGGAAGACGGCCACCGCACGCGCCGCGCTGCCTCCGCCGGCGACCTCCACAGGGGGCCGGCCACCTCAAACCCACCACCCAGATCTCGAAGCCGCCGCCCAGATCCAGGTGAAGCCCCGCCGCCGCCTTCCTAGCACCCGCACAGGCTACTGGCGGCGTGCTCCAGCAGCGGCAAGGCGAAGGGGAGAGGAGTCGGCGCGAGCGCTGGGGAGGGGAAGGGTCGGCGCGAGCGCTGGAGAGGAGTCAACGCCAAGTTTACTTATAAGAGAAGATAAACTACAAAGTTCTCATGGATTAATAAAAGTTCTTCTCAAGTATATAAACTTCTCACGGTAACAGCGACGTTGAATGCGAGTCTCCTGCGATAGCATTGAGTAATCTTGGCATTGGAGGCATCTTGAGTTCAGATAGACACTCAAGAAACTGTACCACCCCACCCATCGTCGGTCGATCAAGCTCATTATCTTGAATACACCAACATGCGACTTTGCATACTCTTTCAACCTCCTCGAGATTCACATCACCGTGTAAGTTTGCATCAACCAGATTCCCAACGTCTCCATTGAGAAGCTCGCGTGCAACTTTCACAGGAAAGTAGGGTGGATGATCACCATGACTAGAATATTCTTGATTTGAATTCCTCCTTCCTGATATGATTTCTAACAAAACCATCCCATAGCTGTAAACATCGACTTTTGGTGTAATATCAGTTCCGGAAATCCATTCAGGAGCAAGATATCCAATAGTTCCTCTTATTGTAGTCACAACACGGCTAAATTCCCTTCCCAGAACCTTTGCCATTCCAAAATCTGCAACCTTAGGGAAGAAAGATGCATCGAGAAGTATATTCTGTGGTTTGATATCACAATGTATAATGCAGTCTCGACAACTATCGTGCAAGTAGGCTAGCCCTCTAGCAACCCCCAAAGCGATTTGGTACCTTATAGTCCAATTCAAAGTTATACCACCCCTCTGAAACAGATGGGAATCAAGGGAACCATTTGGCATGTATTCATAGACAAGTAACCTCCTATCACCTTCGCAGCAAAACCCAATCAATTTAACTAAATTAATATGCTGGATAATTCCAATTGAACTCACCTCAGCTCTGAATTGCTTCTCTCCCTGACGGGCACCATCAAGCCTTTTCACTGCTATGGCAGTCGAGTCACCTATGAACCCTTTAAATACAGAACCAAAACTGCCTCCCCCTAACTTCTCAGAAAAGCCTTTAGTTGCACGTTGCAAATCAGCATATCTAAATGCAATGATCCCAATGCCACCCTGAACATTATCCAGTCTGAGTGTAGACAACCTCCTGTTCCTCATCCAAATCATTAGTAGAAAGATCAAGCCCAGAGCTGCAGTGCTGGATCCAATGGCAACACCAGTGATCATGCCGTTTCTATTGCCTTTTCTTTTCAAACGTTGCACCTCTTTCGCGGCAAGGCGAAGGTAAAGAATTTCTTTGTCAGTACCAGTAGTGTCACTATCCTGCTGTTGTTTCATATTAAGCAAATTGTCATACCAGACAGAGCAGCCACCTTTGCCGTAGGAATATGCTGTGCAAGAGCAGTTGCTCAAGCAAACTTGTGAGCATTCTTCTCCACTTTTAGCAGCTTCTATGTTATGGGCGTTTTGGGGCAAACTAATGTCCGTCATGGAGTAGAACCTATCACTGAGATCTGCTTCGTTTTTGTTGGTACCACAATTTAGTGGAGTATTCCTCATGCACCCACCTCTTCGGTCCCCTAGCTCCCAATCCATGGGCGATCTTACAGAGAAACCCTTCATACAGTTGCAGAACGGATCTTTACTATCATTGCAGGTTGTGAAAGGTCCACAGATTGCATAAACATCACATTGAGCTAAGGGTTGCCTGTAATAAATGAACCAATCCTGTGAGCTGTCCAGCCATTCACGGATCAAACCTTGACCAAAGATATCTAGTGCACAGTGCACGATCGCGTTCTCATCCCGCAAGGTATATGTGAGGTAAATCTCTTGGTCGTTGTTGACAAATGTAAAATTTAGCGTAACGGCACCTATCATCTCTGGCAGGAAGCTGTAGTATCGGCCGTTCCATTCCCCGCTGGACAAATACTGTACGGTTGAGTTCCATAGCAAGTGAGCAATCCCAGTGAGTTCCATCTCCAAAGAGTATAGACCAGTAGCTTGGTCAATCAAATTCTTTCTAGAAACAATACGACGGTTCTGGCCAGTGACCTTGTTCCAGCCAATCTTTGCACCGGGGAGAAGGGTATCTGTTGGATAGTCAAAGCTCTGCCACATAATGCTGGACGAGTTTGAGGAGCTCTGTAGGATGAGGTTCCCACTGTTCGAGAGCACAGCGACGGTGTCGTTGGTTGTGATGTTGGCTTGGGTAGACCATATGATGGACTTAGTGGCTTGATCTAAGATGAGTAAGTTTCCGTCATCGGAGATTGTGAGCTCCGGCGACGTGGGGTCTACGACCGGCTTATCCCCGTTGGCTGTCCAAACCGGAGTTAGCTTGGGGACATTGTTGAACCATATGCCAAGGTATGTGTTCAGGGTGTTGTGGGAGGACTTGCCTGGCTGGAAGAAGCCGAGTGCGAACTTGCCGTTGCTGGAGACAAGCCTGTCGTTGCCGGCGACTGCATGGCCAGGTGAAATGGTGTCCGTGGCAGCAGACCACGAAGGAATGTGTAGGGAGAGGAGTCCAAGAAGGATGTGAAGGAGGAGCATGAGGAAACGAATAGTTGATGAAGGGGAAGTATGGAGGATTGGAAGTGCTGGGATTGTGAAAGAAATCAGAGGGCAGTATGCGTGGAAGACGCTCGGTGGCGTCGTTGCGTGTTGATGGATGAGGAAAAACCCCTAGTAGGGTGATTACATATATATGCGCATAACCGTGATCGGCTGGCTTAAAAGATAAGGAAAGAATACAACAGATATGAGATAGGCTTCCTAATTAACCGGCCAAGTCAATCACGGTTTACACGTTGCCAAAGATAGTTACAACTGAGTATAACAAACTATATCTCTAACAGCCCCCCTCAATCATAACCGTGCTAGGTTAAGATTGTGTTTGAAATTTTTCAATTGTTTGACAGAAAGGGCCTTAGTGAATCCGTCTGCCAGTTGATCACCTGAAGGAACAAAGTCGATTTCCAACAATTTCTTCGATACACGTTCTCTTACAAAATGATAATCCACTTCAATGTGCTTTGTCCTGGTATGAAACACTGGATTAGCTGATAGATACTTGGCACCAATATTATCGATCACACCATAATTTGGCTACTTGTGGACTTTGTATCGCAAGCTCATACCGTAAGGTTTGAATCCACATGATTTCAGTAGTGGCATTGGCCACAGCTTTATATTCTGCCTCTGTACTAGACTGCGACACTGTTGGTTGTTTTCGTGCACTCCATGAAACTAAGTTAGAACCCAAGAAAATAGCAAAACCGCCAGTTGATTTTCTGTCATCTAAAGATCCTGCCCAGTTTGCATCAAAGAGTCCACTAACAAGTAGAGAGTTGGACCTGCTGATCTTTAATCCAACTCTAGTGCATTATTTTAAATACCTTAGGATCCTTTTTACTGCAGCCCAATGTGTCATTGTAGGAGCATGAAGAAATTGACACACCTTGTTAACAGGAAAAGCAATGTCTGGTCTAGTAAGAGTTAAATACTGTAAGGCACCAACTATACTTCTGTATTGTGTGGCATCATTTGTTCCCAAAGGTGTACCCTCGAAAGCAGATAGTTTCTCACTAGTTGATAAAGGAGTATTAACTGGTTTACAATCAGGCATACCAACTCTTTTCAATAAATCAGACGCATACTTGTCTTGAGTTAAGATAATACCATCACGTACCTTACTGACTTCTATGCCCAGAAAATAATGTAATTCCCCTAAATCCTTTAATGCAAACTCTTGTTCCAAGTTGTGCAACAATCCTTTGGTTGCTTCCTGCGTTGAGCTTGCAACTATTATGTCGTCAACATAGATTAACACAAATACCACTACATTATTATTACTGAAATAGAATAAAGAAGTATCTGCCTTTGAAGGTTTGAAACCAAGGTCTTGCAGTTTTGCACTTAACCGGGAATACCATGCACGAGGTGCTTGCTTTAACCCATATAGGGTCTTGTCTAGTTTGCACACATAATTTGGCATAGCTTTATCCTCATATCCAGGAGATTGCCTCATATAGACCTCTTCCTCTAAAACACCATGTAAAAAAGCATTCTGAATGTCTAATTGATGCAGACTCCATCCTTTAGATACCGCAACAGACAAAATAATTCTGATAGTAGCTGATTTAATCACAAGATTGAAGGTATCTTCATAATCTATACCATACCTTTGTTTAAACCTTTAGCAACTAAACGTGCTTTGTATCTATCTAAACTTCCATCAGCTTTACGTTTAATTTTATAAACCCACTTACAATCTATGATGTTTCTACTTTCTGTGGAGGAACTAAGTGCCATGTTTTGTTTCTTATTAAAGCATCATACTCTGAATCCATAGCATTTTCCCAATTCTTATCAAGTAGTGCTTCCCTTATATTCTGTGGTTCACCAATTGAAGTTACTGTACCATCATTATATACCTTGGGTTTTCGTATCCCATCTTGAAGACGAGTTCTTGGTGGTGTAGGCTCTAGAACCGCTACTGGAGCTTGTGCTGGTTCGATCATTTGAGGCTCAACTGGCACCACAGGAGTTCCAGAATCGAGCTGATAGCCAGCGTCACGTCGTGCGGTCGTCTACATGAATTCCTCTCACGCAGAAGCAGATGATTGGCGTGCAGAAGTCGTCAAACTGGGCTGATCTCCAGCGTCATGCCACACGGTCGTCTGCATGAATTCCTCCCCTTGCCGCGTGATGGCAGCGGACGGAGACAAACTCCTGTCAGTTGGAGAGCTGGTCTCTCGTGATCCGCCATTGTCGGACACCGAAGAAGGCCGGCCCCCTAACGCTGTAGAAGACTCAGCCGAAGATTCCTCCTGTGAACATTGTGTCACTTCATGCAAATTGTTAGTAGCAGGAGTATTAAACATATGATCATCTAACAATTCAACTCCAGTGGTAGGATTTAGCAAAGCTGGAGGAAGGAGAAGAATTTCGGACCGTAGTCTAGCACCGGCATTGGAATGTAGTTTAGAGAAGGGAAAAACATTCTCGTCAAAAACAACGTCCCTAGAGATGTAGATGCGACCAGTGGACATGTCAAGGCACTTGAACCCCTTGTGGAGATTACTGTATCCAAGGAAGACATTCTTTGGAGCGAAATTGTAATTTGCGACTATTATATGGACGAAGATTGGGCCAACAAGCGCACCCAAAAACTCTCAAGGACAAATAGTCTGGCTTTGTATTAAACAGGCGCTCAAGAGGAGTGGAAAAGTTTATAATTTTACTAAGAGTATGATTTATCAAGAAGGTTGCTGCAAGGAAAGCTTCATCCCAAAATTTGAGAGGCATCTTAGCATGAGCTAAAAGAGACAAGCCCACTTCAACAATGTGTTTGTGCTTGCGTTCTGCGGCTCCATTTTGTTGATGTGCATGAGGACAAGAGACAAGATGTGTTATACCAATTTTGGTGAAAAAGGAATGGAGTTTTTCATATTCACCACCCCAGTCAGTTTGCATAGCAACAATTTTTCGATCAAACAAATGTTCAACAAGATTCTGGAAGTAACAAAATTTTTCTAAGACTTCTGATTTAGACTTTATAAGATAAATCCAGGTAAATTTACTAAAATCATCAATAAAACCGACATAATACTTGTATCTTCCAACAGAATTAGGTGCAGGACCCCAAACATTAGAGAATACAAGCTCTAAAGGATGACTTGACACACTTGTGGACTTAGGCTGTGGTAGTTGATGACTTTTTCCCTGCTGACAGGCGTCACAAACAACATCTTTATTGAACTAATCTAGACACGGGAGACTATGATCTCTAATCACCTTTTGAGTGATGGGCGCAGCAGGATGCCCTAGGCGACTGTGCCATCTATCAAAGGATGGTTTATTGACTCCAAGAACTTGTTTTATGGGTGGCACAGACGGAAGTGGATATAGCCCCTTCTTGCACAGTCCCTTAAGAAGAGTGCGCTTCGTGTCCTGATCCTTTATGAAAAAGAAGTTGGGGTGAAATTCTAAAAAGACATTGTTATCCTTGGTAAGGCGATGAACTGACACAAGATTTTGTATGGTTTGCAGAACATGAAGAACGTTTTTAAGATAAAGATTACGACTGGGAGTATGAATAGTAGATTGACCAATATGATTTATACTCATACCTGCACCTCTCACGATGTGGATTTGATCGTTCCCATTGTATCTGTCTCGAATTGCTGGCTTCTCTAATTCTCCAGTGATGTGATCGATGGCACCCGTATCTGTATACCAATTTGTGTCAACGCTGTAGGAGTGTGTCACTGCAGCTACAAGCTTTGGATCTGGAATGTAATTCTCATCAAATATGTGCCAACAATCAGGAGCGACATGTCCCTTTTTGAAGCAAACTTGATAGAGGGGGCGTGTGTCGACGGTATCGGCATTGGATCCGCGCTGCTGGCTGTTGGTGTAGAATCTTTGTTGTGAGCTACCGCGCCCACGACCAACACCACGGTCGCGATTTCCACGACTGCGGCCAGAGCTACGTGCACCTCCATGGCGCCTCGTCCTGTAGAGTTCACCGATGAGGAACCTCCCTCTGTTGGAGTTCAAGCCTAGTTTCAAAACTCAATAACTGAGAGTATAGTTCAGTAACAGTAATGGGTTCAATCCTGGTTACAAGAGTTGACACCAACAGATTAAATTCCACATCTAAGCCATTGAGGATATATGCAATCAGTTCTTCATCATCCAGTGGTTTTCCTGCTGCCGCCATCTCATCTCCCAGGGACCTCATCTTCCCGAAGTACTCGGAGACGCTCATGGTCTGTGTCATCGTTAGGGCAAGGCGTACGTTAATTGCATGCGCACGCGTTTGGGAAGTAAACATGTCCTGTATTGCTTTCCATGCCTGGGCCGCCATCCTTGTAGTGGCCACCTACGAGAAGACATCGCGAGACAGAGAGGCGAAGAGAAACCCTAGAACCTGTTGATCTGTAGCGAACCATTCTTCATACGCAGGATTTGGAACCTTGACCTCCTTGTTGTTGATCGTCGATGTAATCTCGGTATTGGGGTTGACACTTTGGCCGGTGATGTATCCCTCAAGCTGAGCACCGCGAATTGCAGTGAGAGCTTGCGCTGCCCACAGCGCAAAGTTCTGTCTCGTGAGTTTCTCAGAGACAACGACGCCAGATAGCGGATTGGAGGAAGGAGACGAACTAGTCAACATTGCAACTTAGTTCTTGGATAGCTCTGATACCATGTGAAAGAAATCAGAGGGCGGTATGCGTGGAAGACGCTCGGTGGCATCGTTGCGTGTTGATGGATGAGAAAAACCCCTCATAGGGT
Source organism: Dendrocalamus sinicus (assembly GCA_036346575.1). Classification (NCBI taxonomy): domain Eukaryota; kingdom Viridiplantae; phylum Streptophyta; class Magnoliopsida; order Poales; family Poaceae; genus Dendrocalamus; species Dendrocalamus sinicus. The sequence goes on from CM070650.1 coordinate 19,420,201, forward strand.
GATTACATATATATGCGCATAACCGTGATCGGCTGGCTTAAGAGCTAAGGAAAGAATACAACAGATACGAGATAGGCTTCCTAATTAAATGACCAAGTCAATCACGGTTTACATGTTGCCAAAGATAGTTACAACTGAGTATAACAAACTATATCTCTAACAAGGATAGGATTGATGCTCACGGTGCGATGAAAACAGGCCTACTCCAAGCCTCTCTCCCGGTCCAGTTGTTTAAATCACAGTATCACACCACTGTCCAGCTCGCAAGTCTAGTGGTGTGGGCACACATCCCAATCAGTCTGTACAAACAAATGATATTGTTTTGACTTTTAGCAAAACTTGAGTGAGCTAGTTAGGAGTGGCCTAGCCTCCCGTGTTGCTCTCAAGGGCAACACCGGGGCGACACTCCATGTAGCCCGACTCCCGAGAGCCCGTCTGCCTCGTCACCGTCGTTGCCAACGTTGGCCGTAGTGGCGGCGAGGCTCACTCCCCCTTTCAATCCCTCTCCCTCTCTCTACCTCCCTTCCTCCATCTCTCTCTTTTCTTCCGGTGGTGGTGGTGCTCAGATCTAACACTGGCATCGAAGTTTCCTTCCTCTCTGTTTATTTTTATCGCCATAGGTCCCAGATCCCGGTGGATTTGGTGCCTCCTCACTGACCTTCTGGTCCAGCCGTCCAGGAGTCACCCTGGTCGCCGATGATGCGCCGACAATGTGTTGGGTGTGTCGGTGCTACCACGCTGCAGTGGGCAGCGCCGTAAGGGCCGGTGCCCTCTCAGTTCCGATGGCCTGAGGGCCTTGCTGAGGGGAGCTTGGTGGGCGTAGGCCTGAGGATGCCGAAGTGGTAGTCGATGGAGTTCGAGGCTGAGTAGATTTGGATCCAAGGATCGTTGAACTCAGACCGGCGGCAGTTGCTGCTGCTTGGCCATCTTTCTTGTGCTCGGCTTGGCACAAGTGTCCTCCTCAACGTGGCTGGCCAGGCCTAGTCTAGGCATGTGTGCTCGCGTGGCTGGTTGAGCCTAGCCTTGGCCACATGGGGGTGTGCGTCTTGGTGGGCAGCGTATCGAGGGTTGCAGCGGCACGGGTGTACTACTTAGCATATTTGGCCGAGCGTAGCCTCGGCTACACGTGGTGCGTGTGGTTGGCCGGGCCTAGCCACAACCCTGTGGGGTGTGCATCTTGGCGGGCAGCGCCTTGGTGACTGCAGTGGCACAGATGTGCTCCTTGGCCTAGCTGGCCGGGCCGCATGTCAGCGGCTGCAACGGCACAAGTCTCCTCAGTGTGGCTGACTGGGCCTAGTCTCAGTCACACGTACATGCATGTAGCTGACCGAGCCTAGTCTCGGCTGCGTGATGGTGTGCGTCTTGGTGGGCGACGCATCAGTGCCTGTAGTGGGATGGGCATCCTCTTGCTGGTTGGGCTTGGTCTCGACCGCGTGTTGTGCACATGGCTGGTCGGGCCTAGTCTCACCATGCGAGGTGTCTTGAAGGGCAGCCTAGTCTGCGCCGCTATCATCTGATCCTTTCACACGGAAATTACATAATCCAAACCACAATCGTCGATACAAATCACCATATTTTCGGATTCTTTGAGCCGCCGTGGGTCGGTGGATTAATTCGCCCACGGCTAGTTGGTCATCGTGCCCTAATATGTAATCGATCGGGCATCCATGCCGACGCGGCACATTACGCGCGCCGTCTACGGATTAGGTACAGACGGCCGAGGATTGCTTCGGTAGTTGAGCTATGATTTTCCATCTCTCTTGTACTTGTTGTACAAGTTTCAATGCCCATGTACATGTACTCAATCCCATATATACCGGATGAATGAATAGATTCATCGAGGTGATGCGATGAATTTTCACACCTCGCTTGCATTGGCTTCGCTTCCCGGTCGGTCACGAGACGGGATGCAACATTTGACGTTGGACGTCTTCGCACCATGCGGCTTTTGGTTGGCATGGATTACGGTTCCCAAGTGGTCGTAAGTCGTCGAGTCGTGCAATGGTGGAATCTTTGCCAGGTTTCACTCTTGGAATTGGCAGTAGTTGTCAAAGTGCTCATGCCGCTAGTGGAACAGAAGCCAAATGAGTGAACATTGACAACAGAGGCTTGTGGGACCTACGGCAAAGGTGGAGTTTGTCCTGTTACCGCCCCTCGTCCCGCCATGAGCCCATGATATATGCCTCCTCCTTTTGCGTTTACTTGGACCATTTTACGTTTGCGTTTACTTACCACTTTACTTTTGCGTTTACTTGACTGGATTCGTGCTAATCCCGTCAAGGGTGATGGGCGGGGCTCACGCGAAATCCAGTCAAAATCCATTCATGTGTGCATAGTGGGACCAGGGTATTGTCTAATTTTTTTTTGGCACTAGAATCAGAGACGCTCTCAAACCCCTTTCTTTCATGTAGGGTTGTAAGGGCCTGTTTGGGAGAGCTCCACCAACTTCAGATTCACGAAAAACGTGGATCTGGAGTTGGATTCACCGTGGAGCAGCTCCATGGTGGATCTGGGATTCGTCAAAGTGTTTGGTACAGCTCCACCTCCCTCTCTATCTCACTTACACCTGGGCCCCACGCGTCAGGGGCAAAATGAAAAAACCCACCGCCCCACGCGTCGCGCGCGCGCGGCGGCGGGCGCGGCCCGGCGGCGCGCAGCAAGCGCGGCAACGCGGCGGCCGGGAGGAGGCGGTCGGAGGCGGGAGGAGGCGGGGGAGGCGGAGGCCGGTCGGAGGCGGAGACCGAGAGGAGGCGGGGCCGGAGGAGGCGGGAGGCGGAGACCGAGAGGAGGCCGGGAGGCGAGACCGGCCGAGGCGGGGGAGGCGGAGGCCGGTCGGAGGCGGGAGGAGGCGAGGCCGGGAGGAGGCGGGTTGGCGAGGCCGGGAGGAGGCGGGGAGGCGAGACCGGGAGGAGGCCGGGAGGCGAGACCGGTCGAGGCGGGGCCGGGAGGAGGCGGGGAGGCGGAGACCGAGAGGAGGCCGGGAGGCGAGACCGTCGAGGCGGGGAGGCGAGGCCGAGGAGGCGGGGAGGCGAGGCCGGGAGGAGGCGGACGCGGTCGAGGCGGAGGAAGCGGGGAGGCGGCGCGGCCGGGGAGGCGGATGCGGGGAGGCGGAGGCCCGGGAGGAGGCGGACGCGGCCGGAGGCGGCGGAGGCGGGGAGGAGGCGCGCGCCGGGGAGGCGGATGCGGGGAGGCGGAGGCCCGGGAGGAGGCGGACGCGGTCGAGGCGGGGAGGCGAGGTCGGGAGGAGGCGGGAGGCGGAGGCCGGGAGGAGCCGGGAAGAGGCGGGAGGCGGATCCGGAGGAGGCGGGAGCGCGCCGATCGCGCGAAGGCGAGGAGAGGAGCGCTTGGAGAGAAAAGAAGCCGAATAGGAAAAACGGTTGGGAGGGGTGTGTAATGGCATTGGTGGGTAATTACCACCTAACTCTACGAGTAGATACAAAACAAGTTTTCGTCCTTGAGGTGCTCCATGGATTTAGTGGATCTGGAGCCAGATCCATGGTTTTGGTGGAGCAGATCCACGGTGGAGCTGCTGGAGCTGGAGGTGTTTGGCTTGGAAAAGTGAATCTGAATCTGTTTTTCGTGAATCTGGAGCTGGTGGAGCTCTCCCAAACAGGCCCTAAATGAGCTGAGCTCGAGCGAGCTTGGCCTTTCAAGATTGAGCTCGGTACAAACTCGAGCTGAGCTCGAGTGAGCCTGAGTTGGGATCCGAACCTAGAGCTCGGCTTGGTCCAAGCTCGAGCTCAGCTCGAATAAACTCAGTAACCGTTAAAATAATATAATATACACTATTTTCCACAATAAGAAAACTTGAGCTCGAGCTCGGCTCGAGAGATCTAGCACTTTTTAAGCCTCTTCTTGGGGTGGTCGCATAAAGTTTGAGATCTAGCACATTGCTAAGAAAATAAAAAAATTATGAAAAATAAATTTTAGAAAATGTCAAATGTGCTAAATTTGCTCAATTACAAGTGGTATTAAGTACTTGAACAAAATGTTTCAAACTTGAACTTGTAACACTATAAATTGACTCAATTATAGCTTCTTGGTTCTATTTAGTATATTAACATGGCTTGGCTCATTTTTGGATACGTTTAGCTAAACTATGATCTTGAGCGACTTGACATCTTAAAAATCCATTTAAATTTCATATTATTACTCTTTTGGCTTTAGTTTGCTGTATATGGCTTGCTATGTTCTAGATAGCTCTTTCACATAGTATGTCTTGGTGTAATACTTGTAGAGTCATATTGAATAATTTTTATTTCTCCTAATGCAAAACATGAATAAAATACAACCACTTCATTTCATTCATGTTACATCTTCTTTTATACATCTTGATGACTCTATTGTCAAAGGGGGAGGAAGATTGGTAAAAAAGCATATCTAGAGCATGATTTGGAGTTTTGTATAAAATTTTGCTAAGTTGAAGCTTTTGATCTCTTCTCACCTTGACCAAGGACAAATCGAACAATTGGTCTTTCATATGGACTTAGAGTGAGATTTCTTGACTCATTTAGTGGATTTGAAGCTTTTTGTGAAAACCTTGTCATTTTCAGTAGCTTCACTCCATTTGTCTTATAGGTTATTTTTAGTCATTGCATTCCTCTTGTGACCATTTTGAGCATCACTTTGTAAAATTCTTCTTCTTTATCTAAAACCATCTCCTATTTGTATTTTTGAAGAATTGCTAATGGGTTCATCTAAGGAGAGATTGAAGGACCATGTGAGAACATTCAGGTTATTGTTGTGATGAATCATTTCAAGTTTCGTGGAGTGGTCAAGTGATTTAACAAAGATCATATCTTGTCTGGATTGGTTTCTGAATTTTTCAGGGAAAATGGTAGTACTGGCCTGATGGGAGCGGTAGTACCGCTTTGATTAAGCTAGCTGCTAATTGATTCAAGAACACTGAAAGGAAAAATATTTCAGCATGCAGCAGTGCAGGTAATTAGCAGCAGCTATTTTCAGCTTCCACATACACAACAATTTACAGCTTGGTGGTCGCATGACGCGCACAACAATCAAGGAGACGAGCATGGCCGGCCAGAGAAGACTATTTGTAAGACTATGCGGAGGTCTCTCCATAATTGCAATGAGTATACGACATCATTGAGGGAGATAGAAATGGATTTGAGTTGAAGAAAATGCAATTGAATGAATTGAAGAGAAGTTTCAGGCTCAAGCGGTCAGACCGGCTTGCAAGGCCAAGCACTCCGCTGTACAGGTGCAGTTAGACCAGCCTCTACATGGCGCTTTGACCGACGGTATGAACTTGAGCTATGATGGCATGGGTGGACTAACCGTCATTGGGCATGTGATCAAACCAACCATTTGGACACTTTAAAAATGGACACCAAATACTTGTGTGGACATGTCTTGGGATAAATTTGCACTAAAGGGCATTGCAAATTGAAATCGAAACTGCAACTAGATAGAAAATTATAGATCTCAAATAGAGTGTTTTGTGGACTAATTAACCGGTCTAACTGGCCATACCATAGCGGTCAAACTGTTGGCGGTCTAACGGCCACCATGTTGGTAAGATCGACCAGGGATTTTTAAGGTGAAAATGCCTTCTAGCTAAAAATGTTGAATTGAGTTGGAAATGGTTCTAGGGCTATGAAATCATGCCATGCGTGTTGCATGATGCATTTTTGGACTAATGCGGGTCAAGTTGGAACGAACTTGTGCTCAAAAATAGTTTGCTTAATGTATTATTGTGCATGTGGTTTCGGAGTCAACTATTGTAAACAGCGAGACTGACCGGGACTTGGTTGCAAGAACTAAGGTCCGGTGCGGTCATAGAGACCAAGTGAAATGGTTGGACTCAACTAAGATGCAAGATAGACGAGGACCATAGAAGGCACAAGTGACAAGGTCAAATGAATATGTGGTGCCTCAAGTGACTTGGATCATTTGCAAACGAGTTTGGTTCGGTGGCATTCGTACGTGTGAGAGATTTGATGACGAGTCATTGGGCCACTTGAAAGGTGGCAAAGCATGAGCGATGCTTTGAAGCTAAGGAATGATGACACGTCGGTGGAAGGGCATCGTGGTCATTTGCCCAAAATCAGTGAAGTGGGCAGTTTGCAAAACCGCGGTGGAGACCTAAACGAATTAGGTCAAGGTACCTTTAAGGAGAACAAGGTATGACAGATTCAGACTATTGGAGCCAAAGTTGAATACGATACTTTAAAATACGTGTGTGAGTAAAAACCTGTGTGGGTGATGGGTTATCGGGTTCCCATGAGTGACTAGTGGATAAAATCCACTTTATAACCAAAATTAGGGTTAGGATATGAGCCTCCAATATATAAGGAGTTGAGAGAGAGGGTTAAGACTTGAGTGAGAGAGAGAAAGCACTCAAACCAACTAGAGATAAACCTAGGGTTTGAGAGAAGTGCTAGTGATATCTTCTTAGGGCTTTGTCCTCTAGTTGAAGTAACTATAATCCTTTCTCTCAATGTGGTAATAGAAAAATCAAACTTGCTCATCATGTCTCTTATATGTTCTTATTTGTTTTTCTTGTATTCTTGAGGTGGATTTGGTGTTTCTTGGTTTCTCTCATTTCTAATTTGTTTCTCGGCGTGTTCTGGATTGCTGGAATATCTTAGAACCCATCTAAAACCATCTTGACCATATAGAATCCATGAACTTGCCCATATCAACGTTTTTCTCTTTTGCTTTGTTTTGCTGTAATCTTTCTTAAAATGAATGAAGATTAGAACTTTGACAGCGATTCTTGAAATCATTAGTTAGAATAGTTTCCTGATATCCTAGGAAATGTATGTATCAAACTTCAAGTGATCTAGAGGTCTATATTAAAAGGTAAGTTGTTTTGTGGATTTGAAGTCGCACTAAAATTTTAGGCTGAAGCACGAGCAGTCAAACCACCGTTGTGCTGCCAACCAGACCACCCCTATAAGTGTGGTCAGACCGGCCAAGGGGGTGCAATGCTGATTTTAATCTGTTGTGAGTTGGTTTTTGACTATTGGTAGATTTTGATTCCTCTTAGCTACTTATAGCTGTTGAGGTGAAAAATCTCAAATACCTAAGTGAAATTTGTTGAAGTCATTCACCCGCTTACTGTCATTTCTGATCCTTCACTATTTAGCCTAACCTATATAATGTGTGTATCCTTAGCCTTATGCCTTAGCAGTGAGGGTACTTCCTTCTGTTAGGGCATTTCCGCTCCATATATAGGGTGTCTTCTTTTGTGTTTATGCTTAGGCTTCGGGTTTTGTTGGTAAGTACCTCGTCGTTAAACGGTGCGTTTTTTCAAAGCGGGGTCTATAGGTAGATTATAGTACAAACTGTACGAGTTTAGCTGTACCGGTCAAAATCGCATACGACTATTTCTCTTTGTATACTGTCTTTTATAAATAGACTACAATTCAAAAATCACAGTCATAAGTCTTAATGCAAAAGAACCCACTTATAAGCCATGCATGCATCAGCAAACCTGTAAGGCCTTGTTCGGTTATCAGGGAGAATATTCCCTAGGTTGGGAAGCCGCGTATGGGATTTTTGCGGTATCTTGGGATCCCCGTGCAAAATCCCATGGAGAATACTCCCCAGCTATGTTTGGAAAGGGTGAGGAGTGAAAAACCCGTTCCATTCACAGATTCATGAACAAGTTCAGAAACAAAGCGAAGAATTCAGAAAAATGAAAAAAAAAAGATCAGAAAAATTGGAGAAAAGAAAAAACAAAGTGGCAAAGCATCACGGCAGTGCTCAGCATGGAGCCGGCTCGGCGGCGTGGTTGGGGTGCCCGTGTACGAATGGAGCTTGCCTGGTCCCCTTTGTATGCTCCCTCCACGTGTCCTGATGGGATTGGCTCTTCAGTGAATTAGTGAGGTAATTAATTAATATAGGTGATTAATTCGGTTGGTAATTAATTAGCATAAAATATTAGTGTGAATAATTAGTATAGATCAATTGGAATAAATAGATAGATCAATTGGAATCCCCGTTGAGCTGCTTGCTCCTCCATGCGTAATGTATTGTCGTTGCCGGAGTTCGCCGAGGAGCCGCCGCCGCAAGCCCCAGTCGTCGATGATGTAGAGCGCCCGCGAGGTGGGCCTGAACCACCGCTCCCTCCACGTCATCCTCCAACCCCAGTGCCGCCTGCTCCCCCTTTGCGTCCTTGTTGGATACGACTCCACAGAGTTGGCGAAGGCCGGCTTGACTCGGGTGCGGCGACGGGAGTAGAGCAGGAGGAGGAGTTGGCGGAGGCGCAAAGCAGCCGCGTGTGCGTGGGCTCGGCGGCGCCACCAGATCTGAATTTGGCTCAACTCGGGTGCGACGGTTCTTGCGTGAATGGAAATATGGCGTATTTTTCTGTCCCGTGAATTTGGCTCAACCTGGGCTGAATTTGGCTCAACTTGGGTGCGACGGTTCTTGCGTGAATGGAAATATGGCGTATTCTCTTGTCCCGTGAATCTGTCCACCAGATGTGAATCTTCCACGGGGCATGTCTTCCCCGAGATTGGATTGGGATCCTGGCGGGGATTGGGCTCCCAAGCAAGCCCTAAGAATATAACACCTGCTTACTATAGTTCATAAACTAGAAATGTTTCCATATAAACCATATTGAATAGAAATTCTGATCTAAAAACTTTGTAGGGGGTTGGCACTGTAATTCTTATATCTCTAATGTAACAGTATAAATAGACCTCCATCGTGTTTGAAAGAGGTGAGGACAATTGAATATAAAAAAGTGAAGAACATATTTACTCGTATTAATATTGTTTCCCTCTACGAGGATCTTGGGGCCTTGACCCTTCTCATTGCAGAGAGACGCCCGGGGGTCCCCTTTTCTATTATTATGTTCGTAACCACAACACAAACAACTAGTGAGATTAAATACATCTCGTGCACTTTCAGGGTTAGAAATTCTCACAATAATCCTTAAACTAAAGAAACAAAAAATTCAAAAATTAACATCTCAATTGACAAGTAGGAAGTCTCAGGGGGTACAAAGAGATATTACATGTTTAAAACACAAGGTTTATTTATATAAGACAAGATCTCCCTCTTGGGTACATAGAGATCATACGAATTACAGACACCAAGTTTACTTATAAGACAAGATAAACTACAAAGTTCTCATAGATTGATAAAAGTTCTTCTCAAGTATATAAACTTCTCATGGTCACAGCGACGTTGAATGCGAGTCTCCTGCGATAGCATTGAGTAATCTTGGCATTGGAGGCATCTTGAGTTCAGATAGACACTCAAGAAACTGTACCACCCCACCCATCGTCGGTCGATCAAGCTCATTATCTTGAATACACCAACATGCGACTTTGCATACTCTTTCAACCTCCTCGAGGTTCACATCACCGTGTAAGTTTGCATCAACCAGATTCCCAACGTCTCCATTGAGAAGCTCGCGTGCAACTTTCACAGGAAAGTAGGGTGGATGATCACCATGACTAGAATATTCTTGATTTGAATTCCTCCTTCCTGATATGATTTCTAACAAAACCATCCCATAGCTGTAAACATCGACTTTTGGTGTAATATCAGTTCCGGAAATCCATTCAGGAGCAAGATATCCAATAGTTCCTCTTATTGTAGTCACAACACGACTAAATTCCCTTCCCAGAACCTTTGCCATTCCAAAATCTGCAACCTTAGGGACAAAAGACGCATCGAGAAGTATATTCTGTGGTTTGATATCACAATGTATAATGCAGTCTCGACAACTATCGTGCAAGTAGGCTAGCCCTCTAGCAACCCCCAGAGCGATTTGGTATCTTATAGTCCAATTCAAATCTATACCACCCCTCTGAAACAGATGGGAATCAAGGGAACCATTTGGCATGTATTCATAGACAAGTAACCTCCTATCACCTTCGCAGCAAAACCCAATCAATTTAACCAAATTGATATGCTGGATAATTCCAATTGAACTCACCTCAGCTCTGAATTGCTTCTCTCCCTGACGGGCACCATCAAGCCTTTTCACTGCTATGGCAGTTGAGTCACCTATGAACCCTTTAAATACAGAACCAAAACTGCCTCCCCCTAACTTCTCAGAAAAACCTTTAGTTGCACGTTGCAAATCAGCATATCTAAATGCAATGATCCCAATGCCACCCTGAACATTATCCAGTCTGAGTGTAGACAACCACCTGTTCCTCATCCAAATCATTAGTAGAAAGATCAAGCCCAGAGCTGCAATGCTAGATCCAATGGCAACACCAGTGATCATGCCGTTTCTATTGCCTTTTCTTTTCAAACGTTGCACCTCTTTCGCGGCAAGGCGAAGGTAAAGAATTTCTTTGTTAGTACCAGTAGTGTCACTATCCTGCTGTTGTTTCATATTAAGCAAACTGTCATACCAGACAGAGCAGCCACCTTTTCCGTAGGAATATGCCGTGCAAGAGCAGTTGCTCAAGCAAACTTGTGAGCATTCTTCTCCACTTTTAGCAGCCTCTATGTTTTGGGCGTTTTGGGGCAACCTAACGTCTGTCATGGAGTAGAACCTATCACTGAGATCTGCTTCGTTTTTGTTGGTGCCACAATTTAGTGGAGTATTCCTCATGCACCCACCACTTCGGTCCGCTAGCTCCCAATCCATGGGTGATCTTATAGAGAAACCCTTCATACAGTCGCAGAACGGATCTTTACTATCATTGCAGGTTGTGAAAGGTCCACAGATTGAGCTAAGGGTCCAGGCATTCACGGATCAAACCTTGACCAAAGATATCTAGTGCACAGTGCGCGATCGCGTTCTCATCCCGCAAGGTATATGTGAAGTAAATCTCTTGGTCGTTGTTGACAAATGTAAAATTTGGCGTAACGGCACCTATCATCTCTGGCACGAAGCTGTAGTATCGGCCGTTCCATTCCCCGCTGGACAAATACTGTACGGTTGAGTTCCATAGCAAGTGAGCAATCCCAGTGAGTTCCATCTCCAAAGAGTATAGTCCAGTAGCTTGGTCAATCAAATTCTTTCTAGAAACAATACGACGGTTCAGGCCAGTGACCTTGTTCCAGCCAATCTTTGCACCGGGGAGAAGGGTATCTGTTGGATAGTCAAAGCTCTGCCACATAATGCTGGACGAGTTTGAGGAGCTCTGTAGGATGAGGTTCCCACTGTTCGAAAGCACAGCGACGGTGTCGTTGGTTGTGATGTTGGCTTGGGTAGACCATATGATGGACTTAGTGGCTTGATCTAAGATGACTAAGTTTCCGTCATCGGAGATTGTGAGCTCCGGCAACGTGGGGTCTACGACCGGCTTATCCCCGTTGGCTGTCCAAACCGGAGTTAGCTTGGGGACATTGTTGAACCATATGCCAAGGTATGTGTTCAGGTTGTTGTGGGAGGACTTGCCTGGCTGGAAGAAGCCGAGTGCGAACTTGCCGTTGCTGGAGACAAGCCTGTCGTTGCCGGCGACTGCATGGCCAGGTGAGATGGTGTCCGTGGCAGCAGACCACGAAGGAATGTGTAGGGAGAGGAGTCCAACAAGGATGTGAACGAGGAGCATGAGGAAACGAATAGTTGATGAAGGGGAAGTATGGAGGATTGGAAGTGCTGGGATTGTGAAAGGAATCAGAGGGCAGTAAGCGTGGAAGACGCTCGGTGGCGTCGTGGCGTGTTGACGCAGACTCCATCCTTTAGATACCGCAACAGACAAAATAATTCTGATAGTAGCTGATTTAATCACAGGACTAAAGGTATCTTCATAATCTATACCATACCTTTGTTTAAACCCTTTAGCAACTAAACGTGCTTTGTATCTATCTAAACTTCCATCAGCTTTACGTTTAATTTTATAAACCCACTTACAATCTATGATGTTTCTACCTTTCTGTGGTGGAACTAAGTGCCACGTTTTCTTTCTTATTAAAGCATCATACTCTGAATCCATAGCATTTTTTCCAATTCTTATCAAGTAGTGCTTCCCTTATATTTCGTGGTTCACCAGTTGAAGTGAGATATCCAGAGTGAACTGTACCATCATTATATACCTTGGGTTTTCGTATCCCATCTTGAAGATGAGTTCTTGGTCGTGTAGGCTCTGGAACCGCTACTGGAGCTTGTGCTGGTTTGATCATTTGAGGTTCAACTGGCGCCACAGGAGTTGCAGAATCGAGCTGATCGCCAGCGTCACGCCGCGCGGTCGTCTGCATGAATTCCTCCCGCGCAGAAGCAGACGATTGGCGTGCAGAAGTCATCTGCATGAAACCGGGCTGATCTCCAGCGTCATGCCACGCGGTCGTCTGCATGAATTCATCCCCTTGCCGCGTGATGGCAGCGGACGGAGACAAACTCCTGTCAACTGGAGAGCTGGTCTCTCGCAATCCGCCAGTGTCGGACACCGAAGAAGGCCGGCCCCCTAACGCTGTAGAAGACTCAGCCGAAGATTCCTCCTGTGAACACTATGTCACTTCATGCAAATTGTTAGTAGCAGGAGTATTAAACATATGATCATCTAACAATTCAACTCCAGTGGTAGGATTTAACAAAGCTGGAGGAAGGAGAAGAATTTCGGACTGTAGTCTAGCACCGGCATTGGAATGTAGTTTAGAGAAGGGAAAAACATTCTCGTCAAAAACAACGTCCCTAGAGATGTAGATGCGACCAGTGGACATGTCAAGGCACTTGAACCCCTTGTGGAGATTACTGTATTCAAGGAAGACACATTCTTTGGAGCGAAATTGTAATTTACGACTATTATATGGACGAAGATTGGGCCAACAAGCGCACCCAAAAACTCTCAAGGACAAATAGTCTGGCTTTGTATTAAACAGGCGCTCAAGAGGAGTGGAAAAGTTTATAATTTTACTAAGAGTATGATTTATCAGGAAGGTTGCTGCAAGGAAAGCTTCATCCCAAAATTTTAGAGGCATCTTAGCATGAGCTAAAAGAGACAAGCCCACTTCAACAATGTGTTTGTGTTTGCGTTATGCGGCTCCATTTTGTTGATGGGCATGAGGACAAGAGACAAGATGTGTTATACCAATTTTGGTGAAAAAGGAATGGAGTTTTTCATATTCACCACCCCAGTCAGTTTGCATAGCAACAATTTTCCGATCAAACAAACGTTCAACAAGATGTTGGAAGTCACAAAATTTCTGTAAGACTTCTAATTTAGACTTTATAAGATAAATCCAGGTAAATTTACTTAAATCATCAATAAAACTGACATAATACTTGTATCTTCCAATAGAATCAGGTGCAGGACCCCAAACATCAGAGAATACAAGCTCTAAAGGATGACTTGACACACTTGTGGACTTAGGATATGGTAGCTGATGACTTTTTCCCTGCTGACAGGTGTGACAAACAGCATCTTTATTGAACTGATCTAGACATGGGAGACTATGATCTCTAATCACCTTTTGAGTGATGGGCGCAGCAGGATGCCCTAGGCGACTGTGCCATGTATCAAAGGATGGTTTATTGACTCCAAGAACTTGTTTTATGGGTGGCACAAACGGAAGTGGATATAGCCCCTTCTTGCACAGTCCCTTAAGAAGAGTGCGCTTCGTGTCCTGATCCTTTATGAAAAAGAAGTTGGGGTGAAATTCTAAAAAGACATTGTTATCCTTGGTAAGGCGATGAACTGACACAAGATTTTTTGTGGTTTGCGGAACATCAAGAACATTTTTAAGATAAAGATTACGATTGGGAGTATGAATAGTAGATTGACCAATATGATTAATACTCATACCTGCACCACTCGTGGTGTGGATCTGATCATTCCCATTGTATCTATCTCGAATTGCCAGCTTCTCTCATTCTCAAGTGATGTGATCGGTGGCACCCGTATCTGTATACCAATTTGTGTCAACGTTGTAGGAGTGCGCCGCTGCAGCTACAAGCTTTGGATCTGGAACGTAATTCTCGTCAAATCTGTGCCAACAATCAGGAGCGACATGTCCCTTTTTGAAGCACACTTGATAGAGGGGGCGTGTGTCGACGATATCGGCATTGGATCTGCGCTACTGGCTATTGGTGTAGAATCTTTGTTGTAAGCTACAGCGCCCACGACCAGCACCACGGCCGCGATTTCCACGATTGCGGCCAGAGCTATGTGCACCTCCACGGCCACCTCGTCCTGCAGAGTTCACCGATGAGGAACCACCGCTCTGTTGGAGTTCAAGCCTGGTTTCAAAACTCAATAACCGAGAGTATAGTTCAGCAATAGTAATGGGTTCAATCCTGGTTACAAGAGTTGACACCAACGGATTAAATTCCACATCTAAGCCATTGAGGATATATGCAATCAGTTCTTCATCATCCAGTAGTTTTCCTGCTGCCACTATCTCATCTCCCAGGGACCTCATCTTCCCGAAGTACTCGGAGACACTCATTGTTCCCTTATGTGTCGTCGTTAGGGCAAGGCGTACGTTGATTGCACGCACACGTGTCTGGGAAGTAAACATGTCCTATATTGCTTTCCATGCCTGGGCCGCCGTCCTTGCAGTGGCCACCTGCGAGAAGACATCGCGAGACAAAGAAGCAAAGAGAAACCCTAGAACCTGTTGATCTGTAGCGAACCATTCTTCATATGCAGGATTTGGAACCTTGACCTCCTTGTTGTTGATCGTTGATGTAATCTCGGTATTGGGGGCGACACTTTGGCCGGTGATGTATCCCTCAAGCCGGGCACCGCGGATTGCAGTGAGAGCTTGTGCTGCCCACAGTGCAAAGTTCTGTCTCGTAAGTTTCTCAGAGACAACGACGCCAGATAGCGGATTGGAGGAAGGAGACGAACTAGTCGACAATGTAACTTAGTTCTTGGATAGCTCTGATACCATGTGAAAGAAATCAGAGGGCAGTATGCGTGGAAGACGCTCGGTGGCGTCGTTGCGTGTTGATGGATGAGAAAAACCCCTCATAGGGTGATTAGATATATATGCGCATAACCGTGATCGGCTGGCTTAAGAGCTAAGGAAAGAATACAACAGATATGAGATAGGCTTCCTAATTAACCGGCCAAGTCAATCATGGTTTACACGTTGCCAAAGATAGTTACAACTGAGTATAACAAACTATATCTTTAGCAGGGATAGGATTGATGCTCACGGTGCGATGAAAACCGGCCTACTCCAAGCCTCTCTCCAAGTCCAGTTATTTAAATCACAGTATCACACCACTGTCCAGCACGCAAGTCTGGTGGTGTGGGCACACATACCAATCAATTTGTACAAACAAATGATATTGTTTTGACTTTTAGCAAAACTTGAGTGAGCTAGTTAGGAGTGGCCTAGCCTCCCGTGTCGCTCTCAAGGGCAACACCAGGGCGACATTCCATGTAGCCCGACTCCCGAGAGCCCGTCCGCCTCGTCACCGTCGTTGCCAACGTTGGCCGCAGTGGCGGCGAGGCTCACTCCCCCTTACAGTCCCTCTCCGTCTCTCTCTACCTTCCTTCCTCCATCTCTCTCTTTTCTTCCGGTGGTGGTCGTGCTTAGATCTAACACTGGCGTCGAAGTCTCCTTCCTCTCTATCTATTGTTATCGCCATAGGTCCCAGATCCCGGTGGATCTGGTGCCTTGTAGGATCGGAAATGGCAACAAAGGGGGGTGAATGGTGCCTCTTTAAAAAATGCCCCCAAGTATCCACATGCAAATCTCCTCTCCAATAGCTACGAAAAGCTATGAAGATGAAGACTCAAGCTCTCTGGAACTTCAAACAAACAGAAGAGAAAGCAAAACCCTAAAACAACAGAGAAGAACCAAGGAGCACAGCACAAAAAATAAAAAACAGTAGCAACAATCTTAGGTGGCCGGTCAGACCGCATTTAGTACACCGGTCAGACCGCCTGGGCCTTGCCGGTCTGACCGCCCCTGGCCGATCTGACCGCCATTGACAGGCCGGTCGGACCGCTAGGGTTGGTGGTTTGACCGCCGGCTACAGAGCGGTCTGACCGCCACATGGAGAGCGGTTTCACCGGACCCCCTTTTTCAGACAAGGCCCGAAACAGCAAAACAGACATGGACTGAAAAGAAACAGAGAATACTCCAGATTTCAGAAAAACAGTAGAATCAACAAATCTTGCTGCTCTTCTTCAGGTCAAATGGTCAAGGACATAATCTAAACACCATTTAGACCTCAAGAATCTAGAGGATTCATCAGAAGAGCAAGAAATTGAGATTTGAGCATAAATCTAAGAATTGCGTTGTGAATGAGCCTAATCCTCAGATTTCTCAAGATTGATTAAACCTTTGCTTATGAAACTTTGCATTTCATCTGGAAATGGTCTCACCATAAGAAGGAACAACTATAGAGTCATTTTTTGAAGGCAAATCACAAGAATCAACCTACCCCTGGCATGGAACCCTAGGGAATCAAAACAGAGGAATTGAGCTCAAGTCTTCAGAAAAGAAAAAGACTCATGATTCTTGCCTTAGCTCTTGGGAATAGCTGATCAAATGATCTTGAAATACATTCCCATCAAAGAGCAACCCATTTCTCAGCTAAACAAACAAGAAATCACCTCACACACTAAGAGACCAGAGGACAGCAGAGAAAAACGAAATGCAAACAGAAACTTAGATTCATCACAGAGAAAGCAAGAAATGAGAACATCCCAACACAAATCTTCTCATATTGATATTGAGGAAGAGAGATGAATGATTACAAATGATTTTAGCTCACATCTCACTACATGCTTGGAAAATCTCAAGCAAGAGCTCACAGAGCACAAACTCACTCACGTCACTCGAGCTCTCTACCCTGGAATGGCTGCTGCCCTCTTCTCATCCTCTCCTTTTTAACAACAAGCCTCACACCCAAAGGAGAAATTCAAGAAGAGGCAGCCCAAACCCACTTCATGCCTCTCACACAATTGAGGCAAGAAGTCAACACACACTTTTGGAGGGAAAACCAGCCCCTCCTCTCATTGCTTGAGTCAAATCTCCAATTTGCCCCTCAAGCGCCTTCCCGGAAGCTTCCCGCGTCCGGTACCTTGACCGTCTGGACCTCGACTCCTCCCTGAGTCTAGTCCCGGTCCGCTCCGTTGTACACGACCGCACCCGGCATCTTGACCGTCTGG
Source organism: Dendrocalamus sinicus (assembly GCA_036346575.1). Classification (NCBI taxonomy): domain Eukaryota; kingdom Viridiplantae; phylum Streptophyta; class Magnoliopsida; order Poales; family Poaceae; genus Dendrocalamus; species Dendrocalamus sinicus. Next base: position 19,437,213 of record CM070650.1, read on the forward strand.
AACTCAGCTCCTCCCTGAGCCTAGTTCCGATCCACTCGCTACTGCCCGTCGTGTCCACCCGACTCCGACTGAGACCTCTGACTCCACCTGAGTCTAGTCCTGGTTTATTCCGTCGCGCACGACCGCAACCGACACCGAACCGTCTGGACCTCCGACTCCTCCCTGAGCCTAGTCCCGGTCCTCTCATCGTCGCCCGTTGTGTCCTCGACCGGGAGCTCCAGCTCCGGTTCCTCATCTCCCGACTCGTAGCCACCTCACCAGCCTCGATCATCTTCGGCATCACTGACCGTCTGGACCTCAACACCTCCTGTGCCTAGTCCCGGTCCACCTCGCCTCACCATGACCTAACTCTGACGTCCTGCAGTCACACAGACAAGCAAACCGTCACATAGCACTGCACGAAATAGCATAATCAATAATAACACAAGTAAAGGTACTCAACCCTAGAATACCTGAAACAAACTCAAACCCTCCAAACCAACCATCCATTACTCATCACAAACATGGGGATACCTCCACATGGTCTCTCAATCTCCCCCTTGATGAGTTTATTGACAAACACAGAAAAAGCATAAGAATTGAGTTTGTTTGAGAGTCAAACATGGTCCAAGAGAAAGGAAATGATGCTAATGACCATGTTGACAAAAGGAGTAAAACAAAGAGCAAGTTTTCCTCAAAAGCTCCCAAAATGTGGCTTTTTCTCCAACTATTCTCCCCCTTTTGGCAATAAAATCATCAAGGTTCTTTGGAGGAAAATAAAACATGGTGTGGCTAAATTTTATTCAATCTAAGCAATTAGAGCCATGAAGATTATCCGAAATGACCATTAAGTATTACACCAAGCCATAATACAATAAGATGCTATCAAGATCATGACAAAATATGCATAATCAAGCCAAGCCACATAAGTAACAATCTGAAAATTAGATGAATTTATTATCATGTCAAGCCATTCAAGATCAAAGTCTAGCTAAAGGTATCCAAAGATGATGCAAGCCATGTCAATAGTCTAAGTGGAACCAAGTAGCTAGTATTGAGTTAATTTAGAGTGCTACAAGTTCAAGAATGACTCATTCGTTCAAATACTTTAATCTTTTTGTAATGAAGCAATTTTAGCACAATAGACATATTTTTCTTTGAAACCAATGGTCGTTTCCAACCAAAATTTTAGTCATGTGCTAGACCTCAAGCCTTATGCGACCACTCCAAGCAATAAGCTTAAGTATATGATCTTGATCATCCAAAACTCCCCCTGAATTCATGCCTAGTGCAATGGCAAGCAGTCTCATGAGAAAGAATTGGTGAGATTAGTTCTTTCGCACATAAAAGAGATCTTTTTGCTTTCTTAAATAGTTGTACTAACTTATGGTTCATCAAGAGACTATCATAGCTCAATCAAAAACTCAATAAAAATTCAAAACTCAACTTAGCCTATTTGACATGGCATGAATCATAAAAGGATAACTAAAGACAGACTAGTCTCAAGAGCTAACATGACATGTCTTAATTCAAGTTGTGCAATGTTAATTAACTTATTAATGGCAAAGGCTTGACGACACATATAAAGACATGACAAATCTAGCAATTAAGCACAAATTATGGCAAGATGTAAAGCATTGTAAACATGTCAACTAAGGATAATAATCAAGGCTCCATGAAGTTATATTACAATGCAGAATGCTAAAATGCAAGTAAATCCAGCTCCCCCTCAACATGAGATGCACTGTTAGTTCAAGTTGAGTTATGTCAATATTAAGCTCCAGAAGCTCCCAAATGAACTCCCCCTGAAACTAGGCTAGAAACTGAGAAGCTAGCAAAGAAATCAGAAAAGACAATCCTTAAAGCATAGATAAGATATAGAGGATACTATGGCTCAGACAGACTCTCATATACCCCATATGACACTAGGACTATCAGCTGCCCATCTAACTCACTAAGGAGCAAACACGTTCCCTGTCTACCCAAGGGTGGCCCAACCCTTGCTAGAACCTATAAGAAGTGAGTGAGCTCAACCTAGTGAGAAGAGAAACAACTAATAAGCAGCATCCTAGATCACAAGATGAGAGGAAGAAATCTAAGCAACTAGACAAGAGATACATTCTAATCTATGCTAGAAAGACTAACCCGAAAGCACCCCGATGCAAATGCAACAAAATGAGAACAGGAGCATAAAATACAGGATAAAACAGTAAAGCACAAAGCTATCCCTCACTACAGTCCATAAGGACAAACCACCCCAAGCTCTCCTCGCAAGGCTGAAAACCTAGAGCTATCCAAAGGCTTGGTGAAGATATCAGCCAACTGGTGGTCACTCTCCACAAACTGGAGCACTATATCACCCTTCTCCACATGGTCTCTAAGGAAGTAATATCGAATATCAATGTGTTTGGTCCGAGAGTGCTGCACTGGGTTCTTAGCAATATTAATAGCAGAAGTGTTATCACAAAAGAGTGGAACACTATTTATAACTAACCCAAAGTCCCGCAGGGTCGAAGCCATCCAAAGTACCTTGCTACAGCAACTGGCGGCAGCAACGTACTCGGCCTCTGTGGTGGACTGTGCAACACCGGACTGCTTCTTAGAGGACCAGGAAACAAGTGAAGTGCCAATGAATTGGTAGGTGCTAGAAGTGCTCTTCCTATCTATCCTACAGCCAGCAAAGTCTGCGTCCGAGTAGGCTCTAAGGGAAAGACAGGAAGAGGAAGAGTACCAGATACCATAGTCAATGGTACCTCGAAGGTACCGAAGAATGCGCTTCACCGCCTAGCGGTGAGATACGTGAGGAGAAGCCTAAAACCGAGCACAAAGACACACAGAGAAGTGTATGTCCGGTCTCGAGGCAGTGAGGTACAAGAGGGAGCCGATCATGCTTCTATACTCTTTTTGATCAACTGGCTCGTCATCCTCATCTGGGTCAAGTGAAGCTGTAGATGGCATCGGAGTTGACACCGGCTTGCCATCACTCATGTCAAAGCGTCTCAGGAGGTCACGAGTGTACTTGCCCTGATGCAAGAAGGTACCCTCCCGAGTCTGCTTGATCTGGAAGCCAAGAAAGAAGGTCAACTCACCCATCATGCTCATCTCAAACTCGGTGCTCATGACATCCGAGAACTGTGAAACGAGAGCATGAGAAGAGTTGCCAAAGATGATGTCATCCACATAAATCTAGACGAGCAGAAGGTCAGTGCCATGCCTACGAATGAACAAGGTCTTATCTACCTTACCCATCTCAAAACCATGACTCAACAAATAGGACTTAAGCCTCTCATACCAATCTCTAGGGGCCTGCTTAAGTCCATACAATGCTTTGGAAAGCTTGTAGACATGGTTTGGGTATTTGGGGTTCTCGAAACCTGGAGGCTGTCTCACATAGACCTCTTCCTCAATAAACCCATTGAGGAAGGCACTCTTGACATCCATCTGGTAGAGCTTGAAACCCTTAGAAGCTGCGAAGGCAAGCAGGATTCTAATGGCCTCAAGTCTAGCTACAGGGGCAAAGGTCTCCTCAAAATCTGCACCTTAACTCGGGAGAAGCCCCGAGCTACTGGGCCTAGCCTTATTTCGAATGACTACCCCATCCTCAATCTGCTTGTTTTTGAACACCCACTTGGTACCAATGATATTGTGACCTTGAGGGGGCTCAACAAGCGACCAGACCTTATTTCTCTCGAAATTTTCCAACTCCTCATGCATGGTATTGACCCAAAACTCATTAAAAAGAGCATGACAAACATCCTTGGGCTCAAAGGTGGCAACAAAGGCAGAGTGGAGACAAAAATATGACATGCCATACTTTGAGCGAGTGACTCGCTCAAAAAGGTCTCCAATCATCTGCTCGGAAGGATGGTCTTTCAGGATATTTCGGGGAGGTCCTGGATGAGATGAAGAAGTGGCCTCTACCTCATGAGTTGATGAGGTAGGAACAGAGCCACTAACTCCAGAGGAAGCAGAAGGCATGGGCTGATCTCCTCGAGGTGTAGTGGTCGAAGCAGGCACCTTAAGGGGAGGATGATGAACTGGATCAGGTAGACAACCCTCATCTCCATCGTCTTCATCATCCACAAAGATGGTGCTCGTAAGGCACCCGGGAGCTCAACAGGAAGCCTACTAAAAAGACCCCGAAAGTGGGTAAACGTCTCATCCTTCGAGGCTAAGAAAAGCACCCAAGAAAACCTCGAGAAGTCATCGACCACGACAAGAATATACCACTTCCCTCCTGCTGACTGCACTCGAGCTGGTCCAACTATGTCCATCTGGAGTAGCTGTCCTGGTGCATCGGTCATAGTCACTGTGACCGAAGGGTGAGAAGCGGCAACCATCTTGCCATGCTGGCATGGAGCACAAACTAGATCTTTGATCATCTTGAGTTTCGGCATACCACGAATGAGATCGTGGCCGCTAACTCGGGTCAAATGGTCAAATCTGATATGACCAAGTCTCCTATGCTAGAAAGTAAGGTCACGAGACTCAGAAGCAACTAAACACCTGAGAGGATCACCAGAATACTCAACAAAATCAGCACGAAAGATCCTCCCATAACGAGAAATCCCGCAAACCAGACTACCCGAAGAATCAAGAATTTTGCAATTGTTTTCTTTAAAGCTCACCTCGTAACCGTCATTGCTAAGCTGAGAGATTGAAAACAAATTATACTACAGCTTACTCACTGAGGCAACATCTTTTAAAATAAATGAATCATTAACGCGCACAGTACCTTTCGCGATGACGTGCCCAGACGAAGCGTCTCCAAAGGTGATCGTCTCATCACCTGGAGCACGGGCTAGAGAAGAGAACCACCGGGAGTCTCCGGTCATATGACGAGAACAATTGGAGTCTACAAGCCAAACATCTCCCTTCCCAGCCCGGCGAACCTGAGTCAAACAGAGAGTGAAGGCTCAGTACTGGGATAAATCAAAAGAGATTTTGGCACCCAATAATGAGTCACACGCCGAGCAGAAGAAGTAGTCACACACGACTGACCTCTAACTACCCTACGCTCTCTATTGCTCAAAGAAGCAGAAGGTCTATGTGCAGACCTGAAGCTGTTGCTGGGTCCGACTGCTATAGGAAAGCGAGTCGAAACACCGGCAACATGCTGATCTCGCCACGGGTAGCTATCTCGACGGAGGAAATGAGATCTACCCTCAGGACGGTGGAAGTCACGACCAGGGGCATATCGAGGACGAAAACTAAAAAACTTAGAAAAACCAAGTCCTCGATGCTGCCCAAACCCATCAGCTGAAGCAACTCTTGACCTCGTGTTGGTCTTAGGTGCACTCAAGGTCTGGGGCTGACCCTGAATACGCCTAAGACCCTCAACACAGTCTCTACGCACGATATTGGCGCGCCTGAAGCATCGCTCGACCAGGTGTTCATCCTTTTGACAGAAGGTACAATGGTACTTCACCTTCTGAGAGGTAGAAGTAGCACGATGAGGCTTTGCCTTCTGAGAGGTCGAAGCGACAGGTGGAACCACCTTACTGTCAGAAATCCCTTGGACAAAGCCCGCTGATTTAAATTGAACTTTCTTAGTTCTGGGCTCAACCTCGATCACACCTGCTGCTATGGGTCTAAGAATAGCAGGTGGATGCTTCCTAACATTCTCAGAAAAAATCGTATCCTAGACCTTGATTGAATTTGCAAATTTTAGATTGGTCTAAAATAAGATTTAGCTTCTTCTTGCCTCCTACAAACCACTCGAGAGTGTTCATAAGATACTGACACTCCCGAAAGAGAGAGGTGCAAGAAGAGCAGGGGAAGAAGAGACAGCAAAAGGTAAGGGAGTAGAAAAAGAACCAACAGCAGAGGAATGAATGGCATGTGCACGCACAGCCGCCTCAGAAGGGTCAGTCCTACTGCTAGCCATTTGGTTCACGTCGCTAGGTGTCTTTACCAAACCATCATGCTTCTTCCCAACACCAGCACAGACATTACAAGCAGAAGGTGGCTTCTCTAGAAGGTCCTTAGTTAGCTTCACACATTTTTCATCCAATGCAATTAAATCAATTTTTAATTTTTCACAGTTATTGCATGGTGAGCTAACAAGGTCCTTAGAAGCATATTGAGCCAATTTGTTATTGTGGTCAATCATCTCTTGAAACTGTTTGGAAATAGATTCAAGTTCAGCAGTCAGTTTGGGACAGTTCACACATGAAGCAATAGGCTCTAGCAGGAAAGCTTGTAATTCAGCAATTTTATGATCTGCCCGTTTTAGATTCATTTTCAAATTATTACAACTTTCACAAGTCTCGGGCAGATCGAGAAGCGTGGTATAAAGACCTCTAAAAGCATTATCCTTATCCTCACATGAGGTGCAAGAAATAGCCTCAACAGTAGTAGATGAAAGAGACGCTACCCTACTCATCTCTAGTTCAGCAAGAAGACTAATATTCTCCACCTTAATCATGTCAAGCTTAGATGACAGACTATCATGAGAGGTCCTTAATTTCTCCATGTCACCAAGCAAAGCACAACATGTATCACATTCGTCACGGGAGGGAGCAAATATAAGTGAAGTAAGCTCCCGTGACAATCTATCTACTTCCTTCTCCAACTCGCTACACCTAGCTCTAGATCTAGCATGAAATTTACCTAGCTTAAGAAAAGCATCATTAAGCTGGTCGTATGAGGGGTATACCTCGTCGGAGTCGGAGTAAAGCTCGCTGTCGCTCACGTCGCCCTCAAGGGCCATGAAGCATATGCCGGAGAAGTCGTCGCCACCTTGGGGTCTTGCTCATCCTTCCCATCGTCGTCGCTCCACCCCTCCACCTCGCTGAGGTCGAGGTCATCGAAGGCGGTGAGGACGCGATGGAAGAGCTTCTTGGCTTTGCCAAGGTTGTGGAACTTCTTCTCTTTGCTTGGCGGCTTCTTGTTGCGGTTCTTGTCGGTGTAGATGTTCTTGCTCGAACCGCCATAGTCATTCTTGCCCTCCAGCTTGGGGCAGTTTGCCCGAATGTGGTTAGGGCCACCACACTCGAAGCAAATCACACGTCCTCCTTCTCTCTTTCTCTCTCTAACCCTCTTGTAAGCATGGAAGAATTTTCTGGCTAAGAGGGCTAGTTGGTTTTCTGGGAGCTGCTCCAAATGATCATCATCAATTTCACACAGAGCAGCTAAAGAAAAACCCAAAAGAGTGTCAGCAGAAGAACCAGAGGCAGGACTGGGATCGGTGACCAAAGCCATCGACTGTGACTTCGACTTGCGAGAGACAATGTCAATCTCGTGAGTCTTGATGCGTGAATACAACGCATCAAGAGTTAAAGTCAAAAGGTCCGTCGTGTCCTTGATGGTGGTCACTTTCATTTCCCAAACACGCAAATGCAAAGCCAAAAGCATTTGAGGAGCGTTGTCCGAGTCGGGGTATGTGAGACCGACCGCTCGGAGGTTGCTCAAAATCTTGTGGAACCTCGCAAAGCACTCATCAAGGGACTCGCCAGCGAACATTTCAAACTTGTTGTAATCTCGCTTGAACTGGTCCTATCGAACTGTCTTTATTTGGGTGGTGCCCTCATGGTAAACATCGAGGGTCACCCAAATATTGAAGGCCGACGTAAGATAAGAAATGCGATCAAACTCGTTTCAGCTCAAACCTTGGATGATGATGTTCCTTGCCTTAGCATTTGCCTCAACATCGGGCATGTTCGCCACATTGATGTTCTCGTCGGCAGGAACAACAAAGCGTGATTTGACCTTGCGCCAGATCGCATAGCCCTAAGCCTGAATATAGGTCTCCATCCGACTCTTCCAAAAGGGATAGTCGATCCCATCGAAGATCGGGCGCTTGGTGGAATACTTATTTGTTGCCATGGCTCACAGACCGGTTAAAGATCTATCAAGAAGAGCTAACCGGCTCTGATACCAATTGTAGAATCGGAAATGGCAACAGAGGGGGCGTGAATGGTGCCTCTTTAAAAAATGCCCCCAAGTATCCACATGCAAATCTCCTCTCCAATAGCTACGAAAAGCTATGAAGATGAAGACTCAAGCTCTCTGGAACTTCAAACAAACAGAAGAGAAAGCAGAACCCTAAAACAACAGAGAAGAACCAAGGAGCACAGCACAAAAAAATAAAAAACAGCAGCAACAATCTTAGGTGGCCGGTCAGACCGCATTTAGTAACCGGTCAGACCGCCTGGGCCTTGCCGGTCTGACCGCCCCTGGCCGGTCTGACCTCCATTGACAGGTCGGTCGGACCGCTAGGGTTGGCGGTCTGACCGTCGGCTACAGAGCGGTCTGACCGCCACATGGAGAGCGGTCTGACCGCCACATGCAGACCGGTCTAATCGGACCCCCCTTTTTCAGACAAGGCCCGAAACAGCAGAACACGCACAGACTGAAAAGAAACAGAGAACACTCCAGATTTCAGAAAAACTGTAGAATCACCAAATCTTGCTGCTCTTCTTTAGGTCAAATGGTCAAGGACATAATCTAAACACCATTTAGACCTCAAGAATCTAGAGGATTCATCAAAAGAGCAAGAAATTGAGATTTGAGCATAAATCTGAGAATTGCATTGTGAATGAGCCTAATCCTCAGATTTCTCAAGATTGATTAAACCTTTGCTTATGAAACTTTGCATTTCATTTGGAAATGGTCTCACAATAAGAAGGAACAACTGTAGAGTCATTTCTTGAAGGCAAATCACAAGAATCAACCTACCCCTGACATGAAACCCTAGGGAATCAAAATAGAGGAATTGAGATCAAGTCTTTAGAAAAGAAAAAGACTCATGATCCTTGCCTTAGCTCTTGGGAATAGCTGATCAAATGATCTTGAAATACATTCCCATCAAAGAGCAACCCATTTCTCAGCTAAACAAACAAGAAATCACCTCACACACTAAGAGACCAGAGGACAGGAGAGAAAAACGAAATGCAAACAGAAACTTAGATTCATCACAGAGAAAGCAAGAAATGAGAACATCCCAACACAAATCTTCTCATATTGATATTGAGGAAGAGAGATGAATGATTACAAATGGTTTTAGCTCAAATCTCACTACATGCTTGGAAACTCTCAAGCAAGAGCTCACAGAGCACAAACTCACTCACGTCACTTGAGCTCTCTACCCTGGAATGGCTACTGCCCTCTTCTCATCCTCTCCTTTTTAACAACAAGCCTCACACCCAAAGGAGAAATTCAAGAAGAGGCAGCCCAAACCCACTTCATGCCTCTCACACAATTGAGGCAAGAAGTCAACACACACTTTTGGAGGGAAAACCAGCCCCTCCTCTCATTGCTTGAGTTAAATCTCCAATTTGCCCCTCAAGCGCCTTCCCGGAAGCTTCCCGCGTCCGGTACCTTGACCGTCTGGACCTCGACTCCTCCCTGAGTCTTGTCCCGGTTCGCTCCGCTGTACACGACCGCACCCGGCATTCTGACCGTCTGGACCTCAGCTCCTCCCTGAGCCTAGTCCCGATCCACTCGCGGCTGCCTGTCGTGTCCACCTGACTCCGACCGAGACCTCCGAGTCCACCTGATTCTAGTCCTGGTCTGTTCTGTCGCGCACGACCACAACCGACATCCAACCATCTGGACCTCTGACTCCTCCCTGAGCCTAGTCCCGGTCCTCTCGTCGTCACCCGTCGTGTCCTCGACCGGTAGCTCCAGCTCCGGTTCCTCATCTCCTGACTCGCAACCACCTCACCAGCCTCGATCATCTTCGGCATCATCGACCGTCTGGACCTCAACACTTCCTGTGCCTAGTCCCGGTCCACCTCGCCTCACCATGACCTAGCTCCGAAGTCCTGTAGTCACACAGACAAGCAAACTGTCACATAGCACCGCACGAAACAGCATAATCAATAATAGCACAAGTAAAGGTACTCAACCCTAGAATACCCTCTAAACCAACCGTCAATTCCTCATCACAAACATGGGGATACCTCCACATGGTCTCTCATGCCTCCTCACTGACCTTCTGGTCCAGTTGTCCAGGAGTCACCCTGGTCGCCGATGATGCGCCGATAATGTGTTGGGTGTGTCGGTGCTACCACGCTGCAGTGGGCAGCGCCATAAGGGCCGGTGCCCTCTCAGTTCCGATGGCCTGAGGGCCTTGCTGAGCATAGCTTGGTGGGCGTAGGCCTGAGGATGCCAAAGTGGTAGTCTATGGAGTTCAAGGCTGAGTAGATTTGGATCCAAGGATCGTTGAACTCAGACCGGCAGCAGTTGCTGCTGCTTGGCCATCTTTCTTGTGCTCGGCTTGGCACGGGCGTCCTCCTCAACGTGGCTGGCCAGGCCTAGTCTAGGCATGTGTGCTCGCGTGGCTGGTTGAGCCTAGCCTTGGCCACATGGAGGTGTGCGTCTTGGTGAGCAGCGTATCGAGGGTTGCAGCGGCACGGGTGTACTTCTTAGCATATTTGGCCGAGCGTAGCCTCGGCTACGCGTGGTGCGTGTGGTTGGCCGTGCCTAGCCACAGCCCCGTGGGGGTGTGCATCTTGGCGGGCAGCGCCTTGGCGGCTGCAATGGCACAGATGTCCTCGTTGGCCTAGTTGGCCGGGCCGCATGTCAGCAGCTGCAACGGCACAAGTCTCCTCAGTGTGGCTGACTGGGCCTGGTCTCGCCGCACGTGCATGCATGTAGCTGACCGAGCCTAGTCTCGGCTGCGTGATGGTGTGCGTCTTGGTGGGCGACGCATCAGTGCCTGTAGTGGGATGGGCATCCTCTTGCTGGTTGGGCTTGGTCTCGACCGCGTGTTGTGCACATGGCTGGTCGGGCCTAGTCTCAGCCATGCAGGGGGTGTCTTGAAGGGCAGCCTAGTCTGCGCCGCTATCATACAGTCCTTTCACACGGGAAATTACATAATCCAAACCACAATCGTCGATACAAATCACCATATTTTCGGATTCTTTGAGCCGCCGTGGGTCGGTGGATTAATTCGCCGGCCGGCTAGTTGGTCACTGTGCCCTAATATGTAATCCAGTCGGGCATCCATGCCGGACGCGGCACATTACGCGTGCCGTCTACCAGATTAGGTACAGCACGGGCTGAGGATTGCTTCGGTAGTTGAGCTATGATTTTCCATCTCTCTTGTACTTGTTGTACAAGTTTCAACGCCCATGTACATGTACTCAATCCCATATATACCGGATGAATGAATAGATTCATCGAGGTGATGCGATGAATTTTCACACCTCGCTTGCATTGGCTTCGCTTCCCGGCCGGTCACGAGACGGGATGCAACATTTGACGTTGGACGTCTTCGCACCATGCGGCTTTTGGTTGGCGTGGATTACGGTTCCCCAGTGGTCGAAGTCGTCGAGTCGTGCAATGGTGGAATCTTTGCCATGTTTCAAAGTGCTCATGCCGACATACCGCTAGTGGATTAGAAAACAAATGAGTGAACATTGACAACAGAGGCTTGTGGGACCTCAAGGCAAAGGAGGAGTTTGTCCTGTTACGGCCCCTCGCCCCGCCATGAGCCCATGATATATACTTCCTCCTTTTGCGTTTACTTCGACCATTTTACGTTTGCGTTTACTTACCACTTTACTTTTGCATTTACTTGACTGGATTCGTGCTAATCCCGTCAAGGGTGATGGGCGGGGCTCACGCGAAATCCAGTCAAAATCCATTCATGTGTGCATAGTGGGACCAGGGTATTGTTTATTTTTTTTTGGCACTAGAATCAGAGACGCTCTCAAACCCCTTTCTTTCATCTAGGGTTGTAAATGAGCTGAGCTCGAGCGACCCTAGCCTTTCAAGATTGAGCTCGGTACAAACTCGAGCTGAGCTCGAGTGAGCCTGAGTTGAGATCCGAGCCTGGAGCTCGGTTTGGTCCAAGCTCGAGCTTAGCTCGAATAAACTCAGTAACCGTTAAAATAATATAATATACACTATTTTCCACAATAAGAAAACTCGAGTTCGAGCTCGGCTCGAGAGATCTAGCACTTTTTAAGCCTCTTCTTGGGGTGGTCGCATAAAGTTTGAGATCTAGCACATTGCTAAGAAAATAAAAAATTATGAAAAATAAATTTGAGAAAATGTCAAATGTGCTAAATTTGCTCAATTACAAGTGGTATTAAGTACTTGAATTCATCCTTGAACTTGTAACACTGTAAATTGACTCAATTATAACTTCTTGGTTCTATTTAGTATATTAACATGGCTTGACTCATTTTTCGATACGTTTAGCTAAACTATGATCTTGAGCGATTTGACATCTTAAAAATCCATTTAAATTTCATATTATTACTCTTTTGGCTTTAGTTTGTTGTATATGGTTTGCTATGTTCTAGATAGCTCTTTCACATAGTATGTCTTGGTGTAATACTTGTAGAGTCATATTGAATAATTTTTATTTCTCCTAATGCAAAACATGAATAAAATACAGCTACTTCATTTCATTCATGTTACATCTTCTTTTATACATCTTGATGACTCTATTATCAAAGGGGGGAAGATTGGTGAAAATGCATATCTAGAGCATGATTTGGAGTTTTTGTATAAAATTTTGCTAAGTTGAAGCTTTTGATCGCTTCTCACCATGACCAAGGACAAATCGAACAATTGGTCTTTCATATGGATCTAGAGTGAGATTTCTTGACTCATTGGTGGATTTGAAGCTTTTTGTGGAAACCTTGTCATTTTCAGTAGCTTCACACCATTTCTGTCTTATAGGTTATTTTGAGTCATTGCATCCCTCTTGTGACCATTTTGAGCCTTTCTTTGTAAAATTCTTCTTCTTTATCTAAAACTATCTCCTATTTGTATTTTTGAAGAATTGCTAATGGGTTCATCTAAGGAGAGATTGAAGGACCATGCGAGAGCATTCAGGTTATTGTTGTGATGAATCATTTCAAGTTTCGTGGAGTGGTCAAGTGATTTAACAAAAATCGTACTTTGTCTGGATTAGTTTCTGAATTTTTCAAGGAAAATGGTAGTGCTGGCTTGATGGGAGCGGTAGTACCGCTTTGATTAAGCTAGCTGCTAGTTGATTCAAGAACACTGAAAAGGAAAAATATTTCAGCATGCAGTAGTGCAGGTAATTAGCAGCAGCTATTTTCAGCTTCCACGTACACAACAATTTACAGCTTGGTGGTCGCATGACGCGCACAACAATCAAGCAGACGAGCATGGCCGGCCAGAGAAGACTATTTGCAAGACTATGCGGAGGTCTCTCCATAATTGCAATGAGTATACGACATCATTGAGGGAGATAGAAATGGGTTTGAGTTGACGAAAATGCAATTGAATGAATTGGAGAGAAGTTTCTGGCTCAGGCGGTCAGACCGGCTTGCAAGGCCAAGCACTCCGCTGTATAGGTGCAGTCAGACCAGCCTCTGCATGGCGCTTTGACCGACGGTATGAACTTGTGCTATGATGGCATGGGTGGACTAACCGTCATTGGGCATGTGATGAAACCAACCATTTGGACACTTTAAAAATGGACACCAAATACTTGTGTGGACATGTCTTGGGATAAATTTGCACTAAAGGGCATTGCAAATTGAAATCGAAACTGCAACTAGATAGAAAATTATAGATTTCAAATAGAGTGTTTTGTGGACTAATTAACCGGTCTAACTGGCCATACCATAGCGGTCAAACTGTTGGCGGTGTAACGGCCACCATGTAGGTAAGATCGACCAGGAATTTTTAAGGTGAAAATGCCTTCAAGCTAAAAATGTTGAATTGAGTTGGAAATGGTTCTAGGGCTATGAAATCATGCCATGCGTGTTGCATGATGCATTTATGGACTAATGCAGGTCAAGTTGAAATGAACTTGTGCTCAAAAATAGTTTGCTTAATGTATTGTTGTGCATGTGGTTTCGGAGTCAACTATTGTAAACAGTGAGGCTGACCAGGACTTGGTTGCAAGAACTAAGGTTCGGTGCGGTAATAGAGACCAAGTGAAATGGTTGGACTCAACTAAGATGCAAGATAGACGAGGACCATAGAAGGCACAAGTGATCAAGGTCAAATGAATATGTGGTGCCTCAAGTGACTTGGATCATTTGCAAACGAGTTTGGTTCGGTGGCATTCGTACGTGTGAGATATTTGATGATGAGTTATTGGGCCACTTGAAAGGTGGCAAAGCATGAGCGATGCTTTGAAGCTAAGGAATGATGACACGTCGGTGGAAGGGCATCGTGGTCATTTGCCCAAAATCAGTGAAGTGGGCAGTTTGCAAAACCGCGGTGGAGACCTAAACGAATTAGGTCAAGATACCTTTAAGGAGAGCAAGGTATGACAGATTCAGACTATTGGAGCCAAAGTTGAATACGATACTTTAAAATACGTGTGTGAGTAAAAACCTGTGTGGGTGATGGGTTATCGGGTTCCCATGAGTGACTAGTAGATAAAATCCACTTTATAACCAAAATTAGGGTTAGGATATGAGCCTCCAATATATGAGAAGTTGAGAGAGAGGGTTAAGACTTGAGTGAGAGAGAGAAAGCACTCAAACCAACTAGAGATAAACCTAGGGTTTGAGAGAAGTGCTTGTGATATCTTCTTAGGGCTTTGTCCTCTAGTTGAAGTAACTATAATCCTTTCTCTCAATGTGGTAATAGAAAAATCAAACTTGCTCATCATGTCTCTTATATGTTCTTATTTGTTTTTCTTGTATTCTTGAGGTGGATTTGGTGTTTCTTGGTTTCTCTCATTTCTAGTTTGTTTCTCGGCGTGTTCTGGATTGCTGGGATGTCTTAGAACCCATCTAAAACCATCTTGACCATCTAGAATCCATGAACTTGCCCATATAAACGTTTTCTTCTTTTGCTTTGTTTTGGTGTAATCTTTTTTAAAATGAATAAAGATTAGAACTTTGACAGCGATTCTTGAAATCATTAGTTAGAATAGTTTCCTGATATCCTAGGAAATGTATGTATCAAACTTCAAGTGATTTAGAGGTCTATATTAAAAGGTAAGTTGTTTTGTGGATTTGAAGTCGCACTAAAATTTTAGGCTGAAGCACGAGCGGTCAAACCATCGTTGTGTTGCCAACCAGACCACCCCTATAAGTGTGGTCAGACCGGCCAAGGGGGTGCAATGCTGATTTTAATCTGTTGTGAGTTGGTTTTTGACTATTGGTAGATTTTGATTCCTCTTAGCTACTTATAGCTATTGAGGTGAAAAATCTCAAATACCTAAGTGAAATTTGTTGAAGTCATTCACCCGCTTACTGTCATTTCTGATCCTTAACTATTTAGCCTAACCTATATAATGTGTGTATCCTTAGGGCCTGTTTGGATGGACTAGAACTAGTTGTTAGGTAGGACTAGTTGTTAGCTGACTAGTAGTTAGCTGGCTAAAGATTAGCCTAGTCCTGTTTGGATCCAAGGGCTAATAAGTACTACTATCTCAGTACAAAGTCTGTTATACCCCTATGCATGGCGGTCTGGGAGGGTTGGCGTGGGTATCAGCGTCTTTTTTCCATCTTGCTGGTCCTTTAGCCCTCATTAGTTGGGTTTGATGGACTAGTTGGCTAACAACTAGTTGGAGCTTTGGCTAAACTTTAGCCCACCCATTAGCCCTCCTGTTTGGATCCTTAAGGGCTAAAGTTTAGCAACTAGTTGTTAGCCCAAGGGATCCAAACAGGGCCTTAGCCTTATGCCTTAGCAGTGAGGGTACTTCCTTCTGTTAGGGAGCATTTCCGCTCCATATATAGGGTGTCTTCTTTTGTGTTTATGCTTAGGTTTCGGGTTTCGTTGGTAAGTACCTCGTAGTTAAACGGTGTGTTTCTTCAAAGCGGGGTCTACAGGTAGATTATAGTACAAATTGTACAAGTTTAGCTGTACCGGTCAAAATCACATACGACTATTTCTCTTTATATACCGTCTTTCATAAATAGACCACAATTCAAATATCACAGTCATAAGTCTCAATGTAAAAGAACCCACTTATAAGCCATGCATGCATCAGCAAACCTGTAAGGCCTTGTTCGGTTATCAGGGAGAATATTCCCTAGGTTGGGAAGCCGCATATGGGATTTTTGCGGTATCTTGGGATCCCCGTGCAAAATCCCGTGGAGAATACTCCCCAGCTATGTTTGGAAAGGGTGAGGAGTGAAAAACCCGTTCCATTCACAGATTCATGAACAAGTTCAGAAACAAAGTGAAGAATTCAGAAAAATGAAAAAAAAAGATCAGAAAAATTGGAGAAAAGAAAAAACAAAGAGGCAAAGCATCACGGCAGTGCTCAGCATGGAGGCGGCTCGGCGGCGTGGAGAATAAATAGTAAGTATAGATCAATTGGAATCCCCGTTGAGCTGCCTGCTCCTCCATGCGTAATGTATTGTCGTTGCCGGAGTTCGCTGAGGAGCCGCCGCCGCAAGCCCCAGTCATCGATAATGTAGAGCGCCAGCGAGGTGGGCCTGATCCACCGCTCCCTCCACGTCCTCCTCCAACCCCAGTGCCGCCTGCTCCCCCTTTGCGTCCTTGTTGGATACGACTCCACAGAGTTGGCGAAGGCCGGCTTGACTCGGGTGCGGCGGCGGGAGTAGAGCAGGAGGAGGAGTTGGTGGAGGCGCAAAGCAGCCGCGTGTGCGCGGGCTCGGCGGCGCCACCGGATCTGAATTTGGCTCAACTCGGGTGCGCCGGTTCTTGCGTGAATGGAAATATGGCATGTTTTTCTGTCCCGTGAATTCGGCTGGGATTTCACCCTCTCCCGTCTGATCCAAACGCCCACCTGGGCTGATCGGGGAAAATCTTCCACGGGGCACGTCTTTCCCGAGATTGGATTGGGATCCTGGCGGGGATTGGGCTCCCAAGCAAGCCCTAAGAATATAACACCTGCTTACTATGGTTCATAAACTTGAAATGTTTCCATATATACCATATTGAATAGAAATTCTGATCTAAGAACTTTGTAGGGGGTTGGCACTGTAAATAACTTCTTATATCTATAATGTAACAGTATAAATAGACCTCCCTCATGTTTGAAAGAGTGGAGGACAATTGAATACAAAAAAAAAGTGAAGAAGATATTTACTCGTATTAATATTGTTTCCTTGACCCTTCTCATTGCAGAGAGACGCCCGGGGTCCCCCTTTTCTATTATTATGTTCGTAACCACAACACAAACAACTAGTGAGATTAAATACATCTCCTGCACTTTCAGGGTTAGAAATTCTCACAATAATCCTTAAACTAAAGAAACAAAAAATTCGAAAATTAACATCTCAATTGACAAGTAGGAAGTCTCAGGAGGTACAAAGAGATATTACATGTTTAAAACACAAGGTTTATTTATATAAGACAAGATCTCCCTCCTGGGTACATAGAGATCTTACGAATTACAGACACCAAGTTTACTTATAAGACAAGATAAACTACAAAGTTCTCATAGATTGATAAAAGTTCTTCTCAAGTTCATAAACTTCTCATGGTCACAGCGACGTTGAATACGAGTCTCCTGCGATAGCATTGAGTAATCTTGGCATTGGAGGCATCTTGAGTTCAGATAGACACTCAAGAAACTGTACCACCCCACCCATCGTCGGTCGATCAAGCTCATTATCTTGAATACACCAACATGCGACTTTGCATACTCTTTCAACCTCCTCGAGATTCACATCACCGTGTAAGTTTGCATCAACCAGATTCCCAACGTCTCCATTGAGAAGCTCGCTTGCAACTTTCACAGGAAAATAGGGTGGATGATCACCATGACTAGAATATTCTCGATCTGAATTCCTCCTTCCTGATATGATTTCTAACAAAACCATCCCATAGCTGTAAACATCGACTTTTGGTGTAATATCAGTTCCGGAAATCCATTCAGGAGCAAGATATCCAATAGTTCCTCTTATTGTAGTAACAACACGACTAAATTCCCTTCCCAGAACCTTTGCCATTCCAAAATCTGCAACCTTAGGGACAAAAGATGCATCGAGAAGTATATTCTGTGGTTTGATATCACAATGTATAATGCAGTCTCGACAACTATCGTGCAAGTAGGCTAGCCCTCTAGCAACCCCCAGAGCGATTTGGTACCTTATAGTCCAATTCAAATCTATACCACCCCTCTGAAACAGATGGGAATCAAGGGAACCATTTGGCATGTATTCATAGACAAGTAACCTCCTATCACCTTCGCAGCAAAACCCAATCAATTTAACCAAATTGATATGCTGGATAATTCCAATTGAACTCACCTCAGCTCTGAATTGCTTCTCTCCCTGACGGGCACCATCAAGCCTTTTCACTGCTATGGCAGTCGAGTCACCTATGAACCCTTTAAATACAGAACCAAAACTGCCTCCCCCTAACTTCTCGGAAAAACCTTTAGTTGCACGTTGCAAATCAGCATATCTAAATGCAATGATCCCAATGCCACCCTGAACATTATCCAGTCTGAGTGTAGACAACCACCTGTTCCTCATCCAAATCATTAGTAGAAAGATCAAGCCCAGAGCTGCAATGCTAGATCCAATGGCAACACCAGTGATCATGCCGTTTCTATTGCCTTTTCTTTTCAATTGCACCTCTTTTGCGGCAAGGCGAAGGTAAAGAATTTCTTTGTCAGTACCAGTAGTGTCACTATCCTGCTGTTGCTTCATATTAAGCAAACTGTCATACCAGACAGAGCAGCCACCTTTGCCGTAGGAATATGCCGTGCAAGAGCAGTTGCTCAAGCAAACTTGTGAGCATTCTTCTCCACTTTTAGCAGCCTCTATGTTTTGGGCGTTTTGGGGAAAACTAATGTCCGTCATGGAGTAGAACCTATCACTGAGATCTGCTTCGTTTTTGTTGGTACCACAATTTAGTGGAGTATTCCTCATGCACCCACCACTTCGGTCCCCTAGCTCCCAATCCATGGGTGATCTTATAGAGAAACCCTTCATACAGTCGCAGAACGGATCTTTACTATCATTGCAGGTTGTGAAAGGTCCACAGATTGCATAGACATCGCATTGAGCTAAGGGTTGCCTGTAATTAATTAACCATTCCTGTATGTCGTCCAGCCATACACCGATCAAACCTCGACCAAAGACATCTAGTGCACAGTGCACGATCGCGTTCTCATCCCGCAAGGTATATGTGAAGTAAATCTCTTGGTCGTTGTTGACAAATGTAAAATTTGGCGTAACGGCACCTATCATCTCTGGCAGGAAGCTGTAGTATCGGCCGTTCCATTCCCCGCTGGACAAATACTGTACGGTTGAGTTCCATAGCAAGTGACCAATCCCAGTGAGTTCCATCTCCAAAGAGTATAGACCAGTAGCTTGGTCAATCAAATTCTTTCTAGAAACAAGACGACGGTTCAGGCCAGTGACCTTGTTCCTGCCAATCTTTGCACCGGGGAGAATGCTATCTGTTGGATAGTCAAAGCTCTGCCACATAATGCTGGACGAGTTTGAGGAGCTCTGTAGGATGAGGTTCCCACTGTTCGAGAGCACAGCGACGGTGTCGTTGGTTGTGATGTTGGCTTGGGTAGACCATATGATGGACTTAGTGGCTTGATCTAAGATGACTAAGTTTCCGTCACCGGAGATTGTGAGCTCCGGCGACGTGGGGTCTACGACCGGCTTATCCCCGTTGGCTGTCCAAACCGGAGTTAGCTTGGGGACATTGTTGAACCATATGCCAAGGTATGTGTTCAGGGTGTTGTGGGAGGACTTGCCTGGCTGGAAGAAGCCGAGCGCGAACTTGCCGTTGCTGGAGACAAGCCTGTCGTTGCCGGCGACTGCATGGCCATGTGAGATGGTGTCCGTGGCAGCAGACCACGAAGGAATGTGTAGGGAGAGGAGTCCAAGAAGGATGTGAAGGAGGAGCATGAGGAAACGAATAGTTGATGAAGGGGAAGTATGGTGGATTGGAAGTGCTGGGATAGGATTGATGCTCACGGTGCGATGAAAACCGGCCTACTCCACGCCTCTCTCCCGGTCCAGTTGTTTAAATCACAGTATCACACCACTGTCCAGCTCGCAAGTCTAGTGGTGTGGGCACACATCCCAATCAGTCTGTACAAACAAATGATATTGTTTTGACTTTTAGCAAAACTTGAGTGAGCTAGTTAGGAGTGGCCTAGCCTCCCATGTCGCTCTCAAGGGCAACACCGGGGCGACATTCCATGTAGCCCGACTCCCGAGAGCCTATCAGCCTCATCACCGTCGTTGCCAACGTTGGCCGCAGTGGCGGCGAGGCTCACTCCCCTTTTCAGTCCCTCTCCCTCCCTCTCTCTCTCTCTCCCTCTCTTCCTCCATCTCTCTCTCTTTTCTTCCGGCGGTGGTCGTGCTCAAATCTAACGCTAGTGTCAAAGTTTCCTTCCTCTCTGTCTATTGTAATCGCCATAGGTCCCAGATCCCGGTGGATCTGGTGCCTCCTCGCTGACCTTCTGGTCTAGTCATCTAGAGTCACCCTGGTCCCGATGCTGTGCCGACGACGTGTTGGGTGTGTCGGTGCTACCGCGCTACAGCGGACAGCGCCGTAAGGGCCGGTGCCTTCTCAGTTTAGATGGCCTACGGACCTTGCTGAGGGGAGCTTGGTGGGCGTAGGCCTGAGGATGCCGAAGTGGTAGTCGATGGAGTTCGAGGCTGAGTAGATTTTGATCCAGGGATCGCTGAACTCGGACTGGCTGCTTGGCCATCTTTCTCGCGCTCGGCTTGGCACAGGCGTCCTCCTCAACTTGGCTGGCTAGGCCTAGTCTAGGCATGTGTGCGTGTGTGGCTGGCTGAGCCAAGCCTTGGCCACATGGAGGTGTGCGTCTTGGTGGGCAGCATGTTAGGGGTTGCAGCGGCATGGGTGTACTACTCAGCATATTTGGCCGGGCATAGCCTCGGCTGCGCGTGGTGCGTGTGGCTGGCCCGGCCTAGCCACAGCCCCGTGGGGATGTGCATCTTGGCGGGAAGCGCCTTGGCGGCTACAGTGGTATAGATGTCCTCCTTGGCCTGGCTGGCCGGGCCGCATGTCAACAGCTGCAACGGCACAAGTCTCCTCAGTGTGGCTGACTAGGCCTGGTCTCGGCCACACGTGCATGCGTGTAGCTGACTGAGCCCATTCTCGGTTGCGTCTTGGTGGACGATACATTAGTGGCTGCAGTGGGACAGGCGTCCTCCAGCTGGTTGGGTCTGGTCTCGACCGCGTGTTGTGCACTGGTCGGGCCTAATCTTGGCCACGCAGTGCGTGTCTTGAAGGGCAGCTAGTCTGCGCCACTATCATACAGCCCTTTTACACGGGAAATTACGTAATCCAGTCCACAATCGTCGATACAAATCACCATATTTTTGGATTCTTTGAGCCGCCGTGGATCGGTGGATTAATTCGCCGGCCGGCTAGTTGGTCACTGTGCCCTAATATGAAATCCAGTCGGGCATCCATGCCGGACGAGGCACATTACGCGTGCCGTCTACCAGATTAGGTACAGCACGGGCTGAGGATTGCTTCGGTAGCTGAGCTATGATTTTCCATCTCTCTTGTACTTGTTGTACAAGTCTCAAGCCCATGTACATGTACTCAATACCGTATATACCGGATGAATGAATAGATTCATCGAGGTGAGGCGATGAATTTTCACACCTCGCTTGCATTGGCTTCGCTTCCCGGCCGGTCACGAGACGGGATGCAACATTTGACGTTGGACGTCTTCGCACCATGCGGCTTTTGGTTGCCATGGATTACGGTTCCCAAGTGGTCGAAGTCGTCGAGTCGTGCAATGGTGGAATCTTTGCCATGTTTCACGCTTGGAATTGGCAGTGGTTGTCAAAGTGCTCATGCCGACATGCCGCTAGTGGATCAGAAAACAAATGAGTGAACATTGGCAACAGAGGCTTGTGGGACCTCAAGGCAAAGGAGGAGTTTGTCCTGTTACGGCCCCTCGTCCCGCGCATGAGCCCATGATATATACTTCCTCCTTTTGCATTTACTTGACCATTTTACGTTTGCGTTTACTTACCACTTTACTTTTGCGTTTACTTGATTGGATTCGTGCTAATCCAGTCAAGGGTGATGGGCGGGCTCACGCGAAATCTAGTCAGAATCCATTCATGTATGCATAGTGGGACCAGGGTATTGTTTAAATTTTTTTGGCACTAGAATCAGAGACGCCCTCAAACCCCTTTCCTTCATCTAGGGTTGTAAATGAGCTGAGCTTGAGTGAGCCTGACCTCTCAAGATTGAGCTCAATACAAACTCGAGCTGAGCTCAAGTGAGCCTGGAGCTCGGCTTGGTCCAAGCTCGAGCTCAGCTCGAATAAACTCGGTAACAGTTAAAATAATATAATATACACTATTTTTCTATAATAAGAAAACTCGAGCTCAAGCTCGGCTCGAGAGTCTAGCACTTTTTAAGCCTCTTCTTGGGGTGGTCGCATAAGGTTTGAGATCTAGCACATGGCTAGGAAAATAAAAAAAATTATGAAAAATAAATTTCAGAAAAAGTCAAATGTGCTAAATTTGCTCAATTACAAGTGGTATTAAGTACTTGAACAAAATGTTTCAACCTTGAACTTGTAACACTCTAAATTGACTCAATTATAACTTCTTGGTTCCATTTAGTATACTGACATAGCTTGGCTCATTTTTGGATACCTTTAGCTAAACTATGATCTTGAGCAACTTGACATCTTAAAAATCCATTTGAATTTCATATTATTGCTCTTTTGGCTTTAGTTTGCTATATATCGTTTGCCATGTTCTAGATAGCTCTTTCATATAGTATGTCTTGGTGTAATACTTGTAGAGTCATATTGAATAATTTTCATTTCTCCTAATGCAAAAAATGAATAAAATACAACCACTTCATTTCATTCATGTTATATCTTCTTCTATACATCTTGATGACTCCATTGTCAAAGGGAGAGCAAGATTAGTAAAAATGCATATCTAGAGCATGATTTGGAGTTTCTGTATAAAATTTTGGTAAGTTGAAGCTTTTGATCTCTTCTCACCATGACCAAGGACAAATCGAACAATTTGTCTTTCATATAAACCTAGAGTGAGATTTCTTGACTCATTTGGTGGATTTGAAGCTTTTTGTTGAAACCTTGTCATTTTCAGTAGCTTCATTCCATTTCTGTCTTATAGGTCATTTTTAGTCATTGCATTTCTCTTGTGACCATTTTGAGCCTTTCTTTGCAAAATTCTTCTTCTTTGTCTAAAACCATCTCCTATTTGTATTTTTAAAAAATTGCCAATGGGTTCATCTAGAGAGAGATTGAAGGACCATGTGAGAACATTTAGGTTATTGTTGTGATGAATCATTTCAAGTTTTATGGAGTGGTCAAGTGATTTTACATGGCGTTAACCAAGTCACAAAGAGTTCGATTCTTTCTTTCGGCTATTCCATTAGACTGGGGTGAGTATAGTGGAGTAATTTCATGAATTATTTCATTTTCTTCACAGAATTGAGAGAACTCATGCGAGCTGTATGTCTAGTAGCACCTGTATCAATCCACCAATCAATAGATGGACTTGTCATAAAGGCCTGAGGTACGTACTCTTCCGAGCTGGAGCTAGCCAGCACGACATTTACTTCAGCTTTGCGACTTTTGTGCTGATCAGTAGATGGACCCCTGCCCTTCCGATTGTGGCAATGATTGATCTTATGGCCAGCCTCCCCGCAAACAAAGCAGATGATGTCCTCATTTTTCTTCTTCATTTTCTTTGGTTGGAGCTTGACTTGGGGTTGATTATTGAATTTTGGTTTCCTAGGGCCTCCAGTTCTCTTGACCTCCACCTGATGAGCTTGAACTTGAGCCTTTCCCGTGCCGTCACCAGCTCTGACATGCTCTTTGACATTGATGGTAGCTGACAGCTCATTGAGCGTCAAGCGCGCCTTTATATTTCTACGAGCGGTCACAAAGACACGCCACGAGGGCGGTAACTTAGCCAGGATGACGTTTACTTGGAATTTCTCTGGCAGGATGCAGTCGTACTGACTTATGTCACGTACATGGAGTTGAAGCTTGTGGAGCTGCTCCATCACCGACTGCCCCTCAACCATCTTATAGTTCAAGTAGTTGGCAGTTACGAATGACTCATTCCAATTGTCTCATTCGTAGTACTTCTCATCAAGTTCGTCCCAGAATTATTTGGCATCTTTAAAGTTCACGTAGACGTCGAACAGCCGATTGGATAAGATTGCTAACAAACGAGCTAGGACTGAGTTGCTCGCATCCTCCCATCGCATCATTTCAGGAATTTCCAATGGAAACATTGGAGGATTCGAAATGACCCAAAAGGGTTTGAGATCAGTCAGCCATAGCTTCGTTTTAGCTTGCCAACATTTAAAGTTGACACTGTCAAATATCTCCGGCTTAACGACATCAGACGATGAAGCTATTTCTTTAATAGTAGGTTTTCTGGATTGTTGTAAATAATGCGATATAAGCGTATTTTCAGTTTTAATTCCAGCCAAACCAAACATATATTCAACATATTTCCAGCATAACATGAATGACATAAATTGCATATAATCATGTAATTCCATCTTGCCATTCATATACATGTAAATATTCAATGAATATAAACACTAGTCTGCTGAAAATAACATGTAAAACAGTCCTTTAAATAGAAAAACAATTAAATCTAGCATATGACAAATTAATTGTTTGAAATTTGCTCTCAGAACAGAGTTGCACAAGATTTTAAATCTTGGCCTTCTCATGCTAATGTTGAAGCTCTGCATTGATAACCTCAACACTAGTGACCAAGATGTGAGCTCTAAATTATGTTTCCACTCTCATAAACTTGCAAATTCAGTGAACAACAATATAAAGTTTTCGGCACAAATGTTCACAATGAATTAACATGCATTAATTTGACTGTAAACTAGAATAACAAAATGGAGCATATACCAGAACAGTTACATGCAGCCTTATATGACAAATAGTAAAGGATATAACCTGATCTGGAATTACAAACAGCTACTGCATGGTATACATTTCAAGTACACGTGAACAATTCAAATCAGCCAAAGAAATCAGCTTTGTCCAGACAGTGAAAACAAACTAATAGAGCTCAAATCTAGTCCTGGTAGTTAGATCAATCTCAGCATTCAACTAGTTCATCACAGAGCACATGTTCCAAGCCCACAAGCAAACATATCATCTACCAGTTCTTGATCTTAAACAGAACTTAAAGAATAGGTACTGCCGACAATGTTTGCAAAGAATCAATAATACTCATAGTGCAGACGACACTCAAAACCGTCCAGAAGCAAACCAAGCCGAAGAAGAACACGAAGAACAGGGCAAGGCACACTCGAAAGTGTTGTCCCAGAAAACCTATCACCCCTCTTTGCCGATGCAGAAGAAGGATATGATTGACGGAGATACAGTGCCCTCTCCAACCTTGGGAAGCCGACGCCGGAGTCGAGAGTCAGGGAAACGCCGCACAAGACCACAAGAGTACATCGGCTAAGTGCACTCAAATACAACAGGGAGCCGTCACGGCCTCCGTCCTCCCTCGGGTAAACTTTCAACCTTCGGATTTCCCTCACACCCAAACTAGGGTTCACACAGGAAACCGAAGGCAAAGGCCTCAATCGGAGATGGCGCCGAAGCCCCAAACCTCCGCACAACCCAAAAAGCCGAGAGGAAGAAGAAGACCCAAGAGAGCAAGTTAGATCGGAAGAGATGTTCACCGCAACAATGTAGAGCTCGGGCTTAAGAAGAGGAGACGAGGGTATGCAGGGAGGTGACATGAGCGGCCGGCTCCGAGGAACCCGGGCCAGCCCGCGCCTTCGTCGCTCGCCTCTCCAGTCACTGCCTCCCCCCACGCGCCGCCGAAATCGGCCGCCTCTTCACCAGATCTGGGCGAAGCCCAACCGCCCGCCTCTCCATCACACGCACACGCGCACGGGGAGCGCACGGGGCGTCTCCTCCCCTTATCTCTTCGCGTGGCTCACTGACAGGTGGGCCCCGCCTGTAGTTTTTTATTTCTTTTTCAATTGGGAAATTCCCAAAATGCCCTCGCAGCACCAACACTTCGGTCCTACATCATGCAATTGAGTGAGAAATTTGGCTAATTTCTTAGATCGAGTGCTCGAAGGATTTCATAGGCACAAATGGAGATACTTCAAAAGTCTGGACAGGATAGTGAGAAGCGCTGTCGTTTTCCTCCATCCACTAGCTACATGCGCGGTGAGTCATCTCGGACATCGACAAAACCTTGCTTCATCCACTAGCTGCATGCGCGCCCAGGGTTTTGTGGGAGGACTTGCCTGGCTGGAAGAAGCCGAGTGCGAATTTGCCGTTGCTGGAAACAAGCCTGTCGTTGCCGGCGAGTGCATGGCTAGGTGAGATGGTGTCCGTGGCAGCAGAGCATGAAGGAGTGCGTAGGGAGAAAAGGAGTCCAAGAAGGATGTGAAGGAGAGGTATGAAGAAATTAAGAATAATACCAGGAGTAGTATGGAAATGGCAAGCATTAGAATATATAAGAATGATGCTCTTAACACTGGAACGTACAGTGATCGCTTGGCATTTGGAAACCACATAATACCAGTCCAGATTGGAAAACCGGCCAGTGGGAGTTGCACGGCTGGGCGACAGCGCCGGCCGGCTATAGTCTACGGTGGCATTTGATGCCATCCTGACCTGACAGATTCCTAAAGCCCGTTGTGTAGTCTGTGCCCAATCAAAACTGCCAAACAACACCGCCTACATTAGCCGAGAGCCCGAGAGAGGCGAGATGTGGCATTGTGGCAGGCGGGTCGGCATCGCTTGACTCGCGGTGTTGGGGCCGCCCACCGCACGAGGGCCGTGCCGCATGCTCTCACCACGGGCATGGGAGAAGGCGGGCAGGGTGATGCGGTTAGGGTCCTCGTACACTTTTTTTTTTATCAACTTTAAGTTGGAGATGTAGGTGTATATTAAAATGACTTTAGGCAATAAATATAAGCGAGACTTTCATCATAAACACATCAATTGATATCGATAAAGAAGATCGCTGACTACTATCTCGCTCATCTCTTGTGTTAATTATACATCTACTTGGCATTGTTTAGTTGTGTGATTGTTATCGTTTTCAAGTTATGTTGACTAGCTATTGGATCGCTCAATAATACTAGTTTTTCAACATGTTATCAGCATCAACTGCTCTACAAGCCAAGGAATGTCGTCGGATCAATCTCCTACTTTAGCGAGCTCTTTTCTAAATTATTTTGCTCAAATCAATCGTCACACTTGTACCGTTCATCGTGAGAATTTGACTATCAGCCGTGCTAATTTAGTTACAATTCACAATCTGGAAAAGAGAAAAAACAATCAAACTGTGTTGGCCCATACGTCGACGGAAATACTGGCCTAACCACCGATGAGGTCACCAGCCAGCAGCCGGGGTTGCCTCTGAACCACGGCTGTGATAGCGCCCCACCGCTGGCCACCGGAGACCATCGCTGTGCACTTGTACCACCGTTCGCATCCCATATATCGCCAGCCCCCATCGAGATTACCACCGCCACGTGCTCAGCCATTGCTCACCCCGCTGTCGTCGTCCTGAAAGGCAATGCGAACTTCGACCGTCTGTCGCTCCGCCTCAGCACGCTACAGCCCGCACGCCATGTGTGAGCTCTACCGCGCGTGTCACCGTGCTGAACCCGCCAGAGCTCCTTCCGCGTCGCCACTAGCTCGTCACCGTTGCCGGCGATCATGCACGCGTGTCATGCAAGCATTATCACGGTCGCCGGCACATTGACCACCGAGTGTTCCCGCCGTCGTGCGAGCCCACCAGCTTGGATCGCGTGCACCCGCTGGATCGACACGCCACCGTCGCCTACACTCATTGACCACCGCACCGTTTTGCTATGAGAAGGAGCTAGGCGGCTAGGGTTAAATCCTCGGCAATTGGCCTACTGGGTTGTAGGCAAAATGGGTCAAATCGAAAATCCGGCCTGACAGCAGTTTTGGGTCGGATCGAAAATCCAGCCCGACAAGGGGTGAATGGGCCGAACGGCAATTATGCGGAAAACCCTATGAAGTTTTAGTAATTATGACAATTTTTGCGGTATAAGGGATTTTCTTCTCTTGCTGCATGTATTCTCTTCTCTTTGGCTCTCCCATTAGTTTTAGATCTTGGGGGATCTTCTACCTGACAAACACTAGAAGTTTGATCAGCGCCAATACTATCAGTGCCATTCGTAGGTTTTGTTTTAGCCTTTTTTTTTCTCTTTTCTATTGAGAGAAACAAGTTCAGACTGCATAGTCTTCGTGTGTGAAATCACTATGCAGCGTGATTCTTCTGAAATGGATGCTTCCTTAACAATCTTAGTGAAAGCACAGCATAAGGTTGTATATCTTACATTTTCCTTGATTCCTCTAGCATCGGCTGTGCTTCCTGAGGGTTTTGAGCATCAGGGGCAATCAAGACAGCAGATGAATCCCAAGCTCACCTGTGTAGGATGTAGTTATTAGGGATCCTATCCACACACACATATAGGTGATAACCTTTAGTATATGGCAACATAGCATATCATATCTTTCAAACTTGTAGCACTTCAACTGTAAAAACCGTCCTACATGTGTGCTTCAACGGTATATGTTCTTGAGCCATAGTTGTCAACTCGATCACAGTTGGGAATAAGCTCATAGAAGTAACCTCCCACAGCCTGAACATTGTACAAAGTAGTTGCCTTAAGGTCTTTCTGGAACCAGTAAAACAACTTCCTCGTGTTTGAAAGCGAGGCTTGCTCCTCAATAGGCCATCTTGACCATAAATCAGTTGTAGTAGTTATTGTTTGCATCTCCTAGTGATTTTTAGCCACCATGATTTTATCATATACCTTTTTGTACTACTGGACAAAATTAAGGATAGAGTTTTGTGGATTGACATACTGCTTCAGCACTGCATTGCAACCCTCGCTGTGCTGCATGGTTTGTAGAAAAGGGTAGAAACAGTGAATAAAGTATGCTAGCACCCAGTAAGCTAAATGCTCATTATCACTTACATGGTGCCCCTCTATCATCTGCAACCACTTCTCCTCAAATTCATGTACAGTAAAACTGTTGTTCACACAATCATTGGAATCACAATGCAGCTAATCATTTCTTGCCATGAGGCCCTCTTCTTTTCAGCTTCTAAAAACTGCTTTTCGGCTTTTCTACAGTAACTAGCTTTTAAACGGTGTATTTTTTCAAGATGGGGTCTACTAGTTAATTGTAGTACATACTTTACTGACTTCTTTTATATCGGCAAAAATCGCATGTGAGTTTCTATTACTCTGTAATCTCTCGTACAAACAGTCCAAAAGCCATAAGCCGCAGCCAAAAGCCACAAGCCGCAGCCAAAAAGAACAGGCCCTGAGTGTCCCCAAGTTTTCCTGTGCTTTCCTCATAAAGTGCCATCTATAATTTCTGTGGGTGGTGTTGGGAAAAACTTTCTCAATCATTGACTTCATAGCGATGTCTTGGTCTGTAATGATGTTAACTAGTTCTAATCCTCCCATTGCCTCCAAAAATGCTTCAAATAACCACACAAAACTTCCAGTCTTCTCACATCTCATGAAACCACAGCAAAACTGTATAGATTGTTCATGGTTGTTTATTCCAATAAATAGGGTAAAAGGCATCTTGTATAGATTGGTCATATAAATCATGTCAAATGATAAACAGTCATGTATAACTTGTAGGCCTTTCTGGTAGCACCATCTGTCCAAAAGATGTTATGTACTATATCATCTTCATCAAGGTAAACTTTATAAAACAAGTCTAGATTATCCTCCTTCATCTTGTAGAAATAGACAAATGTGTCCTGCATGTCAGTATGTCCATGTTCAGCACGTATGGAAGCCCTATGTTAGCTATGTCCTTAACTATGTAAGTCACATTATAAGCTGATTCATACAAATCGGCCATAAGTTACATTTGTCGGCCTATTGGGACAATGCAACCATGAAGGAGATGCACAAATTCCCTTTCATCCTTCGGTATGTGTTGATGGCAGCATAGAAACCTGCTAGGGGATGATTTTCTAGTGAGGAGATGGTTGTAATCATGCACAAAGTTAGTAACTTCCAACACTTGACCCATGCATTTTACATTCGTGAGAGCTGGACAATGAGTCATGTATGTCTTGTTTCTATTTTGCTTATTAACTGCTAGCTTTGGATTTTGAGGGTCTTCTCTCTTTTTTGTTTACACCAACCTTGTAACACAGCAAGTGCACCTTGTCAAACTTTTTATCCTTGGCTGAAGTGCGTGAACTACCAATTCTAATAGCAAATCTAAAACGTTTAGAATAAACCTTGTAATGTTCTTTAGTAGCTTCAAAAGAGTCGAACGCCATCATCTTGAATGGTTCTTGAGATGTCGACAAAACCTCAAAATCGTCTCATTCATTTTCATCATGTCCAATGTTTTCCCCATCACTTAAATCACCAAGTGTTGTCCCTGTTGCTGCACCACCCTCAGAAACCTTAAGATTGCGTGACGAATTACCTCCAAGTCTAGCGCTTGTAATTGCAGTAGCAAGCTGCGCAATGTCATCTTGAAGTGGATACTTATTAACATCAATAGCTAACAGGTCATTGTAATCCATAGCCACTGCACATGCAAGATAATACTCAGCATTTGTTTTAACATTTTCTTATCATTAATGCTGAAATGTGTGGCATTCTCATACAAAAACTCAAAAATTTGATGCATGAAATGACATGTAAGGTACCTACAAACAAACTTTTTCAGTAACCAAATTTTCTCTTTCTGCTTTTTTCCCAGGAACATGTGGCTGAGATAGCTGGATTCTTTTTTGGTGCACAAGGAGTGTTGTTTTATATGAAAAAACATGTAGTCTGCTGCAACTTCTAGCAAAAAGTTACATTTTATTTAGTGTTACAGGAGACTAAAAACCTTACTGCAATATGCAACTATTGACAAAAACAAGGGGGAGCTAGGGGTGGTACAACTTTTTTTTTCTTTTACTCCATTCACCCGCCGTTTTGATGATCATGCTTCTGGTCCAAAACTTTAAATATGGTTACTTAGTGTTCAAATAGATAGTAAAAACTAGACAATGTTGTTGATTCATGTGCAACTATGGTAAAATTAGTGTCAAATTTGTAAAACATATATACATAAACTGGAGGATTAGATAATAAAAAGTAGTGAAATAGATCTGGTATGAAGAGGTAGCAATAGACGGTGCCTTCCCTTTTTGCTTTTTTTCTTATTTTTTCCCTACAAATTTGCTTGATCGGTAAGATCAAAGAAATCGCCGCCAGTGTTGGAGAAGAACATAGGGTTACGCGTCGTCCTCGCCGAGAATATCCAGGGTTTTGCAAGACGACGAAGTAGCGGTGATCTCTCTTTCTTTTGTGTGGCGTCAATCTTGGGCCGAAGCAAGCGAGTTAACGGGCCTAATGCGGGAAAGCGAAATGGGAGTTGGATGCGCGCAGGAAAGCGAACAGGGAGGTGGGGGTCGCGCGCTACGGCTATAGCGTTGTAGTCGCGTCCTTAGTGTATTGACCAACAAAGGGTTACTTTTTTTTAGATCAAGGGAAAATTTCATTAAGTGAATGAAAAAGGTCCCAGCCTCTACAATCCGAAGATCGTACGCAGCTTAATGGATACAACCAAGAGCAATCAAGCACCTGAACTAACACAAAACAAAAGACAATACATGAAAAAACAGACACTACGCCTCAATCCTATTCCGGAACTTCCATCCAAATTTTGCAAAGACCTCCATGATGACCGTCTCCAAAATCTGGCATCCATTCTTGAAGATTGGTTTTTCTTCTTCTTTACTTAACAAGGACCAAAGCCGGATCCAATATGTTGCCTTGAAAATGACTTGCAGAAAGGTGTTGGTTTTAGCATTATTGAACACCATGTCATTTCTATTCAACCACATTGCCCAACAGAGAGCGCACACCTAGTAAAATCTGATTTTTGAGTTTTGCCCGATGCCATGAAGCCAAGAGCCAAACATATCCGATATACTAGATGGTGGATGAATTCCAAAGGTGATGTGCACTGTGTTCCATATAAATCTAGCAAAGTGACAATCAATGAAAAGATGTTGTATCGTCTCCAAAGAGTTACAAAAACAACACTTGACACTCCCTTGCCAATTCCTTTTTGCTAAATTATCTTTTGTAAGAGTGACCCCTTTTTGGAGATACCAAAGGAAAATTTTAATTTTCAAAGGCACTCTTATTTTCCAAAGTGGATTTTTCGTAGGTAAGACTCCCTCTTGAATCAAATTCAAATACATAGAGCGAACCGTGAAAAACCCACTCCTATGTAGGTTACAAACAAACACATCCTTCTCTTTTGTAAGGTTAACTGTCACAACTTTAGAGACTAAGTCGTACCACGCTGTCAAATTACCTTCCACCAAGCCTCTTCTAAATGACACATCCAGTGGCGTAGAAGCTAAAACCTTAGCCACAGTATCATTCTTTTTCCTCACAATCCTATAGAGTGATGGATAGACATCCCTTAAGGGTTTATTTCCTAACCAAATGTCCTCCCAAAATCTAACTTGTGTTCCCTTTTGAATTCGAAAATAACCATGAGCCAAGAAATCATCCTTGACCTTCATTAGTCCCGACCAAAAGTGGGAGTCACCCGGTCGTTTATAAACTTGAGTTATGGCTTTATTGGTCAAATATTTCCTTCTTAGAAGATTTTGCCAAACACCATCCTCATTAATAAGTTTAAACAACCATTTACTCAAGAGACATTTGTTTTGAATCCCAAGGTTTTGGATACCCAACCCGCCACAGTCCTTTGGTCTACAAAGTACACTCCACTTAGTAAGCCTGTAATTCTTTTATGACTATCACTTTGCCAAAAGAACCTTGAACAGTAAAAATCAAGTTTTTGTAAAACACCCTTAGGGACTTCAAAAAGGAAAGCATATACATAGCTAAACCAGCTTAAGACCGAATTGATCAAAACTAGCCTTCCTCCAACGGAAAGAAGCTTTCCTTTCCAATCGCTGAGCTTCTTTTGGAATCTCTCCTCAATGATGGCCCAATCTTTGTTAGAGAGTTTACGATGATGCAAAGGAATACCAAGATATTTAAAAGGTAAGCCCCCGGTTTTGCAACCAAAAAGTTGTGCATACTCATGCTCGCAATCCTTAGCACTACCATAACAGAAGAGCTCACTCTTATGGAAATTAATTTTCAACCCAGAAAGTTGCTCAAAGGTACTTAACACTAGTTTAAGGTCTTTGGCTTGAAGTAGATCATGATCCATGAAGAGAATAATATCATCGCATGATTTGGAGGATCGAGAGGCCATCATCTACAAGATGTGGAACAACTCCTTGAAACCTCCCATCAGCCTTAGCTCTACCAATTAACGTTGCCAACATATCTGCCACTAAATTAAAGAGGATTGGTGACAAGGGATCACCTTGCCTACGTCCCTTTTTTGGCTGAAAATAATGCCCTAAAATGTCATTCACTTTAATGCCCACACTACCACCCCTAACAATTTGATCTATCCACTTGCACCAAAGTGGTGAAAAACCTTTCATCCTCAATGTTTGTTGAAGAAAAGACCATTTCACCTTATCATAAGCTTTTTCGAAATCCAGCTTTAGAATCACTCCATCCAGCTTCTTCCTATGCATTTCATGTATGGTTTCATGAAGGATAATAACCCCTTCCATGATATTCCTCACTGCCATAAAAGTTGTTTGAGATGGTTGTATAACCTTCTGAGCCACTATTGCTATACAGTTAGACATTACCTTAGTAAAGACCTTAAAGCTAACATTAAGTAGGAAAATGGGTCTGAACTGTTGGATTTGAGTAGCCTCATTTTGCTTCGGTAATAATGTAATTATACCAAAATTGAGGCTAAAAAGTGGGAGGTTTCCTTTGTGAAATCAGTGAAAAGAGCCATGAGATCTCCTTTGACGAGATCCCAAAAAGCTTGATAAAACTCAGCTGGGAAACCATCAGGCCCCGGGGCTTTGTTGTGTTCCATTTGGAATATAGCCTTTTTAACCTCTTCTTCTGTGAAAGCGGACGCTAAAATCTCATTCTCAGATTCTGATACCTGTGGTATATCATCCCTAAAGGATTCCATCATTGAGAAATTATTTCTCTCTGACGCCCCAAAGAGACCTTTATAATAATTGGTGATGTATTTCTTAAGGTTCTCATCACCCTCTATAATCCCCTCTTCCTGCTCGAGGCGGAAGATCCTAGTCTTCCTATGTTTTCCATTGGCTACCAACTGAAAATACTTAGTATTACAGTCGCCAAATAGCAACTTAGTTGTTTTGGCTCTTTGGTACCATTTTATCTCCTCCTCTCGCAACAAATGAACTAACCGCTCTTTATAATAATGCTTTAAATCATTTTCCAGTAGTAATCGAGAAGCTGAGTCTCACTTTCTTATCTAATTCATTCGCCTTCCGAATCAATTCTTCCTTTTCTTTTTTGTATGAACCGCTAACATTCTTAGCCCAACCCCGTAGGAATTGTCTAAGTCTCTGAATTTTAAATTGCCATCTTTGTAACGATGTTTTTCCCCTTTTTCTTTGTTCCACACTTCGCCACCAACTCGAGAGGCCATCACGTAGCAACCAACCGAGCTCAAATTTGAAAAGAGGTTGATTTTTGCAACGAGTACCGTTTCCAGTATCTAGTAACAGAGGAGTGTGATCCGAAATTTCCCTAGTCAACGCCTGAACCGTTGATAGCGGAAATTTTGTTTCCACTGTACTAACAAGGATCCGATCAAGTCTCTCATATGTTGGTGTATCCTAGAATTAGCCCACGTAAATTTCCGGTTAGATAATTCAAGCTCCTTAAATCTAAACCATCGATGACGGCATTAAATAAAAAGGGCCACCTATCATCAAACCTATCATTGTTCTTTTCCTGTGGATTCCTAATAATATTGAAATCACCTCCGACAAGAACCGGATGTGTTTCCTTGGCACATGTTTGTACCAACTCTGCAAGGAAGGCCTCCTTAAGTTCAGTTGAGCGCCCCATAAACCGCTATAAGAACCCATTGGAAACCATCACCTCTCATTCTCAAGTGGAACTTAACATAAAAGTCTCCCTCATCAAAACTACCAAAATCAAAAATTTCTAGATTCACCCCAAGAAGGATGCCACCGGACCTACCATGAGGTTTTGACCAGTGCCACAAAAAATCTCGACCACCACAAATATTGTTCAACGCCGCTTTTGGAAAATCTTTCTTCCCGGTCTCCATAAGAGCAATAAAGTCTAGCTTATGCTCTCTAGATAATTCTGAAAGGAACCTATATTTAGCCAAGTCACTAAGACCTCTGCTATTCCAAAAGATTCCTTTCATTTTGATCGATTTGATTTTCTTTTTTCCTAACTAATCCAATTTTCTTATTCTTCTTATGAAAAGATGACATAGATTTATTCTTCTTGAAGACAGTTTCGAATTCACAACTTAGGTGATCACTGTCGTCATCCATAACCTCCTCCATCAAATCACCACATAAGTGACCAAGAGTGAGGTTATTAACGTCATCATCTTCATCACTTTCTAAAAAGCGACATCACCGTCATGTTCTTCAACAATTCTAGGGAAAAAGCCGACTGACCTATTGCGTTCTCTGACTTTAAGCACCGAACTGAACCTAAAACTTCTTTCTCATTTTTGCCAACATCTAGGCCTAGGTTGATGAGTTTGGAAGCAGCAACAACATCTGAAAAAGATGTGAAGGACAGATTTTGCTTGTTACCTTCAACCTGCTCCAAATTATTAACCGCAGGAGGTAGTGGCGCCATCTTGGGTGCCTCTCGTGCAAGGCCGGCATCGCAACCTTGCTGCATCAGGCAGCTGTCGAGCGCCTTCCGCGCAGCACCACCGTTGGCCAAGACTGCCGCGTCCACCGTGAAGTACCCGCTCCTCCATCGGTGCTTGGAGCACCCCAACATCATTAGATGCTGCTGCTCCACCTCCCTCAACACTTAGCAAATCACCATCCTCATCAGTGAACACATCTTCCACCAACTCGTCAACAAGAACATTATCATTCTCCACAAGAACCTTGTTACAACACTTGTTATTAATTTTGAGATCACAAGCCATATCCAGTATCCGAACCTCCATACCCTTAATTTTTGCTTCAAGTTCTTTAATCTGCTCTGCCATAACTTTAATATTTGCCTCAAGGGTCGCCTGGGAAGTAACCTTTCTTGTTGGACCCTGCGACGACGGCAAACCACCCCGCTGGCCAGCTGGAATGCTGGTCGTTGCCGCTGCATAAAAGCCTGTGCCGCCGCGGCCAAAGCGCCCAGCAAGGCCACCACCGTCAGGACTAGAGCCGCCCACCTGGTAGCCATGTCATCCCTTGTGCGCACCACTATCCATCGCATCACCCCGAAGCGAATCGTTGCCGACGGCTTCAACACCGCCCGGCTCCTTGCAACCCAGTCCGATCGGCGGCAACGAAACGCCGCAGTGCAGCGAACGATTGTGAGATGAGGCGAAACACAGACGAAAGCGTCCTCCCGGAGAAAAGCTCACACAACCCGGTGGAAAACGGACCGACCTGCTCCCAATCCGGATCACACGAGCGGACCAAATGTCGTCTTTCGTTTGGGCCAAAACAAGTTCGGTGTGAACCGACTTGAATTCTCCGCCCAACTTCAAGGAAACCAGCCCATTTGGCGGAACATCGAATCGTTGTCCGATTTTGGGAATCGTCTTCAACCCCGCATCCCCTGCGCTACGTCACGCGCTCTGTTCGGTGATCCTTCGTTCGAACACAAGTCCGCTAGTGACAACTCATTTTTAATACCGACTGTCCGACCTCAAATCCTTAACTCGAACCTCCCGAGCCTTATTGTCGGCATGACCTTGGCGGCAAAGGTCCCTTCCAGGGCTTGACCTTTAAGGACAACTGGGATTAATTACCAAATTTATTCATGAAACAAAGATTAATTACCAAAAAAAAGGTCTGCTCAAGCTTAAACATTATAAATAAGAAAAAGATTACGTGCTTATCGGATGCTTGCTCCCTGTGATAACTTGAAGTAGTCTCGGCATCGGGGGCATGCCAGGTTCAACTAAGGGCCTGTTTGGGACTGCTCTGCTTCTACTTTTGCAGCTCCGCTCCTAAACTACCCAGCCAAACAGGTCCAGCTCCAGAAACTCCACTCCAAGAAAAAGGTGGAGTTAAGGGCCAACTCCACGTTTTTCCTGGAGCTCCTCAAGGGGTACTCCAGAAACCAACGTTTTGTATCTTCTCGTGGAGTTGGGGGGTAATTACCCACCACTGCCATTACACAATCTTCCCTTCGTACCGATTCATCAATTTCTTTTCTTCTCCTCCCCACCCACCCGCATGACGCCTCTCCTCCCCACCCACCCACGCCGCTCCTCTCGTCCGCCCCCGACCCGCGCCGCTCCTCTCGTCCGCCCCCTCCCGTGCCGCTCCTCTCCTCCACCCCCTCCCGCGCCGCTCCTCTCCTCCGCCCCCCACCCGCGCCGCTCCTCTCCTCCGCCCCGCTCCTCTCCTCCGCCCCCCTCCCGCGCGCGCTCCTCTCTCGCCGGCAGCCAGCACCGGCAAGACCGCTCGCCATGGGCATCGCCAAGTCGCTCGGCACCGAGGCGCCGCCGCCTCCGTCGCCGCCTCGAGCTCTTCTCCTCGACCTCTCCAAGACCGAGGCGCTCACCCGAGCCTTCCGCGCGCCATCGGCGTCCGCATCAGGAGGAGGCGAGAGATCATCGAGGCGAGGTCGTCGAGATCTCAATCGACCGCCCGTCTCGCCGCAAGCGCTAGTGGCAGCGACCACGCCCTCGGGGTTGCTGCGGCCGGAAGATCGGGCGGCTCACGCTGAAGACGACGGACATGGAGATGGTGTATGAGCTTGGTGGCAAGATGATTGAGGCCCTAGGGAAGGAGAAGGTGCAGAGCGGGGATGTGATTGAGCTCGACAAGGCAAATTGCTGCAACGAGAAAACACATACAAGTAAAATGACTCCATAAAGGATTTGAAATTCTATTAACTAGGATAATTGGCAATCTGGCATTGACTTTGAGCTACCGTTGCTATGCCTTATAGTGCACTTTTTCCATTCTGAATTGGAAAAATATTTGATGTAGTGTGTCAAGCTATTGTTGTGCTATGTCTGAGCTATGTTGATCCAAACATCATTATATTTATATGTTGATTTATGGGGATCACCAAAATTTATAGAACTCAAGCTAGTGTCACACCGAGTTTTCATTTATAGCAAATTTAACCAGCGTCCTGTGGTTAATGTTTTGATATTTGTCGGCAAGTGACTTGAGTATGTATGACAATGACATAACCAAATGGGATTCAGACATTCTAACCTGTTTTGGTATTTTCATGTACTACAAATTTCTGAATAATACTGAGATAAATATAAGTATAAAACACTTTGGCATGTTTATCTTGTCATTTGACTGAATGTTAACAAACAGAGCTTTGCTTAGGTACTCCTCTTTTAGAAAAGTTTACGAATCATAAATGAAAGTAATTAATATTAGGTGGGTACATATCTGTACCAACATAAAAAAGATAATTCAAATTGAAGATTAGATATACATGTAGATTTGAAATTAAGGTGGAGGCAAATCTTTGTTTTGATTTATATTTTTAGGTTAATATAGATTTATGGGACAAAAGGATGGAATTATTTGACCAAAATATTTGTTTTTGGTTTTCTTGAATAAATTAATTGCGATTATAATATTTTACATCATATTTCAATTGGCAACAAAAAAATTCAGTTACATATGCTCATGATTATCAAAACATACACCAAACATCATTCAGGGGCACATTGGACCTTTCTCAGGGAAACCTCACATTCCTGGAGCTGGAGCTAGGCTGCGTGCCAAACAGGACCACCTGCTCCAGGAACTCCACAGTGGAGCTGCTCCATGGTGGAGTTGGTGGAGCAGAGCTGAAAAAACTGGAGCAAAGCAGTCCCAAACAGGCCCTAAATCCTCAACAATCTGGGCCAGCAGTCAGGCTGCTGCTTTTAGTTTTTCAGGGAACATTTCTCCCCACATATAAGCCATGTATGTATAGCATCAACATACCTGTAAGGCTGTAACATATGCTTACTATGGTTCATAAATCTGAAATATTTTTTATTTACATAAAACCATATTTAATGGAAATTTAGATCGATGCATGTGAGCAGAGAAAATAGTACAACCACTTAGGAAAATTGATTGACGATACAGTAAACTACTGCACAAAACAATGAATGCAGATGAAGAACCCAAGGGGCTCTACATGGCTGGGTTTAAATAGAAATCTTTTTTTAGGGTACAGAGAGATCTTAAATATTACAAACATCAGTTTATTTATTAAGGCAAGTTCTCCCTCCTGAGTACATATATATAGATTTACATGTTACAAACTTCAGGTTTGCAAGATAAATTATTAAATTCTCAAGGATATCCGAAATTTCAGCTAAGTGTAAGAATTTTAGACCAAATACCAAGTTGGTCCTGATTTATTAATAAAGCAAAAGAAGTTTTACAATCTGACCAGTTTACAAGACTAGCACAAGGGAGAAGTCACAAGAGGTAGCTACGATAAGCCACAAATGAGAATTATAACAGGCAGAGCATGAAGAACTAACATCGATCTAAACTAGTAAAAACATAACACCAACTCCCACTCGTGGGAACACACATATTGTCTGCAGAACGAAAGATCAAATTCACTTCGAATTTGAGCCTCCTGCAATAGCATGAAGTAATCTTGGCATTGGAGGGGTGTCGAGTTCAGATAGACCCTCGAGAAACTGCACCACCTCAGTCATTGTGGGTCGATCAAACTCACTATCTTGAATACACCAACATGCGACTTTGCAGACTCTTTCAACCTCCTCCAGGTTCACGTCACCATGCAAGTTTGCATCCACCAGAGTACTTCCCATGTTTCCATCGAGAAGATTGCGTGCAACTTGCACAGGAAAATAGGCTACATGATCACCATCACTGGAAGATTCTTTACTCGAGTTCCTACTTCCAGAAACGATTTCTAACAAAACCATCCCGTAGCTGTAAACATCGACTTTTGATGTTATTGCTGTTCCGCTTATCCATTCGGGAGCAAGATATCCTACGGTACCTCTCATTGTAGTAACAACATGGCTAAAATCCCGTCCCAAAAACTTCGCCATCCCAAAGTCTGCAATTTTAGGAGTAAAAGACACATCGAGAAGTATGTTCTCTGGTTTGATATCACAATGTATAATGCAGTCCCGACAACTAGCATGCAAGTAGGCTAGTCCTCTAGCAACTCCAAGAGCTACTTGGTACCTAATAGCCCAATCCAAAATTGTACCATTGCCTTGGAAGAGATGGGCATCAAGGGAACGATTTGGCATGTGTTCATACACAAGTAACCTTCTATCTCCTTCACAGCAAAAGCCAATCAGCTTAACTAAATTCACATGCTGGATGATTCCAATTGAACTCACTTCAGCCCTGAATTGCTTCTCTCCTTGACGGGCACCATCAAGCCTTTTCACCGCTATGTTAGTCGAGTCACTTAGTGACCCCTTGAATACAGAACCAAAACTGCCAGCCCCCAACCTCTCTGAAAAATTTTTAGTTGCACGTTGTAAATCAACATATCTAAATGCAATGATCCCCATGCCACCCTGAAAATTATCCAGTGTGAGATTATACCACTTCCCTTTTCTCCACCAAATCATTAGGAGAAAGATCAAACCCAAAGTAGCAGTGCTTCCACCAATGGCAACACCAATGACCATTCCCATTCTATTGCTTTTCCTACTTTGCATTTCTTTTGCGGCAAGGCGAAGGTAAAGAATTTCTCCATTAGCACCACTACCTTGTTGTCGTACATTGAGCAACTTGTCATGCCAAACAGAGCAGCCACCTGCGCCGTAGGAATATGCAGCGCAGGAGCAGTTCCTCAGGCAAATAAGTGCGCATTCATCTGCACTAGTAGCTGTTCCCATGCTATGGGCGTTGTCAGGGAGTTGAACAGAAGGCATAGGGTAGAACTTGTCTGCCGTACCTGTTGTGCTTTTGTTGCCAATGCAGTACAGTGGAGTACTTCTTACGCATCCACCTGTTCGATCATCTAGCTCCCAATCTTCAGGTGATCGTACGGAGAAGCCCTTCATACAGGTGCAGGAGGGAAATGTGATATCATTGCAGACTGTGAAAGGGCCACAGAAAGCATAGACATCACATTGAGATTTTGGTGCGGTGAAGATTGTTTGCCAATCTGTCGATCCTTCGAACCACACAAGTGCCTTCAATTGACCGGAAACATCCAATATACTACGTGACAATACTGTTGGATCTGCAATTGCATAAGTGATGTACCTCTCCTGTTCATTGCTGGTAAATTTAAGCGAGAGCCAGTCCTGGCCTACCGTCTCCGGTATGTTGCTGAAGTATCGACCGTTCCAGTCTCCGCTGGACCAATATGGATTAGACGAGTTAAATGTAGAGACGATGGAAGTAGAACCACTGTGGGCAAATAACTCAAAGGAGTACATGCCAGGAGCTTGGTCAATGGTGTTCTTTCTGGAGACAAGACGGCGGCTCAAACCAGTAGCGTTGTTCCAGCCGATCTTTTCACCGGGAAGAACAGTGTTTGTCGGGTAGTCAAAGCTTTGCCAGAAAATATTTGATGAGTTGGAGGTGCTACGCAAGACAAGGTTTCCATTGTCCAAGAGAACAGCAAGGGTGCTATTGGTTGTGATGTTGGCTTTGCTGGACCAAACAACGGATTGATCTGTGGCCTGGTGTAGGATGACAAGGTTGCCATCGTGGAAAACTACTAGCTTGCAGGATGCTAGATCCGCGACTGGATTGCCACCATTCGCGACCCATACAGGAGTGAATTTGGGGACTGTATTGAACCAGATGCCGAGGTACCAGTTTGGAGCGCCGTCGGCGGACTTACTGCCAGTTTGGAAGAAGCCGAGCGCGAACTTGCCGCCGCTGGACAGGAGCTTGTCGCTGCCAGCGAGTGCTTGGCCAGGTGAGAGGGTGTCCGTGGCAGCATGACATGGAAGAATGTGTAGTTGGGAGAGGAGGAGCCCAAAAACGGTAAGAGGCACGACTGAATGCATGGCGATTGGCGAACGAGTGGAAGGGACTACTGATGCTGAGTGCTTCTGTAACTCGCGGAAATGGGTAGTCATTTATAGCACTAGCCACGTAGGCGTGGCGCCACGCCACGCCAGCCACCGTGTGGACCGAAGCAAAAGAGACGGCGATTCGCAAGGAGCTTCATAAAAAAAATCGAGGACACGTGCGTAATTTCGGAAAAATAAAAGGATTTTTTTGGAAAAAATCGAGGACCTGCAAGGACCTGTACGTAAGTAAATAAGGACCTATACGTAATTTTGGAAACCTGCGGGGCGCCATCCAAAATTTTTTTTGAAAAAAACTGGGCGCAGGGACCTTTTTGCGAGGAAAAAGGACTTTTACGTAATTTCCGAAAAACACAGGTTATTACCTCCCCCGACCGTACCGTTTTTTGGCGACCACGCGCCGGCCGCAGCGTGTGCGCGGGCGACGTGGCCGCCCTCGCTGCCCCGGAACCCCCCCGGGTATTGAGGGGGTTCGATTCCGCTCCACGTTGGATCCAACTGGATTAGAGACGACCGGTCAATCAACATATTGCAAAAAAAAAAACATCCGTATACGTTTGGTGAATGGTGATGAACCGGCGGGCAGTCGTTGGTTACTGGACAGCGGCCAAGTTTTAAATAATTTGTTTTTAAAGATTTTATCTCATCTAAAAAATTTTATTTATATTACCATCTTATAACTATTTTGATTATTTTTATCATATTTTCTCTCACATAGACTCACTATCTCATGTACAATAGTTTGTGTGTTTAGGTCATCGCTTTCGTAAGAGACCGTGCATTGTCACTTATCACTTGCTTTCTTCTTCAACTGAGATTTTATGTAACGTGATAGAGAAGAGCGGTTAAGATTATCACTGTTGGAGATGCCTTCGGAGCATAGAAACCACGGCCGAGGTGGCCACTGCTGAGACTGGGTGGAAACCACGGCTGGGGTGACTCAACACGGGATCTTGGGTTGGCTCGAGCCGCGAAGCAGCAGCGAGGCCCACATGCATGCAGGGTGCGCCCATGTGCGCTGATTTGCTTGGTGTACAGTTAGGAGTAGGACCCACGGTCTTGGCTTCCCTTAGCGGTCACCACCTGCCAGGCGTTGGATGCATAGTTATCACTACTGTACCGAGTCCATACCGACTAGGTTCTTATGTTTCGATACTCAGTATCGGCTACCGTTTTAGATTTAATATAACAATATGAATATATATATTTATTTATTTATTTATAATTACATATTTATTTAATTATATGTACATTAAATATTACTTGTAATATTATTTCAAATATATAGTAGTACTATCAAATATAACATATAGTTCAATAGATAGTAATATCAATTCCGTTGGTATCGAGTGGTATTGGGTCTGTTATATGATAACTAGTTTTCAAATGAAGTCTACAAATTGATTGTAATACATACTATAACGACTTCATTTATATCGGCAAAAACCGTAAGCAAGTTTTTATTACTCTGTACTCTATCTTACAAACAGTCCAAAAACATAAGCCGAAACAAAAAAAGAACAGATGCATTGATCAGTATCAAAGCCGATAGACCAGTATTGACTATTATTAAGCTGGTATGGCCGATATTAACTGGTATTTGAACCGGTACAATATATATGTCTATTTTATACCGTTACATACCGGCCGGTACGATCGTACCGAAATTATATTAACTACTCTAGTTGGACGTCTTCGCACGAATTCCACACGACTTCTGGTTGGCACGTGTTCACACACAATTTCCAAGTGACCGAAGTGGTCGAGTCGCGCAAAGGTGGAGTCCTAGTCAATTGGGAGTGGGGGCACGGTCAGGTTTCACACTTAGAAATAATTGGCATTGATTTGCTATGGTAGCACCTTGCGGAAGAAATCTAGAACCAGCATTGGGTCGATGCGTTTGTTCCGAAAATTGTCTTATTTTTTAATTAAATATGAGGAATTATCAAGGAGGAAGCCTTAATTACATATGCATATTGGGTTGACAAATGAAATCCATATTGTAAATATGCTAGGTTTTATAAATCTCAACAGTTTCTATTGTGCACTGTTGCCTTTTTTTAAAGATATTTCTATTGTGCATTGTAGGCTTTTTAGATCTGTTGGATAAAAATCGGACGGTACAGATAAATTGAGACGATGTGGCGCTCTCATGAGCCATCGTCTTTTTACATGCATGAGCCATTGTTTGCAATCTAATATAGATTGGGGTGTGTTTAGTTGGTGCCCAAACTAATATTACCAAAATTTGGTACTTACTTAGATAGTTGCAAAATTTTTGGCAAGCCAATAGCTCTATAGTGATCTCTTATGTATTTCTTACCAATTTTTAGCCAAATTGTTGGCAACTAAAATCCTAACCAAAATTTTGGCTAGCCAAAGTTTAGTGGAGCTAGTTTGGGCACCATCCATACAGCTTTTGTCCCTTTTTGGTATTATTGCTACTACTGTCCGTTTGGAAACATAGGAAGTAAAAATCGTAGGAATATGAAAAACACATGAATAAAAAACTATGTACATTAGATTTTCACAGGATTCAAAACACGCGAATTTTGGAGGAATGCATTTTTTAAAGACAGTTCCTAAAGGAAAAATAACATGAGGTTTGAGCTCATGTTCAAAATCATCCTCTGAAAAGTGGAGAGGAAAAGTTTCCCATGGGAATTCTTCGCACCATTACTACAATCCAAAGGTTCTATTATAAATTTCCATGGCAAAAAGTCATATAGAT
Organism: Dendrocalamus sinicus; assembly: GCA_036346575.1. Classification (NCBI taxonomy): domain Eukaryota; kingdom Viridiplantae; phylum Streptophyta; class Magnoliopsida; order Poales; family Poaceae; genus Dendrocalamus; species Dendrocalamus sinicus. The sequence continues at coordinate 19,481,912 of CM070650.1, forward strand.
TCAAATCCTACAAAATTCTTTTGTTCAAAGGAGCCCTTAGAGAAGAAAAACAAAGAAATTTGTCACTACCCTTTAGAGATGTCCTTCTCAGCCTGAAATTCTTACATAAATGGAAATAATTGTTCTCAGCCTGAAATTCTTACATAAATGGAAATAATTGTGTTACTATGCTCATTTGCTACCGCCCGGACTCCGGAGAGAACAGACAAGCGACCGAGCGTAGTCAATGATTGGAATTTGTAGTGGTTGTCTTACGTGCTCGTGCCACTAGCGGATCAGAAAACAAATGAGTGAACATTGACAATAATTGAGACTTGAGAGACCTCAAGACAACTAAGAAGTCTGGATAGGACAAGTGCGGTTGTTTTCGCGCTCAGACATTTCAGTCATCGACAGAACCTTCCTTCATCCACTAGCTGCATTCTCAGTCATTGACAGAACCTGCCCACTGGTCCTGCTTTCAGCATAAGAAATGAACAAGCCAACTCTGATCATCTGAAGCCTGAAAATTGGCGCGATGAGTTTTCCTTCCACGCCACTGCCGTGGTTCCAAATCGAGCTGCCGTGGTCCCACGAGCTATTCGCGCTATTGTCTTAGAGCGCATCCACTTTGAGGCTGACTAATCATTATGTGTGCGTTCAACCGAGATGATAGAGAGGATGGGTCATGGGACGGTAGGCGCATATGGACATTGTTGAATGACTTGCATAATGTATGTGGGACCATGGCAATAGATATTGCATGGTATGTGCCACTTAAAACCAATAGGACCCGTCCATTAAATTAAGTTATTTTGTCCCCTCCCTACTCTGACGTCAAGAGACCATCCATCAATGATAAGCACATAAGATTAGTTGTGGCGAAACTATGTTGATCTTATAGCAATCAAAAAGACTAATGATAATTATTAAGCTCAGGTTGGTAATTTTTAAAACCGTAGACATTGACTTAGCATGTAATTGATAGTAACTTTTACTCAAAATTAATTCCTAAACTATTTACACAAACTCATAAAATAATGATAAATTCTAAACTCATGTGGAAATTTTGTTAGCTGTCATCCTCATTCAACTTGATGAAAACAAATAGTACTTTGGGTGTGACAATTTGATGAAAAAAATACATGGTAACTTAGATGTCAGTAGATGGTAATTTTGAAGTTTTCAAATTCACAAAAGTGATGGTTGGTAATTTTTGAAATTTAGGTTGATAATTTGTTGAATTTGTAGATGGTAACTTAAGTGTAGCTGATGGTAAGCTTTGAAAATTTTCATGTTCATAGAACCAATGGTAATTTTGAACTTAGGGTGGTTTATTAAAACTATAGTGACAACTTAGGATTTGAATAATGATAACTTTTGATCTTTTTTCAAATTTGCAAAAATGATGGTAATCTTGAACTAATAGTGGTAATTTGTATAAATTAGGGTCCAATTGGTAGTAACTAATATGACTTGGTCTGGTTATTTATTTTAAAATAGATGATAATTTTTTGGTTGCATTTTTACTTTCTTGAGTTACATGACACAATTTAGTGATAAATATCATGAATAGAAGACCAAAAGTTTCTAAAATTATTCCATAAAAAATAAAAAGTGGGAGCTCTATAAAACTAAAGAGCACTTAGGTGCTCTATAGTTGCTCCCATGCATTAATACCTCAACATGCGCGAATATGCGACGAGTTATTGGCTGAGGCAACCATACTATTGGGCAAAAAGAAACAAACCCATTCTAGGCCCAAGAAACTAGACTCTACAGCTGTCTCAGCGCAGAAAATAGGAGACCAAAAGAGAGCCACTAGGTGTCGCGTGGACATGTGGTTTGTGTGGGTTGTGTGCATCCACCTTATACCTCTAAAAAAGGTGCTCCGTGAGTTGTAGTTAGCCCTATGCGGCACACCTCCCAGCTCGTGATGCTCAATCCGTCCAACTTAGCGCACACAATTTGAGATGGATCCTTTTCTGCAATCCAAAATTTCAAATGAACATATCTTTTAAAGCAAACGATCCAATTCACGATTCGATTTAACTATCGTGTTCCTTACGATTAGATCTTAAAAAACATGACCTCGCTTCCATATATTTCCAACTTTCCAAGTAGGTAAAAACAAAATATTCCATTCATTACTTTCTAATTGTTCCAATAGTTGCAATGTTCCGGTGTGTATCTTTTGAATTGGGTATAGGGAATGAATTGGGTGGGTATGAGATGTTCCTCTAGGTAAAATAAAATATTCCACCTATATGATTTCGATTTTCTAATAGTTCATCTATGATGTTCTAGGCACTAAGTTCTAAGGAGAAGGGAGCAATGTTCCACCTGCTTGGTTTCTTCCAATAGTTCATTGAGAATGTTCTAACAATTCATCGATGATGTTTAAAAGAAATAAAAAATAGTAGTGAAATAAGTCAAACATGCCTGTGGAATATTCAAGACTATTAGTGAAATAGTTGAAAACCGTTAGTAGAATAAATAAAAAACATTATTGAAGCAAATTAAGACAATTAATTGAACAATATAAAAATATTGATAAAACAATGGTGGAAAGAAATGACATGAGGAAAACAAAGAGCTACTAAAACAACCCATAGAAAACTGCAACTAAACAAAAACAAGAAAAAGAAAGAAAGAAAAAATTAAATAAGTAGAAAGAAAAAGGGGAAAAAACTAGATTGAAAGGGAAAAGGAACCCAAAATAAATATCATTTTGGTCCATAAGTTAATGAGCCCTTGTCCAATGAATGGGCCAAATCTCACATCTATGGGCCTATGGTTTGTTCGTTCAGTTTATGGATCTCGTGGACTCTCTTCTGTCATGAAAATTGCTTTACACATGCAGGGAACGCACCATTGCTGCCACCGGTGGAGATGGATAGAGGGATCTCTCCTGGCCCTAGGTAAGCACTTCAACCCTCTGCTATTGTTTTGTCCCACGATTTTGGGATGTTTCACAAATCTGATCGTTGGGGGAGTGCCCCCACTTTAGCCCAGTTGGCCCATTGCACCAAAAGGCCCAATGATCATGTAACCATGTGGCTGGCCCAAGAAGGCTGTTGCAAGGGAAAGGGCATGATTGCCCTCATAATTATAGACTCAGATAGGGGCATTTGTGTAACCAACCCCTCATGGCTATAAATACGTGCCTCCAAGTGCCATGATGGAGGAGACTTATTTTTTTATCAGGGACAAGTATATGTAATAGATACACCTGTTTACACACCATCTCCCCAATTTCCATGGCTTCGAGCAACCCCTCTGTGACTTCCCTATAGCCCCATTGTTTACTGTTTGGTCTACAGCCACAGTAGTTAGTGCTGTCTGTGGGAGCAGCTTAGAAGCTGTAAGATGAAAAAAGAGTGTGATGGCACCAAAGAAGATGGCGATGTCGACTCCCAAGCAAAAGAGGAGCACCGCCACTGAGACCACCATGACAAGAGCGAGGGAGCCGATCTACAAAGGCCCCCGCCTTCATGGCAACGACACACCAGCACAGTAGCATCTGGTGTCACGACAAGTAATGAAATTGGTTCTTCAGTGCCTATGCCGACGATGGAGTGGGAAGCATCACAAATAGAGAACCCACCCATGGCGGTCAACCAAGGCAAGGGGGTTCGCACCGCCCAAGTGGTGGCCCTTGTCAGCATTAACACCGGCGTCGTCACCATGTAAAGAGTGGAGGACGTCGTCCCCTCCACGCTAAACGTGGGCAGAGGCACCCTTGAGATGATCTTTGAGACGCTGCAGCAAGAGTTGGTGGACCCACAGAGAGCCATGCATGAAATGTAGGAGAGCTAGAGTCAGCTGACACTTGCTGCGATAGCAGCGAAGGTGGCCACCGAAGAGACGGAGAGCCATGGGGCCAACGCTAGAGCCCACAGCACCTCTCGACGAGTGGACCCCGACTCCCCAGTATACAGGCCTACAACTAAGTGCTTGGCTGGAAGACTTCAAGATGCCCAAGGTGGAACCATACAAAGGTGACATGGACCTCATGAGTTCCTATGCATCTATGAGATAGCCATTGAGGCAGTGGGGGAGATGACTCAACAAAGGCGAAGGGATTGCCACTCACCCTTTAGGGAGTCACATTCTCTATGTTTTTCACTATCGCCCCAACTCAGTGTACGCATGGGAGCAGATTGAAATCTCATGCACAACAGCTTCCAAGGTAACTACGTGAAGCGGGACACCGACCAGCTCTTCGAGGTGAGGCAAGTGCCAGGGGAGAAGTTGCAGGCCTACTTTAGACACTCGCTACCAAGTGAAGGACGTCAACAACATGACCATCACCATTGCGACCATTCGTGTCCTCCAAAAGGGCTCGCTCGCAGAATACAACATGTGGAAGCCCATAAAAATAGTTACCAAGATCTTCAATAAGATCGTCAGACCAAAAGAGGACACGACGTGGTAGGAGACGAAGGTTGCACCACCCACCCCTGAAGTCAAGCCTACTTCTATGACCCCCAAGGAGGGCTCCAACCACAAGTAGTGAAGAGGGCCTCAACCCAAACATGTCCTTCGCGTCGAAGGATGAGTTGAGGAGAGCATGACCCTCAGAGGTTGTGGCCACGCCCGAAGAGCTCATAGCCATGGCTGAAGGGGCTACGAACACAGAAGGGGTAGGGTCGAGAGGACTAGCGCCAGCAAAGACCATGGTGCAAAGTCCACAGCCAAGAAGACCACCTAATCTATGATTGCCCCACTATCACGGTGCTCCACGAGAGTGTGGACGAGGAGCAGGCCCAAGATATGAGGGCTCTAGTAGAGGTGCACGTACGACAATCCCTGGAGGTCCCAATTGTCCAACCCCCACCAACCGTGCTACGAATCCAAGGCCCTAACACTAGCCCAAACAAGGTAATCAACGCCATCACAGGTGGTTCATCCCTTGAGTTACCCTCTGAGAGACAGCGGAGGGCCTACGCACGCCAAATTCATCACGTTGCCACATACCCCACACACGTGGTCTCAGAATGGGCTCGGGTAGACATCACCTTCAAGGCAGAGGACTGGTTGTCTCGTCATCATGCCATTATTCATTGCTTTGACCGTAAGGTTATTCTTATGCAGGATGATGGGGAGATCATTTATCAGGGCAGTGAGCAATACCTCAGTCTTCTGTTCTTGACCTCCTACTTCGATTGTTAGAGGATGGCCAAGTTTGGGTGTCTTCTCACCATGCTAGAGAAGCTGATCACCAGACCTTTACCAAAGGATTCGCCAATTGTTCCAAAATTTATTGATGTCTTTCCCGCTGAGCTTCTAAGCCTACCTCAAGTTAGGGCGATCGAGTATGCCATTGATGTTATCCCTGGCACTACACCTATCGCCAAGGCTCCTTACCGGCTGTCCCGTACTGAGCTGGAGGAGTTGAAACGGCAATTGGATGACCTTCAGAACAAAGGTATTATCTGGCACAGTTCTTCGGAGTGGGCTTCCCCGATCACCTTCATGGAGAAGAAAGATAAGAGTTTGCGTATGTGCATCGATTATCAGGCACTCAATGCAATTACTATAAAAAAATCACTACCCTTTACCTCATATTGATGATCTCTTGGATCAACTTAAGGGTGCCAAGTTCTTCTCTAAGATAGATCTGCAGTCTGGCTATCACCATGTTCGAATCAAGACTTCTGATATTCTGAAGACAGTCTTTCGCACTCGTTATAGCCTTTTCGAGTTTCTGGTGATGCCATTTGGTCTAACCAATGCTCCGGTGGTATTTATGGATCTGATGCATTGAGTATTCCACGAATACTTGGATCAGTTTATCATCATCTTTATCGATGACATATTGATCTATTATAGCACCTCTGAGGAGCACGGGCAACACCTTCATCTGGTACTTGAACTCCTTCAGAAGCATCAAATTTTTGCTAAAATTGAAGAAATGTTCTTTCTGGCTTTTGTCTGTCAGTTTCCTTGGCCATGTCATCAGTGGCAAAGGACTTTCCATGAACCCCTCTAAGGTAGCTACAGTGGTGGATTGGTCGAGACCTAGCAATGTAGAACCACTCCACCATTGAACACAAGCTGGCAATGCACCCCGACACAAAGTTAATCAAACAACAAATGAGGCAAATGTTCCTCGACAGGCAAGAGACTACCAAGGTAGAGGTGACCAAATTAATCGCCTTCAGCATCATCAAGAGAAGTGGTCCACCCCAAATGGCTCACCAATCCAGTGCTAGTGAAGAAGTCGAATGACACTTGGCACATGTGTGTTGACTTCACCTATCTCAACAAGGCGTGCCCCAAAGATAACTATCTGCTACAACGTATTGATCAACTGGTGGATGCAACAGCAGGATGCGAGATAATGAGCTTCCTTGATGTGTACTCAGGATACCACCAAATACGTATGACAAAGGAGGACGAAGCACAATCAAGCTTCATAAACCCCGACAGGACATACTGCTTTGTCAAGATGCCCTTTGGGCTAAAAATACAGGGGCCACCATCACCAGGCTTGTTGCACTCGTCCTTGCACTGCAGCTGGGTCAAAATGTCAAGGCTTACGCCAATGACATGGTCATCAAGAGTGGGTAGGCAGCATCCCACAATGTAGATCTCTAAGAGACTTTCAATAACCTCCAAAAGGCTGGAATAAAACTCAGTGTCTTCAGAGTTCAGGCAGGCAAGCTGCTCGGTTTGTGTGTCCAACACAAGAGGCTCTGCTACTATGGTACCTGGCAAAGACACCCCAGCAGCTGGTGTACTATGTCTCCAAAGCTCTACAAGGAGCGAAGATGCATTACACCAAGCTCGAAAAGCTAGCATATGCTTTGCTCATGGATTCGTACAAGCTACGGCACTATTTCCTAGAGCACAACATCACCGTGCCCTCCTCCTTCCTAGGGGAAATGCTGCAAAACAAAGAGGCCACAGGTCACATTGGCAAGTGGGTGGCCGAGCTAGCCCCCTTCTCCATCACCTATGCCATGCATAACATGATCAAATCACAAGTGTTGGTAGACTTCATCACCGAATGGACTCCCGTAGGCCAACACGCCTGTAAGTCGCCTTCAGAGCTAGTATGGACCCTACACATGGATGAAGCATATTGCATAGTGGGCGCAGGGGTAGGGCCATTGTAACAACACCTAAAGGGCAAAAACTAGCGTACACGACATGCCTCGACTTTCCTGCGACCAACAACATGATGGAATACAAAGCTTTGCTATTCGGTCTCTGCAAAGTGAAGGCGCTTGGAGTGCGAAGGGTCCTCGTGCACACTGATTCCTATCTTCTCGCACGACACATCGATAAATACTATCAGGTTAAGGACCCTAACCTCAGCAAGCACCCCACCGTGGCCAGGGTAGGGAGCGGCAATGCCAACACTTCATAGTCAAGTCGATACCACAAGGCTGGCATTGCAGAGCAGAACGCCTTGGGAAAAGCCTCCAGCCAGGGGCACAAGATGTCATCCAGTGTCTTCTTTGAAGTGCTACCATTCGTAGTTGTACCACAAGAGCAACTAGAGACCTCCCAGGTACTGCACATCTTCTAGGAGGATGATTGGAGATAGCCCATCATCACTTTCCTCTAGGGAAGCGACAAGCCAAATGAACTGTGTGAGCTACAACAATTAATGCACCAGGCGAGAACCTTCGAGCTGGTAGAGGGCATACTCTACAAATGCAGGGTGTGCACCCCACTGCTGCACTCTCTCTCATGCCAGGAAGGATAGGAGCTCCTTGTGGAGATTCACAGTGGCATATGCGACTCGCACATTGCCCCAAGGGCCCTCGTGGGAAAGGCCTTTCATTAAGGCTTCTACAGGTCGACGGTGGCTTCGGACGCCAAAGAATTGGTTAAGCGAGGTCAGGGATGTCAGTGGACGGGGATGTTCTCTCACACACCACCCAACTCCCTCCAACCAATCCCACCAATATGGCCATTGGCTCGATGGGGAATCGACATCATTGGTCCTCTACCTCATGCCCCTAGAGACCACCGATTCATTATAGTCACATATGACTACTTCTCTATGTGGATCGAGGTTGTACCCCTCACCAAGATCACCTCCTTAGCGGCGTAGAAATTTCTCTAGAAGAACATCATATGCCATTTTGGAGTTCCTAGAGAGATCACAGTCGATAATGGCTTGCAGTTTAATGCAGCAGCCTTCTAGGCATTCTGTGAATGTATGGGCATTAAGGTGTGCTGCGCCTTTGTTGGCTACCCATAGTCTAATGGGGGTAGTCGAGCGCGCAAATGACACCATCTCAGACAACATCAAGAAGTGCCTGATCAGGCTCCCCAAAGGGAAATGGCCGAAGGAGCTGCTAAAAGTGCTCTAATCCATGCGCACCACAACCTCACATCCCACGGGCTTCACTCCATTTAAGTTGCTCTTCAGGGGCAAAGCCATGACACCTAATGAACTCAAGGCAAAGTCCTATCGAGTATTGGACTCCGCTCCACCAGATGAGCGAGCATTTCACTTGACCTTATCAACAAATATAGGGTCTAGGCCATGCACAGCATCGCTAAATACCTTCAGATAAGCACAGCCTCCTACAACAAAAAAAGTCAAGCCACAGTGCCTAGAGGTAGGGGACCTCATCTTGAGAAAGGCACTCCATGCCGCCACTACAAGCAAGCTGAAGTCCAAGTAGGAGGTGCCTTACATAATCACAGCCTCATTTAGGGTGGGCTCATACCGCCTCTCCACCTGGATAGAGCAGACCTCAAGCACACGTGGAACAACAATCGCCTTCATCGCTACCACACAAAATCACTGCACGTGGCACTTGTACAAATCTTGTAAAGAGCGTACCCACACAAACGCGATCCAATAAAACATACTTTTCTCTCTCACAAAATGAGCATGCCTCAGTCAAACTGTAGAGCATGGAGCTCTCGGGCTATATGCAACTCTATGGAGTATATATAGGAGCTAGGACCCTCACACGTCCCGACCAACTCTAGAAGTATAAATAGAGGCGGAGCTCCTGGGCTCCACGCCACTCTACGTAGTATAAATGAGAGCACGGAGCCCCTGGGCTCCATGCCACTCTGTGGAGTATAAATAGTAGCTAGGACCCTCGTGCGTCCTGGCCTACTCTACGGAGTATAAATAGAGCATGAAGCCCCTAGGCTCCATGCCAGTCTGTGAAGTATAACTAAGATCTGAGACTCTCGTGTGTCTCGACCCACTTTATGGAGTATAAATAGAGTGTGGAGCCTCTGGGCTCTAGGCCACTCCCTTGCACATCCCGGCTCACTTTATGGAGTATAAATAGAGCGTGGAGCCCCGAGGCCCACGCCATTCTATGGAGTATAAATAAGAATGCAGAGTCAACGAGCTCTATGCCACTCTACGGAGTATAAATATGAGTACGAAGCCGATAGACTCTGTGCCTATCTACAGAGTATAAATAAATGCTGGGACTTTCATGCGTCTCGGTCCATTCTATGGAGTATAAATAGAGCGTGGAGTACTTGTGCTCCACGCCACTCTGTAGAGTATAAATAAGCACTGGGATCCTCATGTGTCCTAGCCCACTCTATGGAGTATAAATGGAGCATAGAGCTCCTGATCTTCACGCCACTCTGCAAAGTATAAATAAGCGTCGAGACCCTCGTATGTCCCATCCCACTCTACGGAGTATAAATAGAGCACAGAGCCCTAGGGCTCCGTGCCCCTCTAAGGAGTATAAATAAGCACCGAGACCCTCGCACGTCTTGGCCCACTCTATAGAGTATAAATAGAGTATGGAGCCCCTGGGCTCCATACCACTCTGCGGAATATAAATAAGCATCGGGACCCTTGCGTGTCCCGCCCCACTCTACAGAGAATAAATCGAGCGCGCCCACTCGGTGGAGTACAAATGGCTCGTGGAGCCTCGGGATCCATGCCGCCCTGCGCAACATCCGAAGTGTGTGCGAGACTAACTCGTCCTACCATCGACTTTGTTGATGCTCGTCCAAAGGATGGGGGATGGAGCGTGTGATCATCCAAACTCGTCCTACCACCGACTTCGTTGACACCCATTTGAAGGGTGGGGGTAGAGCACACGACCATCCAACTCATCCTACCGCTAACTTCATCGATGCTCATTTGATGGGTGGGGGATAGAGCCCATGTGAGACTAACTCATCCTACCGTCGGCTTCATCAACACTCATTCAAAGGGTGGACGATGGACCACGCACAAGACCAACTCATCCTACCGTCAACTTCATCGATGCTCATCCGAAGGGTAGGGACGGAGCGCGTGATCATCCAAACTCATCCTACCACCAACTTCATCAATGCTTGTCTGAAGGGTGGAGGACAGAGTGTGCATGAGACCAACTCGTCCTATTGCCAACTTCATCGATGCTAGTCTGAAGGGTAGGAGGCGGACTGCACGTGAGACCAACTAGTCCTACCACCGACTTCGTCGACCCATGTCTAAATGGTAGGGTATGGAGCGTGTGTGAGACTAACTCATTCAACCACTAAATTCATTGACGCTCGTCCGTAGGGTGAGGGATGGAGCGTGCGTGAGACACACTTCACCTAGTTCCACGCATCAATATGCAGCACATAATACATATATGTATGTTTCGTTAACACAAACAAATGCTACTACATAGCAAGGGTGCGAGGAGTCACTCGCTCTTATCGAAGCTTTCGATCTTTATATAAGCATCTAGACGGACATGCAGATGAGGCCGAAATCCATCCAGATGCGAATAGACTCCTCCACCTAGTTCCAGTGGCAAAGTCCACAGCAGAGGAGGCACTTCGTGACAGAGGGTTGGTCTCTATCAAGTGCATGCCCAAACAAGACACAGTAACAAAAAGCTTCGAGCGAAGCAAATAGGCGAACCAATCAAAGGATAAATATATATCCCAAATGAGGTAATACTTAGTTACAAGCACTAGGCATGTTCATTGACGTCACAAGAAAAAGAAGAAAGAAAAAAGGGGGAGAAGGCCCAAAGGTATGCTACACTACACCCTACGGCCTATGCACTACAAGAGAGGCGAGGGGGTGGGACGGTCTCACACTTGCTGAAGGATCTCTGTGATGGCCACGTTGGATTCGTGTCGGAGGGTCAATTCTTTGAGCCATGTCCCCAACCCTGTAGCCACTCCAAGGGCACGCCGCAGTGACACCTTCACGGCAACCTCGCCTAGGAATCCCCAAATGTGTTCATGGAATGCATGGATGGAGCACCTTGTGGCATGAATCATGTGCACCATCATTGTGTTTCCTGGAGGGAGGTCTAGTTGTGGGTCCACCAGCTCACCCACATGTTGGCATCCTCAGATGTGCAGCAAGTCGAGGAGTATTTGCAATGTGACCTATGAATAGTGGTTCTATACGCACAAGATACCCTTCGGGACAGCGCCAACATGTCATGTAGGCACTAGAGCTACCGCGAGGTCCTCCAAACCATGCAAGTGTGGGGGACTTCAACTACGAGATCTACCAGCGTGGCTTCCAAGGATTGCATGGCCTCCCACATCACCACTGCAGATTGGTCATGGAGGCAATGGCCCTCCGCTAGCTCCAACTGCAAGTAGCCCTTCTTCTCCTCAAGAGCAGCGAGCTATTGGAGGAAGTTCTGTCTTTTCTTCATCGCATGGGCGTTGGCTTGAGCGACAGTCACCTCCACAATAGTCAGGGCCTTCGTGCCATCTAGCTCAAGGAAACAGATGCAGCCCTCATGCTCAGCAGCTAGGATCGCCACCTCCTCCCCAGACTTGTGGGCGATGGCAAGCGCCACCTGGGCATCCTCCTCAGACTTGTGAAGCACGCCGACTTTGGCCTAGGCTACGTGTAGCTACTCCTGTAGGCTTGATGCCTCCCAGAGCGTCGCGGTCTGCAACGCCCAGACTACGATAAGTGTCTACAAGGCATCATTACAGCATGGCCACAACAAGGAGTTAGACAAAAAAAAGTGGTTAGGCCCAGTGTACCCTTGCTCCCCGGCCTCCAAGGCCTCGAACAGGAGCTCTGTGCCCACAAGTAGAGGCCCCCTAGTCAAGGGCCAGGTTCACGCACTCCACCGCAATGCATAGGGTACGAAGTGCCTCAGGCCATGGAACGAAGTCCCCAGGGATAGCCACCTCGACTCCGTGCCCATGACCTCTATTGTGCCAATCCAAGAAGTGTCCTCCGCACCAGCAGGCTCCGTCATGCTGATCCACGAGGCATCCTTTATGCCAAAGATGACTTTGAACCCCCGGCCGGGCTCTTGGCCGAATGGCTACTACTCTGCCATCAAAGAAGAGGGGGCCGCTGATGAGGGTGATAGTATAAGGGAGCATAGTGGGGACAGTCGTGTGAGATCTCGGGAATAGAAAGATGAGCTCAAACATGGAGCATGACGGATAGGCGTGGGCAGGGAGGCATCATCTTCACTCCACGCAAGGTTGCCTCCAGGAGGCAACATTGCCTAAGGCTCTTCTAGCATGGCCGAAACGGACGAAGGTGTGCTAGCCTCGAAGCTCGAATCCTCATCTAGCACACTTGTCATAATACATAACCCCATCTCTAGGGACATAGTGGGGATCTCTAGCTAGGCGCGCTTAGGAAAACAGCCCAGCGAGGTCGACGAAGGCTGCACAGGAGGCAGCGATGACATCAGGATAAAAAGATACTCTGTTTAAAAGTTAGTTACTGTAGAAAAGCCGAAAAACAGCTTTTAGAAGCTGAAAAGAACATGGTCTTAGTCCCCAGACATTCTAAGACACCTATTTATAGCCATAAGGGTTAGTTACATAAATACTTCTATATGGATTTATACTTATAGGGGCAAACACACCATTTCCTCTACTTGAAGTTGCACAAGTATCCCTATCTAGCTTTACATATCTAGGTGTAGATGTGCCATTTCCCTGGTAAATAGCATGGGTAAAGAAAATCCATCTAACAATCCATCATAGAAGAATAAAATAGATTAAATTGATCTAAAAACATAAAAAACTAAAGAAAAAGAGTATTTCTCAGTCCCCCCACAACTCAACAGTCAACACTAGCGAGAAGGCCGGAGAGGGGAGGGGAGGGACCGGCGGTGGATGACAGAGTTGCGGCCAGTGGCAGCAATGCGTTGATCTGGTGGATAGGGTTCTTGATGGCCTGCCGGTCTCCGCTCTGCAAAAAGAACACTCATGGTCACATGGACCGTGCCAATGTACCATTGTGGCAGGCGGGCCGGCGTCGCATGCACAGTGGATAGCCACTTCCCACATGTACTGCCGGGCGCCGCGCGGCCGGCGCTATGCTGCGTTTCGGCCGCACGCGAGTGCGAAACCACCTCGGCAGCTCGCACGCGTTTGTGCGACGGCTAGGCTGGGGTGCGCTGACGCACGAAGTCAAGCACTTGCGCTATGGCCGAAGCTACTAGGCGCCAGTCGTCGTCCGGTCCACGCGGGCACGCGGCGCCGTGTGCTCCCACCACCGACGGACGACGGGAGGAGCGTGCTGGGTAAATTCTGGGCCGGCGAGCTAGCCGCCAGCACCCATCGGAGGGTAAGCTCCTGTACGGCTGGACCGCGCGCTACCAAGTCTGCAAGGCTGTAGAAACAATGGAGACAAACTATGAAAAATACCACGACAATTTCTTAAATGACCTTAGCTGAAATATCACATCACATATATCACGTCCAGTTGGTGGCCAGTGACGGGTGTTGAAGGTTGATACTCACAGATCGCCGTCAAATTGCCTTGACCCGTTCACCAGATGTAACCTTCATTATTTGTAGGGTAGTTCCAGTGAGCTCTGCTATTTGTTCAGTATCTCACTTCCCCGATCTTTCTCAGGCCAATAATCGGTTGAGTCGTGATGGAAACTGATGGAGTATGCGGGTCGCGTCTGGTAGATTGAAATGCTTCCCGTAATGTCTACGGGCTGCAGTCTGCATGTCGCACATCAGATGTAGATGGAGAAGAGAACGGGCTTAATGGCAGACTCCCAAACGAGCCTTATCCATAACCCATCCAAAAGCAGTATTCAGAACTCACCAATCACCATAAAACATGCCACAATCAACTGCAATATCTTGCAGTTCATGTAGTTAGTGTCAGTGGCGAAACCAGAAATAAAATTAAGAGTGAACTAAATTATTTGTCGGATTAAACTAAGTTCGGCAAAGCCAGAAATAAAATTGAAAGTGAACTAAATTATTTGTCGGATTAAACTAAGTTGACACAAGTATAGTTTTTTTACTTTGATTGAATTTTAAATTCATACAGAAATTACATAAATGAAGACAAACAACGAAAAACAGAGAAATACAAAGTAGACACCTCGACAATAGAAAACGCATACCCAAGAATATATAATTATTCTACCATGAGTGCGGAGTAGCGATAAGTCACCTGTGTATAAAACATATGAAAATTAGTGATATAATAGAAAAATTGTGAATGACACTGAAATTTTAGATCATATGAAATATACCATAGATAAGCTAATTTGAATCACGAGATAAATTTAAATCACAGGGCAAATACATTCTGCACGATTTCATGCCTTGGAAGCAGTTTATGATTTTATTATCATTAATACTTTTAAAGATCCCTCGCTCAGTGTAATACACCATCAAGTCATTGAGCCACTCATCCGCTACCTTATTGCACAAATCTGTTTTCACAATGTTTGTTTCTCCATTATAGCAAAATATATAAATAAATTATTAATTTTTTTTGTCAATACAAAGGTATAAATCTATAAAAAAAAATTATAAAGACTAACTATCTATGTATATATACTAAAAGTCTAAACTCTGAAATAATAAGACACTGCTCGGTTGGGCTAAAAAATAGTGGTTTATGACTGAAATTGTATTGTACATGGTTGAAATTATACTGTAGCTAAAGGCGACTTATTTAGCGTAATTAAATTTAAAAAAATTTAAAAATAAAAAATATGTTAGCTTATCACGGACAAAAGAACCGGTAAAAAAGCTAAAAAAACTCAAAAATTCAAAAAAAGACGAAATTTATAAATAGTAAATAATAAATTAGAAATAAAAAACTTAAGTCAAAATAAGCGAAACGTAAATCAAGAAGAAAGTAAAATACTAACGAAGAATATTACTTACTCCGTATCTCAGTTTACTAGTTCAAGTCAGGGAAATTTAACTATTTGCCACTTTTAAGAATGCCACCTATTCAAATGCCACTTTCTTCGTTACAATTAACATTTTGCCACCCTTAAGATGTGGTTGACTAATTAATCGCCACTTTCGAGCCCACGAGGCGCCAAATCATTGCCATGTCGGCAGCGCGCGGCGCGTGCGGCGCGGCGGCGCGTGCGGCGTGGGGCGCGGGGCGAGGCGCGGTGGCGGCGGTGCGCGCGCCGGGACGGAGGCGCGGCGCGGCGCGAGCACGGCGGAAGGAGGAGAGGAAAGGTACCTAGAGGTCCACGCCGCCGCCGCCGTCCCGCCCCACGCTGCACCGCCGTCCCGCGCCACGCCGCACCGCCGCCGCGCCACGCCCGCCGTCGCGCGCGCTGCGCCTCCCCTCGTACGCGCGCCGCGACATGGCAGTGATTTGGCGCCTCGTGGGCTCGAAAGTGGCGATTAATTAGTCAACTATATCTTAAGGGTGACAAAATATTAATTGCAATGAAGAAATTAGCATTTGAATATGTGATATTCTTAAAAGTGACAAATAATTAAATTTCCCGTTCAAGTTGAACTGAGGAGCACCACCCAACCAGCCGACAGACAATCCTCGGCTCCTCACTTCGGACGAGTTCTCAAATCCTAAATCACTTCCTCAGTTCACTCCCGCTTTCTCTCTCGTCTCACTTCTCAGTGCCGACTGGCGATTAGTGCCCCCGCCACAGCCCACGGGTCTTCGTCTTCTCCAGGCTGCGTCTCCTGTCGGCGGCGCCGCGCCCCGGGTCTGGCGGCTCGGTTCCCCCTCGCCGCCCCGGTCAGGCCCCCCTCAGCGCCGCGGTCAAACTCCCCCCGCCCCCAGTCTGGCTCCCCTCGGGCCTCGGCCGCCCCGGCTCGGCTGAGCTCCCCCTCGCCGCCCCCCCGCCCCGGTCCGGCTCCCCCACCCCCGGATCTGCCTCCCCTCGGCCGGCGGCCCAGCCCTCGCCACCAGATCCGGCTCCCCCGGCGGCCCGGCCCCGGCTCGCTCGACGCCCGGTCGCCTGCGCCGTCAGCCCTCTCTCTGGTAATCAGTGGCTTCTTCCAATTGCTAATTTAGTACTTGGTTGTTGGTAGGGTTTGTGAGTTGGTATCGTGGTGGGCCGGTGAGATGGATTTGTTGGGCCTCTTAAGGTCAGTGGGCTGAGCATTTTCATTTTTGCTTTCCTTGGCGCCGGGCCGCCGGTCTCCCTGCCCTACTGTAGCACTGTGCCTCGTCGGCCGGCGCCCGGCGGGGTGTGCCGTGTTCTTGCCACAGGGGAGGGTAGGCTCAAGCCTACCCCTCGGCTTCGCCCCTGCTTAGTGTCGCTATGCACGAACTACATACATCAACTATTTAGCCTAGCCTGCATAATGTGTATCTTTAGCCTTAGGCCAGCAGTCAGGCTGCCGCCTTACTATGTGTGTATATATAAAAGCCATTCATGTGTAGCATCAGCAAACCTGTAAGACTATAACATCTGCTTTCATAAACTTGAAATGTTTTCCATATAAACCTATTGAATGGAAATTCAGAGGATGTGAGAAGAGAAAACTGTAGAACTATTTAGGAAAATTGACAGGAAAATAAACTACTTCGGCACAAAATCCATTCTTATGCAGTTATGTGCATTCAGCAATTGACAACTACAAACACCAAGTCTGTCTATTATATCATTAAAATGACAGGAAAAAAATCACCACATTTACTCTCAAGAACTAGAAATTACCACATTAACCAAAGGAAAAAAAAGAAAGATCTTCACCGTTGGTTTTGGTGGGTCTAGATTTTAATGGTGCAGATTAAACATATATAGATATAAGCTGTTACAATTGTATAAGGAATACAAATGTATTTCCACTACAATATTAGAGTTGTATAACAAATAAAACACTATTTTTAAATATAAATATATTCATTGTAGCATCTAGCCGCGAAATTGTGCAGGATATTTGGCTAGTTTATTGATAAGACAAGATCTCCCTCTTGGGTACAAAGAGATCTTACGAGTTACAGACACCAAGTTTACTTATAAGACAAGATAAACTACAAAGTTCTCATGGATTGCTAAAAGTTCATCTCAAGTGTATAAACTTCTCAAGATCACAGCGACGTTGAATGTGAACCTCCTGCGATAACATTGAGTAATCTTGGCATTGGAGGCATCTTGAGTTCAGCTAGACCCTCAAGAAATTGTACCACCTCGCCCATCGTCGGTCGATCAAACTCATTATCTTGAATACACCAACATGCGACTTTGCAAACTCTTTCAACCTCCTCATGGTCCACATCACCGTGTAAGCTTGCATCAACCAAACTCCCAACGTCTCCATCAAGAAGCTTGCGTGCAACTTGCACAGGAAAATAGACTGGATGATCATCATCACTAGAATATTCTCGACTTGAATTCCTCCTTCCTGATATGATTTCTAACAAAACCATCCCATAGCTGTAAACATCAACTTTTGGTGTAATATCAGATCCAGAAATCCATTCAGGAGCAAGATATCCAATAGTTCCTCTCACTGTAGTCACAACACGACTAAATTCCCTCCCCAGAACCTTTGCCATTCCAAAATCTGCAACTTTAGGGACAAAAGACGCATCAAGAAGTATATTCTGTGGTTTGATATCACAATGTATAATGCAATCTCGACAGCCATCGTGCAAGTAAGCTAGCCCTCTAGCAACTCCCAGAGCTATTTGGTACCTTATAGTCCAATTCAAAGCTATACCACTCCTCTGAAACAGATGGGAATCAAGGGAACCATTTGGCATGTATTCATAGACAAGTAACCTCCTCTCACCTTCACAGCAAAACCCAATCAGTTTAACTAAATTGATATGCTGGATAATTCCAATTGAACTCACCTCAGCTCTGAATTGCTTCTCTCCCTGACGGGCACCATCAAGCCTTTTCACTGCTATGGCAGTCGAATCACCTAGGAACCCTTTAAATACAGAACCAAAACTGCCTCCCCCTAACTTCTCGGAAAAACCTGTAGTTGCACGTTGCAAATCAGCATATCTAAATGCAATGATCCCAATGCCACCCTGAACATCATCCATTCTGAGTGAAGATAACCTCCTTTTCCTCATCCAAATCATTACTACAAAGATCAAGCCCAGAGCTGCAATGCTAGATCCAATGGCAACACCAATGATCACTCTGTTTCTATTGCTTTTCAAACTTTGCAAACTTTGCACCTCTTTCGCGGCAAGACGAAGGTAAAGAATTTCTTTGTTAGCACCAGTAGTGTCACTATCCTGCAGTTGTTTCACATTAAGCAAACTGTCATACCAGACAGAGCAGCCACCTCTGCCGTAGGAATATGCCGTGCAAGAGCAGTTGCTCAAGCAAACTTGTGAGCATTCTTCTCCACTTTTAGCAGCTTCTATGTTTTGGGCGTTTTGGGGCAACCTAATGTCTGTCATGGAGTAGAACCTATCACTGAAATCTGCTTCGTTTTTGCTGGTACCACAACTTAGTGGAGCATTCCTCATGCACCCAACTCTGCGGTCCCCTAGCTCCCAATCCTTGGGTGATCTTATAGAGAAACCCTTCATACAGTCGCAGAACGGAACTGCTCTATCATTGCAGATTGTGAAAGGTCCACAGATTGCATAGACATCGCATTGAACTAAGGGTTGCCTGTAATTAATTAACCAATCCTGTAAGCCGTCCAGCCATACACCGATCAAACCTCGACCAAAGACATCTATTGCACAGCGCACTATCGCCTTCTCATCCCGCAAGGTATATGTGAAGTAAACCTCTTGGTCGTTGTTGACAAATGTAAAATTTGGCGTAGCGGCACCTATCATCTCTGGCGCTAAGCTGAAGTATTGGCCGTTCCATTCCCCGCTGGACCAATACTGTATGGTTGAGTTCCATATCAAATGACCAATTCCAGTGGGTTCAAACTCCAAAGAGTATAGGCCAGTAGTTTGGTCAATCAAATTCTTTCTAGAAACAAGACGACGGTTCTGGCCAGTGACCTTGTTCCAGCCAATCTTTGCACCGGCGAGAAGGGTATCTGTTGGATGGTCAAAGCTCTGCCACAGAATGTTGGAGGAGTTTGAGGAGCTCTGTAGGATGAGGTTCCCACTGTTCGAGAGCACTGCGACGGTGCCGTTGGTTGTGATGTTGGCTTGGGTAGACCATATGATGGACTTAGTGGCTTGATCTAAGATGACTATGTTTCCGTCACCGGAGATTGTGAGCTCCGGCGACGTGGGGTCTACGACCGGCTTATCCCCGTTGGCTGTCCAAACCGGAGTTAGCTTGGGGACACTGTTGAACCATATGCCAAGGTATGTGTTCAGGGTGTTGTGGGAGGACTTGCCTGGCTGGAAGAAGCCGAGTGCGAACTTGCCGTTGCTGGAGACAAGCCTGTCGTTGCCGGCGACTGCATGGCCAGGTGAAATGGTGTCCGTGGCAGCAGACCACGAAGGAATGTGTAGGTAGAGGAGTCCAACAAGGATGTGAAGGAGGGGCATGAGGAAACGAACTGTTGATGACTAAGGGAAAGTATGGAGGATTGGAGATGGCAAGTGCAGGAATAGGATTGACGCTCACGGTGCGATGCAAACCGGCCTACTCCACGCCTCTCTCCCGGTCCATTTGTTTAAAGATCACACCACTGTCCTCCAGCTCGCAGGTATCGTGGTGTGGACACAGATCCCAATCTTTCCGTATCATCAGGTGGTACTGTTTGTTTTGACCTTTAACAAAACTGGAGAAATAAAAGAGCTTATCTTCGGTCAAACCTCAACGCTTGAGCGTTTGGACAGAGAAACGAATCTGTACCAACTACACAAGAAATATTGCTTGACGGCCTGTTCAAAATTGTTATAGCTTTGGTTGTTGATTTTAGCTAAAATAATATTATAACGGTTATTAATTTTTCTTATATATTAATTAAAAGGAAATAAATAAAAAATCATAACACTTTCCAGCTCGCAGGACTCGTGATGTGGGCACACATCCCAATCTGTCCGTATCAACAAATGATAGTGTTTTAACCTTTAACAAAACTGGAGAAATAAAAGAGCTTATCTTCGGTCAAATCTCAACGCTTGAGCGTGTGGACTGAGAAATGAAACTGTACCAACTACACAAGAAATATTGCTTTAGAGCAAGTTTAATAGAAGAGGTGGCTGCCACCTCTAAGACTAGTCAAATAAGTAAAAAGAGTACATGTGGCTCATGATGGAGGTAGCTAATACAATAAGTTGAGTAGAGGTTACCTCTACTAAAACACTCAAACATTTAATACTTGCATAAATATATCAATTAAACGCGTGGAGGTAGCTAACACAATAAGTTAAGAACTAGCATCGCCTCCAAGCTGCCCCTATCTCCTCGTATGATGTGTTAGAGGTCACCTCTTATATAAGGGGCAGTTTGCCTCTCTCTCCTCTTTTCTCTCTCTTCCACTTAGGATGTGCTGACGTGAATTTCGCTAGAGGCGACCTAGTCAGCATTATTGTACTTGCTCTTATATCTCTTCAGCAATCCCCAGGCGAGTATTAATTAATTATAATTAATTGGGTAATTTTCTTTTATAACTATAATTAATCTGAGAAACATGGTTTTTAGGCATATTAATTTTTGTAAATTTGTAAAACCTTAGACTTGGCACTTTCCAGAAGTGTCATGTTTTATGGTTTTACTTTCCTCGCATATTGTGTGACGGGCACTTAATTATAGGGGTTTTGGTAATCCAGAAAATTGATAAAATACATGATTAATTGCTTCCAGACACATGGTTCCAGGCGTTCTCGGGCATGAGGTCCTAACCGCTCTAATGCATGTGGTCCCAAGTACAAGTGTAGCCTGAAACTGCTTGGAAAATTCTGGGAAACTAAGAGAATTATCTGCTGAATAGATAAAACTAATCTTTACTATTTTGCACTCATTTCATGCATTTAAATTTAACAATAGTAAAATGGCAGAAAATTGTATGAATAATGTATGTTTTGTTAAGACATCACTATGGTAATTTTTGGTTGCCCTAGATGGCAGCAATCAATTTACCTGGGCATTGAATGATGAGATTAACCTCACACCCTTTTCTCCTAGTTAAACCATTAAACATGCAAGTTGATGTCATAAATGCACATTCTCTTGTAGAGAAGGGAAAGATATTCACTATCCAAAGAGTGAGTACTTGACTAAGAGGAATCTATTAACAACGCGGTGATCCATAAAGGAACGCTACAAGTAACAAAAGGTCAATTGTCCCCTACAAGTATGATGTGACTGGATCCAATTGTGCTTCAAGGACAAGAAGTCCGTAGCATAGTATAATCTTGAGATACACCATATTGTATCTCAATTAAGGCTATGTAACAAGTAGTTACTAAAGTTTACATGATCAAGAGGACTGTGTCCACCTTCCATCTTAACAAAATGACTTTACAATAGCAGTATCGTTACACTAGCTGTGTTGAGTATTCTGAGTTAATCTCCGCCCTACTAGTTACAGAGAAGCATAATCTTTACTATTATAAAAATATGAGTTGGTGGTCGTCGATCCGTTCTCCCTCATCTCTTCTCAGCCATCTGATCAAAGACCAACCGTCCAGATCCGCATGTAGGTAGTTCTTCCGCTCCTCGTAGAAAAGGTTGGGCCGATGCGTGGGCCGCACTCCTCCTCTTCTCTTCCCCCGTATCCTCCGCCTCCCGCAACCACTCCATCTCCCGCAACTGCTGCTTCTTTCTCTCCCCCGAACCCTTGTGCCGCGCCTCCTCCTCCTCAGCGCCGCCACTAATTCCTTCCCCGTACGCCAGCATTTGATCGCAGTCCCTCAACTTCCCCCAGCAACATCGCATCCCCTCATCACCGCCTCCCCAACGCATTTGCCCGCCGCCTCCTCTTCCCATCTGCCTGGTGCTGCCTCCCCACCTCCACCTCCCGCAACCACCACCTCCTCCCCCGAACCCTCGTGTCGCGCCTTCTCAGTACCGCCACTAATTCCTTCCCTGCGCGGCAACGTCTGGTCGCAGTCCCCCAACTTTCCCCAGGGCGTCGCCACCAATTCCATCTCCCATCGCCCCTCCAACCAGCAGCACGACGCTCGGCAACAATGGCCGGTGGATCAGAGAGAATGGCGCTCGGTGACAACAGCCGGTGGATTAGAGAGAAGGGCACTCGATGATGGCGGCGGCTTCCTCTTACTACGCCCGCTCACGTGGCTCTCACCCTACCGCCACCTCCCAGTGGTCACTCACCCGGTGAGCCTCTCTACGTCCTCCTACTTTTCGCTCGAAGCCCATCGCGCTGTCTGGCAATTTTGGTCTCCCAAGTTGGTCGTTGAAGTCGATGCCGTGGTCGAATGGGGCCGTGGTCGAGGGGCCATGGCCGAAGTTGAGGGGCCGTGGTCGAAGTCGAAGCTGTGGTTGAAGGGGGCCGTTGCTAAAGTCAAAGATCTGTTGTCGAAGTCAAAGCTGTGGTCAAAGTCAAAGGGCTGTGGTCGAAGTCCAAGCCATGGTCGAAGGGGACAGTGGTCGAAGTCGAAGGACCGTGGACGAAGTCGGTCCGCGGTCAAAGTTGAAAGGCTGTGGTTGAAGTCAGGCCGTGGTCGAATTCGAAAGGTCATGGTCGAAGGGGACAGTAGTCGAAGGGGTAGCGATCAAAGTCAAAGGGCCATGGATGAAGTCGGTCCGCGGTCGAAGTCGAAGGGCCGTAGTCGAAGTCAAAGGGTCGTGGTCAAAGTCCAAGCCGTGGTTGAAGCGGACAGTGGTCGAAGGGGTAGTGGTTGAAGTCGAAGGGCCATAGACGAAGTCGGTCTACGGTCAAAGTCGAAGGGCCGTGGTCGAAGGGGGCCGTGGTCGACGTCGAGGCTGTGGTCGAAGGGGGGCGTGGTTGAGGGGCCGTGGCCGAAGTCGAAGATCCATAGTCAAAGTCGATGCCGTGGTCGAAGGAGGCGGTGGTCAAAGGGGGAAGTGGTCGACATCAAAGGGCCATGGTCTTCGAAGGGGACAGTGGTCGAAGTCGAAGCTGTAGTCAACATCAAAGGGCCATGGTCGAAGGGGACAGTGGTCGACGTCGAAGGGCCATGGTCAAATGGAACAGTGGTCGAAGTCGAAGATCCGTGGTTGAAGTTGAAGATCCGTGGTCGAAGTAAAAACTATAGTCGAAAGGGAACGTGGTCGATGTCAAAGGGTCGTGGTCGAAGGGGACAGTGGTTGAAGGGGGAAGTGGTCGACGTCGAAGGGCCGTGGTCGTCGAATGGCCGTGGTTGAAGGAGATAGTGGTCGAAAGGGGCAGTGGTCAAAGTCATAGATCTGTGGTTGAAGTCAAAGATCCGTGGTCGAAGAGGGAAGTGGTCGACATCGAAGGGCCGTGGTCGAAGGGGACAATGATCGAAGGGAATAATGGTCGAAGTCGAAGATTCATGGTCAAAGTCGAAGATCCTTGGTCGAAGTCAAAGTCGTGGTCGAAGGAGGAAGTGGTCGGCGTCGAAAGGACATGGTCGTCGAAGGGCTGTAATCGAAGGGGACAATGGTTGAGGGGGCAGTGGTCGAAGTCGAAGATCTGTGGTCGTCGTCGAAGCCGTGGTCGAAGAGGGAAGTTGTCGACGTCGAAGGGTCATGGTCAAAGGGGACAATGGTTGAAGGGGCAGTGCTCGAAGTTGAAGGGGGCAGTGCTCCAAGTCGTGGTCAATGTCGTAGTCATAGTGCCCGTGGACGTGGTCGTAGTAGTCATGGTCGTAGTTGTAGCGCCAACCCGGAGGGCACCTGCTGGTTCGTCCACAACCTCCACTACTACGAGTTCCCCCTCCAGTTGGACATCCTCGTCGCCTACCCCAGTCACCCCCGAGATCGAGCTCCCCACTCTTGATGGCGAGACCCACAAGGTGGTCGAAGTCGAAGCCATGGTCGAAGGGGGCCGTGGTCGAAGGGGGAAGTGGTCGACATCGAAGGGGACAGTAGTTGAAGGGGGCAGTGGTCAAAGTCGAGGGGGCAGTGGTTGAAGTCGAGGTCGTGGTTGAACTCGGGGCCGAGCAGGCTGGCGCCGGCAGTCGGGCGACAGTGCACAAGCTTACCAAAGGCCTGCCAACGTACGACCACCAGCGATGGTCGACCGCTCCCAACCTACAATCACGCGCGATGGTCAACGGCTTCTGACTTACGATCACGAGGTGCGATTGATGGCTTATAATTTACTACCATGAGCACTGGTCGATGTGTTTCAACTTACGACCACGAGGTGTGGTCGATGTCTTCCGACTTACGACTACGAGCGCTGGTCGATGTGTTCCGACTTACGACCACAAGGTATCCTCGATGGCTTCTGACTTACGACCACAAACGATATTCGTCGGCTTTCGATGTACGACCACGATCGATTGTCGACCGCTCCCGACCTACGATCACGTGCGATGGTCGATGGCTTCCAACTTACGACGATGAAGTGTGCTCGAGAGCTCCCGACCTACGACCAAGAGGTGTGCACGATATCTTCCGACTTATGACCACGAAGTGTGATCGACAGCTTTCGACTTACTTGACGGATTTAAAAACTTTTAGAACATGTTTATTCTAAAAATTATTATCACCTGTGAGTTTCAAAACATGTAGTATGATAAAATTTAAAAATCTGTAGCAACGCATGAGCATTCAGCTAGTGATCTCTTGAAGAACCACACTGCCAACCCCATTAGGGCCATGCCTATTTCAAAAGAACATGCAAATACTAGAAGAAAGGGAACGCTCTTAGATGCAGAAAAGGCAATGGACAGTATAGTGGAAGAGAAAGAAAGTAGGTGCATTCAGAGTATGGATAAGCCCACGGGGAGTTATGTTGAGAACTGCGGTAATATCTTTGTTACCTTGATGTGATTATATGTCACTTACCTATACAAGTTGTATTATTAGTTTAGATATAGTTCTTGAAGAACTTGGTTATGCTCCTGTAGAGCAAGTTCTTATGTTTTGCATTAGACTGAAATCTTCTGCATCAGATTAATGTCTTTTCCCATAATGATAGGGTAAATTACTAAAAATAGTAGAAATTACCTGTTGTATAGGTTTTCTTACCTTATCTATCTTGCCCTTTGCCAGTAGCACTATTTACCTGAAGTAAATGTTGCCTATATCATCTCTTATGTATAGTAAAATCATTAATCGTGCATGGAACAAAATTATAAATGGTTATGCTTGACATTTTAAATAACAAAAGACATTGCCTATTATAAATAATTATTGAAAATACGCTCTTCATATCTACTAAGCCATAATTAACTATGAAGGTTATTTATGCACTAGTCTTTTCCGTGCATTGATGCCCAATAGGCAACAAAAAATAGAATTTCCTAGTAGCAAATGCACAAATGAAATTTATTGACCTTAAGTTGATCCATAAAGAATCGTTTTGGCTAAAAAAATTGTATAATCCCCATACAAGTATAGAATAATTTGCACCCTGAGACTTTAAGTCTACATGACTCCACCCATAACCACATTTTTCTAATTTAGTAACTTTGTAAGCTAAAAGTTGCAGGGTATATGTTGGTTTCACACCAAATAAAAATTGTACTCTAGTAGAAGCATAATTGCAATATATTGTCAAAAGCACCTGAGCTAATTCAAAGCAAATGCCAGAAGCACATGCTATCAATCAGAATTTTTATGGTGGTTGTGAAAGGGGGAGGAATTTGGGCACAAGAGGTAAATTTAATATGGAGTATTAGAAAAATATGAAAACAAGATCCATGGCAGGTACTATGGCATATCCTAGGTCAAAGCTAGAAGCAATAATTAATCTAGATTATTAGCGAGATTAATAAATATATAGCATGATGATTGTCAATATGTGAAAGATATGTAGAATGACACGTGTTATATTGTTAATGGCCACTATCTTCGTTGCTCATGGTAGGGCATCTGTCTGTGCATTAAGAAATACGACAACTACTAACATATGGTTGACTGGTTGTGTACACGGCAAGAAGTGAATCGCTTGAAGTGATCGCATGCCTACAATATTTGGCACGTACTAAAGTGTGCCACAATAAGCGGTCTAAAACCGCATCACCATTGGTGACCATATTACTTATCTGAAGTAAGTTGTCAAACAAAGATAAATGTCATATTGGATTATAAAGATCCAGAATTATCTAAATTGGCCATATTTATGTTGGCGGCATATGTAGAAGAAGGCATATTATTTATTATCAACTTAACTAAATAATCATATTCCTGTAGAATAATGAACATTCCCATAGAATGGTGAATCTTTTTAGGTGTTTCAACTAAAGTTATTTTCCAGAAGAAAATCTAGTATTTATGTTCCTGAAGAATATCATGAAGATTTATATTATGCTATTATAGCATACTACTTGTGACCATAAAAAACATGTTGTGTAATTATAAAATTTAAGTTTGTATGATCCAAATTAGTTTAAACATGGCATGAGGATTGGGTCAAAGTTTGGGCAAAGAATAAAGAAGTTAGACAATAGAACAAATCCGCCAACTCTCGAATCCCCATATGGGATCTTTGTTGTAAAATAAGAACCCACCAGGAGATGGGATACCATACAATTGTTAGGGAAATGTAGTTTTCATGCAACTGCATTAATAAAAGTCTAGTTCACTGCATATAATGAATAACCCCTAAAGTGGAATTGGTGCGTGTTGAAAGAATAAAATATTTCCCACATTGTATCACGCCCATAGCATACATATATGGGTCTCTACTTGTAGTTGGGGATATATGTTGGATATGAAATTCCACCAATCCAGAGCTCATGAAAGGGGATTTTTATTGTATGGTAGAAAGATCTAATCTTGGCATCAAGGGAGAGAAAAACCCAAAATTGTTGAATGCCCTGATATTTTCTTGAATGAAAAATCTTTAATATTAAGATTCATGCATTAGCCAAGCTAAACTAAAAGTTTAGTTGATACTCCTGTATGCCCGAAATGGGAGCTTGCTAGATAATTTTCAATAATTTATACATGTAGCCATGTTAAGTTTGCTGGAAGCAAACTATCCGCTAAAAGTGGTATACCCCAGGTTTTTTTAATAGTATATCCACCTAACGGAATGACTTGTTGGTCAATGATCCAAATCTGAGGGGACGATTGTGGGATCTATGATCAAAATGACACTAGTCACATAATGGTTAAACATTGCTTAAAGACTCCTAAAGAGAAATCATCTAGAAGGCGAAAAAGATGTCACGAAGAGGCTTACCCTGAAGATGAAAATCCAACAACATAAGTGCGCGCAAAGCATAATGTTGGGAATGCAAAACAACCAAGAATCTTTCATTTCGGGAAATGACAAAGATTTGGTTAACAATGAAATAACCTCAAATTCCGAGGATATGGGAGAAATAAAATAGTTGTCAACAATGTTGCCTCTGAGATTGCTAATGTTTCTCTAATGAGAACCCGAATCCGGAACCAAAGTCCATGGCAAGAGATGCCTGAAGCAGTTATATCGGGTCAAATAAAGAAAGCAATTGTGGATGAATCATAATCGCTAAATGAATGTCTTGGAACCATGAAGTTTAGACTTAATTGGTCATTATGAATAATGAAGTGGTGAACAACGATAGTTCATAGGTCTTTGCAGAAAACCGGTACTCACCTATTATGAATGAATGTATATTTCGCGATATAATATTTCTGGCAAATGGCATGAATAAAAGTTATGCAGTTCATGGATTCTGAAAATTTGTATAAAGAGATCCTTGAAGGACCCATGTTTCCTAATGAGAATGAAAGAAAACCACAGTATGTATATAAATCTCATACTTATTAAATAAATCTCATCATGAAGAATGACCATTTTTAAGGGAATAAGTTAATATGTGACTTACCAATTGATATCTGAAATTACTTCAATGACTATGTGATCCCTAGAAGTGGATAGGGACCGACATAGAACAGAACAAGAAAATAAAATGAGGAACCATAAAATCAGAAATGTGCCATATAAACACTTATAAAGTACATCTCTACTAGGAAGATAGTGGAATGGTGGTATCCTCTAGTATCCTGAAAGGTGCAAGTATATTAGTGATAAGGGAAATTTTATTTATCCCCTAAATACCAAAGTTAGATGGGTTATATCTTAATATGCAGTGATACAAGCCAATTCTTATAGTTCTACAAAATTTTGCCCTCATAATCCTCTATAACGACACATATTTGCTTGTGTTCCACAAATAAATAGTGGCTATTTGAAAGTCTTAAGCACATTGCTCCGTAATTATTTTATCCTCACAATTTCTAGAAGAATAGTGGGATAAATGTTTAGAAGACTAAACATTGTGATAATTCAGTAGATTTACTCACAATATCATGAGTACGACATTAGAACTGGAAGATTCCAATGTATGTTGTCTTGAGGGGGAGCATATTTGCTAAACTTTGATCATCATAGTTTTAGACTATGAAAGTCCTAGTTTTGATTTCCTACAAGGAATCAACTTGATAAGCATCACCTGAAGTGAGTTACCTTGAAGGTTTTACCACTTAGATAAGTGTAGAATTCAAGGGTGCATTTCCCTGAATAATGGCCCATATATATTTGATCTAGGAGACCAAATACTATTTATGTAGAATAGATAATCTAGAAGATTATATGATCAAGAAGAT
Organism: Dendrocalamus sinicus; assembly: GCA_036346575.1. Taxonomy (NCBI): domain Eukaryota; kingdom Viridiplantae; phylum Streptophyta; class Magnoliopsida; order Poales; family Poaceae; genus Dendrocalamus; species Dendrocalamus sinicus. The sequence goes on from CM070650.1 coordinate 19,510,627, forward strand.
CAAGTATTGTATTGTTTTTTCCGTAGTGAGTTTTTACCAGAAGTTTTCTCTTATGAAGGTTTTTAACAAGACAACAAGTGCAATACAACTTGTGTATGTGATGTACTCTTTTCTCCATTCCTTTTTACTTGGTTTTTGAAAGGAATTTTTAATGAGCCATTTACATGTTACAATATCAGGCCAAGGGGGAGTGTTATGAAACTCATCCTGTAAGGGGTGCAGTTAGGCCAAGTGGCCCTGCACTGTTTCTTTCTTAACTCCAAGTTAGAGATGGGAGTGTATACCGAAAGGACTCTAGACTATAAATATAGGGAAGAGGCTTTCATTGTAAACACATCAATTGGGATCAATAAAGAAGATTGCTGGCTGCTCTCTTTCTCATCTCTAGTGTCAATTGTTCATATACTTTTGCATTGCTTGATTGTATTTGCTTTTGCTTTCTAGTTGTGTTGATTGGCTATTTGATTGCTCGGTAACGCTAGTTTTTCATCAAATTTTGGGCTTCAAGCTAGTCTGTAGTGGATGGTAGTCACCTAGACTGTGCGCCTATCCCTTCCAACACCGCGTGTCGCGCCCCACACCCTTAGTCGACGGTAGACCGCCTATCCCTTCCGACACCGCATGTCGCACCCCCACGCCCTTAGTCGAACTCGCATGGGTGATGGCTTGATGGGTGGTGCAAACTTGCTTGCAGCCCTGCCTGGTCACTAGTGCCTGAGCTAAGGGCATGTATAATATAATGTAGATAGCAGCTATCTATAAAGCCCTTTAATGTCATCTACAGATGACCCTAAAGGTAATCCCTACAATGCTTTGTTTTTAAGTTGTATATAGACCCGTCTATTAAGCGCATCCATACAACAACAAGAAAATGCATGAAGTACAGATGACATCCATGCCATAGCAAGAAAGCCATTTGTAAGGGCCTTATTTCTCACCTATAGACAGTGGCGGAACCAGAATTTAGCTACGCCCCGAGCTGAACTCTAACAACCTAAAGCTAACGCTAATTTGTACCCATACCATGATATAACAACAGTATATCATAATTGGCTAATTGCATTACTGATATGAAACTTGAGTTCAATACTAACCAAGTAAACATAAAGCATAATAAAAAAACATGGCATAATATTAAAATATATAAAATGTAACACGACAGAGATACAATTTGAGTACCTAAATTACGAAGATTTGCTCTCTATCCTATCATGTCATTTCTTCATTGATAGTTGGACATGAACCAGAACCTGTAAAGACAACATATAAGAGTAAATCAAACATGTGTATGAATAAATACGAACAACATGAAGTTTACATTTATAAGAAGCTAACTTACCACTAGCACGAGATAATTGTTTCTTACGTGACCTCATCCCTTAAAAACACTTTAAAATCTTTTAATCATTAATGTTTGCAAATATGTCTCGTTCAATATAGCAAACCATAGTATGATTCATCCACTCATCATTCATCTTATTCCGTAAATCAGTCTTAATAATCTTTATAGCCGAAAAGGCTCTTTCTACGGTTGCTGTTGCCACCGGTAAAATCAAAGTCAATTCAATGAGACGATATACCAATGGAAAAACTGTGTGTCTATCAGTCTGAACCATCTTCATAGCAAGATTTCTGAATCATTGAACTCTTTTGATCAATTTCTGAATCATGACAACAGAACTCTACTTATCGAGTTATTTCTCAGCATGACATTGACATGAACAGGGCAATGATGACAAAATATGAACCTGAGCCTTGCTACATATTGGGACCAACTTTAGCATGTCCTGGTTCTAGAAAATATGAAAGCTAAACATGATGTATTACTTCTGAATCTGAAAAACAAAGGTATTTCTATTTGTGTACATGCTAGTAATATTCAGATTGATATTTAGCATCCATTTGCTTAAAAGAAAGTCATGTCCAGAAGAATGATGACAGGATCTAGCATCAAGAACATAACAATAGCTCAGTACAAAACACTCTCATGTAGACTGAAACTTGGTAAAAGAACCATAAGGTTAATCATCTTTATAGAAACACATACGTGAAAGCAGAATCGCATGCCATGGCTTGTAAAGTTTCAGTTCTGAAATCTGACATTCTTAGATCACTCCAGCACTTAAAGCATGATCTTTGTGACGAAATAGTAAATACAGAATATTTGTATGCTTGCATACTCCAGATCCTATGCATGCTAGTGATTGACCACTCTTTTGAATATTCAATAATACCACAGCATGAATATGTATCAGATCGAGCATCACGCCCCTTTACATTCAGATAGGTAGTCTGTAAAAGAACTTCTCACAAGATTTGCAAACATGCACACCTTGACTGAGATGAGGTAGGATGAAAGTATTTCTTGATTTCTTCCTTGTTCCTATGCTCCCAGAATGTTTTCTTTAGTTCCAAACCTTTATTGCCTAAGATATGAATGATGCTTATGTGATGAGATGCTCAGCTCTTCCCTTCCTACCCAGTCCCCTTGGCGGAGGCGACGAGGCAGCGCTGGCGACGAGCGGTTGCGGGCCGGCGCTGGATCGGTGGCTCGGCGCAGATCTGAGACGGCGGAGGCGACGAGGCGGCACTGGAGCGGCGCAGATCTGAGACGGCGGAGCCGCGGGGGCGACGATCGGTTGCGGTGCGCCGGTGCGGTGCGGGCGGCGCGCTGGATCGCGCGCCGCTTGCCTTCTGCTGCTGGCGACGAGACGTTAGGGTTTGCGCTTTGAGGTTTGAGCGACCGGCGCTGCGGCGGCGCGTGAAGGCTTAGGCGGAGACAGTGGTGGGAGTGGTGGGCCGCGTGAAGACCGTGGGCCGCGCGGAGACTGCTGGGCCGCTGGCTTAGTGGTTCAATTCTAAAATATATATGGGCTACCTGGGCTGAATATTAGTAATAATACCCCGGGTTGGGCTGAAAATACCTGGGCTATTTTTTCACACCCCGGGCTAGAGCCCACCTTGCCAGGGGCCCAAATCCGCCCCTGCCTATAGACCTTCTGTTGCATGCTAGACGATATCTTTCTCTCTCCTGGTTCTCTTGTCCACATCATTAGAAATCCTATATGACAAGGGTTATAGACAATTGATGTCTCACCATTGTATATACCCTCATAGAGATCAGAGAACACAACTATAAATTATTGCTGGGCCAAATACCCAGCAGGCCAGGCTCTAGAAGCGAAACTCTTACCTTTTTCGCTTGTGGATTAGGTTGGTAAATAGTACAAATGTGCTACTGTACTATACAATCAATCTAATGAATCATTTTTGTCCATTCTAAATTCTAACCAGCCTAGTCAGTATTGAAAAGATTATATTTAGTAGGAAAACTACTTCTGGTGCAATCTCTACTACTTAAAAAAAAAAATTTAGCAGTCTGCTCTCCCCTTCTCTCTCTGTAGTCATCTAAAGATAGAATCTAGACCATCCATCACATGCCTCCCCTCCTCTCTTTCAATCGAACTGCCCCCTCATTGTACCATCCCATGTATGGTCTGTCCCACGTATCGAGAGCCTAGCAACTTTCGCGTCTCACACGAAGACCCAAATTGTTGTTGCCATGATCCTTCTCTCTCACAATCTCCTCAATTTCTTATCCTTCCTCCAGTGTCCCCAGCAGCCCGCCCACCCCACGACTCTCCCTTCCCCGGTCCCCTCACCTTCCAATCCGTGCCGCTCCCATGGTCTCGTGATCTCATCACCATACGCTTCCTCCAATGCAGACGGCTCAACATTGGTGGACCGCAGCAATAGGTCAGTCTATGGCAACCATATCTTAGCCTTTTGGATTTGACCGGACCTCGTCAGAGGCGGGGGTCGATGCAAAAATGGTTGCCGGTGAGAGGCAGTGAAAGGAGCGTGGGGATGACAGCTGGAGACACAAAGACATGGTCAGGAGGCAGCGGAGGGTGCCGCATAGTGGCAACGGCTTCGATTGGGTTCAACAATGTTGGATTATTTGCACTAGATCTAGATGTCAACAGCGATGGCTTGGGTCCAACCGGTTCTGGACAGACATAATAGCCTTTTCCAGTTCATGCGGAGACACGGCTTCCTCTCCTGAAGACCTTGTGAAGCGATGGAGTGAGTACCTAGCCGCGTTTGGAATGGTAAAAATTAAATTATTGATTTCGTTCAAGTAAGCATACGATAGGTGATTAGTTTGAGAAGGTTTCATTATATTAGAGCTATTAATCTCTAGATGAGTTAGCTAGAAAGAAAAGTGAAATGCTTTGGTCTCAAAAATTTGTGGTGTTCATTCTTATCATCTACGCTTTGGCAAAAAATAACCATTGTGGGTACTGCTGCAGTATGTTCTCATTCATGCTTGCAAGGAAAATTCGTTCATTCAGAAATTTTGATTGTAATTGTTTACTCTACTTTGTTATTATTCATTTACTCAATTTAGGTACCTGCTGTAGTGATTATATATTTCCATTTTCACTGATCAGCACAATAATCTGAAAATGATAAGAACAGCGAGGACACTATTGGTGTTAGTCTTTACATGGAAATTTAAGGTCATTGGTTGTTACAAACAGTCTTGTTGAATTGTTTGGCTATTGGTTTGGATATGCAATATGACATTGCATTGCATGATGAATGCAGGTATGCAATTCTTCTGTAGCCTCCTCATGAAGCCCATTTCTATTTTATTTTCCATATTTAGGTTGTGATGGCATGTCTTCTGGTTCTACTTGTTTTATTTAGCAAGACGTGATTTCTTATGATAGTTTTACAGAAGATTGCCTTTCGACTAATCAATGTATTTTACAAAGGCTCTTGACGAGGATAGAATCATAGAATAATCCTTAAATTATGACGTCATTATATTCCTTGAATATAATCCTTATCGATAAGAAGTAAATATGGCAAGATGGTCGTAAGCACTTCTACAACTATATAGTCGTAAGCTCTTCTATAACCGCATAGTCGTAAGTCTTAGTGCGACTATCCATATGGTCGTAAGTCCTTCTATGACTACATAGTCATAAGTTTTACTACGACTACCCATATGGTCGTAAGTTCTTTTATGACCACATAGTCGTAAGTTTTACTGCGACTATCCTATGGTCGTAAATTCTTCTACGACCATGTAGTCGTAAGTCTTACTGCGACCAATTTGTGGTCATGAGAATTTCTATGATAAGTCTATCTTCAACTGACTTACCTATGACAATGAACTACACTGTCGATTTGTTTGACAAGGTGGTTAGAACGTGCGTTAGTCTACTAACTGCACACGATCTCTCTCTGACAACAGCCGCTACACGGTGAACGGCTACTTGTGTCTCTCTCAGTAACCTCTGTCAGGCGGTTATCATCCAAAGCATCAAGGCGTCTTACGGTGTGGGACAACTGCCGTCGCTTCACCAGCTATTTAAAGGTTAACGTCAAAGGGAGATAGGACAATTGGTGAATCATTCACACAAGATAGCACTAGCCATTCGTGTAATTCTCTGTTGTAATCCACTTTCTAGTAACTAGCAAGTATACTGGACGTAGGGTTGTTATTCTCTTAAGAGAAGACCCGAACCAGGATAAAGTTTCCCATATCTCTACTCGGCAGGCTCATACGCTGAGTCTTCTAAGAGTTCCCCCGAATACAAACAAATCATATATAAGATTGATATTAAAACATCGACTGCTCTAATGGATTAGAATTAATCTTGTTGTCTACGCGTCATAATTAATCAAGATTGAAAAACATATGCTTCTCTAGCTTTGGAAAGCTTCCATTGTCCACACAATATCTTGCTGAAAAGGGAGTTAGCAAACTTGCAAGTAGCTATACTAATTTCAGGTATTTTGTATAGTTTGTAAACCGTAACTGGAGTTGTTGTTTTGGCTGTTCATCACAGGAAATCATTTTAAAAAGTTATTTGATCTCCTGAATTCTTGCGTAGTACTTCCCAGCAAAGTTTGGATGGTCAAGGCTGAAGAGAGAATCCAGATATTTGTTCCAAGTTGTCATGTATATACTATGTATGAGTCATGTATAACTTTTTTCATACCGAGTTAATTTAGTATCCATTTTGTTTGTTTAGAGCAGAATTAAGCATACGTATTATGGCTTAGAGCAGAATGAACAAACTTCAGAGATTGGATGGCTTCCATATGGCACGTATTATATGTGAATACACCTCTAGGAGACATGGTTTGATACTTTGATGTCCGTGTCATTTTGCTTTATTAATATAAGTAGTCGTTAGCAATTCTTTAATGGGTGAACAAAAAGAAGAGCAGTTTTTGCAAAATTCTATAGTTGCTAATTAGGAGCCAAGTTGGCTTCATGCATTTCAGCTTAGATGCTAAGCATTCTTTGAAACTGAATTTTGTCTACGGAGCATTTTTTTTTTACTTTGCAATCATGGTTACTTTTCGTTACAATAGACGGGCATTTGACCGGTAAGGCGAGAATCAGTAGAGGTGGACTCGTGAACTGCGCCGTCGTGGCAGTCAGAGGTAGGCCGCAGCAGGTCGGCGTCGCGCGAATCGCGGGATAGCCCACATGGGTTTGGGCTCGCGCGACTCGCGTGATAGCCCACATGGGTTTGGGCTTGCCCGCACGGCCCGCTCATGAGCGAAAACGAACCACGTGCTCCCATCACGGGAGGCGGCGAGTCACCAATCCGAGAACGGGAGTAGACTACTGGACTCCTCTCGCGAAAACCGCTTTTCGCGCGCGGCGCGCGACGAGCCGTCGCCGCCCGCCTCGCCGCCACCGTTGTCGCCGACCGGGATGGATAGATACGTGGAATCTCTCCGTGGTAAGGTTTCATCGTCCCTATGCTCTTGTTTTTGTTTTACGATGTCCCATAAGTACTGCAAAGGTACTAGGGCTTTACCGTAAATTGGTTTATCCCTCTTTCGCTTCAAATAATGAGGGTTTCCGTAGAAAGCAGAGCGCTGGGGTTTCGTCTCATCCGCTCGCGAACGCAAGATCTGGAGAACGCAAAACCTTGCAAGCATACACCTTTGTCGTCGTATAGCTTGGTCGGCGTCAGTTCTTTACGGAGAATTAGGGGTACACAAGGTAGGCCACCGTTGCTGTTTCTTGATAACGAAAATAGATTGCGTAGATTAGTACATTGACCGGCAAAGGGTTACTTTAGGCCCCACAAGGTGCGGCCTTGTGCGGCTCAGGAGTTGGGGGCACATCACTTAGCGCGTGCGGGGTGCCCCCTGCACTTGCCACGTGTCCCACAAGCCCTAAAAAAATTTCGAAAAATTCGAAAAAAATACTTACAAAATCCGAAAATTTGTAAAAAGTACTTTTTGTAAAAATACTTTTATTAAAAAGTATTTTTATGTACTTAAAAATATACTTTTTAATAAAAGTATAAATAAAAAATTAAGTACTTACAAAAAAATACTTTTTATACTTAAAAAAAGTACTTTTTACAAATTTTCGGATCTTGTAAGTTTTTTTTCGAATTTTTCGGAATTTTTTTGGGCCTTGTGGGACACATGGCGGGTGCTGAGGCACCCCCGCACGCGCTAAGTGCTGTGCCCCCAGCACCTGAGCCGCACCCGCCCCACAATCACACAGACCAAATTTATTCATGAAACAGAGAGATAAATTGTAATTATTACATTTATTACCAAAAAGAGTTCTGCTCAAGCTTAAACACTACAGATAAGAAAAAGATTACGTGCTTATCGGATGCTTGCTCCCTGTGATGATGTAGTCTCGGCATCGGGGGCATGCCAGGTTCAACTAAACCCTCTAGAATCTGGACGACTTCACACATTGTCGGTCAGTGGAACTCGTCATCCTTGAATGCACCACCAAGCCAGCCACCTTGCAAGCTCTTTCAACCACTTTCAGATTGAAATCACCACATAGTTTGTGATCTTCTGGTAGATTGAAATGCTTCTCGTAATGCCTACAGGCTGCAGTCTGCAGCTCTGCATGTCGTCCAGCAAATGTAAGTCGAGAAGGTAGCCTGATTGAAATCACCAGTATTCAGTACTCAGCATAGAACATGTCATAATCGACAGCAATATCTTGCAATTCGGCTAGTTAGTATCACGAGCTGAATACATCAACTGTGTTTAGCCTATCCTGCAGGTATGTATGTCCTTGGCATTAGGCCAGCAGTCAGGCACTCAGGCTGCTGCTTTTAGTTTGTCAGGGAACATTTCTCCCCACATATAAGCCATGAATGTATAGCATCAGCATACCTGTAAGGCTGTAACATATGCTTACTATGGTTCATAAATCTGAAATATTTTCTATTTACATAAAACCATATATAATGCAAATTTAGATCGATGCATGTGAGCAGAGAAAATAGTACAACCACTTAGGAAAATTGATTGACGATACAGTAAACTACTTCTGCACAAAACAATGAATGCAGATGAAGAACCCAAGGGGCTCTACATGGCTGGGTTTACGTAGAAATCTTTTTTAGGATACAGAGAGATCTTAAATGTTACAAACATCAGTTTATTTATTAAGGCAAGTTCTCCCTCCTGAGCACATATATAGAGCTTACATGTTACAACTCCAGGTTTGCAAGACAAATTATTAAATTCTCATGGATATCCAAAATTTCTGCTCAAGTGTAAGAATTTAAGACCAAAGACCAAGCTGGTCCTGATTTATTAATAAAGCAACAGAAGTTTTACAATCTGACCAGTTTACAAGACTAGCACAAGGGAGAAGTCACAAGAGATAGCTACGATAAGCCACAAATGAGAATTATAACAGGCAGAGCATGAAGAACTAACAACGATCTAAACTAGTAAAAACACTGCACCAACTCCCATTTGTGGGAACACATATTGTACAAAACAAAAGATCAAATTCGAAGTATTCACTTCGAATTTGAGCCTTCTGCAATAGCATGAAGTAATCTTGGCATTGGAGGTGTCTCGAGCTCGGATAGACCTTTGAGAAACTGCACCACCTCAGTCATTGTGGGTCGATCAAACTCATTATCTTGAATACACCAACATGCAACTTTGCAGACTCTTTCAACCTCCTCGAGGTTCACATCACCATGCAAGTTTGCATCCACCAGACTTCCAATGTTTCCATCGAGAAGATTGTGTGCAACTTGCACAGGAAAATAGGCTACATGATCACCATCACTGGGAGATTCTTTACTCGAGTTCCTACTTCCTGATATGATTTCTAGCAAAACCATTCCATAGCTGTAAACATCGACTTTTGATGTTATTGCTGTTCCGCTTATCCATTCAGGAGCAAGATATCCTACAGTTCCTCTCATTGTAGTCACAACATGGCTAAAATCCCTTCCCAAAAACTTCGCCATCCCAAAGTCTGCAATTTTAGGAGTAAAATACGCATCGAGAAGTATGTTCTCTGGTTTGATATCACAGTGTATAATGCAGTCCCGACAACTAGCATGCAAGTAGGCTAGTCCTCTAGCAACTCCGAGAGCTACTTGGTACCTAATAGCCCAATTCAAAACTGTACCATTGACTTGGAAGAGATGGACATCAAGGGAACGATTTGGCATATATTCATACACAAGTAACCTCCTATCTCCTTCACTGCAAAAGCCTATTAGTTTAACTAAATTCACATGCTGGATGATTCCAATTGAACTCACTTCAGCCCTGAATTGCTTCTCTCCTTGATGGGCACCGTCAAGCCTTTTCACTGCTATGGTAGTCGAGTCACTTAGTGACCCCTTGAATACAGAACCAAAACTGCCAGCCCCCAACCTCTCTGAAAAATTTTTAGTTGCACGCTGTAAATCAACATATCTAAATGCAATGATCCCCGTGCCGCCCTGAAAATTATCCAGTGTGAGACTATACCACTTCCCTTTTCTCCACCAAATTATTAGTAGAAAGATCAAACCCAAAGTAGCAGTGCTTGCTCCAATGGCAACACCAATGACCATTCCCATTCTATTGCTTTTCCTACTTTGCATTTCTTTTGAGGCAAGGCGAAGGTAAAGAATTTCTCCATTAGCACCGTTACCTTGCTCTCGTACATTGAGCAACTTGCCATGCCAAACAGAGCAGCCACCTGCGCCGTAGGAATATGCAGCGCAGGAGCAGTTCCTCAGGCAAACAAGTGCGCATTCATCTGCACTAGTAGCTGCTCCCATGCTCTGGGCGTTGGGAGGAAGTTGAACAGAAGGCATAGGGTAGAACTTGTCTGCCGTACCTGTTGCGCTTTTGCTGCCAGTGCAGTTCAGTGGAGTATTTCTTACGCATCCACCTGTTCGATCATCTAGCTCCCAATCTTCAGGTGATCGTACGGAGAAGCCCTTCATACAGGTGCAGGAAGGAAAGGTAATATCATTGCAGATTGTGAAAGGGCCACAGAAAGCATAGACATCACATTGAGATTTGGGTGCGGTGTAGATTGTTTGCCAATCTGTCGATCCTTCGAACCACACAAGCGCCTTGAATTGACCGGAGACATCCAATATACTACGTGACAATTCTGTTGGATGTGCATTTTCATATGTGATGTACTTCTCTTGTTCATTGCTGGTAAATATAAGCGGGCCTACCGTCTCCGGTATCTTGCTGTAGTATCGACCGGTACACTCCCCGCTGGTCCAATATGTATTGGACGAGTTAAATGTAGAGACGAGGGAAGTAGAACCATTGTGGACATAGAACCCAAAGGAGTACATGCCAGGAGCTTGGTCAATGGTGTTCTTTCTGGAGACAAGACGGCGGCTCAAACCGGTGGCGTTGTTCCAGCTGATCTTTGCACCGGGAAGAACAGTGTTTGTCGGGTAGTGAAAACTTTGCCAGAAAATATTTGATGAGTTGGTTGTGCTACGCAAGACAAGGTTTCCAGTGTCCAAGAGAACAGCAAGGGTGCTATTGGTTGTGATGTTGGCTTTGCTGGACCAAACAACGGATTGATCTGTGGCCTGGTGTAGGATGACAAGGTTGCCATCGTGGAAAACTACTAGCTTGCAGGATGCGAGATCCGCGACTGGATTGCCACCATTCGCGACCCATACAGGAGTGAATTTGGGGACTGTATTGAACCAGATGCCGAGGTACCAGTTTGGAGCGCCGTCGGCGGACTTACTGCCGGTTTGGAAGAAGCCGAGCGCGAACTTGCCGCCGCTGGACACGAGCTTGTCGCTGCCGGCGAGCGCTTGGCCAGGTGAGATGGTGTCCGTGGCAGCATGACATGGAAGAATGTGTAGTTGGGAGAGGAGGAGCCCAAAAACGACAAGAGGCACGTCTGAATGCATGGCGAAACGAGTGGGAGGGACTACTGATGCTGAGTACTTCTGTAACGCGTGGAAATGGGTAGTCCTTTATAGCATTCCGAAGGACCATAGAAAGGATCTAGAATTATATTACGATAAATCAGTGCAATTTGAAAGGTTAAAATTTGTGAACCACAATTTGTCAGATTTTTTGGCGTTGCCTGTAGCACAACCGGCTTGACAGGAGGCTTCGGCCAGGGTTTTTGATTTGATGTATTTGAGTCGGCGGAGAGAGTTTTGATGATTAAGATCAATATCTATATATTGCATGAGTTATGTTACTACTAATATAGGTTAAGTTATGAAGAACTTATGCGTAGAAATGCTTTCTTTGTTTTGAATGTGCAGAGTTACTTGGAGTTAAATACGGTCAACGGTGAGGATCGGGACTACGCTCATGAAGCAGCCGAGGCCTAGAATGATCGAGGATACTAGATGAGGTGGTGAGCTCAAGCATGGCGCAAAAAAAGGAGAAATATTGAAGGGAAGTTCGAACAGTGGGTTGCAACATATGGCTTCGGTTTAAATGAGGCGTTGTGGACCAGAACATGAGTTATTTTCTGATATGTGGCAAGCCAGTGGGGTATCTACATATGGCAAATGTGGCAATTGCTTGCAATGGAAGGACATGACTGGATAAAGAAAAAGTATTTTCGTAGTTTGACTAAAATACCGGAAATTATCTTGGATCAAAACCGCGGCGCTTGGAACAACGCTTTAGGTCAAGCAGAAGTTAAGAATTTCAAGATGAATCAAGACTAAGAACTTAGTTGATTCAAAATTATGCATTTTGAAAAATGTGTATAAGTGTGATGTGTAAGTTAAAACCCATGTGTGGGGGTTATCGGGTTCTCTCATTTTGCTAAGTGGATGGTATCCACTAAGAGTTAGATGTGGCTTGCTAGCCAATCTATTTAACGGGTTATGATGGAGACTTGTAATTAACCATCCAAACTTCCTCTTTTGAGACCAAGTTCACAAGTGTTAGGGTTAAGGTTTGAGAGAAATTGAGTATTGTGGTATGTTCTCTTGTTCTTCAGGTGGAGTGACTATAAAACATTTATCTCCAAGTAGCAATATATCAATCTTTGTAATTCTCCACAAATATTTCTTGTGTTGATTGATTTGCTCTTATTTTGATTGTTTTTTCCTCATCTTTTATCTCTTCTTGATCTTGTTGTGCTAAGAATGTATAAGAGATATGGATATCATTTAGAAATCAATCTCCACCCATCTAGATACTTTAATGGCAAGTTCATAAAGAAACCCGATTTTGCTTGTTTTGGCCTTACCAAGTGATTTCGTGATCTGAGAAATTTTGGCTTATTTTCTTTGGTGTTTTTGCTTGCTGTGATATGTAAAAATATATCTAGGGTCATCTTAGCCATCCTCTACTTACAAGCAAGTCATGTTCACTGTTTTCGTATTTTGCACGGTTTTGGTGCAATCTTACTTAAATATAAAAAAGGTTTGAACTTTGACATGGATTTCTGTGATCTATAGATGGAATAGGTTCTTGAGACTCTGAGCAAGGTGTATGCAAAGTCTCACAGCTTTGAAATCATCGGACCAAAAGCTACGTGAATTTTAGGATTCATAACAGTGTTGAATTTACTGTTCACTTACCTGAAATCACTATTTATAGTGGTCAGACCGGCCTGAGGTCAGATCTCTAGGGTTTGCTCCTTTCTAGATTTTTATTCCTTGGACTAATTGATTTGGAATTTTGGCTATTGATCATATGCTTGATAACTCTTTAGTTACTTGAGTCAAGATCAAGATTACTTTGTGAAAATTTTGGACGACACCATTCACCCCTTTGTTGCCTATTTGGTCCTACACATTCCACCCCACATTGGATTGCAACCGGATTAGAGACGACTGGTCAATCAGCTGATTGGAAAAGACATCTAGAAAATGATATACATTTGGTGATGAACCGACAGACAGTCATTGTTGGTTACTACACGGCAGCCAAGTTTCCAATAATTTTTCCCTAAAGATTCTGAGCCTGTTCTTTTAGGTCGTGGTTTATGATTTATAACTGCGACTCATGACTTTTGGCTCTAATGCAAGCATTTATACGAACGAATCGAAAACCAATAAGTCGCTTCTAAAAAGTTATCCCGATAAGCCACTTTGAAGCGGCGGTGAAGAAGCTGTTCTGTTTGCTTATTCAATAGAAGTTATAAGCCATAAGCTGAAAAGAACAGACACATATCTCACCTAAAGATAACAATAAAGATAATATCTCTAATAATTTGTCTTTTATTATCATCGTATAACTATTATTATTATTATTATTATTATTATTATTATTATTAGCGTAACTTCTCTCACGTACGCTCACTCTCTCTCATGTACGATGACTTGCCTGTTTAGGGTGCCTTTGGTTGAGCTTTTGAGAGCTGCTTTTGCTTCCAAAAAGTCAAAAGCCAACCAAAGGGGTGGAAACCGTGTCGCTTTTTTGAGCGGCTACTTTTGGGTAGTCTGCTTTGAAAGCACCTTGGACCCTGCTTTTGGCTTTCTGTTTTTTGAAATGGTGAAAATAGAGAGTTGTTTCACAGTTGTTTCAAGGAAAATAGAGATAGGAGGTAAGTTTATACTTGTTTGAACCAAACAGCTTACAGCTTTTCCACATCCCACAACCTACAGCAGCTTTTTCACAGCCCACAACTCACAGCAGCTTTTTCATAAACCACAGCTCAACTAAACACACCCTTAGATTGTCTCTTCTATCAAAGACAGTATATTATCTCTTTTTCACTTTGTTTCTCTGTCAACCGAGATTTTATGAATGACCATAAAAGATGGTGCGTTATCCTTTTTTTTCACTTTCTTTCTCCATCAACTGAGATTTTAGGTATCACCATTAAAGGCGGTGCATTATCTCGTTTCACTTTCTTTCTCCATCAACTGAGCTTTTAGGTAACGTGATAGAGAAGAGATGGTTAAGACGATCACTGTGGCCACAGTTGAGAGTTGGTAGAAGCCACGGCTGTCGGCTGAGGTGATTCTACACGGAATCTTGGGTTGGCTCGAGCCGCGAAGGAGCAGCGAGGCTCACGTGCAGGCTGCACCCATGTGCGCTGATTAGTCTTGACTTGCTTTTGCGGTCTTCGCATCGACGCGGCTTCTAGTTGGCATGGCTTTACGCACAATTTCGAAGTGGTCGAGTCGTGCAACGGTGGAGTCCACTGGGAGTCGGGACCCTACCTAGTTAAGTCCTTGCACGGTAAGTCTCACACTCGGAAACGCTCCCTTCGCATTGCTTTTACTTCTAATTTCTGTTGTAAAAATAAACTAATATGAATACTCTGTTTCTCGAAATAGTTTCTCTATTTCTTTTACTATCATCTCACTTTAAAGATAAAACAGAGGTCATTGATACATTACACACCCCACTCATCTCACTCCCGTCATATATAGGTGTCTCTCTTTTATTTTTTTCATCGCTCGTCTCATCCTTCTATAAACCACTTCTTTCAGCCATCACTATTTATTTTCAACTAAAAACCATAAACCACAACAAAAACTATCAGTAAAAGCTAATATGAACGACCCCTAGGTTGGCATTGATTTGCTATGATAGCACGTTGTGGAAGAAATCTAGAACCAGCATTGGGTCGATGCGTTTGTTGTGAAAATTGTCTTATTTTTTAATTAAATATGGGAAATTATCGAGGACGAAGCCTTAATTATGGGTCTGTTCTTTTTGACTGAGGCTTATGAATTTTGGCTGCGGTTTGTGGCTTTTAGACTGTTCGTACGAGAAATTACAGAGTAACAGAAACTCACGTGCGATTTTTGCCGATATAAATGAAATTGGTACATTATGTACTACAATTAACTAGTAGATTACATCTTGAAAAGACACTCCATTTAAAAGCTAGTTACCGTAGAAAAGTAAAAAGTAGAAGCCAAAAGCTGAAAAAGAATAAAGCCTACATATGCATATTGCATTATTCAGTTGACAAATGAAATACATATTGTAAGTATGCTAGGTTTTATAATATCAACATTCTATAGTGCACTGATGCCTTTTTTAAAAGATATTTCTATTGTGCGTTGTAGGCTTTTCTATCTGTTGGATGAAAATAGGACGGCACAGATAAATTGAGATGATGTGGCGCTCTCACGAGCCATTGTTTGCAATCAGCTTTAATGTAGATTAAGACTGCTAAACATCTTTTGTCCTTTTTTGGCAATATATTGCTACTATTGCCTGTTTGGAAACATAGGAAGTAAAAAAAAATCGTAGGAATATGAAAAACACTGGAATAGAAAACTATGTACATTAGATTTTTCACAGGATTCAAAACATATGAATAGGTGGCATGTGTCTGGACGGTTCACAGGAAACAATGCATGAATTTTGGAGGAATACATTTTTTTGATGACAGTGGAGATAATGCATTGGATTTAGGAATACATTTTTTGAAGGCAGTGCAGATAACGCATTGGATTTCCTAAAGGAAAAATAACATGAGGTTTGAGCTCATGTTTAGAATCATCAAAGTGGAGGAAAGGAAAAGTTTCCCGCGCCATTACTACAATCCAAAGTCTCTCACATAAATTTTCATGGCTAAAATTCCTATAGGATTCAAATCCTACAAAATTATTTCGTTCAAAGGAGCCCTTAGAGAAGGAAAACAAAGAAATGTGTCACTACCCTTTAGAGATGTCCTTCTCAACCTGAAATTCTTACATAAATGGACATAATCGTGTGACTATGCTCATTTGCTACCACCTGGATTGTGGAGAGAATACAAAAGTGTGCGAGCGTTGTCAGTAATTGGAATTGGTAGTGGTTATCTATGTGCTCGTGCCGCTCGTGGGACAACAATTGAGACTTGAGAGACCTCAAGAGTCAAGACAATGGATAAGTCTAGATAGGACAGTGACCAGTGCTGTTGTTTTCACGCTGACACTTCGGTCTCCATCCACGCTCAGACATCTGTCGTTAACAGAACCTGCCCACTGATCCCGCTTTCAGCATAGGAAACGAACGAAGCCGGCTTCCCTGTAGCCTTCTCCATATTTCTCTCGTGTTCTCGTCGATATAATAGAGATCCAAAATACCAAGAGAACATGAGGAAATAAAAAGAGTGCTCTGGATCTCTACCATATCGGCGAGAACATGAGAGAAACACGGAGAAGAAAACAGGAAAGCCACGTTCGAAACGAACGGGCCAACTCTGATCATCTGAAGTCTGAAAATCGTCGCGATGAGTTTTCCTTCCACGCCACTGCCGTGGATCCAAATCAAGCTGCACACTTCTAAGTTCTAATGTCTGAATACCTCGGCACGCGCGAATATGCGACGAGTCGTTGGCTGAGGCTAGGGCTGGGCATTCGGTTTTTTCGGTCTATTCGGTTCGGTCTATTCGGTCTTTGGAAAATTCGGGTTCTAAAAAATGAGGACCGAATTTCTCAGAAAAAAAACAAGGACCGAACCCAAATAGACCGAATTTTTTGTTCGGTCTATTCGGTCCACCGAATTGACCGAAATAAGATAGGGACCCTTGTCACCCCTCAAAATCAGGTTATTTGGTCTATTCGGGTTCGGGTTATTTGGTCTATTCGGGAATATTAAGTTCATGAATTCAAGAGACATACCAAATAATTTGGGTTATTTGGTCTATTCGGGTTTTGTAGGTCAAAAACCGAACCCGAACCCGAAAACCGAATTAAATGAAAATATTGACCGAACCGAACCCCGAAACCCGAATAGACCGACAATTCGGTCTATTCGGGTCCGGTTCGGTTCGGTTTTCGGTTTTCGGGTTTAAAGTGCCCACCCCTAGCTGAGGCTACCATACCATTGGCTAAAAGAAACAAACCCATTTTAGGCCCAGGAAACTGAAGTCTGGGCCTGTCTCGGCCCAAAAACTGGAAGAACAAAAGAGAGCAACTAGGTGCCACACGTGGGTATGGTGTGATTGCGGGGTGTGTGCGTCGTCTTGTATCTCTAAAAAGTATCGCGCGAGCGGCAATTAGCCCTGCACGGTGCACCTCCTAGCCCATGATGCTCAATCGGTCCAACTCAGCGCACACAATTTGAGACAGATCCTTTTATATAGCCTAAAAATTCAAATGAACATATCTTTAAAATTAAGCGTCTAAAAAAGGGAAAAAAAGATACTAGTTTGAAAGGGAAAAGGAGTCCAAAATAACATCCATTTTGGACCATAAGTTAATGAGCACTTGTCCAATGATGGGCCGCATCTCACATCTCTAGGCCCATGGTCTGTTCGTCCGATCCTGTGGACTCTCTTCTGTTGTGAAAATCGCTTTGCGCGTGTAGGGAGTCGCGCCGTTGCCACCACCGGCGGAGATGGATAGAGGGATCTCTGCTGGCCCTGGGTAAGTGCTTCAACCCTACGCTCTTGTTTTGTCCCATGATTTCGGAATGTGTTCACAACGCTAATCTTACTTCAACCCTACCATAAAGAGTTGGTCCTGACATATTTCGCTTGAAATATCGAGGATTACGTAGAGATTTGGGTGGGGGGGGGGGGGTGCGTTGCGTCTCACTTTCCGTGAATGCAAGATTTGGAGGACGCAACCTTGCAAGTTTAAAGTGATTGTTATTCCCGATATTAAAGTCGTATCTACGATTGCTCATCACGGTTCAGTCGTTATTGCGCCGTAGAGTAGCGAGAATTACCAACTTGCCCTGCCGAATTAGGGGTACAAGCTAGGCCACCGTTGTTGTTTGTTGACCACAAAATAAACAAATAAGATTGCGTTGGTTAGTAGATTAACCAAGAAAGGCTACTGGATACGTTTCCTGTGCATGAGAGCACGGCGTAAGGTTGATGCAAGTATTTGTTGGTAGAACAAGATTATTTTTGCCTTTGAGGGCACAACGTAGCTCCCTCCTTTTTCTCCCTCCCTCTCTAGGACGCACAATCACACACACACACCAAATTCTTTCTTATGAAACAGAGGCCAGATAAATTGTAATTATTACATTCTGCCCAAGCTAAACACTTCAATTAAAAAAGATTACATGCTTGTCGGATGCTTGCTCCCTGTGATAGCTTGAAGTAGTCTCGGCATCGGGGGCATGCCAGGTTCAACTAAACCCTCTAGAATCCGGACGACTTCACCCATTGTCGGTCGATGGAGCTCGTCATCCTGAATGCACCAACAAGCCACCTTGCAAGCCCTTTCAACCTCTTTCAGATTGAAATCACCACATAGTTTGTGATCTACCAAGCTGGCAATATCTCCCTTAAGAAGCTTATATGCGACTTGCACAGGGAAATAAGTACTGTGATCTCCAGCTGTAGTACATTCTTCAGAAGAATTCATCCTTCCTGATATGATTTCGAAGAGCATCATCCCATAGCCATAAACATCAACTTTTGGTGTAATAGCCACTCCGCTGATCCATTCAGGTGCGAGATATCCTGTAGTTCCTCTCATTGTCGTCAGAACTCGGCTAAAATCCCTTCCCAGAAACTTTGCCATCCCAAAGTCGGCAATTTTTGGAACAAACATTGCATCGAGAAGTATATTTTGTGGCTTTATATCACAATGTATAATGCAGTCTCGACATCCCTCATGCAAGTATGCTAGGCCTCTAGCAACTCCAAGAGCTATTCGATACCTAGTACTCCAATTCAGGGTTGTAGCATTGTTCTGAAATAGATGAGTATCAAGAGAATGATTTGCCATGTATTCGTAAACAAGCAGCCTCCGATCGCCCTCACAGCAAAAACCAAATAATTTAACTAAATTGATATGTTGAATTATTCCAATTGAACTCACTTCAGCCCGAAATTGTTTCTCTCCTTGATAGGCACCAGCACCATCAAGCCTTTTTACAGCTATGATGGTTGAGTCCCTTAGCAACCCCTTGAATACTGAACCAAAACCTCCTCCCCCCAACCTCTCTGAAAAACTTTTAGTCGCACGTTGCAAATCAACATATCTAAATGCAACAATTCCACTACTACTTTGAACATTGTTCAATGCACCACCACACCAATTCCATTTGTTCCTCCAGCGAGTTAGTAGCAGAACAAGGGCTACCAAACCCAAAGCAGCAACAGTTACGCCTGTGATAGCCCCAATGATCATTCCTTTTCTACCCTTTTCCCAACTTTGCACCTCACTATCTGCAAGACGAAGATAAAGGTTTTCTTCATATGCATTTGTAGTGTCGTTACACTGTTTTTGTTTAACATCAAGCAATTCACCATGCCAGGTAGAGCAACCACCGTTGCCATAAGAATATGCAGTGCAAGAGCAGTTACTCAAGCAAAGTCGTGCACATTCACTTGCAGTTGCTGCTGCTTCTATTTTGATAGCATTATGGGGCAATCTAACACACGGTATAGCGTAGAACTTGTCTATCATGCTTGATGTGTTTTTGATGTTACCGCAATTTAGTGGAGTATTTCTTATGCATCCACTTCTTCTATCACCCAGCTTCCAATCCTCCTGCCTTCTTATGGAGAAGCCCTTCATACAGTTACAGAGCGAAAATGGATTGTCATCACAGACTGTGAAAGGACCACAAGTAGCATAGACATCGCATGGATCTTTGGGGTTGGTGTAGGACATTATCCAATCCTGCGAGATCTCCAACCAGATGAAAGTCTTCATTTGACCAGAGACGTCCAGTAGATGATGCACAAATAAAGTTTCATCTAGTAAGGTAAATGTGAAGTACTCTTCTTGTTCATCGTTGACAAATGTATAATTGCTCCTAGAGTGTGTTAACATCTCTGGTATCATGCTGAAGTATTGGCCATTCCACTCTCCGCTATACCAATATGGTGTGGTTGAGTTCAATCGTGTTTGTGTAAGGATGAGCTGACTTACTCCGTTGGGATCTAACTCGTAATTGTATATGCCAGGAGCTGGATCGGCCAAATTCTTATTGGAAACAAGACGCCAGTTCATACCAGTGAGCTTGTTCCGACCAATCTTTGTACCAGGGAGAAAAGTATTTGTCAGGTGCTCAAAGCTCTGCCACAGATACTTAGACGAGTTCGAGCTCTTTAGGACAAGGTTTCCGTTGTTCAAGAGCACAGCCATGGTGTTATTGGTTGTGATGTTGGCTTGGCTGGACCACACAATGGACTTGGTGATCTGGTTTAAGATGACAAGATTGCCATCAGAGGAGATTGTGAGCCCCCACAAGGTGGGATCAGTGACTGGGCTATCCCCGTTTGCTACCCAGACAGGAGTTAGCTTGGGGTCCTTATTGAACCATATGCTCAAGTACCAGTTGGTGTTCTGAGAGGACTTACTGTCTGCTTGGAAGAAGCCGATCACGAACTTGCTGTTGCTGGAGACTAATCTTTCATGGCCGACAAGTGCTTGCCCAGCTGTGATATTGTCTGTGGCAGTAGAACATGAAGAGATAAATAGGGAGAAGAGTAGCCAGAAAACAATTGGAAGAGACATCAAGAACAAATGGGAAAGCTAGCTTAGGAAGGAAGCAAGGGATGAATGCCCAGTGCTACTTCTTGAGTGGAAACGAGGTATACATAAAACACAGGGCAAGAGTGAGCATGGTGGAAAAAGCCGAGCACTTCCCATGACGTTGGAGCACAGCTAGACTGGTGACCACAAAATATTTGGGGCTTGAAAACTGCATCTGGACAGTGATATATGATCTTTAGTGATCACCTGGCGTGACATCCATGGCACAGCAACCATGTGTTCTAGCATTTGTTGCTATCTTGAAATGGTCGAGTTATATGCACTATTGTGATTGATATTTGATAGTACATCCGATTGTGATACGAAACTTTAGTGATAAACTGAAGCAACATACACGGCACGGCAACACCGTTTTCTAGTACTGTTGCTATCCTGAAATATCTGGAAACAGCCTAGCTTTATGAAAAATTTTGGAATTTTGGTAAACATGGTGCCTTTTTGGAGATTGTCCTATCAGCCTCTGAAACTCTTGCTGTCTCATGCTATTTACTCAGGAACAAGAAACCCTTGTCTTGCACGGTTGCACTAGAACCATTTAAATATTGTGACCCATCAGATCCTTCGTAGAGCAGAGAGAAGGCATAGCACCACTGAGACGACCAGTTAGGAGAACAATGGAAAGTACAAACAGTTCGTATTTGCTGCACGCGTGATCAGACTGCCCTCAATCTCTGGGAGATGTGGCTTCACAAAGCACGTTCCTCGTCAACCAGAAGGCCAGGACTAGATACAGGAAATTGACTCATCGGCATTAATTTTTGACGTGATGTGCTGCACAAGTCAATTGTTTCTACATGACTAAAAATATCATGAAATCAATTCTAGATCACCATGTGCTCAGATTTGTTGAGCCACCGTTTGGAATTCCAGACCACACGCTGCAGAGCTTAAAAATACCAACAAATGAAGAAGGAATATATGAGAACAGCTTTTAGATCAGCAGCTCTATGCTGTTCTGCTACATTTGGATCTCTTGCAGTGCACCCGTTGCCTGAACTGATAGCTGCAAGACTAACAGTTTCTTCGTGTGAGACATTCTTATGGGTTCACTGAACAAAAATACAGCATGCTCTGTTGGAGGCTTCCACGCAATCCACAAAGGGAAAATTGAGGATGCAGTTGCTGGGTGGGCAAATCCTCAAATGCCCTCAGTTGCCTCTCCCTGACTATATAAGGATACCATTCCGAACCTTGTCTCTGTACACAACACTTACTGGATGGAAGGCATCATATATACTTCCCTGTAATACAGAATCCTTCAGTCTCTTTAAAAAAATACAGAATCCTCGTTAATATGCTGAAAAGCTTCTAGAATCCATTGTTCATGCGATTCATCCAATTAATAAACTCCCCTGCCATCTAGGGACTACGCAAACTAGTACTATTTGTGCTTTTCGCCTAGTTTTAGTAGACGATGGCCACAAATTTTGGTGGCTTGTTGGGCACAAGAATCCCAGTTCTTGAACTTTGCATATATCCCATGCCGAATGGCATTTGAAGTTACATCATATCATGACAAACAACATCAAATAAGCATGAGGCACAGAACATACTAGAAAATAATTAGTACTAGGAAAGATGCAATCTCCTTTTATCAGTTCATAAACTTACAGAAAATTCAGTTTTAACAAAACATATGCTGAATTGGCACCGGTATTTCAGGGTTTAGATAACCAATGGAGGGGAAGCTCTGCTCCAGGATTGCAGCAACCTGTCTTCATGTCAAGAGTGAGCTTCCCGGTGCGGTGCACTGCCTCCAGTATCTTGCAGCTGCCCTGCCTCTTGTGAAGCTCGGTCCACGTACCCATCAACTACTTGCACATATAATAATGAAGTTAGGCATGCTGGCAATGAGTGTCGATGTGCAATAGGCTTTTTATCAGTACTATAAAAAAATGTGCTAATCACAAAACCTGATGTGCTTAGCATTTCTCTGCTTATATTATTGGATTACAACAAGTTGCGCTCAAATTTAAGATTTTTGCAAAAAAAAATTGCTTACATTTTGACTGTGAGTTCCCTGCAATAGCTTGAAGTAGTCTTGGCATTGGGGGAATGTCAACTTGAAGAAAACCTTCAAGATATTGAACAACTTCATCCATTGTGGGTCGATCAAACTCATCATCTTGAATACTCAGCATGCTACCTTGAAAGCTCTTTCCACCTGCTCCAAATGGACTTCACCATGTAAATTTTGGTCCAATATGTTAGAGTGATCTCAGGGCTTTGGCCCAACGGCCAAAGCCCATCCCTTGACCGCGCCCTGATCGGGGGCGCCCAGCCCGTTTTGGCTGGTGGGCCCCTGTCGCCAGCGCTATAAATACAGAGGTGGGGGCCGGGCGGCACGCATCCCAAGGTTGACCGTGCCGCCGTCACCCCACCGACAAACCCTAGCCGATCTAGAGGGAAGCGCTGCAGCGACGGGAAGCTCCACCGGCTCCTCTGCGTCTTCTCCGGATCTGCGCCGTCGCCACCGCCGCCGCCGTCTTCGCTCCTCTCCGACCGCCACCGAGATGGCTACCTCTTCCTCTACGTCCGAAGGTTGGTACCCCCACTCCCTCTCGGTATACCTCAAGAACAAGAACTTAGAGAAAGGATAGCCCCGCTAGATCTACCCTAGAGATCCTAAAAGAAAACCTAGGCTAACAATGGTATCAGAGCCTACCCTAGGCTTAGATCTAAGAGGGGAAAGAAGAACGACCGCCGTCGGTTGATCGGCGTGCGGAAAAGAAAAGCACAGAGAAAAGAAGCCCCCCCTAACCCTAGAAAACAGCAAAAGAAACTGAAAAGGAAAGGGCTTACCCCGTCGCCGGCTCTGTGCGGCGTCGCGTGTCGCGCGCCGCCGAGCCGCCGGGGCCGCCGCCGTCTCGCGCGGCGTCGCGTGCGCGCGCGCGAGCCGCGCCGCCGCCGCCGCTGCCGCCGCCTCGCGGGCTCCGCCTGCGCTGGTGTCGCGCGCCGCCGCCTGGCTGCAGCCGGCAGCGCGCGTTGCGTTGGTCGTCGTCGCCGCGCTCTCGTGGTGGCCATGGGGCGCGCGCGCGCCGCTGGCGCGCGAGCCGCCTTTCCGCGCGCGGCGCATCTGCCGCGCCGCCGATCCGCTTTTTCCGGTTGGGCGGTGGAAATGCCTCTAGGGTTATGGTTTACGGAGTGGGGCGTTTTTGATCGGCGATTTTCCTCGGGACCGTCCGATTGAACGGACGGCGAGATCGGTAAAGGAGGCGCGGGCGGCCGGGCCGCCGCGTTAGCAGCCTCGAGACCGCGAGGCAGGCCGCGCGCGCGTGCGTGAGGCCGAGGCGCGGCGACACGAGAGACGGCCGAGCAGCCGCCGTGTGGTCGCGGGCGCGCGCGTCCGCTGCAGAGAGAGTGCAGCCGAGCGGGCTGGGCGGGCGCGGCAGCGTGGAACAGCCGAATGGCCATTTTGCACAGTAAAACCCGAAAAAGAATGTTTATTAATTTTCAGAAGCATTTCCTTGATGAATTTGATTGAAATTTGATCCAAATCTCTGTAAATTTTTGCACCAACGTGTATATTTTTTTCAGAGACTAAATGTTTACAGTATAATACTTCTGAATATTGAATTATTTTTAGAATAATTACGTTTCATTGCAAAAGTTAATGCTAATTGTTTTTCATTATTAAATTCGAACCAACGGGAGAATTTAATTTTGGAAAAATAGATAAAAATTCCCAGAGATTTATGATACTGTTATTTTCTGACCAACGTTGTTAATATCAGTATTATAAATTTTTGATATTGTTTTCATGCATTATTTCTATTTCTGCCCAACGGTGATGTAGATTTAATGTATGATAGAATTGTTTTAAATTGTATGTTGTATTTTTGACCAACGTTGGAAATAAGGCATATAATTTTGATGTTACGTTCTCACTGTATTTGAAATATTTTTTTCAGGAGGATACAACTTAATGAGTTGTATTAGAGAAATCCCCACTCTCAAAGGTGATAATTATGGAGAGTGGAAGAAAAAGTTAGATTTAGCTTTTATCTTAGCTGAGGTGGACTGGGTCCTCACTACAAGACGCCCCACCGAGCCTCTGGCGCGGTGAGGGAACAGAATGAGGATGACACCGCATGGCGAGAAAAGACAGAGAGGATCATGCTCCTTACGGATGTCTTATGACCTTGATCATAAGAAATGGACCACACCAACAAGAAATGTATGGCTGTGATAAAGAAACACAATTGAGCCTGCTATTCGGGCTCAATTGCAGAGTGTGACATCCATCGAATACCTTGATAAAATAAAGAGTCGGTTCACTCGGCTCTTCAAAGACTTATGCTACGGTGATTAAGCATTTGTGAGAGGTATTCAGCGGTGGCAATGGCATAAGAGAGCACATTCTTAGAATGAGCAACTTGGCATCTAAACTGAAACCGATTGATTTGGCTCTCAAGGATGAGTTCCTTATTCATTTGGTTTTTGCTTCTTTGCCAAAAGAGTTTGACACTTTTGTTGTCAACTATAATATGTAGCCCGAGAAATGGGACATGGAAAAGTGCATAGCCATATGCGTGCAAGAGGAGGAAAGAATCAAAACCTCACATGGTGGTTCTATCAACTTTGTGAGGGAAAACAAGAAAAGGAATTATAACAGTAACCCCTTCTCAAAGAACAAGGGCAAAGCCTCTGTACATCAGCCTCAACAGAATAAATTTGCTGTAGACAAAGACCAGTGCCTTCACTGCAAGAAGACGGGACACTACAAGAAAAACTGTCCTGATTATTTAAAGATGATAATGGCAAAAAAAGGTGAGAACATTATTACCTTTATAAATGAATTCCTGTATGTGCAATATTCGAAAACCACTTGGTGGATTGACTCAGGAGCAACTGTTCATGTTGCTAATTCATTACAGGGATTCCGTTCGACGAGGACTACGCAAAGAAACGAAAGATGCATTAAAGTTGCAAATGGAGTCAAAGCTGAAGTTGAAGCCGTTGGCGATCTTTCATTAGAATTAGCTAATGGCTCCACTCTTTTACTTAGAGATGTCCTTTTTGTACCCTCTTTACAGAGGAATTTGATTAGTGTGTCAAATTTGGACAAAGATGGTTATGATTGCAATTTTGGAAATGGCAAGTGTGAAATAATGTTTAATAAAGAATGTGTTGGTCTTGCCATTTTACAGAATGAGCTTTATTTGTTGTCATTATGTGATGATGTGAATGTCGTATGCAATAATGAGAACGTTGCGTGCGAGAAAGTGATTGAATCCTCGTCTACGAATGTAAACAGAAAACGAAAGAGAACTCTAGATGAGTCGTCGAAATTATGGCACTGTCGTTTAGGCCATATTTCGAGGGGGAGAATAGAAAGACTAGTAAAGAATGACATTCTTCCTCCATTAGAGTTCTCAGACTTAGAACAATGCAGAGAATGCATTAAAGGAAAATATGTAAAGAAAATTAAAAAAGACGCTAAAAGAAGCACAGGAGTTCTACAAATTGTTCACACAGACATTTGTGGTCCTTTTCCTGTACAAAGTGTGGATGGTTATGACTCGTTCGTAACATTCACGGATGATTACTCCCGTTATGGATATATTTATCCAATCAAAGAAAGAAATGAAGCCTTAGATAAATTCAAGATATTTAAGGCTGAAGTTGAAAACCAACACGATTTAAAGGTTAAGATAGTCCGATCTGATCGTGGGGGGAGTACTACGATCGACATACCCCATATGGACAAGTTCTGGACCTTTGCAAGGTTTTTACAGAAAATGGTATAATGGCCCAATATTCTATGCCAGGCGAACCTCGGCAAAATGGAGTAGTGAAAGACGTAACTGCACTCGATGGATATGGTGCGAAGCATGATGAGCTATTCCACACCGCCATTGAGTTTATGGATGGAGGCGTTGAAAACCGCCATTCATATTCTCAACAGAGTGCCTAGTAAGTCGGTGCCCAAAACACCGCACGAGTTGTGGATGTGAAGAGTTCCTCACTAAACCACTTACGTGTGTGGGGAGTCTGCTGAGGCTAAAGTATTTAACCCAAACCTTGGGAAGCTTGATCCCAAAGCGATGAAGTTGCCATTTCATTGGCTACCTGAAAAGTCAAAAGGTTATCGTTTCTACCGTCCGCACGGATATACAAAGTTTGTAGAAACGAGACACGCTGTCTTCTTAGAGGATGAAATGATGAGGGGAGCATGGTAGCTCGTGAGATTGACCTTGAAGAGAAGCGGTGTATGCGCCCACTCCGATGATTCAAGAGCCATTCTTCACACTACTGCATTGTCGCTGCACCGACGGTGCAAGACACGTGGTGCCAAGACTGTTATTGTTCCTCCGTGGCAACAATGAGTGAGAATGAGGAACCTGTCTTTCAGGATCCTATAGAACCTATTGCCACAGATGAGGGGGAGCAACAGCAGCCTCAAACAGAAAATGTATCAATTGAGGAGGCCCCGAGGAGGTCTCAAAGAGTAAGAAGATCAGCTATTTCTGATGATTATCAGATTTATCATACAGAGGAATTTCAAATGGAGGATGATCCCACCTCATTTGAAGAAGCCATGAGAAGCGAAAATTCCTCAAAATGGCTTGAGGCCATGGAAGAGGAAATGAGGTCCATGAAGACTAATAAAGTCTGGGACTTGGAAATTATTCCTAAAGGAGCCAAAACAGTAGGCTGTAAATGAGTCTACAAGACAAAGCATGACTCCCAAGGGAATATAGAAAGATACAAAGCGCGACTTGTGGCAAAAGGCTTTACGCAAAGAGAAGGGATTGATTACAATGAGACATTTTCTCCAGTCTCATGTAAAGATTCCTTCAGAATTATAATGGCATTAGTGGCACATTATGATTTAGAGTTACATCAGATGGATGTAAAGACGACATTTCTTAATGGGGATTTGGAGGAAAATGTTTACATGGCACAACCGAAAGGTTTTGTTGTGGAAGGAAATGAAAGAATGGGATGCCGCCTTAAGAAATCAATATATGGGTTAAAGCAAGCTTCAAGACAGTGGTATTTGAAGTTTGACAGTACAATAAGAAAATTTGGGTTTAAAGAGAATGTAGAGGACAACTGTGTTTATGCAAAGTTTAAAGATGGGAAGTTTATCTTCCTAATCCTGTATGTGGATGATATCCTACTAGCTAGTAGTGATGTTAGTCTACTACTGGAGACAAAGAAGTTTTTGTCCTCAAACTTCGATATGAAAGACCTTGGTGAAGCTTCATTCGTTCTAGGGATCGAAATTCACCGAGATAGAAACAAAGGGGTATTGGGACTGTCACAAAAGGCATACATAGAGAAAGTCTTAAAGAAATTTGGTATGCATAAATGTAGTCCATCACCTGCACCTATAGTCAAGGGCGACAGATATGGGGATTTTCAATGCCCCAGGAACCAGTATGAGATCGATCAAATGAAAGCGGTTCCATATGCTTCAGCTGTCGGAAGCTTACAGTATGCTCAAGTGTGTACGCGCCCTGACTTAGCGTTTGTTACCGGGTTACTTGGCAGATTCCAGAGCAATCCTGGAATAGAACATTGGAAATTGATAAAGAAAGTCTTGCGTTATTTGCAAGGAACAAAAGGCCTCATGATGACATACAGAAGATCAGATTTACTCCATATAGTGGGGTATACAGATTCTGATTTTGCGGGAGATGATAGAAAGTCTACATCCGGATATGTATTCACTCTCGCTGGAGGAGCTATATCGTGGAAAAGCTCTAAGCAAACCGTCACTACATCGTCCACAATGTATGCCGAGTTTGTAGCATGTTATGAGGCTACGGGGCAGGTGAAATGGCTAAAGAAGTTTATACCCGGTTTAAAAGTGGTTGACGACATCAATAGACCACTTAAGTTGTACTGCGATAATGAACCCGCAGTAACGTATGCCCACAACAATAAGTCAAGTGGTGCTGCCAAACACATTGACATAAAGTACTATGTTGTGAAAGATAAAGTTCGGGATCAAATTATAAGTCTTGAGCACATAAGTACCGCAAAGATGTTAGCGGATCCGCTTACTAAAGGCTTACCACCCAACGTGTTCGAGAG
The DNA here is from genome assembly GCA_036346575.1 of Dendrocalamus sinicus. Taxonomy (NCBI): domain Eukaryota; kingdom Viridiplantae; phylum Streptophyta; class Magnoliopsida; order Poales; family Poaceae; genus Dendrocalamus; species Dendrocalamus sinicus. The sequence goes on from CM070650.1 coordinate 19,539,369, forward strand.
AACATGTAGCCGGCATGGGTTTAAGGAAAGCCTATGATTCTGGACTAAAAGATGGCCCAAAGATTAAAGTAATGTTTGAACAGAGAGGTCTATTGTAATCATTGAATCTATCGGCGATTGACCGTGACGATGAGACATGTTCTATGCACTAACTGTGATGGAATGTGTCAAGTCAAAAGTAATTAAAGATAAAGTATAGATTGAGATCAAGGGGAGAATGTTAGAGTGATCTCGGGGCTTTGGCCCAACGCCAAAGCCCATCCTTGACCAGCGCTACGATCGGGGCGCCACCCGTTTTGGTGGTGGGCCTGTCGCCGCCGCTTATAATACAGAGGTGGGGCCGGCGCACGCATCCCAAGGTTGACCGTGCCGCCGTCACCCCACCGACAAACCCTAGCCGATCTAGAGGGAAGCGCTGCAGCGACGGGAAGCTCCACCGGCTCCTCTGCGTCTTCTCCGGATCTGCGCCGTCGCCACCGCCGCCGCCGTCTTCGCTCCTCTCCGACCGCCACCGAGATGGCTACCTCTTCCTCTACGTCCGAAGGTTGGTACCCCCACTCCCTCTCGGTATACCTCAAGAACAAGAACCTAGAGAAAGGATAGCCCCGCTAGATCTACCCTAGAGATCCTAAAAGAAAACCTAGACTAACACAATAAACTCCCCACATCCCTCTTCAGTAGCTTATGTGCCACTTGTACAGGGAAATACACGTAATCATCACCAGTAGTAAATTCTCTGCATGAGTTCCTCCTTCCTGATACGATTTCCAACAAAACCATGCCATAGCTGTAGACATCAACTTTTGATGTAATAACAGTTCCACTAATCCATTCAGGTGCAAGATATCCTATAGTCCCCCTCATTGTTGTGAGAACTCGGCTAAAATCCCTTCCTACAAACTTAGCCATTCCAAAATCCGCAATTTTGGGGACAAATGATGCATCAAGAAGTATATTATCTGGCTTAATATCACAATGTATAATGCAATCCCGGCAACTATCATGCAAGTAGGCCAGTCCTCTAGCAACTCCGAGAGCTATTTGATACCTAATGCTCCATTCCAAGACTGTAGCATTACTATGAAATAAATGGGTATCAAGAGAACGATTTGGCATGTGTTCGTAGACAAGCAGCCTCCTATCACCCTCACAACAAAAACCAATTAGTCTAACTAAATTGATATGCTGGATGATTCAAACGGTGGCTTACCTGAAAAATGATCCCGATCTGATGCCATTGCAACCTGCTCTGATACCACTTGTAGGATCGTCGATGGCAATCAGAGGGGGGGTGAATGATTGCAGTGTCTAGCGGAAGCTTTTCAAAATTTATTAATATTTTTAAACCTGCAAATCACAGAAGCACACACAAAAATATCCAACCACAATGCATGCAAAATAAATCACAAGCTTAAAAAAAACTTAATGCTGAATAAAAACATAAACCTAATTAGCCTCACCTAATCCCTAACACTAATTAAGTTTTTCTCTCTCCTTAATGCATAGTACGGCTGCATGCAAAAAGTAATGGCGCAATGCAAAGTCTGATGAATAATCTTTTACAAAACTTTATGCATGAATGTACTACGCGAGAACTGCTATGCATGCATGTGCTGAAACCATTGCTTTCACTATTGAAGCTTGTGTACACGTGTTCAACCGAAAGATTAAAGTACTATTGATTGTAGTGCAAACGTGTTCAATTGAAATAATAAAGCAATGAAGATGTACTGTCGCTAGAAGCCTTTTCTTACCATTGAGCAGACGAGCTCACCGCACAGATGTAGATGGAGGATGCCAGCGACGCTCGTGGGATGCAGCCGGACCGAGGAAGGATGACGAAGCCAACACGTTTTAATTCTCTCGGCGATGTACGTGATCGACAAAAAACCAAACGAGACGACGTGCGGGGTTTTGATCCTGCGAGCTTAATCCGAGGCAACAAAAAAACACGGAACCAGATGTGTGCCGCCGCCGGAATTTTTTCTTGTTTACTCCTCAATCACGGCGCCGTCGCACACGCGTACCTTTTTTTTTCTCGTCTCGGCTGACGCTCGTAACTCTTTCAACAGGCTCCGATCTCTTTTCTTCAGAAAATAATCTAGATTTTATTTCTGAATCATGGTGGCTACAAGGTGCTCTCTCCTAGCACCCCTAAACCCTAGTCTCTCCAAAAACCACAGGGTTACCTCCAACCCCACCTCTATTTATAGTCTAGGGCCCAAAACCTGGGCTTACCCTAAGCCCACGAGTTCTAATTCAATTCCAACACCAAAGGGACCCGAAACCCTTCCTAACACGGGTTTTTCCAAAATTCCAACTTTTCTAACTCATCTCGTGTCGAAGCCTCCAGGACCGCACCTCCCGTAGCTTCTCCACGCATCATCCACCTTTAATCTCCATGCGCCCCAAGCATGAGCCCGATCATCCCATGACATCCTTGACCGTCTGAACCTCAGATCTCCCCATCCTAGTTCCGGTCCACCTCGTCACCGACCATGATCGTCTCCATGCTCAACCTGCACATGCAAAGACCAAAGAACTTTTTCCTGGCACAAGTTCTTCCAAACTTGACCAACATCAATCCGCACACACGCACCACACACCTCGCATAACATCGCTAAACAAAATCACCAAATATTCATCATAATAAATTAACCATTGTCAATTATTCATCATCAAAATAACGTAGACCTAACCACATGGTCTAACAATCTCCCCCTTGATGAATACATTGACAACATCTCAAGATAGTATGATGAATTAGCTTCAAATTGATATAAATGAAGAACTGAAGCCGAAAAAGCATTTTAAGCCATAAATCTTAAATCTCTTCAAAAACTCTCCCCCTCAACACAAGAGAGGCAAAGTTAGCAAATTTCTCCAAAATCTCTCAAAACACACCAAATCTCTCCCCCTTTGGCAATGTAATCATTAAGAAAATCCAAAGAAGGAATAATTCTAAGAAGAAGCACTGAGAGTAAAAATCAAGAAGATTTGTAGATTATACAAGTCATTGTGCATTGATTAAATAAAAGAACCAAGCCATATTTTTTAGTAGAGCTATCTAGATCATATAAAGTCATATATCATATAGCAATATCAAAACCAGTCTTGAGCATGATTAAACAATTTATATTAATAACAGACATCTCAACAATGACCAAACCAATTATAAAGAGCACAATGAGATATAACAACAAAAAGTCAAAGCCTAAAAGTGAAGCAAATTTTAAATCCAAACGAGCTAGCAGTCTCATATAACAACCTATTGCTCCACACTCAATTGATAGGCATGTGGCATGCTTGTAGCATACTTCTTTTCATAATAAAATGCTTGCAGCATTCTTGTTTTAGATGGTGGCATGCTTGAAGCATACTTCTTTTTATTTTACACACTTTTGTGCTTTTTCTTTTTATTCACCATGGCATGCTTGAAGCATACATCTTTTCAATTGTCTCTTGCCTTTTTTTTATAACATGCCAAATTGAGTGATCATAAAAAGGTTGCAATATGAAACATGCGAGCCTCATAGCCAAGATTTAAAATAAGACTCACAATCAAGCTAATCCTTTTCGATGAACATCGTAAAGTACTATCTATAATCAATCTAGTCAAAGTGTTCTGCCATGTTATATTTTATTTCAAGTATAGCAAATTAATTATAACCAGTCATAATCAAAGTTACACAACATATGAGTAAATATGATAAAGAGAGCTCTACACCTCAAATAATTTCAATGGCTTGGACTTATTGATTTATTTGACAAGTATAATAAACAAAGCTTCCTAAATTTTTAAACATAAGCTCCCCCTCAGAACAATCCCAAGATATAACATACCCAACTCATTTCGTACATGAGCAAAACGAGAAATATGAAGTGACGTAGTGAGAATATTAGCAACTTGAGAATCTAATAAGATGTAAGACAACATCACCTTTTCCACATGGTCTCTCAAAAAGTGGAATCTCTTGAAAGCTCTCAAAGGAGTGAAGAACCATCAAATGTTCCAATCAAGCAATGATGTAAAAGACCAGAACCCCAATCTAGCTCATGTTCTCCATCCTTGTCAGCTGTTCTTACATCACAGGAAACATCGGTCTCACAGTACTGGGGTTAGTAAAATAAGATCTAGGAATCCAGTACTGAGACACACGACGAACAGGAGCAACAAAGCTAGAACCAAAATCACGTGCATGTAGGTTATCAGAATGCCGAAAAAAACATGAATTATTTGAATTAAATCTCAATCTAGCATGTGAAGCAGATTTAAAGTCATCATGAAAGTTCTTAAAAAACATAGCTTTCACATTCGTTCTAGGAACAAAAAACATTGCACATTTTTGTTTCAAAGCATTCAATCTTTCCTTCTTCTCTTTCTTAGCACGTCTAAAGCAAAATTCATTCAAATGACCATATCTTCCACAATAGGTGCATTGAAATTTTACATTACCAGAATTCTTTTGAGATGATTAGCTAGCACCTACATTGTTATTCGATGAACTTTGCACAAAGCCAGCAGATTTAAACACAATTTGTTTTGGTTCAAGTTTCACTTCAATTTTTCCAAGTTCAAGAGGCTTAATAACCTTAGGAGGATTATTCTTGGCATGCTCAACAAAATTAAATCCTAAACCACGATTTTTCACACTTGTTTTTGACTTGTCTAGAATCATGTTCAAATTTTTCTTGCCAAAAGAAAATCTCTCTAAAGTGTCTTTCAGGTACTCATTCTCTTTAGCTAGAGTGGAACAAGTTGTGCATTTAACAGGTTCATTCACTAGATTTTTAGAAGCACTAGACTGAGCCAATCTTTCTTTTCAAAGAAAATCATTAAGTTGTCTAGTCAAAGCTTCTATTTCAGTGTTAAGCTTAGGACAATTAGAGCAAGAAGATATCTCATGATAAAGCATCTGTTGAATTGTTTCTTGTGATGAATTAAGTCTAGCTTCTAGCAATTCACATTTAAAACAAGTTTTAGATTGAGCATTTGAAATACTTGACTCTAAACATGTACGAGAGCTAAACTTAAGCTTTTCAATTTCATCATGTGCAAGTTTTAAATTTTCACCACAAGAGTCATGTGCCAATCTCAATTCATCAAGTTTAGCAGTTACATCACTAAGTTGAACCAAGTTTGATGCATTAATTGTTCTAGCAGATTCCAACTCAGTTTGTAAAACTCGACAAGACTGACAAGATTCATCATCAGGAATAGAAGCTCTAAGTCTATTGATTTCAGAATTTAAGCCCTCAACAATGAAATCATGATTTTTAATTTTCTTTTTGTACTTCTTAAGCTCATCAGTCAATCTAAGCACAGCACGAGATAAATCAGTGTAAGAAGGTTTTACCTCATCAGGATCACTATAAAGATCATCACTGTCGAGCTCCTCACTGTTTGCCATAAAGCACATCCCTGTGAAGTCCACCTCCTTTGCCTTCTTGCCATTATCCTCATCATCGCTTTCAGAATCATCATCACTCAAAACAATCTCATCAAGTGCTGAAATTATCTTATTGCCTGCTCTGCGATAATTGCGTTTCTTATTTGGATCAATCTTGATTTGAGAGCGACGAGTTGGTGCCTTGTCATCTTTGACCTCCTTGCTTCTCAGTTTGGGGCAATTCATCTTAATTTGGTTTAGCTCACCACATTCATAGCATTTGATTGGACCTCCTCTTCGCCTTAATCTAATGTTGTTAATTGCCTTGGTCATCCTGTTGGAGAGAAGTACAAGCTGTTCTTCTGGAAATTTTTCTAATTGTTCATCTGAAATAGAGCACAATGCAGACAAAGAAACAATAGAGGAACTAGAAGAACTGTCAGCTTGGTTAGTCACTAAGCCCAAAGAATTATTCTTGTTTATCCTGGCCAAAACATCAATTTCATGTGTTTTCATCTTGGAATAAAGATCATTCAAGGTGAGTGTTTCCATATTAATGAATGATTGATAGTAGTGACCAACACATTCCAAGCAGACATATCCAAAGCATTTAAAATTTGACGAGCATTGTCGAATCGAATATGTGACATCAACAGATTGCAAATCACTAACAATTTTATTAAAGCGATCAAAAGAGCATCTACGATTCTCGTGTTTCATCTCAAATTTAGAATACTCCTTTTAAATTGATTCGACGCACACCTTTAATGATTTAGATCCTTCATGATAATCAGCTAGAGTGGTCCAAATTTTATTTGCAGATTTAAGGTGAGCAATTCTGACAAACTCGTTTCTACTTAAACCTTGCAACAAAATATTTCTAGCCTTAGCATTAGCTTCAACATCAGATGAATTTTCAGTTGTAACAACAGGAGGCACATCATATGTATGTTCAACTTTTTGCCAAATAGAATTACCTTGTGCTTGAAGAAAAACCTCCATGCGTGTCTTCCAATAAAGATAATCTGATCCATCAAAAAACGGTGGCTTACCTGAAAAACGATCCCGATCTGATGCCATTGCAACCTGCTCTGATACTACTTGTAGGATCGTCGATGGCAATCAGAGGGGGGGTGAATGATTGCAGTGTCTAGCGGAAGCTTTTCAAAATTTATTAATATTTTTAAACCTGCAAATCACAGAAGCACACACAAAAATATCCAACCACAATGCATGCAAAATAAATCACAAGCTTAAAAAAAACTTAATGCTGAATAAAAACATAAACCTAATTAGCCTCACCTAATCCCTAACACTAATTAAGTTTTTCTCTCTCCTTAATGCATAGTACGGCTGCATGCAAAAAGTAATGGCGCAATGCAAAGTCTGATGAATAATCTTTTACAAAACTTTATGCATGAATGTACTACGCGAGAACTGCTATGCATGCATGTGCTGAAACCATTGCTTTCACTATTGAAGCTTGTGTACACGTGTTCAACCGAAAGATTAAAGTACTATTGATTGTAGTGCAAACGTGTTCAATTGAAATAATAAAGCAATGAAGATGTACTGTCGCTAGAAGCCTTTTCTTACCATTGAGCAGACGAGCTCACCGCACAGATGTAGATGGAGGATGCCAGCGACGCTCGTGGGATGCAGCCGGACCGAGGAAGGATGACGAAGCCAACACGTTTTAATTCTCTCGGCGATGTACGTGATCGACAAAAAACCAAACGAGACGACGTGCGGGGTTTTGATCCTGCGAGCTTAATCCGAGGCAACAAAAAAACACGGAACCAGATGTGTGCCGCCGCCGGAATTTTTTCTTGTTTACTCCTCAATCACGGCGCCGCCGCACACGCTGCACCTTTTTTTTTCGTCTCGGTGACGCCGTAACTCTTTCAACAGTTCGATCTCTTTTCTTCAGAAAATAATCTAGATTTTATTTCTGAATCATGGTGGCTACAAGGTGCTCTCTCCTAGCACCCCTAAACCCTAGTCTCTCCAAAAACCACAGGGTTACCTCCAACCCCACCTCTATTTATAGTCTAGGGCCCAAAACCTGGGCTTACCCTAAGCCCACGAGTTCTAATTCAATTCCAACACCAAAGGGACCCGAAACCCTTCCTAACACGGGTTTTTCCAAAATTCCAACTTTTCTAACTCATCTCGTGTCGAAGCCTCCAGGACCGCACCTCCCGTAGCTTCTCCACGCATCATCCACCTTTAATCTCCATGCGCCCCAAGCATGAGCCCGATCATCCCATGACATCCTTGACCGTCTGAACCTCAGATCTCCCCATCCTAGTTCCGGTCCACCTCGTCACCGACCATGATCGTCTCCATGCTCAACCTGCACATGCAAAGACCAAAGAACTTTTTCCTGGCACAAGTTCTTCCAAACTTGACCAACATCAATCCGCACACACGCACCACACACCTCGCATAACATCGCTAAACAAAATCACCAAATATTCATCATAATAAATTAACCATTGTCAATTATTCATCATCAAAATAACGTAGACCTAACCACATGGTCTAACAGATCTCACTGAAGCTCTGAATTGCTTCTCTCCTTGACGAGCACCATCAAGCCTTTTCACTGCTATGGCGCAAAAGTCATTTAGAAACCCCATATATACAGAACCAAAACCACCTGCCCCTAGCTTCTCTAAGAAGTTTTTTGTTGCTCGTTGCAAATCAACGTATCTAAACGCAATAATTCCACAACCACCTTGTAGGTTTTTTGTTCTGTGAGCAGACAACCTCCTCTTATTTCTCTGAATAATCAGTAGCAAGAAGAGTGACAATAAACCAAACAAAGCAACACCTGCACCAATGACAACGCCAACGATTATTCGTCTTCTTTTGTTTTTCCTACCTTGCACCTCTTTGGCAGCAAGGCGAAGGTAAAGAGTTACTCCATTCGTATTAGTAATATCACCACATTGTTGCTGCTTCACATTAATTAATTCATCATTCCAAATGAAACATCCATTGTTTCCATAGGAATATGCAGTGCAAGTGCAGTTGCCCAGACAAACTTGTGCACACCCACCTGCACTTGTCGCATCTTCCATGATGTGGCCGTTATTGGGCAATCCAACACATGGCATAGGGTAGAACCCGTCTTGCATACTTGTGCTATTGTTGATACCGCAACCTAATGGAGTATTTCTGACACAGCCGCCTGTTCGATCATCTAGCTTCCAGTCATCAGGCGATCTTATGGAGAAACCATTCATACAGTTGCAGAAAGGAAGCTTGTTCTCTTCGCAGATTGTGAATGCTCCACAAATGCCATACACATCACATTGCATTGGCTTGGTGTAGCTTGCTACCCAATCTTGTGCGCTCTCGACCCACATGAATATATTGGCTTGACCAGAGATGTCCAACGCAAAACGCATGATCGTCGATTCATCGAGTAAGGTGTATGTGAAGTACTGTTCTTCTTCGTTGTTGACGAAAGTAAAATTAATCAAACGGCGGCCTGACATCTCCGGTATAGAACTAAAGTAGTGGTTGTTCCATTCTCCACTGGACCAGTATGGTATGGACGAATTCAGTGCTGCAAGGATGAACCGGGCAGCACCATTGGTGTCTATTAACTCATAACTATACATGCCAGGAGCTGGGTCTACCGAGTTCTTCCAGGAAACAAGACGACGATTCAGGCCGGTGACCTTGTTCCGGCCAAGCTTTGCACCGGCGAGATGAGTATCCGTTGGGTAGTCAAAGCTTTGCCAGAAGATATCGGAAGTGTTCGAGGTGTTCTGTAGGACAAGGTTACCAGTGTTCAATAGCATGGCCATAGTGTTGTTTGTTGTGATGTTAGCTTGGCTAGACCAGATGATGATCTTAGTGGCCTGATCTAGGATGACTAGGTTCCCATTACCGGAGATTGCGAGCTCCGGCGAAGTGGGGCCAGTGACAGTCTTATCTCTATTGGCGACCCATACTGTAGTAAACTTTGGGACTCTGTTGAACCATATGCCTAGATACCAGTTTGAAGCATTGTGGGAGGACTTACTGGTTTTTGGGAAGAAGCCAAGCGCGAACTTGCCATTGCCGGAGACAAGCCTGTCGTTGCCAGCGAATGCCTGCCCAGCTGAGATGGTGTTCGTCGCCGAGCAACATGTACGAATGTGCAGCGAGAACAGGAGGCCGAAGAACACGATGAGGAGATGCATGGTGGACAAAGCTAGCCAGCGCAGGTACTGGGAAGTAGAGGATATATATGATGTCAAAGTGCTGCTTTAGCGTCAAGACACTGGCGGAGGGTAGTTAGGGCCGAATAGGGCAGTGGCCTCTCCTTTCCTACAGAAATTCCTTAACATAGGTAGTAGACTTTAGGTATAATTTACTACTAATCTAACACTGCGAATGGTGTCCATCAAAGTTTTCCTTAAAGTATTCTTTAAATCTTTACTCAAATAACTACTGAGCTATTAAAATAAAAATTGGAAGCCAAAACCCTGGACAAAGCACTAAAAAAATCAACAAATACCCTGGAGGTTTGAACTTGGAACCCTAGAGTTCTAACCTCTAATTCAGGCTGGTCTAACCGGACCACTATGGCGGTTTGACCATTATGAACAAAAATTTCAGGCAAGTAAACACAAGATTCAGCACTGTTACGAATCCTAAAATCCATGTAACTTTTGATCTGATGAACCAAAAGCCATGAAACTATCCAATTTTAATTCAAGCAAAGCACAATTAGAGTAAGATGATTAAATAGCATCTATAAGAATCGTATCTAAAGCAATAGCATCCAAGCAATCATGATCATGACTAGATTTGAGAGATTCTAGTTCTTCTAGAGCATTCTTGAGTTAATCAACAACAGACGAGTGAGCATATTTTAGATTTACCATTTCATCATGCAAGTACATGCTGGTGAAGTACTGAGCCTACTTCTTGCTATGGGAGTCGTCCTCCGCCCCAAGTCCACATCGCTCATGTCGATGTTCTCAAGGACTCTATTGATGAACTTGCGATAGTTGGACTTCTTAGCCTTCGCACTACGAGCTTGATGATGCCTCTGGAGGACTTTCTCCTCCTTGACCGTCAGCTTGGGGCACTTAGCACGAATGTGATTTGGTTCACCACACTCAAAGTATGTGACAAGGTCACCTTTTGTCTTGTTCCTCACTTTGTTGTAGGCTCTTATGAATTTGTGGATAGGAGGGCTAAGTCATACTCGGTAGCCTCTCTAGCTACTCATCGCTCAAGGAGTACAAGGTGAACAAAAAAATTCAGAATAGCTAAAGTCCAAGGACTCAGAAGAACTACTCTGACAAGGGTCAACTACAAGTGTCATCGACTCTGTCTTGGGAAGATGTGAGATGAAATCAATCTCACGCATCTTCAACCTCGAGTAGAGCTTATCCATGATAAACTCACTCATGACAATGTTGTCATTGATAGAAATGATCTTCATCCCCAAACTCTCCTATCAAATACATTCAATAGCTGGTGTGCATTCTCAAACTCAGAGAACATAAGGCCAATAGCTCGTAAATCATGAATGATCTTGGAAAACCATCCCACAACTCATCCAAAGATTCACCAAACCTTTGCTCGATCTTTGAGTACTCTTTTTTAGTTGGTTCTGTCTAACTTTCTTGATCGTGGTAGAGCCAGGTCTCCGAACCTAAGGCTTGAGCTTCTTACAAAGCATCAAACAAAAGGGATGAAGTTTCTGATTTCTCCAATGAGAGTGTTGAGAAAACGAGATAGAGTGTAGTTTGAAGGTCCTCAAGCTCTTCCTGAACTGATGTTGGAATAGAAACACCATCACTTCACTTCTTGTTAAGGGCATCAGCCACCATATTAGCCTTGCCCGGATGGTAATGGATAGTGAGGTCGTAATCCTTGATTAACTCCAAACAACAGCACTACCTCAAATTCAATTCCTTCTGAGTGAGGAGGTACTTTAAGCTCTTATGGTCAGTGAAGATGCCGTACTTCTCTCCATAGAGGTAATGGCACCAAATCTTGAGGGCGAAGACTACAGCCCCCAGCTCCAGATCATAAATAGGATAGTTAAGTTCGTGCTTCTTACGTTGATGAGAAGCATAAGCTATCACCTTATCCTCTTTGCAAAAGGATGTAGCCCAAACCCAATCGGGGTGCATCACAGTAGACAGTGAACTTCTGTCCTCTCTCTCGGGCTAAACAAGAATGGGAATGGTAATAAGGTGCTCCTTCAGGGTTTGGAAGCTAGACTCACATTCCTCCATCCATAGAAACCGCTTACCCTTCTGAGTCAACTTGGTCAATGGCTTAGACATGGAAGAGAAATCCTAAACAAAGCGACGATAATACCCAACCAAACCTAGAAAACTATGGATCTCTGTGGTGTTGTTGGGTCTCAGCCAGTCCACCACTGCAGCAATCTTAGAAGAATCCATGGAGAGTCCTTTGCCACTTATGATATGACCAAGAAAACTGTAGATGAAAGCTAGAAAGTGTATTTCTTCAGTTTGGCAAAGAGTTTATGTTTCCAAAGAAGATCAAGTACAATACGAAGGTGTTGCTCATGCTCTTCTGCGGTACTGGAATAAATTAATATATCATCGATGAAGATAATGACAAACTAATCCAAGTACTCATGAAATACCTGATGCATCATATCCATAAATACCGCCAGAGTATTGGTTAACCCAAATGGCATTACCAAGAACTCGTAGAGGTCATAACGAGTGTGAAAGGCTGTCTTCAGAATATCAGAAGCCTTGATCTGGACTTGGTGATAGCCGAACTGCAGATCTATCTTGGAGAAGAACTTGACACTCTTGAGCTGATCGAAGAAATCATCAATACAAGGTAAGGGGTAACAGTTCTTGATGGTCACCACATTGAGAGCTCGATAATCAATGCATATGCATATACTCTTCTCTTTCTTCTCCATGAAGGTTATTGGAGAAGCCCACTACAAGGTACTACGTTGGATAAAGTCTTTGCTTTGAAGGTCATCCAATTGCTGCTTCAACTCTTTCAACTCAGTCCAGGAAAGACAGTGGGGAGCCTTGGCGAAAGATGCGGTGCTAGGAATAACATAAATAGCACACTCAATCACTCTAACTGGAGGTAGGCCTTGAAGCTCAGCTGGTAAGACATCGAGAAATTCTCGAACAATAGGCAAATATTCTAGTAGGTTCTAGTGACAGGCTTCTCTAACATGGCAAGAAGACACCTAAACTTGGCCATCCAATGATGACCGAAATAGGAGGCCAAGAATAGAAGATCGAGGTATCGTTCCTTGCCTTGATAGACAATCTCCCCATCACCTTGGAGTAGAATAACCTTGCGGTCAAAGCAATGGATAATAGCATGATGAAGAGACAACCAATTTATGCCCACAATTAGGTCGAAGGGTTGGACTAGTGCCACCACTGTATCGATGTTGAATTTATGGCCTTCAATTTCCTAGGCAATATTGAGGCAGGTAAAATTGCTAGTAAGAGGTCCATTGGCGGTGGACACCATCACCAGGGATGCCAAGATACTGACTGGTATGGAGTACTGCTAAATGAAGCAAGATGCCAAAAAGGAAAAACTAGCCCCTGAGTCAAACAATGCAAAAGTAAGGTGAGAATTCAAGATAACCATGCCTAAAAGATTAGGGAGAGAGAAAAAAAATTAATAATTAGATGGATAACAACGGGAAGGTAAAGCATGATAGAGAATTAGTATTATCGTGCACCACATCAGAACGGCGGTGCGACTCCTAGTTGGTAATGCGTAGAGACGCACATCAGTACCCCCAAGTGTGGTATCAATTGGTGCAGGAACCGGGGCTGAGACAATTGGAACAAAGAACTAACAACTGAGAAGTATACTAGCAAAAGAAATGAACCGATGAAGGAATTGAAACTAAAATGGTAAGCTTACCCATGTTCTAATTGCTAGCGGGTGAAAAAGCAAGTTGATTAGCCGTGCCAACCGGGGCCTTGCGCTTCTTGAGCAGCCTAGGCAGAAGGATGGAGTGAGGGTGCTAGGAGCAAACAATGGTCTTGTGCCCCTGGATCTCACAGGTGTGGCACTTGCCAGAATAGCCCCAATCACTACCCCTGTGATCCTTACTACAACGATAATACACGAACTTTTCTCGGAAGTCCCTCGAGTTGCAAAGCGATTCCCACCCTTGCAATGGTGAGAAGGAGAATGAGAACGTTGTATCTTCCCATGGTGACGAGCCCTATTAGAGCCCCAAGAGATGGATTCATGCCGGTCCTCCGATGAGTAGGGCCTAAAAGAGAAACGGGAATTAAAGGACCTTGAAAGTACAAGAAAATAGATAATGCTGAAGATTGAATCAGAAAGACAATTGAATCTCTTCTTATCGGAACCGGCAACCTTTTGGGCTACGGTCTGACTAATTTGGACCTCCATCTGCCGGGCACGATCCACTATGTCCCGATAGGTGTGAATGTCCATAGCAGATAAGACATGGTGAATCTCCTCTCGAAGACCACCAATGAACTGTCACACTTTCTTGTGCTCATTCAAGTTAACCTCCGAGAGGAAGTGACAAATCTCCCAGAAAGCCTTCTCATAATGCTCCACCAGTTGCTCGTACTTCTGCTGCAAGGAATCAAGCTCAACATCCTTCGCCCTGGTTAGGGCGAAAGGGTAGTACTCAGAGGCAAAAGTGGTGATGAAGTTCTCCCACATGGGTGGCTCTACATGAGGGCCGCGAGAGCTACGAAACTCAGCCCACCATAGGTCTGCATCCCCCAACAGCTGTTAGGAGGCAAACAACACATTCTCCTGGGAGGTGAGCTCCATAGTGTCAAACTTCTTGTTCATGTAGCGAAACCAGTCATCTGCTTCCACTGGCCTCGACCTGCTGAAAGTTCGCAAGCCCAAGCGCTGCCACTCCCTCATTGTCATATAAGGAGCAGGGGCAGCGGCGCCTGGACAAGTACAGTTTGTAGCGACTGCTGCTTGATTAGCGAGCATTGCTGGGAGAGCGGTTTGTAGCAATGTGACCAAGTTCTGCACTTGAGCCGAAAGCTGTTGCACCTCGCTCTGAGAGATAGCCAGCGCCAAAGAAGATGGAGTGCCAGTTGTGCCTGGAGTCGGATCCATAGGTGGAGGTAACATTGATGCATCAAAAGCTGAGTTCATTGGTGATGAAGCTTGACCCTGGCTGTCTAGTTCGTTAATACATCCACAAACCCGGTCCACATACTCTTGCACCCGAGCGCTGGCACGCCTAGCCGAAGGCATACTGTTGCATGGAAGTATATGATTGGAACAAAGTCATAGAATAGTCATGTGATGAAGGGAGTGACAATTGGATATGGAATCATAGTAATATGCCAGTGACTAGATATGCATGGATGAATGAATTTAACCCGAAGCCCCGTGTACGTGCAAAATTTTTGCTAGAAACTACAACCTGAGCTCTGATACCAACTGTAGCACCTCACATAACCAATATGAGATACTACTATAGAACGTCATCGCTAAACTAAAGAATAAATTATAAAAGAAACAATAGGAATTACAAGGAAATTAAAACTTTAAGAGTACTTTATTAGAGAACCAGTGGAAACTAAAATAAATGTTTGAAATATGGGACCGGTCCACTTCTAACCAAATGAAGAATGAATAAGATAACATAAATAATGGCAAGCCACGGTGCTGAAAATTTGAGTGCTCCCACACACGCATGTTGCTATCACTCCAGTGGCCTTCTACCTAAGAATGGAAAGAGCAAGCGTGAGATTTGAAAATCTCAGCAAGTACCCAACAACGGCCGCCAGCAAGGTGTGTAAAGGACAAGTAATGCAAACAAGTATTTGACACAGGTTAAGTGTAATGAAACTAGGTTACTGGAGACACTGATAAGGATCGAAGATAGAGATAACATGAATGGTGGAACTACAGATAATTGTTATTTAGCAAGTTATGGCAAATGTTGTAGTGATTACTTTCCACATACCCGATTATATGAGATTAGTCAGGCACGTCACTGTCCTCGACTGTATAACTATGGACGGGGTGTAATATCATGAGTAACGAAAATGTATGTCCCCCGTACGTTACTAGGTGGGTGAAAATCTCCCCTATATGTGGTAATCCCAAGCCAGGTAAATGTTATATTATTAGCAGATTAAATGGTATGAATTTAAGAACACTAAGAGAAAGCTAAGCTTATAATGAGTGGAAGGATATACTAAGGTCAAAAATAGAAAAGCATAGCTTCCAATATGAGGGTGATGAGGAATGATACTTATGGTGATAGTAATATATGAATTATCTAAAAAGGGTATTATAATATAGCTCACATAAGGGTTGTTAATCACCCAAGTTTTATTGCGTGAGTAGTTATTAGTCAGATTAACAAGTATCATATTATACATACATACATATATACTAGTTACGTACCCGTGCGTTGCAACAGAACTCATTAAATGCATAGATAATCGTGCTATAGAAGAGAGTTGCACTGATCAGTTGGAAAGTGGAGAATGGTGAGATTAAAAGAATAGACCAGTTAGAAGAGAATAGACGTACAACCACCAACTCATTCTTTTATAATAGTAATTATATATATATATATATATCAGTTATGACTCACAAGCAAGATCATACTAGTAATGGATCATGATAACAAGGAAACATAAACATGTTAGCCCTAATGTTAGAAGATTACTAGTGGTTTAACCCTAAATTTAGCATGTTTATATGCTACCCCTTCAATGATTTAAGCATGTATTCTAAAATATTAATTAAAAGCATGAATTCCAGAACATTATTGACTGAGCATTCCCAACAACCTAAAAGCATGTAAAATAAGATAATCTAGAACATCATGGTATAAATATTATATTACCAGTCTATAACTAGGCAAGCATTACAATATGATAATTGTACTCAATGGCAAGGGTGACAAATAATCAGGGAACATGTGATATGCTAAACGGAAAGCTTACAGCCACGAGGTACTTGCTTTGAGCACATTCAATGGACTCGCTGCACGAAGGATCTGGAATACACAACTACCCGAATGTTCCCTCAAAAACTACGTACGAACCTACAAAATGGAACGAAAGTGAATCAGAGATGCCCAAGATCAAATTGACAAATGATGATAAGGAATTCGCTCGGTCGAGAAAGAACGGGTTCGTTATGTCTTTGCCGCGCAAATTGCTATTCGGCTGAACAAACAACCCAATTAGCCAAGAAAATCAAGAACCACTGCACATGCTAAAAAGATATGTGCAAAACATGATTCAACTGTGCCCAACCTGCTGCTGCCGGCCACCGGCCATGGCGCCATCCGACCGCGCCTGCCCCGGTCAGCTGCGCCACTCGTCCCACGCCACCTCGGCCTGCCGCCACCGTGCCATGCCCACGCGCCTCCCGGCCACGCCGAGCCTACGCCACCACTAGGCCACCGCGCTGCGCCCGTGCTGCCACCTGCGCCGCACTGCTGTCGTCGACCGTCAACCCTAGAGAGATATGGAGATGGGAAAGAGAGAGGTAGATTCATTTACCTGTTGAGAGAAAACAAGGGATGTGCATATGGGGAAAGGGATGGGCTCCTAAATAGCTCCTCAACTCAGGTTAGAAAGGTAACAATTGATTTAAAGGCTGATTATGCCTTTTTGTGGCCCCTTCCAAATTTCAGGGTGCTACAATTCCTCTTGGTGTGACTCTAGCTATTTGTATCTCCCATTCTGTGGAAGTATAGATCCAAAAGAGTATTTTGAATAAGTGGACCAACTCGAATGTGATCTTAAGTTTTAGAAGCTGTCTAAAGCCAAGAAAGTGACATAAACCACCATGGAGTTTGAAAAATATGCATACACTTGGTGAAAGTGATATCCTGAGAAGCAATATGTCACTACTTGGGAATAATTGAAGAAGGTCATGAGAAAGGAGTTTATGCCATATGAGTATGAGCTAGAGTTACTTCATCATACGAAGAGCATTTGTCAGGAACGTCTATCTGTCCAATCTTATTATGATGAGCTAGATTATGCTATGAATCATGTCAACATCACACATGCATGTGCAATGAGAGCTTACTTCAAATGGACATATGCAATGATGATAGTGTCTAGAATCTTGTTAATTATGCTATAGAGGAGCAGAAAAGAATTATGGAGAGGCATACACCACGATTCAATATGAGTCCACATTTCTATTCGTATGCCTTAATCAGTGCGTCACATGAGAAGACAACCGAGTATGGGACTTTCCCTTCGATCAAGGCATCATGTAGTGTTGCTCCGTTGCTACATGAGGAGATCGTGGTTGATGGTAGGGGTGCAAATGGAGCGAATATTTTCCGACCGTTTGTCCGTTTTAATTCGGATACAATTCGAAGCAAATTTTCGGATATTCGAAGGTTTTGTCGGATATGGAAACGAAGTCAGATATTTTTGTCGGATACAAAAACAGATTCGAAAAAAGCATTATCTGACAGATATGGAACTATCCGGGTATTTTTCCAAATAGTTACCGGATACGGAAACGGATAGTTACTGGATAGTTTCTCCTTTACACTCTACACTTGTTTAGTAAGAAATAGAATGTTTTCTGATTGAAAATCTATGTTAAACTATAAGCATACGGTCACGGGCGGAGCTATGTGGTTGGGCCCGGTGTCACAGGACACCGGGTCCAAAATTTTTTTCTACAGATATTAATATCTCTATTCCATACGTGAACCCCCTAATCTAAACTTAGTGCACCCGGTATTTTTTTGAAGCCAAACAAAAGGAATACTAGCAACCTAAATTTTTAGTAGCTAGCGAGAGTCCATGAGGAGTCTTCAACGTCCGCAAGACACGAGGTCACCGCAACACCCACCAAGAGAGAGGATCGCAATAGGTCATGGTGTCTATTTGATCAATCCTGAAGCATGTCACTTCGCACAACCCTCTACACCTGTTCATCTCATAAAGTCATGCAGAAGATGTGCATCACGCCCGCTACAGCCACACCCAATCAGGCAGCAAATATTCACAAGAAAACGTGAGAAATCGATGCCACCGGTGGCCCTCGTTTGCCATCAGCTCTGATGCGCTTGGCCCTTGTTGCCATCTTGAATTGTTGAACATACAAATATCTAATTGACCTTTTCAATTATTTGATGATTATTCCATAAATGATAGACTTATTTGTTATGTGGAAAAAAATAAGAATTATAGAAAATTACCAATGATATTGTGGTTCATCGCTTTATGAATTTGAAAGAACACAAATACTAAAAAGTAATGTTTTTACTTATATTTGATCATTCTTTTTTTTTACTTAAAAACTTTTTCTTTTTTATAGTCCAATGAGATCGGATGATGTATTTTACTAATGCTGAACAACTTTTTGTATATGATTTCGTACTTAGTTAATTCAGTTTGCTGCAACTAACCAATATTATTATCAGGTTTATTTATTTTGGTAAGTATTTCGATCATTACTTCTTTATTATCATATACTGTTATCGATCATATTGGAGTATTAATGCTAAAAATTATCAGACATATTACTATTAGGCATAATATTGATTGAAAATTATATATATTGTTATATATATGATGAAGTGGTGAACCCCGGTTATTTTTGTTCTAGTTCCGCCCCTGCATACGGTTATTACTGGGACTGTGACTTGCATCGGAGAAGTTGAGTCTGCTGAGAAGAAGCAGAAGAAGTGTACCTCGAAGGTTTGGGACCACTATATTAAATACAAGATGACTGTTGACACAAAAAATGGTGGAAAGAAGAAACAACTTTGGGTGCAGTGCAATAAATGTCCTCATAAAGCTCGATGTGAGACATTAAGGGGCACGAAAGCCTTGTGGAATCATTTGCTAAATGTAATGAAGTTAAATGAACTAGTGGTGTACTTGACTACTTGCCTATGGGCAATTCGTACTTTTGAACTATGTGACATGTAGTTAGTTAGCTACTACTTGTTTAAGTAATCCATGTCATTTACTTGCTACTTTGCTAGCTATAATTTACTAGTTGCTTAACTTGTCCTTGTCACCATGTGAAATTCGCTTTCGCGTATTATCCGATCAAATATTCGTGACCGAAACTAACCGTATTCGGAGCGGCACGTATTCGCTCCGTATTCGTGACCGAGAATATCCACATTCGTATTCGTATCCGGCACTATCCGTGACCGACTCCGACAAAAAATATGGAAAAGGATATGAAATGAGCAATATCCGTCCGTAGCCGCTCCGTTTGCACCCCTAGTTGATGGTAATTGTGCTATTGCTAGACTATGATCCATAGAGGATGAGATGCTTCAAAACCCATATGAGGATAGAGCAACATAACCAAATTGAGTGAGAGGAATAAAAACAGTGAGTTGTGTGATTCCACCATATGTGAGGTTGAGAGCATCCAAATTGAGGGTGAAAGATATACACAAAAAAGAGAGAAGTAGATAATAGAAAAAAGTGAGGTTATTTTTTAGACTAACGACTTACTCTCTATTTCTAGTGTTATTTCTCACATTATGCAGGTTGACATTAAAGAAGAGGAGTAGAATGTTCAACAACTGGCACCATTGAAAGTACAAGATGAGGAGATACCCACAGTTGGAGATGGAGTGCTTGCTGCCCCATTGTTTCATATGAAGGAGGTACCTACATCAACTAAGGAGGACAATAAAGGTAATAATATTAGTGCTGAATTTAAATGTAAAAAGGTGAGTAATTATGAGAACTCATGTATTCAATTGGAAATTCCATGTTTTAAAATTTCTTTGCTCAATTTACATAATGTAGAATTAATTACTTATAGGGAAGTTCTTACTAGAATATCTCCTGATGATTCTTTATGCTATATCATATTCAATGAACCTGTAGAACTATCTAGTGTGTCTGAAAAGGTTTTTGAAATTACATGTCAAAAATCACTAGTTAGTACCTACGGCTACACAAATAAATTTAACTTTAGAGATTATGGTGTAGATAAGAAATTTCATGTTTATCGAATATGCATTGCCTATAACAAGCTTTCTGAATTGAAATTGCATGTTTTTTATGACCAACTTTTGAGCCATGTTTAATTAATCAAAGTGGTGTAGTTGAAATATGGAAGTCACTAGAATTTTTCTCACCCCATATTAGAACGATTTGATATGGTATTGTGCACTACTAACTTGTGTAGGCTTACAAAAGTCGAGAACGACTTTTCTCAACATGAGGAGAAATGATATGGATAAATTAAGATATATAAGTGATGGTTCAACATATACACCTTATACGTCTTATGGCTATTGTGCTAAGTACATTATGCAAGACATGGAAAACAATAAAACAATTGATGATAATTATATGTACTATGCATATACGTTTAGCACATTTTCAGGTTACCAAAAGCCATGGACGGGTTTTCTTGAAGAAGGGGCAGATGATGCGGATATAGACATGCTTAGTGTTTTTCAATTAAATATATTATTTGATTGAAAAGAATTATTAAGCTATATTAAATATTACCAGATGAACTCTAATTTTATTGAGTATTTAATTATTATGTTTAAAGTACATAGCTATTATTAATTTATTTAATTATATACAGATCTATATTTGATCTGTATAAAACTTAAAAAGAAGATGAGTTGAAAGGGTCCAAAGAAAGAAGCACTGCATGTGAAAATCACAATAGACGGTGCCACCGTGAAGATCTCCTTGAACTGCTCGAAATACATATATTATTTACTGTATTCCGAGCTCGTACGACAAAAATATGTATAAACGAAGGTACCCGGTATGTAGGGACGTGCCCTGCCTTCCCTTGCTGCCATATGTGGTTCGCCTTGTGACGCGTACCCAAGTCAGCTCGCTAGCACATGTGCTGGTGTGGGCTGCTGCATTACACGGAGGATAAAGCTACAATTCCGAAGAGATGCACATGGAGTGGGTCCCACTTTTGTCCCCTATGCAGCCAACCTGAAATGTGGCTGGGAACTCTCCGTCCGAACGCATACATCGACGTGCACAAGGAAATGATTGATCGATACATTGCACGTGGGACATCTTTCCGGATTGCATGGGATCCGAGAGATTCGAGCTCAACCAGATTGTGCATGGGACACGCTCTGTATTCCACGTACGGGAATTGGATGACCCGGTGGTGATCAGTTGGACTGTGCCTTATGATTTACTAGTAGTGTGCCCGTGCTAACGCTACGGTAAAATACAAAACAAGATAAAAATTTATAAAAAAATAAAATGAACAATCAGATTCATTAAGATTCACGTCTCATATATTGTATAACCAACTATTTAGTATCGTAGTATCTCATGTATACCTGGCAGTTGGGAGTATGAAATAGGTAGTATGTTCATCTTTTTCCTCAAAGTTACCTTATTTGCTAATCCTTTTGAAACAGAACAAAATAAATTACTACGATACTAAGTAGTTCCGTGCATTGCAACCGTCTAGTATATTGCCCGTGCATTGCAATGGAATCCAAAAAAAGGATGATACATAAATATAAGGATCTGAACCATATAATAAATATCAATATCAAGAAAACAATCATGTATATTTTCACTCACTTGTATTTTCTCAGTGTTACCTCTAACAAAATTTCAGAATTTTCCTAACAACGCAAATGAACAAGTGCCTTAACCCCAAAAAGGTTTGGTATTAATACAATCTAGGAGAATGGTCGATGCTAAGCAAGAAACACAACTACAAAAATAATTGCATTGTCAACTAAACCCTATCATATCATATGCATTTCAAGAAAGTCATTTCTCTGCATATTTCTTCAAAACAAAATTTACTCAAATATAGTTTATGCCTTGTATATCTGTGTACTATAGTGATTCTTGGTATCTCGAATAGTTATATTTGAAGGCTTTGAACGTGTTCAACTTGCATGGAGCATGTCGAATTGTTATATTTGAACGCTTTGTATATGTTCAAATTGCGCAGAGCATGTCTGAATTCTCATATTTGAAGGTACACAAGAATGTAATCGATGCTCCAACATCGATGTAATGATGACTAATCATGATATTATCAAAGCTTACAACAAAGCATAAAAGTAACCTCAAGCCATGTATAGAGCAAGGAAATGTAAATATTTCATAATTACCCACTTAAGATGCGAATAAATTACAAATAACAATGATGATGGCAGCCTTGCCGACGCCAAGGAAAACACATCCGCCGCTTTGCTTCAGTCAATGAGCATTGTGATCGACGGTTGCCTCCTGCAGCTCTTCTTCTTCTCGGTCAAAGCTGCGACAGAGCATGGGACCTTGATCACCAAAACCCAACCAATCAAAAAACACACACGCTACTTGTGTGGGTTAATTACCATCTAAAAGTGTACATAGAAGGAAGCCTCCACACAGTAATTGAATGACAAGAGTCACAACAAAATAGAATTTGATCCCAAAATACATATAAACAGGACAAGAGCCACACCAAAAGCTGGAAACACGGATTGCATGACCATTTACCCATGCAGCACGATTCTCCACAAGTACATAGTACTAATTATGAAGAAAAATGGCATACCACAAGTATACTAAGAAGAGATCCAACGGTACTGAGATTAGTACCACCCGCTGCGCAAGCTGCGCAAGTCTTGCAGAAAGTTGTGAAAAAAAGATATTGAAATTACTGTCTGGCATCTGATTAGGAGAGTAAGATGCTACTTACCAGATGCATTTCCCATGTGCAACTTAGGGACTGGCTCTGGTTGATGATGGAGAATGTTCCACTAATGATTGCTTGGCTTCCAAGCACCGACGCCAAAATCGCCAGCACAAGCACAGGCCACCTTACACACACTGCATTTTTGCAAAAATGCTGCAACTTTTAGTGACTACTCAAATGGTAAATGCAGAGCAGTGCAACTCTACGATAGCCGATAGGTACGTAAGAATCATCGACTAATAACAGTATACATGTTCATTAGGAAGCATTAAGTACTGAGGCGAGATGTAGAATCCAATTTGGTAGCTTGAGTCAAGGTTATGATGTTTTGATAAATAAGCAGCTTGGCCCATGTATCCCAAAATCAGTGCAGGGTAAACTAAAGAAGTAAAAGCAAGCTGCAAAATCAAGGATCAGACTGAGGATTTGTCCAAACAAAATAATGAATGAAACAGATGTAAGATAGGAACTGAAATGCAGGATCAGTGAATTACCTGTATTGCACTGTAGGAGAAGTGGCCAAGATCTGCAAACATTGCTTCAGATCCTGCAATGCCAAACATTTCAGACTGTTAACTTCATCCAATAATTCCCATCTCACAACTGTTGGAAAGGTAAGGAATGAACTTGATCTCAAGAGAGGCATACTATACTTTACCTGTCATGCAAAGCAAGATTCCTCCCAGGGACATCCAACCAGACTTCCTAGTCTTCTTCAAGAATTTGAGCATGTAATAAGGATAGTAGTGTGTCTGTGCTAACGCTACGGTAAAATATAAAAGAAAGCAAGATATCGTCGGACGGAGCCATATGGATTCTCGGAACAGAGTTTGCTGTTGCATTATGTGTGCTTGAAGAAACTATACCTACTGTAGATGAAGACGGTTGCAGTGCATGTAAGAAGGCTCGCAGAAAGCAGTAGATCCAACAGAGCACCGGGAGTTGTTTCGTTTCTCGATCAGTTGTTGATTTGATGCCTTTTCGCTAATTCACGTGCAATCTAAACAGAAAGACAAAAGTAATTGAAGAAATTTACAATCTCCAATTAGAAAAATATAGATGTCACATTAAAAGAACAAGAACCTTCAGCTCATCAGGAATAGACCATTTGGATTGCTTTGTCACTTTGTTATAATAGTACCGGAACAATAGAATAGTGAGAATACGCAAGAAAGAAAATCCATGAATTGCCAAATAACAAACCATTACGGGCAATTATTTCCAGTATGAACTTACTTTCGTCCTTACGGGTAGAAAATTCTTTCCATTCATCGAGCGTCGACCCTCTGTTGCATCACATAAATACGTAATGAAAACCATTCAAGCGCATTTAATATACCAAAGAAGAAAAGGAAAACTCCACTCAATTCATTTCTTCAATTAGAATATGCACTGCCCTCTGGAAAGGAAAAATTAAGAATCCATTCTTGGTTCATTGTAAATGCTCCTCCACAAAAGACAGATAATTATGGTAAAGAGATAGAAAACCAAAAATAGGCAAAATGGGAATAAAACGTATTGCAATTATCACATGAAAGAAGTCAGGGTGCTAAAATGCTAATCTCTTTGATAAAAGAAAGCAGAATCATATAAGTATTGTTCCTTAATGTTTACCAATTTTTAATCTTTAGATATGAGTCCTGTTAAAAATTTGTAGATAAATGCAGAGGCAAAATGCAAAAGTATATAATCAAAAGGCTAGTTTCAGGCAAGAGTGCAGATATGATAATTTGAAGAATACAAAGGCAAGTGCAGCATAATGCGAGGTACAACAATCTTTTACTGAATGTAAATGACTAAACGTAATGCTGATGACTCCGATGGATGCAGTCTGCAAAAACTGCTAGTTGGGAAAACTATTCCCCAGCAATCATTCTACCAGCTCATTGTGACAATTAGAGGCTGTACACAAAATTAAGATACCATGTAACACAAGCAAGATTAGAAGATTTGAACAACTTTCAAGAATAACATATCACTAACAATATGGCATAAAATAATCTATTTGGTCCTCAATCCTCCACTACTAACAGTATTACTTGATCAGAATAATGCTGATACACGACAAGAATAAGAAATTATGAGATAGACACCAACATACATCAGCTACACATTGTTTCTCAACACCCAGAGCTTTTCGCATGCTTTCTTCCCGTCTTTCATATTCTAATATAGCATTCAAATGTGCAGCTTGTTCGCGCTTTAAAACCTCCTCTTTCGTGCGGTAGCAGTGACTTCATCAAGTTTGGCTGCCCACTCTTTTTTCTCAATCAAGAGCAGGCCCATATTGTACTGATATTCATGTAACTGCAGATATACACAAGAAAATACACAAGTAAATAACTAACAAATACGGGTATGATCAAACTATAAAAAAGGGAAGGTTAAAATGCAAATAGATGATACACTTTAATGAGGGAAAAAGAAGAATTGGGAAGTGAAATTTACCCAAAATGCAGTAAATGGCAAATAGAAGTTACATATAAGACCTTTCACCTTTGTATAAGTATTTGCACATCTATTATGTTAAAATGGCATAGGCAACACCTATTACGGTTCTTTCTACAATATAAAGAACCAAAGGTCAAGATTTTCAAATCACTGACCACTAATATGACTTAAAAGTTTTGAAGGGTATAAGAATAGACAATCTATCCCTCTCGGTAGTGCTTTGTTTCACACTGATGTGCCAAGAAGGCGAGAAAACACGATTTGTTCCTTGGGCGACATGAAACTTGAATTTCTTCAAGAACCACGTTTGTTTAATCAATAGCAATGCGGCAATAGTTCTAACTGCGAAGTTTTGCTCATCATGCTAATAAAAATTGTCACCAAAACCCAATTTTTCAAATGCTTTCTGGTTTAAAATGAAGACTTGGAGGCCTACTGGTTTAAATGTTAAAATTTTCACTTTTCAGAGACTGACAATATGCATAGTACATATTGCAATAGTTGATCCTACTTCAGAGTCCTAGTTCCAAACCATGGAAATAAACATGAGTACAGAAACATGTTCACAAATTAGATTCACAAATTGCATCAACTGAACAAAAAAAACAAAGATTGGGCCAAACCTCCTGCTCGAGTTCGACAACCCTCTGCGAAGCTCCTTTCCCCTTGCCGAGGGGCGCCGACGCGGCCGGAGCGGCACCACCGCTCCGCTGGTTCGCCGGAGACGGCGTGGACCATCCGGTCCACCCTTCCCCGCGGAGTAAACATCACGGCTTCTTGCTCTCAATTCCTTCACGGCGCATCCAAGAAACGAGAGCCTCTCCTCCCGCGCAATTCCACAAGCCAAAAGACGACGCAAATCACCAACCAAGCTCGCCCGACAAAACCCTAATCATCAAGAAAACCCAGCAAAGAAAACCTAATTGTCAAGAAACGCCAAGAAATCCATGGTGAGCCGCAAGAAAAGCCCGGCATTACCAAGAACCAAGAAGCGCCCCCGCCGAAAGCTCCCAATTTTGAAACCCCCCGGGACAGAAACCCTCGAAATCCCAAGAACCCCCAAAGAAACAAGCCGCGAAAAAACGAACGGATCTGCGAGAAAAAACGAACGGATCTGTGAGGAGGGGCGGAAGAGAAGGCGGTGCGGCGGCGGAGCGGAGGGGTGGGGGGAGGAGGAGGCGGCGGCGCGGGGTGGTGTGGGGAGGAGAAGACGGCGGCGCGGGGTGGGGTGGGAGGAGGAGGAGGCGGCGGCGCAGGGGGTGGGGACAGGAGGAGGAGGCGGCGGAGCAGGGGAGGAGGCGGAGGAGGTGGAGCGGGGGAGGCGGCGGGTGGAGGAGGAGCGAGGGCGGAGCGGGAGGAGTGGGAGATGGGACGCGGCGCGGTGGGGGGAGCTCGCGAGGTGGGGGATATCAGAGAGAGGAGATGTCCAATGATGTGCATGATCCAAATAATATTGGCCTTAGGATCTTCAATGAGTAAGAGAATAAGACTTGAGAAGAGATCCAGGCCATTTATTTGTATGAAGTTCGATTATTTTGGTACACAATTCTGGGTGGACTTAGATTAGGCATGACTGTGGGGGTGGTTAAGGGGGTGGATTTAGCAAAGAAAATTTTGGTGAATTATAGAGTAGGGTAGATCTCACTGTAGCTATTTGAAATTGTATTGTAGCTGAAGGTGGTTTATTTGATATAATTAAATTTAAAAAATTTTAAAAATAGAAAAAATAGGTTAGCCCATCACGTGCAATGCAAACGAATACAGGAAAAAAAGAACCAGTAAAAAAACTCAAAAAATCTAAAAAAAATCAGAAAAAGACGAAATTTAGGAATAGTGAAAAATAAGCCAGAAGCCGAAACGATCGGGGCGTCTGGTTCATTTTTCGAATAAGATAATTTAATTATGAATTTTATTTTTGGGTAGTCTTTGAGTCGGTTCAGTGTTTAGTTATCCAATTATATAGTTGATTATCTGGCTATAAATAGCCTTGTATAGTTCTATTATAAGGTAGACTACGTTATTCAGATTAAAATTTTTGCTTTTAGTTCTATAGCTTATGCTAGAACGCCTCCAATAGAATAAGGAGTTCTAATATGAGTATTACTATCGCTCTTCTTGTGAAGTGTTGTTGCAGGAAGAATATATCTGCTTTTGTATGGCCGAGTAGATGAGGATTAAAGCATGTGGTTGAGTGAATTGTTTTGCCGCAAGTTGCTGTATTGAGAGTGATTAGTGTTATCGATTCATCAGGTTGTACGAACCTAAAGTTATCATTTATTCTATGTCGTGAAGATCGGATACCATAGTGACCAAGTAGCCGGCCGGCGAATCCCCCGAACGGCGGCTTAAAGAATCCAAAAATAGTGGTAGTTGCCTGTGTGAAAGGGCTCTATGATAGCGGCTCAGATGACATTTGAAGTTCAGACGTCGTGAATGATCCAAATTTGTGCTCAACGGAAGATTGATTTCAGCCTTTCACTAGAGGAAACTGGTTTAAATTACTATATATAGGTACCAGCTAGTACCTGCCTTCTTAGAATTTTATCTCGCGCGTTCCAAGATGTCCGTATCACTGCCGAACTTTGGAATTTGGAGCTGAAACCATTACCTGGTCAAAATATTCGTGAATGATTGACGTCCATTGAAGTGATGTTAAGAAAGAATCAGTCGTGTGCAAGCAAAGAAAGAACACTCGATCACGTGTGTATTGCTGGGAGAGAGATTAGACGATATTGCCCTAGCGTTGAGGTTTGACCGATGACGATCGTGGATAAGCTTGGTGATTGCTCCATCATCTGATGCTATAGGCTGGTTGCCTGGGTCGTGAATGATTGATGGAAGTCGCCCTCGCTTCTAGTAATTTTGAGGGGGTTCTCGTTCGTGTTCGCGTGACTTGCCGGCCCGTGCCGTTCTTGTAAGACACGGTGCATCTCATCTCTTCCACCCATCATGCCACAGTCAGCTGCAAGAGTTCTTTCTGTGACTTTCGGGTCTGGTCTGAGCTGATTCTTATTCGTTGCAACTTTGGAAGAGTTGCTAGTTCACCTCAGCGTTAGTTGTGGAACTTTGGAAGCTGCTACTGATCGTCTGGTCTCGGTTTGGCCCAACCCGTAGGATGTACATATGCGGCAGCTGGCAAGGTTGCTGCTTTACTTGTACGTAATACTCTGCAGACTTCGTATGCATTTTTTTTTCTTTGCAACAAGATTTAATATGTTAGAACACAGATGCGTAAGTAGTGTGTCCTGTTAATGAATTTGGTTTGTGTACACACATACATATACATACATACATACACACACGTACATATATATATATATATATATATATATATATATATATATATATATATATATATATATATATATATATATATATATATATATATATATATATATATATATATATATATATATATATATATATATAGGACGCTGAAATGGGACACCTAGGTGCCTGCACACCTAGGCTCCTGTAGTTAGATTGATTTTAGATACGTGCTAGAGCAATGGTATGTATGGTATGTAATATATTAGGTATGCTAAATCAATCATGGAAGGAAAGTCTTAATCATGGATGGAAAGTCTCAATCACACTAGCACGCATCTAAAAGCAATCCAAAGGTAGGAGACTAGGTGTCCAGACACCTAGGTGCCCTATTACTTATACTATATATATATATATATATATATATATATATATATATATATATATATATATATATATATGAACGTATCCAGTGCTAACAGGCTTTTCAGGGCTAACATGCTAATACCGTTCAGGATCGTTAGATCTGCCTCCAACGGCCCAGATTTTTTAGGGTGGAAATACCAAACCACTTACGCAAATTTGAAAAAAAAAACCCGCCTGCCCCCATCAATTTTTTTCCTCCCCCGCCTCTGATCTCTCTCGCACGACGGCTGATCTCCCTCCTCCTTCCTCAGCTTCAGTAGCAAAACGCAGAACTTGGTCGCCGGCCGGAGCAACGACTCCGACGGGGGCTTCTCCATCGCAGCCAGCTCCGCCTCCTTCCCGTCGCAGAGCTCGCCGCCTGGCGCCACCGTGTCCACGGCCACCACATCGCCGCCGGAGGCATCGTCTCCAGCCACAGAGACGTTGAACTCGACCCTCTCTCCTCCTCCGCATCCGATGCGGCGCTCTCATCGCCGGGCACCGCGAACTCCAGATCGAAGAACAATGCGTCGTCGTCGACATCTCCGCCTCCAACCACACCCCCACCTCCTCCACCATCTTCACACACAGACGCAGCTATGGTCGTGGCCGCCACGGCCGCACGCTGGCTGCCAGCTACCGCGCCGCCGCGCAAGTATTTCTTTGAGTAAAGTCCATTACCGGTCCTTAAACTTTTTATGCTATGTCATCCCGGTCCATAAACTTTTAAAGTGTGTCATCCCGGTCCTTAAACTTTCAAAGTGTGGCAATATCCTATATAGTTGTAGCAGTGAACTTTTTATGCTGTGTCATCCCGGTCCATAAGACTTTCAAAAGAAATTGCCACACTTTGAAAGTTTAAGGACCGGGATGACACACTTTAAAAGTTTATGGACCGGGATGACACAGCATAAAAAGTTTAAGGACCGGTAATGGACTTTACTCTATTTTTTCTTTTGTATGTGTTACATTGATGTATGATCATGCCAATCGTTGGATCCATTCACTACACACATTTTTTGTTTTCTGAGAAGACTGGCTCTAGATTTTGGATTAGCATGAGATACATGCAGTCCGAACTTTTTGGTTACGAGTTAAGAGTTCGCAGATTGAAATTTCATTTGGTTAACCTCATAACGACGAGCTCGAAGTTCAGACGAGCAATCGAACACAAAATCCAGGGGACAAACGGGCCAATTCTTAGCAGCAACAAGTTCGCCGAAAACCAAATAAACAGGTTTATTTGGTAGTGAACTGATGGGCTATCAGCAGACAGGTATAGTTTGCAGTTGAGAAGCAAACTACAATTCCAGACGGAGACAGAGGAACAGAGATGATCAAGACATCCTTAATACAATCTAGAAGTTTGTGTGGTAATCACAGTATGGTACATACGAAAGAATGACCTGGCCTATTTCGATACATACCCAACAAAAGAACAACAAAGGGGCAAACTGGCACACAAGCACACCAAACATCTCTCAGAGGACCCATCATCTTAAAGAATAATATCAGCCGATTATAAAATAATAATACAGAAAGAAAAGATGAGCCGAGATGAGAAATGTGTACATTACAATGGCAACTGGGTTCTACTTTAACATCCATGTCCGTGGGTAACCGAAATTTCTCTTCATGGTTGCTAATTTACACCGATGGTAACTCTCCAACTCTTCTAGAAAGTGGTTTCTAGGATCATATACATTGCTAACCAAACTATCACTCAGGAACAAATATGCTGTTGAATTCGTCAGGCTTTGCTTGCAGAGCAAACCACAAATCAATTTGAGAGCTGGAACCTTCCTGTTGGTTTCCTCTTTCGCCATCCCTGAACAAGCGTTATGAATAAAATAAGCAAGATCACATTTTCCAGATTTTGATGTGAATTGACTGAGTACTTAAGAATAGTGGGCTTACAAATATTGCATAGTAAAAGAGTGTGAGTATGGCAAGAGCAACAAAGCCATACTGGAAAACATTGTACCTGCAGATTCTGATGTTCAAAATCAGAAATATATTCAAAAGTTTTGACACTCTGATGTCCACCATAATGGTGCATTCAATTATTCAAGCAACAACTGCAGACTGATATTTCTACTGACTTCATGCTAGTTCAAGACTTACTTGTAGAGATACTTAATTCCGCGAAGAGACTGCAGTGTGTGGCCAAAGATCTCCTGAGCTGCAGTTGCTTGTGAATAGCATGCTAATCCAAAATCTAGAGCCAGTCTTCTTAGAAAACAAAAAAATGTGTGTAGTGAATGGATCCAACGATTGGCATGATCATATAGCAATGTAACACATACAAAAGAAATACTTGCGCGGCGGCGCGGTAGCTGGCAGCCAGCGCGCGGCCGTGGCGGCCACGACCATAGCTGTGTCCGTGTGTGAAGATGGTGGAGGGGGTGGGGGTGTGGTTGGAGGTGGAGACGTCGACGACGACGCGTCGTTCTTCGACCTGGAGTTCATGGAGCCCGGCGATGAGAGCGCCGCATCGGACGCGGAGGAGAGGGTCGAGTTCAATGTCTCTGTGGCCGGAGACGATGCCTCCGGCGACGATGTGGTGGCTGTGGACGCGGTGGCGCCGGGCGGCGAGCTCTGCGACGGGAAGGAGGCGGAGCTGGCTGCGACGGAGAAGCCCCCGCAAGCGTCGTTCCTCCGGCCGGCGACCACGTTTTGCTGGTGAAGCTGAGGAAGGAGGAGGGAGATCAGCCGTCGTGCGAGAGAGATGAGTGGCGGGGGAGGAAAAAATTGATGGGGGCAGGCGGGGGGGGGTTTACAAATTTGCGTTGAGTGGTTTGGTGTTTCTACCCTAAAAAATCTGGGCCGTTGGGGGCAGATCTAATGATCCTGAACGGTATTAGCATGTTAGAACCGAAAAGCCTATTAGCACTGGATACGTTCCCATACACACACATACTATTATAAAAGAATGGGTTGGTGGTTGTAGGTTCATTCTCCTTCAACCGCTCTATTCTCTTCTTACCATTCTCCACTTTCCAACCAATCAGAGTAACTCTCTTCTATAACACGATTCTCTATACATTCAATAAATTCCGTTGCAACGCATGGGTACGTAACTAGTATATATTTGTGTGTGTATACTAGTCACCTGCTCGTGCGTTGCAACGAAATTTATTGGATATATAGAGAATCATGCTATGGAAGAGGGCTACTCTGATCAGTTGAAAAATGGAGAGTGATGAGAAGTTGAGAATGACGCGGTTAGAAAAGAAGGGACTGACGACCATCAACTCGTTCTTTTTATAATAGTAATGATATATATATATACCATTTTAATGGTATTATTATACCTCTTTATCTATTTAAGCATACTCTAATAATGATTATAAGATACACTAAAGTTAGTTGCATGAAAATTTCCATAAAAGTCCACTTTTATAGTAACATTTGTGCATGTACTCATTTTATACATGGAAAAGTGTATATAGCAAAAATAAAGAGCTCCGCCGAAATTTTTTCAACCAAGTCATATTGAACTATCTTAGAATTAGTATTTAAATATACTAAAAGTGATAAAGAGGTATAAAATAGTTGTTTAAGTAGTATATTGGAAGTGAAAGTATGTACTCCCAGGAGTACGAAAAAGTCTTCACGTACACACACACTATTCTGCACACATGCATAGAATGCGCACCGAAAAGTTACTATCAAGTATATAGAATTTACTGTCAGTTGTGTAGTGTTACAACTGAGAGTAACTTTATATGTGTTTGACAGTAAATTCACTCATGCACGGCGGTAACTTTTTGGTGTGCACAGTGCGCGCAAGCGTAGAATAACGTAGCCGTGTATACACACACACATATATATACATACATATATATTTATGTATATATATGTATATACATAAATATGTATGTATGTATGTATGTATGTATGTATGTATGTATGTATGTATGTATGTATGTATGTGTGTGTGTGTGTGTATGTATGTATGTATGTATGTATGTATGTATGTATGTATGTATGTATGTATGTATGTATGTATGTACGTACGTACGTACACACACACATATATACGTATGCATACATACACACACACATATGCATATATATGCACATATATATACACATACACACACTAATTAGAAAAATCTATCCATCTATCCAGTCGACTTGAGTTATAACGACTCAGAATAAAAGAAAGAGTCAATGTCAAGTGCAATCTAAATTAACTGAAATTCGGAATGAAAAATAAGAAAAATTAGCAATTTGATTTCCATATGATTTCTAATTAGCAATTTGATTTCCATACGATTTCTAAAGTTACATCCATAAATAACTAAAATTTGAAATAATAATTAAATAAAAATTAGAAAGTTAAAAGAAAAGGTCCACGTCAAGTGCATTCTAAATAACTAAAATTTTGAATAAAAAGATAATGATTTATTTCTATACAAATTCAAAAGTAAAATCCTAAAAACTCAAATTTGGAATAATAATCATATATATATATATATATATATATATATATATATATATATATATATATATATATATATATATATATATATATATATATATATATATATATATATATATATATATATATATATATATATATATATATATATATATATATATATATATATATATATATATATATATATATATATATATATATATATATATATATATGGGGATTTTACACAAATTCAGCCCTAAAACTGACCAAAAAATCCATGCAAGTTTGATATAAAGGACATGAAAATTCAGGGAAAAAATAAATGATAATTAAATATTTGATTTGTATGCAAGTTCAAAAACAAAATTTCAAAAATATTAAAATTCATAACAAGATCTATTCCTATACTAATTATAAACCTTAAAGAAATTTCCATGTTAATCAAAAAAAAAGGAAAAGATCTAGAATCCATCTAGTGGACTCAAGCTATAGCGGATTAGATTAAAAGAAAGGGTCAATATCAAGTACAATCCAAATTAATGGAAATTCAGAATAAAAAAATAAAAGAAAACTTGCAATTTGATTTCCATCCAAATTTCAAAAGTAAAATCCATCAATAGCTAAAAAAATAAATAACAATTAGCATTTAGATTTGTATATGACTTCCAACTTAAACTAGAAAAAACCATGCCAAGCACAATTGAAAAACATGCAATTTTAGAATAAAAATAAAAAACATAAGAAGATATTTGATATGTATAGTAATTCCCAAAATTCCCAAGTAAATGACAATAATATTAACTTTCCAATAAGAACTCAATGAAAATTAGAATTCTCAGATTTAAAATCCCACAAATATGCAAATTTAGAATAAAAAATTAAGATAATTTCACACATTTGATTTGTATATATGAAAGATCTATGTCAAGTACAATCTAAAATTAAGAATAACAAATACATGAAAATTAGATGAATTTAAATTAAAAGAATGACTCTATGTCAAGCACAATATGAAATTCATAACTAAAGTAAAAGAAAATTTGC
The DNA here is from genome assembly GCA_036346575.1 of Dendrocalamus sinicus. Taxonomy (NCBI): domain Eukaryota; kingdom Viridiplantae; phylum Streptophyta; class Magnoliopsida; order Poales; family Poaceae; genus Dendrocalamus; species Dendrocalamus sinicus. The sequence continues at coordinate 19,574,022 of CM070650.1, forward strand.
AATTTGACTTTTATAAATTATAAAGTAAATTCCCTAAATACCTAATAATAGGAATAAAATCTAAATAAATTTTTACAATTGCATTTGTATATGAAATCCAAACTTAAATTTCAAAAGGATAAGACTTCATGTCAAGGCAATTTGATTTGTGTATGAATTCCAAACTACACTTCCAAAATATTAAAATTCATAATAAGAGCTAAACGAAAATTAGATATTCGGTTTCACAAAAATCATAAATCAAATTAAATGAAAATTCGGAATATGATTTCTATACATATAAACTAGCAAGCGCAATTTCATAAATATAAATATGTAAATGCTAGAAAAAATTGGTTTGGGACTTCTCTACTTGTTGTTTTGGTTTTACTCTTATAATACTTTTTTGTATGAACGTCAGATAATGTTAATCGATACTGCATGCCTCACCTAATTTCTTGTTAGTTATGAGAAAAAAGAAAATATCTAACCACGGATATAGTAATTTCTTGTTAGTTATGAGGAATTAAATCATGTTTAAAAATTACTATGTCAACTATTTGTATGCCACATTAAGCCATCAACTTTTTCTTTCTTAATTAGTCATGCAAGCAAAGTAGCTAGCTTTTGAACCATCTCTATGTTTTGGTTTCTTCCCTACTGCATTAACACAAATGTTATTGACTTTGTGCATGTCAGTTCGTTAACTAGGGAACCAATCTATCCTTTGTAGAGCTTACATATGTTATTAAACTTAAAATCAAAACTATATTGTTCTTTAATCTACTCTTTATAAACTTTTATATTAAGTACTATTTTCATAATCTAAAATGTATTATGTAAAAATTTATCTTTTGAGATGGAGACTATATATTTTATCTAAGAAGCTAGCTCTTGCGAAGCACGGGTTGCCAACTAGTATATCTAATTAATTAATCCTACTTTTGAGTATAGTTAAGCGTGCAATCCTAAGTATATTAAACGACCTTGCTTGTATATGGCTTGTTCTTTTCAGCTCATGGCTTATGGTTTATTGTTTTTCTCGAACAAACAAATGAAATGGTTACTCTATCATCGTTTTGAAGCGGCTTATCGGGATAGCCTTTTAGAAGCGGTTTATTGGCTTTCGGTTCATTCGCACGAGCATTCATACTAGCACTAAAAGTCATAAACCGTAGTCTAAAGAACAAGTCTATAGTTGATAGTCTTGGTACAAATTCATTTATCAGTCCAAATGATCCAGCTTTGAGGTTTAACCGATGACGATTTTGGATAAGTTCTTATATTTCTCCAGGTAAGTTGAAACATATCATTTGATTCTGCCGACTGACTGGGTTGTCTGTCCACACCACCACATTTACGTGGACTTGAACAATGATGTGATCATAGAGTCGTTCTTTTCAGTTTATCGTTTATAGTTTAAGGTTTTCTTTGAACAAATAAATAGAATAGCTTCTCAGCTGTCTTTTTAAAACGGTTTTTCGGATCAAACTTTTTAAAACTGTCGACATTTAATTCATTTACACAAATACTTATAATAAAATTAAAAATCATCAACACCAACTAAAAATTATCAACTACAGTTGAAAATAGCCTAGACAACGTACTGGACTGCGGCGCAAGAGAGGCGTACGTGGAGTAGGTCCGGTTTGCCGCGCGCGACGCCACGACCGGTCACGTCGGAGGGTCGTGGTCCTCGTGGAGGCGCGGCTGGGCAGGCGGGCGCGTGAACGGGCTCTTTCCGGATGCTGCTGCGCTGCACGCAGGGGAACGGCCGCGCGTACGGGTGGGCTGGGTGCTGGTGCTTTCAGACTTTTTTTTTCGTGGATCTGATCAGTGGATTTTCCGGGTTTATCGCCGATTTCCTTCTTTCTACGTGCGCTAAGGAGGCTTGTTCGTATGTGCATATGTGTGATGTGTGTACATGTTTTCTTTGTAGAGAAGTGCTATAGAATATTCGACTGTTTTTTAAGGTAAAAACAGTCAGATGATCTGAAGACGTTAGATCTCTATCCAACGGATCCACTTATATAAGCACCCCCTCCAAAAAAAATCTCATATAAGCACCCCTTCAAAAAAAGATCTGGAGCGTTGGATCACCATCCAACGTCCTAAAATCTGACTGTTTTTGTCTTTGTAACCGAAAAAATAACTAGTTAAGTAGAATAAATCCCAAAAAACTAGATAAGCAGAACAACAATGGATAACTCCTCAACGCAAGCCGTTAAATATATCGAACAGGGGTGGTAAACAACTTCATTGCACAAGAAAGAAAATGACAGGAATCACAAATGCTACATATAGTCCTTATGGCAGAACCGGTGACAGTAGTTGCACGCTCTGTCACTCACACATATATTAGATATTATTTTTTAAGATAGCAACTTTATTTGAAACACAAGGAAAAATACAAGTATCTCCATGGATTCTCGAATTGAGATGTTTGCATTAAAAAAAAAAGACTAGGAGCATGTTGAATGCGAGCTTCCAGCCATAGCCTGAAGCAGTCTTGGCATCGTGGGCATGTTGATTTCGACTAAACCCTCCAGAATCTGAACCACCTCTCCCATTGTTGGTCGATCAAACTCATCATCTTGTATGCACCAACAAGCAACCTTACAAACTATTTCAGCCTCGTTCAGATTGAAATCACCATGTAATCTGTGATCTATCAAACTCCCCACATCTCCTTCAAAAAGTTTACGTGCGGCATGCACAGGGAAATACATATCATGGTCACCACCACAAGAACATGGTGCATGTGAATTCCTCCTCCCTGATATGATTTCCATCAACATCATTCCATAGCTGTAAACATCGACTTTTGGTGTAATAGCAACTCCACTAATCCATTCAGGTGCAAGGTATCCTGCAGTTCCTCTCACTGTAGTCAATACACGGCTAAAATCCCTTCCCAAGAGCTTTGCCATCCCGAAGTCTGCAATTTTTGGAGCAAATGAAGCATCGAGAAGGACATTTTCTGGTTTGATATCACAGTGTATGATACAGTCTTGACAGCTCTCATGCAAGTAGTATAGTCCCCTAGCAACTCCTAGGGCTATTTGATACCTGGTGCTCCAGGAGATTGTAGTATTGTTCTCAAATAAATGGAGATCAAGAGAACGATTCGGCATTTGTTCGTAAACAAGCAATCTCCTACCACCCTCACAGCAAAAACCAATTAATCTAACCAAATTAATATGCTGGATGATTCCAATCGAGCTCACTTCGGCCCTAAATTGCTTCTCTCCTTGACAAGCATGATCAAGCCTTTTCACTGCTATGGCTGTGGAGTCACTTAGAAACCCCTTGAACACACAACCAAAGCTGCCTCCCCCAAGCTTCTCCGAGAACCTTTTAGTTGCACGTTGCAAATCAAGGTGCCGAAATGCAACGATACCATTCAAACCTTGAGGATTGTTCAATGTACCACCGGAGAACTTTGTATCGTTCCTCCAAATCATCAGTAGTAGGATCAGTCCTAACAAACCTAAAGCAGAAACACTTGCACCAATGATAACTCCAATAATTGTTCCTCTTTTGTTGGCTTTGTGACTGTGCAATTCTTTGGCGGAGAGGCGAAGGTGAAGAGTTTCTCCATCTGTGTTGGTAGTGCCACTACATTGCTGTTGTCTTATGTTAAGCAATTCATTTTGCCAAATAGAGCATCCACCATTCCCAAAAGAATATGCAGTGCAAGAACAGTCACTTAGGCAAACTTGTGCACATTCACCAGCACTGGCAGCAACTTGCATGCGTTGGGCATTTTCGGGCAATCTAACACATGGCATAGAGTAGAACTTGTCTGTCGAACTCGTGCTTCTGTTGCTAATGCAGTCTAATGGAGTATTTCTGAAGCACCCACCAGTTCGATCATGTAGCTCCCAATCATTGGGTGATCTCACGGTGAAGCCCTTCATACAAATACAATATGGCAGCGCATTATCGTTGCAAATTGTGAAAGGTCCACAAATTGCATAGACATCACATTGAGCTCTAGGTATGGCAAACATCATCACCCAATCCTTTGAGCTTTCTAGCCAAATATATGTCTTTGCTTGACCTGAGACGCCCAAATAATTATGAACGACCATGGTTTCATCATCTACGGTATATATGAAGTACTTCTCTTGATCATTGTTGACAAATGTAAAATTGAAAAGATAGCGCTTTGACATCTCTGGCATCAAGGCAAAATATTGGCCGTTCCATACACCGCTGGACCAATATGGTATGGACGAGTTCAGAGGTGTAAGGAGGAACTGGTTAACACCACTGGGGTCTAACCCCTCACAATACATACCAGTAGCTGGGTTGATCAAACTTTTCCAAGAAACAAGGCGGCGATTGAGACCGGTGACCTTGTCCCATCCAAGCTTTGCGCCAGGGAAAAATGTGTCTGTGGGGTAGTCAAAGCTCTGCCACAAAATGTCTGATGAGTTGGAGGAATTCTGCAGGACGAGATTTCCACTATTCAAGAGGACAGCAATGGTGCCATTGGTTGTGATGTTTGCTTGGGTAGACCAGATTACGGAGTTGCTGGACTGGTTTAAGATGACAAGGTTACCATCATGGGAGATTGTGAGCTGCAGTAGGGTGGTGTTCTTGATAGGGCTATCCCTATTTGCAACCCATGCCGGAGTAAGCTTGGGGACTGTATTGAACCATATGCCCAGGTACCAGTTGGTATTGTTCTGGGAGGACACACTACCGGTTGCGAAGAAGCCAAGCGCGTACCTGCCATTCTGGGAGACGAGCTTGTCGCCGCTGACAAGTGGTTGGCCGACTGAGATGGTGTCCGCGGTGGCAGAGCTTGCATGGATGTGTAGGTAGAAGAGTGCAGTGAAAACAATGAGGAGAGGCATGACGAACCGAGGGAGAGGCAGAGACGGCAAGTGTAGGATGGATGCTCAGTGGTCAGTGCTGCTTTATCATTGGGAATGCACGACAGGCACATAGCGAAAAATAAGCATGAAGTCGAGCACAACCGCCAAATTAGTAGAGTGAAAACATGTCCCGATGGTGGTGCAATATCTTCAGACTCATTATATTAGTGATCAACTGCGCAACGATGTTGTCCAGACGTCTACTCTTCTAGAATAATACTGTTTCTGAACCTGAAGCAATCTGAAAATGGGTAAATTTTATGAACGGCAGAGGCTAAGAGCAAGTACAATAGAAGAGGTGGCTGCCACCTCTAGGACTAGCCACATAAGCAAAAAGAGTACATATGACTCATGTGGAGGTAACTAATACAATAAGTTGAGTAGATATTACCTCTACTAAAGCACTCAAACATTTAATATTTCGCTAGAGACGACCCTAACCCTTATTGTACTTGCTCTAAGAACTAGCATCGCCTCCAAGTCCTCGTATGATGTGCTAGAGGTCACCTCTTGCATGAGGGGCAGCTTGCCTCTCTCTCCTCTTGTCTCTCTCTTCCACATAGAATTGTGTTGACGTGGATTTCGCTAGAGGCGACCTAGTCAGCATCATTGTACTTGCTCTAATAATACATCCAACAGTGATGACTTTTGGCTGCAATTGATGCTTTTAGCTGTCCTTTTCGAAACGATACCAGATGGTGTAGACGCCGATACAGATGATGTACAAGATTTTAGGTTCAGAAAGCCTTTTATAGAACGTATTTTAAAAAACCATTTTATTTGTTTCGACTTTCGGAAAAACCAAAAACTAAAAGCCAAAGTCAAAAGCCCGAAAGAAGAGAGCGAGATCTTCAGGAACAGTGGGTAAGACTAAGTTTTGTGATTGATTTAGATTGTAGTTGTCTTTTAAGTGCACATGATACTGGTGCATGGAAATCAATGACAGATAAACGATCTCCTTCCGTTTTGTATTTTTTACTCTTCTTGTTAGAGATCATCCTGAACCAACAGCCCTCTAACGGAAATTCCTCTTTTTTTATGTTGATTCCAGTGCAGTGATGGTATAATATTCGTCACTCTCCTCCAAAAAGAAACAAACAAAAAAACACATACACACGCGCTCGCCTGCTGACCGCTAGAAGAGACGTGATGCAATTTTGGCAGTACACTTTTGGTACATTATCATTTGTCAATTCAACTGCTCCAGAGTGAGGTCTGACCGATGACAATTGCGGGTGAGCAAAGTCATTATTCGTCCAAGTCTGCTTAAACAAACTTAACATTTGATGGTTGCTGTGGACCGGAGGTTGCATACCTAACACCCACAGTGCAGCAAAGGTCTAAGCAACTGGGGTGTCGTCCACACCTGTAAGCGAGCGGGCTCGAGCGTGATGGTTTGCTGAGCAACGCAGCAGAAAGACCCGGGCTGGAAGAGACGTGTAGTCGGGCCGCCGCCGCACGGATGGTTGCGCCGGGGTGTCGGATCCGCCGAGGCGCATGAGTCGCCTCCTTCAGGGCACTACCAGTGCAATGAGATAAGCAGTGTTATAGAGTTCAGACTTCAGATCAGCACAAATCTAATGTGGAGAGAGATTTAAGGGAGAGGAAGAAAGACGGTGTCTCATACAAGAAATAGCTGTTTTCAGAGGACCAAGACACGTAGAAATGGATTGACACTGCACTGAGCGATGAAATGTCCATCCAACGCATTTTCCCTTGCACCGCACGGATCTCTACGGCTGGCTGATCAGTTTGCGCCGAATCCATCGAGTAACAATCACCCCTGCTTCACCATCGTCCCCACTTGCCATCTCCCTCCTTGCTCTGCACGGATTGACCGCACCGATCCCACCGCCACGCCGCTCGTGCGCAATGCCACCACGCCACTCGCACTCCGACCTTGGCTAGTTGCCCGCACGCCGCGCCGCCCCGCTCCGGCCGTGCCACACTCGCAAGCTGATTGACCATCCGACGAACAAGCCCTGATGCTAACCATGAAACAACGAAAGAACCACAGAAATCATAACATGCAAACAGCATGCGTTTGTTTTTTTCTATCATATAGCTGTAATTCGAAGGAAATTTGTTACATCCTAAATTTTGGGCATGAAAAATTAGCTTGAATAAAAATTTTGAATTGATTTTGAATTCAAAGCTTCACCTCAAATTTCAGCCAAAACTTTGAATTTTCAAAAATCTTCCAAAGCTCTTGGGCCGAGCCTAGCCCAACCCTGCCTTCCCTTGACTTAGCCTTGGCCCAGCCCAGTTAGCCCCCTGGCCCGGCTTGTAACGCGCCGCGCCGTTTGCACCCCGCGCGCCGCTATGCCATGCATGCTCATGTGCACCCCGACCTGTCTCCTCTATGCCCGCGATAGCACCGCGCGCCACTACTCCACAGTCGCATGCCACCCTCGCTGAGTGTGCCCGTTGCGTCCACGCCACACCCGAGTGCGCCCATCTTGCAGCTCGCGTTTCCTAGCACATATATGGAATGATGGAGGATAGGGATAAATCTACATCTAAAATGTTTCTATTGAGATATACTTACTGTGCGTAAAGATGGGTAACAGAATTTGAGCCTCTTGTGAGTGAGTGGAGTCATACACTAACACCACCGTCCTACTATAGTAGAGGTTCCTTGCGAGTCAATTTAGCAGAGGATTTTGCTCAATGAAAATTTGAAATAAGTTTTGGTAGCCCTTGCGCCTTGCATTTAGGTTTTTCTATACTCAGGTTGTGAAATTGCAAGAAATGCTTAATTTGGAGGATCGTTTTTAAGTGCATATTAATTCATCCCCTCTCTTTTTTGGATGATAGTTTTTAGGAACTAATTTCGTGGGAACGCCTATCTTAACTCTTAAGGGCATACGTGAGTTATGCAACCCGCGACGCCCCAGAGCATCACTTTCGGTTCAGAGGAAAAAAAAGTGATATTAACAAAATCAGTTCATAAAAAATAAAAAATTGTTTATAAAATTTCGATAAAAATTGATCTGAAAAATCATTTTAAAACGATTCGGAAAGATCAATTGAAAAAAAATCAAGTCGTAAAAAGGAGAACATTTTGATAAAAAATCAAACAAAAATTGGAATAAAAAATCAATCGAGAAAAAAATAAATCCAAAAAACACAATCAAACTACATGGATAAAATTCCCAAAAAAAGATTCGGAGAAAAAAATCGATCTCTAGATTCGACGGAGGCGCAGGGCCTCAGCCATACGCAACTGTACCGTGAGAGATGTGGACTAGGCCCAGCGCGTCGCTCATAGCTGGTCACGTGGGCCTGTCGGGTCCGTGGAGGCATGGCTGGGTCAGCGGCACGTAAAACCACTGCGCTGTCCCACGCGAAGGCCGAGGCCACTGGGCCGCACGGCCGTCGCGCGATCCCACTGTGTGTGCAGCGGCAGGCGGACATGCCGCGCCTGCAGATGGGCTGCGGGTGCCGGTGTTTCCAAACTTTCTCGTCTTACCGCTGAAACTTGACGCGATTCCCCCTGGCTCTGAACAGTTCTGCGGGAGGTCGGTCGTGTTCGTTCGACATGCCGGCCTGTTGCGCTGCTGGAAGACATGGTGCATCTCATCTCCCTCATCTGTTGTAGGCTTGTAGCCTGGGGCCTGAGCTGGGCTGAATGGCTGATCCTTGCTAGTTGCTAGTGCAGTCCAGTGTCGGTGGTACAAGACAGCTCTGATATGGGCACGTTCTTTTTCTCTAAAACTGACGGCTTTTGACTTTTGTTACAGTATCTAACTTTTAAATGGAGTATTTTCTCAAGACGGGGTCTACAAGTTAAACGATCTACATGTTAAAAGCCTAACATCTGTACAAGCTAAAATCACAAGTGAGTATCTGCCTCTCCGTAATCTGTACCGTAAACAACCAAAATTCAAAAATTTCAGTCAAAAACTATAAACCGCAGCCATTGCCAAACATGCCCGATATCTGTTTGGTCCAGCCTGTAGGATTTACATATGCGGCAGCCGGCCAGGCTGCTGCTTTACTTATGTCATATACTGTGCAGAATTGATATCATAGTAGATGCTTAAGTACTGTGGCTCGTTAATTAATTTGATATTTGCATATAAAGCATGGTTTATAACATGAAAATTCAAATGTTACTAGATAAGTAGAATAACAGCGGACTGCTCAATGTCAAATATACCGAACACCAGGAGGTAAAGAACATCATTGCACAACAAAGAAGATGGCAGGAATTTCAAAGCTCCATATGAATATATAGTACCATATGACAGTCGGGGACAGTAGTTGCACCTCACTCTCGCACTTATTACATAGTAAAATTCACAAACACCAACTTTATTCAATACAAGGAAATATAAATATTTCCATGGATTCTCAAATGGAAAAAACTAGCACGCACCTGCGTGAGCGTCAATTTTAGAGTATATTTAACTGATTTAGCAGTACATATATGATGGATAATAAAGAAACTACATGCGAAAAATAATGGGTTGCAAATCACATGGAAGATTTCAAATATTAGAATATTTAGAATGTTATCAATTTGATTTAATTTCCATATTTGTAGAATTGGTTTCATTTGTGATATTAATATATAGTAGTATATATTAAAACAAAGAATATATATTATATCTTTGGGAGGAAATACTTGTTCTTTATAATTTTTAATCGGCATCTCAAATAATAAAGACAATAGTTGTATCCATTAAAACAAGTAAAAGAATACAAATTATAATGGATATTATAGCCAAGTTCATCTCTGTGTGTGGATTGCTTATATTTAATTCCATATCTAGCATCTTACGTCTTAATTTCATACAAGATTTCTCCAACTATGCATGCATGAATATCACGGTGCAAATCAACTTCATGCGTACTTCAATAGTCAAGAAAATTCATTGGTTATGATTTATTAATCATAAGAAGGGTCCAACGAATTAAAGCTAAATGTTTTTCCTTTTTGTGAGAATTTATAGTAACTATTCTTATTTATTAGGTAACATCCATTGGTTATAAATTGCTAAATATAATTAGAGTCCACCAAATTAAGAGCCAAATTGTTAAACATCCATTGGTTATAGATTGCTAAACATAGATGTAGATAGATTTTTATATCTCAAAGTCAACTATCAAAACTAAACCTTTAAAATTATGACTCACCTAATTAAGGGCTAGATGATTTGTTTTTAATTTCTAGCATATTTCTCTTTTTTTAGCAACTTTAAAAGATATGTCATAACTTTTAGTATATAATAATAATAATAATAATAATAATAATAATAATAATAATAATAATAATAATAATAATAATAATAATAATAATAATAATAATAATAATAATAATAACAACAGCTAGACCGCCACATTAACAGCCGAAGTTTTGCATCAACATCGTATCATGCGCAAAATTATTTTATTTTTGTGGTGCAAGATTGTGCGAGCTAGTGTGGGAACTGGGTCATGAGTAGAATGGGTATTGGGCCGTGCGTTAATATTTGGATGGGCTGAAATGAGTATGGGCCAGTGCCGCCGTGTACCATACCACACCAGGGTTCTCGATTCGGGCCGTTGGAAGGACGCCGCGGCATTCCATGCCTTTCCTTTCCTTTCCTCTCCTTCCTCTGCGTGCAATGCAATGCAACCCGCCATTACGAATCCTTCCCTTTTCTTCACCATGGTAGTATTAGGGGTAAAACAAACTTGGGGCGCACGCACTTGCTCTACGAACCCAACTCGGACTCGGAGTGCAAACTACAGTAGCCAGCTAAGGTCGTGTACGCGCATTCGTAAGGCGGTGCAACACCCATCCCACCATAAGTAGCGATGGTATTGCGCGCAAGTTCTCTCCTCCTCGCTAGTCTTCTCTCATCCACCGCATCTACGCGCTCCACCCTAGAGAGAGAGAGAGAGAGAGAGCTAGCAATGGCGCCGTCCTCGCGCGTGCCCGCCTTCGCCAGCCGCTTCGTCTCCTCCTCCTCCTCTTCGGCCGCCGTGAAGAAGCCGGCAGCTGCTGCTGCCCTTGCTGCCGTCTCCTCCAAGCCGATCAAGAAGACCGCGCGCCCGTCCACGTCGTCCACCTGCTGCCTCGTCGCGTCCTCCAAGACCGGCGCCAAGAAGCAGCTGATGCGCCCGGCGGGGCCCGAGTTCATGGCGCCGCGCACCGTGCACCCCGCCCGGCGGCTCACGTGCGGGACCGCCGTGTGCGTGCGCACGAGGTACGTCAACATCACCAACAAGTGCTGCCTCGTGCTCTGGCTGCCGGCCAGGGTCGTCTCTGCCTCCGGCGCCTACCACTACGTCGTCAAGTACGCCGCCGACCTCAACCCCATGTTCGCCGGCAAGGTCGTCCGTCTTCCCGTCGAGCACGTCCGCGAGGCGCCCCGGCGCGCATCCTCCACCGCTGCCGCCTCCCGCCCATGAAGAGCAGAGCAAGAAGAGCCGGCGGGCCTGTGACTGCAAGCGATCGAGCCAACTGATCTGAGCTGATGTGCATCAATGTGCTGAGAGAGACCTGATCGGTGCTGATCAGAGTTTCCAATAGTATATAATTATCATTTATGTGTTCTTGTTTCGTGTTTATTTTCCATTCATCGACGATCTTGTCCTGATTCTTTCCGGTGCCCCAAACTGGCACTAGTGTACAAAACAGAGTGCAGCCTCTAATTATTTACTATTCTTCTGTGATTAATCCCATGGTCATGTTTATTGGTTCGAGTTTTTTTAGAATGCCTGCTAATAGTTCGTGTGTTTATAGTGTCAATTCAGGCTCGCAAAATGGAACCGATTAATTTTTTTTAAAAAAAAGATCAAAATATGGATGGGCCAGGTGGCCGAAAAGTTTTGCATCGTGTGGCCTGGACTACAGACCAATCTAGCAGGTATCATTCTTATATCATATTTAATTAGTTTAATGGTACACATATGATGAATAATAAAGGAACTACATACGAAAAAAAGGTTGCAAATTATACGAATGAATTCAAATATTAGGATTTTAGAGGTTTATCAATTTGATTTAATTGCCATGTTTGTAGAATTGGTTTCATTTGTGGTATTAATGTATGGTAGTATACGTGAAAACAAAGAACATATCACATCTTTGGGAAGAAATACTTGTCTATTTATCTATACCTATACTAATTAGGCATTCTGAGAAAGTTCCTATGTTAATCAGAAATATCTAGCCATCAATTTGGTGAACCTAAGTTATAATGGCTCATAATGGATCAAAGACTAATGACTTAGCAGGTTCGGGCCATGTGCTTTAAAAAGCATGCATGAGTCAATTGTGAGTATAAAATCCGTATTGTGTGATGTTAACGGGTTCCCCGATTGTGCTAGTAAATAGTATCTATTAGGGTAGATGTGGGTACATTATCCCATCTATTTAACGTGTTGGGGATGAAAGTTTGCAAGTTAACCATCCCAACCATTTTCAATCTTGAATTTTTGGGTTAAGGTTTAAGAGAGAAGAGTGAATATTGTTGTGTGCTCACTTATCCTCCATATAGAGTGGTTGTGAAATCTTCATCTTAAAGCAACAATAGGTCAAATTTGTTCATCTCTTATGGAGTGTTCTTGTCTTGGTTAATTTGCCCTTATTCTTATTGGTTCTTTGCCTTTTCTCTCATTTTCTTGATTTTGTTGTGTGTCAAGGACGTGTAAGTGATGGAGATATCTCATGTTTATCAAATCTTATCTATTTAGACACTATGGTTTGCAAGATTTCGAGCTTGCTTAGTTCTTGCTTGATTTGGAGCTTTTCTTAAGGAATTTTGATCCGAGGGTTTTTGCTTTGAATCTTTTGTTGGTCTTGCTTATTGTGGCATGTGGGAATTTATCTAGAACCATCTTGCCAGTTCTTAACCTGCGAGCAAGTTATTTTATCAAGTTTTTCATATTTGTCCGGTTTTTATGCAACTTTGTGTGTTTTGAGGAAAGATGAAACTTTTGCCAAGATCTTTACAATTCTTGAATGGAATAGATTTCTGACACCCTCAACAAGGTGTGTGAATCATTTAGATATGGATTTTAAAGTTTCCACTAAATTTGGTTTTTGGCTCAGATTGATTTTACATTCTGGGAATAAGAGAGTGATCAGACTTCTCCTAAGTCTAGTCAGGCAGGTGGGTCGTGGTTGGTCTGCTCATTTCGGCTTGACCTTTTGACTTCTGGCTTATTTTTCACTATTCATAAATTTCGTCTTTTTCTAAATTTTTGGCTTTTTTGAGCTTTTTTGTCAGTTCTTTTTTTCGTATTCGTTTGCGTTGTCCGTGATGAGCTAACATATTTGTTCTATTTTTAATTTTTTAAATTTAATTACGCCTGTTGTGGTTACAGACCAAACAGAGAGAGAGAGAGTATGGTAGTGGAGAGTTAGGTGAGCAATGCTTGGGGTTTCCCCACGGCCTGTATTGTATATATATACATCCACATGGGGACTGTTTTTACAGTGATACCCATACATTTAAGTATCCCTCTCAAGGGCATTTATGCCATTATACATGTCCCATTTTGGGCCTTGCAACCTTCTAACAGGCCGGCTGGGTTTACGTGGGGGCCACCCCTACAACAGGAGCCTCTCATGGTGACGGGCTTCACGGGCCGAAGCCATGTTGTCGAGCCATTTGGCCCCCTCCATCCCTACGGCCTGTGAATTTCCGTATTGTTTGGTGGATCTTGACTGCTTGGTATAGTCTTCGCCGCGCAGCGAGGATATAGCGCTGGGCGGGTTGCCGAAGCCGTCCTCGCCCGCAGGGCCCTTCGGTAGCGGGGTCGAAGTCGAAGCCGCAGTGAAGGCGTGCCCTTGTCGCGGACAGGTCGAGGCGTCTGGCGAGGCCAGCTCCCGAGCTAGACACCGTAGCCGAGTGCGGGAGGCTCCGCCCGGAGACGGGTCCAAGGCGAGCTCACCGCGGGGGTGCTGCTTGAGGCCACGCTATTGGCGTGGGGCTGACATGTGGCCCAACCGACTCGCAGCCCGGAGTTGTTGTCCTAGTGCCGGCGCGAATCATGCTGACCCCTGGGATGTAAGGAGGCGGGCAGCCGTAACAATGCACGCTCCCCCAATAGGAGAGTATACTTGGCGGGGCGCGATTGGTGCGTCGTGGTCTGCCAACGGTTGCTCGACCGCAGTCACGCGACCCTTCACGAGAGAGGTGGGACGCATGGCAGGATGCTATTGGCGTGTCGTGCGTTGTCCGGCGTCTTGTATATACGCTCCTTCGCCTGCCAGTGATTGTGCTCCTCGATCGCAGGGAGCCGAACCACCAGGCACCCGCCGGTTGTAGTCCCGTTGATTGGGATGCCGCTAGTTGCGTTTTCCGTTAGCTCGGGGCACAGAAGGATGCCTATATTTGAGTTTCGAAAGAACTTATCTTCGCCCCGGAGCTGGGCACTTTGATCCGCCGGTTGCGCTGTGCTGCTGCATATGACGCTCGTTCCGGGGACAGCTAGGATGATCTTGCCCTCAGAAATAGGTCTTCCTCAGCTCATGTGCGCTCTCTGATGGCGAAGGGCAGCGATGAACTGATGGAGGCCTATTTATGAGAGTTCGGTCAAAGCCTACCGAAGATGACCGGTCACGCTCCCTGATTGAGCGCGCGGTTAGTTGGGTCTTCGGCATCTGGGGGCTGGGAGTTTGCTGCCCAGACCTCTAGGCGAGGTGGTCGTCGGTGTTGTTCCCTGGTTTGGTCGGAGCTGACTCCGGAGTCTTCGCACGGACCCGGGACTAGGGGGCCAGATGGTATCCCGCGGCTCGAAGACAGTGCTTGGATGGCGTTATAGGTTAGACCGACGCCTGCTCGTCTCCGCACTCCGCCCGCCCCTCGGCGTGAGGCCGAATCGGAGGTCCGATTGGACCCCTGAAATATAGGCCGGAGTAGGTGACGGGCCGTCCCAAGCCATCGAAGTCGAAGTGCTCTTCAGGCTTGCCACACAGACCGGAGGCGGCTTAGCGACGTGCCCATTCGCGGGGGCGGGGCCGAAGTCGAAGCCAGAGTCTCCCTGCTAAAGCAGAAACCCCGTCGAGGTTGCTGTTGAGGTTGACTGGGCCATGGCCTGCCGCTGCTGCATTGATGGCCCCGAGAATCGCACCGACACGTACTGGAGGATGCGCCACGTCGTGCGACCTGTATTTACTCCCGAGGGAACAGACGTGTGGCGGGATTTTATTGGCGCGTCGTGCGCTGTCAGGCCCTTGCACGACTGCGGTCATGCGTGACAAGCATCGGCGGCTACGGCGGTTTGGCTTCGATCGTGGGGAGGCGAGCGGTTCGTCTCCCATCGGTTACGCTTACCGGCGGCGCGGGAGGTGAAGGGGCTTTAAATACCCCCCATGGCACCACGTCTGCACTCTCCTCCGCACGCCTTCTGGTCCCTCGTCTTGTGCCCTGCTCTCTTGCTTTCTTTGCCGCCGCGCTGCCCTCATTGTCGTCTAGTTCCCGAAGAGCGATAGCATGCGGCGAAGAACACGCTCAGGAGGCCGGCGATAATATCATCTCTCGGCAGTCATCGCCGCTCGAGGTGAAGTACACGCTCGAGGGGTGCGATTCCACGGTAGTAGACAAATGGTGGGTGGCGACGGAGAAGTGGAAGGCCTGTGCTCCCGTGTCTTGGGTCCGACGCTCGCGACGGAGGAGACGATCCGCATGCTACTACGCGAGGGGAAGCTGTCGGCCCGTCGGGAGGTGCGACTGCCCTCCCGCGACGAGACAGAACCGCACCCTGAGAAGTCGGAGGAGATCATCTTCGAAGCCGGACTTCGCATCCTGGCCACCATGATCGTTGGCGCCGTCTTGTGAACCTTCGGGCTTGAGCTGGCGCAGCTGACCCCGAACGCGATAGCCCGCCTAGCTGTGTATAGCTGGGCCTTGCGCACGAAGACGTGCTAGCCCAGCACCTCGCTGTTCGCGTTTCTTCACGACGTGCGATGCCAACCGAAGGGGCGGAAGGACGGGACGTTTTCCAACTTCGGCAGCGTCAACTTTGTCCTAAGGTCGTCTTGCGGGAAGATCTTTCCCGCCAACTCAACTCGGGTGAAATGGGAGCCGAACTGGATGAAGCGGTGGTTTTACCACCGTGTGACAAGCGGCAGCGGCCTTGAGTGCTCGGGCCGGCCAGTGGCATTCAATGCCACGCCTGGCACGCCGATCGATGACGAGGACCAGCGGAGGGCGCGGAGGCTCGTGGGGATCACCGCCCGCTTCAACATGCGCGACCTTGCCAAGGAGTTCGTCATGTATGGTGTGGCGCCGCTTGCCGATGGATAGCGCATCGCATCTAGAAGCCTTCGGCGCGACAATGTTCGCCCATCCGTGTCTTCGCTACCAAGACTCGCCGACCCTCGTAAGACCTGTTAGAACCTTGCTTTTCCGCTCCTTCCTATTGGAATGTCTTTTAACTTCCGCCCCTTGCCGCCTATAGGGGTTCTCCTGGAGGATGCAGAGCACGTGGTTGGCATGTTCCTCGGACCGTATACAGCCAAGGAGCACGACCTTCGTGTAGCTGCGACTGTGTAGGCGGAGTTGGGGCGGATAAACCGCGTGTGCGAGGTCCTAGGCATTGAAGTGCCGGAGCGCGCCACTCCGGCCCTGAGCCAACCTCGACGTCGGGACGACGATGCCAAGGGGAAAGGGCTGCCGTCTCGTCGGAGGGCTCAGTCCTCTGCGGCCACACCCTTTGCGCTGGCTGTCGTCGGTCCCATTGATGTGGCTACTGGGCCGGAGCTGCCACCCACGGAGGTTGCTAGAATGGAGCCTCCACCTGCAGCGGCTACTGAGGCGGAGCTACCACCTACGGGCATTGCTGGGGTGGAGCCCTCGCCTACGGCAATTACCGAGGCGAGGTCCCCGCCTTTTCCCCTAAGGCGAAGCGGCCGTGCATACGATCACCTCCTCGCCCGACGAGGAGGTTCGCTCTGGCGACCAGGGTCGAGAGCCTGTCGGACTCCGACTCCGACAACGAGGCCCCCAGGCCCAATGTCCCCATGGCTCCTTCCAAGGCTACGGCGGCTGGAGCCCGGGGCTTGCTGGTGTTGGACTCCAGCGCGGCGGCTCCCCAGCCCAGAGGGCCGGCTTCATCTAAGGGCGCTGGCATCCCTGCTATCCCGTCCGAGGCTGGGGGAACACCCCGGCGAAGTCCACCGGCTGATGCCGAAGGTAAACTAACTTGGCATAATTTTGTAGTGTGTTCGTGGGGCTTTAATCGCTACTTCCCTTCGCAGTGGTACGCCTCCCGAAGCACGGACAATCTTCGAGGAGCGGGGACATTCCTTTTGGAGGGGCGCCCGACGTTCCCGCAACTGCCGTCGCGAATGCCGCGCGCCTGAGCTTAGCGGACTTTGTCCCTCGACCGGAGGTGCTGGGGGCATGGGGGGTCGCGGATAATGCGGCCGCAAACTTGGATCAGCAGGTGCTACTAACCTACGGGTCAGAGCGCCTTGGAGACGCGCTGGAGGTCTCGGAAATGAGAGTGAGTATCTGTAGTACCCATATTTTACAATCCAGAATCCTCTGTAATTTCACCGCACTATTCCCTGGATCAGTAGATAGTGCTCACAGATTACAGTTCTGATTATCAAAGTACATATCATGTGGAAGCGTAAATATAGTAGTAAACTTACCTATGGGCCGATTAGGCCGAAATCAATAAATTGCAGCAGCGGAAGAACGAAGCACTCAAGTGGGACCTTCAGGACATGCCCACAGGTAGCCAACTGGAGGTTCGCGACCTAGCCCTTGACGACTTCATCTTCTTTATAACCAATAGTGTTGCTGAAGTGTAGTGATCCGATTCCTGCTTCTGGAATTGTTGTGAAAGCGAGTGTGAGCACACTAACCACCGTGCTCCGCGAGCCAATACACAGAATGCAAATAAATAGTATGCATGGCTTATCAAAGGAGAGGCTCGGGTTATTTTATTTGCCATAAATTGCTTTTGGTAACATTATTATTATTTAATCATAGTGTTATTGTTTCTATCTAAACTACACACGACGATTGCCATAATTGACTTAATCCACTAAAGACACACTTTCCTTACTGATTGTTGTCTAAGACTCCAAACAGCGAATGTCATCATTTGGTTAATCCACCGAATTCGCATTTTTGATATTGAGTGCTATATAAAACTCCAAACAGCTAGTGACATCATTTATCTAATATCATTTAATTAATCCACCGAACACACACTTTCTATATTAAGTGATGTCTAAAACTCCAAACATCGAATATTGTCAATTATATAATCCACCAATATCTTTTGTATTCCAAAATCCATTCCTTTTGTTATTGATCCACAACCACAATTTGCTCTTCCAATAATCGACCTTATTTTCCATTATTTATCTCTAACTAATTCACTAGTATTCCTCACTCAGAATATCATTGATCAAATCTGTGAATCACTAGTATATATCCACCAAGAATATCATTGATCATGTTTATACTCCAACAATTATTATTATTCCTCCAAATTCCCAAAAATTCAATTGACTCATCCAATAACCGATCAGTTCTAATAATCCCAACATTGCTAACATATCCCAATACTTTATATTATTTATCCATGTTGTAGTCCAGCAATTACTTTCACACTCCCTAAATTCCCCAAAAATCATTTAAATCATCTATCTAACCTATATACTCATTTAGACTCGACCAATTTATTTCTCCCAGAATCCACACTATCATTTCCTTTTTATGATCGACATGAGTCCAATATCTTTATATTTTTACCACAAATATCCATCTCCTTTACTCACGACATTATATATTCCTCCCTATATTTCATTTTGTAAGAAGGGAAAACATTTTATTTTTACATAAAAATTTCCTGAGACCTAGCAGTTTTGAACAAAAACATAATGTGTAGAGAATGCAATAATAATAGCGATCCAAATTCCTTCCACCGTTGCATGGCATCCGCACCATATGCTAACATTTCAGCGTTATAACCGCTTACATTACCACTGGGACGACACTCAGGACAACACAAATCAGGGCTTTCCACTGCCTCCACTTTTTCCATTCCCACCCACAAAGTTTTTGAAATAGAACTATATCTGGTTAAGTTCCCATGTCCGCCCTTGACCGTGGGCACGGCTATTCGAATAGTTTTGACTCTGCAGAGTTTGTACACTTTCACCACAAGAGACAATCGACTCGTTGCCCCCACACGATTCCTTAGTCATGTGGTTGAGCAGACCATCACAGTGACTTTTCAAAGTATCTAGTCGCTTTTGTCATCTCACTCTATGGGCCGTTCCCACTTGCGGTGGGTCCCATACGGTGCATGGGATGTTCGCCACTGATACTAGCGCAGTCGGGCTCCACTCCCCACAACGCTAGCACGACTAGAAAACTTCACCCTCCTCTCGGTGTCCCTTTAGGCCTCCGCTTGCCCTTGCATAACCACTCCTGTCCACTACCGGTGAGATGAGTCCGTGGGTTTCGATAAATTTACTTAGCCAAGTTGTACTTTACAGACTTGTGGTTGTACTGTTTTACATAGGAGGTCATGACAAGATTCGGTCCTTAGGATTACCTGAGCGGTTCTACCACACTCCATAATTTGTACATCCACTGCACCACATTCCAGCCCCCAAACCATCCGCTTAGATTTTTTTAAGCAAGTTTGAGATTTTTGGGAGCATAAAATAATCATGTCAAAATATACCAGCCATTTCCACCATGACTGTCCAAACTAGTTTCTCATGATTAAAAATGACAATGAAACTTGGGGCATTTCAGCGCCCCCGAGTATCTATGCAGTACTAAGCATTGCGTATAATTAGGGACTTATTTTCAAAGGTTACCATTATAATTTTTCTAGGGCGACAAGGTTCACACATTCAAATATTCCAAAGAAGATGTAATATTAATCAAGTTAAATAATGGGCATATAACTAGAATATTAAATTAAATATGTATTTGCATATAAGATAACAGCATGCAATTTGATAATTTAAACAAAAATAATTTGCAGAAAACGTAGGATCAACATGATCAAAGTATTGACTCACCTGGCGCGGTTTACCGCGGTCTTGAGCTCACTCAAAGCTTTCTCATTTGTCGATCTTGGGGTTCAGGTCTTTATCTTCACCTCGATCTCGACCTCGCTTGACCCTTGATTCTTCTGGACTCCAATTTCTAATTACGCAACAAACGACTGAATCCAAATAAAACAAATAACTCAAAAGATTCAAATAAATCCAAATAAACTCAATTTAGTTTTACTTTGAGTTAAAGGGTGATTCGAGTTATTTGAGGCAAGGCCGGTGGTGGAATACGATGACTCGATCTTTTATTAACAGTTTCTTTTATTATTTTTATATTTATCAAGAAAGTTCCATGAGTTAGGTTAGACCTATGATTTACCGTACAAGTCTAGCTGGGTATTACTCTGTCGAGCTCTAATATTCAGGGCATTATGGCTTACCGAATAAATTTTAGAGTCTAAGTGTATAGCATTTTATGGGGTGACATTTTATGTACACTTAGTTATTACTAGGCATAACTTATTTTGAATTAGGATCCATTTGTTCGAGTCCTAACTTGCTATATTCGGTTATGTCCATCATTGTTACTAAATCTACATTAAAATTTAATTAATTGTACCATTGATATTTTGTCTATACTTTGGTGATTATTAGGCTTAGCTCTATTTAATTTAGGTTTATTTATCTAGGCCGAGATTATTGTACAAGGTAAGGTTTCATTTTTGCTACCTAAAAAAATATATCATTGAGGTTTGTTTAATGGCGATATGCTAAATGTTAAAACATATACTTTAATTTCATGCAAGTGTAGTCTTTATTTTAAGTCCTTGTTGTGATAGTTTTAGTATGACATCCGATTTATTTTTCTTAACTTATGTATTTTCAGTGGAGATCCTTATTAACCTTGGACATAAAGCTTAACCCTCTTTTACTAATGTCCTGCTTAATATTTAGTCTTTTAATTCATTTATGCAAACCACCTTAATTTTTCATATGTGATAGCTAATCCATATTTTATAAATGCCTTTTATTGATATTTAGACCTCAAATAAATATTCAAGCTATATCGATTGCTCACATAATAAATAATCAAACATTAAATCTTGGTTAATATTTTATACCCTAATTTTCCATAATTTTTCTGGATTTATTTCCTAATTGAAATGGGTTAATAAAGCTAAGAACAAAATAAAAGAAAAAGGTGCAGAGAAGGGATTCGAACAAGGGACCTAGTATTTAGCGAGTCGTTGGCTTGACCAACTGAGTTGCGGCTATTTTGTGACCAAGAGGGGAGGTTATATTAGATGAGGCAATTGTTGGGGCTAGCTCCAAACAGAGCACTTAGCCGGCCAAAACAGGGGAGGTGGGGGCACGGCCAGCGGTGATGCCGCCGGCGAGGGGTGGCCGGGGAAGCGCCAGCGACCGCAAAAATGGGTTGCCCAGGGGGTAGGGGAGCTATGGGTGGCGGTGCATCGGCCAGAGCGGCAGCGAGGTGACAGCGCGGGGCGGCCGACGGTGGGGGTAGAAATGGGGCGGCTGCTCCGGCGTGGAGGGGAGGAATCCGGTGAGTGCGCTAGCAGTAGGAG
This sequence comes from Dendrocalamus sinicus, assembly GCA_036346575.1. Lineage (NCBI taxonomy): Eukaryota > Viridiplantae > Streptophyta > Magnoliopsida > Poales > Poaceae > Dendrocalamus > Dendrocalamus sinicus. The sequence continues at coordinate 19,595,450 of CM070650.1, forward strand.
GTGTCGAGGAAGCTTACCCCGTTGCTGGTTGGGCCGGGGAGAGTCCACGGTGGGCCGGCGGCGATAGCCATGGGCGGCGCGTGGGGGTCGCCGTCGCCGGCGAGCTGGGGTGGACGGCAACTCCAGCCGGTGGTGGGGACGAGTTCGTGGCGTCGCGGTGGAGCGGTGGCCTGGAGGAATTGGCCTGGGCCGTCCGAGGGGAGGCGGTGGTGAGAAGGGCGACGGCCGGCCGGAAATAGGGGAGAGGCGAGGGAAAAAGATGGGGAGAGGGAGGAAATGGCGCGGGAGAAGGAAAGAGAGGACCGGCGGCTTTTATAGCGGCAGATGGGGCGGGGATTGCGCAGCTGGTGGGGGACCGGGCGTGCGGCGACAGCGAGGTGGGGCCGACCGGGGCGGCATGGCAGGCAGCGCAACGTGGGGCGCAGAGGCGCAGCAGGGCTGGGTGGCGGTAGGGGCCAGGGCGGTGCGGTCTGAAGCGGCGACAGGGAAGCGGGATTCGCGGCGAGGTGCATGGTGGCCGTGCCGGCCGGCTTTAGCCGGAGCAAGCAGAGGAGAGGGGGACCCAGGCGCATGCTGGGCGAAGAAGGAGAGAGTGGGGCGCTGGCAATCGGGACCCGCGGGCAGAGAAAGAATGAAGAGGGGAAATGGGCCGGTGGGGAAAAATTACGGGAGAGGAGGTTGGGCCGGATTTGATGGCCGGTCTGATCTCCTTTCTTTTTTTAATTTTTATTGTTAATGTATTATATACTCATACATAGGTATATATATACAGGTATATATATACACATATATATTTGTTTATTTCTATTTTTGTATAGGTATATTTATTTATTTTATTTATACATATACATAAACATACATATACATCTTTATTTATTTGCCTATTCATTTTATATACATGTATATTTTTATTTTGTAGAAATACATTTTATGTCTTTCCCATCTTTCTAGGCCTTTTGTAAATGTGTTTGCATATATTTTACTCATTTATTTTTGCTGCACATTTATAGTACTATTTCAAAATTAAATCCTTATATTTTATTCCAAGTATACTGGATCATATTTTCATATTCATATTTAAAACTTTAGTTCTCTATTATTTACTTATTCTTTTTGGTATTATTCATAGTAGTTTTATTTTTCAAAGTCTTCTTAAATTTTTGAATCCTCCACCAAAATTCAGAAAATCGCCATAAAATCCAAATTTCAACAGAACATATTGCAAAAAATAATTCAAGAAATCCGTATTTACAAATTCATATTTTTCAGGACGTTACAGTATCTGACCCTTTAGCGACATGTGGTCCTTTAGAAGTTTACTGACCGCTTTGTCGTACAGACCCTCGTCCTTGGTCGGGCATTGCGGGCAGCTCACACCCGCGAGTGGGGGCGCTAGAGGATCGACTGCGGGCTGCCGAAGAGGCTCTTCGCGCAACCGAGGAGGCGCACTCCGCCAAGCACGATCGCATCCACCGCTTAGAGGTGGAGCGCGCGGAGGCGATCTCATACGCTGAAGCGCTCGTGGCGGCGGCGCGGTTGTCGGCCACAGAGGCGGCACGACAAGAGGCCGTGGAAGAGCGGGATGGCCTACTCCAGCAAATCGCTGCGCTGGAGAAGGAGAAAGCCGTCTCGCCTCGTCTCTTTGGGAGCGGGATCGGACTCTGGGCGACGTCTCGGTGGCCACATGGGATGCCATGCTGGCTTTGGAAGGCACCCTTGAAGATCTTGTCACCGAAGTGCCGCCCCGCTCCTTCGGGCCCGAAGAGCTGTCGCGGACACTTCGTCGGATCGGGATGCAGCCAACCTTGCTGGCAACGCCGCGACGTCCTTCGGCAACCACTGCTCCTATGTGACCTCGTGCCTGGTATGCGCGCTCCTGCGGCACCAGGGCTGCCGGCATGTGGACGAGCTAGCTGACCCCCAACTGGAGATGCCGGCCGGGACCGGGGTGATGTCTGGTGGCGTGCGCGTTGTTCGCCGCGCTATTCGGGTTTTCCACGAGAGGATTTAGGAGTACATCGGGGAGGCCGCGGCGAAGATCGAGCTACGGCGGACCATGTACAATGAGGGGAACCTCGGCCAATGGCTGGATGAAGTCCCGCGGTGCGACGAAGGTGGCACCGAAGCCTCGGGGCGTGACGCGAACCCACAGGTGTGACACCAGGGTTCTCGTGTGTTGGTGTGCGTTGTAATATGCGTGCTCCCTTCTATGAATAAAGTAGAAATTGCCCCATGTTCTGACTAGCGTATCCCTGTGTTCCGAGCAGCTGCCCGACAGGGACCGGCAGCTTGTTTCTGACCTCGTGACCCGATGGCGTCTTCGACGCTGGCGGCGGGCCGAAGAGACGCTGGATTTCTGGGCGGCCCGGGTCTCTTCGGGCGAGGCTTCAGCACGGACGCATGTTAAGGAGGAGCTTGCCGAGTAGCGGCTGTGAGCGTCCAAGGACGCTTGTACACTTGACTTTTACCGCGCCCCCGTTGTAACCTTCCTCCGACGAATACAGAAAAGGGGTTTTAGTTGGAGCATATCTCCTGCGTCTTCGTCACTTCTTACAACTACGCTTTCCTCCAGTAGACTCGTAGGACTATACTTCACGCTTGCCTATATGCTAGGTAGACCTCCGCGCGCTCCGTCCTCTACCCTTAAAAGTGGCGGCAGCGGAGCAGGCGCCTAATCGAGGTAGACGCGCGAGCGCTCCGTCCCCTACCCTTCGAAGTGGTGGCAGCGGAGCTGGCGCCTAGTCGAGGTAGACGCGCGAGCGCTCCGTCCCCTACCCTTCGAAGTGGTGGCAGCGGAGCTGGCGCCTAGTCGAGATAGACGCGCGAGCACTCCGTCCCCTACCCTTCGAAGTGGTGGTAGCGGAGCTGGCGTCCCCTGCGAAGGCTGACCTGCGAGTAGGGCTGTTTCCCAGCGCTGGTGACTCCCATACTCGCTGCCATGGGATGCGCGCGAGGACAACGGTCACGCGCCCAACTTGTGCTCCGCGGGATGTGCGCGGGGGCAAGCCTCTGCTGCGCCTTGTGCATACTCCATGGGGTGTGCGCAGAGGCAAGCCTCTGCTGCGTTTTATTTATACTCCGTGGGGTGCGTGGGACCATCAACCACGTCTTATTTATACTCTGGAGAGTACGCATAGGGACAACGCTCAAGCGTGCACGGGAACACCCGCGTCTTGTTTATACTCAGTAGGGTGCGCAGGGACAACATCCGCATCTTATTTATACTCCGTAAAGTGCACGTGACCATCAACCACACGTCTTATTTATACTCCAAAGAGTACGCACAGGGATAACGCCCATGCGTGCGCGAGAACATTTGCGTCTTGTTTATACTCAGTAGAGTGCGCAGGGACAACATCCGCGTCTTATTTATACTTAGTAGAGTTCGTGCGGAGGCGGACCTCGACGCTATGTCTTATTTATACTCCATAGAGTGCGCGCGGAGGCGGACCTCGACGCTACGTCTTATTTATACTCTGTAGAGTGCGCGCGGAGGCGGACCTCGACGCTACGTCTTATTTATACTCCGTAGAGTGCGCGCAGAGACGGACCTCGATGCTACGTCTTATTTATACTCCGTAGAGTGCGTGCGGAGGTGGACCTCGACGCTACGTCTTATTTATACTTCGTAGAGTGCGTGCGAAGGCGTCCCCCCACACGTCTTTGTTTATACTCACGGAGAGTGCGCGCGCGAACACGTGTCTTTGTTTATACTCACGGAGAGTGCGCGCGCGAACACGTGTCTTTGTTTATACTCATAGAGAGTGCGCGCGCGAACGCGTGTCTTTGTTTATACTCACGGAGAGTGCGCGCGCGAACGTGTGTCTTTGTTTATACTCACGGAGAGTGCGCGCGGAGACAAGCCTCCGCGCGTTTTTACAGGAAACAAGACGAGTTTCGTAAACGGTGAACTTTATTGAATTCCCGTCTGTGTGGGTGCGCAATTACAAAAGACGAGGTACTAACCACTGATCGCTCAAGGGCGGGGATGGCCGCGACTGTCGTTGCCGTGGCGGCGAGGCAGGGTATGGTGGGAGCCTCCACTGCTAGAGCAATCCATACGAGAGCTCAATGGGGTGCTTCCTAAGGCCGCCGAGGATCTTTGCGCTGACGTACCCAACCTAGGAGTCCCGTTGGGCTTCGTGATGCGGGCCTCGGGTACCGAGCTCTATGCGTCGGGCCATATCCTGGTCGCCGTGGGCGGTGATGATGCCCTGCGGGCCCGGGAGCTTCATGCATAGGAAGCCGTGGTGTGGGACTGCCCCGAAGGAATTGAGGGTTGGTCGTCCCAATATGGCGTTGTAAAGGTACGGGATATCGACGACATCGAAGGTGACATCCTCTCTCCTCACGTTGTCGTCCTGGCCGAAGGAGACCTGCAGGCATATCTGGCTCCGTGCCCTTAAAGGCTGACCTTCGAAGCCTTGCAGCGGAATTCCCGAGGGGCCCAAGCGACTCCGGGGGATCCCCATCTGGTCGAAGGCCGCTGCGAACAAGATGTTCGCTGAACTTCCTCCATCGACGAGGACACGCTTGACGTCGCACCCTACGATGGTGACCTGGATGACCAGGGGATCTTAGTGGGGGAACTCCACGCCCTCAGCGTCGGCAGGCGTGAAGGTAATCTCGTGTTGCACCCAGTCCAGCGGTGCCTATGCCGGATATGCTGCCACGTGGTGTAGCCTCCGCGCGTGCGCCTTTCGCTGTCGCGCCGAAGTGAACTCCATCGAGGAGCCCCCGGAGATGACGTTTATGACCCTGCGCTGGGCTCCCTCCGGAGCTTGTATCTGCAGGGGGCCCTCCTGGGGTTGCTGCACGTGCACTTGAATCCGCAGGGGGCCCTCCGGAGGCTGCATCCCTTGATCCAGGATCCACATGGGGCCTTCCAGGGGTTGTTGGACGTGGGCCACGACGAGCGGCCGCACCTCGAGTTTCCTATCCCTGGCGACGCTCTGTCGAAGTGCCGCGATGGTGGTGCATGCGAGTGTTCGTGGCTGCCTCAACCATGTACCTCGCACCACTGACCGTGGTGCTGGTTGTCATACTCTGTGCGAGCCCTATCATCGCGACCCCGGCCGCGGCCCCGTCCTGACCCCGGCGAGCCCTGCCGCCGCGGCCTATGGGGGCGTTGTCCTCGGAGCCGCCCTCAGTGTCAAAGACATAGCGGGCCCTCCAAGACTTCTGTTGGTTGCGCTTAGGCTTGTCGCCCAACGAGTCCTTATGCTGGGCATCCTTGCGCTTGGAGGCGTCCTTCGGTGGCTTCTGCTTGCGTTTGCCTTTCGAGGAGCCTTCCTTCGGCAAGCCTTCATTCTTCGTCGAGCTCTCTGCCTGATTGGTGTCGGAGTCGTCACCCTGGCGCCGCCGCGCGTCTTCTTCCGCTCTGGCGTACTCTTCCATCTTGTCGAAGAGCTTCACCATCGTCTTAATTGGCTTTCGCGCGTTGTATTCGGCCAGCAGCCTCGGGCGGAGGCCCTGCACTGCTGCGTTGATGATGGTTGTTTCGTTGACATCCTTGACCTGGCAACGGCCCTTCGTGAAGCGCTTGAAGTACTCCCGGAACTTCTCCGAGGGTTTTTTCTTGACAGCGAAGAGTTGATCCACATCAACGCGCTCGACGTAGTTCCCTTGAAAGTTGTTGTAGAGCCGGTCGCGGATCTGCTCCCACGCGTAGATGGAGTTTGGCTCGATGGTAAAAAACTAAGAGAGCGCCACTCCCTGTAACGCGAGGGGGAGCCCCTTCGCCTTCGTGGTGTCATCTACGCCAGCAGCTTCGATGGCGGTCTCGTACACACGCACGAACTCCCGAGGGTCCGGGTCGCCTTTGTACGACTCGATGGCACTGGGGAACTTGAAGTCCTCCGGCCATGCCGCCTGTTGCAGGCCTGCAGAAAGTGGGGACTCCGGGTCCACGCGTCGCAGTGGGACACGGCTGGACGTAGGGGCGTCGCGGCTATCCGCTCGTTCTGGCGTGGGTTCCGGCGCGACCACCGGTGGGGTTTGCTAACTCCGAGCCTCTTGCATATCCCGCACGACCCCGCGAAGATCCGCTAACTCCCGCTGGAACGTGTTGAGGGCCGCCAGCAGAGCGTTCTCCACTGTAGGCGTGGCCGAGGCAATCGGCGCACCTGATCGCACGGCCGGGACAGCGGTGACCACGGCCTGTGCTCCTCCTGGGTTCCCTGCTGCGCCGACACGGTGGACTCCGGAGTTGATGACGAGGTCCGTGCTGCCGCCGGAACTGCTCGCCGCCCCCACACCGGGTGTAAGGATGGCGGCCGTGCCAACGTGGGCACCGGCGCTACCGTCCCCAACTACCCGGTCGGCGCTGGTGGCGTTGGTCGTCGTGCCCACGGTGGGATCACTCATCACACGCGGGGCGGTATCGACCGTCATGGCAGCAGTGGCGGGGTCGATCGTCGTGGCAATGGTGGCGGGGTCGACCGTCGTGCCGTGAGCGCCGGTGTTCGTGGCTGTCGCACCCACGTCGCCGTCCACGCCTGCGACTGCCGACGCCGAGGCCCTGGTGTTGACGAGAGACTCCGTCGCGCCCGCCTTCTTCTTCTTGGCCACCGATGATGAAGCTTTCTTCGGTGCCATCCTTCTTCAGATCTTGAGGCTTGCTCTTGTCCTCCCCACGGACGGCGCCAACTGTTGTAGTTACAGACCAAACAGAGAGAGAGTATGGTAGTGGAGAGTTAGGTGAGCAATGCTTGGGGTTTCCCCATGGCCTGTATCGTATATATATCCACATGGGGAGTGTTTTTACAGTGATACCCTTACATTTAAGTATCCCTCTCAAGGGCATTTATGCCATTATACATGTCCCATTTTGGGCCTTGCAACCTTCTAACAGGCCAGCTGGGCTTAGGTGGGAGCCACCCCTACAACAACGCTAAATAAGCAACCTTCAACTACAGTGTAATTTCAACCAGCTACAGTGCAATTTTAGCTATAAGACACTATTTTTCAGCCCAACCGAGCGGGGCCAAGGCTATCAAATATTATCTTAGCTCTTTAGCTATTGAAGTCAAAGATTTCTAGATACTTGAGAGAAAATTTGTAGAAGACACAATTCACCCTCTCCGTTGTCATTGCTAGTCCGACGATAACAAATTAAGAATCACACTAAAATATAACCCTTACTAGTATTCTAGAGTGCATTCTGCATTGATTAGTGACATTTGTGTACTAAGAAAGGTATCAAGTTGAAATCCACGCATGCTCAAAACTAATCACTTGTTTTGAACACGACAGTGGCATTAAACATAGCAACCAAGACATCACAAGCTAACAAGTGACCTGCACATCCAAGGAATAGCCCCTGCTGCGCTGCTACACACCAATAAACCACAACCATGCAAATCCAAACAACAAGCGCGAGATGTGATACAGCTCCCAAAAGCGCCAGGATACACAGAAACAGAGGAACAAAGAGCTCAAAGTAGACATATCGCAACCATAGGGAATAAGCTTAGGGCCACTTGAGAGAGTGTGACAGGTGTCCCTGGCAAGGATCACCGACGGTTGCATGTGCATGTATATTTGATGTTGCAATGGTCAGCATTAAGCAATTATAAGAGAAATAGAACATAACTATGTTGTGAAATATTATATTAAAATGGGTAGCAGTTAAGGAAATGGGGTCCTCTGACGTTGCGGAAGGCAACGTCAGAGTGCATTTGCGAATCTGAACCGTCCGATGAGAAATGAACGGCTCAGATCTATTTTCGCTACAGATCTGAGCCGTTCATTTCTCATCGGACAGTTCAGATTCGCCAAGTCACTCTGACGTTGCCTTCCGCAACGTCAGAGGATTCGTTTCCGCAGTTAAGAGGGATCGATCAAGAATTGACGTGTGCTATTGAAAGTTCAAGCAGAAAAGTTGTAATGGCAAGTAGAGATAGAAGACACGGTTCGGTGGGGCAGCCGGCGTGTGAAGAATTATAAGTTCAAGGTAAGTCACCCCTGGTGCATTGGTATATCATGAGCAATATACTCTAATACTATGTATAATAATAAAAATTGTAGCACATATAATCAACATATTGTTTTGAGATTAAACGGAGATACAAGTTCATATATGTATTTTGAAAAGGAGTAACTAATAGAAAAAGAATATGGGCATACAGCTATATGATCCATGTATGATACAGTGTTTATGTTTTTAAGAATCTCAATCCATCAAGCTCATACTTCAATTACATTTCTCAAGTTATATTTTTCTTCAAGTTTCTATTATCATTTCTAATGTTTATGATGTATTAAAATTTTAAATAGCATACAAGATACATAAATATATATTCTTAAATATCTAAGTTATATCATTTGATACTGAAAACTTTAAAATAAATCTAGTTACACAAATGCGCGGGCCGCCCTGCTAGTTACTACATACATGCAATGCCAAATCAGCTTTCACCTTCTCCTTGCTGTCAAGAGTTCTCAAATGTACATGCTTTGCTAGCATAAAAAATGTTAAAAATGTCTAGGTGCATGTTCAAAGAGATCATCCCGTTATAGCTTCAAGTAGCCTTGGCATTGGAGGCGTGTCGAGTTCAACTAGTCCCTCAAGAATTTGGGCCACCTTGCCCATCGTCGGCCGATCAAATTCGTTGTCTTGAATGCACCAACAAGCAACCTTGCATGCTCTTTCGACCTCTTTGAAGACGACATCACCATTTAGCTTGTGATCCACAAAGCTCATAACATCTCCCTCAAGAAGCTTACGTGCAACTTGAACGGGGAAATAAACGACATCATCGTCATCACTAATACATTCTTCGCATGCGTTCTTCCTTCCGGAGATGATCTCCAATAGTACCATTCCATATCCATACACATCTACTTTCGGGGTGATAGCCACTCCGCTAATCCATTCAGGCGCAAGGTATCCAACGGTGCCTCTTGTTGTAGTCATAACCCGGCTAAAATCCCTTGTCAGAAGCTTTGCCATCCCAAAGTCGGCAATTTTAGGAACGAATGATGCATCAAGAAGTATGTTTTGCGGCTTAATATCACAGTGAATTATGTAGTCCCGACAGCTCTCGTGCAAGTAAGCTAGTCCTCTGGCAATTCCAAGAGCTATTTGGTATCTGGTACTCCAATTCAAAGTTGCAGCATTGCTTCGGAATAAATGAACATCAAGGGGTAGATTTGGCATGTACTCATAGACAAGCAGCTTCTTGTCACCCTCGCAACAAAAACCAATCATTTTGACTAAATTGGTATGCTGGATGATTCGAATTGAACTCACCTCGGCTCTGAATTGCTTCTCGCTTTGGTAAGAACCGTAAAGCCTTTTCACAGCTATAGTGGTCGACTCATTTAACAGCCCCTTGAATACAGAACCAAAACCACCTGCCCCAATCTTCTCTGAAAAATTCCTAGTTGCGCGCTGCAGTTCACTATATCTAAATGGAACAAGTCCACTACCACCATAGATGTAGTTTAGTGTGGGACAATACAGCTTTCTTCTGTTCCTCCTGGTCTTGAGTAGTAAGGTGAGTACCAACATACCGAAAGCAGAAAGGCATGCACCAATGATACCTCCAATGAAAACTCCTTTGTTGTTTTTCCTAGTTTGAAACTCTTTGGCAGCGAGGCGAATGTAAAGAATTTCTCCATTACCAGTGGAAATATCATTAAATTGTTGCTGTTTTACATTGAGCAGTTCACCATGCCATACGGAACAACCTCCACTACCAAAGGAATATGCAGTGCAAGAGCAGTTACTCAAGCAAACTTGCTTGCATTCGCTTGCACTTGCGACAAGTCCTACGCTGTGGGGGTTATAGGGCAATCTAATGGTTGATATAGCATAGAACCTGTCTGTGAGGCCAACCATACTATTGTTGCTACCACAATCCAATGGGGTGTTTCTTCTGCATCCACTTGTCCGATCATCTATGTCCCAATTTTCAGGTGATTCTACAGAGAAACCCTTCATACAACTACAAGACTGATGAGCGTTATCGTTGCAGATTGTGAAAGGTCCGCAGACAGCATGCACCTCACATTGAGCAATCGGATGGGTGTAGACTGTCACCCAATCCTGTGTGCTCTCATGCCAGGCAAGTACCTTCCTTTGCCCGGACACATCCAGGAAGCTATACATCGTGATCCTTTCATCCAGCAAGTTGTATGCAAAGGACACCTCTTGGTCGTTGTTGACGAACGTAAAATTAAACAGATGGTGGGCAGTCATCTCCGGCACTGAGCTGAAATATTGACCGATCCATTCCCCGCTGGACCAGTACGCTATGGATGAGTTCCACAGCATCTGAACAACACCAGTGAGGCCTAACTCCATGGAGTACACTCCCGGAGCTTGGTCGATCAGATTCTTTCTTGAAACAAGACGACGGCTTTGACCGGTGATCTTGTTCAGGCCAATCGTCGCACCGGGGAGAAGGGTATCTGCTGGGTGGTCAAAACTTTGCCACAGAATGTCGGACACGTTAAACGAGCTGCGTAGGACAAGGTTTCCGGTGTTCAAGAGAGCAAGAACGGTGCTGTTGTTTGTGGTGTTGGCTTGGGTAGACCAGATGATGGACTTAGTGGCCTGGTTTAAGATGACAAGGTTGCCATCATGGGAGATTGCGAGCTCCGGTGAAGTGGGGTCTATTACCGGGTCGTCCCTATTTGCTACCCACACTGAAGTCAACTTGGGAACCTGATTGAACCATATGCCTAGGTGCCAGAGCTTCAGGGTGTTGTTGTCAGGGGACTTACCGCCTGCTGTTTGGAAGAAGCCGAGCGCGAACTTGCCATTGCTGGAGACGAGCTTGTCGTCGCCGGCAAGCGACTGGCCAGGTGAGAGGGTCTCCGTGGCAGCTGAATATGCAGGAGCGTGTAGGCTGCAGAGGTGAAGTCCCAGCAGGATAAAGAGAAGAGGCATGGGGAGGCGGAGGATCGAGTCGTTCAGAGAAGGACGGTGTATGGCTATTGGTCAGTGGAATATGGGAATCAGAGGGCTTGCTCTGCTTAGGGTTGGACGGATACTACGACATATATTTGCAGGAGCGTGTAGGCTGCAGCGGTCGAGAGGGGTACATCAAACGTGGTGGGAATGCGAGTCGAGCACGGGAGGTTGAATACACTGGCGAAAACGAACGGGAAGTCGGTAACTTAAATGACATTTTTACCCGTAATGTGCTAAGTTTCGCCATGAAAGGAGGAAGAGAGCAGTAGAAAATATATGTACACAGGTTTTGCCGTATCGGCTACAGGGAAGATGCAGACTGCGCTGAAGAGTTACAAACGCCAAGCGATAACTTTCGAGAAGTACAGAGATAGCGAGATATTACAGGAGAGATTTCAGGGATCAGTTGTGATCTAATTCTCTCTCTAAGAATATACAATTCTATCTTTCTCTGAACCTTCCAGAGAGACAGGACATCGTGCTACTGCTTTGAAGTTCCAGATGAGCATGCTTTCACACCCAGGCAGGACCAAGCCACTCAACCAAGATAATCGCGCAACGAGGTGGAAGAACTAACAAAAACAAAACCTCCCCTTGTTGAACAGAAGGGAAACAAGCTGCCACAGGTAAGAAGGGCAAGATTAGACATGGTGGAGACCGGAGAACGCAAACAGTTCCCTTGTCGTTAGGGCACAGCTGAATTGGTTGAAACAAATGAAACTATAGACTGATCAGCTGTCGGGAAATAACCTTAAAATGGGTATGTATTATCGACGATGTAGAATTCTATCACGGTTACTATCAAGTGTTATACCTCTTTGTATCCAGCTTCGTAGAATTCTATGGTCCGCAGAGTAGCAAATTTTCTGAGCTCTAGAGGGGAGGAGTACATCAGAGCTTATAAGCTCTGGCGGTGCGTTTATTTAGTAGAAAAGCAGAGAAGTGCTATATACCATCTGACTGACTGTGTTTAGAGTAAAATTAGTCAGATTTTAAGATATTGGATCTTTATTCAATGGATTCACCTATACAACCTCCTGTAAAAAAATAATCTAGGATATTAGATCTCTATCTAACGCTTTAAAATCTGACTAATTTTGCTCTAAAATAGTTGAATGAAAAAGAATAAAAGAAAAAACTAAAAAACCAAAAATTAGAAAAAGAAAAATTTTAAAACCCAAAGCTAAAAGCTTTAATGAGCACCCCAGTAAGCAAGCGAGTCGAGCAGGGGGAGGACATCTCTGGCGAAAACAAACGGGAACTCACTCGCACGTTACCCCTTTTTGGCTGCTCTGAATGCAACGTTTTTGTCCGTAATGTGCTAAGCCTCGCCATTTTCTTTGCCGGAAATACGTGACGCAATGCAAGCGCGTGGAATCAGTGGTAGTTTAACGAGGGCTTTCTCTGAACCTTCCAGAGAGACAGGACATCGTGCTATTGCTTTGAAGTTTCAAATGAGCATGCTTTCACACCCAGGCAGGAACAAGCCACTCTAACCAAGATAATTGCGTAGCGGTTGGACCTAACAAAAACAGAGCACTTTTGCATTACCTTAAAGTAAATATAAACCATTCGATCTTTACAATCTAATAATTTAGATTAGTTAGAATTTAATTATACTATCACCCACACTACTAACAATAAAATATCTAAATAAGTGAAATTATAGACGAAACAAGTGGCATAAAATTATAAACGAAATAGTAGAACTCCAGGTCCCCGATTGGATTCACCTGCCGCCAGCGCCTCCGCCTTCACTTTGACGCTGGACACACGGAGTGCTCGATACACAGTGAGGGTGTCATCGGGACGTTTTATACTCCGCAGAGTACGCCATAGCGCAAAATCACTGCGTGATTTATTATACTCCATTGAGTACGCCGAGGCACGAGGCCACCGCGCAATTTTTTTATATACTCCGTAGAGTGGCCTGGGACACACGAGATTCCCAGCGCTTTATATTCTGCAGAGTACACCAGGGCATGAGGCCACCATGCGATTTATTTATACTCCGTAGAATGGCCTGGGATACACGAGATTCCTGGCGCTTTATATTCCGTAGAGTACGCCAGGACGCGCCGCCACCGTGCGATTTTTTTAAGCTATGTAAAGTGGCCTACCCTTGCAAAGGAGGGAGGACTTCGGTCCTAACTACCGCTTGGTACCTAGAAGGCGTGCTCAACCAGTGTGGCCAAAATGCAGACACAATGAGAACGCGATTGTCCAGGTCGTCGAAGGCTATTTCGATAGTAGGCGACGTTTCTTTCGATGCCCACACTCCGGGGTACAAATTGCTAATAATACATTTTTCGTTACTGCTTATAGAGTCTTTTTGTTCACCGTCCTTTTCCACAGATGGCAAAATGCGACTTCACCCGCTGGATCGACCCTCCTCATGAACTGTATATTGTCAACTACGTGGATACATTATGGAATCGAATCTTTGAGTTGGAGGAGCGACTCGACACTTTCAATGAAGAGAACAACGGCCTCCACCAACAGATGCAACGCGAGAGGGGCAACGAGGAGGTTGTCAACATAGGAAGCTCATACGATCCGACATGTTGCTGTGCAAACCCTAGCTGCATATGTGCGTGTCACTACAACGACGGCTAGCCCTGTCCGAGGCGGCCCCCTCAGCAATACTCCATGTGGGTGCCACGAGGCTCGTTTGGCATATAGGCAACAAGGTGTATGGTTGTACCGTAGTATGTAGGAGTGTTGATCGAAATAATGTACAATGTTATTAAGCATGTCATGGATTGGTTGTTATCTTCGTACGGTTGTTATCACGAGCTATAAAATATCACATTTTAACTAACAGCAAATAGAACTAGCAAGTAAGTAAACAGAGCAATACTAAGCTACCAGCACAACACCAACTACATTAAAAAAAAGGATGTAACATTGCAGTTTTACAAATGATACATGAAATTTAGTTGTAGTCTCCAACAACTACTGATCAGCACATGCATTGCGTCGTCTAGCTGTGTGCCCCTCCTGACCGCATCGCCCGCAACGTGCACCAGATGCTCCAGTTTGTGATTCGTCCATATCATTTCTAATACGCTGGCTCTGTCGCCGACTCTTCCCACCCTTCAGCATGTTAACATCTGGAACCCAGGTCCACGCTGCAATGTCCAAGGTGGCGAAGTTTTTGACCACCCTGAACCCCCGGAGCTCCCCACACCAAGCCTGCAGTACCCTCTCCTTAAAGAAGTACTTTGACATGAAGTTCGAAGGATCCATGCCTACGGTCCCGCATGCAGCGAGGACATGAGAGCATGTCTTGTGTAACAGCTTCAACTTGTTGCACGTGCAGGTTCATTTGCATAATCTCCAAGGCATACCTCGTGGGTAACAAGGGAACAAGCCATCCCAAATTCGGCTCTATTATGGAGTATCACGTCGAAACGATGCTCCCTTTTGCCTATGACCTACACTGTGTGCAATTGACCCTTATGTGCCTTCGTCTCTATGTACGCCGTAATTTTCGATGAATTCAGGGCTCGGGGATTGGCCGCATGAAGTGCGGCACTCGCGTGCCTCTCCCTAAAGTAGCCGATTGTGCTGTGAAGAACACCTTCCACGATGGTGACAAGGGGGCTGAGAACGGAGGCCCCTGAGAACCCAGTTGTACACCTCGACAAGGTTAGTTGTCATTATGTCGTACCTTGCACCGTCCGTGTCGTGCAATAGCAACCACTTCTCCAATGATTCCCTCTTGATCCACTGCGAGAAGCACTTGATATTTCATGAGCTCCTCCTTCTTGGACCAGCTGGGTTAGGTTCATCGAGTGCTGGCAAGCATTGCGGTTGTACCGCCCCAGGAATGACCGGCCCCTTGCTCCTCTCTTCGACGTTCTGCCTGGTGTGTTCATCCAACAACGCCCACAAAGCATCAAATTTCCTCCGTTGGTTCTGCCTAGCCAGCCTTTTGAATAGCTTTATCAAAGGTTGTTTCGGGAATTGCTTAAAAAAGTTAGCCCCTAAGTGACGAATGCACCACATGTTCCTCATGTCCGGCCAAGAAAAGGGCTCCTCGGGGTCTTCCTGGAGTTTTCTTATAGCCTTTATAATACTGGCGTGGCGATCATGGATTACGCACACACCAGGACGAGTGCCAACAACTCCAACCCTTACATGTTTGAGAAACCACAGCCAGCTCTTATAATTCTCACTTTCCACGAATGCGATGGCCAGCGGCAATATTTGGTTGTTGCCGTCAATGCCTTTAGCCGTCAGGATCTGCCCCTTATATTTGCCTGTCAAAAAGGTCCCATCAACTGAGTTCACTGGCAGCATGTGCCTAAATGCCTCAATGCAAGCACCAAATACTAACAAGGCTCTCTGCAACACCGCATATACGTGCCCAGGTTCCTGTCCTGCAACACCTTAAGCATACGAGGAAGATTGTCGTACGCCGCCTCGAAAGACCCGAAATATTTTTCCAACGCCTTCTACTTGGCACGCCATGCCTTTGCGTAGCTAATCTTGTACTTGAATTTATTCTCGATAGCTACCATGATATGTGTGGCCTCCATGCCTTTCTTCTCCACTATCTCTCCATACATCAAATTGGTTATAAAGGCGGACATTAGGTTACGATGCATCGCCAAAACACTGTTGAGAATGCAAGAGTGCGGCTTCACTTTTGACACAATCCAGTGAGTCTCATACTTGGGTCTGTGTGTGTGCACCCTCTAAGGACAACCAGTCTGCTCGCACTTCATAATGTACTACTCCTGGCTTGATTTCACAACACGAAATGTTCGCTGCATTGAAAGGGCCAACAGCTTGATTGCATCCTGCAGTGCTGCCTTGTCAGCAAATATAGAATGCAACCGAATCTCTGTCTCATGATACTCCCACGCTGATTCATGCTCATCATGTGCGGAAACACCCTCAGCGTTAAACCAGTTCCATTCCTACGGGATAGGAACTTCATCCTCTTCAGAACTGTCCTCCTCCTCGTCCTGTACAGCTTCCTCTTCAGCTCGTGCCCTCTGGTCATCATAGTCCATCTGCTGCACGATGTACTCAATATGCTTCACTTCGTCAGCTTGTCCAGTTCCCTCTGTATGGCTTGACCATTGTACCTCTCCTCCATGTACCGCATCGACTTCATCACGAGCAACTTGATCATCTTCGCCAACATGCAGCCCGCCTGAGCTGCTAGCACCTCCCGGAGCAAGGGCGGACGCATGACCTTGCGCAGCTGCTTTTAGTGAGCACGGTTACACAAGTAGGACACTCATATCCACAGCGCTGGTACCCTTGCGCAAAGCCCTTCCATGCAGCAGTGCGCACCAATGTCTTCAACTCCCATCTGATGTCCGTGGGAGACCGGCTCTAAAGCCCTTGCACAACGACGCTGCACACCTCGGGGTCCAACAAAAAACTCCTGGTCAGCCAATGCAGCACATCTGCGATCTGAGCATTCTCGCCATCCGGATGTACAAGAATGACTTGTGAAAAACGCTCAAATCCACACCATTCGGACTTTCACGAATGGTTCCAGTACCGTAATGCACTCTCAATGTAGTGGCTATTGCCATTGCTGATGTCGGTCTGCATATATGTTTCAATTTTGCGACATGTCAAATAACATCACACAATACTAAACTTTCTATACTAAAAATTGTGCTAAAATTTCTATACTAAAAATATTCCATACTAAAATATGTATACTTAAACTTTTCTATACTAACATTTCTATACTAAAAATGTACTAAATTTCTATATCTATAATTTTTACTAACACTAACATTTCATAAAAATAATACTACAAATACAATATACTCTAAAAAATACCTGAATCTGAGGATCTAAATGGATGGAATAGCTTCCACTCCTCCTTCCTCCCTCTCCTCTCCTCCCCCTCCTCTCCATATCCTCTTCTCCCTTTCTCTTCTCCCTCTCCTTTTCTTCCCCTGTTTCCTCTCTTCTTTTCTCTTCTTCTCTCCTTTCTTCTCTGCACGCAGAATGAGTGAAAAAATGAGTAGCATGGGCGCGCCGAGTGTTCTCGCCTTAAACCCCTCATCGCCTCGGCGTTGGCGATCGCAACTCGGTCGCCCAACCATACAAGCCGATCGAAACTTCAGTCGCCCAACGCTCGGGAGACAGCAATAATTCACCCAACCGTTGCCATATTCTCCACGTGTCGCCTCCCGGTTGGGCGATTAGCTCCAGTCGCCCCCCCCCCTAATTGGACGATTGTAGCCTATTTTTGTAAAAAAAAATTTCCCGCAGATATATTTCTGTAATTTCGAATAAAAATAGATTATTCGTACAAAAAATGTCAAGAAGCTATGCTCGAAGTTTGGCTTCACGTCTCTTTCTCCTTCGATGACCTTCACCATCACCGACATGGAAGGCCATCTATTACGGTCACTCTGCAAACACCATGTTGCGCGCTTTGTCGTCTCTGTCACTTCCTCCATGTGTAGGAGCATATCATCGCTGTTCCTGTCAATCATATCTTCCAAAATATCATTCTTCGCCCTCTCTTGCAGTAATGAGCTGGATACTATTTTCGGGCAGGGAGTAATCAATGTTCTTCCTTCCACTGATGATTTCCATTACAACAATACTGAAGCTATAAACGTCAACCTTCTCAGTGATTTGTGATGTAAACCATTCAACAGGGTGTTCCTCTCATTCTAGTAACTGTTAGTTAAGCCTTGTGCACAGGTTAGTTAGCTGGTTACTGACTTAGTCAAGTTAGTTCTTTTTTCTCTACATGTTATTTACTCTGAATAACGCCTGAACTTGCGGAGGAAGAACGCGTCATGCGGCGTGGGGATGCACACGTCCTGAAATCATGGCGTGAGAATCATTCCGCTCGTGTTTCTTGTTTTGTAATTGTTACCATACATTGCTTAATAAAGGAGATGAAAGCAATGTAAAACGCTGCGCTCTGTTGGCGGCACAAAACAATCGTGTTCCAGTTCTTTGTTCGCGTGTGTTGGTTTGTGCTCGGGTCATTGCAGGAGATCCTCTTCGGAAACCTGACAATTGGTATCAGAGCATCAGGAGCTTGAACCCGAGTTCGTCGCTTGAGCAGCCATGCCTCGAGGACGCACGCACTCACCACGCCGGCGCTCGGCGTCACCTGTGCACACTTCTCCTTTCGGCGGCCGTGCCTCGGGCAGCGGCGGGAGCAACAACCGTGGCTACCAAGTGTACCACCGTGTTGTCAAGGAGACGGGCGGGTCGGCAAATTATCCATTGCTGACAAAGACCAATTACAACGATTGGTTGTTGCTGATGAAGATCAAACTACAGGCGCGTTGTCTCTGGAACGCCATTGAGTCGGGCGACGTCGAATTCCACGAAGACCGAATGGCGTTGGACGCCATTTGCGGTGCAGTCCCTTCTGAGATGATTTCCACGCTCGCGACCAAGCCGTCGGCGAAGGAGGCGTGGGAATGCATCAGGATGATGAGGATCGGTAATGACCGGATTCGGAAGACCTCTGCGTAGAAGCTTCGACGGGAGTACGAGCAACTCGTGTTCCGCGACGACGAGGCGGTGGAAGATTTCGCCATGCGCCTCACCAACATCGTCCAGCAACTGACCATCCTCGGCGATCCCGAACCCGACCAGAAAGTGGTGGAGAAGTATCTGCGCATCGCTCGCCCCAGGTACAAACAGCTAGTGCTTGCCATTGAAACCCTGCTCGACGTCTCCACTTTGTCAGTGGAGGAGATCACTGGGAGGCTGAAGGCGGCTGAGCACGAGATCGAGCATCCATCCTCCTAGAGCAGCGGGAAGCTCTACCTGACGGAGGAGGAATGGCTCGAGCGCTACAAGAAAAGAGAGCAGACGAGCTCTCGTGGCACCGGCGGCTCAAGTAGTCGTGGCAAGCGCCGGGGTGGCAAAGGGCGCAACCATGGTGGAGAAGGAAGCTCAGAAGGAGGAGGTTCTGCGCCGAAACGCAACGGCGACAAATGCCGGTCTTGCGAAAAGATCGGTCACTGGGCCAGGGAGTGCCGATCTAAGCCCAAGGGTGAAGGGCAAGCCCACGTGGCCCAAGACGATGAGCCAACACTCCTCTTCCTTGAGACCAGTGCAGCCGTGCCGACAGTATCACACTGCAACCCCCGTAATAGGTGCGATGGCTCGGCGACTTCGGTCCTACCGCCGGCGATTACGGCTCCATCCTCGGCGATTTTGGTCCCACGGTCGGGGATCTCGGCTTCACCATCGGCGATGCCGGCCCTGCTGTCACCTCGACGACCAGTGTCCGTGGCGCCGTCGTCAGCCACTTCCAACGGCACGGCCAGCTCGGAGGAGCAAGAAGGTGTCGCGGTGCCCGAAGGCCTAGAGGAGAGAGGAGCCGTCGCAGGGGCCAAGGCCGTCGCAGGGGCCGCCGCGGCACCCGGAGGCCCGATGGAGAAGGAGGCCTTCGCCGAGGTCTATGCGGCGCTAGGAAGCTCGGAGGAGCAGGATCCCCGCTGTTGGATCTTGGACACCGGGGCCACCAACCATATGACGGGGTCCCGAGCGGCTTTCTCCAACCTCGACACAGGCATCACCGGCTCCATGCGGTTCGGCGACGACTCCATCGTCTGGATCGAGGGCAGCGGTACGGTGTTGTTCGCGTGCAAGAATGGCGAACACCGAGCCCTCGTCAACACCTTCTTCATCCCGCGTCTCACCGCTAATATAATCAGTGTTGGCCAACTTGACGAAAGTGGCTACCAAGTACTGATTGAGGCCGGGGTGATGCGCATCCGCGACGAACAGCGGCGACTTCTTGCTAAGATTCACCGAAGTGCAGGCCGGCTCTATGTGCTCGACATCACCATCGCACGACCGGTCTGCCTGATTGCGCGTGCCAGTGAAGATGCTTGGCGCTGGCATGCCCGCTTTGGGCATATCAATTTTGGGGCGCTACGGAAGATGGCAAGAGAGGAACTTGTGCGTGGTCTACCAGTGGTGACACAAGTCGACCAAGTGTGCGATTCTTGTCTGGCCGGAAAACATCGGCGGACACCCTTTCCACAACGAACACTGAGCCGCTGCACCGAGCCTCTGGAGCTGCTACACGGTGATCTCTACGGTCAGATTTCACCACCGACACCCAGTGGCAACCGCTTCTTCCTCTTGCTGGTCGACGACTACAGTCGATACATGTGGATCTCCTTGTTGCCGACCAAGGATGCCGCGCCGACTGCCATCAAGCGCATTCAAGCGGTGGCTGAACGCAAGAGCGGGAAGAAACTTCGTGCGCTACGCACGGACAGAGGGGGAGAATTTACGGCAGCAAGCTTCAACGAATACTGCGCCGAGCTGGGTGTGCGTCGTGAGCTTACGGCGCCTTACACGCCGCAGCAAAATGGAGTCGTCGAGCGACGCAACCAGTCGGTGGTGGGCACAGCTCGTAGCATGCTTAAAGCAAAGGGCCTGCCTGGTATGTTCTGGGGAGAAGCAGTCACTACAGCGGTTTACCTCCTAAATCGCTCATCGTCCAAAAGCATCGGTGGCAAGACATCCTACGAGCTTTGGACTGGAAGCACGCCGGCAGTGCACCACCTCCGCACATTTGGGTGCGTGGCGCATGTGAAGATCAATGCACCCAACGCCAAAAAGCTAGATGATCGCAGTCGGCCCATGATCTTTGTCGGCTACGAACCGGGGTCCAAGGCGTATCGCGCCTACGATCCACGGACACAGCGTGTACACATCAGCCGCGATGTGGTCTTCGACGAGCAGGCACAATGGGAGTGGAGTGACGACCAGGCGGTGAACATCGATGATGATTTCATCGTTGAGTACACCACTGTGGTGCAACCTGGAGTGGTCACCACGGCACAGCCAGCACCAGTAGAGGGAGTAGGGACGCCTCCAGGGACAAACTCATCTGCGGCAGGCATGTCCACACCAAGTCCAATGATGTCCATGAGTGTGTCGCCGATAGAGTTTGTGACACCTCCTCCGGATGCTGAAGAAGCGCTCGATGAAAACCATGATGACGCCCCACTTCGATTCCGCAGAATTGACAACGTGTTGGGTCCGGCGACACCGCCGGGACTGGCAGCACGTGAGCTGGATGAAGATCTCTTGTTGGCAAGCGCTGAGGAACCGACGTCCTTCCAAGAAGCACAACAACACGAGTGTTGGCGGCAGGCAATGCTTGAAGAGCTGGCATCAATCGAGTCCAACGGCACCTGGCAGCTTGTCGATCCACCTCGCCAGCGCCCAATCGGACTCAAATGGGTCTATAAGATCAAGAAAGATGCAGCTGGGAACATCACCAAGTACAAAGCGCGGCTTGTGGCGAAGGGATACGTGCAGCAGCAGGGCATTGATTTTGACGAGGTGTTCGCGCCAGTGGCGCGACTTGAGTCAGTACGCCTGCTGCTAGCACACGTTGCAAGCGAAGGCTGGCCCGTCCATCACATGGACGTCAAGACCGCATTCCTCAACGGTGAGCTCCAAGAAGAAGTGTACGTCGCGCAACCGCCTGGGTTTGAGGTGGCTGGCGAAGAGCATAAGGTGCTGCGTTTGGTCAAGGCGCTATACGGTCTCCGGCAAGCCCCACGCGCCTGGTATGCCAAACTAGACACCTCTCTGTTGTCACTGGGATTTCAGCGAAGTGCCTCCGAGCATGCAGTCTACACTCGTGCAAAGGATGGGCATCGGCTGGTGGTTGGAGTGTATGTCGATGATCTTGTCATCACCGGAGGTAATACTGATGAGCTCAATCACTTCAAGGAGGAGATGAAGGGCACATTTCAAATGAGCGATCTTGGTCTGTTGCGTTATTATCTAGGTCTGGAGGTGAACCAAACAGAAGAAGGCATCACCGTGAGCCAAGGAGCGTACGCTGAGAAGATACTTGGGATGGCGGCTATGACTGGATGCAACGCCAGTCATACTCCAATGGAGTCGCGCTGGCCCGAGTAAGATGAGTATCGCTCCTCGCTGTTGATCCTGCTGAATATAGAAGATTGGTTGGTGCATTGCAGTATCTGGTGAACACTAGACCAGATTTGGCCTTTGCGGTGGGATATATCAGCAGATTTATGGATAAACCCACTACCGAGCACTTGTCAGCAGTAAGACGAGTGCTGCGATATGTTGCCGGCACAGTCAACTTTGGTTGCTACTTTCGCAAGAAGAGACGAGCTGCGAGTCTTGTCGGTTACAGCGATAGCGACTTCGCAGGAGATGTTGACACTCGGAAGAGTACATCGGGAGTTCTCTTCTTCCATGGTGACAGTGTGGTCACTTGGCAATCGCAAAAACAAAAGACGGTGGCACTATCTTCTTGTGAAGCAGAGTATGTTGCCGCGACAACAGCTGCTTGCCAAGGCGTATGGTTGGCACGACTTCTTGCCGAACTCAGAGGAGACGAAGCCGGTGACATTACATTGAGAATTGATAATCAATCCGCAATTCAGCTCAATAATAATCCTGTCTTTCATGATCGAAGCAAGCACATTGATACGAAGTACCATTACATTAGAGAATGCATTGAGGAAGGCAGAGTGAATGTCGAATCAGTCGGCATAAATGAGCAATTGGCGGATATTCTGACGAAAGCCCTTGGCCGTGATCGGTTTGTCGAGCTTCGGTCCAAGATTGGTCTCGTCGACATCAAGCAGGTGTACAAGGCTTAGGGGAGAATTGTTAGTTAAGCCTTGTGCACAAAGTTAGTTAGTCAAGTTCTTGACTTAGACAAGTTAGTTCTTTTTCTCTACATGTTATTTACTCGAATAACGCCGAACTTGCGGAGGAAGAACGCGTCATGCGGCGTGGGGATGCACACGTCCCGAAATCATGGCGTGAGAATCATTCCGCTCGTGTTTCTTGTTTTGTAATTGTTACCATACATTGCTTAATAAAAGGAGATGAAAGCAATGTAAAACGCCTGCGCTCTGTTGCAAAGACAAAACAATCTGTGTTCCAGTTCTTTGTTCGCGTGTGTTGGTTTGTGCTCGGGTCATTGCAGGAGATCCTCTTCGGAAACCTGACAGTAACTACATGACCCTCATCCCGACAGTCCGAAGTCAGAAACTTTGGCATTGAAGTTGGGGAAATTTTACCATCCTTGAGGGGGAAGAGATACCAAATTTGAGCCGTTGATCACACTGATCGGACGGCTGAGATTTGGCAGTACCTAGTGGTACCAGACGCGAGGTACCAAGAGGTACAAGGTACCAAATTTTGAGCCGTTGATCACACTGATTGAACGACTGGATCTAATTTGGTACCTCTTGGTACCTCCTCAAGGATAGGAAAACTGCTCTTGAAGTTGTCATCTAAAACTAAAAGGATATTCTGCGGCTTGATATCTAGATGAGCGATTCTCTGCCTACACTCCTCATGAAGATAAGACAGGCCCCTGGCAATGTCAATGATGATCTTGCATCTTGTGTGCCAATCAAGAGGAACAAAGTTATATCTGAAATACATCCACTTGTCTAGTGATCCTCTGGACGTGCCCATATACCGACAACCTGTGTGATTTCTCTGCGCAGAAGGCCATTCAACCTGACCAGATTGATGTGATGAAGGCTACCGATTGTTTGGACTTCAGCTAAGAATTCCTTCTTTCCTTGACCAGCTCGATCCAAACGTTTAACTGCAACTCTTTCATCATCTAATTGACCCTTGAAAACTGAGCCAAATCCTCCTTGCCCGTGCTTGTCACTGAAATCTCTGGTTGCTACTTTCAATACTTCGAAAGTGAACCTTGTAGGCATTCCACGTAGATCAACAAACTCATCCTCATCGTCTTTCTTGTGATGTCTTCTTTATGCAATCAATGAGGCCAAGATGATCAGGATGAGTAAAGAAATGACTCCAGCAGCCATGGAAACTAAAAGCACCCTGTGATTTGACGAGGGAAGTGAATGTGCCACCTCGCGTCCGGTACCACTAGGTACTGCCAAATCTCAGCCGTTCGATCAGTGTGATCAACGGCTCAAATTTGGTACATCTTCCCCCTCAAGGATGGTAAAATTTCCCGCGGTTTGGATGGCTAGCCACCATGCAGTGACAAGTAAGAAAAGGTCAAAAGGAGGAAGCTTGCAACCGCCATGCGTCAAGACTCAAGAGGAGGGATGGCAGGCATCTAGGCAAGAGCGCTCAGGGATGGGTAGCACTACCAGTTGGTTCATTTGCCCACCAAGAGTGCCGGCCATCGACAGGCAGCTCTCCTTACTCCAAGTCTCCAATATAATACGATTGTTACAAATATTTCCAGTAGCAACAAAAGTCTAATATTATCGGCGTATCAGAAGATTCAGAACAAACATTCAGGAAAAAATGAGTAATTAAGAGAGCAATGCAGTATTTTGCTTCTATACTACCAAGAACATCATTATTGAGGCTTCAGATTTTATTAGTGTGCCTATAAACCGATACTATAGCAACTTGTGAAAAGATTAGTCTGTAAAAAGCATAGAATAGACCTTGGAAGAACCTCACCGAGCGCTTGGCCGCGACCTGCGCCGCGAGGAACGAGCGCCCGGTGGGGAGCGGTCCGACTAGGGCTGCGCCGACTCGCCGTGCCGAATACCGGCACAACTGGGGAGGGGCCTCGGACAGAGCCATCCTTGCGAGAGGCGGAGACGAGGGCAAAAAACCGCCGAAAATGCTCACCTCCGGAATTGCAACTTCCACATCCCCACATTGAACATGATATCCAGATTTCATTTAGAATTCACGACGGAATTTTATTTTCTTTACCAAACAGATCAAATCCAGCGACCATTCTCGGATCAAAGAGGGCGTCCAGAAGGCAGCAAATCATGCAAGAACGGAGTCATTCGCTAAGCACGGATCACATTCCATCGAAGCGGATGCAACACAATCAAACGATTACAGGATAACATGAAGCGAGGAGCCACCCATCTAGGTTCCACCACATCCTACACTACTCACCAAGAAACCTAAGAGAGCAACAGCGAAGAACACAGGCTCATCAGGCCCTTTCACCCCTGATGCGGCGCGCAAGCTGGATGTCCTTAGGCATGATGGTGACCCTCTTGGCGTGGATGGCGCAGAGGTTGGTGTCCTCGAAGAGCCCCACCAGGTAGGCCTCGGCGGCCTCCTGCAGCGCCGCGACGGCGGAGGACTGGAACCGGAGGTCCGTCTTGAAGTCCTGCGCGATCTCCCGCACCAGCCGCTGGAAGGGGAGCTTCCGGATCAGCAGCTCCGTGCTCTTCTGGTACTTGCGGATCTCACGCAGCGCGACGGTGCCCGGGCGAAAGCGGTGCGGCTTCTTCACCCCGCCAGTCGCCGGCGCCGACTTGCGCGCCGCCTTCGTCGCCAGCTGCTTCCGCGGCGCCTTCCCGCCCGTCGACTTGCGCGCTGTCTGCTTCGTGCGGGCCATCAGCGATTTCCAAGACTCGGAGGCGCGAGAAGAATTGGAGATTTGGGAGGAGTTTCGAATTTCGGTGTGAGGACATGGATCGCGAAAATTTTTGGGCGCGGTGGGCGCCTCGGCGAAGGGCAGTTTGGGTGGTTTTGAAGCGTCAGATGAGATCGGACGGTGGGAGTTACGACGGTGCAAGTGGCGATCCGTGGGGTGGGTAACGGTGGGACGATATTGGCTGTGAGGAGGTTAGGGAGGATCGCGGGGCCCACCAGAGGATATTGGATCTTTTTTCTTTCCTTTTATGTTTGTTTAGACGTGAAGACGGGAATTTTATTCATTCAGAGCACCATTTTACACTGCTGAGTACTGTTGCGGAACTGTCGATGATGAGTTCAGTTCCACGATTCCTTATATGTAAAAGAGATAGATCAATTGTAGAGTAACACAAGAAAAATACAAAATTAAATACAGAGATAGAAGAGAACTCATATCTTTCCTTATTGTTTTCTCTTTCCATAAGATGCAAATGATGACAATTAGGATTCTCTATTTATAGACTAAGTTAGTTTTGTTATGTGAGTTGTATCATGTGTGTGTGGACTGATGTTGGTCAAGTTGGGACGAACTTGTGCTGGAAAAAAATATTATTTGGTTTTTACATATGCAGGTTAAGCATAGAGGCGATCATGGTCGGTGACGAGATGGACCGGAACTAGGATGAGAGATCCGAGGTTCAGACGGTCAAGAAAGTCATGAGATAGTCGGGCTCATGTTTAGGCCGCATAGAAATCAGAGATGAATGATGAGTGTTGGAGCTACGGAGGTGGAGTTCGGAGATTATAACACGTGATGGATGATGCATGTCGGAACTACGGCGGTGCAATCCAAAGGCTGGTTGAAAAACTCGTGTTATGGAAGAGTTTCGGATCTTTTGAAAAATAGTGGCCCGAAAGCCTGGTTGAGATAAAAAAAATTTAGATCTAGTTGGATGAGTTGTATTAGGGTTTTGAGTAGAGATTGAATAGATATGATAGGAGACTTTATAAAACATACACGTGTGTGCGGTGGCGTGTTGTCGGGAAAAAACAAGGAAAAAACGAAAAAGGTTGCATGCATGCGTTGTTGATGGAAGGTGTAACCATTGGCCGGCTCGCATGAATGGCTGATGGATAATTGTGTAGGGCCGATTCGTATGCAGGAAGAGAAAAGAAGAATTGAGCGAGCGGCAGCCGTGTGAGATCGAAGAAAAAAATTATTGAGAGCGGCTGAAACTACTTCTCTCCGCGTGATCAAAGTTTTGAGCGGCTGCTGGTGGGTGGCGGCCACGTTGACTCGTACCGATTGAAAACGAGCGACGGCTGTGTCGATGGTTTTGAGCGTTGGCCGCGTTGCGTGAAGGAAAAAGAAAACAGCGAGCGCGGCCGACTCACATCCATCGAGAAAAGCGAGCGCTGGCGACGTCGTGTTGAGAAAAAAAAATCCAGAACATAAGATATTTTATCTTTTAATATTAATTATTATTATTATTATTTGTTGTGATTGTCATATTGGATGGTTATAAAATAGTAGAGATATAAAAAAAAAGAGCTTCTGCTAGAGTGCTAGATGCTATAATTATTTATCCCCTCTAATTACCATCGACGATCCTACAGTAACAAACTGCCATAGGTAACAAGGCAAGACTAGACATGGTGTAGATTGGAGAACGCAACCAGTTCCCTTGTCGTTAGGGCATAGTTGAATTGGTTGAAGAAAGCGAAACTATAGAGTGATTAACAATCGGAAAATAACCTTAAAATGGGTATGTATTATCAATGATGTAGAACCTGGGACCATAGCGAGTGTTACCAATCATATTAGTTGAACTCCAATTTTGCAGTCACCATCAAATAAGTACTAGTTAGAGACCCGTGCGTTGCAGCAAAGTCATAAAAATAGTGAGATGGAAATTACTCCCTAACCAACTTCACACATCAAACATTAGAGAGCAAGCAACAGAGAGAGAAGGGTGGCCAAAATACGCGAGGAGATGAGGAAAGTGGACGGGGTGGACGGTTGTATCCTGTGAGAGACAGAGGAGAGAGACGAAATATCCAGATCAAATCAAATGGCTATAGAGAAGGGAGAGAAAAACGCACCGATAACCACCAACTGTTCTTTATATAATAGTAGAGATTATCCCTGTTTGTATTCACCTTCGTAGAATTCTATGGTCCGCAGATTTCGTCATTTTTATTCTGATGAAGATTAACAAATGTCCAAATCAGTGCTATGTTAAATTCCATGAATCTTTCCGGATGCATGAAATATTTTATGCTGCAAAATCGAGTAAAGTTTTTTTCTAGAGTCTACTGAGCTCAATACAGGGATACAAATCAGATAAGGACTCACACCAATCACCAATGCATCTTCCATATATGTTTTAAAATTTCTGTGGAAGAAGACTTCGACATGTTGAGATCATATATGCCACTTTCTGAGACAAGCATTAAAACATCTTACTCCTGAATCATGATACCTCAGATATACACTACTACAGAAAAGGTCATCACAGACGGTTCAAAAACGTCATCACAGATGGTTTTGTGAACCGTCTGAAATTATGGGTCAGTGATAATACGAGGTCATCACGCACGGTTTCGAATCGTCGTGATGTAAATATCACGAGCGGTTTTAGTTAAAAATCGTCGTGATATTTATATCACTGACGGTTTTAACTAAAAACCGCTCGTGATATTTATAATCACTGACGGTTTTTAACTAAAAACCGTCAGTGATTATAACTATCGCTGACGGTTTTAGTTAAAACCGCTCGTGATATTCCTTTCTATTCCTAAACCTATTTTCGCTTATTGGCTAGCCTCAGAAATGCTAGCCATGCCCTCTCAAACAAGCAGATCAACATGTACATGTATACATCCAATTCACATGTCAATTCATTTCACAAACATAAAACATCAATTTTTATTAAGATTAGAGTATACCATTACAATATCTCAAAACAACGAAAGGTGTTACACAACAAGAACAACGAGAAAGTTACACAACAAGAACAACGGCGTGTTACACAACAAGCAAAGATCCTCTATGCCTTCTCGCCCCTGATGCAACGCATGAGCTGAATGTCTTTGATGACCACCATCGTCGGCGTTGATTGAGCGTCTGCCCGGTTGGCACGAGCTAGATGCTTCTGCGTCGTCTGCAAGGAGGAGGACAGCAAGGAGGAGGAGAACAACAAGGAAGAGGAGATCAGCAAAGAGGCTGGATTTTGGGTATATTTATAGGGGAGGGAGAGGGAGGGAGAAGCGGGAATTCGAAATTTTTGGCGCGGGAACGGAAAGGCGGAGCTACGATTCGTGGGGCTGAGCTAGTCTGAAAAGATAAAATAGCAAAGGTTTATATAGTTTATATATACTCATTTGAAAGGTTTCGACGAGATCTACAACTTTGCAGTTGAAGAAAAATCCAAATTCCGAAAATAAAACCAAGAAAAAGGGCAAAAACAGAAACCAAAAACTTGCGACGCAGGTTTAGGTCCAAAGATGGCCGATTTTTGGGGTCTTGGAGGTCTACTGGCACAAGCCGGTCATTTTTTTTGGATCGGGCTCGTCGTTAGCTTTCCAACAAGTACAAGAACGTCGAAAACGGACACCGTATGCAAAAGTTATGCCCGTTTTACTGAAGGTGTCTCAAAACTGAACCATACTCGGACTTAAGCGGGAAAATATGAAATTATGAGGAATTGCAAGGCGGGAAATGTATCACAGACGGTTTTTATAATAAAAACCGTCTGTGATATTCCAGATTATCACAGACGGTTTTTATTATAAAACCGTCTGCGATATTCTAGTATCACGACGGTTCAGCGGTAAGAACCGCTCGTGATACTCATTTTTCCCGCCACAAATACCACAGACGGCCTCCAAATTAAAACCGTCTGTAATAATGTAAATCACAGACGGTTTCACAAAACCGTCTGTGATTTGGCGTCTACTATTAGGCTTTTTGTAGTAGTGGTGGTGATCAACTCAGCTTAAAAGTTCATGGCTTATGGCTGAAAACATCGTAGTCGGGTGAAAAAGCATCAGAGTGACAGAGACTTATTTCGCATAATTAAATTTAAAAAATTTAAAAATAAAAAAATATGTTAGCCCATTACGTATAATACAAACAAATACGGAAAAAAAGAACCGGCAAAAAAGCTCAACAAAAAGCCAAAAGTTCAGAAAAAAACAAAATTTATGAATAGTGAAAAATAAGTCAGAAGCCATAAGCCATAAGCCGAGTTGATCATAGCCATACATGATAACTGACAAAGTACAGAATTTACCACCCTTATTTTTTTCACTCCGAAGTGCAATCAAACGTACACAATAATTTAAACATAATAATAACATTGTCACAACGGTTACATTCTAAGATAGAAATATAAATGTTAAAAAACTTGTTTCAGGATGTAGAATTCTTTCTCTGCAACTTCACCGCGGGGCAGAAAGGACAGACACCGCAGGTGGAGAAGAAAAATCGGGCTGACCAACTTCAACGGATATCACAGTGCTTGGATGGAAGAAGTTATACTCCAAGTTTGGCTCCACATCTCTTTCTCCTTCCATGACCTTCACCACCACCGACATGGAAGGCCTTTTATTAGTGTCACTCTGCAAACACCATGTTGCGAGCTTCATCGTCTCGATCACTTCCTCCTTGTGTAAGAGCATATCATCACTGTTCCTGTCAATCATATCTTCCAAAAGATTATTCTTCGCCTTCTCTTGCAGTAAGGTAATGAGCTGGATACTATTTTCGGGCTGGGAGTAATCAATGTTCTTCCTTCCGCTGATGATTTCCATTACAACAACACCGAAGCTATAAACATCAACCTTCTCAGTGATTTGTGATGTCAACCATTCAGGCGCCAAATATCCAGGTGTTCC
Source organism: Dendrocalamus sinicus (assembly GCA_036346575.1). NCBI lineage: Eukaryota > Viridiplantae > Streptophyta > Magnoliopsida > Poales > Poaceae > Dendrocalamus > Dendrocalamus sinicus. Next base: position 19,625,640 of record CM070650.1, read on the forward strand.
TCTCATTCTAGTAACCACACGACTCTCATCCCGATCTATCAGTTTAGACAGTCCGAAGTCAGAAACTTTGGCATTGAAGTTGTCATCTAAAAGGATATTCTGCGGCTTGATATCTAGATGAGCAATTATCTGCCTACACTCCTCATGAAGATAAGACAGGCCCCTGGCAATGTCAGTGATGATCTTGCATCTTGTGTGCCAATCAAGAGGAACGAAGTTATCTCTGTAATAGATCCACTTGTCTAGTGATCCTCTGGACATGAACTCATATACCAACAACCTGTGTGATTTCTCTGCGCAAAAGCCATTCAACCTGACCAGATTGATGTGATGAAGGCTACCGATTGTTTGGACTTCAGCTAAGAATTCCTTCTTTCCTTGACCAGCTCGATCCAAACGTTTAACTGCAACTCTTTCATCATCTAATTGACCCTTGAAAACTGAACCAAATCCTCCTTGCCCGAGCTTGTCACTGAAATCTCTGGTTGCTACTTTCAATACTTCGAAAGTGAACCTTGTAGGCATTCCAGGTAGATCAACAAACTCATCCTCATCGTCTTTCTTGTGATGTCTTCTTAATGCAATCAATGAGGCCAAGATGATCAGGATGAGTAAACAAATGATTCCAGCAACCATGGAAACTAAAAGCACCCTGTGATTTGAAGAGGGAAGTGAATGTGCCACCTGCACCTTCAGGAATGCTGTGGACCGAAATGACTGTTCTGGGTGATGTCCCATTCCCTCTAGCGAAAGGACATGCGTCAGCAGGGAGCAAGAGTTATAAGACCCATCAAAGTAATGAAACAGGGCAGCTCTGCAAGAGCAATTTCTCAAACAGGCTAGCTTGCAACCCTCTTCATCAATTTGTATCGACTCATTTGGATAAATATAGTTAAAGTAAGAAACATTCGGAATACCTATGAGTTGGTGCTGTTGTAAAGATTGGCAAGAAATTGGGATTACTGGTATGCAGCCAAGATCAGGTATCTGGCTGTCAAGTTGCGTGAAGTATGCTCCGCTCATATCGCTTGTTGGGCAGGAGCACTGCCCACTTGAACAGATCCCGTACTCCCCACAGACATATGGGTAATCGCAGTCATGTAATTTGAAGGCGTCCTCTCGTAGTGACCACTCTTTCTGGTCTTCCTTCCATTCATATAACCTGAGATGCCCATCCGACTCGAACCTCAAGTACTGAAGTGACAGAGCCGGTGGCAAGATGATATTCCCATCTGGCTCTGTGGACAGAGGGGAGACGAAAGTGGCCAGGCTTCCATTTATGAGAGATGCATATGGCCGTACTTGTTGTGTACTATTTTCAATATAAATACGATAGTCATAGTAGAGTTGAGGTGGGCTAGACCCAGCGAACGCATGCAACCCATCGGCAAGGACAGTGAGATAAAACCGATTGCTGGTGGTCCAGTTGGTGGCGGAGGAGTTGGGTGTTAACCTCATTCCCTCCACTAGTCGCTGGCTGGGGAGAAGACAATCTGTTGGGTGATCAAACGACTGCCAAACGAATGTGTTGTTGTGGTTGAAGAGCACCAGATTGCCGGAGTTGGTGATCTTCATTCCAGCAACGGATTGGCCAGAAGTGTTAGTGGACCAGACGAGGCTTCCATTGATGTCCTGCATCAAAAGATTCAGGGTGGCATTTCCGGCAACAAGGTGGTCGCGATTGGCAGACCAGACAACCTGAGTAGGATCATAAGCATAGTTTGCTACGGAAAGAATGCACACTCCGAAGACGAGGGTGTCACAGTCGTAACCATAACCGTAACCGTAACCGTAACTGCAGTAGAAGCCGGCACCAAAGGCTAGACTGTTATTGCCTGGGACAGAGCGGAGTAGGATATGACCAGAACTAGCATTCCAGGCGGTGGACAAGTCTGCAGTGGAGCCAGGCAAGCCGACGGAACAGGGTTGGATGGCTAGCCACCATGCGGTGGCAAGTAAGAAAAGGAGGAAGCTTGCAACCGCCATGCGTCAAGACTCAAGAGGAGGGATGGCAGGCATCTAGGCTAGAGAGCACTCAGGGATGGGTAGTACTACCAGTTGGTTCATTTGCTACCAACTACTGGCTAATGTAGTATGTAGCAAGGTCTAGTCAATACCGCCGTACGGGTTACGACGAGGACCAAGACCAACTGACCTCTGGGTTTTTCCAAGTCTGGAGACGATCACGCTCGTCACTGGCTCACACTTATTCCACAGGAAGTGATGGAGCCAGGAAATTACGACAGGTGACTAGGTGAGCCAAGTTAGTCACGGCCAAATGACATCCGGATGTAGTAGTTCTAAAATGGAAGTATTCCGGAGGCAACCAAGAGTGCCGGCCTTGTAACTGTGGACTTTGATTTACCCTATTCTTAATTCATCGACAGGCAGCTCTCCTTACTCCAAGTCTCCAATGTAATACGATTGTTAGAAATACTAGGTTAGCATAAACTAATCTATATAGCAGTTATATTAGCGTCAAAGGACGAGGCCCAGTAGGGTACAGTTGTGAACCTTGGATGCGTATCACATCCGGGAATATAGACGTAGACCTCATGTGTGTGCAATCATGTATTTTTCCCCCATGTATCCATTGCACCTTAGTCCCCTAACAAATTGATAATGACACTTCACCTTTTCTATAATCAACAACGACAACCGGGAGCCTTCACAGTTCAAAGGCTGGAAAAGCAAGTTCTTTGGCTATCCTGGACCATGAGTACCATTCTTTGACCAATGTTCTATTCTTTTTTACTATCCTAGAAGAATTCTTTGGATTAATGTTGCTTTTTTTTCTTCAGAGACAGACTCGTCTCGTGTGGTTCAGCAAGTCGTTGTCCTTGGTGGAATTCAGGTGGCAACTTTGACCTGGATACAAGAATCCATGCATGACTCTGTAACACCCCTATTTCTGGGAGCGTTAGGAAATCCCTGCAACTGTCCAGAATTGTTCAGCTGCGAGTACTGTTGATGAGTGTACATCATTGCCAATGCAAGCTTAAGCGTAAAAACCAAACTTTATTGCAGAAGTAAGGCTTAACAACCAAATCTTACATAAAGGGGCGTATAGCCCAAAGATATATTACCAAAAGAAAATCCACAGGCAGGCCTGAGTGTAGAATAAACCCTAACATTCGGCGTCATCTACTTCGTAGAGCTCTGCGTCGTCTTGATAAACTCCTTCATTTTCTTGACAAGCATTCTCTGTTAATGATTTTAGCAAGTATGAGTATAACCAACCGTACTCAATAAGTCACATGGGAAAAGCTATTTAACTACATGCAAGAGATTGTCATGGAATGGGGTAAAACAGTATCCATCCTGTCGCCCAACAACAGCAAGCACCTCCCGGATCCCATCTAAGCCTTTCTCCCGGATCCCGCCTCCTCGTCGTCGCCGGAGCGCGCCACCAGGCACCGGTGGTCGCAAGGAGGGCGGCGGCGGGGCTTTTCCCCCCTTCCCCAGCCATGCTCGGTGGGGAGCAGTTCTTTGCCCGCGAGCTCCCCGGTAGCGGCTCCCCTCGTCGGCGGCGGATCCGATGCCCTGGTGGCCGGATCGGGCGTCCCTCGGCCCGGATCTGCGAGGGTTCGGTAGCGGCTCCCCTCGCCGACGGCGGATCCGATGGCCTGGTGGCCGGATCGGGCGTCCCTCGGCCCGGATCTGCTAGGGTTCGGTGGCTTCAGGCCTTGGCGGCGTCGCGGCGGGCTCCCGAGCGGCGGCACGAAGGCGGTCCGACGGCGCGTGCGGGGTTGTGGGGGCGGCGTTGTCGCGCGCATGGAGCAGCGTCGAGGAGGTGTGGCGGCGCACTGTAGCCCGCCCTGGTGACAGTCAACGGCGGCTGTGCCTCGTCCGCGCCGAGGTTGCTGGCCAGCGGAGTGCGACTCCGGCGTGCTGGCGCCCGGATCTGGTTGAGCTCGGGTACGGCGGCGGTGCTGGTAGCCAGGGCCCGGCCTGGGTCTGGCTGGAGGCCGGATGCTGCAGTTGGCGGTGGGGGTAGTTGGCCTGCGGTCCTGTCGTGCAGCAGGCGGCTCGGCTGCTGAGTTCCTGAGGCATCCCACGGCAACTGATGGAGGCTAAGCTGGCAACGTTGTTTGGAGTCCGGCGTGGCAGCGAATAGTACTCTGTCGTGCCTTTCAGTCCAGAGAGCCATGGCGCGGCGTTGCTTGAGCGGGAAGCCATGGCGCGGCGTTGTCGCGCTGAGATTACTATAGGCTTGATCCGTGGCTCATGCCCCTGGATCTGCTCAGTGATGGCGCATAGGCATCGCATAGTGGTTTCTTCAGAGGCGGACTTTGCAGGAAGCGGCTCATCGTGGAGTTCAAGGGTGGCTATGCCATGGCCTTGAGGCGTGCAGGACCCCGGTGTGTTGGTGACGGTCTATTTTGTGTCTGGGTAGTGCGTGGGGTGCTGTGGAGGTGCTGGCGAAAGCCTTGCCGGTGATCTTACCGGTCTCGACAACGATGACGCCTTCGGGCGCCATTTTTCTTCCTGGAGGTGTTGTCATGGCACTCCATAGCCCTCATGTATACTGATCACCGGGTGAAAACCTTGCCTCGGTGAGGCGGGCGGCGTCGGTGACCCTAGTCGCCTCCTTGGAGGCGTCGCCTCGGAGGTCCTTCTTCATGCAAAGTAGACCGAAGTTGGATGGCACAGTCGGATGGGGATAGAGACTTGATTGAAAGCAAGGATGGAGGAGAAGTTCTGAAGCTTAGTCTTTCTAGCTTTTTTTCATAGTCCTTAAGCTCTCTTCCTTATTGTTATTTGCTCCTCAGTTTTGAGGCTTTGAGCCTAAGAGCTCGTGTAACCTTTGGCTGCATATATCCCACGTGGATATAGAGGTCGGATTTTATATCCTTTATCTAAAAAAATGTGGATGCAATTTTGTTTGTAAACACTTTACTTTTAAACATAAAATATCAAATCATAATCTTAAGGAATTTGGGGAGTTTCCAAACTTGATTATCATACTTTCACATTTCCAAAACCATTCCAAATCTACTTATGCTTCGTTGTTGGAATCACCCATTAAACACAGCTTCATTTACCGGAAGCGCGGCATATTCAAATACCATTAGTCATGACTCTGCAGAGCTGCCCAACTTTTCCCACATGATTTCTTAACTCCTGCGTCCAGGTTCAAGAATACAAGATCTTTCACTGCTCATATCTTTGTATATCTTCTACCCGGTAGGGACAGGGCAACACAGGCAGTCGACATTCCGCTGGCCAACGCAGAAGACGCACCCCGACTCCCGTGTAATCCTACCGTTGTTAAATATGGTTTTATTGTTTCCATACCAACTTTGTATACGCGGGATGTTCCTTATTCGGAGTCCCCAAAATAATTTGTAGATATTCGATCGATTTGAGCAACTACTAAACTAGGTTTGACGAATCAACGCTTGTGGTTGGGCGATCACTATGTTCTTTACTTGGCATAAGGTTCTAGTCCTTGCTTTTTACTGAAACTACTTCTCAACCACAACAAACAATTTTTCGGCAAAGCCGAACCACTTTGTAATATGAGATATCTGAACATCTAATCTACTTTGATTAATAGCATACTTAGTTTTACTAGGGTTTTGTCAAGGTGAATATGGCCATCAAATTAAACAGGGCTTTTTCGGGTGGTAGGGCATAACTAGTATCATGTCATTCTAAACATTCATTGTACATAAAATAACAATTGCACAAATAACATAATGAAAATATTGATAAATAAATAATTAAAGGAATATAGGTTCAATATAATCAATGACATGTGACTTGCCTTGCGGATTTATGATTTCGACAATTTCGTATTCTTCAATTTCTTGATCTTCAGTTTGATCGTGAGTTTCTCCTTCTTAACTCGGTCGACTCTCATGGTGGACTGGAGAACGCAACCAGTTCCCTTGCCGTTAGGGCACAGCTGAATTGGTTGAAACAAACGACAATATAGAGTGATCAGCTGTCGGGAAATGTATTATCAACGATGTAGAACCTGGGACCACAGCGAGTGTTACCAATTTAGTTGCACTCCAATTTTGCAGTCACCGTCAAACTTCCTTCACTGAAAGTAACTAATCAAGGTTACTATCAAGTATTATACCTCTTTCTATTCAGCCTCGTAGAATTCTACTGTCCGCAGAGTAGCAGATTTTCTGATCATATCATCGTTTTTATTCTGATGAAGATTAACAAATGTCCAAATCAGTGCTATGTTAAATTCCATGAATCTTTCCGGATGCATGAAATATTTTACGCTGCAAAATCGAGTAAACTTTTTTTCTAGCATCTACTGAGTTCAATACAGGGATACAAATCAGATGGGGTAGTTCTAAACTGGAAGTGTTCCGGATGGCACCAAGAGTGCCGGCCATGAAAATCTTGACTTCGATTAACACTATTCTTAATCCATCGACACTCGACAGGCAGCTCTCCTTACTCCTAGTCTCCAACATAATACGATTGTAACAAATATTTCCAGTAGAAACAAAAGTCTAATATTATCAGCGTATCAGAAGATTCAGAACAAACATTCAAGGAAAAATTAAGGAGAGCAATGTAGTATTTTGCTCCTGTACTACCAAGAAGGCAAGAACATTATTATTGAGGCTTCAGATTTTATAAGCATACCTACAAACTGATACTTCAGCAACTAATCAAAAGATTAGGCTGTAAAAAGCACAGACTAGACCTTAGAAGAACCTCACCGAGTGTAGCACCCCGCCCACTCTCTGAGCCAAGATGCTATTACCTCTGCATACTCTTACCATTACATCACACTAAAGGAATTTAAGCCAACATTAAACTTATTTATACTGCTACGTTCAGATACATCATAGCATTTTTAGTGATTACTCTAGCCTAGTAAAAGCTAAAGTACACTGACAAAAGTGATACAAAAGTACTGCTAGTTTGTGCCGATTATTCATGTGCTACTCCCGCCCACGCGTGACATCCTCAACGGTCACCTAAAAACAACAACGAAGTAAGGGTGAGTCCATCGACTCAGCAAGTACAAAGCAAAACAGCAAATAGCAGGCTCATTCATTAGACCATAATCATTCCAGTTTCACTAACCACTTTACCCTTTAACCACTTCAAGTTCCGATGAACCATTCATCATGCATATGCACATGCACCTTTCTCTTATCTCTTTAGGTTCTCATCAACTGATCATTATGCATATGCCCATGTTTATGCCCATGCACTTCTTTCTCAACTCTTTAGCCTATACCGGTATAGCAGAGTGTGCACCCGTCGATCCTCACCCAGGCCCGCCCTGTTTCATGCGGGGATCACAAGCCTGTCCTGTTTCATACGGGGACCACAGTAGCCTGTAACTCTCATACAGGGACCTCAACTCCACTCCTGTGGAGCGTCCACTCAACGTGGGCCAACTCTTTCTCTTTTCATGACATGCATGCAATGCAAGTTCGTTTATGCATATCAACATAGCATGTCTCAACATTCATCATTCATTTTTTCTCAATATGCACCCGTAAAGGTAAACTTACCCCAACATGGTAAGCAATGCACCGTCCGGAAATAGTAAACTTACCTCAACACGGTAAGCAGAGCATCATCATTCAATTTACCCGAAATCACTACCCGAATTCACTGCTTTACAATGCACTTGCCTGGTTAGCCTCGGGGATGACGCGTGGACGGCTCCGACCCGGGAAACCCACCTGCGTACATATCAACCCGACTAAACGGCAAAACAAAGATCCAGAGTTTAATCGGAGAACAACAACTCTATGCGCTAAACCCCGATTTTTGGCATAAACGCACGGGTTTTGAGGGACCTGTCGCGCAGGTGCCGAACCCATTTCTTTTTTCTCTCTTTCTTTTTCTCCTCTTTTCTTTTCTTTTTTCTTTCTTTTTTTCTTTCTTCCTTTTCTTCCTTTTCTTTCTTTCTTTCTCTTTTCTTTCCTTCTCTCTTTCCTTCTTACCCAGTCTCTCTCTCTCTCCTTACCCATTCTGGCCGAACGGCCTCTCTACTCCTCCTCACCGGCCTCACCCAGGGGCGGCGCGGCGGCGCGTGGGTGCGCCGGCCCCCTCGCCACCGGCCATCGGGCACCGTCAGCCTCTCCGCCTCCACGCCCCCCATTCTCTCCCTCTCCTTCTCTCTCTCATGCGCGCTCGGCCAAGCGGTTGGCCTCCAGGCAGCGCACGGCGCATGGGCGCGTCGGCTCCTCCCTCGCCGCCGGCCACTTGCCGCCGCCGGTCTCCCCTCTATTCGCCTCCCCTCTCCCTCTCAGTGGCTAGCGGCGCGGAGGGCCTCGGCTCGTGGATCTGCAGCGCCGCCGGCAGCTCCTTCCTAACCCGGCCGGCCGGGCCAGATTCGGCCGCCCCCACAGCGAGTCGGCGACGGCGCTCCCCCTCCGGCCCCTCTGCTCCTCCCCGCGCCCCCTTGCCTCGGATTCGGCTGGTCAAGACAGGGTCCGCCGCCACTCTACCGCCGGCCAATCCCCCTGCTCGCCTCCGCCCTCGGTTTCGGCTCACCGGCCCCAGGCCATCAGTCCTCGCGTGAGCACCGAACGGCACTTGGCCTCGCCCTCCCGATGGAATCGAGCTCCGCCGGCCACGGCTCTTCGCCGGCCGGCCACTCCTACTAGGGAAGTCTCCCCCTCTGCTACCTACTTTACTCTACTTTTTTCACACATGGAAGGGGAAACGTATCTCACTTGGCTCGGGTTGGGTGGGGGTGAGAGGGCGATGACGATGGTCGTGGTGGAGACAACGCCCTCCTTGCGTTTCCGTTGGCCCTTCTCGCCTCCTCCTCGTCCCGATTGGGCTCAACGTTGTTCCGACAGTCCTAAGCAGATGATGGTCGTCGTGGATGCCGTCCTTGCATCGTCGGCCTTGGCATTGAAAGGAATGGGAAGTGGCTTGCTCCCCTTGCTTCCTCTGCCCTTCCTCACTGCCTCTAAGTTGCTCTAATGGGGAAAGCTTTTGCTCTCTGGTGGAGTTCTAGGTTGGGAGGAGAAATGAGAAAAGGAATGGTGAGAAGAAATGGTGCTTGCTGGTTCTTTGCTAGCATATAAGAGCATGGTTGGGGGCTGCACTTTGCATTTATGAAATGACCGGCATGCCCTCATTTAAAACCCATGCCCCTCTCACATACTTGATTGCCCAAGGGCATTTTGGTCCAAGGCTGTTGGTTTTTGGGGTTTTTACTGCAGCGGTAAGTCGGTAATAAAGGTAAGGTGAAATTCTTGTCGGATGATGAAAACCCATGTCGCGAGACAGTGCCGACTGTCCCTGGGCAGTCCGGGAACCTCTGAGAGCGATACATATTCGACACTCTAAACGCCGATGGGTCTGACGGCAAAACTACACTCCTTAATCGCTATCATTTTCCCGTATGCATAATTGGGGTATTACACCGAGCGCTTTGCTGCGACGCGAGGAACAAGCGCCCGGTGGGGAGTGGTCCACCTAGGGCTGCGCCGACTCGCCGTGCCAAGCTCCGGCTGAACTTGGGAGGGGGCCTCGGACGGAGCCAATCTTGCGAGAGGCGGAGACGAGGGCAAAAATCAGCCGAAAATGCTCACCATCCAAATTGCAACTTCCACATCCCCGCATTGAACATGATATCCAGATTTCATTTAGAATTCACCACGGAATTTTATGTTCTTTAGCAACCCATTTGCTCCAACTAACATGCTACAAATGATCCCATCCAGATTGTTAGTATAGCACATCATACTTAACGAGCAAGAACAAATCCAGAATCCCACATCTTCAAATCGAAGCGGGCATACAAAAGACAGCAAATCCTGGAAGAATAAAGAGAATTCAAAGTGCAGAGAAGCACTGATCACATTCCCCAAGTGAATCCCAACAAGAGGCAAACCATCATCACCCAACAGATTCCATCCAAATCGTTAGTGCAAAGAGAGCGTCCAAAAGGCAGCAAATCATGCAAGAACGGAGTCATTCAGCAAGCACTGATCATATTCCATCGAAGCGGATGCAACACAATCAAACGATTACAACATAACATGAAGCGACGAGCCACCCATCTAGGTTCCACCACGTCCTACACTACTCACCAAGAAAAAGTAGAGAGCAACAGCGAAGAACACAGGCTCATCAGGCCCTTTCGCCCCTGATGCGGCGCGCGAGCTGAATGTCCTTGGGCATGATGGTGACCCTCTTGGCATGGATGGCGCAGAGGTTGGTGTCCTCGAAGAGCCCCACCAGGTAGGCCTCGGCGGCCTCCTGCAGCGCCGCGACGGCGGAGGACTGGAACCGGAGGTCCGTCTTGAAGTCCTGCGCGATCTCCCGCACCAGCCGCTGGAACGGGAGCTTCCGGATCAGCAGCTCCGTGCTCTTCTGGTACTTGCGGATCTCACGCAGCGCGACGGTGCCCGGGCGGAAGCGATGTGGCTTCTTCACCCCGCCCGTCGCCGGCGCCGACTTGCGCGCCGCCTTCGTCGCCAGCTGCTTCCGCGGTGCCTTCCCGCCCGTCGACTTGCGCGCCGTCTGCTTCGTGCGGGCCATCGGCGATCTCGAAGACTCGGAGGCGCGAGAAGAATTGGAGAACTTGAGGCGATTTGGGAGGCGTTTCGAATTTCGGTGTGAGGGTTCGTATTCCGGGGCTGGAGTATTTGTAGCGGCTGGGAAGGCGGGATCGCGAAAATTTTTCGGCGGAGTGGGCGCCTTGGCGAAGGGCAGTTTTGGAGCATCAGATGAGATCGGACGGTGGGAATTACTAAAGTGCTGGTGGCGTCGTGGCGATCCGTGGGGTGGGTGAAGGTGGGAGATCAGGGAGGATCGACGGGCCCACCGGAGGATATTGGATCTTTTCTTTTCCCCTCTGTTTTTTTCCAAGTGAATACGGGAATTTTATTCGTTCAGAAGCAACCGATGCGTCCGGCGGGGCCCGAGTTCATGGCGCCGCGCACCGCGCCCGGCGGCTCACGTGCGGGTCCTGCGGGACCGCCGTGTGCGTGCGCACGAGGTACGTCAACATCACCGACAAGTGCTGCCTCGTGCTCTGGCTGCCTGCCGGCCAGGGTCGTCTCTGCCTCCGGCGCCTACCACTACGTCGTCAAGTACGCCGCCGACCTCAACGCCATGTTCGCCGGCTAGGTCGTCCGTCTTCCCGTCGAGCACGTCCGCGAGGCGCCCCAGCATGCATCCTCCACCGCTGCCGCCTCCCGCCCATGAAGAGCAGAGCAAGAAGAGCAAGCGATCGAGCCAACTGATCTGAGCTTATGTCCATCAGTGTGCTGAGAGAGACCTGATCGGTGCTGACAGTGGCGGACCCAGGATTTTACCAAAGGGTATGCCGCACCAAAATTTTCATATGCAATTCGGTAAAACCATTTGCTAATTCGGTAAATAATTGTAAAATTTGCATCGTAATTCGGTATACATGCACTAAATAATATGATAAGTCTTAAATTCAAGGATTAAGTTGGAAACTTGCATAAGTTACAATATAAATAGTTCAAACACCATACTAATAGTCTCAAATATACATAAAAGAGACTTACAATACTACTTGTTTGACTTTTTTGGCCTACGCTTTCTAAAGGACATGAAAGTCTTGATTATATTATCTTCATCAATTTCAAAGAAAATATCCCGCTCAATGAATGTGACTAGACAATCATCCAAAAGACTATTCCATATTCGCATCCCACCAAGTATGATAGCGCCGTCCATGAAATGCTATAGCACATCCTAATGAATAAAGAAATTATTCTCTAATTATCCCTCCCACATCCAAACTATCACTTTTAGACATGGGAGTAAAGTTCTCACATCTAATCATCCAAATTCCTTTTCAATCGAAATTCTACCACAACAAACATTCACTCACTAAAAACTAAGAAGCAGCATAAAACTTCAGCAATTTCACAATTATCATCTTAAGGCAGCAAGGCTCCTATAGTCTTATGAGGCCGTTCAACTATTCGGCAATCTCACCATCCACTCAATCACAAGAGTTAGAATGCTGTAAGAACTAGGAATAGTTTAACCCAGCCCCTGATACAGCTTTTAGTAAGTCTTACAAATTGTCTAACCCAATCTTTGCAACCAGTATCGATAATACCCATCCATCCAGGGGAAATCAGCACTAATGGTGTCATGTAACTCGTAACAATCTATCACAAAAAGCTGCAATTACCTTCACAGGGATGTCGTAACGGAATGCCCTGACCGCGCCGACCACCTCAGTCACGATCTCCAGCGGCATTGACCCCACGGCGAGGTCCCCGATCAGCTCGATCACGTTATCCAGCACCCTCCCAGCGTCCACCCACACCTCAGCGTCGGCCTATGTCACCCCTCGGCTGCAAGCTCGCCGGATCCGGGGCGCGCGGCGGCGAAGCCGAGCAGGTGGCCGCGATAGGAGACGGAGGTGGATACCGCGCGGTAGCGGATCGGGAGGCTAAGGCCAGGGTTGCGGACGCGGAGGTGGAGTGCGAGGTCGAGCACGGGGAAGGGTGGCGGATTGACGCGGAAGCGGTCGAGGCGGAGGTCGGCGACGAACGCGGCGGACACGGAGGGGTAGAGGTCGGACAACCTGGGCCCCAGGGTATGCCGTGGCCCACCTGGCATACCCTGTGGGTTCGCCCCTGGGTGCTGATCAGAGTTTCCTACATAGTATATAGTTATCATTTATATGTTTTTGTTTTGTGTTTATTTTCCATTCATCGACGATCTTGTCCTGATTCTTTCCAGTGCCCCAGACTGCCCCAAGTGTACACAACAGAGTGTGGCCTCTAATAATTTACTATTCTTCTGTGATTTATCGGTGCAACAAATACGAACATAGAGTTTCAGTCTTGAATCCCATGGTCATGTTTATTTGTTCGATTTTTTTTTTGAGAATCTCTGCTACTAGTTCGTGTGTTTATAGTGTCAATTCAGGCTTGCAAAGTAGAACCGTTTATTTTTTCAAAATGATCAAAATATGGATAAACCAGGTGGCCGAAAAGTTTTGCATCATCTGGGCCGGACAACAACACAGTGTGGAGTTGTTAAGACCAAGCCTGCACACCTACGCAGATACCATTCTTAAAGCATATTTAATTGGTTTGACTGTGTGTGTATATGTGTGTGTATATATATATATGATAGGTAATAAAGAAAATATATACAAAAAATAAAGTGGCTGCAAATCACATGAATGCATGTGCCACTATTTCTAGGAACACCCAAAGAACTAAGTTGAAAATGCAATCTAGGAGCAGAACAGCACGGACATGCGCTCTGCACTCCTAGAGGGTAGAGGGGTACATAGAGACTTGGAGGAATCAGGCGATCAAGAGCCAGATGAAGGTAGTATGAGCGTGGGGGAAGAGGAGTGGAAGAGGGTGCCGGTGTAGAACGAGGCGGTGACGAGGGTGACGCCAAGTAGCAGCAGCTGCATAAAACCGCAGTTCCAACGCCGACGCCACCCCATTCTTCCTCGCCTACAACGTGTGGAGAGGTCGAGTAGGGAGGGGTGGGGGGAGAGCTGAATGGAACTTAAGGCAAGAAGCGTACCATCTTATGATAACTCGATCATTCACTCAAAATTGTAGTAGATTACTCAGTTGTGATTGACTCCTCAACCACATTCGGTATGGACATGCACTTCCTTAATCCAACCACATCGAGGGGACAGAGATATCCCTCCTGTTATATAGGAGGGGCAAATTTCATCTTAATCGCTAATAATCTTTCATAAGTTTTATAGTAAACTCGAAAGCTATCTTTATGATTATCTAGTTACAAATTAGTGTTTAGCAACCCTCTAAATAAACTATTACTCATGTAGAAAACTATGACGATCTCAGGTCTAAGGTTTCTACATACATTATCTATGAGACCAACTATAACATTTAAGAATATAATAATTCCCACAATATCTCATAGTAGGTCAATCCAACACCATGTTCTCTAACATGTGTCTATATTATTGATTTCATATCCCCATACCCATCATTTGTGAAACATGATAATTAATCAAAACATGTGTTGATCTGTAAATCATAATTGTCTCACATAATAATATACGATTAGGAATAATTTAGATTAAGATCAAAACATGAATAAAGAGTTCCACAAGCAAGTCATATACTAATTGATCAATATAAAAGATATTTATTCAATAGACAAAATAACATATTATTTAAAAGATCATAAACATAGAAGTGATATAATCATCTCTACAATGACCTTTAGGACATATCACTAACAACCAAGACATCACAAGCTAACAAGCGATCTGCACATCCGAGGAATAGCCCCTGCTGCGCACCAATAAAACACAGCTTTAGAAGTATCCAAACAACACGCGTGAGAAATGATACAGCTCCTGGAAGCGCCACTGCGCCAGGACAGACAGCAAGGAGTCAAGTATACATTACTACATACATGTAAGGCCAAATCAGCTTTCACCTTCTCCTTGCTGTCAAGAGTTCACAAATGTACATGCTTTGCTAGCATAAAAGATGTTAAAAATGGCTAGGTGCGTGTTCAATGAGATCTTCCCACTATAGCTTCCAGTAGCCTTGGCATTGGAGGCGTGTCGAGTTCAACTAGTCCCTCAAGAACTTGGACCACCTTGCCCATCGTCGGCCGATCAAATTCGTTGTCTTGAATGCTCCAACAAGCAACCTTGCAGGCACTTTCGACCTGCTTGAAGACGACATCACCATTTAGCTTGTGATCCACAAAGCTCATAACATCTCCCTCAAGAAGCTTACGTGCAACTTGAACGGGGAAATAAACGACATCATCGCCATCACTAATACATCCTTCGCGTGCGTTCATCCTTCCGGAGATGATCTCCAATAGTACCATTCCATTTTTTAGATAAAGGATATAAAATCCGACCTCTATATCCACTTGGGATATATACAGCCAAAAGTTACACGAGCTATTAGGCTCAAAGCCTCAACACTGAGGATCACACAACATCAACAAGAAAGAGAGCTAAAGGACTATGAAAAAGCTAGAAAGACTAAGCTTCAGAACTTCTTCCCCGTCCTTACTTTCAACCAAGCCCCTAACCTCCTCCAACTGAGCCACTCAAACTCCGGTCTACTTTGCGTGAAGATGAACCTCTGAGGCAACGTCTCCATAGAGGCGACGAGGGTCGCCGACGCCACCCGCCTCACCGAGACAAGGCTTTCACCTAGAGAACAGAATACATGAGGGCTATGGAGTGCCATGACAACCCTCCAGGAAGGAAAATGGCGTCCAAAAGCGTCATAGTTGTCGAGACCGGTAGGAACACCGTCAAGGCTTTCGCCAGCACCTCCACAGCAACCCACGCACTACCTTCACACAAAAAAGACCGCCACCAGCACACCGGGTCCTGCACGCCTCAAGGCCATGGCATAGCCACCCTTGAACTCCACGACGAACCGCTTCCCGCTCAAGCAACTTCGCGCCAAGGTTCCCTGGACCCACAATTCTCCGGAACAGCGGCCGGTCCTCTCTCTCCACCACGGCGAACATCGCCACGTGCTGCAGGAAAGCGTGCGCATCAGGCGGCTTAGCCCCCTCCACCCCACCCTTCCGCTCCGCGACCTCCTTCCACTCCCTTGGCTTGCATCAACATCAGCATGGAAGTCCTACGCCTTGCTCCTGATGTTGAACCACTTCCACACGAGAAACTTCGACCATGAACGCTTGCTCTTCTTGGTGCTCTCTTCTCTCATTGTCTCAAAGCTCCTCCTCTGCAGGGGCACAGCAGCCTACGCACCCCTCCATCTCCGAAGACAGCAAGAGGGATCTATCCGGCCACCACAAGAAGTTGCGATCTCTGCAGCAAGAGCCTTCGAATCCAGGACCGAATCATCCCCAAAAGCAGGATTTTGATCCGGGGACCTCAAACGGTCCAGAGCAACGCCAACTGGGCGCTCGGCACCTCAGCCTCGCCGTCCCCACCGCCCTCATGGGCCTGACTCCTGCGCTCTCTTCTTCATGGGCACGCACCTCTACGTCCGCGTCCGCCCCAAGGGCAGCCCCTTCACCAGCTTCGCCCAAGACCCCAGGTCCTCGTCGCCGCCGTCGGTTGGGCCCTAGGGTATGCCGTGACCCACCCGGCATACCCTGAGGATCGAGCGCGCGGGAGACGGAGCCGTCGATGGAGAGCTCCTGGTGGCGTAGGGAGTCGAGCGCGCGGTGCCGGCCATCAGGCCACCGGATCTGCCGCCGGCGAGGGGATCCGCTACCGATTCCCGCTGCCCCTCTCCGCCTCCCTCCCAGCGCACACCACGCCGTCCTCCTCCACGCGGGCCTCGCCGCTCCATGGCTCGGGAGCCCGCCGCAGCGCCACCTGCCGATGGACGCCAGATCCGGCCACTAGGCCACCGGATCCGCCACCGGCGAGGAGAGCCGCAGCCGGGGATCTCACGACCAGCACACCAATCCCCACCGAACCGCGCAGGGGAAGGGAAAAAAAGGCCCCGCCGTCGCCCTCTTTGCGCCCACCGGGGACCGGTGGCGCGCTCCGGCGACGGCGAGGAGGAGGGATCCGGACGGGAGGTGGGAGGTGAAGGGACGGTGGGAGGTCATAGTACCATTCCATATCCATACACATCTACTTTTGGCGTTATAGCCACTCCGCTAATCCATTCAGGCGCAAGGTATCCAACGGTGCCTCTTGTTGTAGTCATAACCCGGCTAAAATCCCTTGTTAGAAGCTTTGCCATCCCAAAGTCGGCAATTTTAGGAACGAATGATGCGTCAAGAAGTATGTTTTGCGGCTTAATATCACAGTGAATTATGTAGTCCCGACAGCTCTCGTGCAAGTAAGCTAGTCCTCTGGCAATTCCAAGAGCTATTTGGTATCTGGTACTCCAATTCAAAGTTGCAGTGTTGATTCGGAATAAATGAACATCAAGGGACAGATTTGGCATGTGCTCATAGACAAGCAGCTTCTTGTCGCCCTCGCAACAAAAACCAATCATTTTGACTAAATTGGTATGCTGGATGATTCCAATTGAACTCACCTCAGCTCTGAATTGCTTCTCCCTTTGGTAGGAACCGTGAAGCCTTTTCACAGCTATAGTGGTCGACTCATTTAACAGCCCCTTGAATACAGAACCAAAACCACCTGTCCCAATCTTCTCTGAAAAATTTCTGGTCGCGCGTTGTAGTTCACTATATCTAAATGGAACAAGTCCACTACCACCATGGATGTTGTTTCGTGTGGGACAATACAGCTTTCTTCTGTTCCTCCTGGCCTTGAGTAGTAAGGTGAGTACCAACATACCCAAAGCAGCAATGCATGCACCAATGATACCTCCAATGATAACTCCTTTGTTGTTTTTCCTAGTTTGAAACTCTTTGGCAGCAAGGCGAATGTAAAGAATTTCTCCATTACCAGTGGAAACATCAACAAATTGTTGCTGTTTTACATTGAGCAGTTCACCATGCCATACGGAACAACCTCCACTACCAAAGGAATATGCAGTGCAAGAGCAGTTACTCAAGCAAACTTGCTTGCATTCGCTTGCACTTGCGACAAGTCCTACGCTGTGGGGGTTATAGGGCAATTTAATGGTTAATATAGCGTAGAACCTGTCTGTGAGGCCAACCATACTATTGTTGTTAGCACAATCCAATGGGGTGTTTCTTCTGCATCCACTTGTCCGATCATCTAGGTCCCAATTTTCAGGTGATTCTACAGAGAAACCCTTCGTACAACTACAAGACTGAAGCGTGTTATCGTTGCAGATTGTGAAAGGTCCGCAGACAGCATGCACCTCACATTGAGCATTAGGATGGGTGTAGACTGTCACCCAATCCTGTGTGCTCTCCTGCCAGGCAAGCACCTTCCTTTGCCCGGACACTTCCAGGAAGCCATAAATCGTCATGCTTTCATCAAGCAAGTTGTATGCAAAGGACACCTCTTGGTGGTTGTTGACGAACGTAAAATTACATAGATGGTGGGCAGTCATCACCGGCACTGAGCTGAAGTATTGGCCGTTCCATTCCCCGCTGGACCAGTACGCTATGGATGAGTTCCATAGCATCTGAGCAACACCAGTGAGGCCTAACTCTATGGAGTACACTCCCGGAGCTTGGTCGATCCGATTCTTTCTTGAAACAAGACGACGGCTTTGACCGGTGATCTTGTTCAGGCCAATCGTCGCACCGGGGAGAAGGATATCTGCTGGGTGGTCAAAACTTTGCCACAGTATGTCAGACACGTTGGACGAGCTGCGTAGGAGAAGGTTTCCGGTGTTCAAGAGAGCAAGAACGGTGCTGTTGGTTGTGGTGTTGGCTTGGCTAGACCAGATGATGGACTTAGTGGCCTGGTTTAAGATGACAAGGTTGCCATCATGGGAGATTGTGAGCTCCAGTGAAGTGGGATCTATTGCTGGGTCGTCCCTGTTTGCTACCCACAATGAAGTTAACTTGGGAACGTGATTGAACCATATGCCTAGGTACCAGAGCTTCAGGGTGTTGTTGTCAGGGGACTCACCGCCTGCGGTTTGGAAGAAGCCGAGCGCGAACTTGCCGTTGCTGGAGACGAGCTTGTCGTCAACGGCGAGCGACTGGCCGGGTGAGAGGGTCGCCGTGGCAGCAGAGCTTGCAGGAGCGTGTAGGCTGCAGAGGTGAAGCCCCAGCAGGATAAGGAGAAGAGGCATTGGGAGGCGGAGGATCGAGTTGTTCAGAGAAGGACGGTGCATGGCTATTGGTCAGTGCAATATGGGATTCAGAGGGCTAGCTCTGCTCAGGGTTCGACGGATACTA
This sequence comes from Dendrocalamus sinicus, assembly GCA_036346575.1. Taxonomy (NCBI): domain Eukaryota; kingdom Viridiplantae; phylum Streptophyta; class Magnoliopsida; order Poales; family Poaceae; genus Dendrocalamus; species Dendrocalamus sinicus. The sequence continues at coordinate 19,644,348 of CM070650.1, forward strand.
CGAGAGACGAGCGGTCGAGAGGGGTACATCAAACGTGGTGGGAATGCGAGTCGAGCACGGGAGGTTGAATACACTGGCGAAAACGAACGAGAAGTCGGTAACTTGAATGGCATTTTTACCCGTAATGTGCTAAGTTTCGCCATGAAAGGAGGAAGAGAGCAGTAGATTGGTTTCGGAAGAGAACCCGTCAAAGAGGGACTCTGCTATTGACTGAAAATATATGTACACAGGTTTTGCCGTATCGGCTACAGGGAAGTGCAGACTGCGCTGAAGAGTTACAAACGCCAAGCGATTACTTTCCAGAAGTACAGAGATAGCGAGAGACTACAGGAGAGATTTCACGGATCAGTTGTGATCTAATTCTATCTCTAAGAATATACAATTCTATCTTTCTCTGAACCTTCCAGAGAGACATGGTATACTGGAGAACGCAACCAGTTCCCTTGTCGTTAGGGCACAGCTGAATTGGTTGAAACAAACGAAACTATAGACTGATCAGCTGTCGGGAAATAACCTTAAAATGGGTATGTATTATCGACGATGTAGAATTCTATCACGGTTACTATCAAGTGTTATACCTCTTTGTATCCAGCTTCGTAGAATTCTATGGTCCGCAGAGTAGCAGATTTTCTGATCATTTCGTCATTTTTACTCTGATGAAGATTAACAAATGTCCAAATCAGTGCTATGTTAAATTCCATGAATCTTTCCGGATGCATGAAATATTTTACGCTGCAAAATCGTAAAAGTTTTTTTTTTCTAGCATATACTGAGTTCAATACAGGGATACAAATCAGATAAGTACTCACACCAATCACCAATGCATCTTCCATATATGTTTTAAAATTTCAGTGGAAGAAGACTTTGACATGTTGAGATCATATATGCCACTTTCTGAGACAAGCATTAAAACGTCTTCTGAATCCTGATTTTTTTTAGATCAAGGGAAAATCTCATTAAGTGAATGAAAAAGGTCTCAGCCTCTACAATCCGAAGATCGTACACAGCTTAAAGGTTACAACCAAGAGCATTCAAACACAAGAACTAACACAAAGCAAAAGACACAAGATACAGGAAAAAACAGACACTACGCCTCAATCCTATTCCGGAACTTCCATCCAAAATTTGCAAAGACCTCCATGATGACCGTCTCCAAAATCTGGCATCCATTCTTGAAGATTGGTTTTTCTCCTTCTTTACTTAACAAGGACCAAAGCCGGATCCAATATGTTGCCCTGAAAATGACTTGCAGAAAGGTGTTGGTTTTAGCATTATTGAACACCACGTCATTTCTATTCAACCACATTGCCCAACAGAGAGCCACAGCACCTAGTAAAATCTGATTTTTGAGTTTTGCCCCGATGCCATGAAGCCAAGAGCCAAACATATCCGAAATACTAGATGGTGGATGAATTCCAAAGGTGATGTGCACTATGTTCCAAATAAATCTAGCAAAGTGACAATCAATGAAAAGATGTTGTATCGTCTCCAAAGAGTTACAAAAACAACACTTGACACTCCCTTGCCAATTCCTTTTTGCTAAATTATCTTTTGTAAGAATGACCCCTTTTTGGAGATATCAAAGGAAAATTTTAATTTTCAAAGGCACTCTTATTTTCCAAAGTGGATTTTTCGTAGGTAAGACTCCCTCTTGAATCAGATTCAAATACATAGAGCGAACCGTGAAAGACCCACTCCTATGAAGGTTCCAAACAAACACATCCTTCTCATTTTTGTAAGGTTAACTGTCACAACTTTAGAGACTAAGTCGTACCACGCTGTCAAATTACCTTCCACCAAACCTCTTCTAAATGACACATCCAAATGGCGTAGAAGCTATAACCTTAGCCACAAGATCATTCTTTTCCTCACAATCCTATAGAGCGATGGATAGACATCCCTTAAGGGTTTATTTCCTAACCAAATGTCCTCCCAAAATCTAACTCGAGTTCCCTTTTGAATTCGAAAAAAACCATGAGCCAAGAAATCATCCTTGACCTTCATTAGCCCCGACCAAAAGTGGGAGTCACCCGGTCATTTATAAACTTGAGTTATGGCTTTATTGGTCAAATATTTCCTTCTTAGAAGATTTTGCCAAACACCATCCTCATTAAAAGTTTAAACAACCATTTACTCAAGAGACATTTGTTTTGAATCCCAAGGTTTTGGATACCCAACCCGCCACGATCCTTTGGTCTACAAAGTACACTCCACTTAGTAAGCCTGTACTTCTTTTATGACTATCACTTTGCCAAAAGAACCTTGAACAGTAAAAATCAAGTTTTGTAAAACACCCTTAGGGACTTCAAAAAGGAAAGCATATACATAGCTAAACCATTTAAGACCGAATTGATCAAAACTAGCCTTCCTCCAACGGAAAGAAGCTTTCCTTTCCAAGCTCACTGAGCTTCTTTTGGAATCTCTCCTCAATGATTGCCCAATCTTTGTTAGAGAGTTTACGATGATGCAAAGGAATACCAAGATATTTAAAAGGTAAGCCCCGGTTTTGCAACCAAAAGTTGTGCATACTCATGCTCGCAATCCTTAGCACTACCATAACAGAAGAGCTCACTCTTATGGAAATTAATTTTCAACCTAGAAAGTTGCTCAAAGGCACTTAACACTAGTTTAAGGTCTTTGGCTTGGAGTAGATCATGATCCATGAAGAGAATAATATCATCTGCATACTGGAGGATCGAGAGGCCATCATCTACAAGATGTGGAACAACTCCTTGAAACCTCCCATCAGACTTAGCTCTACCAATTAACGTTGCCAACATATCTGCCACTAAATTAAAGAGGATTGGTGACAAGGGATCACCTTGCCTAAGTCCCTTTTTTGGCTGAAAATAATGCCCTAAAATGTCATTAACTTTAATGCCCACACTACCTCCCCTGACAATTTGATCTATCCACTTGCACCAAAGTGGCGAAAAACCTTTCATCCTCAATGTTTGTTGAAGAAAAGACCATTTCACCTTATCATATGCTTTTTCGAAGTCCAGCTTTAGAATCACTCCATCAAGCTTCTTCCTATGCATTTCATGTATGGTTTCATGAAGGATAATAACCCCTTCCATGATATTCCTCCCTGCCATAAAAGCTGTTTGAGATGGTTGTATAACCTTCTGAGCCACTAGTGCTAAACGGTTAGCCATTACCTTAGTAAAGACCTTAAAGCTAACATTAAGTAGGCAAATGGGTCTGAACTGCTGGATTTGAGTAGCCTCATTTTGCTTCGGTAATAATGTAATTATACCAAAATTGAGGCTAAAAGTGGAGGTTTCTTTGTGAAAATCAGTGAAAAGAGCCATGAGATCTCCTTTGTGAGACCCCAAAAGCTTGGTAAAACTCAGCTGGAAACCATCAGCCCCGGGCTTTGTTGTGTTCCATTTGGAATATAGCCTTTTTAACCTCTTCTTCTGTGAAAGCGGACGCTAAAATCTCATTCTCAGTTTCTGAAACCTGTGGTATATCATCCCTAAAGGATTCCATCATTGAGAAATTGTTTCTCTCTGACACCCCAAAGAGACCTTTATAATAATTGGTGATGTATTTCTTAAGGTTCTCATCACCCTCTATAATCCCCTCTTCCTGCTCGAGGCGGAAGATCCTAGTCTTCCTATGTTTTCCATTGGCTACCAACTGAAAATACTTAGTATTACAGTCACCAAATAACAACTTAGTTGTTTTGGCTCTTTGGTACCATTTTATCTCCTCCTCTCGCAACAAATGAACTAACCGCTCTTTATAATAATGCTTTAAATCATTTTCCGTAGCACTGAGAAGCTGAGTCTCAGCTTTCTTATCTAAATCATTCGCCTTCCGAATCAATTCTTCCTTTTCTTTTTTGTATGATCCGCTAACATTCTTAGCCCAACCCCGTAGGAATTGTCTAAGTCTCTGAATTTTAAATTGCCATCTTTGTAACGATGTTTTCCCCCTTTTTTCTTTGTTCCACACTTCCGCCACCAACTCTGAGAAGCCATCACGTAACAGCCAACCGAGCTCAAATTTGAACAGAGGTTGATTTTTGCAACGAGTACCGTTTGCAGTATCTAGTAACAGAGGAGTGTGATCCGAAATTTCCCTAGTCAACGCCTGAACCGTTGATAGCGGAAATTTTGTTTCCCACTCTGTACTAACAAGGATCCGATCAAGTCTCTCATATGTTGGTGTATCCCTAGAATTAGCCCACGTAAATTTTCGGTTAGATAATTCAAGCTCCCTTAAATCTAAACCATCGATGACGGCATTAAATAAAAAAGGCCACCTATCATCAAACCTATCATTGTTCTTTTCCTGTGGATTCCTAATAATATTGAAATCACCTCCGACAAGAACCGGATGTGTTTCCTTGGCACATGTATGTACCAACTCTGCAAGGAAGGCCTCCTTAATTTCAGGTTGAGCAGCCCCATAAACTGCTATAAGAACCCATTGGAAACCATCACCTCTCATTCTCAAGTGGAACTTAACATAAAAGTCTCCCTCATCAAAACTACCAAAGTCAAAAATTTCTAGGTTCACCCCAAGAAGGATGCCACCGGACCTACCATGAGGTTTTGACCATGCCACAAAAATCTCACCACCACAAATATTGTTCAACGCCGCTTTTGGAAAATCTTTCTTCCCGGTCTCCATAAGAGCAATAAAGTCTAGCTTATGCTCTCTAGATAATTCTGAAAGGAACCTATATTTAGCCAAGTCACTAAGACCTCTGCTATTCCAAAAGATTCCTTTCATTTTGATCGATTTGATTTTCTTTTTTCCTAACTATTTCAATTTTCTTATTCTTCTTATTAAAAGATGACATAGATTTATTCTTCTTGAAGACAGTTTCGAATTCACAACTTAGGTGATCGCTGTCGTCATCCAAAACCTCCTCCATCAAATCACCACATAAGTGACCAAGAGTGAGGTTATTAACGTCATCATCTTCATCACTTTCTAAAAAAATAGCATCACTGTCATGTTCTTCAACAGTTCTAGGAAAAAAAGCCGACAGTCTATTGCGTTCTACAGCTTTAAGCACCCGAACTGAACCTAAAACTTCTTTCTCATTTTTGCCAACATCTAGGCCTAGGTTGATGAGTTTGGAAGCAACAACAACATCTGAAAAAGATGTGAAGGACAGATTTTGCTTGTTACCTTCAACCTGCTCCAAATTATTCAACGCAGGAGGTAGTGGCGCCATCTTGGGCGCCTCCTGTGCCACGGCCGGGTATTGCAACCTTGCTGCATCAGGCTGCTGACGAGCGCCTTCCCGCGACCACCGATGGCAAGACTTGCGCGTCGCCACCGTGAAGTACCCGCTCCTCCATCGGTGCTTGGAGCACCCCAACATCATTAGATGCTGCTGCTCCATCTCCCTCGACACTTAGCAAATCACCATCCTCATCAGTGAACACAACTTCCACCAACTCGTCAACAAGAACATTATCATTCTCCACAAGAACCTTGTTACAACACTTGTTATTAATTTTGAGATCACAAGCCATATCCAGCATCCGAACCTCCATACCTTTAATTTTTGCTTCAAGTTCTTTAATCTGCTCTGCCATAACTTTAAAATTTGCCTCAAGGGTCGCTCGAAGTAGCCTTTCTTGTTGGACCTGCGACGACGGCAAACCACCCCATCGCCACTGGAATGCTGGTCGGAGCCGCTTCAAAAGCTCGCGCCGCGCGCCAAAACGCCAGCAAGGCCACCCCAGTCAGGACTAGAGCCGCCACCTGGTATCCATGTCGTCCCTTGTGCACACCACTATCCATCGCAACACCCTGAGCGTAACTGTTGCCGATGGCTTCAACACCGCCCGGCTCCTTGCAACCCAGGTCTATCCGCTGGCAACGAAACGTCGCAGGCAGACGAACAGTTGTGAGATGAGGTGAGAAACCTAGGACGAAAGCGTCCTCCCCGGGAGAAAAGCTCACACAGCCCGGCTGGAAAACGGACCGACCTGCTCCCAATCCGGATCACACCAGAGCGGGCCAAACGTCGCCTTTCAGTTTGGGCCAAAACAAGTTGGCCCAGGCCAGTCGACACCGTCGGCCCACATACCTCTTCAGTGCCCCGACACCACTCATTCAGGGACAACCCTGTTTTACCAAGATTAACCTTCCTCATGTCCTTAACTTTAATCTCCCCCAGCTTACTAACTGAAGACCGATCAAACTTAGGTAAGGGGCCTTTCCAAGGATGAATTTTTGAGGACAAACGCCAGTCCGCTACCTTCTCGGTTATCCTTGATGGTAGAGGCCTAGGATGCCTCATATGGCCAGCCCCACAGTCAACCGAGCCAAATTTCGGAGACTCAATGTTTTGACAAGCATTGCCTCAAAGATCGATCAATTCGTCTCATCGAGAAACCCACTCGCAAAGCATCTCGAATAAATTCTGAACCTGAATTAGATGAAACAAGACTAGCGACTTCATCTTCTTCCTCGAGCTATCCTCCCCATCTGCTGCCCAAAATTTTGATCTACTCGTGGAATTTCTATCTCCGACTAGCGGAGCAGAAAACTTGGGGAGATCAGGCGCTGATTGCCTTCTTGGCAACACCCCAATCCACTCCTGCTCAACATGGGATTGCGACTTAGCGCACAGTGAGCCACCTCCATCAAGACTGGTCAAATCCACCATTAACCAAGCCTCACTAAATGGAAACTAGCTCCCAACTCACGCCGCTGAAGAAACGGAGAGATGGAAAGAAGAAACGAGGACTAGAGGGGGCGAGCAAGACGTACCTGAAACTAGGATCGGTTGGGGAAAAATGTCGAACACCTTGCCAGCACCAGCCTCAGGAGCTGCCGCACGACCGCCGGCAGCCCCCTTCACCGGTCTTCGTCCCTCCAGCTCCTCTGCAGATAGCCCAGATGCTGGCACCACCGCAGCCGGCACGACTTGGAGCCGCACCCGAGCAGCGCCAGAGCGACCTCCGCCCAGTTCTGCCGCCCGTGTTCGCGCACCCCCTGCCGCAGCAACTCGACCTCCTCCTCCGTCCACGGCGACTTCCCTGCCCCCCTCGTCGCTGCCGGGCAGCGCCCGCCCGACCGCCACCGAAGCCAGGAGAAGGAGCCCTATCTGCCGAGTCCCCCGCCTGGAACCGACGGAGGAGCCGTCTTCTCTACAGCGGCGTCGGCGGCGGCGGATCTAGCCGGATCTGGTCGGGATGCGAGCGGTGGAGGAGGCGGAGGCGGCGGAGGGCGCCTCGGGCGCGGCGTCGCTGGTGGGGGGCCGAGCGACGGAGGGCCGTCTTCTGAATCCTGATACCTCAGATATACATTATAACTGACAAAGTACAGAATTTACCACCATTGTTTTTTCACTCCTGAGTGCAATCAAACGTACACAATAATTTAAACATAATAATAAAATTGTCACAACGGTTAGATTCTTAGATAGAAATATAAATGGCAAAAAACTTGTTTCAGGATGCAGAATTCTTTCTCTGCAACCTCACCGCGGGGCACCGCAGGTGGAGAAGAAAAATTGGGCTGACCTTCACCAACACCGACGCCCAGCCCCTACGCCCGCTACGAGACGATCACACTTATTCCACAGGAAGTGATGGAACCAGGAAATTACAACAGGTGAGCTAAGTTAGTCGCGGCCACATTACATCCGGATGGACTAGTTCTAAACTGGAAGTATTCCTGATGGCACCAAGGGTGCCAGCCATATAACTCTGGACTTTGATGTATTCTATTCTTAGGCAGCTCTCCGTACTCCAAATCTCCGATATAATACGATTGTTACAAATATTTCCAGTAGCAACAAAAGTGTAAATTATCGGCGTATCAGAAGATTCAGAACAAACATTTAGGGGAAAAAATGAGTAATGAAGGAGAGCAATGTAGTATTTTTGCTTGTATACTACCAAGAACATCATTATTGAGGCTTCAGATTTTACTAGTCGAATGCCTGTGCGTTGCTACGGATTTTTAAAATTTATCATACTATATGGTTTAAAACTCACGAGTGGTAAAAATTTTTAAAATATACATACAAACATGTTCTAAAAATTTTTAAATCTGTCAAGTAAGTCGAAAGCTGTCGATCACACCTCGTGGTCATAAGTCAGAAGATATCGACCACATCTCGTGATCGTAGGTCGGGAGCCCTTGAGCACACCTCGTCGTCGTAAGTCGGAAGCCCCTCGACCACGGCCCCATTCGACCACGGCACCGACTTTGATGACCAGCTTGGGAGACTAAAATCGCCAGACGGCGTGATGAGCTCCGAGTGAAAAGCAGGAGGAGGTAGAGAAGTTCACCGAGCGAGCGACCGCTAGGCGGCAGCGGCGGGGGAGAGCCATGTGGGCGGGTGTAGTAAGAGGAAGCTGCCGCCATCGCTGAGTGCCCTTCTCTCTGATCCATTGGCCGCTGTCGCCAAGCACCATTCTCTTCGATCCATCAGCCGCTGTCGCCGAGCGTTGTGCCACTCGTTGGAGGGGCAATGGGAGATTGAATTGGTGGCGGTGACCCTGGGGAAAGTTGGAGAATTACGACCAGACGTTGCCGCGCGGGGAAGGAATTGGTGGCGGCGCCGAGAAGGAGGCGTGACACGAGGGTTCGGGGGAGAAGGAGGCGGCGGTTGTAGGAGGTGGAGGTTGAGAGGCGGCGACAGGCAGATGGGGAGAGGAGGCGGCGGGCAAATGCGTTGAGGAGGCGGCGACGAGGAGATGCGACGCTGGTGGGGGAAGTTGGGGACTGCGACCAGACGTTGTATGGGGACGGAATTGGTGGCAGCGCTGAGGAGGAGGCGCGGCACGAGGGTTCAGGGGAGAGAAGGAGGTGGAGTGGTTGCGGGAGGCGGAGGATGCGGGGGAAGAGACGAGGAGTGTGGTCCACGCGTCGGTCCGACCTTTTTTATAAGAAGCAGAAGAACTACCTATATGCAGATCTAGAGGGGTTGATCTTTGATCGGACGGTTGAGAAGAGAGAAGGGAGAACGGACCGACGACCACTAACTCCTATTTTTATAGTAGTAAAGATAAGCACACCCATAAACTGATGCTATAGCAACTTATTATCAAAAGATTAGGCTGTAAAAAGCACATACTAGACCTTGGAAGAACCTCACCGAGCGCTTGGCTGCGACCTGCGCCACGAGGAACGAGCGCCCGGTGGGGAGCGGTCCGACTAGGGCTGCGACGACTCGCCATGCCGAACACCGACCGAACTGGGGAGGGGGCTGTTATCACTAATCTTAACTTGCATGTGTTTTACTTAAAGTTCATGCAGTAGTAGTAGTAGCGTGCATGTCAGTCAGGCACGTTGCAAGTAGTATGTGTGCATCTTGCATTTAGGATAGGAGCTTAATTAGCTTGTGCGTGTGTTGCATCTATACGGCCGAGTAATTAGCTGCATGCAGGATTAGCGGAGCACGTTTGGCGTGGCTCATGGTCAGCTCGGAGGAGCGATTCTCACGCGTGAGATGCGCCGTTCATGCATGAGTGAGTGGCTCATGCAGGTAAGGAGATCGTGGTCATGTGCATGCGACCCGGGAGCTGCTAGCTGTGTGCATGTACGTGATTATATAAGCCGTGTAAATATCCTTTGTTTAGTTGTTGGAAAAAATAGAAAAACCGGTGTTCGTCGCTGAGGGCGTTTGTCGCCGCAACCTCCTGTGTTCCATTCCAGCCACTTCGTGTGTGTTCGAGTTCGCCGTGTTCCGGGAAGTTGCCGCACGCCGATCTTAGCTCGAGTTCGCTGCTTAATTCCAACATTTGGTATCAGAGCCGGTTGAGGCGACACAGCAACACGCCATCGACACTGTGAAGATGAGCACCAGCGACAGGGCTGCTCAGGACGTCAGGATGGAGCGCGTGATCGGCGGCGTGATGGAGCTCCGTCTTCGACGAAGACGAACTACCACGAGTGGGCGCCGTGATGTAAGTCAACACGGAGGGCATGGAGCTCGGGATGTTGTGGAGGCGGGCAAGGCCGAGCGCGCAAGGATCGGCGGGCGTTGGCCGTCATCTTGCGCCGCGGTGCCACCGGAGTCAAGGCCGGCTCGCGCCGTGAAGAAGACCGCCAAGGAGGCTTGGGAGGCGGTCAAGTCGAGGCGGATGGGGGACTCGCGCGTGCAGGAGGCCAAGGCGCAGCACCTCCTCAAGCAGTTCGAGAATGCGGCGTTCAAGGACGGTGAGGTGATCGACGATTTCGCCATGCGGATCGGCTCCCTCGCCACAGAGCTGCGCGAGCTTGGGGAGAAGATGGAGGAGGAGCGCGTCATGAAGAAAATGCTGCGGGTTGTGCCGGCGAGGTACAATCAGATCGCGTGCTCCATCGAGATGTTCGCAGATTTGAAGACGATGTCGCTCGAGGAACTCGTCGGGAGGCCGCGTGTGGCGGAGGAGCGCTGTGGCGGCGTTGAGGAGGCTACGGACGGCGTCCAGTGCCTACTGCTCACGGAGGAGCAGTGGGAGGCACGTCGACGTCAGCGCGGCAAGGATCGGCGACGGCGGCGACAATGGCGGTGGCCGTAGTGGTGGCCGCGACGACGATGACGATGACGGAAGCAGCAGCGTCTACTCCGAGAATGGCGAGCGCAAGTCGAAGGGCAAGAAAGGCAAGTGCTACAACTGCGGAATTCGTGGGCACTTTGCTAGCGAGTGCCGCAAACCGAAGAAGGAAGAGACGGCGCTCCTCGCGACGGCCGACGACGAGCCCTGTCTCCTGTGACGAAGCATTGAAGGAGAGCAAGTCAAGATTAGGGGGGAATTTGTTAGCACGAATCTTAACTTGCATGTGTTTTACTTAAAGTTCATATAGTAGTAGTAGTAGCGTGCATGTCAGTCAGGCACGTTGCAAGTAGTATGTGTGCATCTTGCATTTAGGATAGGAGCTTAATTAGCTTGTGCGTGTGTTGCATCTATACGGCCGAGTAATTAGCTGCATGCAGGATTAGCGGAGCACGTTTGGCGTGGCTCATGGTCAGCTCGAAGGAGCGATTCTCACGCGTGAGATGCGTCGTTCATGCATGAGTGAGTGGCTCATGCAGGTATGGAGATCGTGGTCGTGTGCATGCGACCCGGGAGTTGCTAGCTGTGTGCATGTACGTGATTATATAAGCCGTGTAAATATCCTTTGTTTAGTTGTTGGAAAAAAAATAGAAAAACCGGTGTTCGTCGCTGAGGGCGTTTGTCGCCGCAACCTCCTATGTTCCATTCCAGCCACTTCGTGCGTGTTCGAGTTCGCCGTGTTCATCGCGTTCCGGGGAGTTGCCGCCAGTGGCGGACCCAGGATTTTTGAGATGGGGGTACGAAGTTAAGAATCTACGGAGTATATATATAAGATAGAGAATTTTGATACGCATAATATGTATATCTCATATAGTTAATCAAATAAACCTTGTGTGCAGGGGCGGCATGGCCGTCGGAGCGCGCCGCCGCTCAAGCCGGAATAGGAGGAGCCGCCGCCGCCGCATGGGCCGCTCGGCCGTGGGGACTTCTTCGCCGCCGACGCCGTGTCGGCCATTGGGTGTGAGTGCCGCGCGCCGCCGCCAAAGCCAGCTGTCACGCCGCCGCCGTCGCCGAGACGAGGAGGCCAGGGGCGTGTTGTAGGCTGTGGCGGCTGTGCAAGAGAGATGGAGAGGAGGCAGGCACGGAGCAAGGCAGGAGGCGGCGTGGGAGGCAGCCAGACAGAGGCAGGAGCCCGCCGGTCGCCGCGTCGCCGGAGCCGAGGAGGCCAGGGGCGCGCAGAGATGGAGAGGAGGCCAGGGGCGCGCAGAGATGGAGAGGAGGCGGCGTGGGAGGCAGCCAGGCAGAGGCAGGAGCCAGGAGGCTAGGGTTAGGTTAGAAAATGCCAATTGGGCCTTTTGGCTAATGGGCTGAATTTGCTAAATTACCTGCACTTCTAGTATATATATATATATGAAGCCTTTTTTCTACTTCCGGGTGTAATTACACCCTATATCGTATCTCACAACGTAGGGAGTATCTCGCGTAACGAGGGGTATGTACATGTAGTATACGAGTATTTAAGATCATATAGGTGGTATGAACAATTTTTCAGAGGTGGTATGTACAATTTTTTAACATACTCCTTTTTATGTACGTATATAAACGTATTTACAAAATACGCTAAAAACTATGGATTCCCTTGCAATTTTTTGTGTGGTTCACATTAGAATATCTTATAATTAGTATACGAGTATACTTAAAGTGATAAAGGAATATTTCAAGTTTGTTTAGGTGGTATATTAGATGTGGATGTAATTACACCCGGGAGTAAAAAATATTTTTCTATATATATATATATATATATATATATATATATATTTGATTTTTTGCAAAAAAAAATTTGGGGGTACAACTGTACCCCCATGTCCCATGGTGCGTCCGCCCCTGGTTGCCGCACGCCGATCTTAGCTCGAGTTCGCTGCTTAATTCCAACAGGGGCCTCGGACGGTGTAACCTTGAGAGAGGCGAAGACGAGGGCAAAATTCCACCGAAAATGCTGACCTCCCAAATTGCAACTTCCACATCACCACATTTAACATGACATCTCGATTTCATTTCAAGAATTCACCACGTAATTTTATTTGCTCCAACTAACATGCTACAAATGATTCCATCAAGATTTTTAGTATAGCCCATGATGCTTAACGAACAAGACCAAATCCAGAATCCCACATCCCCAAATCGAAGCAAGCATACAAAAGACAGCAAATCCTGGAAGAACAAAGAGAATTCAAAGACGAGAGAAGCATTGATCACATTCCCCAAGTGAATCTCAACAAAAGGTAAACCATCATCACCCAGCAGATTCCATCCAAATCGTTAGTAACACATTGCATACTAAACAGATCAAACCAAGCGACCATTCTCCGATCAAAGAGGGCGTCCAGAAGGCAGCAAATCATGCAAGAACGGAGTCATTCACCAAGCACTGATCATATTCCATCGAAGCGGATGCAACACAATCAAACGATTACAAGACAACATGAAGCGACGAGCCACCAAGAAACCGAAGAGAGCAACAGCGAAGAACACAGGCTCATCAGGCCCTTTCGCCCCTAATGCGACGCGCGAGCTGGATGTCCTTAGGCATGATGGTGACCCTCTTGGCGTGGATGGCGCAGAGGTTGGTGTCCTCGAAGAGCCCCACCAGGTAGGCCTCGGCGGCCTCCTGCAGCGCCGCGACGGCGGAGGACTGGAACCGGAGGTCCGTCTTGAAGTCCTGCGCGATCTCCCGCACCAGCCGCTGGAACGGGAGCTTCCGGATCAGCAGCTCCGTGCTCTTCTGGTACTTGCGGATCTCACGCAGCGCGACGGTGCCCGGGCGGAAGCGGTGCGGCTTCTTCACCCCGCCCGTCGCCGGCGCCGACTTGCGCGCCGCCTTCGTCGCCAGCTGCTTCCGCGGCGCCTTCCCGCCCGTCGACTTGCGCGCCGTCTGCTTCGTGCGGGCCATCGGCGATCTCGAAGGCTCGGGGGCGCGAGAAGAATTGGAGGGCTTGGGGGGATTTGGGAGGCGTTTCGAATTTCGGTGTGAGGGTTTGTACTCCGGGGCGGGGGGTATTTGTAGCGGCTGGGAAGGCGGGATCGCGAAAATTTTTCGGCCGGGTGGGCGCCTCGGCGAAGGGCGGTTTGGGTGGTTTTGGAGCGTCAGATGAGATCGGACGGTGGGAGTTACGATGGTGCTGGTGGCGATCCGTGGGGTGGGTGAGGGTGGGACGCTATTGGCTGTGAGGAGATCAGGGAGAATCGACGGGCCCACAGGCCACAGAGGATATTGGATCTTTTTCTTTTTCTTTTTGCTTTTTTAGAAGTGAAGACGGGAATTTTATTCGTTCAGAGCACAATTTTACACTGGTGAGTACAAAAGATGGTGGATCAGTTAACCACAAATGACGCCCTATGTAGAGAGCAAGTTAACTTAGCAATATTATGGGCATCCTTGTTAGACTCCCATCCTTCATGTCTAAATTCAGTTTACACAAACATACACTTACGAGTCTCAATTTCCTTCAACATTAAAACATATTTTTTTAGATAAAGGATATAAAATCCAGGTTTCCTCTATATCCACGTGGGATATATACAACCATCCTTCAACATTAAAACATACTGGCAGTAAGACATCTTCTTAATATTTGTAATCACCTCTAAGCAATCTGTCGCGATACACACCTGATTCACCCTACAATCTGCACTCTGCAGCGAGACACAAGGCTTCACTGCAACCCGATGCTACCAGCGAAGCTGGATCATTCAAGTTTTCCCATACAGCTGCCCTTACTCCCAAGAACTTTCCATTTCTATCTCTACAAACGATACCAACACTTCCTCTATTACCGGACCATAACACGGCCTGTTCTTTTCGGCTGCGGCTTATGGCTTTTGGCTGAAATTTTTGAATTTTGGCTGTTTACGGTACAGATTACGGAGAGACAGATACTCACTTGTGATTTTGGCTGGTACAGATGTTAGGCTTTTAACGTGTAGATCGTTTAACTTGTAGACTCCATCTTGAGAAAATACTCCGTTTGAAAGTCAGATACTGTAGCAGAAGCCAAAAGCTACTTTTAAAAGCCCAAAAGAACAGGTACCTTCTAGTGGTAGCTGCCACTGAGTCCCCTTTCTCTCCTTGTTCCCCTTTCCTGTACATATTCAGGTTTTCGTTTTTGTCGTTTTCTCGCTTCCCTAGCCCGCAACGAGCGGCACACCTAACGACCCGGCCCGGCCCGGCCCAAGAGTGGCGTGGGTGGATGGACACTGCAGCGTGCACCGCAGCATGCTCACTGTGGAAACTTGAGAGTGCATGGCCTCATGTCGCGATGAAACGAGACCACTTTGTTGTAAATATCAACGGGTGACGACGAGTGTTAAATCAGTCATCTGGATGCCTGCCATGATACATACCTTCCACTAAGGCCAGCTCCAATCGGCCAAAAGCTTCTATTTAACTACAACTTTTAACTTAAAATGAGATTGTACCATAGTGACGGTTAATTTTTTCGAGTTATTCAATTAAAAATAAGAAAAAAATAAAAATACCATTACATCTCCACACATAATAGAAAAGAAAAGGCAAAAGAAAAAAAACCAAAAATATAAAAATCAAAATATAAAATTAGAATATGATGTGTTTCAAGTAAAACAAAAAAAACTAAAAGCTGAACCCATTTGAAACAGAACCAATCATCTGATGACGACGAGTGTCGAGTGTTACATCAGTCATCTGGATGCCTGCCATGATACATACCTTCCACTGAGGACCTACTCCAATCGGCCAAAAGCTTCGACTTAAGACTACAGCTTTTAATTTAAAATGAGATTGTACCATAGCAATGGTTAATTTTTTTGAGTTATTCAATTAAAAATAAGAAAAAAAATAAAAACATTGTTACATCTCCACACATAAATAAAAAATAGAAGGCAAAAGCAAAAAAAAACATTAGAATCCGATGTATTTCAAATAAAACAAAAAAAAAGCTAAAAGCTAGCTAAACCCGTTTGAAATAGTACCAATCATCTTATGACGACGAGTGTTAAATCAGTCATCTGGGTGCCTGCCATGATACATACCTTCCACTCACCTACACCGATGATCAATCGGCTTATCCTTCTTGCACCGGCTGACCGGTCGGTCGCTACCAACCGAGTGTTTGATTTCTTGCTTTACCGGCCAACTCTTTTTATCGCCCGCCCGTCGTCGCGGGATGCCTTCGCTTTGCGTTCCGTGAGAAAAATGCGGCACGTCACACGCGCATGATTGGATTCCCGGAGGCGCTTCGTAGTAGTTCTACAACGTTCGTCGCCCCGGGGAATCATGCAAGCGAGAGCACAATTCCTGCACTGCAAGAATCATGTAGGCAGACAAGGTTGTCTTGTCAGCGTCATGGCCCTAGGTAGAACCATTTTTCGCGCTGGTGGGAATCCCATCCTAGGATCATGATAGGATTGTACCTTTGGAAACCGTGATTATGCAAATAATTTGGTCTGAACTAGCATATTGTATGAGACCATGTATGATTATAATCCTACCTAGTATTGGATCGGAATAGCCGGATATGATCTTGTGATCGTAAAATCCTATGGCGCCATATCGTGGTCCACTGATTCCACACCAAAGCACACGCAGGTGAGGCGATGAAGTGATCAGCAAAAGCCATTTTGAACGGAACCACACTCGTGCAGCTTCTCGTGCAGGACCATAGCGACTCTACCATGTTCCCAAGAAGTGATGAAGAACGTGAAGGCGTGGAGCAACGGCGAGCAATCGGGAAAGGCCGGGCCCCAAAAAAAGAAGAATTAGAACCGGTGCAAAAGCCGGCGAATGATCATTGATGCTCTCATACTTTGTGGCTAAGCTTTGTTCCGGCCGGCCGGGGACGGCTCAGGTCGCGGCCGCCGTGTCATCCTCCAACTCCACCAGAAGAGCCACGCACGCAGCCGCGCTCATTGGCTGCCCTGTGTTTTCGCCTGCGGCTGTCTCGTGAGAGGCTTGAAGGGCTGAAACGAGCCCTGCCCACTGAGCATTCGAGGCAGTGTGATATGATACCCCAACCCAATCTATCTTCTTCCAAATGGGAATCGTTTCACCTTCACATGATTTGTCTCCATCGGCCGAATTCGCTGTAAACCTGCCACTTTGTGGACTAGGTTATCTCCCTTTGTTGCTCAGCCGCGCCAATCATAAGTGAGACGCCTTTCGGAAAGTATGATGTCTCGTTTGTGGTGGGAAGAACCGATAGCTGATTTGAGATCTAAATGTCCACAATGAAACTCAAAGTTTTTGCTGATTATAAATAGGTGGATTTTAATTAATTTCGTTCGTGAAAATGATAAAACATTCAGACCTTTTTTCAATTTAAAGGAAAATATTATTGTAGAAATTGTTATGTTGAAGCCAACCGGTGGCTAGTCCAATAGGTACGGCACCTGTGTCTTGCGGCTAACCGACATTGTTCGAGTCGCTCTAGCTGCATGTTAAGTGGGCTTATTGTAGATTTTTTTTTGAATCCTATGACCTCTTGGTTGCTGAGCCTTAAGGATGAGTATGATAATCAACTGCACCATTTGGGAAAAAATTATATATAAGAAAATGTTTGTTTTGTATCGCTTTTGTTTGTTTTCCACTTTTGGAAGTTATTACCTGCAAGATACATAAAAGAATGATCTTTTATCATTAAAAAATATGAAGATTTTCTATAAAATTGTCAACAATATTTTTTTCCTTTGTTTTGATAGAAGCAAGGAGAGTTCCAAATTTTCAAATGCAAGGTTGCACAAGCTATTTGACACTAATACATTATCATTGTTGGCTTCAGCAGGAGCAACTCATCGACCTTATACCAATTATTATAGGGGACAATACCAGTGCTAACATCCTGTTTAGATAACAAATCTTTTGAGGGCCCTTTGAAGAATAGTAGTAGAACTATTACTACTGTCTAAAAAAAATCTCAAAAACGGTAGAACTATTACTACATTCTTCATAACACTGTTACAACATTCGCATAACCATTATGCCTTATGAATTATGATATTGAAGTGTCTGGTCCAAGGGAACCATCTAAAAAGAGCCTATCTTCCTACTCAGTGGGCATCCAGGCAGTTTTCGTTTTCAGTGAGTACCATCCAGTCTTCTTATTATTTTTTTCTTGCCAATTCACACGAGAGCCACACAACTAAGCCAGCAAATTCTCTAAAGGCATTGACCCATTCTTTTTAACTTATGACTTCTCCACAACAAATAAATAAGATAGTTTCTTCACCGTCTTTTCGAAACAGTTTATCAGGACAGTCTTTTCAAAATGACTTATTAGTTTATCAACATTCGGTTCGTTCGCACAAACAGCCTACTCTAGGAGCAAGTAAAAAAGAACAAACGCATTAGCTTTAGAGGAATAGACGAAAAAGCTCATATGCAATAGCATTTCGACACATCACCTGAGCTTTAGCATTGCCCAATCACCTCCTGAGCTTATGTAGTAGGCAGCAGACGTGCCCATGCTATAGCCGGGTGTGGACCCACCTGTCAATTATGGGTGCATGATACATATGATCACTAAGGCATAGATTTGAAGCAGATTACAAGCCCTGATCTCTTGATAAAGGCTGGAGAATATGCCGCTCCCACTGAAACTTGAACCTTGGCAACTAAAGTCTGATCTCCAATCACCATAATGGTGGTGCAGCGCTGCCATATGCTTAAACCTGCAATCTTCTTCCCCCTTTTTTCTTTTTCAAAATGGCATTCAAATGTGATTCACAAAGGCGCATAGCAATTGTTCTTCCATGAAACATTCTACAGCACCAGTTGGTATTAACACAAGAACTAGAACTCTGAGGAAATGCACAACTTTTCTACTAGAGACTATACAATGTACAGGCCAGTTTGGCACTAACGTCTAATGGACACAACCTTCTGTTCTTTTATACCCCACTCTTTTATACTTCATGCAACAATTAGAGGCTGTTGAGAGAGTAGCCCTCACCATGGCTCAGTCGGGCCACCGTTCATAAATCCAAATATATATGTAAGTAAAAGATAGATCCATATAGAGTATACTAAGGACAAGACACATGTACCTCTCTAGTAAAGACTCCAAGAGAGATATTTGTGTAAACATATCACACGTAGCTATAAATATAACTCATGTGACACCATGGGAAGGGGAGAGAGAAACACTCAACAGAAGAGCCTATTGTCGGATTGAAGACAACTCATCTATTCTACACTTCTCCCTCACTTGAGTTTTAGGCACCGAGTACCCCTCTTGGGTCTCCCGAAGCCTTGCTACCTACTGTTTGGTGCGTAACCACAACTGAGCCAATTGAAGACTAAAAATCATGGAGTGACCAAACCTTCAGGTGCGAGTGGCGCAAGGGCAGACTGGACCGGCGTTGGCTCGGCCTGGCTCACCTCGGAGCAGCCGGACGCCTTCTGCGGCGCCCCGAACAAGGACTGCCGGCATGTTGGGCACGTCGACCGCGCCAAGAGCCACCGGTCAATGCATCTGACATGGAAGCCATGGTTGCACCTGGGGAGGACCCTTACATGCTCTCCGGCCTCAAAGTCCGAGAGGCAAACCGCGCACATCGGGCTGGCAGCATTGAGCCTCAACCCAGTCGAGTAGACCAAGATCGGCATGGCTCGGAGGGCCTTCCTCCTCAGCCCGCTCTGAGCCAGCCGCGCGACCGGGTTTGGCTCAGGATCGCCGACCATCCGGCTCGAGCACCGCAGTGCGCACCGGACTATTGAATTGAGCCCGAGCGCACAAATCAATGCACAGAGAAGAACAGCTAGGATCATGACGACGTTTGCATCGAAGTTGCTTCCAGGAGCGCCACCATCAGCGACCTTGGTCGCAGCCACAGGCTGACTCGGACCAGAGGGTTGCCCAGAGAATGGAGCGTGCAGCAGTGTCCTTCTTGAATACATCATGTCTACCCTTGGTGTATAAATGAAGCTTTCTTCAGAATCCTGCAAATATGTAGCTCTATGTAGTTGCGTAGGTCTGTTGTGCTCTGTAGTCTGCCTCAGGTAGAATCATAAGCTGGGGTTGCACTGAAGTATTTATAGACCCTTTAAGACTGCAACCATATGGTGTGAATTATATTATTTGGTATGATAGGCTGTCCCTTTGGTCCGTACCAGCCAGTTGAGACAAATGCTTTGGGCAAAGGTCAGAAGGTGCACAATTGAAGCTTCTTTGCTTGTGGCTAGTGGGCCTCATCTCAGTGGGTTGTCTGGGAATCAGAGGGTCACACGCAGCACAATCTCTTGTCTGCCTAATAATACTACAAAGAAGCACATATGCAAGCATGAAGATTAGAATTGCATAAAATGGATTGGGGATTTGTCTGGTTCGAGGAAAAAGGCACGGCGAATTGTAGTTTAGAAAAGAAAACAAATACTGAGCTATTTGTGTAGTTACATCCTTTTCAGGCCAGCTCTAAGGTCATCCTGGGTGGTTGTAAACATTCTGGCCGTAAGGAGATAAACATTTGACCTTTGCTAGTGGATTCATGACTTTTGCTAGACCTGAGTCAAACACTTGTCCATGCAAAACACACTCTAGGGACAGACTTGCAATGGTGGCAAAGTTAACTAATGTGAGCAGTAATGAGTATTCCCGTTTTCAGTGTCTTCAGAGAAATCTCTCTGTTTGATATGGTTTGCCCCCTTTTTATACCTTCCTGCCTACTTTGATAGGAGTAATTGCTACTATGTAAGTGATGGAGATACAGGAATACCTATCATGACATAAATTTGGTGCCATTCCTTGTTAGTTTATGGAAACACCACTACTAACTGCAGGAAAAGAACATGCTATATAAGTTAAACAATGTAAATTAACTCGATTTGATCATGACTAATGAAACTACACTAATTTGGCATTAACAGATCCGAGGAGAATACGTTGCAACATGGTGTAAATTATATAGCTGCAGCAACTTGAAATTAACTATATAGCTGCAGGAACGATAAGGACTGCACCAAATACTAAAAAAAGAAAAAGGAATCATTTAAGCTTAAACACAAAGCAAATGGAGCAGCTTATATATTCTTTGCGCACTCACAAATCATATTTTTTTTATTGTTTATTAACCTGTTTTTTATTCCCTCCACTTTGTGTGCACCAGAATCAGCCGTCTAGCAAATTGCAGGCTGATTTGTCGCAGCACCTGTTCAATGAGTGGTTAGTCGACAAAAAAAAAACAATTCTGGCACCAAAAAATAAGCTAAACATGTTACTACTTTATCATAACGAAGTATTATAGAAACCGTGAATGCTGCTTCCTCCACAAAGCTGCCTGTTTCTTTCACACGGTGCCATCTACAAGCTCAGCCACTCTGGTATCCAAGTCAGCTATTATCCGATATCTTGTCGATCAGAGTAGTATGAAAAGGACTACTTCAGTAATATTACTAGACATAATTCAGAGTATCCCACTGAGATCCGTTCATATTGACTTTTGCTGATAAATTTTGGTTTTAGCTTATGAACAGTAACAGCTTATAGAAAACCGTATGGAGAGAAAAAAAACTCATGTGCGATTTTGACTGATATAAATGAAGTCACTATAGTGTATACTACAATCAACTAGTAGATCCCGCCTTGAAAAGATACTCCGTTTGAAAGTTAGGTACTATAGAAAAACTAATTACTATAAAAAACTAGTTACTATAAAAAAACAGCATTTAAAGTCAACAAAAACAGAGCCTAATGATTAGGAAACTGAAAGAAGCACGTTTCCTAAGTATGGAATGGTTGGTAATGAGAACTAACAACAGTTCTGTGCCAAATACATGGTAGCCATGCGGGCTAAAGGGCTCTGGTTGCTTAGATGAGCCCGTAGGATGGCAAAGGATGCAATGCTTGATTGAGGGAATTAAATCAGACAAGTCTAGATGAGATCATGCCCAAACAGATAAAACAGTGAGGAGATTTAAGATGGTGTCATCTAACAAAATTTTCAGGCAACAGCATGCACAAAGATATCATGCAGGATCACCTCACCAGGATAATCAAACGATCATACGACTTACACGTAGATGTCTACAACTTCATCACTGAAGAAGTGCTAGTCCAATAGTTAGACCAAGAAGTTCTTGAGACAAACAATTCTATTGGAAAGCAGAAGTTCAGAACCATTGGCACGTATATATTATTTACATTTTACAAGAAGCTCAATAGAAATTAAAAACACCCGCCCTGTCGATAGTAGCAGGCTGTTTGATTAGGGAAATTCCTTATCTTAACTCTTCACTTTGTGCTTTGGAGTCTTAGTCTATGTAATTACTCTTAAGTTACAAGCGGAGCTCAATGCCTCAAATCTTTAGGTTAGTCAGCAGGAGACATAGAATCCATCCAGCAAAAAGAGACAAAAGTAACCCAGGAAACAGAAAGAAAACTAAACTAAAAGTATGGATATTGATGAATGGTGCATCCAGATAACTCAATGCGGAAAAGGGAAGGAAAAGCCCATAGGCACAATTACATTAATGCATTTGGGCCTTGCCCACATTCTTGCACCAGATCAGATCAGCCAGTCGCCAGATAAATACTAGATTAAGAATAGGATGTCGATTGCACTAGATTAAACACAGCATAAAGCCATAAAGGTTGAGTGACTTTCCACAGAAGTCTTCTTTATATGCATACTAGTTACGTACACATGAGTTGCAACGGAACTTATTGAATATATAGAGAATCGTGCTATAGAAGAGAGTTGCTCTGATCGGTTAGAAAGTGAAGAATGGTAAGAAGTTAAGAAAATAAGACGGCTGAAGGAGAATAGACATACAACCACCAACTTATTCTTTTATAATAGTAATGATTAACTTCCAACAGGGATTTCTGAAAAGATGAAACAGAAAAGGTCAGTAAGAGCATACATATAGAATTAATGGGTCAATAATGAAAATCAAGATTCCTTTTATTTGCTTATTGCAAGTCATCATCTTTGCTGCTGCAGCTAGTATTCCATATCTAAATCCTTTTGTTATTTCGTGACAGTTCCACAATTTCTGAAAACTTGGTAAGATTGGCAAACGACTATGATTCTTTTTATTTTTAAAACTGAAACTATCTATCTATGATTCAAACTGCTTCAATCCCAAATTGGGCAACTCAACTATACCTTGAACGCTGCCGCTGCTACCTCCGGTGAGCATAGCCACCAGATCCCATCTGGACAGGGCAGGGACAAGTAAAAAATGTCAGTCAAAAGTGGTTTACATGTGCAGTGTTTCATTTTTCCATTCGTAAATACAAAATAAGGCAAACATTGATGGTAGATCCAAAATAAGCAAACATCATAGTGGCATATGCACAATGTTTTCTTTTCATCCATCCTTTGCTCCAGAAGGCTGTAAACTCTAAAGATAAGACTCTAGATAGGAAAGCAAAAAAAGATTAAGAAACATGGTCGTAAGCGAGTTACGACCACGATCACACAGTAGGAAGACGTGGTCGTAAAGGAGTTACGACCACAGTCGTGAAACAGCTAACGTGGTCGTAAGTATTACGACCACAAGAGAAGGCATGGTCATAAGCGATCACAGCGGGGAGACGTGGTCGTAAAGCATTACGACCACAGTAGTCGATAGAATCATTGCATGGTCATAAGCTTTACGACCACGGTGATCGAGCCTACTACGTGGTCGAAGGAAGTGTAGCGCAGCGGCAGTGAACGTGGTCGTAACTTTTGCTGAAGTTATGACTACGTGGTCGGAGCAGTGAGACATGATCGGAGAGGTTACAACGTGGTCGTAACGACTGCCAGAGTGGTCAGAGAACCAATAGAGTGGTCATAACGACTCAAGAGGTGGTCGTAGGCTCGTAGCCTCTTCGACGTGGTCGTACAGCTCCTGGGAGTGGTCATAAATTGCAACAAGGGGTATTAGAGCTAGTTGACTTTGATTTTGAAGATCATGGGAGACAAGGCGAAGGCTCAGGATGGGCTAATCTTCCTCCAGTACCCTCTCCTGATGACCGAGAATTACCTGGTGTGGGCAATGAAGATGGAGGCAAACATGTGCGCCCAGGGAGTCTGGAGCTCAGTCGATCCAAAGGGAAAGGACAAGGAGGTGGACGACAAGGTGGATCAGGCGGCTTTAGCCCTCATCTACCAGGCGGTGCTAGATGCGATGATGCATGAACTCATCAGCAAGGAGACGGCACGTGAAGCGTGGGAGATGCTTCAGACGATGCACGAGGAAGTTGTTCGTGTCAAGAAGGTGTGACTCCAGAATTTACGAAGCAAGTTCGAGAACCTTAAGATGGGAGAGACCCAGTTGGTGGACGAATTTGCCGGCAAGCTGAGTTTATTGTATAATTAGATTAACTCGCTTGATGACAAGATGGAGGAATCTGTGGCGGTGAAGAAGTACCTGCATGTGCTTCTAGAAAAGTACATACCTGTTGTCACAACACTTATGTACTCCCTCCGATCTGGATAAGAAGAAGATAGAGGAGATCACTGGCTCCCTCAAGGCACATGAGGAGTTACTGAAGGGGTTTCAGTCACGTAATGAGCAGAGATCACAGAACGAGTAGCATTGCTAGTAAAGGGAGATCCAAGAGACAGTCATGGCTCATCAAACAACCACGGGAGGTGCGCGCGGTCGAGGTGGCCAGAGTGGTCAAGACGGTAAGGGTGGCAGTGGAGACAAGGCTGGGCAAGGCGGCGGTGAAAGATCCCATAATAAGTCACATGTCAAGTGCTTTGAATGTGGCGAATATAGGCACTACACGTCAAAATGTCGTAGCAATATAAAGTGCTTCGATTGCAACGAGTACGGGCACTATGCTTCAGCTTGCAGAAGCAAGAAGAAGGACGGGGAGGTGAACCTCGCCAAAGACGAAGAAGAAGATGACAAAGCGCTAGTACTTCTCTTCTCATATGTTGAAAAGGAACCGGTCATGGTGACACTGAATGAGGAGAATGTAGTTCCAAAACTACGCAGGAAGGAAGGAAGCCACGATTACACAGATCAATGGTACTTGGATAATGGAGCAAGTAACCACATGACGAGAGATCGCTCCATGTTTCATAAGCTCGATGAAAAGGTTTGGAGCAAGGTCAAGTTTGGCGATGGCTTCACGGTGGAGATAAAGGGCAAAGGAACGATGATGTTACAATGCAAGAACGGAGATAAGAAGTTATTGACAGGGATTTACTATATACCAAGTCTGTGCAACAACATACTTAGTCTTGGGCAGATGACAGAAAGAAAGTGCAGGGTGGTGTTGTAGGATGAGTTCTTGCGAGTGTACGACAAGAATAGAAATTTGTTGATGAAGGTGAAAAGATTTCCAAATCGGTTGTACAAAATTTCTTTGAAAACTTGTAAATCGGTTTGTGCAAAGAGTAGTCTAGAGGAGCCAGAAGATGGTGGAATTCACAAACGCGCATCAAGCGGTAGCTTGGGCGCTCAAGATAGTGAGGCTCAAGGACATGCAGTTGGGGCAGGAGGCATGTGTGCATTAGATACGCAAGTAGATGGCACGTGAGAAAGGATGGGTGCAGTTGGTATGCATGTAGGGCAACAAGAGCATGAAGTTGAAGGCACAGCACCCCACATATGTAGAGTTGGCGGTGTGCATGCAGTCGTAACGAGCAGGGTCTCGGGAGGTCAAGGCACGCAGGGAGGTGGATGCATCCCTAAAGATGTGGCAAGAGAAGCACTGGTTCAAGTGGTCTCACGAGCGCAGCAGGAGCAGTGGTCGAATGGAAGGTCACGCGCCAGAGAAAAGAGTGGGCAAGCGCTGCAGGTGAAATATGACTAGACATGGAAATAAGGCCAAATAGATGGCTATGGTAGTCGTGGTCGTGTATTAGTATGAGTCTGATTATCGAGTCTGTGTCGGAGTCGTAGGAGTTACAGTCATAGTCGTAGCCGAGCCCGAGTCGTAGTCATAGAACCGGGTATAAAGGGTAAAGCATTATAACGAGAGAAGAGAGCAAGCAGAGGCCAATGTGATCGGTGTGATCGAGAGGCAAGGAAAAAGAAAGAACGATTAGGGTGATTGTAGCGATCGGAGTGATCGAGAGAAAGAAATAATGAAGAGAAGAGCGGTTTGGCTTTGGAAAATCATCGAGTATCGAGTTCATCATCGCAAACGTGGTCGTAAACGACTTACAGCCACGGCGAGCAGAGGTGTCCGCAGGAGTAGTAGACGTGGTTATAAGCGAGTTACGACCACGGTCACACAGTAGGAAGACGTGGTCGTAAAGGAGTTATGACCACAGTCGTGAAGCAACTAACGTGGTCGTAAGTGTTATGACCACAATGAGAAGGTGTGGTCGTAAGCGATCACAGCGAGGAGACGTGGTTGCAAAGCGTTACGACCACAGCAGTCGATGGAGTCTTCAACGTGGTCAACAGAATCACTGTGTGGTCGTAAGCTTTATGACCACGGTGATCAAGCCTACTATGTGGTCGAAGGAAGTGCAGCGCAGCGGCGGTGAACGTGGTCATAACTTCTGCTGAAGTTATAACTACGTGGTTAGAGCAGCGAGACGTAATCGGAGAGATTACAACGTGATCGTAACGACTACCAGGGTGGTCGAAGAACCAACAAAGTGGTCGTAACAACTCATGAGGTGGTTGTAGCCTCTTCAACGTGGTCGTACAGCTCTTGGGAGTGGTCGTAGACTGCAACACTACAAGACCCGGGTTCTATTCATGTGAGGTTGGACTCTTTTCGAAGCATGACTCGTAGCATTAACTAACACACGAACCCTCCCATGAAATTTAAGTCAACTGCCATACATGTGAGGTTGGACTCTTTTCGAAGCACAACACGTGGCATTAACTTTGGTTTCATTAGCTAACACACCAATCCTCCCATAAAATTTAAGTTAACTGTCATGCTCATAAGAGGGTCTAATTTCACATGCATAAAACGCTGATCTTATAGAATTATTTTTCTAGTTAGGTGACAGATCAGCACCAAGCCCCTACACCAATTAGGCGGGCCTAGTAGGGAGGGTGTAGTCTAGTGTCTAGACATGTTAGGCAGCCGTCTTTTAGAACACTGCTTACATATTATATCCTACTTTATGAGACAGAGTGTGTCATATCACTTACATGAATTTTAGAGCTTAGTTACTGTGAAAATTCAATAATTTTAACGCTAGCTTGAAACTTTTACCAAAGCTAACTTATCTTTCATAAATATCAGTCCCACATCAGCTGTAAATAAAATAAAAAAAAGCACCCATGAAGGTACTCTACTTTTTTCTGACAGGAATGAAGATACTCTACTTAATGATGCATATCAAGAGATTGCTTGCTTTTGTTGATCCTTTAGCAGCTGAAAGAAACAGCCAAACAGGTTGAATCCAGACAAAGATGAATGCGACATGCATTATACTAAAGTTGACTGCTTATCTGACAGATAGATTACTTTTGCAGCTAGTGGTAGGTGGATCTGCATGCATTACACTAAAGTTGACTGCTTAAGTATGAACTAGATGGCACTTAAGGTTGCAAATTAGTTCTTGCCGCCGTTTTTTTTAACTGAAGCTTATAATTTTTAACTGTGATCTATAGTTTTTAGATTGTTCGTACAAGAGATTACAGAGTAACAGAAACTCACATGCAGTTTTTGCTGATATAAATGAAGTCGGTACAGTTTGTACTACAATTAACTAGTAGACCTTATCTTAAAAAGACACTCCGTTTAAAAACTAGTTACTGTATAAAAGTTAAAAGTAAAAAAAAAATCAAAAACTAAAAAAGAATAGGGCCTTTATTCTGCCATTTAGGCCTAAAAATAGCATATCACCTGTATCTACACTAGAATTTGCCAGAACAGATAGGTAATAAGAAGGCTTAAGTTTAGTGCTACTGTGTTAGGACAGGCACTTTGGATCGGCAAGTTTTACTAATAATACATGCAAAGGATGTTTGTGTTAAGATTTTTTGGATGCTTATGTGTCACTCTTCATCAAGAAAAATGAAAAAAATACCTATATTTTCCTCAGTGAATCGAATCTAATTCTACCCATGTGTTTATCGGCTCATGCCAGCTAAATGGAAAGATGACAACAATTCCATCTTTTGATGACAATTATGTCTCATTAATAAAAATTAAGCTTTTCTGAAACAAAACAAGCTCTGTTATGGATAAGGCAGGCAGATACAGCACCAATCACTTCTTTTGGACCTATCGTTTTGGTAGAACTTTATTAGAAGAAAAGGTGAAGAAAGACAGTTAATGCATATGAGACCATATACAGTTCAGCATACTACTATGCTAAATTCTGGCTTATAAACACAGAGAATGATGAACTGAGGTGACACAAGCTTGAATCGCTTAATTTAAATGATTGCGTGACAACAAGAAAGAAACACGGAAGGATGCAAGGTGAGAAATACAACGGAAAACAATGTAAGTACTCAGGTACTCAATATTACAACTCGCGGATGAACAAGAGAGCCCATCCCAACATCCTCACTTCTTGTGCAGAGTACAGAGACAGTTCTCCTGACCTAGATCTCCTGCAATGCAAGGAGATGGGTGTCAGATATGTATAAGAGCATGTACAATGCAAGATGCTTATATATGAGTGCTTAAAGAGAGAGAATATAGCCACATCATCAAGCATCTATGCAAAAGTTATTTCCTTCAATGCAATCATCTCTTCTATAGGTGCTTAGATGCTATATTATTTATTAATAGATATAGTTATACACATAATCACTTACTAAGCACCGGTGCTTATTTAAGCATCGATGCTTCAAAATAAGCACCTTATCTATCCTATGTGGCAAGAAAAATCAGTTTTTTTATTACTAAGCATCTCTCTAAGCGCTGCATTGGACATGCTCTAATAGCTGTGTAACTATCCTATTTTGTATTGGGTTTATATACATACATACATACATATATATATATATATATATATATATATATATATATATATATATATATATATATATATATATAGGAAAATTACGTAAGGCACCATGGTGCCTAGGCACCCACATCCGATACACGTGTATGATTGATATTTTTTTTGAGTTTGGGTATGAAAATGTTTTATACCCTTGATATATTTATGGTAAGTAAGTTTTGAACTCAGTTCAAACTAGTTTGAACTACTTTTGAGTTCAATGCGACTACAGTGAGTATATACCATAAAAATAGTTCAAACTAATTAAACTGAAGTTGAATTTAATTTTTTTCGGAGTTTGACATCTCAAATATACTTTTTTATGGGTATACGAAGATACCCACATCAAACGTTGCGAATCTCAAAGCAAATCAACGGGTATTGATATTGGTGCCTAGGCACCATGGTGCATGAAACACTCGTCCTATATATATATATATATATATATATATATATATATATATATATATATATATATATATATATATATATGTCATATCTGTACATGTATATATCTTGGTCTATTAGCCTCATAATGAATACAAGCGGTGTTCGTAACATGGTATCAGAACCTATGCCTAGATCATCTCTCCAGCCGTCGCCGCCGCCTAGATCCTCTATCGCTCGGATCTTCTTCACCGCTACCGCCGCTCAGACGTCGAGTCCTCTTCACCACTGGATCTCTGTTGTTCGAGACCACCGTGTTGAGGTTGCCTGGCCGTTTTCTCTCTGGTCTAACCACCTAGGCCGCCGGCGTCAACTTCTCTCCGGACCGCCCACTGTCAATGTTTGCTTGGGCCACCTCCTCTCTGGATTTGACCGCCTTCTTCACCACCGGCGCCGACTTCTCTCTGGATCTGACCACTTTCTTCACCACGTGCCGTCTCCTCTTCGGAGTGACCGACTTCTCTTTGGATTTCTCTTCGGTTTGTTTCTCGGTCTGTGACTGAGACCGACCGACCGAGTAAAAGGTAAAAAATAAAAAAAGAGAGAGAAAAGGGAAAAAAGAGAAGACAAAAAAATAATTCTCTTTAGGCATCGTTTTCCTTCCTTGCTACTCGGCGATCTTTGATGTTTTAGATTATTGGGGCTAGTTTCAACACATGCATCTCCATATGCATGGTAAGCACCTTTGGAAGTTTCCTACTGGCGAGTTGCCTTATCCGCCTCACACTGCTCCACCTACTGAGCCTGTGTTTCTGAAAGATGGTTCCGAAGACACTCGTACAAAAACATATGAGACTTTTAAGGATGCCACAGAGACTTTTCAGACTCAGTATGCTGCCTACAAGACATAAACCGATGAGGATGCTTGTTCTTTCTGCTATTTTGGTTGATAGCATGGAGGTGCATCTAATTGGTGATGTGGTTGGCTTGGCTTCTACACAGCCGATATGGGCGCATCTGTGTAACCACTATGAGCCATCTGATGATTCTTTGTACCTTACTATTGTACGTCAGGAGCAGTCTTGCAGCAGGGAGATGCCACTATGAACGAGTTTTATGCTCAGTTATCTGTGGTATGGTGTCAGATTGACTTTTTGGAACCAGATGTTTACCACATTTGTTAGTGCTGTCAGTGTCAGCAATCTCACCTGGAACTTCACTGCATCTACGACTTCTTGACATGTCTTCAGGCTGATTATGAGCAGACTTGTGCTCAGTTGTTGGCTCACCACCCTCATGTGACTCTGTTGGATGCCCTTGCGGCTATTCTTGCTGAGGAGGTTCATCTTTGTGGTGCAGGTCTACTGCCATCACTACCATTTCCTTCAATTTTGGTAGCTCCTCTAGCTTCTACACCTGTTGCGTCTCGAGTTACTCCTTCACCAGTTGTGCCTTCACTAGTGACAGCTACTATTGGTGGGGGACTCCACTTCACCTATTGCAATAAGGATGAACGTGTGAAGCAATTTTACTACAAGAAGAAGAAAGATTTTCATCATGCTGGCCGTCCTCTGAGGGGTACTGGAGGTTCCTTCTCTTAGAAGAGCCCTGATGCCTCTAACACTCAGGAGCTTCTCATACTACCGCATCACATGGCTGTTTCTGCACCATCTAGTTTTGTTGCTCAGTCTTCCAATGAGAAACTGCTTTCTACTTCTCCTTCCTTAGATATATCACCTTGAATTATTAATTATGGTGTTTCCTTTCATATGACATCTGATTCCACTATCCTCACTTTCATTAGTCCTTTAGTTGTACCTATCACTGTTCAAAAGCATATGGTACCTCTCTTTCTGTCGCAGGAGAGACACTCTTTCAAATTCATCCTTTTATATTTCTACTATTTATAATGTTTCAAAACTAACTATGCAGTTCATATCTGTCGGTTAACTCACTGATCATAGTTGTTATGTCATTCTTGATTTTGATTCTTGTTGTGTTTAGGATCATCGCACAAGGACTCTGATTGGAACCAGCCCTTGCCACCGTGACTCATGATGGCTCTAGGAGTTTGACTGGCTTTATCTTTTTTCCGCTGCCCCTATTAGTCTTGTCATCTCCACCGCATCTTTTGCTCAATGGCATCATCATTTAAGATATCTTTGTGGGTCACATCTATCTTTATTAGTTCGTTGTGGTCTGTTAGAGTCTATGTCTGATAATACTTCTCTAAATAATCAGAGTTGTAAGCTTGGCAAACAGGTTTAACTCCCCTATCATTCCAATGAGTTAGTGTCTCAGCATCCTTTTGATCTTGTTTATTTTGATGTATGGGGTCTAGCTCTTTTCATTTCGAAAGAAAGTCATCGATATTATATAATTTGTATTGATCATTTTTCTTAGCATACATGAATATACTTTATGTCATCTTGTAGTGAGGTTCTATTCATTTATAAGATTTTTGTCACCATGGTCCGTACTCAGTTTGACTCTCCTATTCGTGTTTTTCGTGCCAATTCTGTTGGGAAGTACTTGTCGGGAGTCCTTCGTGATTTTCCTGCTAAGCAGGGCACTCTCTCTCACATATCCCGGTGCTCATGCCCAGAATGGTGTTGCTGAACGTAAATATCGTCATGTTATTGAGACAGCTCATGCTCTCATGTTTGTTTCTGTTGTTCCACCATACTTTTAAGCTGAGATTGTTTCTACTGCCACTTTTCTGATCAATATTCAGCCCTTTTCTACTCTTCAAGTTGAGAGTCTCTATGACAAGACTCATGATTATTTCAGTCTTTGCCTATTTGGGTATGTGGCTATGTTCTTGCACCACTGAGCTCACCAAGCTGACCGCTCAGTCCGTGGAGTGCATTTTTCTAGGTTATAGCGCTGAGCACAAGGGATGTAATTGTTGGGATCCTGTTGGCTGATGGATGCGGATTTCTTAGGATGTTACTTTTGATGAGTCTCGTTCTTGTATCCTCGTCCTTCTCCTTCCTCCACTTCAGCATCTCCATCGAGCCACTTTCTTTCCTAACGTTTTCTTCCACCCCTATTGTCACCATTTCTCTACCACAACTTTTGGTCTCTTCGGTGCCTCCTTCACAGTCGATGCCTTCTTTGCCACCGGCATCCTCTCTTGAGGTTCCCCTGCCCTTATTCCTTCTTATCCTCTTACTATACTCATCGTTCGTGAGTTGAGGATTCTTCTGATATGCTCTCCCCTTCTGATGGGTCATTCTCTTCAGCCTCTCCTCATCGATATGCTCTTCGTGATTATTAGTCTATTCGGACTTTTGAGCATTTTGGCTTTGCTGCCGTTGCTCTTGCCAAGCTGACTTCTTATCATGATGCTGTTGTTCATTAGAAGTGGCAGCGTGTGATGGCAGAGGAGATCACTGCCCTTGAGCATATCAGAATGTGGAATCTTGTTCCTCTTTCTGCGCATGTTACTCCTATCACGTGTAAGTGGGTCTATAAGTGTTAAGACCCGCTCTAATGATTTTCTTGAGTGTTATAAGACTCGTCTTGTGGCACATGGTTTTTAGCAGGAGCATGATTGTGATAATGATGAAACTTTTGCTCATGTGGCTCATATGATCATGGTTCGTACTCTTCTAGCTATTGCATCCGTTTGGGCTTGGTCCATCTCTTAGCTTGATGTCAAGAATGCATTTCTCAATAATGAGCTGCGTGAGGAGGTTTATATGTAGCCACCATCGGGATATTCTGTTCTTGAGGATATGGTTTGTCGCCTTTGTCGATCTCTCTATGGCCTCAAGCAAGCTTCTTATGCTTGGTTTGATCATTTCTCTTCTATTGTCACTACACAGCTAGTTTCTCTACCAGTGCTCATGGTCCTGTACTTTTTATTTACATTTCGCCTCGTAGTTGGACTCTTCTCTTTTTATATGCTGATGATATAATCATTACTGTAGATAATTCTCAGTACATCACTTTTGTTAATGAGCATCTTAGTGAGCAGTTTCTCATGTCTGATCTAGATTCTCTTTGTTACTTTCTTGGGATTGAGGTTATTTCTACTCCTAAGGGTTTTTATCTATCCCAAGAAAAGTATGTCTAGAATCTTCTTGATTGTGCCTCTTACTGATCAGCACACAACTGAGACTCCCACGAAGCTTAATGTTCATCTTCGTTTTGCTGATGGTGAGCCTCTTACTAACACTACTCACTATTGTTATGATACGGGGTCGTCCAATCTTCTCATCGTAGGATCAAGATACTCACATGTAGCCTCTCAAATCGTAGCGATCCTCTGTGCCAATGCAAGAATGAATGCTCTTTAATTCGCAAGATCACACGTGCTGGACTTCACGACCACCAAACGAAAGCCCTATCACGCTCCTAATTTCTAGCGGAATGGTTGAACGATCTCAATTTGCAAGAACTCACAAATTTTTCTATTGGATTTGTTTAGCTAAACGAAGAGTAAAAATATGCAAAGATTGTTCATCCATCCATCCATTGTCTAATCTCTGTCTCCTCTCTGTTTTCTAGTTGGCTCCGCCCCCTGATCACAATAGGGAGGGGTGCAGCCATATGGTGCTGGCATCCCCTAACCCTCACGCACATGAGTTATTGGGCCTTGGGCTGGCTTGAGATGAGTTCGGCCATGAAACACAAATATTAATCTTAAGCTAATGACCAACTATTGACTAACCAAAGGACCAAACTAATCACTAACAAAAACTTTGGACTCAATATATGACCGAGTCATCAACATGCTGTGAAATGGAATTATGAGGTGTTGCTTCTCTGGGTTGGCTTAAGAGGAGGGAGATGGCTGACTCCCTCTTTCTTCCTGTGGTTGGTGCAAAGACTCAGTTGCCCTTACCTTATCTTATTGGCCCTTTTGGGCGACAGTGTTTGTGGGTAAAACCTTAGGACCTTTGATCCATACGGTGATTTCGACATTATTTTTTGATGTTCCTCCTGTGGAAGGTAAGTCGGTAAAAGAAAAGTGAGTGTTGGGCTAAGTTTTCTACCGAATGGTAAGATCCACTTAAGTGAAAGGTGCCGACCAGCCCCGGATTATCCAGGTATCTCATGAGCACTAATTGATTTAGCATTCTAAAGGCGAAGGGTTCTGATGACAAAACCGTTTGTTTCCTTTATTCTCTCTCGGATTATCTTTATTCTTCGCTTTTCTTTTCTCTTTCCTACTGGTATTACATGCCCCCTTACCAAAGGTGGTGCTTGGTGAACTCGACATGGCAGCGGCGGTACCGCGAGAGGATGTTGGCCATCGCGGCCTCGTGCTCACTGGTGACCTTGTCGTCAGCGACAGACTCCTTCATTGCGAAGCACGACGCGTGCAAGTTCCTCTCCAACACGATCTCCCTCCTCCCCTCCACCACCTTTGGCTCCAGTTCCTTGGGGAACGGCTCCGCCTCCGCCGCCGCGGAGGCCTACTTGGGGAGCCCCGGTTGCTTCCCTAGCTCCACCTGGCCGTTGCCGACGCTGCCCACCATGGCGGCCGAACTGCGCCGCCCTCGGCGAAATCCACGTGGGAGCGTGGGGTTGTAGATTTGAGAAAGCTGGAGGCAGAGGCGGAGATTGCAGCAGGCAGCTAGGAGGGCGAGAAATATCAATGGTTACTTGATTAGGTTGGTTGACTCGGCTCTGGTCATGGGCCGAGAGCCCATATGAGCATTGCCCCATAAACCCCAGCCGCCAAGCCTAATAAACCCAAGAGCTGCAAAAATAGAGCGCCAGTTTCAAAGCCCAGAAACACTCGACAGCTTCCTCAACAAGCCGCCTGATTTCCCCGAACTCCTCCGTTCCTCGCTTCGCCTGATCGCCTCTCACCTCTCGAACTCCATTATCTTCTAGAAACCTCCAGAAATCTCCGGAACAGAACCCCATGTATTCGATCTAGTCCAAGCAGATGGCGCGGATCTCACTCCGCTTCCCCTAATTCGCGTGATCGCTAGGTAAATTTGGGATTTGTTGATGGTTTGATCGCTCCTTGTGATTATCTGTAGAGGCTCAGTTTGAATGGCCGAGTTGCCTAAATCTCTGGAATTTACTGTTTGGACCTGCAATTTGGGCGCGGAGTCGTACGATTTGCTTGTTCTATGTTCGGTTTTTTCCTTTGCGATTCATGCCCAGTTGGTACAACTGAGTAGACGACCTTGTGGGTTGTTGAAGTGCGCAATTCCTTGATCTCGAGTGCTTATTGATGGGGAACTGGGAGTTTATCCTAGACAGGTTCATCCTAAAAATCGTTAGAGATTCTGTGTTTAGAATTAGATATGACGACACTGTAGATTTACTGTGATGTGAGCCTGTAATAAGGTGGACTCGGATCAGGTGCTCTCTTACGTCAGAGGATTCGATTCCGGTGGACTCACTGTGGGTGGGTAGGATTCGTTTTTGTTTTTGAATGTTTTTTAATAAGTAAATTTGTTACTAATGCGCTTCTGGCTACTAGATTTGGTTGCAGTTGCAAGTTCAGTTCATGAGTTACATTGTTTAATAATTGTTGTCAATGGTCAATTTTGCGGATGAATTTGGTTGTGAGGACTTGTGGATTTGTGATGAGATAGATTGGTAAAACTGTGATATTTCAGGGTTTTTGATCTGTTTCTTACGGGGAGTAAGTGTCAGTGTTCATTCATGCCTATGACGATGGATTTTATTGTGGTAACACGTGCTAGTCTAAAATGGGTGCAAAATAGCACTATGCAAGAAGACAATTCCCTGGTTCATAATTCACAGATGACAAGACAAACTCACAACACAACATACACTCCATGCAAGTACATCAAATGTGGTTACAGTTCATTCAAACTTTTATTGTAAAGTTTACAACATTGTACCTTTGCAGTTTCAAAATTTTAATCTGCTTATTCAGTAATTCTTGTTATGCAATTAAGCCACTTTCTGCTCTCTATACTTGTTATTAGGGAGGCCGTATTTGGCTATTTGCAACAACCTATGTACTAACATTGGTATATGTGACATTACTTGAGTTCATAAGATTCTGCCATTTTTGGGCCTTCATCTGCTTTTTGACTGATGACTTTCTATTGCAGATCATCTTATTACAGATTTGGCCTTGGGAGCCTTGCGAATTATCTGCCGGTCTGCCACCAGGTGAGTTCACTGATATTCCTTTTCCTAGCTATTTAATTATCTTTTGTGATGTGAGCACCAATCAGCGATTGTTCCTGTAGGATCGGACAGGCAACAAAAGGGGGTGAATGGTGCATTAATTTTTTTTCCTAATTATTCATTTATCCCTTTTCACCGATAGCTACAAAGTTATGAAGATTATGGTTGGAATCCCACTTGAAAACCGAAGAAACAGAGTCGAACAAAACTAGGTAGCAAGAAAAACGTGGTCAGAAGCTGACAACGTGGTCAAAATTCAACTACCAGTCGGAAGTTCAACGTGGTAGGAAATCGACTACTGAACGGAAATTACCGTAGTCGAGAACTGACAGTACGTCGAAAATCCGTGTAGTCGGAAGTGGCCTCTTGCGTCGAGGGAGCGGTCGAAAACCAACTTAGTCAATAACCACTGAGACTAAAACCAACATGATCGAAAATGGAGGTAGTCGAAGCCAACGTGGTCGTAAACAACGTGGTTGGACGCCAACGAGTGGCCGAACAAGCAACGTGATCGTAATCAGTCGGTAACCAAAGTGACTGAGAATCAACATGGTCATAACCAACGTGGTCAGACGCCAACGAGTGGTCGAACAACCAACGTGTTCGAAAGCCAACGAGTGATCTGCAACTGACGTGGTCAATTCAGTTCAAAAGCCAACAGTGAAATCGATGATCAGTGAGCGGTTGAAAATCCCATGTGGTAGGGAAAACGCAAAGCTGTCGGAAGACTAAGCGAGGTCATAAATGATGCGATGCGGTCTGGAACTTGACCGTGGTTGAAACCAATGTGGTCGCAAAGCTGGTTGACATTCCAGACAGAGAATTGCACCGACTGTTTCAGATCTGATTCAAAACGAAAATAGATGGAACTTTTGATCTGTACATCCAAATGATGTGAAACTTTGTAGATATCATCTCTAGGGCATTGTGAACCTATTCCAAAAAACGATTAAAAAAATCATGGCCAAAGATGATACCTTTTTCAGTTTATTGGAAGGTTACACCAAAACCGAGTCAAAATCAAAATCGGTGAATATAACTAGCTCGTGGGAGGATGATGACCAAGGTGAGTCTAGATGTGTTCCCACATGTCACAGCAAGTTAGAACACCAAAGAAATTGACTCAAAAACCCTTGGATCAAGAAATCACACTTTGAGGCCAAAACGAGCAAAACAGCCAAATCGAGATGAATCTGTGAAAATATACAAAGATTGATGAATTACTCACTTGAGGAGATTGAGTTTATAACCACTCCACATTGAAGGACAAAGAGCATACCATGTGCTCCACTCTCAAACTCTAACTCTAAACAAGAAAGCACATGAGAGAGGGGTTGGATGGTTAACCCTACATGTCTCCGTCCCAACCATTTTTATAGGTGGGCAACCAGCCACCTACACCCCAAAATGGATCATATCCACTATTACAATGAGGAAAACTCGTTAACTCCACACATACGGGTTTTACTCACTCAAATTCACTTGCGCACACTTTTCAAAGCACATAAGTGTGCATCCGCTAAATCCTTAGCCTTGATCCATCTTGATTAAACAGGCTCCATCTTGACCTAAACCACTCTTCAACACATCGTCCATGCGCCGTGGTTTTGATCCAAGATGGTTTCCAGTATTTTGGTCAAAATACTAAAATGCCCCTTTGTTGACCCGATCATCACCATCCTTTGCAAGCAATTGCCATGCTTGTCACGTGTAAGTACACCACTAGCTTACCACGTACCACCAAATCTCTTTCGTTCCGATTCCTCCGAACAACGGTTCACCTGACCTGTGCAAGCCATCTGGTGTCATCCTACTATTCGAACTCGCCTCCAGCATTCCCGTCTTTCTTATGCCATGCTTGAGCTCATAGTCTCACCCGATATTCTTGATCGTTCTGGGCCTCGACTCCTCCATGCGCTTAGCCTCGATCACCGTCGTTGACCACAGTTGACTCCAAGCGACCCTGCACATTCAAAGGTAGAGAATTTGTTTCTAGGCACAAATTCTTCACAACTTAATCTACATTATCCAAGATATGCATCATGCAATCTTAATCCAATGACTCAGGTCAACCTAACTAAATCCATGACTCAAATCCCAAATCCTCAATTTCTGCCCAAATCAATCTTGACGAAGTGTAATCTTTACAAAGCCAATTGACCACTCCACAAACATTTCAATGGTTCATCATAACATTAATCTGGACCATCTCACATGGTCCTTCAATTCCAAGTAATGTAATTCCAACATGGATAACTACCTAGTTTTTCAATAAAAGTTTTTCAATGTGATTCCGGAGCTAATTCTAATTGACAAGGCTGAACTTCCATAGAAGTTTGGTAAACTCTAATTTCCATATAAATGGCTAATGAGGTTGCTAGAGGGGCTCTTATAAGTTTTAATTAATTTGTTAGTTTCGGTACAGTTTTGTAATATGGTCCAAGTTTGGAGCCCTTAATACATGCAATTTCAAAGGATGGAAATGGAACTATAAACTGTGATTTTTCTTAAGAAAAATATTTAGTTCAGTTCTGCCTCCATTCACTGTCATCACATGCATGCTCGGTTTACTGTCTTGTCTGAACTTATACCGCTTATTTTTCACTTCATGTCTCACTGCAAGTTGTCATTATTACCTGTGTATTTGAGGAAATTACGTTACTTTCTGAACTATTACGTATTGACCATTAATACTCATGATCCAAACATCAGTACAATCTTTGTGTTATTAGGACATGAAATATATGCCTCTTAGTCTTAGATTGTACTATGTTATACACTAAGATACCCAAATAGACCAGAATAATACGTTATTCCATAGAGCAAGGACAGAGAGTTGGTAGTTAGAGGGTTGTGTGCCTGCGTGTAATAGCTTTAGATCTATTTTTAAGATGCCATTCTACACAAATTTCCTTATTGTATCCAACAATGTTAATTTTTTTCATGAGAAATGTAGAGTCACATTTTTTTCTAAAACAAAAGCAGTAGGCTTTGAACCATGTTTTACCATAGCGATAATAGCTAATTGTCCTCCTCTCTTTTTTTCCTTGAAGAGGATAAACCTTTCTCCTAGAAAAGGGCTATACTTTCCTAGCATAAATACTTGAGGTTTATCAGCATTTGCCCTAAGCTGACTAAAGACGGAGCTGTAGTTTGGCAGGGACATGGTAGACCTACAAGTTCGGTATGTAGAAATTGTGTTGCACTGGAGTCACTCAAGGTTGCATTTCACTGTTCTGATAAATGTCATATCACTAATCATCAATAAGTTCAGAGGAATGGAAAATGTCTATTTTGACCACTTATAGGCAATGGCATACAAGTAATAGCAAGGAGCATGACAAGGCTAAAGTATGGTTCCTGAGCCACAGCCACCAGTTGACAGAACAAACATTTCATTGCAGGGCTTAAAAAAAAAAGGAAAGAACATTACAGCAGCAAGCCAACAACATTATTTCAAAGGAAGTACATACTTTATTCAGTAACTTGTTCTTTGGAACGTCGAAGATAAAGTGTTACGAAAATGTCGAAAAACAATTAAGGGTGCCCCCTTAAGGGTGCTACTGGGGCCTCATACTTTACGCATGTATTTATTAATGTATCCATCAATAATATAGTAGATAGTAATGCATTCTAAATTTTATAATATCAACTAACTTCATGACAAAGTTTAATGATAAATCACTATTTGTCAGACAACATACTAAAATCAAGAAACCTACTATTAGTGAATGATCTAAAATGAATCCAAGAACAAAATATGGTTAGCTATTGAAACACACTAAATTAAATATTGAAACACATTGAAAATTTTTCTAATTTAATTGTTGCAAAAATTGAAACATGGCATTCTAATATTAAAGCCCTAACCCACAAATATTTTAAAGATCATAGAATTGAAATCTTAAAATCTAAATCACAAAATTTAGTACCTATTTTGGTCGGTTGATAATTACTTCGTTAGCTATGAAGACCATTGGACTTTGAAGCAAGGAGCCAGTCAGCCAGGACGAGACGACGAGTGGTCAGTGGACGACCTCATATATTGCCATGATCATCTGTCATACTGCATATATTGATACACACACTGAGATTTACTCAATTTGCATACGTGCAATGAGATTAACACCCCGAGAAATCTAACCATACCATCCGAGTCTGGCGCACGTAGGCATAGACGAGAAGTGGCTAGTGTGCTCCCAAACGACGACAACTCCATCGCCACTGCAGACAAAAGGACTAACTCACCAAAGGTTGTGTACGTGGCGTGGGAAATAGGGCCTGGGAAGGTAAGTAACATCATCTGGACCTAGTGTTGCCTACTTACTTGGTTTGGGGCTAGTGCTAGCTTAGATGCTTGGACTTTGGGCTAGCATTACCGTGTTGGCTTAGTGCTAGACTGGCTAATGGCCCACGCTCGATCGGCCTTATTTTTTAGGTAGATGCAATTCTTGACATGGGAGCACTAATTTTTGGCATGTGAGGGCATACATTGTATAAGCCTAGACTCTAAGCAACAAAAATTAAAATCAATGTGGGGGTTGTGCCCCCACATTTGACAATATGCATCCACCCCTGGGGGAGGCAAGCGGTGAGCTGGGGTGGTGGTGAGGTGTGAGCTGCGGGCGGCAAGTGAGGTGGCGATGAGTAGTGAGCTGGGGGTGGCAGGGAATGATGGGCAGGTGGTGGTAAGTGAGGTGGCGGTGGGAAGCGAGCTAGGGTGGTGGGGAATGGTGAGTAGGTGGTGGTGGCGATGGCGAGTGGTGTGCAGGGGACGACGCAGGTGGAGTTTCATGGTGGTGGTGGCGACGGTGGCGATCATGGTGCTCGTGCTTCGATGTGTTGTAGTAGGCTGGTGGCTCGACCGACGACAACTCATGGTGGTGATGCTTCCCATCCTCATGTCCATGGCGCGCATATTGAAGTATGAGTGAATTGCCTATGTTTTCTCATCAATTTAAGTTTTTGGGTGAACTGGTTGGTGCATGCAACTTAATATGGTATTAGAGTTAAGAAGTTCTAAGTTCAAGACTCGATTGGAGCAATTAAAAAAAATTATAGCCATTTCTATTCCACGTCTTAGACCTGAGGAGCCTACACGTGAGAGAGGGTGTTGAAGTACAAGTGAATTGCCTATCTTTCCTTGTCAACTTAAGCTTTTGGATGAACTAGTTGATGTATACAACCCAATCGTCAGCGGCGCCTCAGCATAAGGAACCTGAGCTGGTGCTTCAACCGGCGGGAAGGCGTAGTAAGGCAACGAGTTACCGCAGCAGGACGAGAGTGCCGCCGCAAGAGCGATGAGAGGGGCAATGCCCTTCAGGTTCGTGGTAACATCTTGATCCATCGTCACTGCTTGGTTTGCCTCCAATGCTCCTCCATTTGGTGTTTGAACTAAACCTCCAATTTAACTAGTTTGTTTGATGTTATCGAACCCATTATCTTGGGTTTGGATAACTACAAATGGCCGTCTAGAGAATGTGGGAGTGTCGACTGGGCTGTGTTGTGTGGGCCCAAATTCCCATGTTGTTGGACTTCGAAATTGGAAGCAGCTACTTTAGAAACTGGGTATTGCTATACCATGTTTGTACTATG
Organism: Dendrocalamus sinicus; assembly: GCA_036346575.1. Classification (NCBI taxonomy): domain Eukaryota; kingdom Viridiplantae; phylum Streptophyta; class Magnoliopsida; order Poales; family Poaceae; genus Dendrocalamus; species Dendrocalamus sinicus. Next base: position 19,685,834 of record CM070650.1, read on the forward strand.
GATGGTTAAAAAATGAACACTGCCCACAACTGTCTTTCTCTATAACCTTTCTCCTACGGTCCCATGCCTGCTCCACTGGCTCGATTACTGCTATCATACTTCTACCCTTTTTGTCATGTAGGCTCACACACCAAATGCGAAGCATCACATTTCGCTGGAATACAAGCATGAGCTCATGCCCGTGGGATCACCACATCGGCGACCTCACATCTCCAAGCTATCTATTCCTTCTTCTCACTTCTCTCTTCATGTGAGGAGAGGACGTAGTGGTGGCGCATTAAGCACAAGCAAAATGGTCCAGACGCACTGCGGTGGTGTGGGTTGGCGACGAGGCACTGGGTTTGTCTCGCATCGCGCAGATCTGAGCTTGCCGGTGATGGGACACCACGCTGCCCTCTCCTCCGACGATGAGCTCTCATACTTGTTTTCGTCTGCACACTTCCCGTTGTGTGCGCCTTTTGTTTTATGCTTTTGGTCAATTTGTTTCATGCGTACACTCGAATTGTTGCATTAAGTTTTTTTTTGTTGCAATCTTGTTATGGCCATTTGCTCAATTTGTTGCAGGCATTTGTTCAAATTGTGCTCAAATTATTGCATGCATGTGCTTGAATTGTTGCAAACATTTGTACCAAATTTGTCGCTAAAAATGTTCTTTTTGTTGCAATCTTATTTAGGCATTTGCTCGGTTTGTTGCAGGCATTTGTTTAAATTGTTGCAAGATGGCATTCTTTTTGGTTGCAATGCTGTTGCACATTTATTTACTGTGCTGAGGATGTCGCAACTGAAGAGGGATTTTGGGTCTGTTCTTTTTTTGTTTGGCTTATGGTTTATTATTGTGACTTATGACTTTTGGGCTATTCGTGTGTCTGTGAGAGAGTACGGAGTAACAGAAACTCACGTGTGGTTTTGACAAATATAAATAAAGTCACTACAATATGTATTACAATTAATATGTACTACAATTAATTTGTACCTCATCTTAAATAGACACTATATTTGAAAGCTAGTTACTATAAAATAGCCAAAAAATAGTTTTTAGAAACTGAAAAGAAGATGCCCTTTGTTGCGTGGTAGCATGGGTAGCAGCAATTCGTCGTTTCTACTCCAATGTGTTTTTTGTTACGGAGTGCGTGAGGGAGAAAATGACGTGGTTGTTTTTTTTTGATGCATGAGCTGTTTTTTAAGTGTAGATGTTGTTATTTTTATTTCAACATATGATAGGAAATTAGTCGAAGACTTAAGATTTTTGTAGCGCGGATATACCCCGTGCTGTCTTATCTAGCGCGCCCTCGTATGTACCTATTTAAAATTATTGATGAGCGCGTACGTTGATTGGAGTCCAATGCGGACGGTTCCCTGCCAACTGACCAAAGTTCAGTTCTCAGATCATGGAATATCTTGATTCTTGACTGATCTGTTCGATTTGATGCGGTCTCTCCTCCTTAGGTGAGTCAGTGACATTGACATTCTAATGGGCTTGGACCCTAAGGACTTACCGGTCTTTGTGGCTGCGGGTGTGCTTGGTCCAAAACCACACATAGTGGGCTTCGCCTTCGTACGTCTTTGGACCGAAGAATTTTCAGGACAGAGGAGGGCTGATAAGAATTCCGTCGTCAGCAGTCTGGCAGAAATCAACCTAGGGGAAGGATGGGATAGGTGAGTTGAGAGTTCGGCGTTCAACACACGTTTGCATGCATTTGACTCATGTAATTCTGTCATTTTGGAATATGGTCGGAACGGTTTAAACCATACTTAATTGGTTAGTTCTTGTTCAGCTTGTTTTTCATTACAGACTTGTGAAGTTAAACACACTATCTGAAATTTGGCAATTATAATTATTTTGTGAAGTTATTCTGTATGGGTGGCTCACCCTGCTTATTTTTTTACTATGGCAGGTCCATATCCTGAACTGCAGGACTCTTAGTTATTGGCTCAATGGCTTGCAAAATCTTGCTAGGTAGTTTTCGGAGGAAGCACCGTTGCAATTCTGATTAGGTCCAAGTTTTAACAGCGTAAGTTCGTACTTTTCGAAGCCGTTCAAATTTACCGAGGTCAGTTTCTTTACAAATCAAAGTTTTTTTTATTGTCGCGCTGCTGTTCATGTAAAAAAGATAATTCTGCATTGTTGGTGACTATGCTTCAAGACATGTGGCATGGCTGCACTAGATGTCAAGGTTAGGCCGAACTGGAGAGAGAGGGAGACAAGATTTGGCTTTTTTTTGTGTATAGGAAAAAATAGATCTAATTATGGGTAAATTGATCATACTATATCAACTGTGCTCTGATATCAAAATGATACGAAGTGCCTAATCTTCACGATGTAGGATCGATGACGATAACTTGGATCTGTGCAACCTGACGGACCGATAGCGCCACCACTGTTAGAATAGCAACATGCGACAAAAGAATTCGCCCAACCACACACTCGTGATCTTGTCTACCCGACCACTCAAGTAGACGTGTCGTCGCTCCTGCAAATCATAAGGAATCACACAAACAACGGGGTTAAGAACGTCCAATTCCCTTCTAGATTGCAATATATGCCAAACCCTAGGAAAAACAAGCGCATAGCTCTCTGAAAATAATAGATTGATTTATGTGGTCTGTCTTTTCATGGGGTGGCGGCTGCCTTATAAAGGAGCCCCCCAAACACACACATAATGGGCTTGAGCCCGACTCCTATTCTATTCGGTCATTAAAATCGATTTAAATCCTAAAGCAATTCGGAATTGAATACTAACTAGTTACATAATTGAATTCACGAAATGGAAACACATGAGTTTACAAAAGTATAAACATTTGCATTTCTCTCATATTGGGCCATGGGCTGGTCGCATAAGGCTTTGGACGGTTTCCTCTCGTGTTGTGGCGCCCCTTCCTCCCCCACCTCCCTCTAGTTTACCACTTGTAGCATCAAACAATTCTGGACAGCAACATGTTCATCTTCATTCTCTCTTGATTTAAACCTCTGAGATGTCCTCATCACCTAACCCACAAATATTTTAAAGATCATAGAATTGAAATCTTAAAATCTAAATCACAAAATTTAGTACCTATTTTGGTCGACTAATTATTACTTCGTTAGATATGAAGATCATTGAATTTTGAAGCAAGGAGCCAGTCAGCCAGGACGAGACGATGAGCGGTTAGTGGACAACCTCATATATTGCCACGATCATCAGTCATATTGCATATATTGATACATACACCGAGATTTACTCAATTTACATACATGCAATGCGATTAACACACCAAGAAATCTAACCATACCATCTGAGTCTGGCGCACGTAGGCGTAGACGAGAAGTGGCTAGTGTGCTCTTGGACGATGGTAGCTCCATCGCTGGGCTCATCGCTACTGCAGACGAAAGGACCAACTCACCAAAGGTTGTGTACGTGACGTAGAAAATAGGGTCGGGGAAGGTAGGTAAGACGTTGTCTGGACCTGGCGTTGCCTACTTAGTTGGTTTGGGGCTGGTACTAGCTTAGATGCTTAGACTTTGGGCTAGCGTTACCGTGTTGGCTTAGTGCTAGACCGGCTAGTGGCCCACACTCGATTGGTTCAAGTAGTCATTTGTTCTTTTTTTATTGTCAGTTGATATATTGTGTCGTGCTAACTTTAACTTACATGTGTTTTTTTGGAGTGTCTTGATTTGTCAACATCCTACGTGTTTTTCTGTTCTTTTCTCCTCCTGTTTGTCAACGTGTTCCAGATCCACAGCGGTGGTGTGGGTTGGCAACGAGGCACCGGGATTGTCTTGCACCACGCAGATCTGAGCTTGCCAGTGACGAGACACCACGCTGCCCTCTCCTACGACGATGAGCTCTCATACTTAATTTCGTCCGCACACTTTCCGTTGTGTGCGCCTTTTGTTTTTTGCTTTTGCTCAATTTGTTTCATGCGTACGCTCGATTTGTTGCATGAAGTATTTTTTTGTTGCAATATTGTTACAAACATTTGCTCAATTTGTTGCAGGCATTTGTTCGAATTGTGCTCAAATTATTTCATGCGTGTGCTTGAATTTTGCAAACATTTGTTCCAAAATTGTTGCTGAAAATGTTATTTTTGTTGCAATCTTATTTAGGCATTTGCTTGGTTTGTTGCAGCCATTTGTTTAAATTGTTGCAAGAAGGTGTTCTTTTTTGTTGCAATGTTGTTGCACATTTATTTACTGTGCTGAGGTTGCCGCAACTGAAGAGGGATTTTGAGTCTGTTCTTTTTTTTGTTTGGCTTATGGCTTATGATTGTGACTTATGGCTTTTGTGTTATTCGTATGTGTGTGTGTGATAGTACAGAGTAACAGAAATTCGTGTGTGGTTTTGACAAATATAAATGAAGTTGTTACAATATGTACTACAATCAATTTTTATCTTATCTTGAAAAGATACCCTATTTAAAAGCTTGTTACTGTAGAAAAGCTGAAAAACAGATTTTAGAAGTTGAAAGAAGATGCCCTTTGTTGCGTGGCAGCATGGGTAGCAACAATTCGTCATTTGTTCTCCAATGTGTTTTTTGTTGCGGAGTGCGCGAGGGAGAAAACGACTTGGTTGTTTTTTGTGATGCATGAGCTATTTTTTAAGAGTGGGTATTGTTGTTTTTATTTTAACATATGTTAGAAAATTAATCAAAAACTCAAGATTTTGGGAGCTAGGATATGCCTGAGCACGTACGTTGATTGGAGTCCAATGCGGACGGTTCCCTGCCAACTGACCAAAGTTCAGTTCTCAGATCATGGAACATCTTGATTCTTGACTGATCTGTTCGATTTGATGTGGTCTCTCCTCCTTAGGTGAGTCAGTGACATTGACATTCTAATGGGCTTGGACCCTAAGGACTTACTGGTCTTTCTGGCTGTGGGTGTGCTTGGACCAAAACCACACATAGTGGGCTTCGCCTTCGTACGTCTTTGGACCGAAGAATTTTCAGGACGGAGGAGGGCTGATAAGAATTCCGTCGTCAGCAGTCTGGCAGAAATCAACCTAGGGGAAGGAATTAGATGGTAATGGGTACCGAAACCCGATATCCGGTGGATTTTTACTCTATTAGGGCATGGATCTGAGTCAATTTCCTAACCCATGGGTCTCTTAATGGGCAAAAAGCCCAACCCATCGGGTCTGCCGGGTTCGGGTACGTTCCTATAGTACCCAACCCCGTAAACCTATGGGTAATATAAACCGATCCATAGGAGTTATAAACTCAGACTCCCAGCCTCCCAGGCAAACCAGCCCAGCCCATAGCCCATTAGCCATTTAGCCCCAATCCCCCAAATCCAATGCGGTAATGCCCCATTACCCATACGGTTAGCCCTAGCTAGCACTCGGTCACGGTCACTACTCACTCCTCCCCAGTCCCCACCCCGATTCAACAGTTGCCGTAGCGGCGACGCATCTAGTGCTCCGCGCTCGGTGTCTGGCAGTCTCCACGCTCGCCCTCCTGTCCCGCAGCTCCCGCTATTGCTCCCGCCACTCTCGCCGCACGCTCGTCCTCCCGCACGCCCTCGCCGTCGCCTCGCCTTCCAGTTCAGCCCGTCGCCCCCACGCCGCAACCAACGCGCATTGCAACAGTCGGCCCTTGGCCATGGCGCTGCCCTCCGGCTCCAACGAAGATGGCCGGTGAACGTCTTCCTCCTCTCCATTAACCATTGTTGCAACTCACATTACTGACTCCACGGGCGACCCGTGGGTACCCGTTAACCCAGTGGGCATGGGTCTGAGTAAAAATCTGCACTCGTCACAGGCATGGATTTTTTAGCGGGCATATCCAACTTTCATGGGCACGGATTTGAGATAGCAAAACCCAGCGGGTTTGTGCCCGGTGCCATCTCTAGGAAGGATGGGATAGGTGAGTTGAGAGTTATGCGTTCAACACACGTTTGCATTTGACCTATGTAATTCTGTCATTTTGGAATATGGTCGGAACGGTTTAAACCATACTTAATTGGTTAGTTCTTGTTCAGCTTGTTTTTCATTACAGACTTGTGAAGTTAAACAAACTATCTGAAATTTGGCAGTCATAATTATTTTGTGAAGATATTCTGTATGGGTGGCTCACCCCTTCTCATTTTTTACTATGGCAGGTCCATATCCTGAACTGCAGAACTCTTTAATTATTGCCTCAATGGCTTGCAAAATCTTGCTAGGTATTTTTCGGAGGAAGCACCGTAGCAATTCTGATTAGGTCCAAGTTTTAACAGCGTAAGTTCGTACTTTTTGAAGCCGTTCAAATTTACCGAGGTCAGTTTCTTTACAAATCAAAGTTTTTTTTATTGTTGCGTTGCTGTTCATGTAAAAAAGATAATTCTGCATTGTTGGTGACTATGCTTCAAGACATGTGGCATAGCTGCACTAGATGTCAAGGTTAGGCCGAACTGGAGAGAGAGACCCGACATGAACGGCATTATATGCTGCTAAGGTCAACTGCAAAGGTACGTTTAGTGCTTAGATGGATCTGGTCTTCTCACGACAGTGAGATCTGAAACTTTTTCTAAGCCCTACATTGATTCCTCAACTTAGCGTCTTTTATTTTTATCTATCTACTGATCATTTGACAGTCTTTTTTCCCAAAATAATCAGTACCATTCCTCAGTCCCGTCGCTCGGTCTCCATCCCAATCGATCCCATCTGGCAACCCGGCTCACCTCTCGACTCCCGAGCCACCGCCCGACCTTATTTTCTAGCCGAATCTTCCAGCTAATCGAAATATAAGAAATTCGACTGATTTCAAAAGAAAATTCATTTAGCGGATTTCTAGCCGTTCTGTTCTTTTAACCAATAGAGTTTTCTTAGTCTGTAGAACGAGTGTACTGTTCATAGTTGCTTGCCGGTTCATAAGCAAAAAAAATTTATGGAGTCTAAAAAAGCATACCGTGTACACCGTTCATCCTGTCTTCAGGCATCGAAACCGCACGTCACACTGGAATGCAAGTGCGGTGATCTCTTTCGAAGTGTAGCAGCCATCTTTCCAGGGAACAATGTTGCGTACCAGCACGGGCAATAGATCTGAAACCACGAGGCGCGCCACATGTGGCTCTGGGCTCAAGATTTCAGCATCCCACCACGCCCTGGTTTGCCGCCGTGGGTTACGAAAACCTTCGTTCGTTAGGCAGCACTTACATCGGCACTGCACGTAGTCATGCATGCCCATCCATCGCACACCGGTCGTAGCCCCGTCGGGACAATGATCGCATCGCCTGAAATCGAGACGCAAGGATCGGGAAATAAACAAACAAATCGTCCCAAGCTCGAATAGAAATAGTTGCTAGTACAAGGAAGGACAGATGCTACGGTGATCACGGTCGCCGGAAGTCTCCGTGTAGCTTCGCCATCTTCTGCCCATCTGCTACGTGGTTGGAGCCGAGGGCACAGCCCGAACTATAAAGAGTTTGAGTGTCGCCATCTCCGCCATCCTCGCCTCACCGAATCAACTGGTGCCGGGCTTGTTTCGTTCTCCGCGTCGCACTCCCGTAAATAGTTGCTCCCGATTTCATCAGCCTTTCAGCCATTTTTATTTTCATTTCTATCGGCTAGTATTACTTATTAATTTTAGTAGTTAAAAGTTAACAACGGAACACTGTATGTCCCGGCTTTTCATTCTTGGGCGTTCTGATGCGCGCGCCCGGCCCGGCCGACGCCCCGCGGTGTCGGCTTAAGAGTCTGTTTGGTTCATTATCAGAAGTTGCTTAGCCACAAGTTAGGCGTGTCACAGTTTTTAGGTAGCTGTTTGGTTCACTGACGTAACTGTGGTATACCACACTTTCTTAGCACCCCGCCCCACGTCATAGACTCAGTTTCTTGCCAAATTTTGCCACAAGTGTGACTTCGATTTTGTTAGCCACACTTTCTGTGGTAGCCACATATTGCCTAAACTTAGGTATAGCAAAGTTAGGCACCAACCAAACAGGCCCTAAATGCGTTGCGTTGCACGCCCTTGGCTGCCGGCCTTTCACCGCTTTATCATCAGTGGTGCCGGTGGTGGCCGAGACCCGCGTGACCGATGTAATGCTGACTTGATGGTGCTCCTCTCCTCCGAGCTGCTCACACGTGAAACTGTCACTACTGCCTCAACAAAATGTTACTGTGAGTGGTAGGTGGACTCTGCAGCCGCTTCTATGGCGTGGTTTCTGACCTAACTCTTAAGAGGCGATCATTGTTGTGTAGACCCTCCCAGCATTTGTAGTTTGGCTTTTCTGGATCCTTCTGATCTAACGCTCCTGCTGGAGGAACAGCGGCGTCGCTGTTCATGTCCTTGGCCAGCTGCTCTGCATTGCCTCGAAACCGAAATAATGGTTGGGCAGCATCGATTTCTTGCCTTCAGCTACCTGGTAGTAATAGTAAACAGTACAGTTGTAGCGTAGGTTGCGCACTTGAGAAGCAATCGGGAGCGTTGCTTCGTTAGTAGAGCAGGCAATTGGAGTATTGGACTCGGAAGGCGACCAGGGTTTCAGGTTTGGTGTACTGCCAGATCTCAATGAATGGAAGTATGGAAGTACGGAACCTCCTCAAGACTGCTAGTATAGAAGTACTTGACGGGGTAAAAGAAAATGAGAAGCGTGGTTAAATTTGGTGCGCATATTTGTTTGTCAACTCTAGAGGCTAGTTTACTTGTGCTAGACTGCTAGCCCGTTAGGCCTGATGATTCTACGCTGCATTAGGTCGTAACCCGTCGTTGGGTTTATCTTTTTGAACGGAGCTGGAATCTACCATGAGACGACTGGCGCACCATTAGTGAACTTAGATCATTTGGGTTTTTTTTTTGTAGCTTATGGCTGAAAAGCACTGTAGTTGGCTGAAAAAAGCACGGTACTTGACAGAGGCTTATTTAGCATAATTAAATTTAAAAAAATTAAAAAATATGTTAGCCCATTACGTATAATACAAATAAATACGGGAAAAAGGAACCGGCAAAAAAGCTAAAAAACCAAAAATTCAGAAAAAGACAAAATTTATGAATAGTAAAAATAAGCTAGAAGCTGAAGCCAAAATGATCACAGCATCATATCCTTCGTTCGCTTCTCGCCCAGTTGTCTGGACTCTGGATGCCGCTTCTGGCTCCTGTCCCGATCGCCAAGCAACTCGCCGGAGGAGGTGCCTGTCGCGTCGCCACGGTCATCGTTTGAACCGAGACTAGCATGAACGGAACAAATTGACAGAAATGTAGCGTACTGAGTACCATTGTGCAGAAATCTAAATATTTTTTGTAAGATCAAGTCCAACGAGTCCGAGAGGTGAATAGCTCTTTTAATATCTTTCGTTAGCTATCAACTCTATATAGTGGAAACTCAAACTCACAATCTCACCAAAATCAAGACCCAAAAACCACCCGAGACAAAAGGTCTCTAATCGGTTTGATCCACTGGCTTACAAGCGGTTTGGCCACTCGTTGGAACTATCGTGTTGGTATGACCATGCCGGTATGACCGCACCTTGATTAGACCGCTCAGGTCCTTACAATTTGACATTTTGCCGAAGAACAATGCAATCAGTATTGCACACGATCTAAGAAAAGATTAAACTCTTAAACCACTGATCTAAAGGTAGTGAAACTTGACACAAACACTTATTAGGATGCCAGAAACCGATTTCAATAATGGATCATGAAGATCAATGCCAAAGCCTTCATTATAGCTACCGTCAACAAAAGTTGATACTACTATTCACTGGTCTAACCGCCATGCAATGATCGGTCAGATAGCAAGCTAGTTAGACTACTGCGTCAGGGTCGATCAAACTGCAAGCTCCAGAAAGCAACAAGTTAAACAGTAAATTCTCAAAACCAAACTCACTCAATAAAAACAAGACACAAGTAATATCAAATTCTTATTATTCTCGTGAGGTTGCTACCATCTTCCATTTTCAGATCGGCCAAGCGATTTCCAAATACACGGAGCCATTATCTGGTTACGACGCTTTCATGAACATGTGCATCTTGGCTAGCTCTCGCCGTCGTATGTCTCGTTCGGTGACATATTTTGGTTTGACTGTTTTGGTGATCCACAACCACCAGCATGTCATTGAAGTGTGTATGATTACGTTGAATAACACAAGTTCGACGGATTTATCTCACATAACACTCAAGTTAATGAAAACCGAAGTCTAATACTCTTCCAACGTCTAGGCTGTACAAAGAACTGTGTGCGTGTCTAATTCCGGTACCAAGTTATATATATATGTGAACATTGCTTCTCGTGCCTTTTTTTTAATGATAAATAGTAACAGTATTAGAGACTGGTACCGCCGAGGAACCTGCTGAGAACATGATCTTCTTAAGACCATATAAGCATTTCGAGATAATAGATGGCTAATGCTTGGTGGAGTAATACAACTTGACCTTTTTCATCACCTTTTCAGGGTGTCACCCTTGCAACAAGCACTTCAGCTTTTTTTAAAAAAGCACGATCCTTTTTATGCTTTCAGTTATCTATCCCTGTTATCTCATAGTCCCATGCATCATCACGTGATCTTATTTCACAATCTGAGAACTTCATTTTTTTTTAACACAGGTAGCTGGAAACAGAACGAAGGCCCGTTCAGAAGTATCATGGATTTTGCTGAACTAACGCTGCGTATTAGCTTTTTCTTAGATATTTAATAAAATTAAATTAAATAGGAAATAACTAAAAATATCATTATATCTCTATAGATAATGTAAAAAAATAATCTTGTTAATAAAACAATGTGTTCTGAATTACTTTTGCCTTCCTCAAGTCGGAAGCTGTTTGAATCCGGACTGAAAAAAAGACCTTGGGCCTGTTCTTTACCTCATAAGTCGGTGGTTTTTGGCTTTTGCTACAGTACCTAACTTTTAAACGGAGTATTTTATCAAGATGAGGTCTACAAGTTAAACGATCTACACGTTAAAAGCCCAATATCTGTACCAGTTAAAATCGTAAGTGAGTATCTGTCTCTCCATAATCTGTACCGTAAATAGTTAAAATTTAAAAATTTTAGCTAAAAGTCATAAGCTACAGCAAAAAAAAGAACAGGCGCTTTGACATACTTTTACCGCCTCAAAAACCCATTGTACGTATACGGCTTGAACAAAAGATCATTGAAAAAACATGTCGTACACCAGCATTAGTGTGGCAAATTTATTCTACTGACTGCCGTCCTTGTTTGCTTTCTCTTAGCTCCTCGAATTCATTATAGATTTGTCGGCATCATGCACTGGGAATGCACAGGTTTCACACTGAACAATTTTCACCGAGGTTGCAGTCCGTTGTTTTTACTGCAAGCTGGCACCCAGAACAGATCACCTCACTGCAAACGCATTATATATCATATCATCATATATTACACCCGGCAAAGCGCCTCCGGGGAAGCCCTCCACCTCAGCTTCTCTGCGAAAAAAACCCATCAGGTTTTGTGAAATCACGATCTGGTCCTCAGTTCTTGCGATAAGACCCCTGCCACGTTTTTTTCCCGAAAACCCGCCTCCAGTTCTCCAAAATTGCGTATAGTTCATCGTTTTCCATGAAGGCCCTCCTTTTGCAGGATAGCACCCTGCGGTTTTTCAAAATTATGTACAGATACTCATTTAATTACATACAGGTCCTTAGTATTCTCATAGAGCCCCCTCCTCTTGTTGGATAACACCCCACCATTTTTTGAAATTACATATATGTCCTCAATTTTTTGCAAAAAAAGGCCTACAATTTTCCTGAAATTACGCATGTGTCCTCGATTTTTTAGAAAAACTTTCCCGCGAATTATCGTCTCTTTTACTTCGGCCCATATGGTAACTAGGGTGGCATGGCGCCGCGCTTACACTGCTAGTAGATTTTAAGCAAGGTAAGCATCCTGCTCTACACGGTAGATATATCTATCTGTGCATTGCTTTCCTTCTCTTTTCGCACATGACGCCTTGGTACGGATTCGAGTGTTAACAAAAACAGCTTTGCTGCTAAGTTAATCAGTAGATTTATCCCGTACAGTGAACAACTAGATATTATAATATAATTGTCTTTAATATACAACTCTACTCAATATATTTGAAATACAATTGCATTTATTATATAACTCTAATATCTATATATGATTAATTTGCACCGTTATAATCTTATCCCACTAAAATAAATGGTAAAGATCCTTTTCTTTTTTCTTTAAATTAATGTGAGAATTTCTTTTTTCCTTTTTATGTTTATTATAGGATTTTCTTGTGCTCACAACGAATGAGACATGTTAAATATCATCGGTTATTTTTATTTATATAGATTAGGGCCTGTTTGGAAAAAACAGTTCAATTCCGTTTGCAGTAGAGTTTTTTAAGTCCTAGTGTTCTACTGGACGGTTGTTTCCGTGCTGGAATGCTCGTTTGGGTTTATACTTTTAGCTTCTTAATTTTGTTTTTTTAGTTTTTTAGCTTTTTGTTTTTTCTTTTTCTCTCGTATTCTTTTGCATTGTTAGAGACGAGAAAACCTGTTTTTCTTTTATTTTTCTATTTTTAAAATTTTAATTACGCAAAAAATGCTTATAATATTTATAGTGAAAAAATTTTAAACAGTGTTAAATAAATCTATAAGATAAAAACATATCTAAAAGTTAAAAAATATAAGCCCAAGTAAGTACTCTGTACGTAAATCTGAAGCTTTGGAGCGATTCTGATTTCACCACGCGTCCGGCAGAACTGGCGTGGTCGCGAGCCTGTAGCAACGCGTGACAGCTCACGGCTGTCTCAGGCTTACAGACATGCACACTGCGCTTGCGTGTGATCGGAGGATTGGGTTTTAAAAGCCGGCACCTCTGGTCATACCTCTGTGGCTCTATCTCCCAGGAATATTTATCACCGTCAAAGATATTCGATGCGACAGTAGCGTAGTATTTTTTACCGTTGAAGTTAGTAAGCGTATCTGACATGCAAACATCACATCTCGTCATCCACCGCAAAAGAAAAAAAGAGAGCTCTGCGGTCATGCTACGAAAAGTAGAGGAAAACAGCTTTTACTTCCATTTCCACAGTTATCATGGTTTACAGTCACACAACAATACTAGGAATAGCCACCACGCAATACGCTAAGACTGGACGAACACAAATTATAAGCGGAAGATAAAAGGGAGGGAGCAATCTGCATTATTCGATCTCCTCGCGAGGCGGGGCCTGGTTGGCAGCAAACCACAGGCGGAGGATCAAAGCCTTGCTCATCTTGGCCGGCTCGCACAACTCTTCTTCTAGATCACCTTCTGGAAATACGCACGCAAAAAAAAAAATCACGATTTCTTAGTTACTTGTTGCACTTAACGTAAAATGTACATATGGTTTACTCATGCAAAGTGCAGGGAGTTCACATTTCCTTGTACGTACCTATGATTCAAGCTTGACAGAGTAGCGGATCTTAGTTGTAGTAGGGCGGCGGCGGGCCGGGGGTGTAGGACGGCGGCTTGTACGTGGGAGGACTCGGCGTCGGGGGCTTGTAGGTAGGCGGAGTTGGCTTCGGGGTTGGTGTGTAGGTTGGCGGCGTGGGTTTGGGCGTCGGAGTGTAGGTTGGCGGAGTTGGCTTCGGGGTGGGAGTGTACGTTGGCGGCGTGGGTTTGGGCGTCGGCGTGTAAGTTGGCGGAGTTGGCTTCGGGGTCGGAGTGTACGTTGGCGGCGTGGGCTTCGGCGTCGGTGTGTACGTTGGCGGAGTGGGCTTCGGGGTCGGAGTGTACGTTGGCGGCGTGGGCTTCGGCGTCGGCGTGTACGTTGGTGGAGTTGGCTTCGGGGTCGGTGTGTAGGTTGGCGGCGTGGGTTTGGGCGTCGGAGTGTAAGTTGGTGGAGTTGGCTTTGGGGTGGGAGTGTACGTTGGCGGCGTGGGTTTGGGCGTCGGCGTGTAGGTTGGCGGAGTTGGCTTCGGGGTCGGCGTGTACGTTGGCGGCGTGGGCTTGGGCGTCGGCGTGTATGTTGGCGGCGTGGGCTTGGGCGTGGGTGTATACGTTGGCGGCGTGGGCTTGGGCGTCGGTGTGTACGTTGGCGGCGTTGGCTTGGGCGTCGGCGTGTATGTTGGCGGCGTGGGCTTAGGAGTCGGCGTGTATGTTGGCGGCGTCGGCTTGGGCGTCGGCGTGTATGTTGGCGGCGTCGGCGTATATGTTGGTGGCGTCGGCTTCGGGGTCGGAGTGTAGGTGGGAGGTGTTGGCTTGGGGGTCGGAGTGTATGTTGGCGGCGTGGGCTTCGGCGACGGCGTGTATGTTGGCGGCGTCGGCTTAGGCGTTGGCGTGTATGTTGGTGGCGTTGGCTTCGGGGTCGGAGTGTAGGTGGGAGGTGTTGGCTTGGGGGTCGGGGTGTACGTCGGAGGCGTGGGAGTTGGTGTTGGCGGCTTGTACGTAGGCGGGGTTGGCTTAGGAGTGGGGCTGTACGTGGGAGGCGTGGGTTTAGGGGTCGGAGTGTAGGTTGGTGGCGTGGGCGTCGGGGTCGGCGGCGTGTATGTCGGAGGCGTGGGCGTGGGGGGCTTGTAGGTGGGAGGCTTGTGACCGGACGGCGGTTTGTTGGGCTTGTCGTGGTGGTGTGGCGGCTTGTGCTCCTTAGGCGGCTTCCCGGGTTTGGGGGAGGGAGTGATCGGCGTAGGCGTCGGGGTGTACCCGCCGCCGTAGCCACCGCCGTAGCCGTCGTCCGCCTGGGTCTCGAACGCCAGGCTCATGGCCACCAGGGCCACCAGGAGAGCGGCTTTGCCACCCATTCTCTCGCTACTCGCTCGCTCAGTCCAAGCTCTTCGGCGAAGCTTGGGTTCTCACTTCTCACAGTGGTGTTCTGAGGAGAAGCGTACCCATACCACCGCTTCTTATATACACGGGGTAGCGGGTCGTCCTGGATGCGCTTGTGTGGCGCATGTGCCGGGACGGCACTGGCGCACTGCTGGCGAGGGGATAGGCATGCATGTGCCCGAGGTTTCCCCGTTGGTCACTCGCTGGTCCGTGGGAGTCTGAACCTTTGGACGTGAAGGGGATCGAGTAACTCGCGCTAGCTTTGCTACTATACCTTATCGCGCGCACTTAATTATTGGGCAGGCATCTCGCAGTAAGCTAGAGTTATCTCATCGTGTGTACTCCATTATTGGGCAGGCATCTCGCAGTAAGCCATCAGCCATGTGAAGCTTGTAAATGTCGGCGATCAAGGTCATACGAGAAATGTAGTAGTAGAGGGAATGGTGACGGGGTATGTGCTTCAGCAGTGCCACTTCCTATAATCTTGTGGTTGAAACCAGAATTTTGATGTTTTATGCTAGCTTATAGTAGTACTTTTACGGCTGTGAAAAGCTACAAATTGTGTCGTGTCTTTTCGGGGGAGGTGTGGTCTTATGTGAGATGAAATACTGGAATAGTTGATAGTAGTACTTTTACACCAGAAGATTCAGCTTGTTAGCTGGACAGGAAAGAATGTGTACACTTAGATCCTTGTGGTGATTTACCATGTCATTTTTTCCACAGTGATGTTACTCAAATCTTACTAGGACAGTAACATAAGAGGAAAGACTATCCACAACACACCTCCGGCTTAAGAATACATGGTACATCGATGTCTGAAAAGTGACAAGTCTAGAGCTCCCTAGCTGACTCGGTTGGCTTCTAGCTTGATGTATCACACACTCCCACCCGGTTGCCCCTCGACTCCGGATTTTCCACTTGGCCGCTTAATCCAACCACGAAACTTCAATTTGTGGCATCTTCTGTACCTTAGCGTTTAGATGTAACTTCAAACATTACGCTGAACCCGGGCGACATAAGCACCAAACCAATGGAGACGGGACATTCATGGAGAAGGCATGGGAAAGCCACCGACAACCTTTGGAAAATACCAAGGCTCTACGGAACAATGGCTAAAGACCAAAGTAACTAGCTAGATCTGGGGCCTTACTGAAACTAGTGTATTAGGGGAGAAAAAAAAAGAGAAGTTTTAATGTCAAATAGCATCTCGCTCTACCTTTGCATTGCATTTCACACATAGTTATCATTCGCTATTGGCAAGGCCCTCCTCATTTGGGCTTAAAGCTTACTTTGCATTATAACTGCTGTGAGTTTTTTTAATGTAATTAAATTTAAAAAATAGAACAAAAGAAAAAAGATATATCATCTCAGACAATGCAAAGGAATAAAAAAAAATAAAAACCCCAAAATAGCTAAAAATAAAAAAGACAAAATTTAGAAGATAGAAGCTAAAAGCATTTACCCAAATGAGTAGAGCCTAATGCTTCCTGTTGTGGTTACGTACCAAACAATAAAATGAGGGGACCACGGGGGACCGTGGAGAGGCTGTCCATAGTCTTGCACACTATAGAGATGGCAATAGAAGTTTGTGCTACTTGATAGAAGTTTATGATATCTGACCCTTCACAAAAAAAGAGAGCTCTTGTCTTTCCCATGGCGCACTCACGCCAGTTTTTATAGACATAGCGATTTAGTTACACAGATAACCCTATCTTTATAGGGATATATATATATCCTTCCTCCTACCTAAAATTACATAAACACCTATATCTATACCTATCCTTATATATAGGGGTACATATGTCATTTTTCTAACCCTGTAAATTTTTATAAAACTATCGGTTGTCTTGCTGACGCCATGAGCCGTTTGGGCTAAAGGTGGGAGCCCTCCCCCCACTTTCCAATAATCTACTGAATTTTAAGGTGCTCAAAACAATAGAGGTTAATTTGCATGTGCTTGCACGTCGCTTCCCTTTCTATAAACTACAAGTGTTGAATGTACGTATGGTTAAAGTATACTTTCCTGCATTTGGTAGCGTAACTGGGTAAGTACCATACCATACTGCCATCTCCTCATTTTGCATGGAATCAGTTGTGTAAAAGTACATCGAACATATAAAAGGGCTATGGAGTACAGTAAACACGGTTCTGCAGAATGAATCACCGACGATGCTGCCCAAAAATGACTGATGAAACATGTGCGCACCCATCTGATTAAATCATTAAATATCTTTAGCTTATTCATACTTCAGGGATGAACATCCCTGAAAAAGCTGAGACAATTGTCTTCTTTACTCCGCCAAGCTGCAGAAAAACAGGCAAAATTTGATCTCCCCCAGAAATCGAGATGCTAACTATCCTTGTCGTTAATGATGTGGCCACCGAACAGCCCTAGAAAATTAAGTACTCGACAGCCAGTCCACCCTGGAATTCCTCGGCATTTAATACTTTCACAAACATTACAAATAAATATCGGAGAATACATAGATAGTATTTTAAGCTCTTAATTCAGATAACAGGATATAGAGTTTAAAATTTTAGCTTTGTAGATTTTATTATAATGTTCTTGTTTTTTGACCTTGAAGAGATTTCATCTCTAATTTACTTTAACTAGTTTAGAACAAAAGACTTTATTATTATTGTACATAAGTCTGTCTAAGTGAACTGTATCTGTCAGCAAGTCGTCGTAGCATTTGTTTGTTGCTATTACACAAAACAAATACTCCTTGTTTTTAGAAAGATGTGAGGTGGTTAACATATCTATCTTAAAACTTGGCACCAAATAGTTATACGAGCAAATCCAAGAAAAATCTAAGTTGGTAATATTGTTCATGCTTCTAGTAAACTAGCGACGGAAGCGCGGTACCACGCCGTGCTAGCTACTATGTAGACCAAAGTAAAAAAAGTCAATAATTTGTAAGAAGAGTTTTTCTAAACAAAATCGAGGACCTGTACGTATTTCTGGAAAAGTAAATTTTTTCGCATAAAACTAAAGATCTATGTGTAATTTCGAAAAACCTACAGGGTGTTATCCAACAAAAGGAGGGACGTAAGAAGGGTTTAACTAAAAAAATTAAGTATCTGTACGTATTTCTAGAGAAAGCAAAAGCTTTTTCATATACAATTAAGGATCTATGTGTAAGTTTGGAAAAACCATGAGGTGTTATCCAGCAAAAGAAGGGGCTTCATGAAAAACTGAGGATCCATACGTAACTTCAGAGGAGTAGAGATTTCTTGCAAAAAATGGCGTGGCAGGGGCTTTATGCAAAACCTAAGGACCTGTATGTAATTCTACAAAATCCGGAGGGCTTTTTCGCTAATCCGCCTAGATGGCAGCGCTCCCCGTGGAGCAATCCCTGGGGTGTAATATAGGGATGCTGTTGCAATGGACACCATCACCGGCACGCAATAATTGCTATGATGCTCACGTACCTACTCTTTCATCAATTCACGACTGATCTAGCCTGCTTTCATTATGGTTCATCGTCTGTTCATTAGCTGTTGCGGCTGCTACTGCTTTGGCACATTGGTGTGCTGAAATGACATGTAAATGGTGTCCTCTAGTGTGCTACTGGGGAGTAGTAGATGCTTTGACAAGAGATGGTGGTACTGAAAGGATGCTCTCGCTACACATGATCATGAAAATAGCATTCACTTTCTCAGTGCAAGTGTTTGTACCTGTATAGCAAACACTTCCCCAATAGTACTACTGCATTTCTCCCTTCTGCAATTCTTGAGGTCTTGTACATTTCGTGGTAACATGACCATCCCATGTGCTAATAGCAATATACTACTACTTTGGCAATGTACTGTCTGCACAGGAAAATGTTGACTAGCTAAAATATCTGGCACCAGTGACTGAGATTAGTCCTTATTTTAAATCGATTGAAGGAATCCTAGACTCAAGCATGTGATAAGATTTTGTATTTGTAGCTTCAAATGATCAAATCTAGTACTCTACACCATGGTGTGTGTGCTATGCATACATGCTTGTAAAAATTTTAGCCCATCCCGGTATGCACCTGCTCCTCCTTGGCAGTGGTGTAATTCTTTGTTCGGGTAGATGAGATTCTCGCGTACTCCCAGAAAGTCCCTGAGAGGGTATTTTTCTAACTCTACAAAAGCAACCGTATTTTATGGTTGCAACTAGCAAGGTAGGCGTGGTGACGATTACGTTAGGTTCTTCATAGTTATGTAGCACGGTCTCGCTCATGGATGCATGGATAAATGCTTGATGGCAAGGTGGATCGGACGATAGGAGTGAACCTCTTCTTTTGCAAAGCACGAACGCCATGATTTGCTGAATGCTTTTTAGGAACCACGCATGGGAGGAACGTATGATATGTGTTTTGCCCGCTTAAGTGATGATTTCAGTGCTTCCCTGTTACTTTTCACGCAGGATCGAGGACGAAAACTTCTTTTCCTACTGTCGAAACTCCAAAGGAGGAAAAGATGTGGGCTCTCTGTGCTCGGTCTTGTTTTCAGTTTAAGCTTATGTGATTGTGAACCAAAGTGCACTGGGAACTCCAAATAAGTGGAAATCAGTGAGAAATGGAACCTTAATACAGTTAGGACTTAGGAGGAGCTCGTGGATTTTATATAGAATGGAATTAGGGGAAGCTCCAAGCAGGACAAACAATCCCAGAATGATTTCAACTCCGTCGTGTCGTGGCATGCTTTACTTAGGTCTGTTTGGAACGCATGGATTTCATAGGAATGTTGTAGAAGATTCACCGAAAGCTGTTCAATCCCAGCAGAAATACGTGAAGATTCCCCGAGTTAAAGACGCGACCTTAAATTTTGAGCTCAGTGACATCTTCATGTTCTTGTGTATATCGATCTGCAATAACCCACACTCAAAAGATATGTCCCAATGAACCCTAAATTGTCCCCCGTCATTTTCTCAACAACTTTCAAATAGGAAAGTGTTATGTAATGACAAGGCCCTAACCTTGGTTTGCAAGAAGACCCATCTAAACCATGTGAGCTTTGTATTTCCACCACTCTTGAGCACCAATGATGTGATTAACATCGGGGATTCGGGAGGACGACGACCGGAGAAGAGGCTGGAAAGGAAAAGCCGAAGAGGTGACAGACACATCTGGGAGAGCGATAGCCGGTGGGCCGTTTGAACCAGCGCTCGATCCCCGGCCCATTTCTGGGCACCGCCTCAACCGCACGGAGCTGTGGCCGTTGGCGTTTCGGGCCGAAATTGATGAGCTATATTCCCGGCCTCATCGAAGCCCGGAAGGCCGGCAGAAATACCAAATGCTTACAGTTACAGTCCAAATGCCCTTTTCGTAGAATGGCAGCCCAGTACAGTACGGCACAACCACAGGTCACTAGTCACTGCTCACTCTCCTCTCGAAAAAAAAAGTCTGCAATCTGAACTGACACCGAAGTGCAGTAAGGCCCGTGCCAAAGTCCGCATCAACTTTTTAACTCGTAGAACGCCAAATCCTGGAGCCGTACTATGATGAGACCAGTGGTCAGCTCAAAACGGAAGAGGATTCTTAGGGCATGCATTCTGAGACTAGTGTTATGTGTGATCTTAGAAGAGGGTATAATGTTACGTCAGCTAAAACTATCGTATAATATTATATTATTTCACGATGTATATAGTTTTAAGTAGTGACTTTAACTATTTGCAGTTCAGATTTTTTTAGGAGCATATATATTATTGTAATTTACGTTAAAGATCTAAATTTTATATATAAAACTGTAGGATAAGAAAAATATGTACACATCATCTCCTAGCTTGGTTGAGCGCGCATGTGTGGTCCCATTGAGACCGCGTGCTTAAACCAATAGCTCCGAATTTTTTGTATTTTAGCCCTTTTTTTGAAAAATATTCACATTTAGACCCCTGGTAGTTTTAATTCCGTTTTTGGACCCAGAGCTCGGCGCTGTGACCCACGGCGCCGAGCTAACACGTCTCGGCGCCGTGGTCCACGGCGCCGAGGTCGCAAGCCCGCACCAGCGTGGCGGCCTACGTGGCAGCCACCTCAGCGCCGTGGTCCGTGGCGCCGAGTCGGCGCCGTGGCTCGTGGCGCCGAGGTCGGAGCCGTGGGCCGTGGCGCCGAGCTTCCTACCACGTGGCACCATGGCTGTTTAGGGTTTGCACCGATCAGCCTTTTTTTTCGCAAAATGAATTATTAGTTGTATTTTTTATTTGGATTATTTAATGATAGTAATATAGTTAGTTATTTATTTATAGAGAGCAAAAAATACGACGTATGTTTTGAAAATTCGTTATGTATTGCAGATGATACATGTAGGAAAATTCGTGTATATTTTTTAAAAATATTATGGTACGTTGGTAATGGTTTTGAAAAATAAAATTCGCAGCCGTGACGAACGAGTTTTGTGTGAAGTTCTGGGCCGTGAGATGTCGGGCAAGACAGAGGGGAGGCGACATGTGGCATACAAGCAACTCTCTTCTTCCTTTTGTTCGCTTGTTACTACACACTTGGGAAATAATTATGGGATGATTCGGGTCAATCCCATCCCCTCTGTTTGTGGATTGACGAACGAGTTATGTGTGAAGTAACGATTAGTGTATTTGTGATTTTTGTACAATGTCGACTGTGAAAAATATGTTGAACCGCAATAACATTTTTCGATCATGTTATGTTGTTTTATTGGAAGAAATTTTTGAATTATTTTTATGACAACCGTGATAGGAACAATTGGACGAAAGGAGGAAGTGATAATAAGACACGTGGGAATCATTGCATGGGAAAAGCCGAGATAATAAGCTTATGAAGTTGGGACGAACATGGCGCGTATAATTTTATTACATGCTAGCATGATATCCGACTAATCGACCCAACCGCCGCACGACCTCTCGTGTGGACCGGGTCTATTACATCTTGTCTACTGGGTGTAGCGTGGTTGTTTCCCTTCGCCGCGCTCAAGATGGCTCCGCCGCATCCTTCTTCCCGTCACTCTTGGTCTTGAGAGCGCCTCACGAGCTTGAAGCTCTTCCTCCCGACGCTTGATGGTCGCTTCACGCAGACTTAACTTCTCCTTCCTCCTTTGCGCCCTCGCAGACGGATTTGGTCCACCCTCACGCGGCGCTCTTGCTCGCCGCATCCGTCGCTCCACCTCGCGAGCCCGAGTCATCTTGCTAAAGTATTGTCCTTTGTTTTCTACCTCCTTTGCCGGTTATCGCCATGCCGGCGACACCGATCCACCCATTCGATGAATGTGCAAGCCTATGTGTGGCGTGGTAGATGTCATGGATCAAGTTGAAAACGGTAACGAAACAAATGATTTAGTTGTGGTCGTTACCACGAAGTCGCCATCCGTGTCCGACACTTGAAGAACCTACGGCTGTATTTGGCTCGTTGTAGTCGATCCGTCCAGACTCCCAACATCGTCCTAAAGCCGCAATGGCACTTCGGGCGCTCATGCCACTCCGGCACTCCAAATTGGTCGGACTTCCAGGAAGACATTGTTGTGTGGTAGTATTGTGATGTCTTGAGGAGGAGATGTGGTATGGAAGACATATGAGGCCTTCATATAGGCAGGTTATCGGTGCAGTGGGCATAGTCCATGGAGAGGATCTTTTCGCTTTCCTGGATTCCAGCAGCAATAAATGGCCCTATGTAGGCTTTTCAGAGACTATAGTCTCGTAATAAATTCATAGTTCGTAGCCTTTTCAAAGACCTACACCCCTATATGTGTACAGGCCTACAGGCCTACTCCTGTAAAGGCTAAAGACCTACACCCCTATATGTGTACAGGCCTACTCCTGTAAAGGCTAAAAACCTACGCCCCTATATGTGTACAGGCCTACTCCTGTAAAGGCTAAAGACCTACGCCCCTATATGTGTACAGGCCTACAGGCCTACTCCTGTAAAGGCTAAAGACCTACGCCCTATATGTGTACAGGCTAAAGGCCTACTCCGTCACTGCGCAAAGTTGGCATATGCTGCCCCGTTTTGTCATGTCACTGAGCAAAATCTGAACTCTTTTGTCATGTCACTGAGCAAAACTGCCCTCTTTTGTCATCTCACTAAGCAAAAGCTGACCTCTTGTGTCATGTCCCTGAGCAAAGCCGGGCGTGTTGTCATGTCCCCGAGCAAAGCCTCTTTTTGGTGGTCACTTGCATATTAAGTCGCCTGTTTTTGCTATAAGTAGCACGGTTGGGGTCCCATGACATTGTGAATCGAACAAAGTAGTACCCTCTCTTTCGTGGTGAAACATACCATGTCTCAAGCCGACGGGCCAGTGGGATTTGGGTCACCGAAGGATGACATTCCCTTAGAAACGAGGATATGTTCGGTCCGCGATCGATTGATACCAAGCGGCGTGCTCAACCACCGTGGCGAAATGCGGACACAATGAGTACGCGGTTGTCCAGATCTTAGATTCCCGAACGATGGCGGCGACGTTTCTTCGATGCTCGCGCCCGGTACAAATTAGTAATGTTTCATTTTTATTGCTTATGGACCTCGAAGTTTACCGTCCTTTTTGTGCAGATGGCCAAATGCGACTTCTCCGCTGGATCGACTCTCCTCATGAACGGTATGTTGATCGTTATGTGGATACATTATGGGCTCGAATATGGGACTTGGAGTACCGAATGGAGAATCTCACCGAGGAGAACAACGACTCCGCGAACAGATGCAACGCGAGAGGGCAACGAGGAGGTCGTGAATATAGGAAGCTCTTATGATCCTATATGTTCTTTGCGCGAACCCGAGCTGCATATGTGCATGCCACTACCACGACGCCACCACGTCCGAGGCGACCCTCAGCAATTCTCCATGTGGGTGCCACGAGGCTCGTTTGGCATTTAGATAACGAGGGTTATGGCATTCAGCAATTCTCCATGTTGATGTGTTGATGCTGTGGCGGTACGACTGTTGTGTTGAATTAAATTGTTAGGTGTACTACTTGTGATTATTGTTATCCTCAAGTTGTAGTGCTGGAGGTTCTGCTCGTGTGTGTTGGTAATGTTTTATGCTATATTGTCGTCAAGCTATTTTGTTAATATTTTATGCTATGTTGTCGTCAAGCTATTTTGGTAATGTTTTATGCTATCTTGTCGTCAAGCTATTTTGGTAATGTTTTATGCTATGTTGTCGTCAAGCTATTTTGGTAATGTTTTATGTACGGTTGTGTTTTATTTTAGTTGTTTTGTTCGTTGGTGTGTTGGTTGGTTGTATGTCGTCGTAATAAAAAACTTAGAGCAACCCTTTTATACTGCAAACCATCTGTGAACATCAAACCATCAAGCACTTGAAAAACCTCACAAAAAATACAAAAGCACTTGAAAAACCTCACAAAAATTACAAAAGCACAATGAATATAACATAAACACATATATACAACAACTCGCTCATTACAAACACATCTCACCCAACCACTTACCAAGTGCCTCCTAGCTCATTACAAAATATATACAACGACTTTTAAGCCCAACCACAAGCCTACACATAAGTATCATCGCCTCCTAGCCTTACCCTTACCCTTACCAAGGGCGTCGGTGCTCGGAGTGTAACGGCTAGGCTCGGCGGCGTCTGCGTCGGCCGTGGTAGTGTGAGTCGGTCGAGCGTCTGGTGAGACGGGCCTATCTCATCGTAAGTCTGCTCCACCTCGTCGTCGTCCTCGTCCTCGCCGCCCTGGGACGGGAAAGTGTCGCTCCTCGTGGGGGACGAGCTCTGTCCTGTGTACGACCCTCGTCGCGTCGGTTCTGCAAGTCGTGTCGAAGGCACGTCTACGTCCTTCGCCGCGCCTGTGCTGCAACCACAACGACCAGCCGCACGACGTAGCCGACCTGCGAGCCTCTGGCATCCAACATTTTGTTAACCAACAAGACACGAAGATATTAGGTACTAATTTTGTGAGTGGCTTTGTCGAAGCTTACCTCTAGGAAGGTACGCATCCTGACGTCGTCGCCGACTATCCTGGACATACGCTCTATGTCCTGTACGGAATGCTTCAGGGTTTTGCCCTGCAAACAAGCAAAAGAATGGATAATTTGCTGCATGTAGGGGTATTTAGGTCTATTGGAAAATAAGCAATGAGATTGAACATTACCACACGGTCCAGGACTGGTGCTATCTCCACCTGCGTCCCAAGGCGAGTCGACTGGTCGTAGGGCGTGTCATCGTCGTCGGAGGACGCAATGTCGGCGTAGTCATCTTGAGTCCATTGGCCCTTAAGCTTGGACCGCGTCGCACGCTGGTACCAAACTTGGTACCGCCGCGCTCGCCATTGCCGTGCGGCTCGTTGTTGTCGTCCACGTGGTCCTGGGAGTGTCCCCACTCCTCAACGTACACGTGGTGGTGCTGCTCGAAGTCTGTGACCTTCTTCTGTCGCTGACGATCAAATCTGCATGACGTAAACCAAAAGTTAACATTAGTAGAAACACCGTGCAATTGGAATCCAAGGTTAGAATTGAAATTGCATGGCACTTACTTGTGCAAGGCCACAGACGTGGAGAACGGCGCTGGCCACAGATGCCTCATACCAAACTGGCGTGCAACTCGATGTGGCGGTGATACTCAACAAAGATAGAAAGCAGATAAGGGGCATCTCATCTCAGAGGGCCTCGTCTATCTTTGCTGCATGAAGGCGCTGAACTGAATGTCCACCACCTCTTGCTCGACATACGACTCCCACTTAACTCGCATAGCAACAATTTACTTGTAAGGTGCAGGACTAACAAATGAAAATCACGATACCACATGTAATTAACTTACACCGAGGCCGTGGCGCATCTAGCTCGTTTTTGTACTCTACGACGCCGCTCGCCGTCTGGCGTGCGGGCGAGACTGGTCCCAAAGATATGCAACTGTCGGACGTCGACGAAGTGGAACCTCTGGGAACCATGGACGAGCAGGTAAAACCGTGGGACGACCAACTGGTAGACGACACCACATCCACAGCTGGAGGAGGTACAGGCAACCACCTAATGTTGAGTTCGCCGAACTCCGACGACACGCCTCGCAGAGGTGGCGGTAAAGGAACGCCAACACCCCGGAAGCCCGGCTGTACTGCCCCGCCGTGTCCCAGTCCGTGAGGCAGTGGATGTACATCCATGACGCGCTGTCTCCCGTTCCGTCGGGGAAGAGAACGCAGCCAAACAAGTGTAGGATCCATGCTCTGCAATTATATGTAAAATGATGTTAGATCAAACTATGTCAATTTTACAAAAAGCTCGATAAGACGACGAGTTGGCTCGATATCCACCCCTACCTGCAGTGGTAGGCAATCGTCGCTCGCCCGCACCCTCGGGACACACCGCAAAAGTCTGCGGAGCCGGTGATAGGAACACGAGCTGCGATGGCTCGCCTCAGAGGAAGCTCTCCCGAGGAAGGCCTCTACTCGGCTCTCCAACTGCAGCACGCACGGCCCGAGCAACCGGACGGCCGTGAATGGCGACACCAAGTATCTTCGAGTGTCTGGAGCGTAATAGTCATCTCCCGAAAGGAGGTGGAAGGCGTGAGTCTCGGCCTCCACCTACATGATACAAAAAAGAGGACTACATGTCAGAGAATTTGAGGCGCACATAGCCGATAAACAATGAACATGCAAGTGGATCAATGGTTTAGGAGAATACCTATCAACCAGTGCAGTGATGGCCGGGGGGTTGAAGGTGGGCAACCCACGGCGAACCTGGTAAGAGATGGCGTCTAGGCCAGCCCTCTCCAGGAAGGGAGTGTACCGCTCGTCGTACCGCATGTCCAGGAACCCGTCATGGGTTCGAGGACGAAGGATGGGCAGCTCCTGTATAGAATATACCAATTTTTTTAGTTAATGCATCAATATAAACTCAAATTGTACAGGAAGTGATGAAGGCAATACCCTCCCCTCCGCGGTGAGCCGTCCTCGGTGGCTCTCCTCGTAGTACGGGTCTAGCAGGTGGAATTGCGCCATCCTACAAAAAATTTGAATTTGTCATCCAACATACAAGTAACAAAATATTGAACATGCATACAATATGGAAAGAATAAGAAATTAAACAAGAAACATAGCAAATTACATATGAAAAACAACTAGACGAACTATGAAACATAACGAATAACAAGCACTACTTTTGACTAAGTGGCCAATGGCATGTGCGTGAATTGTGGCCAAGTCTACCACATACGCTACATTGGTTCTGCTCGGGGTTAGTAAGAAAGGGGTTGCTCTCCTCGCCTCGTTCTCCCGGAAGTGATCCATAACCATCTTGTGTCTCGTCCTTTTCTCGGTTCCACGTTTGTTCCAACGGCTACCGGATCCGCAATGTATTTGGGCCCGGTGTGCGGTGGCCACTCTCCTCATCCCGGTAAGGCTCGAACGGGAGACCACGTAAGCACAAGGTTGTCAACACCGAACTCCCGAGGTATCTTGCTCGTAGTCAAAGTTGCGATGCCTCATTGCTGCCACATAATGAGAACATGGAAAGTGGTGCGCCTCGGTTTACCACATGTGCATGAGAAAGCAATAAGGACAACTTTATGCCTCCTCGTCGGCTGGAGCTCTCCATCGGTCGTTGTACCACCCCTTTCTACAACCTCATAAGTGCCCGTGGTGTTGTCAAAACAATGTACCTCATGTGCCTTAGCCCTAGCCTTTGCCTTTTCAAGGTGGCGCTTCGGTTTTGGCGCCCATCTCACTTGTTTACTTTGTAGTGCCATTGCATGTGCGTGTCTTTCGTTGAACCAGGCAACAAGCTTGTAAAAGGTGAAGGATACGATAGCATTGACGGGCATACCACGTATACCCCTAAGCAAACTATTGAAGGATTCGGCCATGTTGCTTGTCTGAAACTCGTACCTCCAGCCACCGTCGTCATGAGCCCTTGTCCATTTGTCGACATCTCTCATCAATCCCTTCAACCACTGTCTACCTTCTGCGTTTGTTGCAGTATTAAGCTGCTCCAACTTCTCCTGGAAGAACTTCACCTCAAGCATTCGAGCGACCTCCTCAAACAGTGGAAAGTTATCCTTCGTACCATCCTTACGGAGTAGATTCTCGGCAAGATGCCGAGTGCACCAACGGTGGTGCAAAGCTGCATACCCCGGTATCTTCTCCTGTACGGCAGAAAGTATGCCCTGGTGCCTATCAGAAATGACACCAACCTCCCTACCAGGGCCGACCACGTGCCTCCGAACGAGCCGCAAGAACCATCCCCAGCTGTCTTTGTTCTCCCTCTCAACCAAAGCAAACGCTAAAGGAACCAACGCGTTGTCGCGCCACAGAAATGACTATCGGTGTGCTCGGTACTTGCCAAGAAGAAACGTCCGTCAATAGCGAAGACGGGACGACAATGCCGAAAGGCCTCGATGGGTGAGCAAAGCACCGTAAAGCACGGAAGAATATCGCATCCCATCTTGAGTCCATTCGTTTGGTTTGGGACGTACTCATAATGCATGCTGGATTAACCGCTTTGATTGCATTGAAGAGTGCCGCAAGCGCAAGTACCCATCTTCCAGTCCCCATATATCATCTTCCGGATGCGTTGCTTTGCCCTCCATGCTTTTCCATACCTTATCTCGTATCCAAATTTCTCATAACGGTCCCAGCAAGTGTCTTCACCTTCATATTGGGTTCTCCTTTACTATGTGACACGGTGACTTGGCAATAATGGTAGAGGTCAATGCTGCCGATGCTTGTTTGAGCTCGCCCGGCACAAGTGTGTGGGCCAACGATTCTTGTGATCTTGAACTTTCCGTGTCCTTCTGTTTGCTAGCACAAACCCTCCATTCACATGTTTCCTTCTCGCACACAATCGTGTACCTCCGCTCCACATAAGAATGTCTCACCTTGAATGGCCTTTTACGGATCACTGAATACTCCTGCAGCCACCTTTTCAATGCAGACAAGTCCTCAAACACCATGTCCTTCTCAATTGTCATGCTTGACCCGGCCTCAGGAGCATCTAGCAACTCGTCATCCCTCCTTCTGCATATGCCTCATGAGAATGCCTAAGATCGCTGAATTCATGAACTGATGGATCCCGGCCAGGGCAATAACGCCTGATCAGCTCAATATCACTTTTGGTCAGCTCTCCAAAAGGGCGGTCATCATCAGAATCAACAGCCCTTGCGATCTCGTAAGGCTCCAGATCATCCACAATTTGAACATCCATAATTTGAACATCCACACTGTTGGAGTCCCTGCAGACTTCTTCAACATTGCCAGATGGAGCAACGGGAGGAACAACCACATTATCAGGAATGTTTCCTGCATCATAAGCACGACAACGATGGGATTGAGACAAAATAAAGGAATGATGGGAAAATGCTAAAGTGTTGCTCGACACTTACTGGGATGATTCTGGGTCAATCCCATCTCCTGAGGGGCCGCCACGACATCATCAGTCCGACATTCAACTCGAACTGGTTGAGAAATCTGAACCTCGTTCGGGGAAGATAGAGCATCAGGCACCTCAGGCACTTCTTCCACATCCACCGCAAGATCCGGTAACGGAGGGTCAAAGGGTGCCTGATCACCTAGTTCTGGTGAATAACCGTGAGGGGTGGGATCAATGGACACCTTCCGCACAACAACGTCCAAACATTTTAACTCATTCCTCGTAACCAATTTGACATATTTGTCCCACTCATCCTCTGAACCAATTAAGATCAACCGCTTGGGAACTGTGTCTTTCGAACCGAAGTGAAGTAACCCCTCAACTGTGATGCTCTCCTCGTTTGCATGACAATGTAGCTTTTCCCGAGCCTTAGCAACCAACTCACTAAACGACGGCCGATCACCGAATATCAGAGGCACCCTTTGCATTTCAACAAATTGAACATTTCCATAATCATCACTTGTCACACTGCCTCCATGATATAGGGTCACTAGGTTGTCCATCTAGTTCATACACAAAACCAAACTTAATACCTTTAAGCGAAATTTTGGATAAATCACATGCATACTTGTTTAAGCAATAAAATATCTAAATGAACCCTTTCCCATTCAAACATCTATATATCTAATAGGATCGGATATAGTCACATGAGATTTTCGGTTATAATATGCACCTACATTGTCTTTTTTGAGTCAAACAGAACCACCAATATTTATCTAGATATTGTATTAATCACACCAAAAGTCTAAAATCATTATGCCTTCTTGTAGGTACCATAGATATGGAGTGAACATTAAGCGACAGTGTGTAACATATGTGGAAAAAATTCACGATATACTAGAGATTCACCTTGAAGGCTTGCGGGGCCGGGAGGCGGCGTGGGCGAGAGCGCGCGCCCGGGAGGCGGCCGGGAGGCGGCCGGGCGGGAGACGGCGGGGCGGAAGGCGCGGGGGCCGGAGGCGGCGGGGGGCGGAGGCGGTGGCGGGCGAGGAGGCGCGCGGCGGGAGGCGGCGTGGGCGGGGCGCCGCCGCCGCCGAGGCGGCGGCGGAAGGAAAGCGCGAGGCGGCCGGGCGGGAGGCGCTGGCGCCGGGAGGCGGCGGAGCCGAGGCGGTGGCGGCCGGGAGGCGGCGGAGGCGGTCACGGCGAGGCGGGGCGAGGCGCGACGCGACGCGAATGAATGCTCGGCCGGCCGACCGGGTAATGCCGCGAGCTCGGCGCCAAGATCCACGGCCGCCGAGCTCGGCGCCACGACCCGGCGGCCGAGGTGGTCGCCACGTAGGCGCCACGCAGGCCGCCACGCTGGTGCGGGCTTGCGATCTCGGCGCCGTGGACCACGGCGCCGAGACATGTTACCTCGGCACCATGGGTCACGGCGCTGAGATCTGGGTCCAAAAACGGAATTAAAACTATCAGGGGTTTAAATGTGAATATTTTTCAAAAAAAGGGCTAAAATACAAAAAATTCGGCCAATAGCTCGTCATAACACGGTGCTTGAGCTCAGCTGTCTACAATATTGTTGAGGGAGGATACCGCTCCTTCTACAAACCATTCTAACAATCTGATCGAGTTATCACTTTGGATGTACGGAGACTTAGGGCTATCAACCAGAGCACACTGGATGCTCTTAGACGTCGAGAAGGAAGGCACGGTGCAAACAGTGCTATAACTTCAAGTGACTATGAACTGCACAGATGCCACATGTGGCAGTGATCGGTTGGGCTTAAACTTTTGGCTTTCAGCTTATTTTTCACTATTCATAAATTTAATTTTTTTCTGAACTTTTGGCTTTTTGTTGAGCTTTTTTGCTGGTTCTTTTTTTCCCGTATTTATTTGTACTATACGTAATGGGCTAACATATTTTTTGTATTTTTAAATTTTTTAAATTTAATTATGCTAAATAAGGTTCTGTCAGCTACAATATTTTTTCAGCCAGTTACAGCGTTTTTAGCCATATACCATGAGGTTTTAAGACCAACTGATCACCACCTGTACAGTACGACAGTACTGATACTACAGTGCTGATGAACAGTGGAAACCCTGCGGTGATTCGCAGTCCGTCCTGCCAGTTGCACTGTGACTGCAGTAAAAGTAAACTCCGTACGAACAGCTGTTACCAGCCTACGGCACGGCAGGTCTGCAGCGACTGCCACTACTGGACTCTCAGCCGCGTCGTCGTCTCTGGTGAAATCTGGACATATTTGGACCCCTAAACATCCCAAATTCCACTTTTGGCCCCCAAATCAAAAAAATTCCATTTCTGGACCCCTCCCGACCGCGCGTTCGCGAGCTGGTGCCACGTGTCCCGGACGCGCGGCCAGGCGGGCGACGCGCGGCGGCGGCACGGCCGCGTGGTCCGGCGGGTCGCGCGCTCGGCGGCGCGATCGCGATGGCGCGCGCCGAGGGCGGCGGTCGCGCGCGGCGGCGAGGCAGGCGGTCGCGCGATCGTCGCGAAACGCGCGGTCGGGAGGGGTCCAGAAATGGATTTTTTTTGGTTTGAGGGCCAAAAACGGAATTTGGGGTGTTTAGGGGTCCACATGTGTCCAGAATTCGTCTCTGGTTTCCTTGTAGTGCGGGTTACGCGGTGCCAGTCACATACGGCCCCAGGTCACCTCCTGTCGTCCGTGTTGGAATCTGCAGCCACTAACGAAAGAGACGACGTACGACCAGTAGGCCAACGGACAAGGATGAATGGCGTCTAAAAGGACGGGTGTGTTATTTTAAACTTTAATTTATGATTTTGATCTATAAATTTTGGTTTCTAACTATTCGAAGGTGAGATTATAAAAAGTAAAATAGTTGCATATAATTTTATCTAGTATACTAAAGTTAATATAATATCTATTATAATCGACTTGTAGACCCATCTTACAAACACGCACCGTCTGAAATCAAGTTATAGTAGCAAAGTACAAAAGCCAAAAGCAATAAGCCCTGCCAAACCCAGCCAACGAATGGTGTCTTAAAAAGTTTTCTTCAGTATTCATTAACTTTTTATTTCAATAGCTACCAAGTTATGAATATTAGGATTGAAAGCCAAATTCGAAAGCCATTAGCTCAAGAAACTGAAATTCGAGGAAATCAGCACTCAGGCAGACATACCAGCTATACCGTCAGTAACATGCAGGTTTGACCAGTCTTAGGTAGTTGGACCGAAGGGGGTGTGGTCTGACCAGCCTCTTGTGTTTTAGAACTGAAAATCTAGCTCGAGTATATGCAACCTTTGGCGCAACTCCAAAACTCAGAAACCTATTTCATCCAAAGTTTAAATGATATAAAAATTTGGACACACCTTACTTAATGTCTCATAAACCTATTTCATCCAAAGATCGTAAGAATTTATGAAAAAGTTTAGACATTTATCAAGAACAAACGATATTGCACCAAAAGCGGACAAAACCAAAAACAAGAAATATAACTTACTCGCGGGGAGAGGATGGCCAATATGACTCTAGCATGGTCCTCCATGAGCATAGCTCTGATACTTGTCGTTGACCATAGTTGACTCCAAGCGTCCCCCTACACATCCAAAGACAAGAAATCATTTCCTTGTACAGTTCTTCACAACTTGACCTACGTTAGCTAAAACATGTATCATGCAATACATATGCACAGACATAAGTCAAACCAAATTAACCCACAACCAAAATTCTCAACATCCCAATTTTCAGTCAAAGAACCTCTCCTGCCAGTCAGACCACTGCATCCAGCTGGTCTGACCGTTGGTGGCGATTGATCAAACCGCCGGAGGTGGCCGTTCTGATCATCTCCTCTGGCCAGTCTGACCATCAGGCCTACAAAAGTTCAGAAAAATTACAAATTTGTAAAATCTAAAATTTCACCTATCTAAAATAACATTGATTCATCGTACAAAAACTCTGGACGTTTTATATGATACTTTAGACAATTCTTCTTCTTCTGTAATTGGATGGTGCGATTTGGGGGGCTTCTTTCCCCGCGCGCACCAAAGTCCACGCGCGTGCCCAGCATCCACGAAAATCACATATGCTTAGCTACCTACCGTCCCCTTCCTCGGCGAAACGTGCTACGTTCCTCTTGTGCTCTGTACGTACGCACTCCATCTGCTTCCGTCTGCGTTGCCACTAGTGTACTGATTCTCCTAGTAGCAGCATGTGCTAAGTATATACTCCTAGTACGTTTTGCTTGAAATGACGAACTTAAACAAAGGCTGAAATGCTACACTCTTTTTTCCTTGCAGAGAAAAGAGAGTTGATGCAATGCACAACTGCCAACTTGCGTAGGGATCGGGACAACCAAAAAGAGCATTCTGCATTTGACACCACCATGCCACCACTTCGTGCACCTTCTTTGGCGGCTTAGCCTCCTCTTCATGGATCCCTTCTATCTAGGGACGGCAGGGACTCTGTTATCACTTTTGGAGAAAGCCCCGGCCTGGCCCCGGTAGGGTTAACAGGAAAGATGACCCCCTGCCCTGATCCCCATGGGGCAGAGAGATGCTTGATAGAATGAAGCACAAATGCACAATACTGTGAAATCATAGTAGCGATACACAAATTTTGAAATATGGTAGAAATTCAACATTAGCTTAACACCAATTCGTCCCAAAGCACAAATTTAATACCAAATACGACATCAACTGGCACAAAAGTTTATCCTAGACAATGATACAGTACATAAGATTAAGGGCGTAGAAAAAAGTCTTTAAATATGGCACCAACTAGAATGATTACGTAACATATAACTAGATAGATAGTAGCCCAAGGTAGCAAAAGCAAACTAAAATGGTTCGGCCTTAAACGTCAATGATAGTAGAATCATCGTCCTCCTAAAAATGAAAATTCAAATGATAAGAATTAAAATTTTGATGTTACTAGCGGCTTGTAAGCATAAACGGGAATAATGTTGCCATCATTTCTTCATCTTCCTGAAGACAAGTCCACAACGACAGCTTGGAAGCGACTTCCCCTAATATTAAAGAGTAATCAACAAAAATTTTAGACATGGATAAAATGAAATGAAATACAAGGTTAAAGTACTAGATATGTATTATATACGTAACATGTCTGCGTGAGGCTAAGCTTGCATGCACATTAGTGCTTCAACCACTTTGTGTGCAGGTTGACTACGATGTGGACTGAGTATTCTCGTATTAGACTAAAGGCTGATTCTGAAGCCACACTTGTCACATGAACAGGCAAAATATCATAAGAAATCTTTTGCAAAGTAGGATACTTAGGGCCTGTTTGGCAGAGCTCCAGTTCTCATTTTTCAGCTTCTGCTCCAGATTATGTAAGAATCCACTTCTCTGAGAATCTGGAGCTACCTCTGAAAAGCGTTTGGCTAGTGGGTTGGCTCCAGATTCTTAAAAGAAGAGATTGGAGGGAAATAGACCATGTTACCCCTAGTTGTAGGCCCTGTTTGGATACGCTTAAAATCCGATTCTGGGTAGAATTAAGCGAGAATCCCACCCAAACGCTTTGATTATTTTTCGATTCTTTCAACCGCCGCGGTGGGAAAAATCAGCATTTGCACTGAGAATCCAAAATCCTGTACCGCAAGTCCCATCAGGATTATTCAGATTATTCAGATCGCAGATTCTTCAGATCGCGACTTATCAGAAAATCTTGATCAAATTAAAATCGATTCTTAGATAAGCGTATCCAAACAGGGCCGTAACCATGAGATTTTGATTTAAGCTGTATACCTTAAAAAGGCCAATAATCTCATTAATTTATTTTTCCTAAATTGTATGCATAAAAGTAATTAAGAGTGGCAATAATGTGACACGGGAAAAAATTGCATCATCGTTTGGAACAAGTTCTTGTACTTGCTGCATGTTCATGAATAAGGACAACTAATTAACGAGGAACATGAGTAAGGATAATACCGATATTGTTGTACTTTAAACAATGTCTTTTACTTTTCATACTATTACAAATAATGTAGCAAATTTCACCAACTTTCATCAATAGCCTTTGCAAGGTCATCACGAAACCTATCCATTTCAGATGATAGTTCCACCAAGCATAGGCAACCTTGGTGGCTTGACTAAGCTGAGACTAGATGATAACAATTTGAGTGGTACAATTGAATGGATTGGAAAGTTGACAAAACTAAAGGGTCTATTTCTCCAAGGTAACAACTTCGTTGGACCAATTCCATGATATAGTAAATCTACTGCTAGTCTTACTGGGTCGACACTTGACACGGAGACGAACTCTGTGATAATGCTTTTCAGCTTGTGCCTGGGCTTCTACAGCCTTGGTAGCCTTCGGGGAACCACCTTCAACGCAATGGCAATTTGACAAGGCAATCTTCAACACTCACCATGACGAGTGTCTTCCAAAATACAACATGTTGAATTATGTCACCAGTGAATAAATATGCATTCAGTTATATTCTCTTGTTTGACAGTGTGTCAATCTGCAGAGCCCCTGTGGCAGCACGCTCGTCACTGCCTCTTTGAATCGTGCTACAACCTGCACGAATTGAAGGAAGAGGAGTTACACCTGTTTAAAGGAAAATTGGTGATTGAAAACCAAAAAGAAAAAGGCTATACCATCCTGCATGTGTCAATGTCATACAAGAACAGAAGGTCAACTAAAATTCGCACAATGACACAATCTCACCTTCCTTGATTGTCTGTTTGTGAGAGCTTATGCTTAATCTTAACCCATTTTTGTCCTGAGAAGCATTGGTTCATCTCCCATTCGTAACGTTCATGCTGTTGCTTGCGCAAGCGAAACAACTATGGTTTCTTGATCAGCGAACACTCACCACTCCAAACTTCAGCCCCTCGGTGTTCGTCAGCGACCCCATCAGCCGCCGGTGCCTCGCGGCAGCGGATGCCGCGACGGGGCGCCACGTCGCCCGAGAGTTTGCCACCAATGCCGCATGCCGGCCTGCAGAGAAGGAGAAAGCATAGCAAGCAAACAAATGAACGAAGCTCCAGAACACCGACGAGAGATGAAATTAGGGAGCGCGGGGTCCCGTCGTCATCGCCTACTGGAGGTGGATCACGGGAAGGAGACGATAGGCGTGGGCGGCTTCGACGAGTGGAGGCGAGACGGAGACTAGTAGCACGGGAGCTTCGCCGCCGCCGCGGCTGTCAAGGGAGAAGAAGCCATCGGCAGTTCGTCACGGCTGGAGCGGCCGTCAAGGGAGAGGGGAAGGAGGCGGGTGGCGGCGGTGCTGAGGGGCGGAGGAGGGCGGCGCCGGGAGACGGGAAGGGGAGAGAGGAAGGAGGCGGGCGGCGGCGGTGAGGCGGGGAGGGGAGAGGGAGAGGGGAAGGGGAGAGGGGAAGGAGGCGGGGCGGCGGCGGTGCTGAGGGGGGGGGAGAGGAGAGGGGGGAAGGGAGAGGAAGGAGGCGGGCGGCGGCGGTGCCGAGGGGGAGGAGGCGGCACCGAGAGACGGGAAGGGAGAGGGGAAGGAGGCGGGCGGCGGCGGTCCCGAGGGCGGGGAGGCGGCGCGGAGACGGAAGGGAGAGGGGAAGGAGGCGGCGGCGGTGCCGAGGCGAGGAGGCGGCGTCGGGAGACAGGAAGGAGAGAGGAAGGAGGCGGGCGGCGGCGGTCCCGAGGCGGAGGAGGGCGCGCGGGAGAGGGCGGATGGGGCGCGGCGTGAGAGGGAGGGAGAGGGGAAGGCGGCGGGCGAGAGGATGCGAGGAGGCGGCGGCGGCGGGGTGCGGGAGGGCCAAGCAGGGGTTTTGGTTTTATATGGTGGCATTTACGGGTGAATACTACGAACTTCAATGGGTTATTGTATTTAGGGTGTGTTGCCTCCCACGAGAATCCACCTCAACCCGACTTCTCTGAGCAGTTCATTTTGGAACCTGCTCCTCGCGAGAAGCTGAATCTGGTCATTTTAGGAAGCGGGTTGTTTGGCACAGCTCCACCTGATTCAACAGAGAAGCTAGGAGCAAGAGCTGTACCAAACAAGCCCTTAATCATTCCAATCTTAATTAATGATGTCCAGCTCTTGTATTATAGGGAGAGGTGCGTCTTCCAAGTATAACTCCAATTATGTGTGCACTTGAGAAGAAGAAACAATTGGTTGGGAAGACATGCATTGATCAAATATGTCAAGAACTTCATCTTCTCTCTGGCCTTGGGCAGGAGTGCTAGTACTATTTGATGTAGCCACGCTCTCCATGGAATGCTCTTAATATTCTACCAATAAATCGTGCAATAATTCTTGTACTTTTGCAACTTCAGTAGCTACATGTTCATAGCCATAGAGAGAACTAAAAAGAGCTTGTAGCAAATGAAGTTTATATCTTAGATCGAGAACAGTTGCAATAGCCATAAGACCATGGACTTTGGTCCAATACTTCTCAAATTTCTTTATCATTTTGTTGGGCATTTTTCTATAGCTTCTATCGTCATTACGAGACCGGACAATAAACTTAGAATCATCCCCAGTCAGATGCGGAGACCGTCGAGGATGCGGAGGGACATAAGGAGAAGCAAACAAATGCCAAGTGCACTCGATATGAGCATCTAGGGTTATGAATGGCCTCCCCTCTCCCATTACAAAGGGTCTTATTTATAGAGGAAGAGAGAAAGGTGAGTGGAGTTACAAGTTTGCCCTCAAGGTCTTGCTTACTCCTAGGGGTATCTATATCATTTGCCTCACGCGAGTCCTGCCACATTCGGGACTCTAGAGTTGGTTCGTGGCAGGCTTCAGACTCCGTCTGGGGTTGGCCTTGGACTCCTCTTGGGTTGGTCGTGCACACTTCGCTTGGGTTTGGTCTTGTGTATCTCGGTCCCAGACCCCTCCGTGATTGGTATTGAGTAAATTGTCCGGGGTTGGCCCCAGACCCCTCCGAGGTTGGTCTTATATACTTCTCCCGAGGTCAGCCCCGGACCCCTCTGGGGTTGGTCTTGCGTACCTCGCCTGGGGTCAGCCATGGACACCTTTAGGATTGTTCTTGCATACCTCACTGAGGTTAGCTTTATGAACCTCACGCGAGGTTGACTCGTGGGTTTGGCTCGGGAAAGACCTTCCAACAAGCACCGTCCTTCTGAAGTGGTTGTGGGCTCGAGGTAGCGTAGGTACCCTCCCTCAACTAGAGGTGAAAAGTGGATATGAATTATTCGTACTATTCGGTTATTGTATTCGATAGAATGTGAATATGGTATAGATTTTTCTATTTGATTAACAATTTCTATCCTATTCGTGTTCGAATTCGCATAAAAATATGGATGCAAATATGGTATGGACTTTTACAATCCTAAATGATATTTTATCTGGACTATCCGTATTCGTATTCGACGAAACAATATGTATATTTTATTACAATACGATTAATTAGTTGGACAAGTTTTTTTTAATTGAACGTGAATTTGTGTTTCTTTAGGTGAAGTAAATGAATTATAATAATTAAGCATGATTGTACGAGGATAAAATGTCATTAATATTTTCATACTACATAAGTTATAAAGATATCCGGATCCGACCAAATTGAGTAGATATTCTATTCGAATTCGTATTCGTTATAATATTTGATTCATATTCATATTCGAGAATATTCGGATTCATTTAAAAATACGAATATGAATGTGGTTTGTGCACTATCTAATCCGTATTTGATCTGTTTTCACTCCTACTCTCAATAGCTTCATTGCCACTACATTAAAGAGTAATCAATAGTTAGTTTAGACAAGGATAAAACCAAATGAAATAAAAGATTCATGTACCAGATGTATAGTTCTTACCTAGATTGCCATTTTCGCATTGCCAAATGAATGCCATAGATTTTGAGAAAAAAGATTAGCAGTAATATAAGTTGTTCCTGATAGTAAATTAGTGATATCATAGAATGTTTTCAATCTATCACAAATATCCTTTGCAAACTTCCAATCTTCGTTAGTTGGATAAGAAGTAATAGCCTTTCACGTGGCTTAAGATGCTAAAATTTTTTTGTACTCTATTGCAATGCTTAGTGTGGTATCAGTCGAATTCCATCTAGTTTTACAATCAAGAGCTAGCCTTTTCTTGTATGGGATGTTTAAAAAGTTTGCTATCTTTTCAAACTTCTAATGTCTTTTTGGTGTGGCTGACCAAAATGAAACACTACCATGAACTCACTCAGTACTACCATCTAAGACACTTAATCCATCTTTCACAATCAATTTTAATATATGGGCACAACAACACATATGCAACAATGACCCACCCAACATAAGAGATCTAGGATCCAACTTATCTTGCAAATTCTCGATAAGAGAATCATTTGTGGAACAATTATCCAATGTCAGTGTGGATAATTCCTCTCAAGGTGCCACTTAACAAAACACTCATGCAAGACATGACATATAACCTTGGTGGTATATGGGCATCGCACATAAATTAACCTAAAATAAAAGAAAATTGTCATATGCATCCAATCATGATAATCGCACGAATGACAATGAATGTACTAACTTGAATTTTAGCTCACAACGAAGCTTTTCAGGTTCCAAGAACCATCAATAAAATATGCAATTACTGCCATGTATCCTCTCTTTTGATACTCCACAGTCCACATATACGTAGTGATGCCAACTCAATTATTGAATTTTGCAAAGTACCTCACCATCATGTTCTTTTGGGCTTCATGTAGACCTAAAATATTCTTCCTAATTGTATTTATAGACACCATCTTGAACATTAGTTGTAATGAGGAACAAAATCTTCATCAACATACTCAACCATAGCTAAAGGGTACACATGAATGCACATCATCAATGCAAGATCTTTCCTAGCAGCATCTAGGTCAAAAATATAATTCTCCACACTCACTTTTTCATCTTCCAGATTCTTTGACAATCTCAAAGGGTCTGTTTTGGCCCTTTTGTTGGCTACCGAACAACACAATACGCAATGACAAGAGCTAATTCTACACTTGAAGATTTTGTGCATATTCTTTGATACCTCTAACAACCTTAGTTGCACCCAGCTTTCTCTAAAGGCTACTCATGTGTTAACACTGTCCTATTCTCTTTTATGAAAGTTGTCATGGTTTTGTTTGTGCGACATAATGACTGAGCTCACTTAGGGACATTAGATTCATATCAAAATAAGACAAGTTAACATGGAGTATATTTCTTTGTTTCTTTAATCATCATTGTTTAAGAAATTTCATGCAAAAACTGGATCAGTGTGATGTTGTCAATTTTGATTGTTCTCCTTGAGCTAACTGGCTCAGGGGTCTTTGGGTACAATTTAGTTGGCTAACTTATATCTCAATCCTCCATAGAATGTAATGACATAGGAAGGCTACACATTAATCCCTCGTAGAATGATGAAAGCAAACCATTTATAGATGCCTTATAAACTGTACGATATAGTAAAATTGCTTTACAAAATTTGTGAGTGTCAGCATGATGTGTTTGAAATGAACTATAGTAGTACTCCTTTTGCAATGCCAACTAAGAAAATCTTCCAACCATTGAGTCATCAGAATTTTTAGTGTGGAGTAAGGGTAACACCCAAAATATTGAAACCAGCCTCGGTTCCTTACAAGGAGGCAAGGAGCAACTAACTTAAGGTTGAAAGTTCACCAATCTAAATGACTGAAATGTCAGAAATTGCAAAGGTAGTACATAGGAGTTTCTATGCTCTCCAAAAGAAAATTGCATATATCTATTCTCAGTTCGTTTGGCTGCTAACATTTTGGTGGGGATAACCACTCAAGTCATTATTGTATTACCAATTCATCATACAACACTACCAATTATTAATTTGAACTTGTACAATGTTACGTTCTCAAATAATATTATCCCTCATATGTGAAATATAATCAAAAATTAGTATCAAGCTTGAAGAAGAAAACAAGAATATGTAATTTAACCTTCTAAACGACAACTTCAACCTTCTCTGCATCCGTATCCTCTATGTCAGCAATGTGCTCAACCTTCTCCACTGCTTTCTGCAGAGACACATCATCAGAAAGTTGGTTGGCCACATTAGTAGCTAGCTTCTCTGTTACCTCAGCTATATGCTCCACAACTTCTGCAGTAGTCTCCACATTTCCCACTATCTCATTTGAGATCATAGAATAAGATTCTCCAAACATGTAACACACCTTAATAGTTTTTAATTACTTAGTTGCAATTCATGAACATAATAATTTTTACTTGGTAGCAATTCATGAACTCCACAACAATTACTATTGACTTCTACTCAAGATTAGCCGCTTGTATTTTTGTAGGTGAACGATGAATTACTATAGGTGATTTTGAGATAGACAATAACTAGTATTGGGTATTGAGTTGCACATATATACCTTCGACATGCCTGATTCTCTTGTAGAATAGCACCACCATGTACACTATACCTTCAAGCACCCACTGCGCCTTGGGAGGTCACCACAACAAAGAGCAAAAGAGACTTGGTTACAATCTAGTGAAGAAAATACCCAAGTGAACCAAGAAATCACTTGCCTTGAGTTTTCTTAGGCAACCGAGGTGGGCTCAATTGGTTACATGGTGAGAGTCGTTGTGTTGGGAGCGTGAGGGTAGCAAACGATGGACGCGCGGCACGCGCAAGTGAGGGCGGCCACGGGCAGACGCGTGGCACACATAGGTGAGGGCGATGGTCGCCGACGGGGGCCCGATTTGGAATGCAGCGTCAGGAGTGCGAGGGCAATGGCCAGTAGACGCGCGGTGTGCACAAGCGAGGGCGATAGCTATCAGCGAGGGCGACAGCTATCAGCGAGGGCGCAGATCGGGATCGCAGTGTTAGGAGCACGAGGGTGGCAGTTGACGGACGCACGGCGCAGGCAGGAGAGGACGGCGACCTCCACCGGGGACATAGATTGGGGCCTGCAGCCCACGGGCTCTGATTTGGGGATTTCTACTACCCCTTTGGGTTAGAGGAGGAGGCGAGTGGGAGGATGGTGGTGGAGGAGGAGGTGAGCGAGAAGAGGAGCGGCTTGGAGTTTGGGGAGGAGGCGGGTCATGTCATGTGTGCAGGGAGGCAGGGAAGAAGGGAGACGTGGGTTGCGTGAATGGAGGTTACACGTAGAGAAGTCAGGCATGGACATGGAGTGGGAGGCGCGCTGTGCATGTGTACGGGAGCCAGGGAGGGGAGGTGAATGGACAAACTCCCATATTATATTAGTAGAGAGATACTCCAATGTGAACCACACGAAAAAAATTACAAGGGAGTACATAGTTTTTAGCGTATTTATAAATACCTTCATATACGCATGTAAAAAAGTATGTCGAAAAAAATATACATACTACATTTGAAAAATTGTTCATACCAGCTATATGGTTTTAAAAACCGTATACTATACGTACATACTCTCTGTTACGCGAGACACTTTCTACGTTGTAAAATACGATATAAGATATAATTACACTTAAAAGTAGAAAAAACTTCATATATATATATATATATATATATATATATATATATATATATATATATATATATATATATATATATATATATATATATATATAAAATTTTTCGAGCCCTATGAGGTAAGGACGGCCCTGACTCCACGGAAAAATAATGGCCCCGCCCGCTAGGCCCAGGATACAATGGCCCCAACCCCACACCCACGGGAAACGACTTCTCTGTGGACAGACCTCACGCGCGCTCGATGGGGTCTGCGTCGGATGGCCGACACGTCGCCGCACCGCACCGATCTCTGCGCGCGGGATGGCTCTCCTCTTTCCTCCGCGCGATCGGCCCGTCTCGCTTGGCGCCTCAGCTCCTGATGGCATAGTTCTTCCCGCCCGGTGTTCTTCCCGCCTACCCATGGAGGCGTGGCGCGCGATCGAGATTGCCGTCGGCGTTCCGCCCCGGTGGCGCCGCCCCCCCTCCCGCCGGCCACCGACCGTGGCGTCGACCGCGCCTTCCACCACCGAGCATGCCGCGACGTTCGCCCGGTGGCGCCGCCCTTCCCCCTCCCGCCGGCCACCGGCCGTGGCGTCGACCCGCCTTCCGCCACCGAGCATGCGGCGACGTTCCGCCCCGGTGGCGCGCCCTTCCCCTCCCCGGCCGGTGGCGCGCCGCTTCTCCGCCTTGCGCCACCGATCATGCCGCCGACGTGAATTGCGTCGCGCAAGTTCCCGCATCATGCCACCGGCGTGAATCGATGAGCAAAGCATCATCCGGCATTTTGAAGGTATCTGATCCAACGAATTTTGAATTTTGAATGTTTGGGTGTAGAGTGTGTGTGTGTGATCAACGAATTGTTAATCAAATACTCGTAATTTGGAAACTGAAGTCTATGGCTTCATTGTAGGTTGATGACCAAAATTCGTCCGTTCAAAATGTGCCAAAAGTTGGCATGATGTTTGAATCCGAAGATGATGCATATAATTTCTACAATTCATATGCTAGAACAGTTGGATTTAGCATACGAAAGAGCCACTCAAGGTTGCGAGTAGATGGCACATTAGGTTCCAAAGTTTTTGTGCTGTAGCAATGAAGGGAAAGGAGTAGTCATACTAGATATGAAACAAAAAGGAACAGGCTAACACACGAGCAGGTTGTAAGCGCGTCTCCAATTTAACATTTCACATGATGGAATTTGGACAAGTCTGAAGGTGGCACTTGAACATAACCATTATCTAGCAAGTCCAAGTAAATGTCATATGTTGAGGTCGCAACGTCATCTATCAAAAGTCGACAAGTGCATGGTGGATAATATGAGAGCGGCGAGGATCAAACCAGTGAAGTATTCAAATTCTATGAACAACTATCCGGTGGAGCTGAAAATGTACCTTTCTTGCAAAAGGATTGTAACAATTATGTTACCCGTGTGCGTAAAAAGTATATGGGAATAAATGATGCACAAACATTATTGGAGTACTTGAAGAAAAAACAAGCAGTTGATCCTTCTTTCTTTTATGCCGTACAATTAGATGA
The DNA here is from genome assembly GCA_036346575.1 of Dendrocalamus sinicus. Taxonomy (NCBI): domain Eukaryota; kingdom Viridiplantae; phylum Streptophyta; class Magnoliopsida; order Poales; family Poaceae; genus Dendrocalamus; species Dendrocalamus sinicus. The sequence continues at coordinate 19,729,664 of CM070650.1, forward strand.
AGAAGATGGTCGCATTGTTAATTTCTTTTGGACAGACGGTCAAGCCATTGTGGATTATTGTTGCTTTGGGGATGTTGTGTCATTTGACACCACATTCCAAACAAATAAGTTCGATATGCCATTTGCTCCACTTCTTGGAACAAATCATCATAGGCAGACCATTGTCTTTGCAGGTGCTCTGTTATATGATGAATCTGCAGAATCATTTGTTTGGCTTTTTAGAACATTCCTCACCGCAATGTCAGATAAGCATCCTACAACAATTTTTACAGATCAGTGTGCTGCAATAGCAAAAGCAATCAGCATAGTTTTCCCAGGCACAAGTCATCGTCTCTGTTTATGGCATATATATCAAAATGCCGCCAAGCATCTTAGTCATGTGATCAGTAACCATCCGAAATTCCTAGCCGACTTCAAAAGATGTGTGTATGAAGGTAGGTATGTTAGTCACTTCAACGACAACTGGCGTAACTTGTTGTGTGCTTACAATCATGGAGGAAACCGGTGGTTACAAAATTTGTATGCATTGCGTGAGAAATGGGCTACTATTTATCAGCGGGATTCTTTTTGTGCTGATGTAACATCAACTCAAAGGAGTGAAGGCATGAATAATGTGTTTAAGAAAGCTTTTCGTAGAAAGCTATCACTTTTGGAGCTCATAGAACAGTATGACAGGTGCCTTAATAGTCTCCGTCGAAACGAATTGTATGAAGATTACAAGTCACGCCATACTAACCCAATTCTATGTGTTTCTGGCTTGCCTACATTGAGGACAGCAGCTGAATCATACACAAGAAATATGTATTCTGAATTTGAGAAGGAATTTACAAAAATATTCACTATGGCATGCACATTAATTCTCGTTGAGGGGACTACTCGTACTTACAAGGTGACATATCTGAATACATTGAAGATGAAGCAACTGTAGTATTCCATTTCGAGGATATGAATACAACATGTTCTTGTAGGATGTATGAATGCGAAGGTATTCACCTATTACACTAGTTACCCATTTCTACTTACATGTTCTCACATTTTCTATTTGATGTAGGAATACTATGCAGGCATGCTCTACGGGTCCTTAACTTCAACAATATTTTTGTGTTACCACCTCAATACATATTGAATAGATGGACAAAGTATGCAAAGAGAGGACCTTTTTTTTGTAATACCCAAAGTGAGGAACAAAATTTGGCTTGCGAATCTGCTCATCTTTCTCGAAAGGCCATGGCAATTGCATTGAAGTGTAAGGCTTCAAGAAATTGTATGACATATTTCAACAATGGTTTAGATAAGCTGGCTTCTGAAATAGAAAATATGTTGTCCGATGTAAGCATCAAAGATAATTCTGTTCAGTGCACTGAAGATGTTAGAGAAGTGCCATTCAGAGTTCCTGAACACAAAAAAGGTCCAAAGTCAAAGAGGGCAAGAGGCGTTCTTGAGAAACGAAAGAAAAAGGCATCGAAAACTGCAGAAAAAGGTAATTTTAATTGGTCATGATGTTATCTTTCTCACAATGCTCGGTGGTAATATTTTTGCTTTCTTATGTAGGAGAGTCATCTCTTCCGGATGTATCTTTCTCACAATTGTCAAACCCAAATACGATGCTTGATAATACACTGCCTTCTGAAGAATTTACCATCCATGGAGAATTTACCAATCTCCTATTTGGAGCTTATCATGAAAATACGTCCGTCAGAAGATTAGATTTTGAAGATGGGGGCAGTTAACAAATAGTCCCATGCATCTGTTGAAAACACTAAATTTGGTGGTTCTATACACTACTTTTGGCTTTTGTAGCAGGAAAACTATTAAAACTCTGTCTTTTGTTCACAGGGCCTTTGGTTTTATGTAATAGCACTAGCTGTGCCTTTTGTTTTATGTAATAGCACTAACTGTGCCTTTTGTTTTATGTAATACCACTAGCTGTGCCTTTTGTTTTGATTGTCTAAATGAAAACTATGTCTTCTCATTTTCAATTGACTGGAAAACTATTTTTGTTTATCAGGGCATTTGATATGTCTTCTCATTTTCAATTGACCCAGCCTACATGTTGGTACATTTTCTGTTGACCCAGCCATCAGGGCAATTCTTGTCTAACAGGGCATTTTGTCTGCCAGGGCATTTAACATATCTTCTCATTTTGAATGGATATGGCATATCTGCATCTTGCAATTCAAATTGGCTGGAAGGTCATTATTGGCTGCAATGCAATTTGGCTGGAAGGTCATTATTGGCTGCAATGCAAATTGGCTGCAATACTGCAATGCAAATTGGCTGGAACATTGTGTCCATGGCTACCCTCCAGCTACCAAAGTGATCTTTTACAGAAATCAGCAATAAACAATATCACAGGGCAATACTGTCACATATGAACACATTAGCAGCACTCCACCACATCTGAAGGTATGATTTTTTGGCAAATTGGCTATAGATCTCCATTGTCAATTTCAATTTGTATTTTGTCTTCCATACAACATGTGAGCTGACTGGCAGAATTCTTGCCTCAACAGAAGAACAAAATTTGAGCTCAACCACATAGGCTTTCAATTACACAAATTCTGTTTCAAACACAACCTGACAAGAAACCCAACCTGACAACAAACCTTCAATTTGCATTACACATTCATTCAATTTCCATCTTTACAAAACTTACAGACCATTCATACAAGTTACATTCACCACAAATTCAATTCACTACAAATTCCAGTCACTGTGCCAGATCCTTCTCGTCAGCTTCTTCAATTTGGGCCGAGCACGGCGGCACCAACCACGGGAGGGAGGTGCCGGCGGCGGACGGATCGGTGAGGAACCACCGGCGAGGGCTCGGGAGGCCACACGCCGCTGCGCTAGCTCGGGAGGCGACGCGAGGCGTCGGCGCGGCCTCGGATCTCGGGAGGAGGCGGGCGGCGGGCTTGCTCGGATCGGAAGGGGAGGCGGCGGCGGCCTCGCCGGATCGGGAGGAGGGCGCGGCGGGCTCGCCGGATCCGGGAGGGTGGGGCGGGCGGCGGGCGAGGAGGAGGGCGGGCGGCGGGGCGGGCGAGGTCGGTGTGTGGGGTTCCAGAGAAGGATGAGAAGGGGAAAGAGGAAGCGCCAAGCGAGACGGGCCGATCGCGCGGAGGAAAGAGGAGAGCCATCCCGCGCGCAGAGATCGGTGCGGCGCGGCAACGTGTCGGCCATCCGACGCAGACCCCATCGAGCGCGCGTGAGGTCTGTCCACGGAGAAGTCGTTTCCACACCCACGAGGATTTTTCCCGCAGGGAAATTTACCACCTCTACTTCTATCTCTGCTTAATTGAAAGCCCAAAGAATCACACGTCCTCGTGAGCCAACTATCACCACTTCCCATATCTGCTAAACAATTAACACAGGATCGACCCTTGATGGCTTCGGTTAGGACTAATTAAACACCACCGGAAGCTTTGCCCTGCTAGCTGGCTGCTCGCGCGTCTGATCAATTAGAAAAATGGGATGGCAAAGCATGACGCGTGCTGTGTCTGTGTGATTTGCTGTATATTTTTGCATGTGGTGGTCGACCGGCCGGGTGGGAGGAGAGGACTAGTGTAATTGGCTGCTGTCTGCTCCCCGCTTTAGTTAGGCGCCCGGCAGCTGCTTTCTACTTGGAGATCACCTTCTCTCTCTCTCTCTCTCTCTCTCTCTCTCTCTCTCTCGTAGAGATCTTTAGTTGTTTACATGGTCATCGACCCCATTTCCTGTGAAAAAGTGTGTGCAAAACTAGTTTCTTTGTGGGCATGTCGAAGGAGAACTTGTGCAAAACTAGTTTCTTTGTGGGTATGTCGAAGGAGAAGTGGTTTATTAGGATTGGGCTGTGCTGCAGCTGTCGAAACGACTACAGAAGAGGTGATAGACGGCTCAGTGAGAGTGGAGCAAAGCATACATAATGTGTCTAGCTTGAATGAGACTGTATTTGTTTGAAAAATTTAGTCATTTTTTTAGATATTGCCGTATTGGATTACGCTCGAGATTTTCGTCGTGACGTTGTTCTCGTTGCTGGCTACCTCTAATTCCGGCCATCGCGCGCAAACAGTCCCAATCGTAGGTGGTGATCGGTTCAATTTGAAAAGCTCATGGCTTATAATTTGAAAATATTGTATTTGCTGAAAAAGATCAGAATGGCAGAGGGTGCGTTCTTTTAATTTGCGGGTTATGGTTTTGGCTGAAATTTTTGAATTTTGGTGTTTACTGCAGTCTGATTACGGAGAGACAGATACTCACTTGCGATTTTGGCTGGTACAGATGTTGGGTTTTTAACGTGTAGATCGTTCAACTTGTAGACCTCATCTTGAGAAAATACTCCATTTGAAAGTTAGGTACTGTAGCAAAAGCCAAAAGCCACCGGCTTGTGAGGTAAAGAACAGACCCAGAGGCTTATTTAGCATAATTAAATTTAAAAAAAGTTTAAAAATATAAAAAATATGTTAACCCATTACATATAATACAAACAAATACGGGAAAAAAAAAGAACCGGCAAAAAAGCTCAACAAAAAGTCAAAAGTTCAGAAAAAGACGAAACTTATGAATAGTGAAAAATAAGCCAGAAACCAAAAGCTGAAGCCAAGTTGATCAAGGCCTACAATTCTAACTAGGGTTGGATCCGATGAAATTTGGAGGCCTAACTGGAGTACAATTCTCGACTCTAGAGGTACAATCTGTTGGATTATATTGTCCATCTTTTCTCGGTAGCTTAGGTTTTATTTTCTGTTGAGTTGATCAACGTGTCAAACTTACAGTAACTGAAAGGCAACCAAGAAATCAGCCTTGATTTTTTTGTATGTATAAAGTTTTCCGTGTTGAGCTGCTTATTCGCTAAACATGTCACACGAATTGTTCCTCCAGACGCGAAGAGTCCTGTCCGTTCAGACATGATGGCATGGTTTACCTGCGAGACGTCTCTCCTAGCATGTGGACGGAGCGAACTAGACATGATTCTCGATGGGTCAAATCGAACAGGGGTCCCAGTCTAACGCCAACGTGGATACGTTTCGTTAGGCTTATCCTCTAATGAACATGCATGTTGCTTTCAAACTACGGAAATGTAACCTATTCCAGGCTACGACACAGAATTATTTGCATGATAGAACCTGTTCCCTGATTACGCAGAAATCGCTTTGTTCATAGAGTTCTAGTAGTACTAGGTAATAGATCATCAAGTTGTACCAATTCTGAGAGAATTTGATCGGAGCATCATGGTTCGTATGGTTATTCTATGGAGCTGGTAATTGGAAGATTGTCATTCCAGATTTCCCTGTCATGCATATATCTGAGCATTCAGTTGCAATGTTCTGGACTACAAATCAACAATTGTTTGGTTAATTTCACCTTGCTTTTCTTTTCCTGTCAAACTCTCTACCCATGTACAAATTATTCTTCTTCTCTCCACGAATCAAGTCTTCTGTATCTGTATCAACTTACATTTAAAAAAAGAAGAAAAGAAAACATGGGAAAAAAAGAACAAGAACTTGATCCCCTGTTCCATGCCATTCGACTCCGTTTGATCACCAGTTCAAGCTTGCAAGCCATTCTTGTCTGCTTGTTCAGAACGGCATGATGTGTTTGGTCTTGGAGTCGTAGCCGGCGAGGCAGCTCTTGGCGTTCACCTTGTAAATCTTGAGCAGCTCCAGCGCCATCTGCCTCGCCGACGGCGAACACCCGCTCTGCAGAAGCAGCAGCAGCCTCGTCAGCCCGCCCTCGGACGCCGCAGCCGCCTCCGCGGCCCTGCGGTCCTTGTACTTGTGGCACACCGCCCAGAGCACGGCCACCGCGGCCTCGGCGCCATCGCGGCCGGACTTCATCATCTTGCCCACCACAGCCGGAACGGCCTCCTCCGCGTCCTCGCATAGAGCGGCGCGGCCCTCGGCGCAGCCGACGGCAGATTCGAGGATCCGGAGGGCTTTGGCCGACGAGCCCGGCTCCGTCGTGGCGTGGAGCGCGCGCACCGCGGCTGGGACGGCGCCGAGCCGCACCATGTCGGCGCGCGCCGCACGCCGCGACCCCGAGATGGTGGCCAGGCAGGAGAGGCCGGTGTCCACGGCCTTCTTGTCGAGGCTGCCCTTCTCGTCGACGGGGCCGACAAGCCGTATCAGCTCGGCCACCAGCTCGGACGACTCGGCCACCGCCGCCTTCGCTTCGCCGGCGGCATTGGCGAGCAAGAACTCGGCCAGCATCGCCGCGTCGTTCCTCGCCTCCAGGCCGCTCCCGCCACGCAGCACGCGCGCCAGTGACGCGGCCGAGGCAGCCGCGTTCACGGCGAGGCCAGAGGCTACCCGCTTCTTGTTCCCGTCGTCGATTCCATCCGACGCGACGATCGCGGCGAGCACTCTTACGGCCGCCTCCACACCCTCGACGCTGATTTCCTCACCCTTCCTTCTAAGAACCGACGCCACGGTCTCTGCGGCGCGGCCGGCGCCCACGAGCGCGTTTTTTTCGAACTCATCGACGTCATCGTCGGAGAGATAGGCCGCCAGCTCGCGCAGCGCGGTGGATGGGTCGGCGTCGGAGGACGCAATCTGTCGGACGAGGCCTGCGGGGGAAGGGCCCGCGGCAGACGTCGCAGATCCGGCGGTAGGCGAGCAGGAGGCGGCGGAGGTGGACCAATGGGCGATGAGGCTGCGGAGGGTGAGGTTGGGGACGAGGTCGGTCGACGGGAGCGGGAGCATGGTGGCCGGGCAGGTGGTGTTGCCGGAGTCAAGCCACCGCTGTATGGAGGCGCGGTCGTACGTGACCCCGGTGCAGAGGCTCACCGGCGACCGCATGACGTCCAGCGAGATGGGGCAGCGGAAGAAGCTGGGGATCTTGACCTCCAGCCCCTGGTGCTGCGGCGGGAGCCTCATGCTCGTGGCGGTCTCCTTCTTGACCATGGCGAGCTCAGCTGCTCCGTTCTTGGCAATGCGTGTGGTGGAGAAGGGAAAGCAGCAGAAAGGGAGGGAGAGGGTGGAGAAGAAGGTGGGGTGGTGGTATATGGAAGAGAAGTGGTGGAGTGGTCTTCGCGACGGGCGCCCTGGTCTACCGTGCTCGTGTGAAACGCCCCCTACCGTTGCGAACTTTTCAGGAGATATTTTCACTTACGTCCCTAAAAGCATTTGATTTCGCAAAAGGCTTTATAACCTTTCGCATCCTGTAAAGATAAGGGCCTGTTTGGTTGGCAGCTAAAATTTTCATGCCTAACCTTAACCGCGCCACAATTTCTTAGGTGGGTCTTTAGTTCATTGCCACAGTTGTGGCTTGCCACACTTTGTTAGCCATATGGCCCACGCGACATAGACCCAGTCTTTTGCCTAACTTTGCCTAAGATGTGGCGTGGAATTTGGACGCCACAAAAAGTGTGGCACGCCACATTCGACTAAAGTTAGACTTGACAAGGTTAGACATGAACCAAACAGGTCCTAAATCCGCAGTTACTACATACACGCTGGACGCTGATTAAAGAAGATTTGCGATCAGTCATTGACAAGCCTGATAGGACAGACGTTGGACCTTTCCTCGGAAAATCGAGCAACCTGTCAATCATTCGGCTGGGTTTTTTGTGTTTGCCAAGTTGTGTCTTTTGATTTTTACTAAAGTAACTAATTTTTAAATGATACGTTTTTCCAAATAAATTCTATAAATTGATTGTAGTAGACACTATACTGATTTCAGTTATACCGACCAAAATCGTCTGCGACTGTCTCTCTTCGTACTCTCTCGCACGAACAACCAGAGTTCAAAAGCCATAAACCACAATCCAAAAGAACCTACCAAATTATTATCTCTGGATGTTTTTTTCCCCAGTAAACATGTTAATGTTATGAGATTACATGATTCAATAACACACTTTACTCCAGCGACGGACTGAGGACTAAAACTTAGACATGATAGAAGGCCATAGCATTGTCGTGTGCTGCTTTCGCGCCAGGCACATCTCGCCTCAGTAGCATTTAGTCGACTGACCCTCGCTCGAGTCATCGATGGCTCTAGCAGGCCCTATCGCCTTAGCCATAAATTCAAGATACCCACGATAAACTTTAAAAAAAATGGTAGTGCAGTGCGATTCAACGTTCAACATTATTAATAATGGAAAATAGGTTCAAGTTCTCAAGTTTTAATTGTTTTATTACTCAACTAACAAGGGGATCCTTTCGGAATATGCAAACATCCTACTTGCATTAAGCACTCATATTACTCCATGAACATAGTTTTATATATTTCCACTAACTACAAACTGTAGGAAAAATTAAAATAACTACAAAACATTTCTATTAATTTTATATATTTCCATTAACTACAGAATACATCACAATTCAGAGCATATTGCCCAAATCTATAACTACAAACTGTAGTGCAAATCAAAGTTGATAATCTCACTATGAAATTTCTAGAATAGAAGCATTGTAAACAAAATAAGGATTTGATCAAACAAGTTATGCCATAACTTATCAGCAGTACAATAATATTTAATCCAACTCATGACTTACCTAGATGCTTGCTCGCTGCACCAACCACATAGCACGAAAACGCCGCTCTTGCTCATGCCGTCACTGCAAGGGTTCGGCCCCTGCCGCACCCCCACTCAAGCAGGAAGAGCGATGCGGGAGGCTGGATGGCCAGTAGCAAGCTGTGAACACGCACGAGGCAAGCCTTAGCCCCTTGGCTGCCATGGACCTTAGCAGGCTGTGGGGCTGCGGCAGTGCTGTGCGGCCCACGAAGGCCACGATGTGTCGATCTTCAGAAAGTTTGCGTGGCTACACAGCTTTGTCTTGTTAGGTGGTGACGGGCTGAGGTGTTGGTGTTGCATGGCTAGTGCATGACAAAGGAGGGGAGGTCTCGTCCGGAGGGAAGCTATAGGCCTATAGCGGTTGCGATACCTCGCCATATGGAACGGTCCGCCCCTGCTTTGCTCTACAAAACCTCTCAAAACGTTGTTCACTGTCCTTCCACGCTTTAACGTCGTCACTCTTAGATATCCCCTAAAACCTACAGCTACAAATTATCGTCTCTATTCTTTGGGTCATGCAAAAAAATTGCTCGCAGTTGGTAATTGAAACTGTGTTAAGAGTTCACATTACTATGTGGATGAATTAACCATATAAACAAAGAGTGGTGCTAGTGCATGGTATACCGTTAGAATCAAAGTACCTCATCGCTGGTCGATGTCGCCACTCCACCCTAAACAGCTCCGCTCGCCTCCACCGTCGTCACTGCCCCTTCCACCACTACCCACGGCCGTCGCCGCCTCGCCGCGCCGCCCCTGACCCCTCCCCGCGCGTGCCGCCCTGCCAACCTAACTACCACACCCGTCGCTGCCACTGCCCTCCTACCCCGCCCATTACCGCCACCGCCGCCTTCCCCTGACCTTCTTCTATGCCCGGGGGAAGGGTGAATCCGTAGTGGGGGCCGGATTTCCCTCCTTCGACGCCAGATTCGATGACGATGCTCCTCTAGGCCGTTGGATCCAGCGTGTGGCGGGGCCGGCGGTGGAGGAAAGTGAGGGGATGCGGCGGCGAGGAAGAAGGGAGAACGAGAGGGAGCGGGGATGCTCTTGGCAGTGGAGAAATGGCGAGAGGAAGAAAGAGACGGACTCAGACAACTGGATAAGGAGGATGAGGAGCGCTCTTGGTAGATGATATGCTGTTAGGATGGAATCGAACGGTATACCATCCATTAGATTTTCTCATAAACAAAAGACTTTTCTTGCAAACATCTATCGACCCATCTGATACATGGCTTCTTGAATTTGCATTATTGCACAAATCTACCATTGTTTGTACAAGTTTTATTGGCACGCACTGTAACCCTAACATATTAGTATGATTTATCGGCGCCCCTTTGTTTACAACAAACTCCCAACACTAGCTGAGATTTCCATCCATGTTCTATCTCGTTCACATGCATATTATTTCTTTCCTTGTGTGTGTGTATGTGCATTACAAAGAGGGTGTGGAATACAAGAGGAGGAGGGTGTTCAAAGAAAGAAAAAGTGGGAGGAGTCGAAGGAAGAAATGAGGTGACGTATGGGGCGGGGCGAGGGGTCGCTTTCCCTGCTGCTCTGGATGCTAGCTTTCCTTAGGGTGTGTTTGGTTTGTGAATGGAGGTTGCATCGTATATCCTGGCTGAGTGGATGCAGGCTGAGTGGAATCGTATTTCAGAAAAAGAAGATGTTTGGTGAGGCTGCATGAGCGGATACAAAAAACTAAGATCTTTGTTTGGTTGCTGTATGAGCGGATGCGATCTACCAAACCCGAGAGGTCGACACGTGGGACCGCATAAGGTACACTGCATCCACTCATCCAAGATGGCTAGTGAAGCTCATTTTGAGCGTATCCACCCATCCAGGATGAGGGCGTATTTTTGCATCCGCTCATACAGGCTGTATCCGCTCATACAAGCAACCAAACAAGCTCTTTCTCAGATTATACGGATCCACCCATCCAGGACGAAGGAGATACAGGCAACCAAACACACCCTTAATTTCTCTCCCTCATTTTCTTGCGTTTTTTTTTCTCTGGTTCCAGTGGGAAACGCAAGCGCTTGTCTTTTGGAATTATTCCGGCAGAGCTGCCAGATTTTTGTTAGGCAGTCAATGGTCAAAGGCGTCGTGATGTGGGTCGATGTCGTGGTCACCACAACAAACCGAAAATCCACACTTCAGGCAGGCTGGCCGGTGTCGATCGCTAGTTTTTTTTTTTTTTTGCCTCCATTCGCGTCCATGTCCTGTGTTGTGACTTGTGTCGCCGTTTACAAGGTGCTCCGTGTGCTAAGGGTCTTCGTGTAAAATTTTTTACGGCTAGCTGAATACCCGTGCGTTGCTACGGATTTTAAAATTTTATCATATTACATGTTCTAAAACTAACAGGTGGTAAAATTTGTTGGAACGTGCATACAAATATGTTCTATTTTTTTTTAAATCCGTAGCATCGCACGTCTGCTCTCAATGTCTCAACAACTTCTAATTGCTTAGCAAGTTAATCAAAAGGCCGATACCTTGGTCATCAAACATATATTTGCATGGCATTTTTCACCCAAAATTATTACTTGAAGACATTGCTTGGCTGTAAACATATTCCACGTGAACATCCAACCTATTCACTAATCATTTTCGGATACAAAATTAAGAGAATTTAGCGTTGAAAAACTTGATAACGGGAAATCAAGAAAATCCACATCCAAGGTGTCGGTTCAATACAAACTAAAGGATAGTGTTTAGCCTTATACTCACCTGCTGCGGTCATGACCATGAACCCGTGGAAGCGGTGGCTTACGACCACGACAAACATGGTCGTAATGACTTACGACCACGGCAAATCGTCAATAGATGTGATCGAAAGGCGTTCGACCACGGCAAAATTGAAGGAGGCATCATCGGCGGGACCTACGACCACGGCAAGGTAAAGTAGGAGGTGATCGAGAGGTTTACGACCACGTTGTAGGAGCGCGAGCGTGGTTGTAAAGGGTTATTGACCATGGCCAAGGAGCGGTGTTTTTACGACCACGACAAGCTATAGTAGACGTGGTGAAAGGTGTTCAACCACGACAAAACCGAAGAGGTGAGATCGGTAGGTGATACGACCACATCGAGAAAGATTATAGGTGATCCGGCGCACGACCCAACGAAGAAGTTTGAACGTGGTCATAGGAGGCAACGACCACGTTGTAAAGTCACTGAGCGTGGTCGAAGAAGGCTACGATCATGGTGTAAGTGGTCATAAGAAGACTTACGACCATGGTAAACGTGGTCATAACGACTTACGATCACGGCAAATCTTCAATAGACGACCGCAACAAAGAAGTTTGAACGTGGCGTGGCGTGCAATGACCATGTTGTAAAGTCGCTGAGCGTGGTCAAAGAAGGATACGATCTTGGTGTAAGTGGTCGTAAGAAGACTTACGACCACGGCAAATCGTCAATAGACGTGGTCGAAAGGCGTTCGACCATGGCAAAACTAAAGGAGGCATGATCGGGAGGACCTACGACCACGGCAAGGCAAAGTAGGAGGTGATCGAGCGGTTTACACCAAAATTTAGTTTAATATGAGAATAGCTCTTTCTATTGGGATTTAAGCCTTTGTGACATGCTCGGCAGTTAGGCTTACAACAATGTGGTCGAAAGGGTCATTTACGACTTGGTAGTCATAGGAAGCACTTAATTAGTGGTGGAAGCTTTACGACCATATTGTGCTGATTCGCAATGTCTCAAGCCTTTTCAAGTGGTCGGTCTCTACATTGGTCATGGTCGAAGTCAAGAAAAGACTCTACGACCACGTTGATACGGTGGAAGTTTTACGACCACATTGTCGGTTGAAGCCGGAAATCAAGTTTACGACCATTGTGTCGCCGTTCGGAAGCCATTTACTATCATGTCGCCCTTGGTCGAACACGGTAGATGCGCCGAGTGGTCGGAAGGCCTTACGACCACTCGGCCGAGGTCGAAGGCCACCAGATCGCTTATGACCACGTTGTGGCATTTACGATCACGTAGTGTCGCCACGACCACTCGGCCGTGGTCGAAGGCGCTATGACCACGCTGGCGTGGTCGAACGCAGCTACGACCACGTTGAGTAGTCGCAGTTACGACCACGTTATCGAGTGTTGCGGTCGAAGTCGGCGCTATGGTTTACGACCACGTTGAAGAGTCGGCGCCTTACGACCACGTTGTCGAGTGAAGCGATCGAGTCGTAAGACGAGCCACGACCGCCGTGGTCGAATGTCGGCGTTTACGACTATGACCACATTGGGTAGTCGACGGCTTACGACCACGTTAACGCGAGAAGAAGTCGGAGGTCGAGGCTTCAACCGACACGGCCGATAGTCGGCAGACTTTGACCACGCACCACGTGGGAAGTCGGCGGACCGACCACATTGTAAAGTGGTCGAACGTGGTCGTAGCTTAGTCGGCTCTGATCGGACTGGTCGAATGCGATCGGACGTGGTCGTAGCGCCATCGACGCGCGGTCGGAAGTGGTTGATACCGATCGGTTATAGTCGAGCGCCGCCGACGCGATCGGACGTGGTCGATTGCGATCGTTGCTTCAAACGTGGTCGAAGCGCCCAACGTGGTCGTGAGCGTAGTCGAGACATGGTCGGCCGTCGACTACTTGGCCACCACCTTGTGGTCGGCCCCACGACCACCTTTAACGTGGTCGTAGCCTCCAACGTGGTCGTAGCTTCCAACGTGGTCGTAGCCAACGACCATGGCAAGAGATAAACTATGGTCCAAACTTGGTCATAGCCAACAACCACGGCAGAGGAACAGTGATTTTACGACCACGTGGTAAAATTACTGACGCGGTCGAAAGGCGATCGATTGCGGCAAAATCGATTGATCGTGAGGTCAGGAAGCAATACGACCAGATTGGTGAGAAGTCGAAGGTGATCTGCAAGCGTACGACCAAAATGAAGGAAGTTGAACGTGGTCGCAAAGAGTTACGACCACTTGTAAATCGCTCTGAAGTTTACGACCACTTGTAAAGGGTGTTTCGAGTGGTGATTCACGACCTCATGGTTGTAGCGTGCGAGGGTGGTCGTAAACGGTGCCGAGTGGTCGTAAATCTCCCTAGGTGGTCGTAAACGGCTCAGAAGTGGTCGTAAATGGTTCTAAGCAGTCGTAATGATTCTAGAGTGGTCGTAAATGACACAGAGTGGTCGTAAATAATTTTGAGCGGTCCTAAACGACATAGAGGGGTCGTAAACGACACAGAAGAGGTCGTAAGTGACTTTGAGCGTCGTAAATGACACAGAGCGGTCAGAACGACACGCATGGCCAAGTACTCACAGACGTGGTCGTAAGGGGTTACGACCACGTTGTATCGGGGTGAACATGGTCGTAAGGTGCTACGACCACATTGTGAGTGGTCGGTAGGAAGCTTCGACTATGGCGTGAGTGGTCGTAGAAGGTTACGACCATGTTGTGAGGGAACGAGCGTGGTCGTAACCAATGTGGTTGTAGCGTGGTCGAAGTCCTCCGACTTCCCAATGTGGTCGTCACCGTGCCGACCGACCGACCACGAGATCAAGGCTTCGATTTCTGACCGATTCTCGCGATAACGTGGTCGAGGACGCCGACTTCTCAATGTGGTGGACAACCCAACCGCCAACTACCGACCGCAGCTCTCGATAACGTGGTCGGAAGCCGACTGACAACGTGGTCGTAAATCGGTTGCTAGCTTCCGACCACGCATAACGTGGTCGTAAACCCTTTCGACCATGGACAATGTGGCCGTAACGACTTCCGACCATGGCCAACGTGGTCGTAATAGTTTTTGACCACGACCATCATGGTGCGCTCAACTTCCGACCACTTGTAAATGCCTTGTTGACTTTCAACCAGCGACAACTTGGTCGAAACTTCAGGACCTTTGACCGTGACCGAGTGGTCGTAAACCCTTCCGATGTTCTCCAATCACGCCCAATGTGGTCATACCCTTCGGCTGAGCTCCGACCACGCCCAAAGTGATCGTGAATCGTCTGGCGCGCCTTCGACCACAACCAACACGGCCGTAAAGCTTCCTGGGACCTTTGACTACGCCCAAAGTGGTCGTAAACGCCACAACGTGGTCGTAAAACAGTGCGCACGGCTTCTGACCACGATCAGCAATAGATGATCAGAAAAGCAGCGGTTCCATTGCTGCACCAAAGCTCTTCGCGTTCCAGGCGTTCGCGTTGTGTGTGTGCTGTGCACATCTTCGTGCTGTTGCCTTCGTACTCGCGGAGCAAAGTCATCGGTCGAAGCCGACTTACGACCACGGCAAAGCTACAGCACGTCTACGACCACTTTGAAGGTCTACGACCATTCTACGATCACGTTGAAGATCTACGACCACGTTGAAGGTGGTCGTGGTCTACGACCACGTGAAGGAGTTCGACCACGCCGGGAGAACGTTGACAGAAGTCGGAGTCTGATTCTGTAAATCGAGTAGGAGTTGTAGAACCGGGTATAAAAAGAGGCTTTGAGCCGTGTAATCTGTACCACGAAGGAATTGCGAGTAATAGAGAAGAGAAAAGTAATCCTGTGGCGTTGTTTTGTGGTATAATATCGCAAGACGTGGTCGGAAGAACTCACGACCACGGCAAACGTGGTCGGGAGGAGTTACGACCACGGCAAAGCAGTTGAACGTGATCGAGACGTGCTAGGACCACGGTGAAGTTGGTCGTAAGGAGTTACGACTACGTGGTCGGAAGCGCCTCCGACCACGTTGAAGGAAGTGAACATGGTCGAAAGGGCGTTATCGTAGAAGGTTTCGATCACCGTATTTTTCGAGCACGACTCGAAGTGATCGGTAGCAAGTTTGAGTGGTCGTGCGGCATCGTAAGTGGTCGGAATGGGTCGTAAACGACTCTCACTGGTCGAACCGAGTTCCGAACACGTTCATATCTCTCCAATGAAATCGCAGCTCCTTACGACCGCAGACGCACCACTTACACCGTGGTCGTAGCCTTCGTCGACCACGCTCAGCAACATTACAACGTGGTCCTAGCCACCTTACGACCACGTTCGAACTTCTTCGTTGCGGTCGTACGCCTTCGGATCACCTTCGATCTTTTTTTCTGGTGTGGTCGTATCTTCTGATTTTGCCCTGGTCGAACACCTTTCGACCACGTCTATTGACGGTTTGATGTGGTCGTAAGTCTTCTTATGACCACTTACACCGTGGTCATAGCCATCTACGACCACTTACACCATGGTCGTAGCCTTCGTCGACCACGCTCAGCAACATTTACGACCACGACTTGAAATTATCGGTAGCGAGTTTGAGTGGTCGTACGGCATCGTAAGTGGTCAAAATCGGTCGTAAACGGCTCTAATTGGTCGTACAAGGTCCTGGGAGGTCGTAAGACTTTCCAACATATCATAATAATAGTTGTCTAGAACAGATCACCGTGGTCGAACTCTGTTCTAAACACATTCAGATCTCCCCGATGAAATCGCAGCTCCTCGTAGCCTTCGTCGACCATGCTCAGCAACATTACAATGTGGTCGTAGCCTCCTTACGACCACCTTCGAACTTCTTCCTTGAGGTCGTACACCTTCGGATCACCTTCGGTCTTTTTTTGGTGTGGTCGTATCTTCTGATTTTGCCGTGGTCGAACACCTTTCGACGACGCTCTCGTAGCTTTGTTGTGGTTGTGAAAATACTATTCCTTGGCCGTGGTCGATAACCCTTTACGACCACCTTCTTCTGCGTTCCTTCAACGTGGTCGTAAACCTCTCGATCCCCTCCTACTTTGCCTTACCGTGGTCGTAGGTCCTCCCGAGCACGTCTCTTTCAATTTTACCGTGGTCGAATGCCTTTCGACCACGTCCTCCTGACCTCTCGAGCATGCCACTTTCAGTTTTGCTGTGGTCAAACGCCTTTCGACGATGTCTATTGACGGTTTGCCATGGTCGTAAGTCCTTACGACCACGTTTTTCGTGGTCATAATTCTTCTTACGACCACTTACACCGTGGTCATAGCCTTCTTTGACCACGCTCAGCGACTTTACAACGTGGTCGTAGCCTCTTTATGACCATGTTCAGACTTCTTTGTTGCGGTTGTACGCCTTCGGATCACCTTCGATCTTTCTCTGATGTGGTCGTATCACCTGCCGACCTTACGGTCTTCTTGTTTTGTTGTGGTCGAACACGTTTTGACCACTTCTACTGTAGCTTGCTGTGGTCGTAAAAACTTTGTTCCTTGGTCGTGGTCGATAACCCTTGAGCGAACGAGCGACAAAGTGGTCGAACGGCAGCGGGAGCAAGTAGCCGACTTCTTACGTGGTCGTAGACTTGAGCGCCGACTTCGACCGCAGCCTGCTACACCGTGGTCGTAGCTTCGACTTACGACTTTTGACCATCTAACGTGGTCGTAGTTGCATTCGACTACGGCCAACGTGGTCGTAAACGACCTGAATGACCTCTGCCCAAAATGGTCGTAAACTTATTTTCTGGCTTCCGACTCCCAGCAAAATGGTCGTAACAGCTTCCGACCTCACAAAGAATGCTCTCCGCCCAACCTCCTTCCTCTCCTCCGCCCTGAATCGGTGTCGCCCCCGCCGTCGCCTCCTTCCTCTCCCCCACCGCAGCCGCGCCTCCTCCTTCCTCCGCCCCTTCCTCTCCGAGCCAGCCGCCGCCGCAGCCGCGCCTCCTCCTACCTCTGCCCCCAACCGGTGAGATGGAGGTCGCGCCGCCTCCTTCCTCCGCCCCCAACCGACGCTGCCCCCGCCGTCGCCTCCTTCTTCTCCTCCACCCCTAACCGGCGCCGCCCCCATCGTCGCCTCCTTCCTCTCCCCCGCTGCAACCGTGCCTCCTCCTACCTCCGCCCCAACCGGTGAGATGGAGGTTGCGCCGCCTCCTTCCTCCGTCCCCAACCAGCGCCGCCCCCGTCGTCGCCTCCTTCCTCTCCCCCGTCGCACTGAGCCGCCGCCTCCCTCGGTTGTTTCTTTTTAGAAAAAAGCAGGTGCGCAGGGGGTGGTGGAGGAGTGGCGGCGGCGCGGGGGGCGGAGGGGGTGAGGGCGGGAGCGCGGGTCAGCGCACGACATTCAATTTTAGGGGAGGAGAGAAGCAGAAGGAGGCCCACATGTCGGCGCTTTTTTCCTGTGAGAGGCGGCAGAGCGTCGGACGCACCATCACCTTGAACTCGTTCTTTTAAGAGTAGAGATGTAGAAGGTTCAGGTGAATCTGTAACGATTGACAAGGCACGTCAAAGCTACTCTGACAAATCGGTAAAAGTTGTAACAGTGACACGACCGTTTTGATCTTCCACGGTGAGAAAAGGCCATTGAGGTCTCTGTTTTGCTTCCTAGGACAATGTTACAATCACTGTGTTACTTTCACCCGATATGTGAATGCACGTCGAAGCTATTCTGACAAATCAGTAAAAGTTGTAACAGTGACACAACCGTATTAATCTTCCACAGTGAGAAAAGGCCATTGGGGTCTCTGTTTTTCTTCCTAGGTTTTCATCTTATTTAAATTAAAAATTATTTAGAACATGTTAGCTTCTAATTTTATACTTTTTTTATTTATTTGTATTGTCCACGACGATATAATCGTTTTTTATTTTTATTTTCTTTTTTTGTTAATTTTTTAATTAAATGACTCAAAAAAAAATTAACAGCTGCTATAGTGTAATTTTAGTTAAAAACCAATAACCAAAATTGGAAGCCAGAAGCTTACGAAGCTCTTTGGAATGGGCCCATAGTCTGTTTGGATGTATCCGAGTTGTTAAGACGTAAGATGACTTTAATCGATTTCGCATGTTTTACCTTAAACTGTTGTTGTGTGCGTTCACATATCCTTACCTGGTAAAATATTTGTAGGACCTGAGACGTAATCAGATGGAGGTGAATGATGCCTTCCAATTCAATCTCCTCATATCATATTTCAAAACATTCACTCAACTAGCTATGGGAAACTAGGGAAAATAGATTAGCTCACCAAGAAAGAACTCACACAAATGTGGAAGCAAAACGGAGTTCAACTTCGGGCAACTGGTCAAATCGCTATGCACTCAATGGTAAGACCAGCTGGTGGTCTGACTAACTAAGAGCATCGGTCTGACCGCTAGCAAGGTGCAGTCTGACTACTCCCCCTATTCCAAAACAGAAAACAATGCGAGTCAAAACACCAAAAAGGTGCAATATCCAAAAATACAAGTCTAAATGACTTAAACTTTGCACACACCTTATCAAGGATATCAGAAACGTAATCTATCTAAGAACTGTATGGATCTTGGCAAAAGTTCCAACATTTCTTTGAAGCAAACAAAATTGTATCAAAACTAAGCAAAACTCATAAACTTGAAATATGACTTGTTCGTGGGTTTGATATGGCCAAGATGGCTCTAGATAGGTCCCCACATGTCAAAGCCGACTAAATCACCCAAATATTCGAGGTTAAAATCTTAGGATCATGATTTCACAAGAAGTACTCCAAAATCAAGCTAAATATGACAAACTCCAAGATATTGCTCTAATTATTTTCTAGATGGATGATATATGATCCTTATGAGGCATCTCTATCACTTATATATCCTTAGAACTAGCAAGATCAAGATAAAAGAAGAGAGGGTAAAAAAACTCCAACCAAGGCAAGTGCAAAACTAACAAGATCAAGAACACACTATAGAAGAAGAACAAAGTTGTTTTACTGAAACTTGTAGATGAAGGTTTTATAACCTCTACACCATAGAGGACAAAGCTCTCTTCCCCAAGAGCACACACCCCAAAAGCCTTCTCTCTCTTAGAAGCATCTCACACAAACACTATAGAATTGATGAGTTGGTTGGTTTTCCTTACGCATGCCTCCAACCCCCTCCTAGTCAAATAGATGAGGCAACTAACCCACATCTAACTTTAATGGATACTATCCATTAGCACAATTGGAGAAACTCATTAACTCTACACACACACACACTGGGTTTTACACTCAACGTATGACTTATGCATGGTTCTCAAAGCGCATAAGCCCAACTCACTAAGGAGAAAACTTCCATCTACTTGGCCTCCTCAGCGCCTCCTTGATCTAAATCACTCTCCAAGCACCGTGGTTTTGGTCACTTTGCTGCTTCCTGCATTTTAGCTTCCCCACCAAAACATATTCGCCTTGACTGTGGATCTCACAACTTCCCTGAGCCTAGTCTATGGTCACCCCCTCCTTTGCAGGCAATCTTTATGCTTGCAATGTGTAGATTCACTAATGACTCACGCATCAGCAAATCTCTCCATGTCGGTCCCACTGACCACACCTCATTTGCACCGACCATACCATTCGATAAACAATTGCTCGAACCATCCCTTCGATATCCCTTGTCTTCTCCTACGCCTCGCTTGAGCCTAACCATCCTGTCCTACTTTCTTGACCGCACTTTAGCTCATTCTTGAGCCTAGTCCTAGTCTACGCCGTCGACCATGGCTGCTTCCGAGCATCCTGCACATCAAAGACCAAGAAATTATTTTCGGGCACACATTCTTTACCCATATTAGTCCAAACATGCTTAATGTACCATAAATGCAATAAGTTAGACTCCACAACTCAGCCCATGACCATATTCCCAAAGATACAGGAACAACTGACCTCAGCCAATCTGACTGCCATGGTGTGGCTGGTCAGACCGCTCTAGCTGGTCTGATCGCCACCCAGAGGTCGATCGGACAGCTAAGCAAACTTTGATCAGACCGCCACCTTGACCGGTCATACCACCCTGACTCAACCCGAAAACAACACTCTCTAGAAAATAGCTACCGCCAGCAATTTTCCAGTCACACTGCAACCCCGGTATAACCGCCAGCAATTTTCCAGTCACATTAGCGGTTAACCATCGGTCAAACTGCCTACCCTTGGCCGGTTTGACCACCGTCAGTCGGTTGGACCGCGACTTCTATGACGGTCTGACCGCCAGCCCTAGGCCGGTCAGACTGCCATTGACAGAAAGCCTGAGAGACAAAACGAAACTTTCATAAATGCAAATTCTAACTCGACACGATTGTCATTGTTCAACACAAGTGAATCATTGATATTCTTAATATAGGTCTTCAAAATTACAATACTTGAGTATCAAAGTTCAGTGGATAAGAGACCTAGATAAATTGATAAATGATTGAGTTCCATAAATTAAAAAAATGTTAAATGGGATTATACTTGAGGCATAAATCATACTTCCTTTGTCCTTTTAAATGATATTTTAGAAATCATGCGTCAAACTTCTAAAAATTTTAATATCAGCCTGTTTGAAACTATTTACATCGACCATATAAAAACCGTGACAGTAAGATTTGTATCAAAAAGTACTTTTATAATATTATGATTCAATTTATAGTAATAAGTACAAAGATAAAATAGTAATGCTAAAGTTACATCACGGATACCGCAAGAAACCAATAAAATGATTAAAAAAGAGTGGATGGACTAGCGTCTAATATTTACCCTTGTTCAAATTAAATTAACCTGATGCTGTAAAAGCAAGGTACAACATCCAAAAGTACCATGCTTTTCATTAGCAGGGATTCCATAGCCACCGGGTTAACAACAGCGACAACACTCACATTATGATTCTCTTGTGTGGAAGGCATATAACGGAAACATTTTACAACGAACAAGGTACCCCGTAGGCCCGTTCTTATATGCTTTTTTTGGCTTTGATTTATGATAGTAATAATTTGTAGAGAAGCATGTAAAGAGATATACTTATTTACGATTTTAGATGATATAAATAAATTCGTTACAATGTGTATTATAATTAAATAGTAAATTCTGCTTTTAAAAAAACACTTCGTTTAAAATTTAGATAATATAGAAAAACTATTTACTATAGGAAAAATAGTTTCTGGAATCCAAGTTAAAATGCTTATTCGATACATGGCTTCTTTGGTCCGCGGAAGTTGGGACAGCATGTGGAGGTGCTAATAATTTCCAGTCTCCAAATTAGCTGGATGATACTACTGCTTTATAGCACCAAACAGTACATTTTATTCACCTGCCGGTGAAATATTATATTTTAGACTTTGTTAGGAGGAGAATTAAAGAACCACTTTTTTTAGGGAGGTGCAGTCGTAGATGTACGGCTTTATTTATAGGGTTTAAATTCTGCTATCTATCTTTATATACATATAAGTGCATTTTAGTAGAAATTTTGTGAAGTTGTGGATTTATTTTCAACCTTTATTTTAGACATGTGCTAAGAAAGCATACTCATGTGATGTGTGTGCGTATGTTTTTTCCTTGTAATCGATAAAAGAGAAACGGATACTAGGTTGATAATAATTTTACGGCATAAGGTAAGCGCTTTAACGTACTCTTTCTCGTCTCTGTTACAAAACACTACTTGGATAGTAACAGTAGCACTTTCAAAAACTGTATAAGATTTCTAGCCAATTTATGGTATACACAGGGATAATAACTGAAAGAAGAAAAAAGGTGTAAGAAATTAACAATAGAGAGATTGGGTGTAGTAGACTAGCATGATGAAGTGTGTGTGTGTTTGCGAGGAAGCGTAATGTAGTATAGTGTTGGGGACCTGCGTTTTGGTCTTTTCCCTTTCGAAAATAAATGGATTTAGCTGGTTGGGGCCCACATGCAGATACACTGGGTCCCTGCCGCGAGAAAACCCAATCTTGTCAACACAGTGTTCCTCTCTGCTTTACTCCCAAACTCCCGTAGTGTCAGTCTGTTATTTGGCGCTAGTCCGGCACGCCTGATTAAGGTGCTGTTTGGATTCTCAGATCTAAAGTTTAGTTGGTTAAAATTCAGGATTAAACTTTAGACCACAGGACTGTTTGGATCATGGATTAAAGTTTAATTCTGGTTTAATAAATGGACTTTTGTACCCCTGAGATATTTGAGCCGTTGAACTGTCCACCAGTAACTGTCGATGGCTCGCGGCGGGTTCGAGGTAGTGGGTCTCGCTCGCTGCCGTGGCGGCGACGCCAGGCGCGCCGTGCTCAGCCGCAGATATCGCCGATGTCGCTGGCGATGCCCAATCGCCGCCGCGCGCCGTCGGCTGTCCCCGTGCATCGGCTACGTCTTCGGCGTGGGCTCGGCGGCGCTGCTTCTTCAATCGTCGGTGGTGGTGGGATGCGCGGCGGGGGCGGCAAAGTGCAAAGGCGGGCGGCGCTGGATGGCTGGTCGCGCGGCGGCGCGGCGCGGAAGGCGTGGCGGTGGGATGGCTGGTTCACGAGGCGGCGGAGTCCGGGGGAAGATGCCGCCGATGGATTTCGTGAAGTTTTTCGTGCGGAGCCGGAGAGACAGATATTTCACAGGCAAAACGTCTTTTGCGTGCGGGAGCAGGAGAAACCAAAACTTTAGACCACTTTAGCTCGGTTTGTGGTCTAATGGTCTAAAGTGTTTTTAGGGTTAGCTAAAGTTTAGATCTAACTTTAGACCATCTGTTTGGAGACTTTAGATCTAAACTTTACTGACTAAATTTTAGATGAAGGGATCCAAACAGGCCCTAAGACCCGTTTAAAACAGATTTGGGCTTCTGTTTTCTAGATTTAAGAGTTCGGAAGTCATTTTAAACACGTTAAATTTTTAATTGGTTTTTTTATTTGTATTGTTTATAGAGATATAATAATTTTATTCTTTTTCCTTTATTTTCTTTTAATTAAATGCTCCATCTAAAAACCAACATCCGCTACGATACCCATTCAGCCATATGTCAACAGTCGTAACTAAAAATTACTAGTAAAAGTTATTTTGAATGGAGCTTAAATTATTTGCACTCGCAGCAGGACCTCATGGCGGAAAGGCTTCCACAGGCAATGGAACAAGATTAGAGATGGCAACGGGTAAATACCCGTCGGGTATAGTCAAACCATACCGTGCATTCGATACCGCACCGCACTCCGCCATAATACCGCATTCGCACACGGGTATAGAAACTTACCCATACCCGCGTACCGCGCGGTATTTATACCGACGGGTAACCCATACCCGAATTGGTAAGGGTATATACGGGCACGGTATATACGAGTGCGGGTATTTCCATCGGCCGTTTGAATATATATATACGCCACGGTATATGTACTGTTGCTATATCTAATATACACCGTGGGTATATTTTACCAGCGGGTATGCGGGTACGGGTAGTATACACCCGCACCCGCACCCGCATACCCGATGGGTAGAGATTTTTGCCCATTAGCATACCCGAGGGTTGTGCAATACACGTCGATTTGTTGGCCCTACTACTCTATTAGCTGCAAAGTGCAAACAAAAAAAAAATCAGATGTGAATGGCAAGGAACCAAGTCAAATATCTGTATTACTACGTCCGTATCAATTCTTCCAACGTGTCCATTGGGATTTCCAGTCAGGTCTCCAGCTGGAATTCTAGCCCTGATCAATTCGACTTGAGCTTCTGACTGCTGGCTTATTTTTCACTATTCATTAATTTCGTCTTTTTCTGAATTTTTGGCTTTTTGTTGAGCTTTTTTGCCGGTTCTTTTTTTCCCATATTCGTTTGTATTATACGTAATGGGCTAATATATTTTTTATATTTTTAAATTTTTTTAAATTTAATTATGCTAAATAAGGCTCTGTCAGCTACAGTGTTTTTTTCAGCCAACTACAGTATTTTCAGCCATAAACCATGAGCTTTTCAGCCGAACCGATCACCACCCTAGTTCCGTCCATACATTTCGTTTGTTCTATTAGTCAAGGTATAATACGACGAACATATTCTTCGATGATGCCGGCATAGACCATCAAATAGAGTGGGCACATATATATATATGCTAGCTAGTGGCCAGCGAGAATTCCTATTCTGTAGCACAACAAGACTTGTGAAAATTATATGTATAACGAACGCTTATATGTATAAACCGAATGGTAATAAATTATTTTAAAAAAATTATTCTGATAAATCACTTTGAAAAAATGACAGAAAAATCATTTTATTTATTTTTTTGAAAACAATTATAAAGTATATCCTGAAAAGAAGACCCAGCATCTAGCAGCGTATAACAAGGGAGCTTATCTATATATGTTCCATGTCTCAACGGTGTGCCACGCCTTGGCTGTCGGGCCAGAGAGTTCAGTTCTCATCGATCGCAGGTTGTGCTGGTTGTTTGTATAGACTTCGGATTTAAACAAGTGATTTGTGTGGAGCATGAGTTTTAAGATTACTATGGTAGTCAATTATCCACTCTAAAATTAATATTTGTGTTTTTATTATAGCCCGAAATTCATATTATTTGGCTTACTCCTTCGGTACCAAAATAATAATTCCAGGGCCCTGAAAATAATATATTAGTTTGCGAAAGGCTAAAGCTCACCTTACTTTACGATGAAGGCCCACCGCTAAGAGGAAAATGACTTTGCATCAAAAACACAAATATATAAAAAAAACCATCGTTGTGTTCTTGTGTTAATCAAATCACAGATCTTTCATCATGCAGAAGATGCGCTCCGTCTTGTTAGTGGTGCGACAAATAGGGCTCCTCATGCTTGCCAACCAACATAAGCATCATTGTGTTGATGTTTCTTTGAGTAAAATTATGAGCAATTTGAATGTTCTTTAGTAAAAATATGGAGATAGTGGCTCAGTGCACTTTTGGTTGAGGAGGTGCACCCAATAGTTTGATCCAACCGTTTTTTTTTTTTTTTGCTCTCCCAAGCAAACAACCCGGCTAGCCCAAGGTCATACTGATCTGCTCTGATGCGCACTTTGACCAGAAGGTCCAAAAGATCATCCAACCCATGAACCCAACTCCAATCAGCACCAAAGTGCCTTTAGTTTTTAAAGTTCCTGCATAGCTTTACATATGGCCTTGGCTAAAAAATGAAACGTCTATTTGCAAGTAACACACCGGCAGTATTCAGAAAACCACTTGTAGCCGGTACTTGAGTATAAAACCGCTCTTAAACTACAACTCAGCTTGACCTTAGATGTGTACAAAGCTTCTTATTTTCCCTTTCAGATGTTCTTTTACAATATTGGTCTTGGCATATTTGAATTTGGATGCATGAGTTCAGTCCTGTATAGGCTGATTTATAACTTACGTAACCCATCAACTATGGCCACATACACCGGTCATTTGAGTTCTATCTCACATCCATGAAACCAGGGAGCCACATCCTCTGTCGTAACGTGGGAAAGGCTCCAAGGGCATCACTTCGTGGGCCGTTCGATCTGGATTGAGTGACTAGCCAGGGATGGTTAAGAGTTGTTCAACTATAAATTCTAGTAGTTGAAATAAACTCTTTTATCCAGACAAAATAGCCACTAATTTCTCACTGTATGTGCACAATCTCACCCATCCCCGATTTACCATACCGAGTGCCCCTGTTCCTGTCCTAAACTCCAAATTTATGTCCTTGCACACACGAACTACAAAAGACACTGAAATCACATTTCCTATCATCTGAAAGCAGATAAAAAAAGCGACTGAGCCGGATGCTCCACATGAACCGACCCCCATAACTGATTGTTATAAATCGCTTTGAAATATATGCCGGTGACTGCAATTATTGACCAGGACATCCAAGTGGGGTGCGCGCGCGCATCCACCCCACAAAAAAATATCGCCACGATTACTAATCGGCAACCACAATGGCACAATGCCGACCACTAGACTCAGTCCTGCAGTCAGTCAGACAAGCAATCAATTCTTTCAGATTATGACTGATAGTTTTTATTTGTATTTTTTAAGACAACAATGAACAACACACATATTTTTAGGCTCGAAAAACCGTTTGTAGAAATGACTTCGAGAAACTGTTTTGTTTGTTTCGACTTCCAAAAAACTGAAGTTAAAAGTCACAAAAAAAAAAGAGGGCCGAGAACAAATGAGTAGTTCATTCCGGCATTCCCCGCGTAAGCACAATTGAGCAGTGGTGGTGGTAGTGGAAGGAGGCAAGCAGCAGATTAATGCATGTACGCGACCTGATGGTGGCGTGGAGTAACGGGCACAAAAGCGACGCGCCCACGCCTTATCGGTGAGCCGTGCGAGCGCTCCGGCTCCCGCGGCACGGCCCGTGAAGCGAAGCAACGTGACGCTTTCGCGCACGAGCGACGTACCGGCCGGCGACTCACGTACGTGTGGCCAGGAACGAGCCCGAGGACCGCGAGTTCATGGACGCAATTCGGTCTAAAGGAGACGGGGGTTAGTGGAGCCCGGTCCTGAAGCACGGTGGTGATGGCGAGGCGGCTCGCGATGCCGTGCGCGCAGCGTGCCAAGGTCTTTCTTACCGGACTGCGGACTGATGCCTACCAACGTGATACGAGCGGCCGATTGATTGAGTTTTTTTTGCCGGTTTTTTTTTCCGTATTTGTTTGCGTTGTCCGTGATGAGATAATATTTTTTATTTTTTTTTAAAATTTAATTACACCAAATAAGTCACCTTCAGTTACAGTGTAATTTCAGCCAGCTACAGTGCAATTTCAGCTATAAGTCACTATTTTTAGCCTAATCGAGCGGGACCTATGCTTAAAATGTGGGGATTTTACGAAATTTCTGTAGGGATTTAGTATGTCTTCATGCGAAATTCTCCCGAATAATTTGAAGAGGAGTTGTTAAGGGGTATTTAAGGGGGATAGCTTATTGGGCTTCCTTAGCTAGCTTATGCGTTTCGTGTTTCAGGGAGATAGCACCTCGATGCCTACTGCAGTCCGTATCTCGGTGGAGTGTATGGCTCAATTTGGTGGTACATGTTTGCGATAGCCGGTAGAGTCCTAGTTGTCGAGTTTTCGTGACAGTTTGGTAACCACGTAGGCATGACTCCGTCGTCATCGATCGGTCATATACCCTTGACCCGTCCGCGCGCAATTTCTTTCCACGCTTCTACCGTTCTACGTACTACTCCATCTTCTTCTGCGTAGCATACAAGCAGGTAAGCTTTCACCTAATTTTTAAAGAAAATCTCTGCGAAATCGCCTTGAAATCCAAGCATAATCACAGCTTTTGAATGGCCTATTGCTTTTGTCTAAGATCAGACCGAAGTCTTCATGGAGATCTGCCTAACTAGGACTACTTGTTTGGCCGTGTCCCGGAAACTCACATCTTTGCAAGCAGATCGATCTGTTTGAAATTACCAAAAAGGACTTTCAGTTTTGTTTAGATTCTTGCCGTGGGTTGTAGTGGTACTTCAAGACTACAAGTCGGAGTCCACGGAGTCATTTGATTGAGCATTCTGACAGACTCTTGAATCTTGATGGGCTTATGGATGGGCCTTACAAACATCTCGGCCCCCTAGGGACATGGATCCCCCATGCCACCCATCCAGGCGTTTCAACAGTTTTTTCTCTAAATGAACCCAACCACTTAGATGCAACCTGGGTCCACTATCTGATATACCTAATGATCTGTTTGGTATAGCTTCTGCTTCTAGCTTCTCTTTCCAATCTTGTAAAACCATATCAAACAACGAGTTTCCCAAAACACTGGATTTAGCTTCTTATATGGAGCAGAGTCAAAAATAAATTAGTACGGAGAAGCAAGGTGATTCTCGTGAGAAGTTAACGCTGTGAAAATCAAAGTACCTTTTGAAGTTGAGAATATTTACCCGCGAAATGTCATCGAAGTACACTCGGTCACGATCGCCCCTCGCCTCCTCTCTCGCGCACGCGCACAATCGCATCGATTCCTCTCGCCGCCGCCCTCCTCTCGCCCCCTCGTCCACTCCCTCATCCTCTCCGGTGACATTCTCTCCATCCGGTGTTCTCCGGCGGCGGAGCCCCAACCCCACGAACCACCGTCGTCCTACGCCCGAATTGAACTTGACCAGTGGCTGACCAGCACTCCTCCTCCCCCAATGGTCGGCTGCGATGTAGATGTGGTATTGCTACTAGGCTACACTACTACAGAAAAGGTCATCACAGACGGTTCAAGACGCAGGTGAAGGTTTCCCCGTCGAGGACGCCCCTAAGGATCGCTTCTTCGACGAGGACCCCAAAGGGACTCTAATTTACTACATGCACGGATTAACAAAGGAAGGGAGTATATTTGGTTTATTAACTTTAAGTGGATGCAGTTTTATTTGCAAACATTTTTATAAAACGGACCCAAAACTACTCCTTAAGGTCTCAGGGGGTTTTCATGAAAATTCAATTAACCAACTAATCAAGTTAAAGCATGTACAAAACTACTTAGCTTCGCTGCTGGAATCACCCAAGTGACACAGCTCCATTAACCGGGAGCACGGCGTATTCGAATACCATTATTTTGACTCTGTAGAGTTTGCTCAGCTTTACCCACACGATTTCTTAACTTCCGCGTCCGGGTTAAGAAAGCCAGGTCGTTTCACTGCTCAATTCTTTATATAGGCTCTACTCGGTAGAATCCACTCGGGTCTGGCACAAGAAAGCAAACGTCCGCTTCGAGTGAACTCTACCGTTGTTAGGCACCCGCAGCACGGCCTGCCTAACCTAATTACGCGATCACCTACTTCTCAACACCTGTAGAGTTTCAATCGAGTTGAGCAGCTACTAAACTAGTGTTGACAAGTCAACTCCTGTGGTTGAGCGGTCACCATGTCATTTGCTCAGCGTAAGGGTCTGGTCCTTATATTTCCTCCGGAGTCCGCAACCCCGGTCAGGTCCGCGACCTTACAACCTAGGGTAAGAGGTGGGCGAAGACTGTCTTGCGGCTCCTTCTCCAACCCTTACCCTATTCTGCACGTCGACAAACTTCGCCCTAGGGCACGGTGTCCCATACCACCATGCCTTAGAGTCGGATTTTCCAAATTCTATTGGCCCGCAGCCACAACCTTATTAGTGTAAGACTTTGAGTGATAATAATAACCTACGAGCATCTAGATTAACAGATAATTATTTCTAGGGTTAACAAAGGCATGGCTACAAGTTTAACAGGGCATTTGTCGGTGGTAGGTTTAACTACATAACATGTCATTCTAAACATTTTATTTTACTTTGAACTAACATTTCAGAACTAGCTTAATGCAAATAGCATAGTAACATAATTAAATACCATGGGTTGCAACATGGTCAAAGGATTTGGGACTTGCCGATAATCTGGACGATCTCGGCTAGCTCGAACGTAGAAACATCTGGATCCTGAGCCTGCACTTGAACCTTTGAGCTACAGTGCGGCCCGCGAGGCCGACCTCTGAGCTACAGTGCGGCCCGCGAGGCCGACTGCCAGCGCGACCACGGCGGCGCTCCGCGCGCCCGTCAAGCCAACGTGTGGCCCGCTCGCGCGCACGCGCTTGAAGGCAAGGCAGGCCGGGGCTCGGCCCACTCCCGCGCGCTCACGTTGCCCGGATGAGCGACGCACGGCCCGGGGTGGACGGTCGGGATGCGATGGGGAACGATCGAACGGTGGCGATACATGGGAGGCGGGCGAAACGGTATGGCTTGATCGGACGGACGGGAGGGGAGGAGTTTACGAAGATCCGATGGTCGTGAGTTGTCGCCATCGGGTGGCCGACGTTGTAAGGCGACGGGGAAAACGGGCGGATGATATGGGGCCACGTAGTCTTCTTCCTCCTCTCGCCGGGCATATACGACCAAGGGGCAAAGGAGCGGCGCCTCCGCTCTCCGGTGGCCACGGTGGTTCTCAAGGCAATCAAAAGGCACCAGAGGGTAGAGCTAAGTGAGATGATTCCATTTTAGGCTTCGGGGAGGTAAGGGAGTGGCTGACGGTGGCCGGCGGCGAAAGGGGGAAGCTCGGGTCCATGGTGGCGCTAGGGTCCACCGGAGGGAAATTAGCTCGATTGGTGGCGATTTCACGGTGAGGGGAGCTAGGGGTTTACAATGGCGGTGGTGGCGTCAGCTGGGGAGCTTCCAAACGAGCTGGCCACGGGAGAGCGGTTGAAGTCGACGGCGAGTTACGGAGCCGGAGCTTCACGGGTGTCCTCCTGGCCAGGGAAGTTCACCAAAAGGATTAGTGGACATAAGGGATGCTCTGGGCGAAAGGGATTGGAGAATGGGGAAGGAAGGGGGAAGATCAACCCACGGGGGTCGCCGGCGCAGGGGAGGGCCGCGACGGCGCTTGGAGCGGAGGGACTTCAATCGGCCTGTTCTGGAGACTCTGTGGAGTGGCAGGAAGCCAATAGGGTGGTGGGGAGGCTTGGCAAACAAGGGGAAGCGAGGGGGCAACGGGGCGGCTCTTATAGCCTCGGCGGAGGGAGGGGGAATCCGAGGGAGAGAGGAGCGGGCGATGGAGCCGGGGTCAAGGGGAGGACGGGGAGTTGCTCGGGCGTCTCCTCCGCGACGTGGGTCGGCGTCCGGCCCTGAGCGGTAATGAAGGCGATGGACGGGGCTGAGCTACGGCAGAGGTAGCGGCGACCTGCGGAGGAAGAGGAACGAGGGAGAGGGGCTGGCAGGTGGGACCAGGCGACGGGGAGGGCGACAACGCACGCGCGGGGCGGAGCGGCCTTCGGACCGGAGGTCGGCGGGGTGGCGCGGCGGTCTGAGCCGGAGCGCAGCGCAGAGGCGCGCGGGAAGCGAAGCGCAGCGCGCGCGGCGCGTGCGCGAGGGAGGGAGCGGGAAAGAAGCGGCGCCAGCGGGGAGAAGGAGGAGGGAGCGAGCGCGGGCGCCAGGGGAAAAGGAAAACGGGAACGGGGCGGGGCGCCAAAAGAAGAGGGAGACGGATTACCGAAAAAAGAAAGCGGAAATCCGGGACTCTTTCCAAAAAGGGAAAGTTTCCATGAATTCACCCAAAAATGCAGCAAAAAAATTAGGAAAATTCCTTTTGAATTTTTAGGGGCTTTTCATTATTTGTCATTGCAGTGTTATGATTTATTATATTTTCATGCTAATGGAATGACTGGGATAAGACAAATTGATGTGTTGTGATTGTACATATAGCTATGATCTGTATCATGGGGAGTGGTTTTTTATTCTTCTGGGCCACTGTACACAAACAACGCTTGCCCTGTGCTGCTGGATCAGTTACTGGGTTACTGCTGTTGTCTGCTGTCAACCAGAAAGAAACCAGTGCTGTCATCTTGCACATTTGATACCGTATCATTGTATCCGTCTTAGACTCCAGGAAACCTGGTTTAGAGTTTAGACTTTTATGCCATTTTCTCATAGAATGTGAAGAATTTTAGATAAAATCGCAAGATCAGTTTATGTGAAAAGCCTATCAAAGCAGCAGACCAGCTGCTGATGACTAGAAGAATGCAAAATAATTTCCTGAATTAGGAAGCATAATTAATTCATTATCATGCCTTTTATTGAAAGGCAACTTTCGCAACTTCACAATATTGGTTATTCTTCTAAACAGTTGAGAATGAATCCTGACCTAGTTTTATGGAGAGGGAGCTTTCTGAGTTAGAATTGCTTCAAAGTGTGTAGTTTGTCAAGTTATGAGGTCCTCCACATTTTGGTTTTGGAAAATCTTCTCTTAGGAAGACTGTTACTAAGAGTAAAGCAGTAGTCTGATTATGCTTTGTAGCTTCCCTTTCCTTATCATGAATGGTGTATTCGTCTTTCTACAATAAAACACATATGAAGGGGCTTTCCTTCCTATACTAGCGAAATGTCAAGATCAACCTAACAACTTTGTGATCCTATGTTGAATGTATTTGTAGCATATGTCATCAAGCAACATAATATATATAATGGCCATATGTGATTTTTTAAGAACTTGTTCCGAGTCTTAACTCTATTTTTTAAAAATCAAAGTTCGGTACATGAATTTGGTGTAGATCATTGAGACGAACATGTTCCAAGCATGTGACACCCCGCGGTTATTAATTAATTTTCGCGTTGTCATTAGCACTAATAATCGTGATTATCGGTACCAAATTAAAATTTAGTATGAATTATTTTATTGGCTCAATTTCCCAGCTAAACACAATTGTAATGGAACGAAGGTAATTAGAAATTTTATTACAATTATACAGCATTGCATTGCATACATTCGGATTGCATTTCAAACTAAAACATAATGGTTACAATAGGGAAATATGTTTATATTACAAGAAAGTTTCAAAATTACATCCATGAACATTTCTTACAGGAATTCAATTGCTATCAATTACTGATACAACATTATTTTGTTTATGAACCAATAACCAGATTATAAGACCGAAAAAGACCAAACAAAAGAGTAATTGAAAATAAAGCAATATAAAGTAAGTGTTGCCGTCAGAGCCCTAAGGATTAACTTCGGGCGGGGTAATCCATTCACGGAGATACCTGACCGTCCGGGGGCCAGTCGGCACCTCTCACAACCATAGGCTCATCACACGGTATGATATATATACAAACCTGTTCTGAATATAGGAATCCAACCAAGGTAAAGATCAGGATATCACAAACCATTCCAGCCCAAACCGACGGTAGAGAAACACCTGTCAAAGCCCTCACCATGCAAATGCCAACCACAGTGAACCAGATAGCATCGGGCCAGAGCAGCCATACCCAGACCGCATCGCCAGCCAACAAAGCCTCATGGGCAAGCCATCCAACCAAAATATTCGTGACAAGGGAGGAGAGGAGAGGAGTGAGTAGTGGTGGTAGCTATGGCAAGGGAGGAAGCGGGGGCGAGGGCGGGGAGCCGGGTAGGAGATAAGGGATGGCAGGCAAGGGTAGCAGAGCGGACGACATGGGCACAACTGTGGAAAAGCTAGTTGCGATGCGCCACGACGAAAGCGACGCAAAGATTCGTGAGAAGGCGCGCCACGACGAAAGTGATGCGAAGGTTCATGAGAACACATGGAGCTAACTTGAAGGTCCTATATCACGTGGACCACCCGATCAGACGGTCGACATAGGCGTGAAGTGAAGAAGGGTTTTTTGTGCAGAAAGCAAGGGCCCATGTGTAAAAAAAAGGACCTATTCATAGTTATGGGAAAGTGGGGGACTTTTTCGCAAACTAGGTGATGTGGCACAAAGATGGGGAATCCCAAAGTTTGATATAGGTAAGGTAGTATATGTGTGTACTTCCTTTTTATATTTATTTTTTGAGAAAATAAGGATCTATACGTAAAAAAATAAAGATGTGTATGTAAAAAAAGATCTGTATATAATTACAAAAAATAAAGGTTTTTTTTTATATTTCTAACGAAATGACACGCTGGAGGAACAGAAATATTCAGATTTAATATAGGTAGTACGAGGGGCGGCGCCCTCACCTACTCAGAGCTTTTCTTAGAGCATCTTCAATGGGTCTATAGCAGCTATCTACAAGAGAGTCCATGTCATCAACTGTCCTACGTGGAAGATATTAAATGAAGAAAGAGAACGCAGCTCTCTACAGCTCTAGAGATAGTCTATAGCGCCAAACGAGGTAGCCTCCATAAATTCTGTGTGTGCATGTAAGCATCAAATAGCTATCCTTATAGATAGTTCTTTAGAATGCTAACTTTAGTGTGTACTATATAGATGATGTAGAAGTCTTATAGTTAGTTGCTAGCTATAACCATTGGAGATGCCCTTACGGCCATGAACCTTCCTGTTTCTGCCTTCTTTTCTTTTGCATCTCTCTGTTCCTTCGGTTCTCTTCTCAGCGCACAGATAGAAGTATCTGTCTGGCTAATTAATGCACTGCAACAACCTCAGCCCCAACGACCTTCACCGCTGAAGTCCTCGATCAAGCTAGGCTCAAGCTATGTCATACTCTAAATGATTTTAGTTTCTAATTTATTTAAAATTTTAATTTATTTAAATTAAATATCACTTAAAATATATCATTTTCTAATTTCAACTTATTTTGATTTTATTTTGTTTTTTGGTTTTTCTTTTTCTTCTTATTCCTTTGCATTACTGTGACAATATAACGGTCTTATTTATTTATTTATTTATTCATTCATTCTTATTTTTTAGAAAAATTAATAGATGTTATAGTACAATTTTAAATATAAACCACAGCTAAAAAACGTAAGCATAAAAAACACTTAGAGCATCACCTATCCTTCTAGGCCATGGCTAGAGTTAGATGTGCACATTTATATTTCCAACCTCTGATCGATCTATAGGCAGGGCGGTACCTGACATTTCAGGCCCTGTGCTAAATTTAAAATCACTCCAACAATAAAGAAAAGTTAATTGCAAAAATAAAAATACTTCATTTAATATAATGACTTTCATACAATTTTTTTATTACAAGACAAAAGATTATGTCTCGCTAAAAACAAGTCTCTAAACAGGTATCTAACTTTTACTTGAAAAACACCATTCTTCTACTATTACTTGAAACAAAATCTTCAATTATCTTCATAAGTAGTCTTCCCCAGATTAATTTCAAGTTCTACCGGAGCCAATTCTGCGTCTGCAACAGTCACCGATCGAGATAATCAACAAAATTTTATATGCAATAACTGCACAATAATCTAGCCGTTTCAAAAACTTTAGATGTCACCATGACCCATATTTTTCTTAGAAATGAATTTTTGGAGTAGCTTTAACTCCATATAATTCATTCTCATCACTGTCAGACTGCCCACTGTAGGATCATCGATGGCAATCAGAGGGGGTGAATGATTGTAAACCCCAATAGAAGCTTTTTTCTCAAATTTTTTGTTTTCTAATCGTTTAATCTGAAAATAGAAAGAACAAAAACAAAACACAAAACAGGGGAAAAAATTCTGATTGCATTGTAGCGGTACTGTTTGGTACTGTAGCGACTTACTGTTACTGTAGCACGATTACTGCAGTGATCTACTGTAGCACCGAAACAAAACCCATCGCTAGATAACACAAGCATATTTTTCGCTCATTCTAGCAATCGATTTTTAATTAAAACTAATTCATTTATGTAAGTAAAAAAAATACATAGATAGAGATCAATGTATAGAGAAGCCATAAAGATAAAAAAAACAAGGGAAAAGATAATATATGCGAATTAAAAAAACTCACGAACTTTTATTCAAAAACGCGAGCATTGTTCATCCATGTCTCACGCGCAATCTTTCCCTTTTCCGTCGTTTTTTTTTCACGCGTCGTCTTTTTCTCGTGCACATGGCCGCCGCAATCATCTCCTATATATAGCAGCTGTCCTAAAAATACTTAACCTACTCAAACACCCCATTAAACCTAATACAACTCGTTCAACTAGACCTAGGCCTTTTAACTCAATTAGGCTTTTGGCCCACTAAACTTCAAGGGACCCGAAACCCTTCCTAATACGAGTTTTTTTTTCACACTTCTAATTTTTCAATTCATTACGTGTCGAAGCCTCCAGGACCGCACCTCTCATAGGTTCTCCACACACCATCCACCTTTGACCTCCACGTGCCCCAAGCATGAGCCCGACCATCTCGCGTGACATCCTCGACCGCCTGGACCTCAGATCTCCTCATTCTAGTCCTGGTCCTCCTCGTCACCAACCACGACCATCTCAATGCTCAACCTGCACATGCAAAGGCCAAAGAACGTTTTTCCGGCACAAGTTCATCCAAACTTGACCAACATCAATCTATACACACGCGACACGACTCACATAATGCTAAACAAAATTACTAATTATTTGTCATCACAAATTAACTAGTGACAATTATTCATCACCAAAATATCTTAGACCTAACCACATGGTCTAACAATCGGAAGTGTGAAAACCCGTGTTAGGAAGGGTTTCAGGTTCCTTGAAGATTAGTGGGCCAAAAGCCTTGTTGAGGTAAAAAAGCTCAGGCCTAATTGAATGAGTTGTATTAGGTTTAATGAGGTGTTTGAGTAGGTTAAGTATTTTTAGGAAGATTGCTATATATAGGAGATGATTGTGGCGGCCGTGTGTGCAAAAAAAAAAAAAGACGACGCGTGAAAAAATGACGAAAAAAGGGAAAATGGCGTGTGAGACATGGATGAACAGTGCTCGCATTTTTGAATAAAAGTTCGTGAGTTTTTTAATTTGCATATATTATCTTTTTTCCTTGTTTTTTGATCTCTAGGGTTTCTCTATGCATTAATCTCTATCTATGTATTTTTCTTGCTTACATACATGAATTAGTTTTAATTAAAAATCGATTGTTAGATTGAGTGAAAAAAATATGCTTCTGTTATCTAGCGATGGTTTTGTTTCAGTGCTACAGTAGATTGATATAGTAACCATGCTACAGTAAATCACTATAGTACCAAACAGTACCCACTACAGTGCAATCAGAAATTTTCCCCCTGTTTTGTTTTTGTTCTCTCTACTTTTCAGATTAAATGATTAGAAGATAGAAAATTTGGGAAAAAACTTCCGGTAGGGAAAATTTGAGAAAAAGCTTCTGCTGAGGATTATATTCATTTACCCCTTCTGATTGCTATCGACGATCCTATAAGTTTCTATTTATCTTAAAATGCTGCTTAAAAATGGTTAGTACAAGGAGAGGAGTTACTTTCACAGGAAAATAGGGAGAGATGTACTTGTGCAGTTGTGCGGCAGCAGAAGAAAATGAAGAGATGTGGAGAAATGGACAGTGCGTGTGAATAGGTCGAAGTTCTTGGCTAGAAGTGAATAAAAAGGGTCTCTTACTTAGCCCATGTTCCAAATATCTTTTGTTTTTTAGCTTTTAAAATATAGTTTTTGAATAGAGTAACTTTTTAAAATGATTTTTATAAACTATCTGTAGGAGTTAATACAGAAGCTGATTTGAACGAAGTGGCTTCTCAATATGAATGTCTCTTACTTCCTCAAATAATCAGCCAAGAGTTATATCACTTTTGAATATGACCTTAGTATTACTCTTACTAATACCAATATTAACCACAGGTAATTGAATGTTAGATAGTAACTATCTAAATAGGGACCTTAATTTTTTGGAGGCCAGTGCAGTTGATCACGCTGCACTTGCCCCTATACGGGCTTGTCTATAGGTGCACCCACACGATAATTATCCTCATGTACCACCCTGGGCATCTCCAACCGGTTCTTTATCCTGCTCTTCATTGTATATTTACCTAATATGACTCAAGAAATGGACTCCAACCGGTTCTTTATCCTCCTCTTCATTTTTATCGAGTCGCTATTTTCTCCCGGCCGCTAGCTAGATTTGGCGAGCGCCTCCTCACTCGCTTCTCAAATAGCTAGGCCATTGGAATGCTAACTCAAATAGAGAGCTGAAAATAATAGCTAGCCTCTTCATCCTAGGAAATAGAGAGGGAGAAATGACTAATAGGATGGAGTTGCTCTAAATCTAGGGGTAATTAATAGAGTTTCTTTAGATCCCGTCTAGAACATGAATTTTTTTTGTTTTCCTTTACAATTAACGTGAAACTTATATGTTTGAAATAGGCACTGAATTGGTATATTTAATTTTGGGATCAGTCAGGTGTATCCTTGTTTTGAATGCACCCCAGGCACTTTGGCCTTAATTAGTAATCTACGAAGATACTTAAAACAGATTAGGTAGAGACAGAGCACCCTTATCTGTTGGCAACATTTTAAGGAGGCGTACTGGCCGAAAACCAACATAGGGTGAGGGTTCTTTTAAGTTATGACCGATGGCTTTTGAATTTTAACTGTTTGCTTGAGAGATTACGAAGGAGATAGTTGCATACGATTTTAGCTGATATAATTGAAGTCAGTACAGTGTCTACTATAATCAACTTATAGATCCTACCTTAAAAAGACATACCGTTTGAAAGCTAATTACTGTAGCAAAATACAAAATCCAAAAGCAATAAAACGAGCCGAACCTAGCCATAGTAGAAATTTCAACATTTACTAAACTTCAAAAATTCAAAAAAAATAAAAAACTTACCAAAATTCAAAAAAAATGAAAAACTTACCACATGTAGCAGAGTGTATGTTCTACATCTTTGTACAATTTTAAAACCAAACCTGATCACATTTACAAGATATCAAAAAGATAAATTCTTGCTGAAATAGTGTTCAATTACTTCCCACTGTTTTTTAAAAATTCCAAATTTTATTAATCTTGAAAAAACACTTTCATATCATTATTATTTTTGTATTTTTCTAACATTATAAAAAGCAATGGTTAAAAATACATACCGGAACATATCCATGCTCAAACGGAATCTATTTAGAACTAGATGGAGTGCATAATAAATTTGATTTATCGTCTTCCATATCATGTTACTGTAGAAGTACTTTGCAACACATAGCAGCCATGAACAGAGACGGACCTGCCCTTCAGGCGAGCCAAAGCGGCCGTTCGAGCTCCCCTCGCCGGCCGAACCCCCCGCGGCCGCCAGCCAGTGCAAACACCAGATGCCGCAATGACCATCCGATCATCTCCACCTATTGATAAAATCCGCAGCAGCAGCTCCATCGGAAGGTCTTTCCAACCTGATACGTAGGCATTACGCCACCACTTCCAGCCTGCCCCCTCCCGCTGCCAGTAGACACCATGAGGCTCCTGAACGACGCATCCAATTCCCCATTTACTGGCCTCCCACTAACCATTTTCAATACTTGTTAGAGCACCAAGCTACTCCTGCAATTACCAGCCATACAATCAATGAGATCTTCTCCTGTGCTTGTAAATCATATGGTCCATCCATCACTTGTAATTCAATGGTCTAGAATCAAAGGTACTTAGAGAAAGGCATTCAAGACTGTTTTCATCGCAGGGAAGGAAAAACTGCGGAGATCAAAGCGGAAAAAAAACTGAAAAGAATATGCTAAATACATGTATGGCAACAATTTGCTCCGAAATTGGTAGAACTGTGTCGAGATGGCACCTTTCCAGCTTCGATCTCTTGGAAAGATGCTGAAACATGCTTACATGCCAAGCTCTAGCAAACTGGAGAGCAAGTTGCAAGCACAAGGCGAGGGAATCATGGGGAACTTTCTAGGGATTAAGTCTCTATTTCATTCTTGTCTCGATTTCATATTTTTTGTCTTCTTTTTTATTGCATCTTTTATATTCTATTATTGAATTATGACATTACTAATTTATCTATCTTTCATAATTGACATGTTGTTTTTTTAAGCTCATCTACAATTGTGGATTAAGCTTCATTACTAGGGCTGGATATCGAGCTGGCTTGGCTCGGCTCGGTCTGGCTCGGTAGGATAACGAGCTGGCTCGTTATAACTAACGAGTTAAAAAGCTGGCTCGGCTCGGCTCGACCAAAAGCTCGAGTTGGCTCGTTTGGCTCGTGAGCCAGGACCAAAAAATATAAAATGAAGACTACCTTACATTCCAGTGAGTCATACAGCACATATTCATCCATCATACATGCTAGCAGCAAGCAGCATATGCATACACATGCAATAGAGTACAAATTAGGTCCATATCTCCATCATATATTCATCCATCAACTATCATCCATGCAATAGAGTACAAATTAGGTCTATGACCACAAGCTCGAGCTAGCTCGTTTGGCTCGTGAGCGGCTCGCGAGCTGGCTCGAGTTGGCTCGTTATAGCTAACGAGCTAAAATCTTGGCTCGGCTCGGCTCATTATCCTAACGAGCCGAGCCAGCTAACGAGTTTCGAGTTTTTCGTCCAGGCCTATTCATTACTAAGGTATTTTTCATTGTCCTTCCGTTATCTACATATGTTAACATGCGAATTGTAGTTGTTGTTTCTATTTCGTATCACATACTTTTGTTAGTGTGATTGCAGCATAGTTTGATCATAGATTGTTTTACTTTTGGGTATTACTGTTTATTTCACGCTTTCGATTTCAGTCTACCTAATTTTTTTTCTGACTGGACTTCGTTCTACCTATTTTTTTCCTGGGTCCGTCACTGGTCATGAATTTTTATGGCAAACAGATCCAGCAATAAAATGACGTCGTGCATGTGGATTGCATTTATTCTTCTTCCCTCGGGCTGTGAAGGGGTCCATGCCCTTATATAAATTTAATGACGGCTCCTCATTGCCCATACGTACGTTCTCTCTAAGCGCTAGCCTATATATGTATCACCATCGCCTCCTTCCTCCACTCCCTATTTGCACTCACTAAACGTTCATGCACTTGCCATCAACTCTCTCTCTCTCTCTCTCTCTCTCTCTCTCTCTCTCTCTCTCTCTCTCTCTTCTTCTTCTTCTCTCTACTACATGGGGTGCTGTTGGCAGGCAAAAAGTAGGAGGATTCTCCTACTACTGTGGTGGCTCTTGCTTGTTCTTCTCCTTGTGCTCGTGTCAGGCTGCCAAGCTTCGAGAGGCATGCAGTTGCAGCCCTTCAAGGGCAGGCCATTGGAGAGAGGGGGATCCAACCATTTCTTCGGGTCCTTGCCGAGGGGGCCGGTGCCGCCTTCCGGCCCGTCGCGGCGGCACAACTCCGTCGGCCTCAAGAGACACTTGCAGAAACCATGAAGCAAAGAGATGTGGACAGAGAAAGGAAAGGCATAGGATAGAATATATCATAGATACATAGCTGTGATATGGTTGATTGTAGCATGTAGAGGTGGTTACATACTTTAGAAAGAGAGAGTAGGTTGGTGTGTAACAACTTTCCTTGGAGAGTTCTTTCGTTTCTTAACTTTTGTGCAGAGTTGTTGACGCTTCTTTATTTTGTAAATCTCTTTTTCTTTAGTAAATCTAAAGGATGATACATCCTGCCAGGGCGAAGCTCGGCCTTGGGCCACCGGGGCAATGGCTTGAGGCCCAGTTAAAAAACTTCAGTCTATTTTACTGTAGCTACCAATAGTAAAGGCTTTGGTATTTTTTCAATGGACTGGGCCCGAGGCTGGTCCTCGGGCTGACAACGCCCCTGCATACTGCTATGGCATTAGCCTCGGGCTGACTACGCCCCTGCATACTGCTATGACATTCCTCCCCCTCTCGCTCTCTCAGACCTAGGATAGCTGAAACTGGCCGGCTGCTAATGGCTTCGCTCCGACACCTGGTGGAGGCAGAGATGCAGGGCCAACTTTGACAAAATGTTGAAGTTCTGGGCCGGCCTTGACTACCTTCTCTCTTTTTAATTAGAGAACTCTCGCTTTTTTGGAGTACATCATGTTCTTTATTTTCTTGGTAGAATAATTTGTGCAGAAATCATGCATGATGTAAGTCACTTTCCAAGTTACTGTTCACCTCTAAACGAAGTACTCCAGGCGCCTCTAATTTGGTCAGTAACAGCGGATTGCAACCGAATCATTTATCTTCACAAGCTCGAATGCTGTTGTATATTCGCACTGATTTGCGCAAGCTAGTGATGTTATCGTCAGCTCCTATCAAGGCATGCTGTTCAATTATTGGTGTTACGATGTCGTTTCATCGTGAAACAGTGCGTGTTCAGTGTTTGTGCAGTAGTTGGTCGCACCTTTTTTTGCCATTGATATCTGGTGAAGTGGAGACAGAGATGGAAAGGCAAGCGGGTGTTGATGAGAATGCTGAAGGCTTGACATGACGCTGCAGGACGTGCTTGCTTTTCTTTTCTCCATGAGAAGACTTATCGCTTGCAATTGTCGATGTGTTCGCTGGTGCAGCGATTGGTACATCTAAACCAACACACACGGTCTGACTACCACAGAAAGGTAAAAACTAGAACGAAATGAGACGCATGCATGGCGTGGAGATTGTGGGTCTTCGTAGTCGTTAATTCCTTCCTTTCATCAACTAGCTAGCCAGAGCTCTGCTTCATACTTTCCCACCATCGGAAGACCTAATTGCAAGGTTTTATATCTTATTTTTCTTAGATGATATCCGCTAGTTTGTTTAGTTGTACTAAACGTGTTGGCGTCTACGCGCCAAATGATTGTTTTCGTTTGTATGTTCAGATCAGAAATGAATCATACAGACATCTCAGAAAAGCCCCCAGGTGATTACACAAACCGTTAGCTGTTCATAACTGGCACAGTAATACCTTAACTTTGTAGCAGAATCACTGTGAGTCTATTCATATTGGCTTCTATAAATCACTTTTGTTTTTAGAAGTAAGAGTCAATATGAACGCTTTAGCTTCTATCAGCCACTACAATATGCACTTTTATTTTTTATTGTACTATTTTTTCTACATAATGCACTACTATTTATTAGTCGCTTTTATCAGTCATCGTTCTTTATCAGCCGTAATCAAAAGCCATCAGTAAAAACTAATTCGAATAGATCCATACAAGAATGGAAGAACTTGAAGAAGTAGTCACCCCCCACCCTCCAAAAAATAACTGCACTGGTAGATAGCGTTTCGACCAAGAAATCCGGACGACGTCAAGCGATGCGAACGGCAAATTAACACACATTCACATCCAATAAAGACCGCGAAAATCCACAGGCCTGTCATAACTTACCGTCCAAAAGAAGGGGAAAAGGGCAAGAGAACCTCTAGGAAAAACCCCTAGCACTGGTGTACGGTATACGGCAAACCCACGAAACGAACAGCTAGCTCACGCGCGACATCGTTACGAGCAGCCAGTGACACGGCATGGAGGCGACTGGAGAGCGCAGCCACAGTATAAATATTCGAACGGATGAAGCAGCAACACACGGGAGGCACGGAAGGAAGCTGATAAGCTAGTGGCACTAGCAGCCAGCCGCACAAAGCGACCATGCATCGCGTTGCACGCAACAGTCTGAGCCGTCCCGCGCGCCTGGCCGCACGCCCGCACGTACTGCTGTTCGCCGGTTCCATCCATGCCGGTTTAATGATCCGCCGCGCACCGGCCGGCCCCGGACGCCGTAGAACAGCCTAAATCTATACAACAGCCTAGAATAGCAAGGGCTCGTGCGTCCTTCTGATTGGAAGCCGGGCGGTTAGGCTCCGTTCATCTGCACAGGAGTTTCTCGCTTATTTTTTATTATTTATAAATTTCGGGTTTTCAGACTTTTTAGTTTTTGTGAGTTTTTTTATCGATTCTTTTTTTTTCTGTATTCGTTTGTATTGTCCGTGATGGGTTGACATATTTTTTTTTTCTAATTTTATGTTTTTAAATTTAGTTAAAACGCGGGGATCAATAGACGAACGTGCTTCGAGTAGAATTACCTAGCATCCGAAGCACTTTCATCACCCATCATCACCGCAAGGCGGATTATGCACTGGCTTGTGTTGACGACCTGATACCCATACCACTGTAGTCTTGTAATGTTTTAAGTAGTTAAAGCAAATAAAAAAACACATATCAGCGCACTCCATGATTCTCACATCAGAACACCAATTCAGGATCTTCAAGTTGTAAACGAAGGCATGCACGGTACTTCATTAACATAGTACATTTCAGAGGCGTTTAACAAGAAGTCAGGGCTCATGCTAGAAACGAACAGAATTGACAGGTTTCACGCACACCATAATGGGGCAAGCATAACGCACCCAGGAGCAAAGCAGAACAAAATCGACGTGAACCTCCAGAAACGCCTTCTTATTACAGCAACAAAGTCTGGAGCATAAAGAGTTGCTTTAAGCGCACATCTGTTTGATGATCTCCTTGTTATTGGCAAG
This sequence comes from Dendrocalamus sinicus, assembly GCA_036346575.1. Lineage (NCBI taxonomy): Eukaryota > Viridiplantae > Streptophyta > Magnoliopsida > Poales > Poaceae > Dendrocalamus > Dendrocalamus sinicus. The sequence continues at coordinate 19,773,315 of CM070650.1, forward strand.
GTAGCTACACGGGGGAAAAGGAAGAAAAGAAAACGGAACTCCCAGTTCTTATATGCAGCCTTCCCTCAGCCCATCGATGTTCTGCCAAGGTTCTGATCTGGAGACTTCCCTCATGCCCTTAGCTCAACATAGGACCCCGAGATCCCTGAGGTGCCAATCAGGGTGATCTGCAAGTACAATAATTACATCATGAGTAAGGAGTACTGAACAAAAGTAAATTCCACTAAATTTCAGTCCAGGAAATACAAGCAAATCAACTGTACAACAACATGAAAACATTATTCTGCACATGTTATGAGGTTGAGCAGGATCTCATCCATTTTCATCGGAAAATAACTCAACAAAAGACCAAGATAAAAAACTATATGGCATCTTCCAGTTGCAACAAATGACACTGAACACAGCCCTCCCCCAGAAAGGCAAAACTATATTCACGCATGGACAAGGTTTGAAAAGCCATACCCATATAGTTCTCACCAAGCTGCTTGTACTGGCCAGTTTCTAGAAGTAATCAGATACGGGGAAAAATCATGGAGGAAGACCAGACAACACCTGGCCAGGAATCAGCCAGAAAACGGTTGTGTTTTGTTAGCTTATGGTGAAACTTGGGGGAAAGGGAAACTAGTTAGTAGTTACCGATTTGAAAATTACTACAAATTAGCCCAAACCAATATAACTCAGTCTAACTCAACTATTAGACTAATTCCGAATTGTCTGGTAGCCTGAGAATCAACTTCCCACCCTTAGGCAGGGTTTGCAGTAAGTGGTGCCAGGTGGTAACCCAACAGTTCTTTTTTTTTTGTTACCTCATTACAGACAAAAAGGAAACCATTCTTGATTGTTGAGATGTCACATGTGATCAGGGGTATCTGCCAATGCTCAATTGGAGGTACTACAAGTAGTTGTACAAGCAAACGACAAGATGAAGAGAATGCATTTTCCCCTACCAAGTGATCTATGGCACATAGCTGTATAGGATAAACTGATTAAACATGCCAATATATTTCTGTGAAGTATAGCTAGTAGCCTAGAACAACACTTGGTAAAAGAACATGCACAGCCAGTTAGCAATTGTTGTTATGTGTAATTTCCTTGCTTTATAAATCAAATGAAAAGGTAAACAAGATGATGGCCATAGTTATATGACTGTTAGATAAGGTTGAAGTTTTTATAGTCCTTCAAGCTATCCCGTCTTTCCTTGTATCCAGCAAAACATTAACAATATATTGTCCTTGTATGCGACCTACTCCAATATCAAGTGAAGACCCAAGATATCATTTGATATTATTGTTTCTTAGCCAGAGAGGGGAATAAAATGATAATCTTGACATAAAATGATATGCTATTCAAGAAATTGCTTAAACTAATTCAGCTGAAAAACTGTTAGAAGTGTGAGAATATTGCATATGTAACAGCAGCTTACGTAAAAAGCAACAACTAAACACCATCTTAAATGGAAATACAATACGCCCCATTACAGCACATGCAAGCACTCACAAAACCATGGATGTATCAAACACGAATTCAACGCAAGCTTGCATAGAAGTAAACCGTACTGCAAGGACAATTAACATTCGAGAGAAGCATACCTTTCCCCACTCAGACCCTATGCCACTGCATCTCATTTTCAGGTGAATCATTTTTGTCCCCAGCTCAGTCTCCACCTTCTTTCGTAGATAATTTTCGTCGGGGCCAAAGGATTCCAGATATGTCATGTATCGATTATATGCAGCTTTCACAGCATCTTCTATATAACCAGGCAAGGGGCCCACGTTCTGCAAGAGTTAGGCTTGGTAAGAAAGAGTACTGAAAAAGAAAATAAGCCCAAACTCTGTAGAAATCAATACATCAATGAAGGGATAGAGACGATTAAGTACTGACCTCACCCGTTAGACCACAAAGATCATCAAGAGCCATTCTTAGGGTAACCAAAACTCCACTGAATTCCTCACATGCCTCAGCTGCACGAAATACATTTTTCAAAGCCTCTTGACCAGCCTTATCATCGGTAGCTTTGGATACTGCTTTCTTTGCTTCATCTACTAGAGAATCTGGAAGTTCACTCCAGCTAGCAGCCATCAAATCCTTAAATGCAGATTCAATTTCTGGGTCAGATATTGCAGGCAGATGCTTTTCATTTGAACTGAACAAGCGCCTGAAGTTCCACGAGAAAGCATTGTTGCCACCTAAGTTTGTAACATGCAAAAGTTAATCAACAATGAGCATCGAGAAAATGAGACATGGATAATATATGAAGTTTGAACTAAGGTACAATACTAACAATGAAGCAAAATGGCGACTAATAAGGGCAAGGCATCACTGACTCTCCTAATGTATATACCACAGTGTTACACAGTATTACAGATGCATTTTAAGCTGCAGCAACAGCAGCGCTGCAGGGCCCACCCTGCTGCTCCCAATGTTATAATCTTATTGCGCAGAAAAACAGACAGCAGTTTATCAGTGCTTAGTTTCCCAAAACCATATTCTTGACAAAGGCTAGATAATCTTTCATCTAGTTGCTTCAAAACCAAATGTAAGGTCTCATTGTCCAAAAACCAGTTATTCTTGCTTTCAAGCAACATCATTCAAAATATATAGGTTCTGTATGTTTAAGTGGTGAAACTCAAAATCATTTGAGGCAACACCAGCAGCAAAAACACTTCAGGACCACACATCTGTATTGCAGTTCAGGGTCAGCTGCCATGTTATACCTGCTGCAAACCGTAAACTCCTTCTAAACATTCTGTAGCATAGTCGGAGTAGCAACATTTTTCTAGTGATAATGTAACCCTTATACCATGACCTACGATCGGCATCCAAATCTTCTATCTTTTCAGCTACCTTCTAACAAATTCTTCTCACCTCACAATAGCATCCCCCAGATCTTTTACGACAATCATACCCCAAACTGCATCCTTCGGAGTTGAAATATCTCCAGCAATTAGATTCTACTGTACGGTAATCACAAATCTATAAACAGCCTAAACAAGCGAGCAACCAGCGCAGAACCCTACGTAGAGATTCGCCAAAATCCATACACGGGCGTATGGTATTATGAGGTAGCAACCAGCATGATGTGATGCGAGGAGGACCTGAGACGGCGGCGATCGGGCGCGAGAGCGGCGCCACCGCGGTGGGGCGGGAGGTGGCGGAGAGCGTGGACACGGCGGACGGGGAGAGGCGGACGATGCGGCGCACGGCGGCAGCAGCGGCGGAGGAGGAGCGGATGGCGGCGGCCATCGCCGTGGTCGGGAGAGATCGCGGCGAGATGGGGATGGAGACGAAGGCAAAATTTCGTGGGGAGGATGGAGACTGGTTGTTTTGTCGCCGTGCTCTCTGGTGCGAGCGAGCCCATGGTATCATGTTGTTGCTAGGCTTGGGCTACATGTTGGCATACCTGGGCCTACTGGGCTGGGAATGTTTGCACGACGCATTCAAGAAAGCAGAAAAATGCATTCGTCTAAAAAAAGAGAAAAAAAAAAGAAAAGAAAGGTGAGTAAGACCGGCAGATTACGGCGCAGGCCAGCGCGGAGCCCACGAAGCCGACCACCAGGGCTGAGCAAGCACGGGCACGGTGCCCCGTATGCAGTGACGGATTCAGAATTAAATTTTAGCTAGGACGAATAATTGGCCACTAGGCATCGTGTGATGTTTTACTCAACCGCTAATTAAATAGTAGTGATCTTGTGTTCAGCCACTAATCAAATAGTACACAGCCTGTGTTATGGACTTATGGTAGTCAAAGCAAAAAAGGAACCTTTTATATTTGCTCAGCTCCACACCCTTGATTGACATAGATCCAGCCATTCCTGTGACAAAGACTAACATTTAGGTGCTATTTGTATACTTAGAACTTCAAAGAAAAATAGTCAATTAACCAATGAAAAGTTCCGTAGAACTTTTAACGCAAAAGCGCAGAGAGAGGCATATGATATAAAGATGTGACATGTGAGAAGCAAGAATCGCACGAAATATTTTTATGAGGCCATAAATATCGTTCGAAGTTTACTGATGAAGTTACAATATTTGACATGGTAGGGTATGAAATTATGAATAATCGAGCATCTCAGAGGGCAAAACGAAAATGAGTACACAATGTTGTCAAGAACAAGTGAATGCCATGTAGTTTTCAACCATTTCGCCATTTTGCAGAACACTTGGCAGCCTCCCTCCAAACTTCTCCCAAGATACAGTACTGTTTATCTGCCAACCCATCCATAAGCTCACATGCCTAGCGTGAGTAGGGTGTTGTAACAAAAGAAATAGCTTCATGTAGATGAAACTGCCGATCGCAACTAAGCTTCTCTTGGCCATCGATGTCCATACAGCCAGCATTCTTCTGAAATGCTAACTACGCAGGCCACACCACACGGTGGCTACACTGCTAATCCTTCATTTCCATCAACGTCTCTGGAGGGGGGATGGCCGGCGACGGAGCTCGGGCGGCTGCCCGAGCTCGCCCGAATGGAGGGTCCGCCCCTGCCCGTATGTCTCGTCACACCTAAAAATAAAATAAAAATTCAGAATTAATAATGTACTTTTTGTCCAGTCCACAACAAATAGCATACTCACGACCTCACACCAGCACATATGCACCATACAAGTCCACAACCACCTTCATCTCAAATTCCTCTCAATTCCTAGATCCTAATTCTCTTGTCTCCTCTCCATCTTACTGGCAGGAGCAAGCAGGCAAGTAACGACAGGTGGTCAGGCACGACGCCAGTGCGACGTAGAGAGGAGCAGCGTGGCCCAGGGTAGGGCGGGCGCGGGAGCATGCAATGACCGACGAGCGTGGCACTGGTACGGGAGGGGAGCAGAGCCAACATGGGCGTAGACAGGAGCCTACATGGGAGCACGTAGCAGTGGGCACAGCGCCTGTGCAGGAGCAGCTAGTGGCACAACAGGCATGCACTAGCACACACAACAACCAACCACAATAAGTTTATGATTTTATTCTGTCGATTTGGAATTTGGAGATTTGGGAATTTGCCTATTTACATTGTATTTTTAGTAAATTTTGAACTTATATGTTAGAGTTATGATGTTATAAAAGCATTGTACAGGACTATAGAATTATGTTTGTGAAATATACTCGTCCGTGTAACGCCCCTGTTTCCAGGGGCGCGTACGGACACGACATTCCGCAACTATTCACGCACGAACAGTTATGGGGTGTCGCGCAAGAGTATACCATTGCATGCTTACAACAAAAGTTCATCATATATTTCACATAAGGAATAACATCCATTTTGACAGCGGGGCGTGCAAGCCCAAAGTATAATTACATTACAAAAGATCCAAGATCCGCCTTGAGCGCGGCGAAGACCTAAAGCCATGGGTTCTCGTCGAAGAAGAGATCCTCCGGGATTTCCTCAACGGGGAGACCTTCACCTTCGTCTTGATCCTCTAAAGAGTGGATTAAACAAGCCGTGAGCCAAACAACCGGCTCAGCAAATCCCAAAGGGATTCTATCTTACTACATGCACGGATTTACAATGGGAGGGAGTATACTTGGTTTATTAATTTGAGTGGATGCAGTTTTATTTGTAAACATTTTAATAAAACGGACCCAAAACAACTCCTTAAGATCTCAGGGGTTTTCAAGAAAGGTTAATTAACCAACTAATCAAGTTAAAGCATGTACAAAACTACTTAAACTTCGCGGCTGGAATCACCCAAGTGACACAGCTCCAATAACCGGGAGCACGGCGTATTCGAATACCATTTACTTGACTCTGCAGAGTTTGCTCAGCTTTACCCACACGATCCCTTAACTCCCGCTAAAGAGTTAAGAAAGCCAGGTCGTTTCACTGCTCAATTCTTTATATAGGCTCTACCCGGTAGAATTCACTCGGGTCTGGCTCACACACCCACACACACACACACAAATGTCCGCTTCGAGTGAACTCTACCGTTGTTAGGTACCCGCAGCACGGACTGCCTAACCTTGTTACCCAAACACCTACTTCTCACCACCTGTAGAGTTTCAATCGAGTTGAGCAGCTACTAAACCAGTGTTGACAAGTCAACTCCTATGGTTGAGCGGTCACCATGTCATTTGCTCAGCGTAAGGGTCTGGTTCTTATATTTTTCCCCCAGAGTCCGCAACCCCGGTCAGGTCCGTGACCTTACAACCTAGGGTAAGAACCTTACCCTATTCTGCACGTCGACATACTCCGCCCTAGGACACGGCATCCCATACTACCCTGCCCTAGAGTCGGGTTTTCCAAAGTCTATTGGCCCGCAGCCACAACCTTATTAGTGTAAGACTTGAGTGATAATAATAATAGCTTACATGTGATATCACTATACATAATGTAAATCTAGGGTTACAATGGCGGGGTTACAATTTAAACATGGCATTTAACAGTGGTAGGTCATATCTATATCGCATGTCATTCTAAATCATTTTATTTTACTTTGAACTAACTTTTCAGAACTAGCTCAATGCAAATAACATAGTAACATAATTAAACATCATGGGATACAACATGATCAAAGGATTGGGACTTGCCGTCGATTTGGATGATCTCGGCTACTCGAACGAAGAAGCTCCTGGTTCCTGCGACTGCACTTGAACTTCTGGAATCTCCGACACTAGCGCAAACACGTAAAATAACATAAGTCCAGCTTGAGACTAATCAAGCGAGGAAAAATAATCTATTCAAAAAGGAGTAAAATGCATAAATCCGCAAATGGGGATTTTTAGGAATTTATCTGGGATGAATCTGTGGAATTGGAAGTCAAAAATGGGTCCAGAATATTATTTGGAGCAAAGTGGTGAAATTTGGGAATTTTTGGGATTTTCTGTGATTTTCTAGGATTTATTTGGATTGTCTGGGATTTTGGAAATTCACGGGAAAATCAATATGAACAGTAACAGGGCCGGCCCGAGCTACAGTGCAGTCCGGCCGGGAAACGGCCCGCGCGGCCCAAACGTGTGCGCGCGAGAACGAAGCAGGCCGGGGCGCGGCCCACTCCCGCGCGCCTACGCAGCCCGGATGAGCGACGCGTGGCTCGGTTGAACGGCCGGATGAGGCCGGGCAAAGTGGTACGACGGGGAGATCCGACGGAGGAGGAGGGCGATGTTTATGAAGATCGGACGGTCGAGGAGAGGCGGCCATCCAACGCTCGGAGTTATACGGCAACGGAAGAGATGGACGGCCGGGAGGTGGCCACGTCGTCGTCGTCTTCCTCCAGCCGTGCGCGCGCAGCAGGGGAACGGGGACGACGGCGCCTCCGCTCTCCGGCGATGTCCATGGACTCCGGCGGTAAGGGAGGGTACCACCGGGTGTGTCTTGACAAGGGGGTTCCGTTTCAGGGCTCAGGGAGGTGAGGGAACCAGCGGGGAAGGCGGGAGGCAGAGAGGGGGAATTCGGCTTCCCGGCGGCGAGGAAGGTCACCGGCGGAAATAGAGCTCGATCGATGGCGGATACACGCTAAGGGGAGTGAGGAGCTCACGTTGGCGGCGGAGTTGGGAGCTGGGGTGCTGAGGGGTAGCTTGGCCACGGTGAGGGTGGTTTAGCCAGCGGTGAGCTTCGATGCAGGTGCTCCTCGGTGATCTTCCTGGTCAAACAAGTGTGTCACTGGATTTAGGAGATAGCAAGGAGGCTCTAAGCGAAAGTAATTGGAAAATGTGGGATCGGGGAAGGAGTTCAACTCACGGTGGTCGCCGGCACAGGGGAGAGCGGCGTCGGTGACTAGGGCGACGAGGGCTCAATCGGCAGCTCTGGGAGAGGCTTGGGAGCGGTGGGGAGCGATTGAGGGTGGTGGGAGAGCTGGAGGAGCAAGGGAGCGTGAGGGAGGGCAGTGGCGGGGTTTTATACCCGGGCGGAGGGGATGAATCCGTGGGGGAGGAGGCACGGGCGCGGTCGCGGCGGTCCACTGGAGGAGGATCGCGACGACCGGCCGGGGAGGCGGGCGGTGGGGTCACGAAGGCGAGGCGGCGGCGGCGGCGGTGTTGGCGTCAGGCGGGTGGCGTCAGCACGGTGAAAAGGGGGGTGAACCCGCGGGCGAGACCGGGCGCGACTCGGTCGTCCCACGTGCGGCGCGTGCGCGAGGGAGAAGGCGGGGAGGGGCTAAGGCGCGAGCGGAGGAGAGGGAGCGAGGCGGCGCCAGGGGAAGAAGAAAACGGAGAGGGGAGCGGCGCCAGCGGGAGAAGAAAGGAGGAAGGCGCCGGGGAGCGGGAGAAGTCGGAAAATGGCGGGGCGCCAGCGAGAAGGGGCGGCGCCTGGCCGAAAAAGGAAAGCGGGCGCGAGGGGAACTTTCCCAAAAAGGAACGTTTCTGAAAAACACTCAAAATTCAGCAAAAATTCACAAAAATTTTTGGGTTGAAATTTTAGGGCTTTTCAGTCCGTTACAAAATTTCTAGAACCGCCGATGCCGATGACAACTCGGCCTGGCCACGGACGCCAAAGCTGCACGAGGGGCCGAACACGGTGGCGAGGACGACGTAGACGAGTCCTCGCCGCCCTGACAGCCACACGGCGGCGACGCTCACCCCGAACGCGAGGGAGGCAGCGCCGGTCACCACCCGAGCCAGCAGCACCGCGGACGGCAGGGTGGCGGCCTCCGCGGCATTGAGCACTGCACACTGCGAGAGACGACAGATCGACCAAAGGAACAAATTAAATCAAACGAGGCATTTCAATTATCCGAGCATACGTACGTAGCATCAAGGAGATTTAAGAGAGGTTGATTCAACTCAGCGGCTGGAAATCACTAGCAAGAAACGTTTGGATGTAACACCTGGACGTAGCGTTCTGACTCTCCTGTGTGCGGCGGCATTACGAGGAACATCACGTCGAGCGCCACCAGTGCAATCAGGCGCGCACCCTTAACCCCCGTCTCTGCGAGCGTGCGGAAAAAGAAATCGAGGATTAAGGAGACTACTAGACTAGTGTAACTAGATGATACAAATGCTACAAGATGCTACCAACCGTTTAAGAAAGAAATAAAGATCGATCGAACGAACGGACGAATTAACCCGTAACTACAATCACGCCAGGTTACATCATATACGCATGAATTGAGTACTGAAGCAGCAATGGCTAACAGAAACTCACGGCCAACACCATCCCTGCCAGCAGCAGGATTCATCATCAGAGCAGACGAGCAGCCCAGCAAACTCAAGGGGACAGAGCAGGCAAAAATGCATCGAAACAGATTGGTAATCTAGCCACCTGCACGGCGACACCTGCCTTGGGGAAGCACTACAGATATATATACACTCGTTCTCACTTCTCACTACTCCGTAGCTATGCAGGTATATGTTCATCAATACATGTTTAGATCTGGAAAACGTAGGGCACTTAGAGAGGATGGGTCGGTCCATGAGATGAATAATGGCACACAAGATAAGGAAAACGCGAACTAAGAAATGCTAGTGAGAGCGCGGAACACAAGAGAAGGGAAAAACCAATTTTGAAGCATTGCTTAACTCGAAATCAATTTGAATGCTTTAAATTATACAATCTTACCTAAATTAGTTATATATACCTCGTCATGATCCAAATAGCTTTATATGCATAATATGGTTTCAAGTGGCATCACTTTAATTTAAACATTACTTTGAATAATTTTCAAAACTCTTTTATATTATTTATTTTTATTTATACATATATGCTCTTTCTTTTGCTCCTTTTTGCCTTACTTGTTAGCATGCACCATTTGAGAGAGAATTAGAAAGGGGAGTGTTAGTGACCTTACATAGCCTCATGACCTTTGATGACTATTTTGTCAAAAGAGGGAGAATAATTAACATAAATTTGATTTTAGTTAAAAAGTGAGAAAATATTTATAATGATTTTCTAAGGAGGGAGAATGAACTAAAAATTTGAAAATGACCATTGTGAGGTTGCAAAAGAACAAAGTGAACTTTTGAGTGAGAAAATGCATCATGAGCTGTTAATGAGATCTTGAGTTGAAGGAAAGCTCATTTGCATTGCATTTTTCTTTTTTGTTCTTTTGGTACTTTTTTTTGCTAATTATTCTTTTTATTTGGACTATGAGCAAGATTGTGCTATTTAAGAAGCTTTAAGTGTGGTTTGGGGCTTTTATTAAAAACTTGTTTTTTTCTTGATGTTAGCATCATTCTACATCTTGCCACTGCGGTCATATTCATTTCTTTCTCTTAAAAATGAATCACTTATGACTCTTGCAACTTGTTTGCTTTTATTGTCCATATTCAAACTCAAATTATTGCCTTTTGGGGGTGTTCATCAAATTACTTATCAAGAGGGAGATTATGAGACTATGTGGATATCACCCCATGAGTGTGATGAGTATTTGACTGTGCTTTTGCTTTGTTGAAGAAGTTTGAGTTTGTTTTTTGTGTCATTTGCTCTCTGGTTTTTGCTACCACGTAGACAGTGGCCTGACTGGCGAACGGTGTGACTGGCCTTTAATGACGATCTGACTGGAGGGAGTCGGACGGTCAGACCAGTATGAGTGTCACGCTCTGATTGGTCCTCTATTACTGGGTGTTCTTAAGTCAGTTTGTGGCGGTTTGACTGGTCGTCGGTTGGCGGTCCAAACAGTCAGTGTTGATTTAGTAAGTTGAGTTGATTTCAGTTGTGTTAGTTATGGTGTGAGTCCATACAGGTGTTAGTCATTGCAGAAATCTATGCAAGGTGTTATTCATGGCAAGAGTTCATGCATTATGTTAATCATGGCTGGGAATGCAATGTGGTTTTTGTTAATGAGAGTCAAGTGCATGTCACTTGTGCTTAGGACGATTGCTTGTTCTTTGATATACAGGACACTTGGTGATTATTGCTGTCAATGGTAACCGAGGCTAGGGGAGGTTCCCTGAGGCCATAGTATATCTCGTAAATCTAGGTAGAGCATCATCTCAAGCGTAGAAGCATAGGAGAAAGATAAGGATCGTGATGAGACAAGTGTATGCATGTGGTGTGCCATTTGACTTGAGCATTGCAAGTGGTGACCATCTTCGGAGTATACATACGATATTGGCGGCAAGTCATTCAAAATCCCGGGCTTCATGTGGTGGTTGGTTCGAGGAGAAACATTGTGAAGGCCGGTGGGTGCCAATTACGAGAATTATCTAATACCAAGTGGGGAGGCGTTTCGTGAAACCACGACAGTTGCCTAAGTAGTTTAAGTCACATCTTAGAGGATGGAGCATCTTATCAGCATATTTAAGCCATGTGGAAATCGTGCTTTGAAAAATGTACAAGTGTGTGTAAGTGTAAAATTCGTTTATGTGTTGGTTACTGGGATTTCCTTTTTTAAGTAGCTGTACCCACTAAGGGTTACTAGTTGCTAGGGTTTTGTGGTAGGTAAGGAGCCTCCACTATTTAAGCTATTATATGTGTTGAAATAAAAATATCTCTTGTGCTTAGAGAGGCACTTTAGGGTTAGGGTTTTCTTGTATTAGAAACTTTGTGTGAGTGCTCTAGGGTTAGAGCTCTATCCTCTGTGATAGAGTGGATGTAACATTCATCTTCAAGCAGTGGCGGATCCAAGATTTCGCCGCGCCTCGAGCTAAACTCTAATAGGCCAACATTCTAAAACTAATGCTAATTTATATTCACACTACGGCATAATGAAAATTTGCTCTCTATCGTATTCATGGTAGTGCATGTTCTTGTCAGTTTTGGATGAAGAGAAGATTGCAGATAAGAGTTACACCTACACCTATGCACTATATATATATATGTGTGTGTGTGTGTGTGTGTGTGTGTGAATGATGAAAACATTGCAACATGTGAACCCAACAACGACTTCCCAAGGAACAATTGTCACTCAGACCATTTGATCAAAACGTTCTAGATGATCATGCTAATTGTCCAACATTTGCAAGCAAAACTACTACTAATCATATTAGAAACTTAATGGCAAGAACTTCAGCTCTCTCAGTTTTGCCATTGAATGTTTCTAAAACTAAATCTGCAAGGGGTTTTAGTAATCAAATAATTACCCTGATAGAGTAGATGCTGGTCTGCCCTACGGTGTCCTTCTCAACGTAGCCGATCGAGCCTTTCTTCTTTGGGGGAAGGTGCCTACAACCCATGACCTTTGTTCTCTCTCCATCTAGCCACTCCACGCTTAGGTTCCCAACGTGCATACACACACAAAGAAATCTTACTTAACCCTTTCCTAATTGTAAGTTGTTTTGGGGTGTGTATGCTTTTCTAACTTCGAGTTCATGTATTTATATAAGTATCTTAATTGTCCACATGAACTGATGAACATAACATCGTAGCATTGCTGTAGAAATGATTTAAAAAATATTATGTATCTGTAGTTTTAATAGTATATTTTGCTAAAAAATACCAATGATCAAAGTTGTTAATTTTTGATAGCAGAAGCAAGATTATTAAGGACATTGGGAACCCCAGAATCCGAACCTAAACAATGAAGCCCCAAATCGAAATTCCTATTTCAGAATTCCGAAGAGCAGAAGCATGATTATGAAGGAAATTGTAAACCCTAGAATCTGCACCTAAATATAGAATCCCCAAATCAAAATTCCTATTTCAGAATTCCCAAGAGTAGAGGCAAGATTAACATGTTATGGAAATTGAGAACTCTAGAATCCGAACCTATACATTGAATCCCCAAATTGAAATCCCTGGAGGGAGGCGACACGAGAGAGAGAGAGAGAGAGATGACACCAGTGGCGCTGTAGGCCAGTGCTGGAGGGAGGTGACAACACCGGCGCTGGAGCCTGGAGTGAGGCAGTGCTGGAGGAGTAGAGGGAGGCCACTAGAGTAGGAGGTACCGAACTGCCCAAGGGGGGCTCTGGAGGGAGGCTGCCGGAGCTCAAAGGAGCTGGAGGCGCAGGCCGCAAGTGGCGGAGGCATGGATCTGGTGGGAGCCCAGGGGCACTGGAGGGAGGGGTAAAGCCGTAAAGGCATGGGGGCATCGAGCGAAAGGGCTGTGGGCACTTTGCGTGCCTATAAGCTGTGGGTTGTAGGCACTGTAGCCTTGGGCTGGGTTGTGTCACCTCGGGATAGGCCATTATAACTTGATTTTTTGGGGCCTATGTAGGAATAGTTTAATTGCTATTTTTTGGGCCTCGACCTATAGCCTACCTAGCCCGAGGCCCAGATCCGCCCCTATCTTCAAGTATCAATAGATGTACCAAATTTATCCAAGTTTTTGTACTCAAGTTGAAGTTCTTGATTTGGCTTGGTATTTGGTGTTTCCTTCTCCCCTCTTAATCTTTCTTGGCGCCAAGGATATGTAAGTGATGGAGATATATCTTGTAGACCAGATCCCATCCATCTAGGCACTTTCTATGGAAAGATCTTGTGTTTGCCCGGTTTGGCTCAAGAAAAGGTGATCTTGTGGGTTTTGATCTTGGTGGCATTTTGGCTTGAGTTCGTGTTGTGATCTAGTTTGCTATGATATGTGAGAACTCATCTAATATCATCTAGATCATCAATGACTTACAAAAAAGAGTAGATCAAGGTTTATCTCTTCTGCTCAATTTTGGTGCAATATTTTTTGTTTGGATAAATGCCAGAATTTTGGTAATGATCTTCATGATCCATAATTGGAATAGGTTCCTGTCATTATAAGGAGGACTTATACCAAGTTTCATCTTGTTGGATATTTGGATTGAGAGTTAGCCTTTTTCTTGGTCGTGTGTCATGTTGTTTTTCAGCTTTTGTTTGGTGAGTGGTCAAACCAAAGTGACCTGAGCGGTCTGACGGCCTGACCGACAGTTTGACTGGGAGGGCTAGCGGGGATCAGGATAGGGGCACAGGAGCTCCCTTAGGACCCCTATCCCAATTGCCACCTCTAGCAGGGGCAGAGAGAAGGGGGGCTGGCAGGGGCTTGGCCCTCTTATGATTCTTGTAAAGGTGTAACTTGGATGCCATATTAGAACTTGATTAGCATTAACTCCTAAATAGTAGTTTGTGTGAATCTAAAAAGCACATGAGTTAATTCATGGTTCATGAGCCCATATCTATATTTTACTTAATTTTTACCAAACACATCAAGTTGTCATCGTGTCTAATTTGTACCGCATAACAACACAAGTGCACAATGTTTCCCTAATTTCCCTCGAAAATTGTACAATTTTTCATCTCTATAAGTTTAGGGCATGGTAACATATCTAGTTTTTATCTCACCATCGATCGACTCGGTGACATATAAACATGTTTGTATGTACAAACTGCATTGTCAGGTGACTTTGTAGTGTAAGTGTGCGCCGAACTCCATCACAATGATCACTATTTGTATTTGATTACCATATTACGAAAGTCTGAGCTCCAATTATCATGTGATATAAAAGAGTTTCTTTGTAAGAAAATATTTTTTTAGCTCAAAACACATGTATTATAATAGAATTGTAGTAGCAAATTCATATATATTCTCGGCCACTCCTATGACAAAATTTTGGCTCTCCTCAGACCTCTAGCACAGTTAGCCCACCTTGACATGGCAACACAGCCAACCGCCCAATTTACAGATAAGTTTGTGTCTGTGCGTGGATTGTTTGAGTTCAATTCTATCTTTAACATCTCACGTCTTAATTTTATATAAGAGTTCTCCAACTACATGTGTGTATACATGTATATCATGGTTCAAATCAATTTCATGCGTCCATAGATCAAGAAAAATTGTTGATTATGATTTGTTAATCATAAGAAGGGTCCTCCTAATTAAGCTAGATACTTTCCTTTTTTAGAATTTCTAGCAATTATTCTCATTTATTAGGTAACATCCATCAATAATGGATTGCTAAATATAATTAGGATCCACCAAATTAAGGGCCAGATATTTTTAATTTTTGAAAGAGTTTCTACAATATTTCTCTTTTTTCTAACTAATGTAATGAACCATCCTAAATTTTTATTGTATGATAGATAACACTCAATGGTTGATATAGTTTAACTTTAATTAGAATCCACCACCTCGATGGCAATTCTAGAAAAAAATTCAAAGTTGTAAAACACGTATTGTTGGGAAGCGTGCAATAGAATAGATCATGTCTTTTTTTCTTATTGAGTGCCTTTTTTTCTCATGAATGACTTTTACTCAATTATTTTGCACATCCATATCCTTCTTTTCCTCTAGTACATGGATTTATTGTGGGTTGTCTAGGATTCTTTTTATTTATTAAGTTCATTTAGAATCCATAATGGCTAGGCTTGTCTTATTAGATTTCTTGTTTTATCTAAGACATCCATTGGTGATTGTTTACTGGCCATAATAAGGGTCCACTAAATCGAGGGATGGATGCTTTTCTTTTTTTCCCAAGAATTTCTAGCTTATTTATCTATTCTTAGAAATTGTAAAGCTCATGCATTCGACTTTTAGTATATAATAGATAGGTTTTGTTTTTTCGTGCATTTACTTTGGAATTCATATGAAAATCAAATTACTAATTTTTATTTTCTTACCTGAATTTTAGTTATTTTTAATTGTACTTGAGGTGGACTCTTTTTTAAAAGTTTGCTAATTTTATTTAATTATTATTCTAAAGTTTAATTATTTATAGATGTTACTTGAGATGCCGTATGCAAATCAAATTGCTAATTTTATTTACTTATTATTTGGAATTGTATTTAATTTGGATTCTACTTGACATGTTATTCTCTCTTTTAATCCGAGCTATTTTAACTTAGTTCCGCGAGATAGATGTCTAGATCTTTCTAATTAATACGGGGGCTTCCTCAGAGTGTCTAATTAGTATAGATTTATAAATTTTAATATTTTTAGAATTTAAGTTTTAAATTCATTACAAATTAAATGTCTAATTAACTTTAGTTATTATTCCGAGTTTGCATGTGTTTGGATCGTACATGCGTGGATTTCTTTTTAGTTTTAGATTGGAATTTATATAGAAACCCTATTTCTATTTTCTTTCAATTAGTATTCTGAATTTATTTTTTAGGTTTACTTTGGAATTTATATGGAAATCAAATTACTAATTTTATTTTATTTTTAATTCTAATTTTAGTTATTTTGGATTGTACTTGACATTATCTCTTTCTTTTAATTTGCTGTTTTTGCTTAATTATTATTCTGTAGTTTAGTTATTTGTGGATGTTACTTTGGAAGTTGTATAGAAATCTAATTACTAATTTTTCTTTATTTTTATTTCCAAATTTTTCTTAATTTGGATTATACTTGGCATGGACTCTTTCTTTTAATCTGAGCCGTTATAACTCAGATCCACTAAATTATAGGTTAGATGTTTTTTTGTGAGAATTTTTAGCACATTCTCTTTTTTTAGGTTTACTTTGGAATTCATATAGAAATCAAATTACTAATTTTATTTTATTTTTAATTCCAAATTTTAGTTATTTTGGATTGTGCTTGACATGAACTCTTTCTTTTAATTTGCTAATTTTTGCTTGATTATTATTCCAAATTTTAGTTATTTATGAATGTTACTTTAGAAGTTTTGAAGTTGTATGAAAATCAAATTAATAATTTTTTCTTTATTTTTAATTCTAATTATTTCTTAATTTGGATTGTATTTGACATGTACTTGACATGGACTCTTTCTTTTAATATAAGACATTATAACTCAGGTCTACTAAATAAAGGGCTAGATATTTTTTTGTGAGAATTTCTAATATATTCTCTTTTTCTTAGCGAATCTAACAGGCATGTCATCGACTTTTAGTGTATGTGTGTGTGTTATTTTTAATTCCGAATTTTAGTTAATTTGAATTGTACATGATAAGAACTCTTTCTTTTAATTTGCTAATTTTCATTTAATTGTTATTCCGAATTTTAGTTATTTATAGAAGTTACTTTAGAAGTTGTATGAAAATCAAATACTATTTTTTATTTTTAATTCCGAATTTCTTTAAATTTGGATTGTATTTGATATGGACTATTTCTTTTAATCTGAGGCGTTATAACTCGGGTCTACTAAATTAAGGACCAGATGTTTTACTTTTTGTGAGAATTTCTAGCATATTCTCTTTTTTCTAAGCGACTCTAAAATACTTGTCATCAATTTTTAGTAATAAATAGATAGATTCGTGTGAAGCTCATGTGTTCCAAACAAAACCTTAGCTTTTTCTCTTTTTAGAATCAACAAGCCTTGGTCGCATATTGCACCCCGCACACCATTGCAAGTGTAGTGTTGAATTGGTAGCCTATTGATATGATTATTAATCTCTTCCTAAGTGGACCTATCATCAACATTAAAATCGAGCTAATACTAATCACAACCCCCCCGCAACGACCCTGACAGCCAAACATGATCTCAAAGATCTTGATAGGCAAACGTGACCGATGAGTTTGCTCTCGTTGGCGGCAGCACCATGGTCATTACTGTTCAGACACTCGATCGTCAAGGGCTACTTTGACTGGAAAGAACCAGACGTACAGGGATTGGTAGCACACTGATACCAAATCATCCAGTTAATACAGCCAAAATCTCCCATCAGCGATCCTGACAGCCAAACATGATCCCCAACCCAGGCTCCCAATCCTACCATATCCCGAGCCGATACGCTCCCGATTCGCCGGTTTAATTCAGGCGATTCATGCATGCGCATCGTTGCCCCCCCTGAAAAGGTCGCTGACTCTTGATCCTGATCGTGGCCATCTCGCCTGCCATATCCTAAATCCCCTCCTCTGCACTGAACAAGTCATCACCGGAAAAGTGCTCGCTTGTCCAGCTCGAACGATTACTCAATCCTCCTCCCCATGTGCGTGCGCCGTGTGCTGTGGGCCTGTGGCTGCACTTGCGGTTTCCACTCGCATATTCTTCATTGGCATCTGCACTGCAAAGCCTGCCTGCAACTTGCGAGTAGCGCGCGCGCACGGAGAATAAACAAGCATATGCGTTCATGATTTGCCCCAAAAGGTCGCCACATGGGCGCATAATCTATGTCTCATCACTGCCGCTACGCATTATGGGCCAAATCATCATTATTATTACTATTATAAAAGAACGAGTTGGTGGTCGTACGTCCATTCTTCTCTAACCGCTCTATTTCTTCAACTTCTTATCACTCTCCACTTTTTAACCGATCAGAGTAACCCCTGATTCTCTATACATCTAATGAATTCTGTTGCAACGCATAGTCTCCGTAAAAAACACAGGAGAAAACACTTGGTATGACAGTGGCTGGCAGGTAGGTCCGTGTCTGCAATATTATTGGGCGGGAACCGTCTGTCAGGGACTGTTCATGTTCATAGCAGCTTGTTTATACGCGCAAAGCGCAGTTAGCCACCCAGTTGGCAGAGACTTGCACGTTGGCAACGCTGTTGAGTTGCACTGTCGTCGTCGAGTCCACTCCCATCGCGGCCTCCCGATAGGGCGGTCATCGGCAACTTGGCTGTCGCCTTCTCGCCCAACAGGTGACCACGCCTGCGCCATCGACGTTGTTTAGCCATCGACGCATTTTTGTATGGCGCGCGCGAGCCGCGCGCGGTGATATGATAACACGACGTGGCGTGGACTAACCCTAGGCAGTAGTACACTGCCGCTTAAAGAAAAAAACGATCGATCGATCGATCTGGCCAAACTTTTCGGAATTATTGCACGGGGATCCATGTAGAAGATGCAGAATCTTCCCGATTTAACTAACCGGCGATCCTCGGGATTGGACGGGAGAAGCCGAGAGGCACATGCTTTCCCGTGTTGTTTGGAGAGAGTGGAGCCTTTGACTTTGACAGCCGAGCTGAACTACGCAGAGCGAAAAGCTTGGCCATTTGCGGCTGCTCATTGGTACTTTTGTTAATTTGTTTGCCGTCTTAAGTCTTAAGTCCTAACCCTGCCTATAAATGGCTACAATGGGGTCAGCTTCTGCTTCTTTCTGTAAAACGAACTGCATAGCTCAAGTGTTGCGTCTGCCCCCCTGAATCCTTTTCCTGGTAACTGCAACTTGATTCTGTTCTTGCAGCTGCACAACTAACCATTGCCTCAGCCTCCTGCCTCCTGGCCAGTGGCCACAGCATGTTGCTTCTGTTCTTGCAACTCTTGGCGGCGAATTGCTCGTCAGCAAATGCTTAGGTGCGTGTTTGTCCCTAACCAATTGTGCCTATACGTGTTTGTTTAATTATCATCATCCTGTGGACTGTGAATTTAGTTCTCTGTCTTCCAGTCTGGCAGTGGTAGCTAGACTGCTTTTTTTTACCGCTGTCTCAAACAGTCATACTGTTTTGTTAGCAGTGTTCAGAGCTGCCTTCATTGCAGTTTGGTTTTCTGATTTTCTTTTGAACCATCTGCATTCTGATGCTCTGATTTGAGACGCGTTCAATTCCGTGTGAAGAGTTTGGCAGCATTTCTTTGTCAAGACTCAAGAGTCAGATACCACAGCCTTCTCTGGAAAACGTCATGCGTCTAGTGCTTTTCAAGTTAAGAAAAGGATTAAGTTGTAAACGAAAAACCCAAAATGGTACAGCCATATGGCAACCTGTACCCTCCCCCAGAAAAGGAAACGCCAACATGTAGAACTAGAACCAAGTAGTCCAACGCAGACATACGTTGTCATCCATTGGCAAATATATATATTATGCGAGCTAACTGTGCCAGATTAGATATGCTAATGCATGGCCTGGAATATTTGCTCTGCTAAAGAATCTGATAACCGAGAACAGTGTGTTAACCGGACCCGGTCCGGTCTGTTTGAGCCGGCCGGTTCAGAACTTCAGTCCTATATTACTTCTACTACTACATCATAGCATCTATTACTCAAACAAAAAACCTTACATCTCATAGCATCTATCACTTAAAAAAACTAGTACATCATAGCATCTGAAAATGTTACCATTCTCCTGTTGCTACATCATTAGCATCTGAAAACGATATACCATTATCCTGTGAAGTGCTACATAGTTCTTGTTAGATTTAATCTTGACTTAAGAGTCCCAGCGTAATGGAGTTCGATTTCATCTGTAATTCGAATTGAAGTAGCGTCCAATTCGAAGTCCTAGTCGTTTGCTATTAGGAGTCTTAGGCATATAAATTACTTTGCTTGTAATCAGTTTATGCATTGCATGATTTGCGAGTAATAAAGCAAAGATATTAGGGGCATATTTTGTAACAGTTCTCAACATGTGAACGCAGGCAGAATGGTTAGGAAGAACAATCTACAAAGCGGAATCTTGTTCCGTGATCAGAAGGTCTAAAGGTCGAATCATCCTTTCTTTAAAGACGTGGAGCTAAGTGTAGCGTAGTGGGTTTATCTAGAGGATCAAAAAGCATCCAATTGCAGGAGGAGATGTATGCTAAATTAATCCAGGCCACTAGCTCCCTAGCCCCAAATAATATGCATCACTGTCCCACTCCCACACTGCGTTTCATCCATTGTATTTCACTTGCAATTGCAAAGAAACTAGTCAAGGGTAAAAGGAGGTTTTGTCTAGATGCGTGTGGCAATTTGTGTATGTTGTACAAGTGACTACAACTAGTGAGTCTCGAGCTCTTTCTGATGAGGAGTGAACACAAAATGGAAATTTTGGATAGTGCAAATATCAACAACAATTTCTTTGCTAATCTTCTTTGATTTTTTACTTACGATAACACATCATCTAGAGTCTATTTAAAAAGCAAGAATTCCACTGAAATTTCATAGGATTTCCAACCAAAGTTCCCGTGTTCCAAAGATAGCCAAGAATTTTCTTATAGAATTATGCAAGACGGATACTAACAATCCAAAGACCACCCCAGCCCGACCTGGAGAATGCGAGGAGAACGATTTTAAGACCCTGTCGCAGATAGCCATAGTTTCTAGTTTTCACAAGGCTAAAGTCTTTTGAAATGTATTGACTTCTTAATGGATTTTTTTTCTTTATATTATCTGTAAAAATATAATAGTATTTTTTATTTAAATAGCTAAAAACTAACTGCTACTAGGGCACTATTTCATCAAAAAAACGAAACAAAAGGATAATAGACAAAAAAAAAACACGGCAATATGAAACAGTGACCAAGTCTTTTGAGACCGCGTTGGGATTAGCATTAAGAGCTCATTTCGAACGAAACAAACAACAAAGCCTTGAAAACAAAAGCGAGGAGGAAGCGTCCGGAAACCCAATTCCAAGCTCGCACCCGGACGAACCTCGTTCCCCCTTGTCCCCCCTCGAACCCTCCGCCGGTTTGGGACTCGGGATCCTGTCGCTCGCTATCGCGTGCTGGCGATGGCGGCGCGGCTGGAGACGGGTGGCGGCGTCGGCGTCGGCAGGAGGCGGGGAGGAGAAGCCGTGAAGATTCGCCCTGCCTCGTCGTGAGGACTCGCGCAAAAGGTGATGAGATTCGGATTTACGCAGTCCTTCTTTCCTTTAGGCTTGATTCGTATGGGCTTAAACTTGTTCTCTCTCTCTCTCTCTCTCTCTCTCTCTCTCTCTCAATTTCTTTACGGGTGTTTCTTTTTGAATGGAGCAGTTCAGAACTGTGCGAAATTGTGAGATATCTGAATGGGTAGTAACAGATGCTTGGATCTCTGCAGATGTTGTTTTTTTAAGTGAAGTTTGGATTTTGAGAGTTCGTTTTGCATCTATTTCACCGGAAATTTGTCTAGTCCGCAATCCAAAACACCACCCGTAACCTAATTTTTTGCACGTTTGACTTAAGGCGGGCATGTTTTTTTTATTTGGAGTATTTTTGTCATTTTGGAAATGGAAGAGCGTTACTCTTTTCAGATACCATTAACACCAGTGCGATCAGATTGTCCCCTTGAATGACGCGTTTAGTCGAGAATACTTGGCAACAAAACGATCCGTGTTTATTCACTTTGCATTTGTTATAGTTTTCAGATTTAGAAACGTTTCAAAAATCTGAAATTTAAATTCTTCTCATCCAAATGGAGTTTGCTCTCCTAGATCATTCAGAAGAAGAGGAAAGAACGCGTCAAAATTCCCTTTCTTTGTTCTTTGACTTGCATTTCTGTCACAATAACAAACAAAAAAGTTCTCTTTTTCCCTACCAATTTTCGTTTCTGACCAAAAACAAAAAAGTTCTCTTTAAAGGACGCGACTTGAATGGCCAACGACGCGCCTACGCCTGAGTCTGTGCGGCCGTCGACATAGGGGGTACAATAGCCGGCGCACGGCCGCAGCCACAGTACGCTACACTACACGGTATCAGCAGCAGCAGCAGCAGCAGCTGTTTTTACTGTGCCGTCCTAGTCGAAAGAACTCTCTCTTTTACTTTTGTCTCTTTAGCCTTTCTGCGCTGTTTTTAGCTGTTTCTTTGTCTCAGTTCCTTGGGATCTGCGGGCTGGCTTGCTTCTGCCGGTGGGATTCCCGAGGTGGGTTTGGGTTTATAGTTGGTGATTTGTTTGTGAGTAGGACACTGATGCTTTAAGGGCAAGATTGGTTGAGTTCAGTTGGCGTGGGGAGAGACAAGGGCATTCTATAATTGTGCTTGTTTGATTTCTTGGCCTTCCTTCTGGTTGTTCTTGCATCAGTTGTGGACTTGGTGCGCAGTAGTTTCTTGCTGGAAATGGTTAATTTGCAATGCTCCTTTATGATTCTATAATCCGTTTGTTTTGAGCTCGTTTAAAGATCTTGTCATTTGTTGCTCTTTGGCGCATCATACCAAACATTTGTCTCCTTGTTCAGTGTAAACTGACACATAGAGGGTGTTATATAGGAAGGTTTGCTGCAGCACTGCACGCTCTGAGGATTAAACTCACTCTGTCAAGTTTCTTTGTTTTTTTTTTTGCTGTTGTAGACATAGTGCAACTTTGATGCAGAGTTTTTTTTGTACATACTCTGATGAGTGATGATTGATTGAATATACCATAGCCAGTTCCATGGAGTAATTAAACTAGTTGCCTCCTGCTGTACTCGTCTTGCTGAATAGCTGCGTGTGGATTCGCAATGTAAACATGCTATCTGATTTTCGGTGTGAAAAGGACTGCCAAAGCTGGAGAAAAATCACTTGGCATAATGTCGTGCATATGCCTTTCTTTTGAGTGCAAATCATTTTCTTCATGCTGCTTTCATGTTTTTCTCATACTTTCGGCATGTTTTGTGCTCTAGGCTATATCATGAGGCTGACATTTGTGTTGTCAACTACAGATGACGTTTTGACCACTAGTCCTCGCGCCTTCACAGGGATTGAGAATCACTCTGTGTCGAGTGTTTTTGTTGGTCTAGAGGAAATTTAGTGTAATATGCCAAGATCCGACTCAGATAGGGATGATATTTTCTTTGATGCGTTTGATGATATTAGATCAGCAATGGAACCTTCATCATCAAATGATTGCAGCACGAGTGATGAAGGATTAGCACCAAGGAAATTTGCGCATGAGATTTGGGCAAACGAGCCAATGAGTGTTCAAGAAAGACGTCAAAGATTCCTGAAGGAAATGGGGTTTGATGAATTTGTTGCTACCAGAGTGGATTTTTCTCAACCTCAGGGAGAAATCACAACCATTGGCTCTTCCGCTGACTTGGAGGAGAGAACTATCAGCGACATTTCTTCCTTGGATTCATCTGTTCCTGAGAATGAATCAGTATTTCATGGCGCATGTTGCATAAGGGATCTGGACAGTGGAACGAGACATATAGTTCACAATGGCGAGCATGGTGGAGTAGCTAGCATGCTTAAAGAGGTTGCATCAGATAAGGTGATGTCTCTTCTAGAGTTTGAAAGCTCACTTGGCCTTTCGCAATCTGTTCAAAAGTTATTGCGAAGGATGTGTAACAGTTCTAAAAGAGATGTAAAAGGCGTCTTTGGTGGTGAGAAAAAGGATATCAAGAGCTCTTGGAAGAGCTTCGTGAAAAATAGGAGACTTGGTGGAATTTCCAAGTATGATGTCCATGTAAAAAACTGCACAGCAGGCATACCATCGAGGACAGGAGTTCAGCATCGAAACAAAAAATTTGCTGAATTCTCTGCTGTCTATATGTGTCAAGAAATCCAAGCTCACAAGGGTTTAATTAGAGTCATGAAGTTCAGTCCATCTGGCTGGTATTTAGCCAGTGGTGGTGAGGACTGTGTTGTACGAATATGGCAGATTACAGAAGTGGAAGCATCTCCTAAGTTGTATGGGGGAGAGAACTCTCCGAAGCTAGCAAAAGGGCAGAACCATGCCCTTGCAGTAATGCCCAAGAAGGTTTTCCGTATTTCAGAGACTCCATTACATGAATTCCATGGCCATAGGAGTGACATCTTGGATATGACATGGTCAAAGTCAGATGTAAGTTGTGCTCTTGATTCTCTATAGCTGGCAACTTCATACTCAAACCACTTACCTGAAATTGCATGGCTGTCTATTAACATGTTTTCATGTATCATAAACATAGGATAGATTTTTTTGTGTTACATTTGCTTACCTGCTTTGAATTGGTTTGGCTGCAGTATCTCTTGACCTCATCAAAAGACAAGACAGTGCGCTTGTGGAAGGTTGGCTATGATGGTAGTCTTGCAGTATTCAAACACAAAGACTACGGTAAGCAGAAATATCAGTAACGAACTATCATATATGCTTTGATATCCTAATGACTTGCTCAGTGTTGATCTATATATATCATGTACTAGCCTTGTTGTGATAATGAGAAAGAGTCTTATGATGTTCTGCATACTTTGAGCCATGACAGTTTCAATATTTTCCTGGATAAGACGTTGACTTCGTTTTTCATTCCTTCGAAATTGTCAACAGTGACGTGCGTTCAATTCAACCCTATTGATGAAAGATACTTCATCAGTGGTTCAATCGATTGTAAAGTCCGCATTTGGGATGTTTTAGAGAAGCGAGTAGTCGACTGGGCTGATGCACGGAATATCATAACTGCTGTTAGTTACCAACCAGATGGAAAGGTTTGAATCTGATCAAAATGTTATTGCAGATTATTTTTGCATCATTGGATGCTAATTCATGCTTTTGTAAATCAGGGTTTCATTGTTGGCACGACTGCAGGAGTATGCCGCTTCTATGATCAAACAGGTACACAGAGCTCATCTTTTTTTTACCATCTGTGTGGTTTCTGTTACTTAGGATGTCTCTTTTGGTGTATCAGTAGTCGGTACTCCCACCTGAGCACTTCATTTTGTTGTTTAGGTGAAAACATCCAGCTAGACAAAGAATTGTTTGTGCAAGGAAAGAAGAAGTCTGCTGCCAGTCCGATCAACAGTCTGCAGGTTGGTTTCTGCCTTGGCTCATTTAAGATTTCTCTACTAGTGATATAGAGAATCATTAGCGTTCTTGCAGTTGTTAAACCAATCCACTAATTTGTGATCGCCACTTTGCAGTTATGTACAAGTGATTCCCCAAGGATTATAGTTGCATCAACAGATTCTAAAATTCGTGTTGCTGATGGTGTTGATATCATCCAAAAGTTTGAAGGTATATTTGCTTAGAAGTTGTCATCTTTCATTTGGTTAGAAATCTTTCATTGTTCAACTTTTTACATGTAGCGACCTCAGTCCTGATAGCCTCACCCTTTCTACCTTCAACGCAGGGTCTTGGAAGTCGAAGGCTCTATCATCACCATCTTTAACATCAGATGGTAGATATCTCATATCTGCCGGCAGGGATTCCAATGTCTATATTTGGAACTTTGATACTTCAGGCAGAACCATGCACAAGGGACAAGCTAAATCAGTTCGCTCTTGTGAGATGTTCTTCTCCAAGGATGTTACAACTGCAGTACCATGGCCGGGAGTAAATCAAGATAGTCAGATGAAGCCTTCCTGCTTGACTGAGAAATCTGTTAGTGCACCCACTTTGCGCCGTCATGGCGAGTGCCGTTACCCTGGGGCATGGTTTTTTACTGATGGTCTGAGGGGGTCTATGACATGGCCAGAGGAGAAGCTCCCTTCTGCAAAGCCTGCAAACGGCCCCCAACTAGCTGATTGTCTCTCCACAATTTCGGCTGCATGGAACACAGTAATAGTGACTGCAAGCGGCGGTGGAGTAATCCGATCTTTCCACAACTACGGTTTGCCTGTGAGATTATGAGCTGCAAAGGCAAAGTAATGAGCTTGGTAAAGTCTGACTCTGTGAATGTGTCTTCTAAAGAAGCTACAAAAGAATTGTAAGTTTGGTGATAGTCTACTAACAACGTGAAATTTTGTCAGAAAGTGAAAAGAGTGTGGTGGAAGAGGCTAAGAGCGGTGGTAAAGAATCAAGAGAGAGCATTGTTTTGTACCCATGAGTTCAGAATCTGAACTTCTGCAGAAGAGATGATCAATCCAAATGCTTTTGTCCATAAGTTCTTATTTTATCTCATGCCGTTTTAATTACTTTGTTATCAGTTACTGCCGGTAGCATTTCCCTCTGAATCTAATGGTGGTTATAGGAAAACCATTCTGTAATACCTCTCTCCGAGGTAACTAGCAGCTCCTGATAAAAGGGTAACTAGCAGGCAGCAGCTGATGCAATACCATTGGTGCAGCTGAAGTCAAGATAGCGTCTTGCTATCCCTGTCTTTACCTTTCATCCTTCACTCCATCTGGACCAAACTATTTAAGTCTTGATGTTTTGTCTGCATTTTAGTCTACTTCGAGTCAAGCTGGTGAGGACAACTCCTTCCTGCATCAGCTCCTGGGACTGGTGCTGTCCTGGACTCCACTAATTATCGTTAGTCAGGATCAGGCCATTTATTTCGCTGTACTCAACATGCGGCTTATCTGGTGGCTAGGCCTGGGGGAGATGCGCTGGTGGAATGGACGGCGTCCAACTCGGTGGCAGGAAACGCGCCAATTGGACGCGGCCGAGCCGCACATTACGAAGCTCAGCTAATTCGCAGCTGTCACTCGGCTCCGGCCATTTTAGTCTTGGAAGCTTGCAACATTTCTGGCATTATTCTTCGTTATTTGGGAAAATAAAGTTTTTTTCGCTGCTATGATCGACGAAGGAAATGCCTCGCGTACTAACGGGTGTGTATTAATCCGTGTATGTTAAGTTGTTAACTAGTGATGAGTTTTTGGTAGCTTCTACACTGACAATCCCAGAATCCAACAAAAATTTGCATTCACCTGCTCCGGATCCTACCTTCAGACCAAAGTTTGTATGCATAACGGTGCCTTTCTTTTAGGGGCATAACGGTGCCTATCTGATCGTGTGGTGACCCCGCTGCCGCCTCCTCCCCTCACCTCTTTGGTCGCCTCCTCCCCTCCGTCGTAGCCTCCTCCTCCCCCACCTCCCCGGCTGTAGGGCCCCTCCCTCTTCCCCCACCTCCTCCACCGCCGCCGCCGTCTCCTCCCTCACCTCCCCCGCCGCCACCGCCTCCTCCCCCCACCTCCTCGGGCCCTTCCCTCCTTCCCTCACCTCCCCGCCGTTGCCGCCTCCTCCCCCACCTCGCCCGTCGCTGCCGCCTCCTCCTCCCACCTCCCCTGGCCACCTCCCTCCTCTCCCGATCTCCCCAGCGCCCCCTCCTCCCTCGGAGCCCCCTCCTCCCTCGGCACCCCGACCTCCCCCGGCCGCCTCCCTCCTCACCCGGCGCCCCCTCCTCCCTCGAGCGACGGCAACGGCGACCTCGACTACTCCGAGAGCGAGCCACCAGCGGCAGATAGCCAAGTGATGACTGGGGCGCCGACGACGAGTTCATCATCGATGGCTCGCTCTTTGAGCCGCCGTCGCCGGGCGTCTTCGCGCGGGATGCCACCCTTGGCTCCGGCTACACTACTCCTCCTCCTGCGGCGATGCAGCCGTCATCCACTCATCCGAGCTCCAGTGACTGGTATACCTCCTTCCCCTCTACTCCCTCTCTCTGGTCACTGCTCTGTGATGGTTGATGGGTTGTGGTTGTGGGGAATTTGAGGATGGCCATGAGAGATGTCGACGGGAGGGGGGCACTGGGGGAGCCGGGGAGGCGAGGTAGAGGCTGAGGCGGCCCAACCGCTGGTGTCGGCGTGCCCGCCATGCCGCCAATGCTCACCGTGCTCCCTGTGCCATGCCGACCCAAGCACGACACGATTCGTCGTGCCGTGCCGTCCAATGGGCCGGTTTTCTAGACTCGGCCCAGCCCACCATTTGTGCTGTGCTCGGCATGGCTGCCACATGTCGAGCTATGCTGGGCCGACCGTGTTTCAGACTGGCCCAAAAAAGTATGGCCTAACTCCTACCTCTAGTGTGGTTCATGTAGACACTCCATAAGTGCAGAGAATGTTTGAGAAGCCAAGGAAGATTTTTGCAGAGAAAAGGAAGATTTTTGCCTTGTTTTCTTGCGGTGACAAGCGTACAATGTGGGAGGCTATGGTACTGGCTCTTTTGAAGCTTGACAAGATGTTGTTGGTGGTCCCCACACGTACACCACGGTGTCCGGGACTCATATGGAAGCACTGCAGTAACTGAGATAATTTTTCAGTAGTTTGAGACTTGAGAACAGCAAAATAACCACATTACGAGCACTCCCCTCCACGTTCCAAGATCGGGCGGAGACTAGAGGCTGCGACCAATGCACGGCAATAAGCCAATAATTGAAGTCCACCACGTGGATTTCATGCGTACGGGAGGAGATTGCATCTTTGTTCTTCGAAAAGGAGTGACATCTTCCTTCGACCATAGCATACTAACGTACCACTACAGTGTACTGGACAACCTCCCTTTTGACAGGAGACATTCTCCGTTTGGAAAAACGGAAAAGTGCTTCAAACAAAATTTGCACACTATATTTAGGTTGGTTCTGACTAAATGAGAAAAAAAAAGATCGAAGAATGTCGTTTAAAACATGATGATGTTTGTCGTGATTTTAGGCCAACATTTCAAATACACCACCAGGCTGAGTGGCAATTAAGATCACAAGTACGAAAAATGGTTCAAGGCTGATCTTTTTTCTTCAAAGGCTGCTCTAGTCTGATCCTCGGACATGAAAAGAGGGAGAACTTCATCGTAGATGATCAAGACGATAATTTTATGGAATAACAAGAGAAATGCTAGAACTCACGCGGACAAACAATTAGAAGGTGTAAGACCGAAGAGATGACTAGAAGGGATTGAATAGAAGCCACATAAACACTGACTTTTTCAAACATTTTCCTTTAAACCTAGAACACTTGCCCTCACAAAACTACTAAGGAGCTATGAAAGGTTGGTGCAAAGCGAGGTTGAAAACTCCAAAAAAAAAAGCAAAACAAGCCTTCGTACCCTCAACGGTTTGACCTTTAGGGGTGGTTTGACCACTCTTTTTAGTTAGTAGTCTCACCTCTACTTCGGGCAGTACACACCCAAGTCCTCTTATCTCACCAAAAGCTCTCTCCAAGAGCACACCTCTCTCTCCTCTACTTGGCTTCTTTAAACCCTAAACCATCTCACCTCCTTTATATAGTGAAGGCTATCTACTAAGCCTATCAGAAAACCCGAAAACCCAACAATATAACTAGTTTTCACTCACACACCCGACACACTTTTCAAAGTGTTGGTTTACAACTTTAGCTCCAATAGCTCAAATATATCATGCATTAACCTCCATAGAGTATCCTTGACCTAATCCGCTTAGGCCATCACCGCAGTTTTGGACACCGCCAATTTTTTTGGGATTGGAAAAATTACCCAAATGCCCTTCTACCATCCTTTTTCCCATTTTCTTCACTCGAAGTATCACCCATGCTTCATCACCTTTTATGTGGCCCCAATAACTTGTCATCAAGTCTCTCACATGTTTCAATCCCACCAAAGTGTCCTCGCTTGCAAACGGGTCCAAGTCAGTTGACGCACTACATGCACTACCTTGTACCGTGACTGCACCCGACTTCCTTGGCTATTTGGGACCTCAGCTCCTCCTTGAGCATAGTCCCAGTTCACTTTGCTGTTGTCCGTCATGTCTACTCTGCAAGTCTCGATCATCTTCTGGTGGCACCTTGATCATTCTTGACCTTAGCTCTCCTAGCTGACCTTAGCTCTCCTAGCTAAGTCCTGGTCCCCTCTGCATCATCATGACGTATATCCGGAGTCCTTGTCATCTTCTGGTGGCAACTTGATTATTCTGAACCTAAGCTCTCCTAGCTAAGTTTCGGTCCCCTCCGCGTCACCATGATGTAGCTCCAAAGTTCTACAATTGTCACCGACAAGCAAACCCATCACGTAACATCGAATGACATATAAAATCATCAATTGACACAATTGATGAGCCAAGAACATATACCTTCAAAGCTTCACTCCCAAAATCATCATAAAGCCACATAGCCATCCCATGGCTCACAAAGAATCATGTGCATCTCATTAGCTCAAAGGTCTTTGTTCAAACTTATCATCTATGGTTCTTGTCCATCTTGTGCTTTGCTTGAGTTCAACCATCTCACATAGTATGCTCGACCGTTCTGAACCTTGGTACTCCCTAACCAAGTCCTAGTCCTCCTCACCATTGATCATAGTTGACTCCAAGTCATCTATACAATAATAGACCAAGCAAACTATTTCTAGGCATAAATTCTTCATAACTTGACTTGTATTAGTCCAATATGTATAATGTAATCCATATGCACCAATCTCAAGCTCCTAGGACCAATTCTCAAATTTTAGCTTAAAACCACAGCTCATTTCATCCTAAAACACCACAATCAATCTGATCATTTGCATCAAGTTGGCTAGACTGCCACTCTCTGGTCGGTTAGACCACCCAAGTTCAACCCGATAATAGAGGACTGATCTGGCAGTCAGACCCATGTCAGTCAGGCTGCACCCAACTCACTCAGCTTGAAAACCTTCTGAAAATTTCAAACTCTATCTACTTTCAACTCCAATTTCCAATTGCAATGCAAATATGGGCAAACACATGCTCAAACTTGCAAACACAAGTATTTGGTGTCCATTTTACAAAAGCATACACACCATCAATCTAACTGTCATGCCAGGACTGGTCAGACCGCCTGTGCCCAGCGATTTGATTGGCCTTGCAAATTGGTTAGACCGGCTACATACTGTGAAATCCAGTAAACTCTTAAAACAAAACTCAAACTTTGACAACACATGCAAACCAAAGTCAATTACTTATCACAAACCATAGAGTAACTTACACATGGTCTCAAAAAAAAGGATGTATTTATTGCTAGGGATGTATTATAGGGGTGCTCACTAATATTGGAAAACAATGAGCGTGGTATGGTTACAATTATCTCTTGTTCTAACCTACTGTCTGGTTGGTCCTTATATACTATTGAAGGGGCGACAATTGTTGCTGTCAGAGAAGGTGTCTTCTTATTCCAAAAGGTATCTCACCCTTCAAGCGTTGTTTGGAGGAGCGGATTTTAGGTGGTTATTGTCAGAGACCCTAATGCATATGGTGGTTATATGTCAGAGCGTCACATTTAGGATAGTTATGCATGTGTGGGCTTATGGTAGACCTAAAGCCAGTTGAAAAGTGGGTCCATTATTGTCTTATGGATCCCACAACTAATACAGCTTGTTTAAACATGTGTTTATAAATCTTCTAAATAGCACAACATTACTTGACATATATGAGATACCCAACTAGTCGGAGACATGGGATTAAGTAATTACAGGAATTAATAAATTGTAATATCCTAGTCACTCATTGACATTCTAAAAGGTGTAACTACGGGCATAACACCATGATGTTATAGTCCCATTCCTAGACCTTTCTTAAGTTGACAAAGAAAGTTTCCCGAACTTATCATTCCATGCATGGTAGTCTTTGGTTTAGCAATGAACCTAACCCTTTTGCTTTGAATGGACCAATGTACCCTAGGACCAATACTAGACGAGAACTAACATTCTCATCAGAATGAGTGCATGAGGATATCTTAAAGGAAAAAGTCCACTTTTGCCCCCTCAACTTATAAGCCAAGTCTGATCTGAACCACCAGCTACGAAACCATTCACTTTGACCCCTTCAAGTAGCAAAACTAGCCCACTTTTCACCCTTGCCCCAAATTTGCCCTGTTTTTGTCTGACGTGACCCAGTTTTAGTCCTAGATGGCCTTCATTGCCACATCGGAGGCGTAATATAGTCAAGATACTCACCCCTAACCTTTAGACTCTGGTAGTACCTCCCTCCCTCTCCCTTCAATCTTCCCTTGAATCGAGCTCCTCCCTCATCGAACCGAGCACATGTTGCGGTGAAGATTCGTTCCCCTAGAGGATGGAGTGAGGAAGGTTAGTAGCTGCATTTAGTATTTATCAAACTTTGATTTAGGATTAGGGCTTTTAGAATGTGTTTGAGCCACCAGATCTATGTCACGTAAAGTCACAATTTTTTATGGCTTGCTGTTGGATTCAATATTGCGCATAGTGAAAGCTTTAGGGACAAATCTCTCAATTTCATTTCACATTATGGCTTTTTGCTTTTTATAGCCTATATCGGGCCTTTGTAGTACGTTTTTCTG
Source organism: Dendrocalamus sinicus (assembly GCA_036346575.1). Classification (NCBI taxonomy): domain Eukaryota; kingdom Viridiplantae; phylum Streptophyta; class Magnoliopsida; order Poales; family Poaceae; genus Dendrocalamus; species Dendrocalamus sinicus. The sequence goes on from CM070650.1 coordinate 19,805,506, forward strand.
ATTTGTTTGCTCACTTGCATGTAGGAATTAGTGGTTCTCTTGGGATGGATATGTTGTACATACTTGGGGTTTGGTTTCACTTCAATGGTGATTTGTTCGACGATGGCAAGGAAATATATTGCTGTGATGGAACAGAGGGGATGTCTTAAGTAGAATGTGACCAGATTTCCCTGCCTGAGATCATTGGATACCTTAAAGGCCACTGCCCTGAAGTAGGTGGGGTTTTGCTACACTGGTTATTTCCTGGTAAAGAGTTGAGGAACGGACTGAGGGTTCTGACCAATGACAAGTCCTATAGGTTGATGGCCGACTGTATTACTGAAGGTGCAATTGTGGACATTTTAGTGGAGTCAAGTAGTGAGGAGTTAGATAGAGAAGCTGAGAAGGGTGTTGAGCTTAGTGACTTCGAGAAAGAGATGGAATGAATGATGGCGGAAATGAGTTCGAGCGATGATGATGAGGAGGACACTATTGTGTTGCAAGTTACTTGTAGCAAGGAATCAGGCAATGTTGGGTTGCAAGTGAGTCGAGGCAAGGAGGAAGTGAGGAAAGGCACCCCCATGGCTATTCTCCCCTTCATCTCCAGCCAACAGACACAAGGAGATTACACAAATGCATAAATTCTACAGGGACAAATCTAGTGAGAAGTGCAAGATGACCGAAGATGGTTCAAGTTCTGATAGTGACTGCATGTCTGGTGATTGCTGCTCATCAGATGATGATGAAGAGGTTGCAAAAATAAAAAGAAGTATGCAGAGTTCAAGAAGCTACTAAAGGTCGATGAAATTACAGTCCTTGATGAAGCTATACTTGAAGGCCCTCTAGCTATTCCTTCTGCAGAAGGCGTAGTAGATGAGGCCAATGAGACTCCTTATGCCGATAGTAGCGATGATCATCACTCTTTTGAGGAAGAGGAGGGGGAGTTGGTAATGCTAGAGTCAAAGTATGCAAGATTTGATGGCAAGGCAAGTGTACAAAGTTTTGCTTTGGGCATGAAATTTAGGGGGGAAGAAGCAGTTCAAGAGAGTAATCATAAAGTATGCCCTAGCAAACAGGAAGGTAATAAAGTTCATCAATAATGAGAAAAGGGTAACAGGAAAGTGTGACTAGACTAATTGTCCTTGGATATGCGTACTCAAACAACCAGACCAAGAGCTACCAAATCAGCACTTTTGAGGATCAACACATATGCCCTACAAGAAGGGACAATTCACTTGTGACTGCTAGAAGGATTGCAGACAAATATGAGAAAATAATCCTAGCAAATCCTACATGGAGTATGTAGAGTCTGAAATCTACTATGATGGAAGAAATGCTAATAGATGTTAGCTTATCAAAATGCAAGAGAGCAAAGGCTACAGTTATGCAGAGAATATTGGATGCAACAAAGGGAGAGTATAGTAGGGTGTTTGACTATCAACTAGAGCTATTGAGGAGCAACCTAGGGAGCACAATTATAGTGAAAGTAGACCCTAATTTTGAGGATCCTGTCTTCCAGAGATTTTATGTTTGTTTAGCTAACTACAAGAAGGGCTTTTTGGCTGGTTGCAAGAAAGTCATTGGACTGGATGGTTGCTTCTTCAAAGGAGCAACCAATGGTGAGTTGCTTTGTGCACTTGGGAGGGATGCAAACAATCAAATGTACCCCATCGCATAGGCAATGGCAGAGAAGGAGACCACTTACTCATGAGATTAGTTTGTACCTTGCTATTCAAAGATCTCAGACTTGGAGATGGTGATGGATGGGTTGTGATTTCAGACCAACAAAAAGTAGCATTAATTGCACATGCACCTATTTTGTTATTACTAGTTGTGATTGAATTACTTAATTATAGTTCTAATGCAGGGAATAATCAATGCCATTGAGAACTGGATTCCATAAGCAAAACACTGGATGTGTGCTAGACACATATATGCCAATTGGAGGAACAAATTCAAAAAATAAAGACTTCCAAAAGAAGTTTTGGAGGTATGCAAAGGCACCATGTTTGACCCTATTCAATTTGGCTAGAGCAAAACTGGCACAAGCCACACCAAAGGGAACAACCGCAATGATGAAGACAGATCCTCACCACTGGAGCCGTGCTTGGTTCAGGTTAGGTTCAAATTGTGACTCAGTAGACAATAACATATGTGAGTCCTTTAATCATTGGATTGTCATAGCAAGGTTTCTTTCGATCATTAGTATGTTAGAGGCTATTAGATACAAAGTTATTGTTAGGATCCAACAGAACATAACTAAGTCAGAGAGGTGGACTAACCCTATATGTCCAAACATACTCAAGAGATTGAATACTTACATAACACTGTTTGGAATGGGAAAGATGGGTTTGAAGTGAAGCATTATGAGCACATGTTCACTGTAAGCCTGGAGAAAAAAACTTACTAGATATTGGCAACTGTCTCCTATTCCATGTTCACATGCTATATCCTACATGTACTTCAATTCCACTAATGTATAAGATTTCATTGATAAATGCTGCTCAGTGCATCAATTTAAGAAAACTTATGCTCACTGCTTGGAGCCTATTTAGGGAGCTACTAGCTGGCCAATTTTTGCGAGGCCCAAACCACTTTCACCTAAATATATAAAGATGCTAGGTAGACCCAAGAAGGAGAGGAAAAGAGAACCACATGACAAGCCTAAAACCACCAAGCTATCAAAGAAAGGAACTGTCATTATGTGTAGACTGTGCAAGTGCACTGGCCACAACAGTAGCTCCTACAGCCTGAGAAATATTAGAGCTTCATCATCTACGATAGTATCAAACAATGCACCAGTTGCCCCCTTCGATAAGTGTTCCTCCTCCAATGGAAAATGAATTGGTAATGTCCCCTTCTTCTATTTTCCAACTTGACAAATTGTTGCCATCCTTTCTCACTAGCAGCATTGCATAGATGATGCTCTAGAGTACCCAGCAGAGTTCCACTTCCACTAGAAGAGAAAAGCAACCCCATCCCCCAATGCATCATCCAAATAGAAAAAAGTGAAATGGTTTTGGTGTGCTGCTCTCAGACAGGACTAGAACAATGATTCTAAATGTAGCCTGGTATGCCTTCGCAAAGCAAACTCCAGGGTGAGCATCAATGTCACTTCTGGTGCTGCAAGTGCAAGAGTAAGCACCCAGGAACCTATCAGGAAACAGGCCCTAACAAAAAAAGATCAAGGGCCCTACCTTTGCTTCCAATGGAGTGATGCAATTTGGTTAATGTCATGCAAACTGTGTGTCAACATAATGTTACTTTGAATTTGTCAGACTTCAATCTATTAAGTGTGTTGTATGCTAGACTTATGGCTTAAGGCAAATGTAGCCTCTCAGACTGGTGTAATCTACCAAACTTCAGGCTAAGATCTATTTTGCAATTATGGGTGTTGTTACATGCATATTGTTGCTCATCTACATTGCTAGGATGTCATATATTGTTAGACATGAGTCACAGTACCAAAAAGCTCTTCCATTCATTGCAAAATTGAGCCACAAAGAGCTCATTTAATCAAATACTTACTAGCAAAGTTACTATCACAACAAGAAGTGTTCTTCCATTCATTGCAAAATTGAGCCACACTCATACATTACAGCTCATTCAATCGACTACTAACTAGCAAAGCTACTACCACAACAAGAAGTGTTGCAATCACAACAAGCAAAACCATCCACCCTTTCTGAAACTTCCTAACCCTAACATTAAGTATATACATTGCAGCCTCATTTCCCTTCAATTTTCCTCTCACAGTGGTTAGCTCCACGCAATGAGAACGCATCACCTCGATAAGTTTGGAGCTTACATCCGTCTCTAATGATGTAGTGCTATGTTATCCCACTTCAAAGTCCTGACATAGTCGCACAAATCAACAAGAACTCCCTTCAAGAATGGTGTGCCTGGCGGATCATACCATCTCTAGAATTTGCACCCCTGCCTACAGAGGAACAACACACAATTCCCCAATTTTAGTGTATAGCCACACACAGGCGAAAAACTGGATCAAATCAACTAAACGACCCAAAGCAAAAATAAGATCCAAAACAAGAGAAATCTGTAAGGAAATGACATGACTTACCCTAGCCCTCACGCATGTCAGATACCACCTTGCCGGATTGGCATTGCTTCATGATATCCATCCTGCCGTCTTCTCCTCATAATGGCAGGTAACGGGAGGTGTGTAGTTCAGTGGACGCTCTCGGTACGGCACCGAGGAGGAGGATGAAGTAGCATTGCCGCCAAACATCAATGAAGCCACTGTCGACTGTGACACCCACGAACTTCCCGAGCTTGCCATCCTTGTGTACCATGCCTAAACAGTCGGATTCCCCTTATTTATGGGGCCTAGGGTTTCTTTGGTGGGAGTGAAGTATCCCTTCCCGTCGTGTGTCTCGCGCTAGGCCGCACGCCTCTCACGAGGCAAGAAAGCTAGCTAGGACTGAAACTAGGTCACATCTAACAGAAACTAGGCGGATTTAGGACAGGTGGGACAAGTGAGCTAGTTTTGCTACTTGAGGGGGTCAAAGCGAATGGTTTTGTAGTTGGGGGTTCAGATCATACTTGGTCCATAAGTTGAGGGGGGGGGAGTGGACTTTTTCCTATCTTAAAAAGTTATGTCCTAGGTCAAACCAAGCTTGTGCTCAATTTAATTTAGGGAAATTCGGATACGTGCCACGCCAAAGATTGGCATTCTTAGAATTGCCACCAAACAAAATATAATTGTTATAATGTCACTCCAAAGACATGTAATACATTATTGGCCATTTGTTTATTTATCAATTTCTATGTTCCTAGCCCTCTGAAATGATACTTATGCCCCCTCTTCTTCCTCCCTTCCTCCTCTTCCTTCCAATCTTGGCCATGGCGGCCCCATTTCTCCAGCACATTAACGTTGTCTCTCTGTGTTAGTGTGCCACAATTTGAATTCCTGAACGAGGAATGAGTTGTTTGTACTTCTGGTCACAAAGTTGGGTGAATTCGCAATTCGAGCTTGGATTCATTAGCTCCACGGTGAGAATGTGAGGACGCAGTTGAGGCGCACATTGCTATCTGCCAATGTTGCATGCTCTTGCCATAGTGTCGCTACCATGGTGTCCTTGGCATCAAGTTCGCCTGTGAGAGACCCATCAGGTCTCCTCATGAAGCGTTGTATCTTGGTCAGTCACCGAAAGTGCAACACCGTGGTGGCGTCTGTTGCCACCGCAGCCATCACCTTGGGTAGGAACGACGAGTGCTCTATCGTGGCTGTGGAGGAAGGGGCCGCTGTTGTCGACCGCCGTGGATGATGAGAGACAAAAAAAAGTTGAAGAGGAAGAAGGGTAAAACTGAGGGAAGGGACAGAACAGCCATTTCAGTGGGCTTGAAACATAAAAAAATATTAAAAACGGCTAAAGTAGTAAATAATGTATTACATGTTTTTGGAGTGGCATGGTAACAATTACAATTTGTTCAGTGGCGTTTAGATATGCCAATCTTTGAAGAAGCAAAAATACCTAAATATCCCTTCAATTTATATTTACAGCCAAAATTTAGACCGAGCTTGGCTAAAGAATGGGTCAACAAAGCCAAAAGGTCAAGAGTAAATTTTCTATCAAGAGCTAGAACTAATGGCAAATTGGAGAAGAAATCGAAACGCTGAATTGTACTATAACTAGACAACCGGCACGGCTTAGATAACCTCAAACGTGTACGCTCGAATCAAGCTAGACGTTGGCCCGAACAGGCACACACATGACCGACGGACCGGTTGGATAGCTTGGATCCGAGACTCGTGTGGTACTCCACTAGGCGTATCGCAGTCTTCCAGATGGAGCTGTTTCGCACTGTTGTGACAGCAGGCGCTTTTCCGCCTGTAAACCGATCTTTCCCAAAGCACGTGCGGGCGACCAAACGAAGCCTCCAATCCCTCGTGTTCACATGCAGAGCCCTATCCGCCATCCATCCAGCAACACAGTCTTTCTTCTGCCCCGCCCGTGGTTTCGGCCGGCCAGAAAACTCCACACCGGCACCAACACTGACACGGTCAGGAACACAGTGCAGCCAACCGCCTCATTCGAGGTGCTTAGTAGGTAAGGCGTGTATTCATATTTTGCTCATGTTCTTTTTAATTTTTAAAAATTATTTTTCGACTTTTCTACAATAGTTAACTTTTAAATGAAATATCATTTCAGAGCCGGGCCCATGGGCGTGCAGCCTGTGCGCCCGTACAGGGCCCCCCAATTTCCAGGGCCCTGTTACATGCAAACGCTACAGCTCATCGTCCTCGGTCGCTTCATCATCGATGGCCGAGCTGTTCTCGTTGCTAAGTTCCACCAGCTTGCTCTTCGATTTTGAGGACTTCCCGTTGGACTTGTTCTTTATTGTTGGTTTTGCCCGTTTACGCTGCGCAACTCAAGCCCCTTTATCGTGACCTCCGCTTCGCTTTGAGTCTACGACTTCGCTAGCTCTTCAAAGCAGAGAATTATCCACCGCAGAGAAATAAAACTGAGAATGTTGCAATTTTTTTAGAAAATTAGCACAGCATAATGATAGTAGATATCCACAAATACCTTAAGCAAATTTGAAAAACTCAGGTTTTCAAGATTCTATCCCTAACTAGAAGTGCATCGTCATTCATTGCTAATTGCTAGCGTTTCGTATTCTCTCTTGTATTCGTGACTTCGTCAGTTCGTGTTCGTCTCGTCTCCGCCGAGCGCCGGCCGGCCGGCTCGTCCAATGTCCATTCATCTAGCGAATAGCAAGCAACACATTCTTAATATATCGCATTTGCTCTGCAATACATATATTATTTTGGCTATATTTGGTACTTTGGTTTAGGCCTCACTTAGAGCTTTGTACAGGGCCTCTAAATTTCACGGCACATCCCTGATCATTTTAAAATAGAGTCTACTAGTTACTTGTAGTATACACTGTACTAACTTCATTTATATTGGCAAAAACCGCACGTGAGTTTCTGTTACTCCGTAATCTCTCACACGAACAACTCACAAATCGCAACTAAAAGCCACAAGCCACAGCCGAAAAGAACAGATCCTATATAAAAATCTCTCATCTTCGTTTTATAACTATATATACATTGAACGCACTCATATAATAGTGAATAATATCCTCTATATATATATTCAGTTATTAAAATGTCTATCCACGAATTTATAAAAATCTCTTGTCTCCGCTTTGTAGCGTTCTGTGAAGATCTCTCATCTCCGTTTGTAATAACGCATGCACTGAACATATGTGTACGAGTGTGTGTGCTGTCAGTACGTGTACGTCCTTGTCCTTGTTGTACTTAAAAAACACTGAAACTGTCAGTTCACACGAGAACAGGGATCCCCAGTTCACCGAGAAACAAAATTCAGCGGTGGTAACTGTTGAATCGGTAGAGACAAGTGTATACGATAGAACTCATAAAAACAACTTTATTCTGAATGTACAGTGCTTTATATACATGATGAATGGGTGGCAAAAGGTGCCTTTATGGAAAGACATCTGCTCCTTTTACAATAACTGTACATTGGGCAGTTTAATAAACTGGTGTTTAACACTCCCCCTTGACCAATGTATCTTCACATAATCACCTTGATTCATCATCTTGAAATAACTCCTCCAAAAACCCTGTAGGGAAAAATATGAGGAGAACTGATAGAGTAGATATGCCATGAAAAACTCCTTTAAAACCCAGTGGGAAAATTCAAGGAGAAAAATGATATGGCATATATTTGATTATATCTCTTAAAACCCTTGTGGGGAAAAGAGAGATATATTTATGATTACGTTGTCATATTGCCTCATTAAAAACCTTGATGAGAAACCTTTAGAGGGAAAACTCATAAAGGAAAAAGAGTACAATATCTGTAGTTGAACGAGTTAAGTCTTTAGGAGATTTCTCCCCCTGACATCTGCAAATCACGTAGTCTTCGCATACCAATTCCATGAACACATTTTTGGAATGTGGAGGTTGGTAATGACTTGGTGAATAAGTCTGCGAGATTATCACAAGACTTAGTTTGCAAAATATTTATTTCCCCACTCTCTTGCAATTCATGTGGGTAAAATAATTTAGGTGCAATATGTTTTGTGATATTGCTCTTTATGTAACCCGTTTGCATTTGAACAACGCAAGCAGTATTATCTTCGTAGATAATGGTAGGTGATGCAATAGCATCTATACCACATGATTGTTGTATGTGGTTAATCATTCTGCGAAGCCATACACGTTCACGTGATGCTTCATATAATGCAATTATTTCAGAATGATTAGTGGATGTAGCCACTAGGTCTGCATTTCAAGACTTCCAAGAGATGGTGTTCCACCATGTAAAAATACAAAACCTGTTTGAGATCTGGCATTATGGGGATCTGATAAATAGCCAGCATCTGTATATCCTATTAAATCCATATTGTTATTCTTTTGAAAGAATAGACCGAGATCTTTAGTGCCTTGAAGATATCTAAAGATGTTCTTCACTCCTACCCAATGTCTTTTGGTTGGAGCAGCGCTATATCTAGCAAGTAGATTTACCGCAAATGCAATATCCGGCCGGGTGCAGTTTGCAAGGTACATAAGCGCTCCGATGGCACTGAGATATGGAACCTCGGGTCCCAATAACTCCTCATTGTCATCTCGGGGTCTAAATGGATCTTTGTCCCTGTCGAGAGATCGAACAACCATGGGGGTTTTCGATGGATATGCTTTGTCCATATTGAATTTCTCCAATATTTTCTCGGACATAGGTCGATGATGCACTAGTATGCCTGTATGAAGGTGCTCAAGTTGTATACCTAAGCAAAATTTGGTTTTACCCAAATCCTTCATTTCAAATTCCGTCATAAGATGATTACGTGCTTCATCTATATCCTGTGTATTACCAATGATATTAAGATCATCAACATACACAGATATAATACAAAATCCTGTTGAGGATCTTTTGATGAACACGCATGGGCAATCATCATTGTTGGAGTATCCCTTTTTGGTTAGGAACTCACTTAGTCGGTTGTACCACATTCTACCCGACTGTTTCAAGCCATATAATGACTTGTTTAATTTTACACAATACATATTGCGATTTGCGTTCGGATTCGGAATTGAAATTCCATCGGGAACTTTCATGTATATGTCCGAATCAAGTGACCCATAGAGATATGCGGTCACTACATCCATCAACTGAAAAGATAGATGATTTTTAACTGCCAATGAGATTAAGTATCGGAATGTTATTCCACTCATTACTGGAGAATAAGTTTCATTGAAATCAATGCCGGGTCTCTGCGTGAACCCTTGTGCTACAAGCCTTGCTTTGTATCTCACCACCTCATTGTTTTCATTCCGTTATGCGGATGAAAACCCATTTGAAACCGACAGGAATACTTTGGGAGGTGTATGTATCACATTGGTGAATACATTTCTTTTCTTGAGCGAGGCTAACTCCGCTTGAATTGCATCCTTCCATTGATTCCAGTCCAGTATTGCTTGCACTCGCCATGGTCTTGGGATCTGGATCATTTTGAAGGTTGTTTGCAATTGTTGTGGAGAAATAAATGTCGACAATTGTAGTCTTACGATCGTATGATTCTCCGTAATCGGTATAGTTAGTGGAAATTTCTTGGACCTGATGGCTCAATGTTATTTCCCAAAACATTTGAGTCGGGTATTCCGATGTCCCGTGATCGATAATTGAGTGCACCGTTGATCCGGGTTCAAGGATCCTTTGGTGTCTATCAACTTGAGGTTGATCTGCATTTACATTCCTTTGTTTCCTTTGTCGCTTGTTAGAAGTCAGATTCGCCATTTGTACCGCACTTCTCCCCTCTTATTTTGAATTAGGAGTTGAGTGGTATTTTGCGGTACCTCCACTCTTTCAGTACATTTCGCAGGATTATAGGATTTTGTGACACCCTTATAATCGATAAATGCATTCGCGAGTTATTTGCAATGTTTTGCAAATGAATGAGTTTGAACTTGAAGTTCGGTCTCTACGCACGTGGAGTCTGAGGCAGGAATGCCTTCAACATTCCAATTAATTTCCTGGCATTCAGTTTGGTACTTGTTGTCTCCCCCTAATGCTGGGAAATGTTCCTCATTGAATATGCAATCAGCGTACCGGGCCGTAAACAGGTCCCCTGTGAGGGGCTCGAGGTATTTTATGATTGACGGAGATTTATACCCAACATAGATCCCAAGTTTCCTGTGCGGTCCCATTGAGGTACGCTGCGGTGGTGAGATCGGTACGTATGTAGCGCAACCGAACTTTCGCAGATGGGAAATATCTAGTGGATTTCCACGTACTAATTGTAGCGGGGAAGTGCTATGATAAGCAGTTGGACGCAATTGGATTAAGTCAGCAGCGTGTAAAACTGCATGACCCCAACATGATGTTGGTAAGTTGCAATTCTGTAGTAATGGTCTTGCAATGAGCTTGATTCTCTTAATAAGAGATTCTGCTAAACCATTTTGTGTATGGACATATGGAACAGAATGTTGAACTTGTATCCCAAGAGCCATACAATAGTCATTGAAGGCATGGGATGTAAATTCAGCAGCATTGTCCATTCGAATTGATTGAATTCGATATTCAGGATAATTTGCTCGTAATTGAATTATTTGACCAATTAACTTAGCAAATGCATGGTTTCGTGTGGATAAAAGACACACATGTGACCATCTAGTAGATGCGTCAATAAGAACCATGAAATATCTGAACGGTCCACACAATGGTTGTATAGGTCCACATATATCTCCTTGAATGCGTTCAAGGAATTTAAGTGGTTCAGCTCTGATTTTAAGATAAGAGGGTCTTAAAATCAATTTTCCGGTGGCACAAGAAGTGCATACAAAATCTGAGGATTCCGGAAATTTTGTTTTATGGTATGTATGACCAATTGAATTGCTAATAATTTTCCTCATCATTCCAATGCCTGGGTGGCCAAGGCGATCATGCCATGTTTGGAATGTGTTAGTGTTTTGGAAAATTACTTTGTACGCAATATGTTTAACGGGTTTGATGTATGTATAGTACAATCCGGAGTTTAAAGATGGAATTTTTTCTAGTACTTGTTTGCCATATCCGTTGTTTTTGGTTAAGAGGAGATATTCCTCTTTGTTGTCATTTTGGGTTTCAACATGGAAACCATTTTTACGGATATCTCTATAACTGAGTAGCGTACGTGTTGAATCGGGATACAAGAGTGCATCCGCAATTTCCAACTGTGTACCCATAGGGAGAGTAATAGAGGCGCGACCAGAGCCTACTATTGTTGCATCGCGTCCAGCGATAGTTAAAACATTTCCTTTACTCCTAGTAAGAGTTAGGAAATATTTTGTGTCCCTAAGTATAGAGTTTGTGGTACCACTATCCACAAGACATAATTCCTCCTCCATTGGATTGACTCCAAAAATCTATATACACAAAAGAAGAATTTAATGAAATTCTTATAGGATATATAGAATACATACAAACTTTATTTGACAATACCGAATGTGTTCGATATATGATTGTAGCATACAAGCTTACAATATAGATGACAACATTATTTATATTACAACAGCATAGTACTTAGCTATGGAACTAGGAGTCTAATTTAGATCTCCAAACATGTCTTGAGAATGAAATTCTTCAAGTGTGTCCTCAACGCACATAAGATCATCCTTCTTTGGAGAAGCACATGTGTCTTTGAGTTCTTGAATGAACTTTTGAGAGCATCCGGCTTCATCATTGTTGGATGTGAGATTGAAGTGTGCTTCATATCTCTTCTCTTGAGTCTTCTTGCCTTGAGCCAAAGACTGGAGGTAGAGGTTTACAAGGTGCTTGAGTGCGGCATTTCTTGGTAGGATGGTTGTAGCAACCACACTTTTGACAAATGTCGGTTTGTCAACTTTCTTACTGAATTGCCTTTGCCTTTCTTGAATCCACTTGGTTTTTGCTTCTTGTTGCGTTTGATTTTACCTTTGAAGTTCTTTGAGTAGTCTTTGGGACCACCGAACTTGGTATTATTTTGATTAGCATGTATTTCAGGAAGTGGAGCAGCCCCAATGGGACGTTGCTGATTGTTCTTTAAAAGAAGTTCAGCATGCTTTTCTGCCTGAAGCATAGTATGCATAAGATCAAAATAAGTATGGTAATTTGCAGCACGCCATTGCTGCTGTAGGACCCTGTCAGATGGGAGCATATATATATAGGAGAGTGGGGGGATTTTAGGGTTTCCCCCCAAACCCTAGTCCAGCCGCCTCCTCCATGGGGCTCCCGCCGCCGGCCCTAGGCGCCATCGCCGCCGGCGTGGCTGGCCGCCGCCGCCGCCGGCCGCCGCCCTAGGCGCCGCCGTCCCTCCGCGCAAGACGGCTCCGCCGCCGCGCCGATCGCCGCCCGCCTCGCCGTGGTCGCCGCCGGGCGCAAGCGTCGTGCCGCGCGCTGCCGCACCGGCGCCGCCGCCGCCGGGCCGCCACGCCGCCGGGCTGGAACCGCCACGCGCGCAGGCCGCGCGCCGCCCGCCGCCGCCACGGCGCCGCCTCGCCGGCCACCGGCCGTGTGCCGCCGCGCGGCGCTGGCTGCGTCGCGTCGGCCATGGGCGTGGCTGCGCCGCCTCGGTGTGCCGCCGATCGCCGGCCGGGCCGCCGCCGCCGCCGCGCGCTTTGTGGCCTTCGCGGTACAAGACGCCGCCGACCATCGGCGCATGCCGCGCCGTCTCCTCGCCATGGGCGCTGTGGCGCTTCTCGCGCCACGCCAAGCGCGCCAGATCTCCACCGCCGCAGCCGGGCATGGCGCGCGCCGCGAGGGTTGCCGGCCGTACTCTCCATGCCGCACGCCGCCGCTCCACGGACGCCTCCGGCCTACAGCGCATCCGGCGCGAGGGCGCCGGCGTGTGGTTCGCCGGCCGCGAGTGGCCGTCTTTGCACGGCCTCGGCGCCGGCGCCAGTCGCACCCGAGCCACGCCCGAGCGCCGCTCTGCATCGTTCGAGCGCGCGGCCGAAAGCAAAGACATCGGCTGCCGGCCACCTCCCCTCTTCTCCCGGCCTACGTAGAGAGAAGACGTCCTCTCGCAGAGGAGGCGGTGGAGGTGCGGATCCGAGGCCGGACGACGGTTTGCCGCCGCAGGCGTGCCGGCCGCCGTAAGGACCGTAGCGCGAAGGCCGTGCGGAGGAGAAGACGTCGTGCGCCTCCCATGGACGACGGCGAACCGGTCGAGAGCCATGACCGGTGGAGATGATGTTGGTCGCCGGACGTGGTGATGGTGGAGGTTGTGCATGGAGAGGGGCAAGAAGTGTGTGTAGAGAATCATGCAGGGAATCCACTATTGCCAAGATCTCCAGAAAAAGTTGTTTGTGGTGTGCACAAAGTGCCATTACCTTTTTCCTGTTGTCTCTGTTGCGTGGATGATGTGAGCGTGTGCTGATAACGTGTTGAATCGGTAGAGACAAGTGTATACGATAGAACTCATAAAAACAACTTTATTCTGAATGTACAGTGCTTTATATACATGATGAATGGGTGGCAAAAGGTGCCTTTATGGAAAGACATCTGCTCCTTTTGCAATAACTGTACATTGGGCAGTTTAATAAACTGGTGTTTAACAGTAACAATTAGTATTTTACAAGTTCTGTTCTTAATTCCAATACACCATGTCAGCATGACCAAATCAAGGACACGGCAACACTAAAGAATAAACAAATGATCCATTAAACAAACAATCATTTCTCCTCAGCTTACACGAGAGATGCAAACCCAAAGAAAAGCAAGAAAGAAAAAAAACTAAACAAGAGGCTAGGCCGTCCGGCTTCTTCCGGTCATCTACTGCTAGTAACTTTTGCCATTGCTTTCTTTTCTTCTCACTTCCTCCCTCCCTGCCTAGCGGTTGCCCAAGAAACGATTAACAGAACCAAAAGGATAAAATGGGGCACTAATTAATTATCTTAATCAGTGTCGAGTCTACCACCTTGCGCTGCGCCAACCAGAAACAAAATCGCGATAAAAAGAAACGAGGAAAATGTAACTAAGGTTCGGCCGCTGTTGCTGTCTTGGACGGACGCGGCGAGGGCGGGCTAAAGATCCTGCAGGTTGCTGAAGAGCTCCGCGAAGGTCGCCGGCGAAGGCATGGTGGGGGTGGCGAGAAGGTTGCGGGGGCTCGGGACGAAGGGGTCGGAGTAGTAGGATGGAGGTGCCCGGAAGGAGCCGCCGTTGCTCGTGCCGCCGCCGCCGCTGCCGGACGAGGCGGGGCCGGTGGAGGCGGCTCGGAGGATGGGGCTCAGCTCGTTCAGCCAGCTGATGGAGCTCGGGTCGAACGGCAGCGGCGAGAACATCCCGGAGGCCGCGGCCGGTGGCAGCGACGAAGGCAGCGGGGACAGGATGCCGGGCCGGATCGAGCCAAGAATAGCTGCGAGGTCGCCGTCGTCGGCCCCGCTGTCCGTGACGTCCATGTATTCCGGCGCCGTCGACGTCACGGGCATCGGCCGGACGGACCTCTCTATTGTCGCCAGCCTCGCCGCCGGGGACATCGCGGCGGACGGCGAGAGCAGCAGCTCCGGCGGCAGGAACGACTGTCCCGACACGGTCACATCCATCTGGTAGTCCTGTGCCTGCGCCTGGGCCTCGGCCGGCGGCGGGCCCGAGCCCGGGCCGGTGAGCCGCTGCACGAGCGCCATGAACTCGCTGGGCTTGGTGTGGATAATCTTCGGCGACGCGTCGTAGATGATCACCGGCGCCCGCGGCGGCGGCCCAGGCAGCAGCTGCTGCTCCCGCCGGCCCTGCGCCTGCCCAGGCGCCGGCGCCCCCGACGGCTTCTTGATGGCGTGCGACTCCATCCGCACGTTGAGCCGCGGCGGGCGCGGACCCTGCAGCTGCCGCCGCGGCGTCGTCGGCCGCCCCGACGGCGACGGCGCGTCCATCCGCGGGAGGGTCGTCACCCGGGCCCGGTGCTCCGAGGGCGGAGACGGCGGCGAGCTCTCGGCGGCGGCGTGGGAGAGGACGTGGAGGAGGGGGGACAGGGAATCGAGACGGGAATGGGAATGGGAGTAGTTCAACATGAGGCAGGCGGGATGGGGGAGTGCGTGCGGCGTCGCCGTGGGTAGGTGAGCTCGGCAAGGCAAAACCCGAGGTTAAAGTCAATGAGACGTGGTGGGTTTTACAAAGCGGAGTTTTTTTTTACGGCCGCTTCGCGTTGGATTTGCTTCCGCGCGCGGTGTCGGACGTGGAGGAATCGTTCTCTTTTGGGGTCTTTGCGGCAGGCCGGCAGCGGCCGTGGACTCGGCTCGCTTCCGTTGCGCGTCGCCGCCGGCGAGTGTTTTTTTTTTCTGCAGTAACTAGTTTTAAAATTATATATTTTTAAGATAGAGTCTATAGATATATTATAGCGTATACTATATTAAATTCACCTGTACCAATCAAAATTGTATGTGATTTTTTCTTTTATATTGTCTCTCGTAAACAGCTAAAATTTAAAAACCAAAAGACATAATCAAAAGAACAGCCGTTTTCTGTCTCTTGTGCTTGATGGGTGTCTTAGAGCAACTCCAAGAGATTAGCCAAAAGAAATATCTAAATTTAGTGATTTAGCTATTCTCTAAAATGAATCTCACCCAAAAAAACAAGACTACTCCAACAGACTATCTAAACTAGAGGGCGCGCGGTGGGTCGCGTACGCGCGGGAATGGGGCGTAGCGTGCGGGAAGGAAACGCCGACCACACCAAGAGGCTGGATGGTGAGCGAGGTAGGCTATCCAAAAATAGAGAGCGAAGGAGGAGGGATGGAGAGCTACTAAATTTGGAGAGTCATTTACAGAGTCTATTGGAGACGTTTTTTCTCCAATAATAGCCAAATTTACCTTTAGAAAATGATTTAGCTCTTCTCTTGGAGTTACTCTTATGCGGTGATTTCTCTTTTTTCATGAACGGTTGACCCTGCCTGATTTGTAGTGACGGAGGATAAAATGTGCTGTAGGTTGAACGAGTCTGTGGGCCGCGGCCATGCAGAACGAAGGACGGCATGTAACTTTGTTGTCTAGTCTAGGGACCAGGTGCTACTTAGCCAGAATTTGGTCATCGTTTTGATGGCTTCAGCAAATGTTTCAGTTGTGTGCATAACGAAATCACGACACCATCATTGGTGTGTGATGGCAGATTTGGCAAAATCTAGGATTTTGAAATCGAGTATTCGTATTTACTGATCCTGCTTTCAACATGAGCTAAGAGTGGAGCCCTTTGGTCTAAGTTCCTCGTAACCAAGGGCGGATCTAGACCTCAGGCTAGACAGGCTATAACCTGAGGTCTAGAAAAATTAGCAAGATCTAGACCTCAGGCTAGACAGGCTATAACCTGAGGTCTAGAAAAATTAACAATGCTATTATTTCAATATGAGCCCAAAATAAATCAAGCGTTAGTGGCCTAGCCCGAGGCGGCATAGCCTAATAGCCGGTGGTTACAACACGCAGCGCCAAACCAAGTTCATTACTCGGTCACCAATCCGCCCGACGCCCACAGCGCCAGCAGCTAACCCTTCGCCAGTTCATTTGATGCCCTCCAGGTTCCAGCCGCTTCTCTCCAGTGCCGTCACCGTTGCCTCCTTCCAGCACCTCCGGCCTCCCTCTAGCACTAGCGTCACCACCTCCCTGTCCAGCGCCTCCTCCCTCCAACCACTCTAGCGCCTCCTGGCTCACCTCCGATCTCATGCGCCTCCTCCCTTGATGGCTACTGGTCATGCCTTGGTCCCTCTGGGGGCAACCAGGCAAGCCAGCAAGGCCACAGGATGCCCCACGCCCCCTTTGGTACTCTCTTGCCCCAACTTCTCTCTTCCTAAATTGAAATATTGAATGCCATCCCGAGCTGAATTGTGAATGACAAAATCAATTGAAATATTGAATGCTATCCCGATCTAAACTCTGAATGAGAAAATGAATTAAAATATTGAATGCTACCTGATCTGAACTGTGAATGAGAAAACGAATTGAAATATCGAATGCTACGTCGATCTGATCTGTGAATGAGAAAATGAATTGAAATATTAAAAGTCTTAATAATGACTGAAGAATTAATACTATGTGTTTTACTATTTCTATGTAGGATTAACCATTAAGAATTAGAGATTCTTCCAATTCCATAGTTCCATTGAAAATTTTAATAATGACAGAAGAATTAATGCTTTGTGTTTTGTGATTTCTATGTAAGATTAACGATTAGGAATTAGGGATCCTTTCAATTCCATAGTTCCACTGAAAATCTTAATGATGACTGAGTATTAATGCTATCTGTTTTGTGATTTCTACGTAGGATTAATTGATTAAGAATTGGGGATACAAAATAAAGAGAAGAAAGAAGTTATCATCTTATATATGGGGTTTTCAAGGGATGAGGTCGTGCAAGTTCGACCTATCTCGTGCTAGTTATAAGTTGTGTTTTTGTAGATTTAAATTTCATATATTTTGTTTGTATATATATTTTGTTTTAATTTATTTTTATGTTGCCTCCGTAGGTTCTGATTCTTGTTTTATTATTGCTAAAGAAATCATAAGCGTCTAGGATTGACCAAATCTTCATTATTTAGGTGTTCAAATTGTATTTCTCTACTTTGCTATATTTTTTGACGTTAAGCATATGCTCAAATTTTAT
Organism: Dendrocalamus sinicus; assembly: GCA_036346575.1. Classification (NCBI taxonomy): domain Eukaryota; kingdom Viridiplantae; phylum Streptophyta; class Magnoliopsida; order Poales; family Poaceae; genus Dendrocalamus; species Dendrocalamus sinicus. The sequence continues at coordinate 19,823,079 of CM070650.1, forward strand.
ATCAATGATGCATTTACGATATACCTTTTATTATGTCTTCTATGGATATATTTAGCGTAAATTTTTATCCATCAGAATTCAGCTCAAGACTTGATAAAATTCAAGATCCTCCGAACTGTGCTACTGCTCCTACCGCAGAAATGTCTTGCAATTGCAGAGAGAAATAACGACGGGAAGTTCTCGAAACGAAATAAGAGATGACAGCTCGTTAGGTCGATCGTTATGGTAAGAGGCATTGGTCTGCGTCTGGTTTGGCTCGACGTACCGACACTGCAAGACAAGGGTACTGATTGGACGTAGCAGCAGCACCGGCACCAGCGTGTGGAAAAACAGGTCAGAGTAGAGAACCGATCATAGCTGAGGTGGCTGGCGCTGTCATAGTGCATGTAATTTATCCGAATTCAATCCATGAGACTGAATCCGATATAACTCACCTAAAACTCACCTAAATAATTAAAATATAATATGCATGTCTATGTATTTAGTGAAAAAACATACGCCCGTAAAACCTTTGAAACCTTTGAAAAAAATTCTGAAGCGTCCTCCTTCCCCTTCCCCTTCCATTCAGGTATTGTACACGCTGATGCTGAGAGGATGGTGATTGCATCTGCTCCTTTCTGCGCGGTTACGTCATAGCAGCTAGCTCTTAATGCACAGGTGCACTGACAAAAATGCCTAGGCGTCTTTTTCCTCCAGAAAAATCTCTTCTAAGAGCATCTCCAACAGGGCCCTACTTGAACCCCAAAATCAAATTTAGGGGATTGAGACAAAAATAGAACTCCAGCAGGACCCCTACTAGAGCCCTCAAATTTGAGGGGCCCCTTAAATCCCCCCTCAGCCCTCATTCCGGGGGCTCTAGACCAAGCCCCCAAATCACAGTTGGAGCAGTTTTCTACGCGCCACTGCCTCTTTCCCCACCCTCGCGCACCGCCTGTTCCCTCCTCGCGCGCGTCTTTCCCCGCCCACCTCTTTCCCCTCCCGCGCGCGCCGCCAGGTTCCCCCCTCCCCCCGCAGCCCACCCGCGCATGACTTCCTTCTCTCCCCCGCGCGCCACTTCTTTCTCGCCAGCGCTCGCCTCCCCGCTCTCCTCCGCTCGCCGCCGCTACGCCGGCCTTCTTGTGCGCCTCTCCCGGCTCCGGCGTGGCCGACCCGCCCGCGCGAGATCCCGACCCGACGCTTCCTCTCCTCGCAGGAGATTTGGCGCGCTCCCCTCCGGTAAGATCCGCGCAGCCTCCTCCTCCGGTAAGATCCGGCGCAGCTCCTCCTCCGGCGACGCCCCGGCGGCTCTCCGCCCGCCGACGCCCGCCTCCCCGCTCTCCTCCGCGGCCTCGCTCTCCTCCGCATCGCCGGTCTCCTTCGCGACCTCGACTCCCCAGCGAGGTCCCCGACGGCTCCTCCTGGTTCCCGGCGTTCCCGATGCGCTCCTCGCGGGGACGTCCCGGCGCGGCTCCTCCCCGGCTACCGGCGTGGCCGACCCCTCCCTGCGCGAGATCCTGGCCCGACGCTTCCTCTCCTCGCGGGGAGATCTGATGCGGCTCCCCCCTCCGGTTAGATCCGGCGCAGCTCCTCCCCTCCGGCGACGTCACGGCGGCTCCTCTCTGCTCGCCGATGTTCCCCCGCCCGACACGACTCTTCTTATCCCCGTGAGGAGGGGATGACGGGTGGGTCCTATGTGTCATTGTCTGTTGGGATATATTTGAGAGCCCTGATTTGAGGGCTGCTGTTGGAGTGGATGCAAAAAATTTGACCCCTTAAAAATCGGGGAGCCCTCAAATCAAAAGTAGGGACCCTGATTTGAGGGCTCCTGCTGGAGATGCTCTAAAGCAAACCAGGTCCAAAGCTTGCTCGCATCCTGTGGCCCGCAGCGAGGCGTATCAGCAGCGGCCGCACTCCGGGCGGTGGAAACTTCTCTTGCGCCTGCAGTCTGGGCTTTTGTAGCGTCGGTACAGAGGCTCAAAGGTTTAGGCCCGAGTTTAACCGGTCGTCGCTTCGAAATTCAAGGACAAATTACGGAGGCCTCGTAGCACACTGATTTGGGCTTCGGTTGCCTAATGCCACGGTGGGCTATTGGGCCGATTTCCTTACCTCTCGTTGTCTGCACTGTATTTCGGAGTAAGCTTGTTAGTGCTTCCAAATTTCCATGGGGTTTGTTCTTTATTGGCCTGACAAATGTCAGTCTAACGACTAACGACTGTGCAAATCGGAACGTTGCAGGCCTTCGGCTACACAGCAGCAGCCGTTAACGAAGCCTTCCTAGCTAGTAGCTTGATCCTAACAAAAAAGAGAGAAGAAACTAGTAGCTTGACATGTATGGTACTGATCTGACGAGCGGACGAGGTACTCTGCAATCTTCACACGATCTGATTAGAGTATTTATCGTCTCTTGGAACCCAAGATTGGAACCGCGCGCCTTGTTAATTTGGGGCAGTAGCTAGTACGAGTAGTAGCTGAACAATCAGAGCAAGTCCAATAATAGTCAAGTATTTAGCTATAAATCAAGTTATAAGAGCCAAGTTATATAATAATTTGTCTACAAATTTTTTTTTATTATGTGGTACCATGTCTCACATTCTCTTTCCTATTCCTCCTCACATACATTTATTATCTAGGCCCACCACTGCATAGGATCCCGTGCTCAGCTTGTTGCTCGCATGAGAGCCAAGCTCTCATCTCTCTCCTCTCTTCTCTCATCCACATCAGCAAAAATGCTGATTAACTTAGCTATAAAACTATTATTGTACTTGCTCTTATGTAGCTCTGGTTCTAGACATGCTTAAATTCTTCCATATCTCGAATATATAGCTGCCCGAGAGACCAGCAAATTGGACTTGAGCTGTTCTACCTAGAGCCCAGAGCTAGTCTATGAATTCACAGCAGATTGGACTTGAGCTGTTCTACCTAGAGCCCAGAGCTAGTCTATGAATTCGCTAACATTTGGTATAGCCGGCCGGATTGATTGCTTCAAAACTAATTTAATGAAGCCAAATGGCAGGTCAGCAATGTGGATCTGTGGATCGATTCCGAGTCTAAAGGACGAGTGGAACCTGGCCAAGCACGCACAAAACCAGCTCACCCGAATTAATGAAGGGCTGAACTATTGGCGTCAACCCTAGCGACCACCCATCACCGACCAACACGGCGGCCACCACGCGATCGAGCGAGCACGTACAGCTCACACCAAGCTAAAGCTAGCGAACCCGACGCGCGCAGCCGACCTCCATACATGCGGCCCCCGCATCTCCACGTTCGAATCAATCGCGGGCTCGCGGTATTATTTATTGCTGTTCCGACTCGCTTTCTCCTCCTGCCATGGGAGTGAATCGAAGACCCATAGCAAGCTGCATGAACATGATCACCAAGATCTCCTGACATATGAACCTGCACGTTACGCCGAACTGACTTTTGACATCCAAGGGAGACGACAGAGAGAACAAACCCTATAAGCAAAAGCATCGACACGGGCTTTGCAGACGAGTCGAAGTCGCCTATGGATATGTCGGGTCGGTCGCATCGTGCAACACCGGCAAAGGACGCCGCTGTTGCTGACTCGCGCCGGCATATGAATATATGATACGACTTGAAAGATCGAGAGGGGTAGATCGACCGCACACCATCTGCCTTGTACCTTGAAAGGGCGCGCATATGCATGCATCTGGGCAGAAAGGCGTTTGCAGATCGAACCCACAAAATACATGGGTTATTGCCCACTGCCATCGATCTTATTCACGTGGAATGTAGTGCCATAAGTTTACGCTCCCTTTTTTGTTTCATTCGGAAACTTTTCATGTCTGATTAATTGCGGCCTTTGGCTTTGAACGTTGCATAATCAATTCGTAGGTCCATCCATGGTATATAGTACGGCTGCTAGAATGGGCTTTGATGTCGTAGTAAGTTCTAAAAATGAATTTGGTAGCGCGATGAACATGACGTTGCAGTCGTACGATGACCAGATAAATTATAATTAGTTGTGATCCCTGACCATGTTAAGTTAGATCTATGATGCGTGGTATCAAAATTAAGTTGGAAATGAACTACTATACTACTTCATCCGTCTAAGTATATAGGACGTGTGTTTTTCAAAAGATCTTATTTACAAATATAGAACACATTTTATGTTTTAATATAAAATTAGTGTGATGTTCCCTATATAGCGCTCGCTCTAATATATATCTAACTTTAGTTTATATTTTTTATATGCATGTATTAAATATAGTGCTTAAAGATAATAATTATAAGTAATCTGATTATTTTTAATATCTTTTTGGCCTATATATTAAAAAAATATATCTTATAAATTTAGAGGAAGAGTGTTTGCTAGCACACATCATCCTGTATTACGCCCCGGGGGATTCCCCGCAGGACAGAGCGCCCACGTCGCCCCGCCCGCTCGCTCCGGCCGCCGCGTGTCGGCCAAATTTCAGTACGGTCAGGAGACCTTTTTTGCGAAAAAGCCCCTGCGTTTTCCCAAAATTACGTAAAGGTCCTCTATTATCGCAAAAAGGTCCCTGAATTTTCCAAAAAAGACTCTGCGCATATTTATTTTTCGTTGATAATGATCCGCAGTTTCCGAAATTACGTACAGGCCCTCGGTTCTTTCAAAACAACCCCTAATTTTTACGAAAAAAACCCCTCCTTTTATTGCGAAAAGCCCCTTGTTTTTTTTAAAAAAAACCCTACGCTTTCCTTTAGCTACGAATTTTCGCCTCTTTTACTTCGGTACACACGGTGGCTGGCGCGGCGTGCCGCCGCGCCTATGAGGCTAGTAGTAAACAATAATCGACAGGATGCAAGGCACGTAATGGTTATACTAGCACACCAGAATTCCACTAGGAAATGCTCGCGTGCGTTGAAATGTGATGTGGGTCAAACGCGTACCGTGCTGACTTGTGGGCCAACGGCAAAAAGACGTGACTTTTAGTTAGCAAATCCACTCGTGGCCAAATCCCAATTCGATATGGGCGATCTTTAGGCACGATCTATTTTGGCTAAAAGCCTGTTAGCCAAAATAGGTCATATCGTTCATGTAACGTTCATATTTTTGGGTGCGCTGGTAATTCTCATAACTGCACAGGACTATTCAGTTATGGATAACTGTATATAAATGAGCATCAGTTCAACACATCTTACAAATAAAAACCAAATTTTATTAAGAAATAAAGCTTAACAGTCTAGTTTGGGACGCAGTAGGCGTGCAAGCCCAAAGTTAACTTACGGCACATATATAGGAAACTCCCACAAGCATACTTAAGAGTGGCTAAGACTTAAAATCACTGGTCGCCGAAGAAGTAGAGCCCTTCTGGATCTTCATCAACAGCTTGTTCATCGATGTCCATTACTCTTCTGTTTGCTGTTTAGCAAGTAATGAGTATCCGCTGGCCAACACGGAACACTTTCGCCCGATTTATGTGGACCTACCATTGTTAAGTATGGTTTTACTGTTTTCATACCACACCCTTCTATAGATATACAATCGAGTTGAACAGCTATTAAACCATGGTTGACAATGGTTGACAAGTCAACGCTTGTGGTTGAGCGATTACTATGCCTTTTACTCAGCATGAGGTTCTACTTCTTATTTTTCACCTTGAGGTTGCCATCCTCGACGGCACTGTCACTCTTTTGTACAAATCTCCACCCTAGGGTAAGGTCGTGGACTCCAACCATCTAGTGGCTTTCCACGAGTCACCCTTACCCTAGAATCATTTTAAATAATTCTATTGGGCAAATGACAAGTCACTTAGTAGTACAAAATTTTAGATGAGTCAATCTACAATTATTTATATAGTAATTAAATAATACTAAGATTGTCAAGGTGAATATGGTCTCAAATTAAACAGGGCATTTTTCAGTGGTAAAGCATAACTAATTAGCATGTCATTTTAAACATTTATTTTAATTAAATAACATTTCGCAAATGACATTAATGCAAATACTGTAATTAAATAATTTTAATTTCATGGTATTCAATATGATCAAAGATTTATAACTTGCCTTGTTGTTCGACAAACTTAGCTGTCTCGTATACTTCAATGCCTGGTTCAATCCTTTCATGGTCACCTCAGAGAACTCGTGTGCTAACGCAAACACACAAAATAACATAAGGTCCGTGCTTGAAACTAATCAAGCTAGGAAATAAATAAAATAAAAAGGAGTAAAATGCAATAAAGGCAAAATGGTGTGGTTTGGATTTTTATTGGAGCTTGGATTGGTGGAACAGATGCCAAAAATGGATTCAAAGTGTCGAAATGATCGAAATAAGGTATTTTTGATATTTGAGGCTCATGTGAACGGTGTAGCTACAGTGCTGGGCTGGCCCGGTTTACATAGTACACGCACGGGATTTTAATTCAAACGGTCGAATGGGCTGGTCACTTCGGCCCAACTGCACATGTGGCCTTCTTGGCCCGACAGCAACATGCGTTGCGCCCGATCGTTGATCTGTGGCACACAGACGGCCGCGAGCGAGCCACGTTGCCCCCTTCGGTTGTCTTCAACCTCCGGTCGGCTCAGCGGTGGGAGAAACAGGGGAACATCCCCCATTGAAATTCGGTGCTGGTGAGGGTTCTTGGTGGAAAAGAATGGGCATGGATGAGTTTAGCTCAACATGACGGTTCCATTTTGGGGCTTTAGGATGAGTGATGTCGGGTGGTGGGGGCTAGCGGCGAGAGAAATGATTCCAAGCTTCATGGCGGTGTTAGGGTTTCTTGGTAGTTCTCCGGTAAGGTTGGGGGTGGTTTGGCCAACTATGAGGTATAAGCTTCGCGGTGGTAGGGGTGGTTTAAGCTGAGGAGCTTCTAATAGGGCTATCCACGGGAGAGGCCCCATTGCCGATGGTGGTCTTTGTCGACTGATCTCTACAAAAATGCTCTTGACCGATCAAGTTTACCAAAGTGATTAGTATACAGAGGGGGTGCTTTAGGCGAATGTAATCAAATCTTAATGGAGGGAGGAAGATGATTTCCTTTAGGGTTCGCCAGACTCAAGGGAGGTTAGAGAAGGAGCTGTGGCGAAGAAGAAATCAATTAGGTGGCTTTGTTGTGTACTTGGGAGTGACTCGGGGCTCTCAACGAATGCAATTGGAAATTAAAGGTGGGGATAGGCGGTGGGAACAGGGAGGCGGTTCAGAGCAGTAGTGGTGTGGAGGGGGGAGAGAGAGAGAGCAGGGGCTCCGCCGGGGAGTGGGCGAGTACAAGAGGTGGCACTGACGGCTCTGCAGAAGTTGACATATGATGACGATAGCTGGTACGACGGTTCGCATGCGTCGGGCAAGGGAGGCCGAGCCACGGCGGGAGAGGCACTCGGTCAAAAGGCGTGTGAAGGGAGGAGGGTGGGGATGAAGCTGGCAGTGAGGTGTGTAGTTGGCTGGTGGGTCCATGACGTCAGGGGCTGGTAGACGGGTGTGAACACTGAGAGAAGCACGACCGTAATTTGGGGCGACAGAGTGTGGCCGTGTGGAGGGAGATAACAGGGAGGCGGTGGGGTGGCAGATTTCCTGGAGGCATTGGTGAGTGAAGGAGATGGGAGACAAAGAAGAAATACACAATTTCAAGGAAGAATGCCAAATTGGGAGGGATTTGGGAATTCAAGCAAAATCCAAAAAGAAAATCAAAATTTTGAATTTTTGGGGTGTTTCAACCTACCCAATTAAAAAGAATCTCGACCTCGAGATTAACTTGGTCTAGGGAGCAGGTTGGGAAAATCCCGCTGCAAATCTAACTTCTTTTCCCAAGTTGACTTTGCTGTAGTGTGGTTCATCTATTGTACTCTACAAAATCTGATATTTCTATTTCTGAGCTATCTTTTTGTTGTCTCAAGTATCTCTAGGAGTTCTTTTGAATAGGTCAGGTCAAATCAATCTCTTCTATTGGGATTTCTTCTTAGACTGCCACAGACATTTTCTGAGCCGTGACACATGAAATACACTATGTATTCTGGCCAAACCCGGTATTAACTATAACTCATATGCCACTTCTCTAACTCTTTTTGTAATTTTAAATGGACCAATATATCTTGGAGCTAATTTCCCTTTTATGTGAAATTTCTTGACAATCTTGAAGGGAGTGACTTTGAGATAAATATAATCTCCTACTTCAAAGCTTAGGTCTTTTCTGTGGATGTCTGCATAGGTTTTCTGATGGTCTTGTACAATTTTTATTTTATCTCTAATGGTCTTCACATGGGTTTTTGCATCTTGAGCAATTCAAGGACCCAGAAATTGTCATTCTTCGGTTTCTGTCCAATTCAATGGAGTCCTGGATTCCCTTCCAGATAATGCTTCAAATGATGCCATTTTAATATTGGCTTGATAGCTGTTATTGTATGCAAATTGTGCAAACGGCAAGTAAGTACTCCATGTTGCTCCATATACAAGTGTAGAAGCGGCCTAGGCATGGTCTAGAAGGGGTTCGTGCCGAGGCAGGCTGGCACGCACCCGTTTAGTCCGACGAGCTAGCAGGCCTGGCTAGCCTGTTTGGCGTGGCTGGCCCCATTTAGCCCAAAAAATTGAAGAAAATGTAATAGTTTAGAAAAATATGTAGAATTAAAAAAACACAATGAATTGTAGAAAATGTAGAAAAGACACAATAAATTATAGAAATTGTAGCAAAAAGGCACAATAAATTGTAGAAATATAATAATGAGCTTTATTAATGTTAAAATGACTGTCTCATTAAAAACTTTACCAAGTTAAAACTCAACTTGAGAAAACCTTGGCAAAGAAAAAAGAGTACAACTTGTAGCTCAACACTATAGGTGAAAATCAGAAAAAGTACAATGTATAAATGGATACTTTAAGAATCATCGGTGTCGTCAGCGTCTTGACTACCTTCGCTGCTATCTAGATATAGATTGTTGTACATGTGTTCCAACTCAGTATCCACCATACAGTGTTGATCTCGTGCATCAGCTTATTCGTAGTCTTTCACTGTGAGAAGTACGCCCACCATCTCACTCGTGAGTCTTGTTCTTCTCTCCTCCGATATTTTTCCAGAAAGACTAAGAGCAGTCGGAAGAAACCGTCGAGACAACAACAGTTAACATGTCCCGTGCTAATATGGATAGCATCGAATATGTTAGCTTGTGCTGCGCCACCAGTCCAAAATGTTGAAGTTCTTTGTATGGTGAGGCACGAGATCATTGTCCAAAAAGGCTGATATTTTCTTGTGGGCTCTGGTATGGATTGTTGCAGCACTTGATGATGTAGAGCTTGGTCTTCTGGAGGATCCTGGTGCACCAAAGATTTTGCCCCATATATTTGTCTTCTTACCTGGTGGAGGTCATTGCAAGCGAACTCCCTGAAACTTATACTTGTACTTCTAATAAACTTCAAACAATTGTGAGTGAACAACTATAAAATAGTTAGAATAAGCTATCCCTATGGCCTCACCTATAATCGAAAGGACATTAGTGGATCCTGCAATTTTAGCTCTTACATCTACAATAAATGCAAATACGTATAAGTACATAATATCATTTTAATATTTTAAATATTTAGTTTTCATAGTGCACACAACCTCTCATTACACCGAGTCATTTTCATTTGCTTTCAAGTGACCGGCAATCACAAGAATATGATGCACAATTACAAGAGATGTTAGATAGTATACTTCGGATAATGCAACAATGGGTTCTGTTGTGGGGGTGGCCCAACCCCCCGTGACTGGGCCGTGCAACTAGTCCAACATGTAATAGGCCAAATAGTGTAGAGGAATATACCAGTGTAAATATACCAATGTACCCTCGTCCTTTGTAAGTACTAAGGGGTAGAATGGGGATTTCCCATTCTACCCCACTCATGTATATAAATCCCCAGGAGGGGTAGGAGGAGGGACATCCTCTCATTCTTACCAACTCTCCCACAGATCTAGCTCCCCTCTTCTCCTTCTACTAGTCCCCTCCCCCTCTCTCTGTTTGGTCTGTAGGCTGTAGCCACAACAGGTTCGTAAAATAGTTCCAGAAGTGTTAGTAACTTCTCAGTAACATACCAGTGTTGTTTAATCTGTAGTGTGTTATTGGTATGGTTGTGATAGTGCATGTGAATAAAAAATGTGGGCTTAGGATAAAATATTTTGTAGTATGAGATAAGTTAAGTTCCACCTTACCGGCATGTTCACAGCGAACTTTTGTGGACGTACACCCATCACAACACAATAGGTTTTATATACTGCATTTTATTGGTTAGTATTATTTACGAAAGAAATTGTATCGTGAAAAGCTTGAAGATATGGATCCAACCTCCTCAAACAACATTTGACGTTGCATCATTGTCAAGGGTAATTGCAAAAATTTTATTTATAAGTTCAAAATCTTCCATGACTTTGATAATACATTTTACTATACTCTCACCCGTATGTATTACGTCAATTAGTTTGAAACCTATTATTCTCCTTTTCAATTCCTAGTAATCATTTATATAATGAGCGACTACACTAAGATAATCCTCTCCAGACCGATCGCTCCATATGTCTGAGGTTAGAGCCACCGAAAATGTATATGTTCCAAAGAGTTATTTACCTTTATCATGACCGTTATTGTAGTATTTAATTAACTCTAGTTGTTGTCTATCTAGAAATATAAGTAAATCTAGGATTATAGGTAGTTCTAATGTACTTTTCTAACGCATTTGACGCACCAAAATTTAAAGGAAGATCTTGTGAGGCAATTAAATGTCTAAAGATTCTCGAGCTATGTTGAGATTATAATCCCAATTATGTACCATACCATTGGGGTTGTACTATGGCTACATCTGCCTCATGGCTATGCTTTACTTTTCTTTACATCTTTGGGCATGTATGTGCAAGTGTTCGGTTCCACATGAAGACTTTGCAGACAATTCATGATGACATATTTTATGAGCAACAACTCTTACCTGATCTCCGGACGCATCTCACTTCATTATCTTGTTGAAATCTGCCCACACATCTGACGTGTTGGGTCTAGACCTCTTTGCTCTGGTGCTTGCTAACGCAGAGGCACTGGTAGAGCCTTACGATAGTACAGCCAGGGTCTGCTCTTCTATTTGAGGTAGAGGTGGAGGTGGAGGCGGAGGCGGAGACATTTCATTCCCGAAGGATGAAAGTTCTTCTAGATCAATTCTGTATTCACTTGCAAGAAAATTGTCAAAATTGTCCATAGAAAATGTGGAAACCTACAAAGTGCAAATAGAAAGTTACACTATTACCTATTTTATATCATAATAAAGAAAAATAAGAATAATATAAGCATACGAAAATTAGTATTGTTACCTTGTTTTTAACTATAGGGTGGATTTTGAATTTTCATATTTTTGGCAAAATTATTTTGAATTTTGCGAAAGTATCACAAAGTGTATCGAAATTTTCATCGGAGAATCAGAGAAGAGATTGCTGGTGAGGGTGTGGCTGAATAAGGGGGGGTATGTTATCTATTTATAGAAAAATTTGAGATATTTTGAATTTTTTATTTTAAACTCACAAACAGTCAAACAATGGTTATAAATTTTAAAAAACCGATTGTTAGTTGCGCTAAATGGGCCATGCCCTGGCCAAACGTGGCTAACATTCGCTTTTTCGTTCCCAATGGGCTGTGCCCACTATGTTACGCGTGCCTACGAGCTAGACGTGTCTAACGGATCGTGCTCGTACCGTATTGTGCCTGGCCCGCCACAGTGCATGTTATACCGTGTCGGCACATTGAGCGAGGTAGTGGTCTAAGCCTGCCCCACCCCATTATGCCATGTCGGTCCAGCCCATTGCTCCTCATGCTGTGCCGTGCCTATAGTAATAGGCTATGAGCCTGCCCAGTAGCCATTACTCATTTAGACACTACTAATCTCATCATTGTAACTAATAGCAGTAAATGCATGAGTATTTCCTAACCGCAGCTACAGAAACGCTACACGCCTACACCTATTTGTACTACTTGTGTTTGTAGACGCACACACATGCCTACGAATTGCATATACAGGCCGGCATAAATTGGTAGTCTCTTAGAGCACGAACACATGCTTTATTTCAAAACATCTAATTGAAAATAAATTTTGTTCATAAATTACGTGTATTCGCCGAACAGATAGGATTTCTCATTCATTAAGCTATTCCACGGTCTCTCATCCGAACACGCAGCTCAAAGAACAACGTACAGTAGAACACTGTAGCAGGGAATTAAAGCTTGAAAGTTCTACGGGCAGCTAGAAATTTTCAAAGCCAACGAGAGGCGAGACGACGAGAGGAGAGTCGACAGAAGGAAAGGCCGGAATCACGAATTAAACCAGCAAGGACAAAGCCGCAGAACGTTAATTACGTGGTCAGTGCGCGCGGCGCCCGCCCCGCCCCGGCTCGTCCGATCCGTCCGGCAACCACGACCCGATCGACCTCTCAGCTCAGCTAGCTCCCCTCGCCTCCCCGCGACGGAAATTGATTCAGGGTCTGTTCTTTAAGTTAAAAATTAACAGCTTTTGATTTTTATACCTAATTTTTAAACATAGTATTTTTTTTAAATAGGATCTTCAAATTAAACAATCTATATGTTAAAAGTCAACATCCCCGCGCGCCCACCGTTTCTTCTCCCCCTCACGTTCCGCACAAATTAATTCACCACCAGCTCAATCACCACCTGCGTTTCAAAACACCACATAATCGTATAAAAGAATCCACCAAACGCAGACTGCCACCTCTCGCCGTGGACTTCGTGGCTTCTCTCTCTCTCCCCGGCCGGCTATAAACGCTCCCTACCGTACCGTCTCCTTCAGCTCCAGAAGCTTTCCCGTTTTGACCAGAGACGTTTTGTTTTCTCTTGCTAGCTTCTCCTAGCTTAATGTGTACACAGCTATACAGACATTAGCGAATCGTGTGATACGTGCAGTCGTGGGATCAAGAATTCATGGAGGGGTCGCCGGCGGCGGTGGAGGTGCCGAAGTACTTCGTGTGCCCGATCTCGCTGGAGATCATGCGGGACCCCGTGACGCTCTCGTCGGGGATCACCTACGACCGGGAGAGCATCGAGCGGTGGGTCTTCACCGACGGCCACGGAGAGTGCCCGGTCACAAGACAGCAGCTGGACGCCGCCGACCCGGAGCCCACGCCGAACCACACGCTCCGCAGGCTCATCCAGGGCTGGTGCGCCGCGCACGCGGTCGAGAGGTTCCCCACCCCGCGCCCGCCCGTCGACGCGGCGCGCGTGGCCGCGATCGTGGATGCCGCGAGGAAACGTGGTGGTCAGCGGGATGAGCTGATGGCTTCCCTGAGGGAGCTCGCGGACATCGTCGCCGAGAGCGACCGCAACCGGCGATGCGTCGAGGGCGCGCCAGGCGCTGTGGAGTTCCTCGTGTCCGTCGTGAAGAAGCACGCCGCCGCGGACACGTCAAAGCCTTTGGTATCCCACGAAGAGATGTGCGGCGTGCTGGACTCGCCAAAGGCGAGCTCGCCAGAGGAAGCAGCTTTGAGCATTCTGCATTCACTTAAGCTCTCTGAGGAGAGATTGAAGAGGGTCGTGGAAGGCGGCGACGACTTCTTGGACACCTTGGCGTGCGTGCTTCGGAGGCCAAGCTACCTCTCGCGAACTTACGGCATCCACCTGCTGAAAGGTGCGGTGTCGGCGATGCCTCCCGCGAGGCTGACCTCCGCGAGCTCCGAGCTGGTCGAGGGCGTGGTGAGGGTGGTGGCGGACAGGTTGTCGGCGAAGGCGGTCAAGGTGGCACTGCACGTGCTCTGCCGGCTCTGCCCGTGGGGCCGGAACCGCGTGAAGGCGATTGAGGCCGGCGCCGTGGCGGCGCTTGTGGATCTGCTCCTGGACGAGGGCTGCCGCTGCGGCAAGCGGGCGTGCGAGCTCGCGGTGGTGGCGATGGACCATCTGTGCGGTTGCGCAGAAGGTCGTTTGGAGCTGGTGGCGCACCCGGCAGGGCTGGCGGTGGTCGCGATGGCGGCGACACGGCTGTCGGGCGCGGGAACTCAGAGCGCGGTACGCGCGCTGCACGCGGTGGCGAGGCACTCGGCGACGCCGGCCGTCCTGCAGGAGATGTTGGCGGTCGGGGTGGTGGCGAGGCTGTTGTTCCTGGTGCAGGCCGGCGCCGCCGGCGACCGGTCGAGGGAGAGGGCGAGGGAGATGCTCAAGATGCACGCCAGGGTCTGGAGGGGCTCGCCGTGCTTGACGTCGCACCTGAATGCGTCCTACCCTTCTTGATATCACATGTAAGTAGGAAGAGCATTTGATCAATTTTCTTCTAGTCTTCTTCATCTGATCATATGATTCATGGTAAACTTTTTCTTTAGGTTTTTTAATGCTATTTTTGGGTGTAAAGATTTTAATAATGTTACAACCGGGAGGTTTGATGCATAACTAGCTCTCTGAATTTGGGGAGAACAATTACGAAATCAAGATACGGCCGGGTTACAAGTGTACATTTGGAATATAACATTAGCAGATTATTCTGCAAGGAAAAAAATTTGGGTTTTGTTAAATATCATCCAGATGTTTTCTTCCTAACTTTCATTCAGATTTAAGACTGTTGGACTAGAGATCTAATAGCCATGAATTCTCCCCTCTTCCTCTTAAATTCTATCCCCTCGTCCTTAAAAAAATCTCCCCTTTCAAAAACAAGGACCTCTTGATTTCTAATCCAAGAGGAAGAAAACAACCGAGTGATGCCTAGACACCCCCAAAAATTTATTATTGGCGTGATGTTTTGTTTACTTAGGTTTACGTGTTGAATTAAGGTTGCCTCACAGCTTGTGGCCGGATTGAGCTGGAATATTAACGATTTTGTTAGTGATCCTGTTGCTAATTAAATAATCAACTGAGATATGATCTCGCGTTTGAAACCAATATATATTTTAATTTTGTAGTACACAGTTGGCAGCCAGCAAGTTCGACGGAACAAGGATGTTGAGCTTTGATGATTCTGTTCATGGTGGTATATAACGTGCTACATGCATGTGCGCGGCCGGGTTCATTTTGCAACGTATTCAAAGGTCCATCAAGTATATTGAAAAGACCCTCATAGACTTGCGGTAGATAGCATGACAACGTCAATGAATCGAGAGACAGAAATATATAGTGTACTACTTCACATTCGATCGATCGGATAAAAAAAAACAGCAAGATTGCACGATTTTTTCCATGGTTCTAGAGGGGAAAATGTGCCTTAAATAGTTAAAAGGCAGCTGCTAGTCCACGCTAGACATGTTTCATCCGGTTTTAACAGGTTTTATCCATGTTTCGCAAGATTCATTAGGTTTTGAAAGAGTTTTAAATCGATTTCATAAGATTTCAGTGTGTCTCAATAAATTTAAATGGATTTCAAATATGAAACTATAAGTTTCGTGCAGTTTCAAATCTTAAAACTTGATTCAAAAATGAGTTTCAGAAGAATTTCAATTGAGTCTCAAAAAGACAAACTTCACTATTTCAGAGCACATTTGATAAGTTTCATCAGGTTTCAAGAGGAGTTTAAAACTAGTTTCATAAGGTTTCAGCATGTTTTCGACAAATTTTAATGGTTTCAAATATGAAACTATATGTTTCATGCAATTTCAAATTAGAAGAACTTCAACTGAGTTTCAAAAGTTCAAACTTCAAAGTTTCAGAGAATTTCAACAAGTTTCAAGAACAGGTCTTAACCAGGTCTTCAAGAGTTCCCCAGAACCCATGTAAATCATTATATAAGATTGACTATAAAATGTTGACAGTTGGCGCCGTCTGTGAGGAACATCTCCAAAAACTTCAGTAATTCCTTGTTGACAAGTTCTCTTCTTTTCTATGTCCTCATGGCAGGAGAGTGGAACGAGGAGAACTGGTTCGACCTGGCCGATTATGCAGATCTCGACATGGATGACACTACAACAAAATGAACATATTAAGACGTTTTGAATCATGTCTCTCTTTTTAGAACCACAATTGAAATAGAGACGCGGTTTGAGACGCTCTAAAGGGTTGCACGCTATTAAATTCTATTAAAACGGCTGCTGAGACGTTTTGAAGTACGTCTCATGTATAGAGACGAAAATTTAGATGTCTTATTTATCATTTGAGATGTCTTATCTATTATCTCCATATAAGAATATTAAAAAAAATGGTGTAAGTAACGGTATATATATAAAACATAAAAAAATATCAATCTCAAAGTTCGAACTCACAACCTGAGACTTTTCTTTCGCTTTTGTCCAGTGGCTGAAAACATAAAAAATATCAATCCTAGGGTTCGAATGGAGCGGATATTTCCCGACCGACCGTCCGTCCGTTTTAATTCGGATATAATTCGGAGCATATTTTCGGATATCCGAATTTTTTGTCGGATACAGATACGGATTCGGATATTTTTTGTCGGATACGGATACGGATTCGGAAAATACAATATTCGACGGATACAAAATTATATGGATATTTTTTTCGGATAATTACCAGATTATTATCCAGTAACTATCCGGATAACGCTAATGGCCCAATAGGTCCAATCCATCCGAGTATCCGACTGACCACACCCCGACGGTGACGCGCCACAGGCCATAGCCCACCCCAGCATCGAGTTACCCTAGCATCCGACTAACCCTAGCGGCGATGGCGAGGCGGCGGCAATGCGAAGCCGCCGTCCGCCGACCAACGGCGATGGCGCCGAGCGAACTAGCGAGCGGGAGCGGAGCTGCGGCGTCTACGGAGTTCGGATCGAGATTTGGCTTCAGATCGGAAGCGCCGGAGCGGCAGTGCGGCACTTACAAGTAAGATCGAGATCTCGTCTTCAGATCGGGAGCGGCACTTACAAGTAAATTAGTAATAATCAATAGTGGCGCTAATTAGGCCCTAGCGCTAATTGCCAGCTCCTGCTGATTTCTTGGGTATAAGTCGAGCAGTTTTGATGTTTTGTATTGGCATGCTGTTGTGATTTTCTCTCATATGATTTCGTCTGGCATTTGGTGAAGTGTGATTACGTGTTCTCTTTTGTGCTCAATATTTCATATCTTGTGACTTGTGAGGGCTATGGGACTTGATAATTTTGCAAGGTTATATGTAGATTCTCCATAGTTATCTTTGTAGGATAGCATACTTTAAATCAATTTCTGCTGTAGGATTGATTATGGTAAACTATGTTTTTTGCATCCGTTTAACCACAGACTACTTATGTAGATGGTTTGATTTTCAGCTAGCTAATTCAATCTGTGCAAGAAAAGATATGTAAACAGAAAAGCTAGCAAAGACTGTCAATGCCAATATTTTTCATACTCAGGGAGCAAAATTGTAACTAATTCAATCTGTGCAAGAGATCAAATGTGGATGTGCAGATGAACAACATCAGAATCAGAAACCTACGGCAGTAAAGAGCATATATGATATAGTATGGTACTATGGTGAGATTTAACTAGTGAAGTAGAATTGTAGAAATGCAATAAAGAGTCGTGAAGTAGAAATGCATGCCAAACTTGAGTATGCACTGTAATACTGATGGCATTGTAACATTGTCGATTGCATAGTGCATACGACATGTGGTTTGGTGAGTCCCTTGGATGTATCACTTAAAAGCATGCGGTTCATGAGTATGCCTTTTGGTGCATTGTGCCTAATGGTGTATCACTGTATTGTTTTGTTCAGGAGGATCTTTGGTTGTCAGCTTTTCCTGTTGGGACTAAGGTTTGTGCGCATCCCTACTGTTATTTTTATCTAGTATTGTGTCTATCAATGATTCACATTTTGATATGCATACAGCTGTGTATTATGCATTTGGTCTTACTTTTATTGATTTTCTATCTCTGGTCCTGTCATCTGTAGTGGGAAAATATTGATAAGATAAAGGAGTTCAACTGGAACTTTGAAAATTTGGAGGTATGGTCTACAGTCTATTTCATTTAAATCACTGCGTAACAGACCTCTAATAGACTATAGTATCTTTGACCTCATCTCAGATGAAGATTCTTATGTTGAATTAGCAGAAAAAGTTGTACATGCTAATGTTTTCATTCATTATTTATTTATTGTGTTGTGTGGTGATGTCATAACATCTTGAGCATTTTAGAAAGCAATTCTTGACACGAACATTCAAACCAATAAATGAAATAACTATTACTAGGGATTTTGGTCTAGATATTAGTAAAGAGAGAATGAAATTTGATGGCTTCATTCAGATCCATTGTGGAAAATTTCAGGTTTTGTAATTAATTATTGCAAGTTGATATTCAAGTTAACAACCAAGAATACTTGTCATGCGTGGAACTGGTGTGTAGCATTATGCATATATCAACTCACAAACATACATACAGTTTCTTGACTTGTATTGCAACTTGCTACTACAAGAACTGAACCTACATGTTTGCAGATGCACTTGTTTTAATTGTTTAAACTATCTAACACAGGGCCTCAAACAAAGACGATACTAGAGGACAGTTCATCTAATGCAGTATGTGTTACCATTTTTAATAATAAACCAAGTATTTTATATGTTAATGAATGACAATGCTCATTTTTGTGAATGACAATGACATTTTCTTAAAACATATATTATGGTTGGAGATGAATATTATGGGCGGCTATTAACCGAACTTGTACTGTAATATTTTTCATGATTGCTCATATATGATATTTTGTTGTTAATATTGCTATGTTTGCAGGATATGGAGGACTATGAAAAGAAATGCAGTGGAAGACACGATGCACAATTTTACGATTGAAGAAATAGACCTAATGATTTATTATAGCAGTTTAAAAAAGATGTGTGTCAAATTGGAGGATGTTTTACCGACATGTGTTTATCGCATATTAGATTTTTATTTAGTTGTGAACTCTGTTGATTTAAATGGATGCTATAATTATTTGTAAACCTCTCTTATGTAAACTTCTTTGGGGTTTGGAGGGTGCAATAATGATGAATTTGTCAATTGCCAATGGTTTGCGGGGTGTGGCTTGGTTCCATTGTAGTTGGTTTGCTTTTCTTATAATAGTACTATATCTGTTGTGCTACGCCCATTCCTTATATTTTATAAAATATGTACTCAATATTATGGTGCTGCCTATAAAATTATTATATATACATGTATATATAATAAATATATGGAATACTATATTCTCATACGGATACGTATTTGTGTGTATAGAAGAAAATACATACTAATCAAAATAAAAATACATACTACATAGGACATCTTGAGACGGCACATAACGTCTCAACGCACGTGTCTATATTAATTGAGACGTGGTGCAACCGTTTTTATAAAAGCGTCTCTAACTTTATAGGGATACAGTGCAGATGTCTCTAATAAACGTCTCAAATAATATAGGCACGCCTTAGAGAGCGTCTCTATATTTTTGAGACGGTTCATGTAGAGATGTTTCTATGACGCTTTATAAAAGCGTCTCAATTGTCTGTGGGAGACGAAACAGAACGTCTCTAACCTACAAATATGATGTCTCCCCACGAATGTTTTGTTGTAGTGTGACTGATATGACAATAAGCAGATCATGCTTTTATCCGATGGTGAGGCTATTTTTGGAGATCCATCACGAGATCCCGAAGATTGCACCACTGATAAGGTTGAGGAGGGATCTTTATCCCCCACAACTTTACGCTCAATGGAGGAACCAGCTTCCCCAGAGGACAAGGGTCAATCCAATCATAAGCAGGATTGAACCTCACCGACCACTTGGTCTGGGTCAGTGAACCCTGGAATCTATCATTTTGGGAATCCATCAACAGCTGGTAGTCGTGACCCTTCAGTTATCCCCACAGAGAATATGAGTGGGCTCCCTGTGAGTCCGTCCTTACTTTCGCAGGGTTCAACTTCAGTCAGAGATAGTTATAACTTAGAATTCCCCTTTCTAGAGAGGCCTACTCCGGGCTACGAGGCTTTGTCATTTGACGACTCCTCAAGCCAGGAGGCGTCTGATGCGAGTGGAGATCAGGTTCGGGAGGTTTTCGCCCTTCCCTCAGATACTAATTATTGGTGTTCTAATACCGATTTTTCGTATGATTTCTTTGATTTAGGGGAAGTTCTCAAGACTCGGCTTAGATCATGCAGAACAGAGACACGGGAATTTTTATACATGTTCGGGCTTTCTCCTAGGAGAATGATAACTCTACTTCCAGTGTGCCTATAACTCAGAGAAAATGATTACAACTGAGTGTGGTGCCAAAATGTCTAGCACTATCGCTAAGATGAGACATGATCTGATCCATCTCTTGTTTGACGTTAACCTTTATGTAGCTGGTGAAGCATCGGCCATTATTTCACGCCAGAAGATGCCTTAACACTTCACGTGATAACTGTTTGATGGAGGTTATTGTTAGAGATACGTGGTGGTTGTTCGTCGTGCAATGGTTGTTGTCAGAGAGAGATCATGTGCAATTATTAGAAATAAGCGCACATTCTAACCATTTTGTTAGACAACCCCATGATCTAGTAGGACATCGTTTAGACAAGTCGATCATAAATAAATGACTCGCGGGAAGGACTACAATCACGAATTGATTGTAGGACATCTTACGAGTACACGGTCATAGAAGGACTTATGACTATGTGGTTGTAGAAGGACTTACAACTATACAGTCGTAGGACTTACGACTATGTGGTCATAGTATAGCTTACGACTAAGGAATGGTCGTATAATAGCTTACGACTACCCTGTAAATCAAAGGAGATGTATATTGATGTAATAGTTATGAGGATTATTCTATCCTCATCATCTAGCCCACACTTCAAGTAAAAGTAACTTACTTGAACAAGTGAGGTCGTAGACAAAAAATGGTCGAAAGCAAAGCCTTTTTGAACCTTATCGACCAGGAACGGGCTTGGTCAATAGGGTAATTTTGCTTGAGTTGTGAAGATAGACAAACATCAGATAGAGGAATTCTAATCGATTTCCATCGATCTATCCATCGAATCAGTCCCCAAGATAACCATTCAGTTCCAGAGATAGGTAACCGATGGGCAAGGTTATAAAAACTTACTGGGAGGTAATTTTTATTCTTCTACTTTCCCCATCTTCTCTGTTGTTTCTCTGACTGTGGGGAGAATGGCAAGAGACTTCTCGATAGAAGCATCTCTAGACGATGGGAAAGCTAGGCTAAAGACACAAAAATAGAAGTGAATTGGCATTTCAGAAGGCTAAAAGGGTAAAATGTTATCTTTATGCTTTCATTTATATACCTTGCTTTCCTAGCCTTGATGTTGAATTTAGAATGAAGCTTCCTTAAGAATGGTTTCTTCAACTTCTTCTCTACGACCACGTCGAGTCGTTGAATGGTAGGGTCACCTACGATCACGTTTGGTCGATGACCCTGAGCACCTATTATAACTCCTTTTGCCCTTCTTGATGGTCAAGTCTGGTTTCGACCACTTGAAGAACAGTCTTCTTTTTGATCATAGGTTCTGTTACCACAGCAGTCTCCTTCATAAAAGATACAAAACTCTTCAGTTTTTCTTTTTGAGCCGCTTAATAAGCCCTGGGAAGCACTATCTAAGGCAGTTTTGTCATCATAATAGAAGGCTAGCTACCTTGTTCTTAGGAGCCAGTTGCTTTAGTACAACTGCCCAATGTCCTTTGCAGCAGCTATGTCAGCAAGGAGCTGTTCAATGGGGGCAGACGGAGGAGCAGCACTCAAACTTTCCCTCTGCTTGTCGACAACATTTACCAGTCGATGCTTCTTGGCCAGAAGGGCTATGGTCACCTCCGCCTCTTTTTTTATTACCATCAATTTGACCTTTTGGTCATTTTGATAGTTTTCTGTGCCAATGTTCTACATTTAGTTTATGACTATGAAAGCCTAAAGGAGTTGAATTTCAATTACCTTTAGACATTCATTTCTTTCCTCAGTGGATACATCCACCAAGATGTGAGGAGCCTCCATATCTAGTGATGGAGCCTTATCATAAATAGCCTTAACCCGAGCATCGATCTCTCCCAGTGGAAGATCTGCATAGATAAATGAAAGTGGTAGGTAAACTGCACTCAAAATTTAGGAAACGAGTTCGATTGTTACTTACCATCCTCGTAATCTCTCATTGAATCTTTAGCCCCAGAGTACCTTCACATTAGATGTGCTTGTTTCTTCATAGGGTTGATATGGCGTGTGGTAAAGTCCTTCCTCATGCCAACTGGTGAGCCCCTTTTCCCTCAGTTCCTTGATGGCTTGGACATAGGGGACTATCCAAGTAAGATCCTTTGGGACCGAGTTATAGGAAGAAGTTGTTTTGGCACCCTTCGCCACAAAGGACAGGCTATCTTCTTTGGTTGTCTCTCAATATAACCATTTCTTCTTCCAGTTTAGCCTTGACGACTGAGTAAACATCAAAATGTATTTCTCCATCTTACCGTCATGAAGCTTCAGACCACAACTCCCAACAATTTCGACTTGCCTACTCATCTCATAATAATACCAAAATAGCTTCAAATCTGGAGGGATCCCTAGATAGGCCTCGCACAGGTACATGAATACACTCAACATGGTAATCAAATTGGAAACTGAGTTCACCAACTCCACCCCAAAGTATCTAAGCATGGCTGTGAGGAAGGGGTGAGCAGGAAGTCAAAGACTGCACTCGCAGTAAGCTTGAAAAATTGGATTTACCCAATCTCCCCTGATGGCCTGTTTTGTCCGACAGCCTCAATCCATCTCATAAAATTCCTTGAAGGGATCTTCTCCGCTTTAATCAAGGCTTTCATCTTTGCCTTATCCATTTCTGACACCGGCCAATTTAGAGAAGATTTCATCATTTTCTCTAGGTGGTTGGCTTGGATTTGGAAGAAATTGGGGAAAAGAAGAAGGCTTGGTCGGTGGCGAAAAGCTCGAAGATGATTGAGGCAAGAGGGGAAGTAACAAAAATTACCTTCGAGTAAGTTTTGTTAACCATACAGGTCGGTTATTACCTTTTCGAGAGCTATTCCAAGTGGACAGATTGGCAAAAACCAATTGCATTCATTTGCTTGAAGCTGATATGTCTTTGCAACTCAAGCAAAATTACCTTTTTGACCAAGTTCATTTCTGGTCGGATCAAATAAAAAAGACTACTTTCAATCTTCGTTCATCCATGACCTCTCTTTCTCAAGTATGTTATTTCCCTTGAAGTTGGGGGGCTAGATGACATGGATATAACCAACCCTCAAATTATCGTTTATCTATAAAATGACATGATTACATCATTATACTCATTGAATATACCCCTTATCTATAAGGTAGAGATTTTACAGAGTAGTCGTAAGCTCTTCTATGACCACACCCCTAGTCGTAAGTTCTTCTACAACCGATCCTTAGTCATAAGCTATTCTATGACCATCTCATCGTCATAAGTTCTTCTACGACCACCTCATAGTCGTAAGTTCTTCTTTGACCACCTCATGGTTGTAAGGTATCCTGCAACCATGGTATAGATGTAAGCTATCCTGTGACCACCTTGTGGTCGCAAATCCTCCTATGACTAGGTCATATGCTGATTGACCCATCTACAGCAACCCATAGCGTTGTGGGCCTATCTGATAGGGCAGTTAGCATAAATGTTTATTATCTGGAATAAGTACCCTGTAACTTCACCTTGGCAGAAACCACCGCACGATGCATGAGTTATTACATCTCTAATAACTCCTGTCGAACGGTTATCACTCGATGCATTAAGGGATCCCTTGGAGCCGCCATGTCAGCTATTAAAGGCGGACGTTAGGGAGAAAAGGGGGGAGGATCCGGCCAGACCCAAGGGAGAGTAGCAGCAGAGCAGGCTTTTTCACATTACTTTCTCCATTGTAATCAGCACCATTGTAATAAGTTCTTTAGCAATATCCACACAGGAAGTAGGGTTATTATTCTCGTAGCAGAAGGCTTGAACCTATATAAAAATCCCTTTGTCTCCTCTCTGTGTGGTTGTAACCAGGTCTTCAAGAGTTCCCCAGAACCCATATAAATCTTTATGTAAGATCGACTCTAAAACGTCGACAAGTTTCAGAAAAGTATCGACAAGTTTCAAAAAGGTTTCACGGTGCTTCAACAAAGTTTCACCAAAAATTTTCAAATCAAAGAAAATTCACTAAAAAAATCAACTTTGAACATTCTTAACCCCATAGCCATTGGTTGCCGCTGTCTTCCTATGATGTAGTTCACGATGACGATGACAACAAGACACACTACACGATTGTGACACCATGCCTGTGCAACCACCTTGCCTCACGGCCTCACCACGCACATGTAGCCCTCGTGTGGCCGCCTCAACGCCCTAGTGCGGTACGCACCTTCGCACACTGGTGCTGCTGTGGGGAGATTCGGATTTACTAGGAATCTTTGTATTCATGCAACTGTCCTGGATTTCAGTTGCACACATATCGATAAATAGTCTGCTTATGATTACAATACTATAACAGAAATCTTACATAAAATATGACATAGCTCTCGATTACAGAGTTTTAAGGCTTTCAATCCAAACTTACTTATATTACAGATAAAACACGACCACACCACAGGCTACACTTGAGTGTAGGGTTAATCTAAAGCGTGTGATCTTCACCATCATAGTGCTCTTTATCTGCTGGTATGTCCTCTTCACATTTTTCATTGCCTTAACCAAAATATACAAGAATGAGTACATTCGTACTCAACAAGCCACAGTGATAAAGTTTATAATACAATTGAGGATTTCAAGCGAGATGTTTAACAAGGGGTTTATCTTGGACCTATCATCACTAGTACCGTACAATTTTATTTGTAAACTTAAGAATTAAATCAAAATAAGTTCATAAAGAATTTTTGTTAAGGGGTTGGTATATTAACAGATTATCTCATTTCTAGGTTAGCACAATTTTGACCAACAATGGTCCTTATCCCTTGATTTGAGAATCACCCCTTTCGACATGGCTCCCTTTACCAGAAGCATGGAACATTTGATGATTTGTTAAATCTCTGTAGAGAATGCACAACTTTACCCACACAATACCTATGACTTGATCAAAGTCGGGATAACATAATTTACCACTTATTTACAACATTAGTGCTATCCAGTACAGAGCAGTCCCTCTCAACAGCGATCCCTTTCCTGTCCTAGATGTACGAGTAACCGCAACGCTGCTTCCAGGGGTCATATTGTGGCATAAGTCAGTATACGGTCTACACCAACACTAAACCTACCCATGGTAGTACCAATGAAACTAATATAGTAGCTAAATCAACTTTGAGTAATTGATCATGTCAATAGACAGTAATGATATCTTTTCTCATGGCATAAATTAATTTCTTATACACCATTGAGCGCGGTGGAAATCATTGACAATCACAATGTGAATCACCACAATTCTATGATTGGCATGATAAAACATACCACACCCTTGGCCAACTTTTCCAAATTATCATTCTCGGTGAACGACCCAACATAAACATCATGATTCATTTGAAGTATAAGTCCTGACACATCAACTCGTGATTGAAGATGGCAAGTGATAAGTGATTGCGGTTTTTATTCCTCCACTGTTATGCTAATCTAAAGTATGATACACTAGTTCTAAGTTTATCAAGGAAAACCATATTAGATTATTGTCAAGGATGGTATGTAGACAACGTAATTAAAGGTATTAATTACTTAAACTAGGATTATTAAAAAGTAACTGATAACAATTAGCATTGACAAATAAATAGAGCATAAATTAACTCATATGTAATATAACCCAACTAATAGGAATTCGAAATGATCAAGGATCGTAGCTTGCCTTGTGACTCGTAGTCAGCGCTTACTCCTTTGCTGGCTTCAGGGTAGTCACTTCTAGTTCTAGTTGTTCCCATGGCTTTTTCTCCATAATCTAGCATACACACATGAACAAAGCCAAATAAGTCTACTGAAGTAACCATGAGACCTACAATTAAAAGACGGTAAAAAGGGGAGAAGAAAAATGGGTGCCAGAAAGCTCTCGGGAAAGAAAACTGATAAAGAATCAGCTTTGTAAAGCTTTGAATTGGCAATGGATGGTGAACAATGATATTTAGAGGGCTCATTGGGGTCTAGGGTTAGTCTAGTACATAGAACTGGTGCTAAACATGGCTTGGAACTATGCAAATTAGTCTCAAGTCATTGTTAAATCAATCTAAATCAGGTTGAATTAGTGAAAATCAGGTTTGACTTGGTTTGAAACCAGTTTGGGTCTGGTTTAGCTCTACGTGAGGAGGTCTGACTTGACCGCGTGTGTGTAGTGTCACACACGGGCTCGATCGAGTGTGAGCAGCTCAGGTCAGGCGTGGTCAAACGGCTCGATCAAATCACAAGTGCACAGTGACGACTAGCATTATTCTTCTTCTCGGTCAAGTAGAGAGGGAAACAGAAACAGAGAGACAAAAAGGGATGACAACGGTGACGCATGGCGGAACAATGATGACGACACGTGCACGGCGTGTTCACAAGCACCACTAATCCATTTTGGGTGGTGTGGGATGATGGGGGAGGATATGGTGTTTTGCATCATGTATTGATGCACATCAAGACATGGACTCGGATTTGAAGTGAAGATGTTATCATCAAGCTTCAAGAGTATACACAAGACATAGGCACAACTAGCATAGGCTAAGAATATGTTCCTAGTTTTTTACTAGTCTCGATGTTTGGTTCGGAGACCAGATTGCTAGTGTAGGTTGTCGTACTATTAGGAGGGGTTTTGTCTAATACCTTGAGTCTCATCCTATGTTGATAGCTCAATCCTGCTTGTTTTAGCTCTCCGTGGCATGATGCTATTATTTATTAATGTATTTTGCAAATAGTTGTAGCTCATACATCTCTTCTTGTAGCATGTGACTATGCTTTGCAAATATATTTTGTAAATTTTTGAAGTCCATGTACCTACTCCTTGTAGCATGATGCTTATATTTGTAAATGTATTTTGCAAATAGTTGAAGCTCACATATAATCTTTGTAGCATGTAACTTAGGTTTGAGAATGTGTTTTGCAAATGGTTTGAGTCTATGTCTCTAAACCTTGTGTCATGATTCTAAAGTATGCGAATGTAT
Organism: Dendrocalamus sinicus; assembly: GCA_036346575.1. Classification (NCBI taxonomy): domain Eukaryota; kingdom Viridiplantae; phylum Streptophyta; class Magnoliopsida; order Poales; family Poaceae; genus Dendrocalamus; species Dendrocalamus sinicus. Next base: position 19,849,999 of record CM070650.1, read on the forward strand.
TTTGCAGCTTGTTGTGAATCATGCTTTGACCTTTGTTTGCATGGTATTATGATTTGTGAATGTGTTTTGTAAACTTGTTAAAGTACGTGTATCCTTGTCTTTGTTGAAAATCTCAGAGTGATCCAACTGGCTCTATGTGAGTGGTCTGACCAGCGGTGGTACGAACTGCTTTGTGTGAGCGGTCAGACCAGCCGTGCGGTGTGACCGAGTTGTGTGCTGGTACCTTTTTTCCCCAGAGAGTTTATTTTTGGTTCATCTCCGAAATTTTAGCCGAACAATATGACCGACGTTGTTGAAGTGGTCCAACTGGAGTCGGCAGTAGTACCAGACCCTGTGTGGGTGGTTGGACCGACATCAACTATAACTAGTTTTTTAGGCATTGCAGAGGAGGGTAGTACTATCGGCCATTAGTTAAATGTAGTACTGGCCATGGCTATTTTTCCTGAAATCCTATTCTATCGACAACTTTTGTGTATGGGGCTATAAATACCCACGATGGCCAATTGGGAGCAAGGTTCATGCATTCTATTTCACTCTCTTGAGTTAGTGTGAGCCTCTTCTCTCAATTATTCATGCGTTGCACCTTGTGAGCTAGGAGAGAAGTGTCTAATTGCATGTGTTGCTTCTATAGGTGGATTAAATTGTCGAGATCCGAATATGCAAATCTAGACTCTCCTGTGTATTTTGCACCAGTCCAGGATCACGCTAATACACATAGTATAAATAAAGATGAAATATCGACCACATCATGATTTACTAAGAAAAGACTCAAATATTATTAATTATTATCAGAGTTGCGACCTTATAGCCAAGCTTAGAAACAATAGCCTGAAAGGCTTAAGAAACTTGTAGCAGAAAAACAGAAATAAGTGTAGTAGACATTCGACATGCTCACAGGTAATCGACTAGGGAGCAGAGTCCTAATCCGCGAAGTCGTCGAAGTATCCTTCTTCAAGTACCTCCTGTCATTCTGGTCCTTCTTCCTCAACTAAGCAAATATAAATGAAGCCGTGAGTACATAGAGCACTCAGCAAGTCGTTTGTAATAAAGATGTAATATAGTATGCAATGCTTACCAATGGATGGCTGAAAGGTTAATTTGCGTAAAGCAATAATTTAAAGTAAATACATTAAATAGATTAAAAGCAAAACTTTGAAAATGATTAACAAGTAAATAAACAAAGGAATTAAGAGCAACCACAAGTGAACTGACTATTCACTCCAATGAACTACTAGTGAATCAACCATTCACTTCCCAACTTAACCCAGCCAGACTTTTATGAAAACTCTACTCCTCGTGTGAAATCACCGAGTATTGTCCATAACTGGCAACATGGCTATTTGAATAGTTTTATACTTTGTAGAGGTTGTACAACTTTATCCACAAGACATGATCATCCCATATTGCCACTATATTAACACACTTTCTTTGGTGTGTGGCAGAGAGATCATGACAAGGCCTTTACAATGTCTAATCTCAACCCAATTCTGCCACTCTAAGGTTTTGCTATCCGATCCCCTCTTGCGCCAATGTGGATCCATGGCTATGACCACACCACACTCATCTCAATGACGAAACTGAAATCGAAACATCATAAATTAATCAGCCAGGTCTATCCCATACTGGACATGTGGTTGTACAGTAAGGCTCAGATCAACAACGCATAAATTTAAGTCCTTAGATTTACCCAAGCAAAACATCCACATCCCAATGTGCAAACTGCACCCCTTTTACTGCACGATCATTCGCCTAGGTGAAAACCATTTTTGTATAACCAACACTAATGACACACTAATGTCATGACACACAAATTTTATAACTATGGCTAAAACCACGATTCAATATCTCATCAAATCAAAATTAATTAATTAACCACATGTGATGATAAACCCAACGTGACTATAAGCATGGCTAAGCAATTTAAACGTACAACCCATGTGACAACTAGTATTGCATCACTAGATAATTTCCCATCCTATGGTGTAATGGAATCATGGTATTCAAATTATTAAGGTGGAATTAATCAAATAGATCATTAACTACCAATACAAAGGTTTATAATAAAATATCAATGCATGGTAATTGAAAACTAAGTTCAATATGATCAAAGAACACAACTTACCTTAGCCTTGCTCAGTTAATATCTCTTGATCTTCAAATTTTGCTTCAGCTCCTTCGAAGGCATGATCTAATGGGAGAGAAAATGAAACGAAACACAAAACAAAATCAAATAAAATTCAAATGAACTCCAAAAACTTCGAAACCAGAACTAAAAGATAGAGCTCAATTTTAGATGAATTTAGGAAAAAGAATCGGGTCAATCGGAGCTAGGACGGAGGAGAATGTGCTCTTGAAAAATCTAATATAAAGGAAAAAGGCTGAAATTAGAAAAGTTACTGTGCTATGGACTCAGCTCATGGGATAGACGGTCTATGGTGGACTCAGTGTATAGAATAGTGCACACGACTGGGTTGCTGATGAGGTGGCTGACTGGGCACTAGGGCTAACGTGGTAGGTGAGGTGGCGGCTAACTCGGCTCGGTCGGTGCATGGGTCTATGGAATAGTGCATTTGACAGGTGGTCCCAAGGTGTCAGTGACACGGCGCACGCAAGACTGAGTGCACCGAGGAGACGAACCGACGCGCGCGCGGGTGCGGGCTGAGCTGGGGTCGCGTGAACCGAGGCACATACTCGTGAATTGCGGGCGGTGACTAGGGAAGTGGACTGAGGTGATGGTGGCTGAGGCGAGCGTTGGCGACAACCGAGCGGGCAAGGGTGGAGCAGACGACGACGGGGCCGGACGGCGGACGGCGACTCACCAGCAGAAAGATGACGACGGAGGTTGACGGCATCGCTAGTCAGCGCCGGAGAAGAAGGTGAAGACGACGGCGAGAATGATGATGCTCGGCTACAGCTACGAAGATCAAGGGGGGCTCAGCTATTTATACCTGGACATCGAGAAGCCTAGGTGGACACGGACACCGAGTCCAGGGTGGGGACGGCCGACGACGCACACGGAGTGAACACGGATGTCGAGATGAGTTGGCCTTGCGCACGCAGCGAGAGACCATGACGAAGATGACTCGGGAGAGAGCGACACGCGAACGGCCGGGATACAGGGGCGCGGTGAGGAGAGAAGACTGATGGCTGACACGTGGCAGTCATCCATCGAGCAAAGCGAGCGCGGATAAGCAACGTGTGGCGTAAGTCGGGCTGGGCTGGCTGAGGCCGGGCTAGAGAGAGAATGGGCTTCGGACCAACACTGTTTAGGATTTTTGAGGCTTTTCTATTTTCAGAAATTCGAATAAATTCATATGAGCTCTAGAAAATAGCAAGTAAATATAGAAAAATCACAAAAATTCCTTGAGACACAAGAAACCTAAATAAAATACTTCTAAAAAATGTTAAAGTTTAATTTAGTCATATTGAATCCTTTTAATTAATAAAAATTCCAATTAAGCTTTAATTAATCATAGAAAAATTGAAATGGTAGATTTTATTTTAAAAGCTTCAAAAAGGCTTTGAAAATCAGGATGTTATAACTGAGTATCTATGTGTGCATATATTGCACTTGATGAGAGTCAAGTAAGGGGTTTAACTTGTTACTTTTGGAGGTTACTGACTCCTATACGACGTTGAAGACATCGTGGTCTGGTGATCTTTTCAAGAAGCTTGTGGAAAGGCTCGGCATATTATAAAGGTTAGAGCTTACCTACCTAGAGGGGGAAATAGTTACCATTAGTGGATTTGAGGTGTTTGGCTTAATTTGTGGAGTCGTTCAATTCGTTTGGGCTTACCTCATGTGGACTATGGGAGACCGGCAAGTCTCTGAATACCATGGTAAAATGAGACTATATCAATTGTGGTTCGCTTCCTTGTGCTTATTTACATACTTACAATTTACATTTCTAAAATTATCAATCGTTTATTACTGTAGGATTGCAAATCTTAACATAGTTGTAGCTTGTTGGTGCACTTAGTTGAAACTAGATAATTTAAGCCTTAATTGAGCAAAACCTATTTGATTTATGCTTCTATATCTAAAACTCAGTTTTAGGTAAAGAGAATTTTATAAGTGCCTATTCACCCTCCTAGTTGGCCTGCTCGACCTTACAGGCGGCGAGGGAGGAGGCGAGCAATGATGTGTTCCTTAGTCTTGTTCGCGCAACCCGCATGAGCATGTGCTGGCAAGGGAAACACGGTTTGAGCGACGTGGTGACTGTGCAGGGTGACAGCGCGAGTGGCTCAAATGGTGAGAAAAGGAGGTGGTGGCATGTGGCTTTGAGGTGGCAGAGGTGGTGAAGTAACGGTGGCGTCAGGGCTGGTTAGGAGGGTGGGGCGGCAAGGTATTTTGCTGGGAGGAGGAGGTGGGCTGGCCTAAAGGGAGGAAAAAGAAAAGAAGATGGATTGTGGCCCAGAAAAGGAAGGAGTAAGAAAGAAAGATGGCAGCAGGCTACAAATGGCCCAAGAGAGAGGAGGGAAAGATTTTGAGGAATTTAGATAGTTTTAGGAATATTAGGAAAACGAGATAGGATTTCCAGCACATAAAAAACACATGAACTCAGGAAAACACAACAAATAACTTGAGAAGTTTTACGAAAAATCATATATTTTTACAACTTTTTTGGGCTGTCAGATACCGTGTCCACCGCACCGTAGTGTTGTGCGCCGACGCCGCTCTGCCCCACGCTGCCAGACCGCCGAGCATGGCCTCCCCGGCCCGAGCGCCAAGCCGCTTGCCTACGTCCTCCGCCGCACTCAGGGGAGCCCATGACCGCCACGCTCGCCGCCCAGCAACAGCCGTAGCGGTGTTCTGTTGCTGCGCTCAAACGTGCGCTTGCTAGCCCACATCCGCTCTCAGCATCTGCCACTGTGCTCGCCCACCGTCGCCTGTCGTTTTGGCTTGCCGCCCGAAGAAGCTCGCCCCTCCTATTCACTGCTCGTTGCCTGCTATAGCGACTCCTCGCCCATCGCAGCTCCTGGCCGCCACTGCAAGGTGGCCTCGACTGTGAGATCCACCAACGACAGTGCAAATTAATCAAGCAACAAAGATAAGATCTGGCAGCCAAGATTGTAAAAGGGAGCTTGATTGAACGAGTGTGAGCTACACCGTTGTTTTTGCGGGAAAAAGTTATAGCGTTTTGTAGTTTTTCTCGTGGTTAAAATGACCGGTCGGTCGGCACCACACCCTGGATATCGATGCAATTGCATAGCAAAATTTCAGTTGCATACGCACGCATGCATGTTGAGCTCCATATAGTAGCTTGCCTATTTATCCATGCAACGGTGCATTTTTTCCCCTGTAACTCCAATATTGGTTTCATGGATCTAAACGGTTGAATTTTTCGCATGCATTGCGAAGAAACAAGATGGGGATCAAACAATTAAAGTCAAACGGGGTAACCGGAAATCTCGTCCCGGTAACCGGTCACATTTCAAATTAAGCCGGTTACCGGCCGGGATTTGAAAACCTGGCTGCCAGTCAGTAATCGACTCAATGTGCAACACATGAACGCTTGCTTGGTTCACATTAATTGCACATATATAACCGTGGGTGACACATATGGTCCTTCAGTATCAGTGTTGTGCATCAACTGGCAGTCGATCCACAATAATTAGATTATATCTATATCAGTATATCACGGCATTGCAATCACATGCGCGTATCATGCAGCCATACTGGCATGCATTACTAGTTGCAGCGACTCTAGGGACTCCGGGACCTAGCGAGCTGAAAAAAACTTGACGCATAAAATAGTACGAAAGCAGGTTGGTTGGTTGGCGGAGGTCGTCACTTTGATGCGTTGTTCACTTGCTAAGTCTCCAATATATAATGGTTTAGAAATAGGTTGATATGAGTTAGGTTTATTTTCTATGGGATAGATTATTGCACAGACGACTGAAATTTTTTTATCTTTCAATCACCTAAAGTTGTATTTTGAATCATCTGAAATTGCACATGTTTTTTTAGGGGGCTGGAATTTTAGTTGATTGAGAGTGCAATTTCAGGTCACCTGAAGTTGCACTCTGAATCACCTAAAGTTGCAGCTGTTTTTTTGGAGGGGGGCTGCAATTTTAGTTCATTGATAATGCAATTTCAGGTGACTGAAACATAAAAAAAATTTAGTCGCCTGTGCAATAGCAAAACTGATTTTCTATAATTTTAAAATATATATGGTTTAATATTATATTACTAAGATAAGGTGAAAGAGACTAATTTATAAGGTAGAGTTTTCGTCACTCCTTGAATATGGATAGAGATGATATGAGGAGAGCTTTGGCTAATCACACGTGCACGTATTCGTGCATTTTCGTGTAAAAATCATGTAACTTGTGACGTGGTGCGTCACTTAGTAAACTAAGTCTACCTTATTTTTTGCTAAACCATGTATCATCTCTCATATTTTAACTGGTCATAATACTGCTTAAATATCATAATATGATTTGATGAGGCAGTTATCAATGAGTTAACACTGCTTAATCTGTAACTTGATGACGCAGTTATCAGTGAATAATTTTATTTAATCACAGTAGTTACTAATGAATAACTGCAATGCTCTTAAAAGAGCTTGGAGATGTCCAGGAAAATACAGAGAAATTCAATCTCCATTCTTCTTCTACTTTCTCCGCTGTTGTTTTGTGCTGGTGTGTTATGCTATATAACCACTCTGATCTTTCGTCTCGGCATGCACCTAGAAGGAGGAAGAGCAGTGATCTCCAAATCATTGTTGCAGAGAGAACCTGCTACTTCTACATCCTATACTGCATCGAGTTTGCACTGCCTCCTGTTGTTCTATGTCAAGCCCAACAGTAAATCGTATGACCGATCGACGTTCTAATTCTATTTCAGTTTATATTTCTGAAGTACAATGAGTAGTCTGTTATTAGATTTGTTTGTTGCATCGATAAAATTTTACTGTATTTGTTTTTTTAGTAAAATTTAAAATTAAAATATTGTCTACTTTTTTAACATAATGTATGTCTAAATTGGTAGGGACAAATTAGGTGGCGGCGAACAAGCGCGGAGCGGCGAGCTCGTGTAAACGCCGCACAGGATCCTAGTGTATAGAGTATGATCTGTGAGGTATCCTGGGCATCTACTGAACCATTAGAAAATGGCCACTACATCTTAGTACAAATTTGTTAAATAGGCGATGACAGATGAACATGTAGATGTCCAAGGGCACGACATTGGAATCCAATTGTGGCGGCGACGGAAAAGACTGCTAGGTTTGCTAGTGTGTAGTACAAGTGCAACTTGTGAAACTGTATGCAGGGAATGAAATAATGAGGCCTGGGCCACTGCACAAATGAAACTGGCGTCACTGTTGGCCCGAGCTGACCTGACCCAAGATGCATAGTCCTTGTTGGTTTTGCTCAGGACTATTGTATATCGGAATTGCTACCGTACATACGTATGGAGCTAGATATTTTATCACACGATCTCATCGTACTTTCCCTACTTATTCATTTTGTGCTAAGCTCACTCTACTTTCCCTACCTATCGTACCTTCCCTACTTATTCATTTTGTGCTAATCTCACTCTACTTTCCCTACCTATCCATTTTGTGCTCTCTCTCTCTATACCGGCTCCTCCGCCCCATTCATAGCCACGCCTTTCAGATGTTCTCTACTCATCCACGACTATTCCATTCTTTTCGCCTCCCCCCTCTCTCCATCGAGACATCACGCTAGAGGAGTCACGGACGTCGAATCCATGGCACTGGCGGATTCCATGTAGTTTACTGGTGTTCAATCAAACACCTAATTAAATTTTTAGACAAAAACCCTCTATTTAGTACATATATTTGGTATATATATTACTAATTGGTATACAAATTTCATATTTATACTCCTAATAGATTTCAGCCCACTCAGACACCTCCCCTCTTAATTCATCTAAAAAACTATAACCCAGTTGAAGGTTCAAGAAGATTAACTAAAGGGGGCAAGTGAATAGATAGTTTAAAATTTTTTTAGCCAAAACTAAGTTTTATGCAGAATTTAAATTCAAGGTGATAAGCGAGCTGCGGCGAGTGCCAGGCATGGCTTAGCCGGATCGCCTATAGCCAAGGTCTTGAGAGAGAGCATATGGCAGCGTTGTGCCACCGGGGCCAACAAGGCAGGTCGCGCACGTCAACAACAGCACAAGTGCATTCCTATTTTCATGTTCCAAATCACATATTCTCAATTCGACAAATTTTCTAAATTATTTGAGATGTTGTTTCTACTATAAATAATTTATACTTTGATTTTGCTACCATGGATCTCTACTTTAACTCTGAACACCCATTTTAAAAATTTTGAATCCGCCACTGATCTATGGAGATCGGAGGGAATGCAAACAGAGGGCCAGACAAGAGCTACTAGACTAACCTCTGCGTGTGCCTTCTATAGGTATGATTTGTTGCAGACAATAGTTAGATTTGTTGCAGGCATTCACTCGATTTGTTGCATAAGTTCACTCCAAGTGTTGCAAGATATTTTTTTATTTTGTTGCAATATTGTTGCATCTTTAATTATTGTGATGAGTTTCATTGTAGCTAGAGCAAGATTTTGTTACACGAGTAGCCCCTCGTTGTGTTTGTGCTATGTAAATTTATAGAGCTAAATTATTTTGTTACAGTTATTGGTTAGATTTGTTGCAAATATCACTAAAAATATTGCTCCCATGTCATATGGTTTGGCTCCCATAGGAGTGCACCACCGCGAGAGCTGCCTGACGGTGAGGTGGTTCTGCAGGAGCCCCCACCCCCGCGCCTCTATGTCCAATTGCAATAGGCTCCCTCTCTACGGTAGCAACTTCTTCTTCACGAGCATGTCGAGCACACCATTGTTGTTGCGCCTAAGGGAGTGAGATCAAATGATTGGTTTTACTCTGAACGAAGATCCGACATCCCAGAAAATATACGGAGCTACCATCCGAAACAAACGTCCAAGCACTAGTCATTCCCTGTATATCGGCCCCACGCATAGATAGTATCTTATTTCTTCTCTCACCGTCATCGTTAATTACTTAATCTGTCACACTCCTCAATACTAACTTTCATACTGTGTTACTGGAACATATGCCATAAAGAATGGAACATTACAAATTGAATTGTGGAACATGTTTTTGTACCCACTGAACATCCATATCCCACTGCATTTTTTCTGTTGGAATATTGTGATTAAATATTGAAACATTCAAACTAAATGGTGTTGTAATATGTTCACCTATGGGTTAGCTCCTCCCATAGAGCCCCATCTAGACATATAGCCCTAATAATTTGTACAAAGTAGTGTCTCTATATTTGAAATTATCTCTAGTAAATTTCAGAAATTTTTGTGAAAATTTTATGGTGTGAACGCGAGTTATAAATTTTAAATACTAAACTATTTCAAAAGTTTTCTATAAAAGTTTGTTGGCCCCACCTATGTGTTTGAGCCTACCGATTTACACAAAGTAACGTCTTTATACCCTAAATCGTCTATAGTAAATTTCAGGCAATTTTGTGAAACTTTTGTAGTGTGAACACGAGTTAGAAATTCCAAATACCAAACCTTTTAAATTTTTTTTTATAAAAGCCTGTTGGTTCCCCTTGTGTGACTATCCTTAATAATTTATAGTAAGTAGCGTCTCTATACCCAAAATCACTAGTAGAAATTTTAGAAAATTTTGAGAAACTTTTATGAAAAGCTCAAGCTCGAGTTGGGGTCTTAGTCTAGACCAGGGCTCGAGCTCGGCTCGGCCTAAGCTCGAGTAGGATTGAGCTCGGCTCGTTGAAACTCGATAACAATTAAAATAATTTAATATGCACTATTTTTCAATAATAAGAAAATTTTGAGTTTGAGCTTGGCTCTAATATGCTCAATAACAGTTAAAATAATTTAAATATACATTAATTTTTAATAATAAGGATTGTTTGAACTGGTTCTTGTTCCGTGCCACTCGGTGCACGGGCTTGGCGCTGGGCGCGGCCGTGCAGTGGTGCAGGTGCCGCCATGCCGCGCGGCCCAGTATATTCTGGTGGCTGGATTGGTGGAAGCGATGGCGGTTGCGTGGCGGCCCAGCCAGAAACGAGGAAAACGCCCGCGCGGCGCGGTGTGTGGTTCGTCACGCGGAGTGGGGCGTAGGCCACAGACTCGTTCCTGTTAGGAAACCTGGACTCTATCCAGAGTCCTGATCTAATTGGGCACCCCACCGTAGACTATAAATAGGGACCTAGACCCCCCTCATTATGTACCCGATGCAATCTAAAGCAATAAAGAAAGACCAGGAGTTCTCTCTACCTCTCTCGTGTTCAATCTATTATTCGTGATTCGTGATTGATTCGTTCTTGTTCTAAGCGCAGAGAATCGCCGGGTGGTCTCGGCGTCGGTTCCTCAACACGTTATCAAGACGACTTCGCTCCGCTGAACGAGGTAATCATCGAAGTACTGATTGATTTTCTAGATCGCTTTTGAATCAGTATTTTCTTTTCGCGTTCTAGATTGAAATTCTACGGTGCAAATCCGCCTAATCTACCGCGGCGGACTTGAAGTCGCCGCACAATGCCGATCGGTAGATTGTGAAGCGGGTAGATGTTGATTGCATAGATTAGAACGATGCAAATCCGCCTAATCTCATGCGAGCAGACTTGAAGTCGCCGGCACAATGTCGATCGGTAGATTGCGTAAAAACAGGTAGATGTTGATTGCATCCTAGATTGAAAACGAAATCGAAAATTTTTGCATGATTCCGTTTTGATCTCGCATGATCACCGCATGAAGAAACTTTGCATCCCTTCGTTCGGTTCGGCTTATGCACGTAAAGAAAAAAATCGGTTCCGCCAGCCGCCGCGCCGCATGCGTGACACCGCCACGGCGATCATGAAGCATGAGTCGCCATCGCGCCGCAGCGCATCGCGGCGGCGGCCGATGCCGCCGTCCAAGCCTCGTCGCTAGGTTCGACCAAGGGCCGAGCAGCCGACCGTGGACCCGAATGCACCACGCCCGGCCGCCGGCCGTTCGGCTCCCACGCCTGCACGCGCACCCGTACCCGAACGCACGCTTCCCGGCCGATCTCACCGATTGGCCTTCACCGCACGGCCAACGCCGGTCCGCAGCGCCGCCCGCACGGGTTGTCGGGGTCGTCACCCTTGGGAGCCTCGGGCTCGCCGCCAGCATGCAGCTACCCTCCCGACCGCACTGCGCCCGTATGCGCCCTGCTCGCTGTGGACCTGAAGTCCGGCAACCGACGGCAAGTAGTAGCGCCACTCCGCCTCGGTGATTGCGCCAGATCGCGCGCGCCGCCTCTCGAAGAGTCCGCCCGCCGCCGCCATGGCGCGCCGTCTCGTGAAGCGCCGCGACCGCATCACCGCCGCCACAACCGTCTTGCGCTTGCCTCGGGCTCGCTGCGTGCCACCGGCGCCGCGGCCTCCGTGCCGCCGCCATCGCAGCTCTGCCGCTTGTTGCGCACCGATGCCGCCGGCCCACTCGCGCTGCATGCGCTCGGCTCGCCAACCCGCCGCTTGCGCGGCTCCACTCACACCGCCATGCCGCGCATGACACCCGCCCCGCCCCTTGAAGCCGACGAGTAGCCGCGCCCCGCATGCGCCCGCTGAAGCGGCTCGGGCCGCTATCGCCGCCGGGTGGTGGTCTCAGATGACGCCGCCGGCGCTAGCCTCGCTCGGCGCCTCCCGACGGCGCCGCCGCCTCCGCCGCGCCGTCGCCCGGCCGGACCGCCCCGCATCACTCGATCGGCCACCCAATAGCCGCCGCCGCCACAAGAAAGTGGCAAGGGGAAACCCTAGCGGGAAGAGCTTAAGCTCTCCCGGGTGGGCCGGGCGGCCAATGGGCCTTGACGGGCCAAGGGAAAGGCCACGTGGGCCGAGAAAGAATGGGCCGCGGGAGGGGGCTGAAAGAAAAAGGGCCGACCGGTGGGGGAGGGCGCCGGTATTTTGTGAAACACACCCTGAAGTTTGTGTAATTACAGAAAAGCCCTTAAAACTTGCATATAAGCCCAGAATTTTGCAGATAAGGCATTGTAGTACCGAAAATTACAAATAAGCCCTTAAATTTACGAGTGGGTCCAGAATTTTTCAGAAAACCCCTCGGTAAATCAGAAAATTGCGCGAATTTTTCTCTAAATTGAAATTTTGCGTAAAAACCCCAGAAATTGCAGAATTTGCTGAAATATCATATTTTAGCATAAAAGGGTCTCGAGATTCCGAATTTTTGTTTTTTTAGCATTTGAAGCTTATTTATTTATGCCATTGCTGTTCTCTGTATTTTCTGTATTTATTTACTGTTTTGGTTAATTGTAATTGTTTAAATTGCTTTTAATCACTGAAATTAGCAGTAAAATTATAGAAAATGCATAGAAAATTCTGGAACATTGCGAGAACCTTTTGTACCATTTATTTACCCGCAGTGAATTATCCCGTGCATGTCTACCAGCAGTAGACTTATACACATTTAAATGACTAGCATCACGAACTAGAAGTTCGAGGAGCTGGCCCAGCATGGCCAAAAACTATCTGTTGTAGGCATCCGATGTCGAGATTGTGCTTGGAGCCAGGAAGCTCCGCGCGACTATTGGGATTAGCGATGAATGACGCCTAACCCACGCCTAAAGAGAATGATCAGGCACTTCATTTTCTCAGGCACCACTTCTACCTCACTCTCAAGAATGAGTACATGGTAGAGAATAGTGCGCTAGCACTCTGGACCGCACCCAAGAAGCAGGTTTGAGAGGCTAAAGCACATCATTCTTCCTCAAGCAGAGTAGGAGTGGATCAGACTAAGGTTTGCCGACTTTAAGACGGTGAGAGAATACAATTCTGCCTTGCACAGGATTTGTACCCCAATACAGAAAGTTAAGAAAATCCTTCCACCCCAATGCAGTATAATCCGCACGCAATTATCGTCAAGACGGCTATGAGGAATATGCCAAATTGATTGATATGATGCAAATTGCGGAAGCTCAGGACGAAGTTCTCCGCAAGAACTAAGTCACTCAGCCATCTGGTAGCTCCACTGGCCGTGAAGCCAGCGCCGGGAGCAACAAGGTGCGAAAGCCCTTGATAGAGAAAAGGGGAAGGAAGGGTAAGACCGCAGCCCAGAACGGCAAATCAGATGCTCCACGTGAGAATAAGGCTATCAAGCCAAAACGGGATGGCAAAGGGCATATGAAGCCCACTCTGCATCGGTTGAGGGGGAGCATTCTGAGCAGCTGCCTGCGCTGATGGTGTTTGAGACCATTACGATAGCAGCACCCCTATCGACCTAGAAGCAGCCACCGTCATGATTTCTCTTAAAGAGAATGTCACCCTAAGAAAATAGCAGAAGAAGTCCAGTGCACTGAATGCATTTCGACTTTAATTGTCATTTATTTTGTGTGAAAGAATATATTAGAATTTGCATGGATGGTACTTAAGAATTGTTACCTTCTCGTGATGGTTGGATGATATTTGAAGAATTCATTCATTTATTCAGTTTATGATGGCATGATTTGTTCTGATATTGGAGTATTTTATCTATGTGTTGATTGCCTTCTCATGCATGTTAATAAAATACCCTATATTAGAACGCGTGTAGCGCCCTATGAAGGAAGTGTGCTTAGCTAGCAGCGGCACAACGCATATCATCTTAAGAGAGACTAAGTTTTTAGTCGATTTGTGAGAGCACTGGCAGCCTTACGACAATCGCCGGAAGCGATGCATGGTTCAGGAAGAGCCACAAATGGGCACAACTTTGGTCATTGAAGAAACCTTATTGTACCAGAATCGACTAGAACTCTCCTAAGTTTTAAGAATATTCGGCAATGGTTTCCACGTTGAGATCGAAAAGAGTACGGTAAGAAATACCGCTCATTATGAAGCGCGAAGAGAATGGCAAAAGAATATTAGAAAAACTTCCTTCAACGGGCTATATTATACCAACATTAAAGCGCTGCAGCATAATCGCTCAAAGCAGTGTTTAGAAGCTCTTAACTCTTTCTCTCTCGCATGATGATTAGGCCACCAGTCTTAGGATGATGAGAAACATAATAAATAACTCGCATGGGCATAATATTAATGTGAAGAATTTCCCGAATCATGAAGATTTTGTGTGCCCTGCATGTGCCACCGGGAAACTAATAGCTAGACCCTCCACTCTGAAAGTGAAGGATGAAGTCCATGCATTCCTGGAACGCATCCAGGGAGACATTTGCGGTCCCATTCAGCCCATCTTAGGGTCATTTAAGTATTTCATGGTGCTCATTGACGCTTCTTCGAAGTAGTCGTATGTGGGTTTGTTGTCCACAAGAAACCACGTCTTTGCACAAATTGATCTCGCGGATCATTCGCATCAGAAATGTGTCCCCCTGATTATGACATCAAGTCCATCAGAATTGACAACGCCGGAGAATTTACTTCAAAGGCATTTGATGATCATTGCATGGCAATGGGAATTGTAGTTGAGCATTCGGTACCGCATGTCCATACCCAGAATGGTCTGGCAGAGACTTTAATTAAAAGAATTAAATTTATTGCCCGACCCTTTTGTATAATTGAAATCTAGCAGCTACATGTTGGGGACACGCAGTCCTGCATGCAGCGAATCTCATCAACCTTAGACCTTCGGCCTACAACATTCATTCACCCATGCAACTAGCGCAATGGTCAGCACCGAAGATTTCCCAACATTAGGGGGAGGAAATCAACCCCTTGATGAAGAATGTCAGGAAATTATGTGGCAAGCCTGGGGAATCCATGTAGATGACCCACGCACTAGAAAAGTCCAGAAGACATTACATGGCAAGCCACGGGAATTCATGCAGATGACCCGTGCATTAGTGAAGCAAATAGAGAAGTCCAAAAGACAATAGAAGTCCAGAAGACAAGAGAAGTCTAGAAGACAATAGATTTGCAAGCATTAGCAAATCAACTGCCTGATCACTTTAGTGATTTGGAGAGCGTGACTAAGTCGCATGTGCCTGCACGCACTTTGCGGAGAGAGGTTGAAATACCAAAGAAAGCGAAGGTATCCCTAATCTCGCCCAGAGGCCTCGTAAAAATAAAAAGAGGACGAGAACTCCGGTTCCTTAAATCCTTAGTAACCGGGACTTTGGCGAAAAGGATAAGAGGATTTATCACACCGATCATTGAAGTCCCCCAGAATGAGAAGGGGAGCCAGTTGAGACCTGGCACAAGTATGACACCTTCAGAAAAGGGCATACCGGATCTGAATATCCCCATCGGCATGGATGTGTGCGCACACATTGGAGCCGAAAAACTAAAGAGACTTGCCACCGCAATTGAAAGAAGCGATGTGCAAGGTAAAGCTCTAGCAGAAGCAATCGCTCCAGAAGAAGCATCTCATGAAGAAATAGCTATAAATTATGTGCACACGGGAGAGTCCCTGAATAGGACAACAGCTAATATCGATATCTACTTCGCAAAGAAAATTGCCACCATCATCGATCTTGATCCCGAGCCTGCATCGCTCGCTGAATGTAAGAAAAGATCAGATTGGGAAGATTGGAAGAAGGCAATAGCAACTGAATTGCTATCTCTGAATAAAAGAGAGGTGTTTGGGCCCGTATGCCGCACACCTCCCCACGTACACCCCGTTGGGCACAAGTGGGTATTTGTTCGAAAGAGAAATGAAAGAAATGAAGTAGTGAGATACAAAGTAAGGCTGGTAGCCCAAGGTTTCACTCAACGTCCTGGAGTTGATTATGAAGAAACCTACTCCCCGGTCATGAGTGGAATTACCTTTAGATACTTGATCTCAATGGCAGTGAACTTGAACTTAGAAATGAAATTGATGGATGTTGTGATTGCATACCTCTACGGTAACTTGGATTCGGAGATTTATATGAAAGTCCCTGAAGGAATATCTCTCCCGAACCAAGACAGAGCAAATAGAAATCTGTACAGTGTGAAACTCGAGAAAGTCACCGTATGGGTGAAACAATCTGGAAGAATGTGGTATAATCGCTGAGCGACTTTCTCTGCAAGAAAGGCTACGAACAATGAAGACTGTCCTTGTGTATTTATACGGCGATCCTGAATGGATTCTGTATAATCTCGTGTATGTAGATGATCTGAATATCATCGGGACAATAGAAGACATAAAAGAAGCAAGCTCCTACTTGGAGTCGATTTGAAATGAAAGATTTGGGCAAGACCAAGTTTTGCTTAGGCTGCAGCTTGAGCATATCCTCAAGGAGTCTTGGTACATCGGTCGACCTACACCTAAGGTGCTTGAAAGGTTTGGCTTTGAGAAGGCATTTCCTCGAAAGTACCGATGATCGGTGAGGTCTTTACAAGAAGAAAAGATCCTTTCCGACCAAGGGAAGAGGGGAGGAAGTCACGGGACCGAATTCCCATACTTGAGTGCAGTGGGAGCACTAATGTATTTAGCAAACTGCACTAGACCGGACATTGCATTTGCCGTGAACCTCTTAGCAAGGTATAGTGCAGAGCCCACCAAAAGGCATTGGCAGGGCATAAAGGACATTTTCTGATACCTCCAAGGTAGCAAAGACCTCGGATTGTTCTACAGAAAGAATCAAGATCTGAACTTGATTGGCTATGCAAATGCTGGGTATCTGTCAGACCCGCATACCGCTAAGTCACAAACAGGCTATGTATTCCTGTGTGGTGGAACTGCAATTTCATGGAAATCGTCTAAGCAAAGCCCGTAGCTACTTGACGAACCACTCGAAATTATAGCATCAGTATGAATCCGCACGAGAGTGCGCTTGGTTCCGCAGAACGGATCACCACATCCGGCAGTCATGTGGAATGAACATTGTGCAAACCCCCACAATTATCCATGAAGATAATGCAGCTTGCGTTGCACTAGTGCAGACGGGCTATGTAAGCATATCAACCCCAAGTTCCTCTATGCTCATGAATTGCAAAGATGGAAAAGATTAAAGTACTGCACACTAAGTCATGTAGACTTGTTCACTAAGTCACTCCGCGCATCTAGCTTTGAAAGGTGCGTGCGTGGAATTGGAATGATGAGACTTAGAGAAGTGCAGAATTCAGGGGGAGAATTCTCACAAGCCCGCTAATAAATCTTGATCATGAAGATTAAGTTCCCAAAAATAAAGTCTTGCAGACTAAATGAATTTGGGTGAATTGTACTCTTTTTCCCTTGACGAGTTTCCATGAAGTTTCTCGACCAAGGTTTTTAACGAGGCAATTCGTGCATCGCAGCATCACATGTATCATGTACTCTTTCTCCAAATTTTTCCCACTGGGTTTTTATGGAGTTTTGTCGAGGCATGAGCATGTTGGGTGAGTGCCCAAGGGGGAGTGTTAGGAAACCTGGACTCTATCCGGAGTCCTGATCTAATTGGGCACCCCACCGTAGACTATAAATAGGGACCTAGACCCCCCTCATTATGTACCCGATGCAATCTAAAGCAATAAAGAAAGACCAGGAGTTCTCTCTACCTCTCTGTGTTCAATCTATTATTCTGTGATTCTGTGATTGATTCGTTCTTGTTCTAAGCAGAGGAATCACTCGGACTGGTCTCCAGCGTCGGTTCCTCAACAGTTCCTTCGCTCGCCGGGGAAAGGCGGTCGGCCCGGAGCCCGGCCGGTTGACAGTCTAGCACGGCTGTCCACTGTTCGTCTAAAGAAAAAGGAGCCAACAACGCTGTGTCAAACTAGCTAATTCATGTTGGCGTAGTAACACATTGCCTCTTTTTATTTTTTAACCTTTTGAGAATTTCTGTATACATATAGCTAGCTAGGCGACTGCGATGAGTGGCATGTGAAGTCATTGTAACTGGTCGTGACTGAGTCACATGTAGTGTACCCTTCGCAATCAAGTGGAATCGCATCGAGTGGAACAGGCAGAAGCATCTTTCCTCACGTCTACGAAACGCGTGGCCATGGGATACGCAGCCACCGCCAAACTCTCGGACACGTGTGGTGACGAAGCGCTCTGGTCGTCTCCGCCGTCGATGCAACCACGCACCGCCAAAACATCTGGGAGCATGGTCGCCGCTGTCGTCAACGCCAGCCGTAACACCATGTACGTAGGCTCGTACCACATGAGAGTAGGAGATAACATAGTGTGTGTGGTACGCCGTACACATACATACCGCCACATATGCGGCGCACGATGGCGCACGATGGATAGGCCAATAGGCCATTCCTATGCAAAACCAAATCTTGAGTAAATTCGATCCCGGTACGGTTCCCAGCCGGCGCAGGCAGCTCTTGAACGTCTTCTTTTTTCATAGAGGCCAGTAACTTTCTACAGGAGAGGCTGAGAGCGAGAACTTGATCCCTTCACTTTTATCCCCAGAAACTAGCCTAGTTTATCACTGCATCGATCCCTTTATTCGCAACGAGCGTTCACGAGCCGCGGCGAAGAGGCCGTTCTATTCCTTTCATGGGCTACTTCTGGCCGACGTCCTCGATCACTAGCTGCATACTTGCATCTGCCATAAGATCATGCTCGATTCAGACGTACTCAAGGATGCGACGTCTGTGGCTCCAAGGCTGTGTTTTTTTACTTGTCCTGCGTTTAGCCAGTGTCCTTTCTACAGTTTGGCTCAATCCTGCAAGGAACAATGCTCGTTGTGCAAAATCCAAGAAACAAGATAAAAAAAAACTCCAAGAAATCTTTGTTGTAAAGAAGAGGATTAAAAGGTGAAAATATAGCGACTGAATCTATTATATAACAAAAGTCGATGTAGGCTTTTTAGAGTTGCTAAAAAAAGACAAATATATTAGAAATTCACATAAAAAAGCAAAACATATATACTTTAATATATATATAGTAAAAATAATGAATACTCCTTGGTGCCCAGGCACTATAGTCTAAAATAGGTATGTATCATGTGTGAAAAATTATAAAATTTCTTGGATATCAAATTTAACTAGTTTACTAACTAGTTCAAACAAGTTTGAACTAAATTTCAAATTGTAGTTGCCTTTTTTATGATAGTTTGATTGTAGGTACAGGGTGATTATATATATAGTATAAATAACAAGGGTACCATTGTGCTTAGGATTTATGATTGAGACTTTCTATCCATGATTAAGACTACCATCCATAATTGATTTAGCATGCTAAACCAATGACTTCTTTTCTAAATTGACGTCTTTTCGAATTAATGAATATTAACGGGTTTGCTTGATATATTACACTTGCACGCATCTAAAAGCAATCCAAAAGCAGGGAGGCTTGATGCTCAGACACCATAGTGTCCCATTTCAGCATCTTATATATGTGTATATGTGTGTGTGTATGTATGAAATATATATGTACTAATTATACACTTAGATAAAAATCTAGCCATCAATCTGGCGGACCTGAGCTATAACAGCTCAGAATTAATAGAAAGAATTCATGTCAAGTACAATCCAAATTAAGAAAAACTACTAACTAAAAATAAAGAAGAAATAGCAATTTAATTTTCATACGACTTCCAAAGTAACATCCATAAATAACTCATAGAGAAATGAAAAACATAAAGTAAAACTCACTATGTAGCTCGGGGGAGGTGGTGAGCTCGAGGGAGGAGTGCTCGGAGGAGGCAGCATGTTCGAGGGAGGCGACGTGCTCGGGGGAGGAGGATAGTGCCGGGCGTGGGGGAGGAGGGTAGCCGGGCTCGGGGGAGGCGGCGTGCTTAGGGGAAGAGGAGGGCACCGGGCGTGGGGAAGGAGGGCCGCTGGAGTCGGGGGAGGCAGCGACAGGCTTGGGGAAGACTAGAGTGTAGCGTTAGTACAGTGGGGACAAACTCTAAAGCACAATATATAGGAGATTAATCACAGACGGTTCCATTTAAGAACCGTCTATGATATTTTTAATCATAGACGGTTCTAAATAGAAACCATATGTAATAATAACATATCACAAATGATTTTAATTTAGAACCGTGTATTATTAGAAATATCGCAGACAGTTTTAATTTAAAATCGTCTATGATGATCATCACATATTCTCATATACATAAATACAAATTCACATATATATGACTCATTCTCATATACATAAATGCAAATTCACATATATATCACACATTCTCATATGCACACACACACACACACACACACACACATATATATATATATATATATATATATATATATATATATATATATATATATATATATATATATATATATATATATATATATATATATATATATATATATATATATATATATATATATATCACACATTCTTATGTACATAAATGCAAATTCACGTATACATCACATATTCTCATACACATATATAAATGCAAATACAGAACATATGACATATCAATATTTCATTCATCAATCCAATTGCTTATTTCCTTTAAAAATTAGCCATTCATGATGATCGACGCATATGTAGCTAGTTTCATCACGTTGTTATTCCTTGACCCTTACGCCATTTTCGAAAGGAGGCAACTCATCAAATTGATTGTATTCTTTCTTGTCCACTACATTCTCAACTCCCACAATCCTTCTTTTTCTATGAAGAATTACGTGGTGCTTCTTATTTGCTTGGTCGGTTATATAAAAAACTTGAACAACTTGGTTAGTAAGTACCAATGGTTCATCTTTATATCTAACACGTTTGAGGTCAATGGTAGTAATATCATACTTGTTGACCTTCACCTGTGAAAGATAGACCCAACGATACTAAAAAAAGGGATCTTGAAAAGCATATAGTCGAGCTCCCAAATCTCCTCTATGAACCCATAGTAGGAGTTTCTCAACCCATTCGTATTGAATACATCTATGCGGACACCGCTATTTTGGTTAGTGTTCTTTATATCTTGAGTCTGTGTATAGAATGTGTACCTATTTATCTCATATATTTGCCATGTCACGACTATAAATGTTGGCCCTTTTGCTAACCGTGACAGCATATCACTTGACGAGCTCCAAGCGAGTTGCTTCTTCAACTATTGGTTAAACCAATAGTTGTGTTGTCTCGTGATCCAAACATCCAACTGCTCTAGATTCTATTGCCAAGGCACATCCTTGTACTGGTCGATATATGGGGACACTTCAGTCATGTGTTGTAAGACCGTGAAATGGGCTTGAGCATACGCATCCATATCTAGAGTGATTGCTTTCATTCTGATGGTCCCGATATCCTTGAGCCTCTTCTCATGGTGAGATCGAGGCACACCTATCGGTTCAACTTGAGCCATGTAATCAGCACAGAACTCAATGACCTCTTCAGTTGGAAAACTTTTGACGATGCTGCCCTCCGATCGAGATCGATTCCATACATAAGACTTGAGAATTCCTATAAACGTTTCGAATGGGTACATGTTACGTAGGAACATGGGCCCACACATTTTTATGTCCCACACAATGTGAACAATGAGATAGACCACGATATCAAAAAACGACGGAGGGAAATACATCTCAAGATGATATAGAGTCGTCACCATCTTGTTTTGCAGAGCATTTAGTTCTTCGGGATCGATGACATTCTAAGCAATTGTGTTAAAGAAATAACACAACATCATCATTGTTTCTCAGATCTTGATCGACAAAATACTTCTAATTGCAATAGAGAGCATTTGTGCCATCAGCGCATGACAATTATGAGACTTCATTACAATTAACTTCAAATGTTCCATTGAAATTGATGGACCATGTGGAGGTGACCACATGTGAATGATGAGTAATTGACAGTGGTTTAGTTTAGTCGAGTTTGGTTTGAGTGATTTGGACCATGTCGTTGCGTGGTGCGACGGACTCGGTCGTTTTGGTCAAACTTGGTCATTTGGGCTTAGGATGCATATTCTAATGCTTTGACAGGCTTGGACTTCATCTGTGGTAAGTGTGATGGAAATTACGCTTTCATGTGTCGAGCGGTGCTATTTGACGTGTTTCTTGTGCGTGGTCGCGGGACGTCGAGTGGAGTCGTGGCGAGACACGGTGGACGGACTAGGCGCAGTGGCGCCGAGGTCGAACGGTCGGATGTGTCGAAGACGACGTGGACTCGAGGTGGTTGCGGCGTGCGAGGCAAGGAAGCGCGAAGCTTCCGGAAGGTGCGGGGGAGGCGATCGGGAAATTCGCGAGGTGCACAAGCGGGAGCGGGCATCGTTGGATTTAGCAGTGTAACGGGCGGAGACCCGTTAGCCAAGGCTATAAAGGAGAGGAGGGGCTGCATGCCCACTTGAGCATTTTGGAGGAATTGGGGTTAGCTCTAGTCAAAAGAGGCTTTAGGAGTTGGTTTTCCTTTAGTCTTTAGTGGTTGGAGAGGCAGAGTTTGGTGCTCCTCTGTCCCCTACGATGTCTTCTAGGTGGTAGAGCAGTGTGGTTTATCCTTCAAACATTCATGGTTGAGGTGGAGAGAAGGAGAGGGAGAGGATGAGTTGAGAGTCATGTAATCATTCACGGTGCTAATGTACATGCGTATCGTGACTCCTTTGTGTTCCATTTGATCCAAGAAATGAAATCTCAAGTTATTTTCTGTTCTTGGTCTCAGTTCTTCGATGCCCTCTTTCTGTGATTTGTGACTTTTTGATTTTCGAGTTCTTGCTTGCTGGGAAGTGCCAAAATGGGTTGCTCTGTGATGGGTTAATGCTTCAAGATCATTTGATCGAGTTTCCCTAGAGCAAACTTCATTTAATCCTCAATTCTCAATTTTGGCCTTCTCTGTTCGTCAATTGCAATTTCTAGGGTTTTATTGAATTCTTGTTCCACTTGGCAAAATGGCTTGAAACTTGGTTTCTAGAACCCTGAGACTATCAATTAGTCTTCCTCAAAGTTTCATTGCCAGAGGATGAAGGATTTGTGAGATATTTAGATTTTGGTTTCTTTCCTGAAGCTTGTCAAGTTTTTCTAGGTTTTGAGTTAACTCTTGATTCTCTTCTTGGCTTGAGCTGATATCTGGTCTGGGAGGTGCCCTTACTATTGCTAATATATCCCCAGAGTTTCAGTGCCAAAGGATCAAGGGTTTGGGAGGAATTGATTTTCTTGTGTTGCCTCTGTATTTTCAGGTTATTGGGTATAATCTGAATTTTGTGGTGTTAAGTTGGTTTCCCTTGCCTCCCTTTCCTCCCTTGCTATTTAGGTTATTGTTGTGTAGCTCTGGAGTAAAAAAGTTGGGTTCAAAGGCCTCAATTCTTCAGTTTTGGAAGTTCTGAAACTATTTACTGTGTGCTGAAAACTGTAGTCCATTGTGCTGAAAAATAGCAGTTGTGTCTTGCTGAAATCTGCAGTGCTTTGTGCTGAAAACAGCAGCTACTTCTTGCTGAAAATAGCAGCTCTGTTTGCTGAAAAACTGCAGCTATTCTTGCTGAAAACAGCAGCTCTGTTTGCTGAAAAACTGCAGCTATTCTTGCTGAAAACAGCAGCTCGGTTTGCTGAAAATCTGCAGCTCTTTTTGCTGAAAATCAGCAGCCCTTCTTGCTGAAAACTGCATGTTGTTTACTGTCTTTATCCCTCTTTTGTGCTTCTCTGGGTTGTTGTTTTTCTCTGAACTTTTCTGAGGTTTTCGCGAATTCTTGGGGGCGATTTTGAAGCAAGCGACATTCACCCCCCTCTGTCGCCATTTCGGTCCTACAGAAATAAGTTTCTTCATGTCGGCGGAGTAACCAGACAGAACTTTCATACCATGCAAGCACTGGCACAGTTCGATTCTCTCGACCTTGGACAAAGTGTAACAAGCAGGGAGAAGGTAAGTTCATCCTTTATCGGTCTTTGTCGGTGCTGATTCAGGCATGATATCTATATCAACTAAGTCAAGTCATGCATTGACACCATCCTTTATTTTGCCATGAATATTCAGTAAGAGACCAATCAAACTGTCACATACATTCTTCTCTATGTGCATGACATTGATGCAATGGTGAACTTCTAGATGCTCCCAATAAGGTAAGTCCTAAAATATTGATCTCTTCTTCTAGACGTTCTTTTCACGAGTTGTCGATTTACGTCCTTTTTCGATCACAACATCTAAATCTTTAACCATATCATAGACATTTTTTCTGCTGAAATGCCTTGGAGCTGAACTGTTGTCCTTCTCTCTGTCGAATTGTTTCTTCATCCTGCAGTATGGGTGAGCCCTCCAAAGGAACCTACGGCATGCATACGGTTTTGCATGAGTACTTTAGCCACACACTCTCGGTATCATCTAAGTAGTAAGTACAGTCTTTGACCCCTTTTGTACTCTGGTCCGACAGTTTTGCAAGAGCATGATAATCATTTATGCTCCAGAACAACAAGGAGTGTAAAGTGAAGTTCTCTTATTTGTACACATCCCATACCTGTACCCCATCATCCACATTATTTTTAGATCTTCCACCAATGATGCTAGGTACACATCAACATCATTGGCAAGTTGCTTCGGCTCTTGGATAAGTATCGACAATAAAATATACTTTTACTTTATACACAACCAAGGAGGAAGGTTGTAGATGCAGATAATCACGGGTCTAGTGCTATGTCGGCTGCTCATATTACTAAAAGGATTCATTCCATCTGTACTCAATCCAAACCTTATATTCCTCAGTTCTGCACCAAAGTTTGCAAACCTCCTATTGATGTTTTTCCACTGGGCGAAATTAGTAAGGTGTCTTAGCATTTTATCCTTCTTACGCTCCTCCAAGTGCCAACGTAGCAGTTTTACCTCCTTTGAGTTCACAAAAAACTGCTTCAAATGGGGAATTAAAGGAAGATAACATTCCACCTTATCAAGAGGTCCTTTCTTTACCTTTATTCCCTCGCCGTCATCTGATTGATTCTTACGCTTGTATCGAGATGCATTGTACACCGGACATACATGCAAGTTTGCATATTCTTTACAGTAGAGAATACAGTCGTTCGAACATGCATGTATTCTTTTTACTTCCATTCCCAACAGACAAAGAACCTTCTTGGCTTTGTAGGTGGTTTTGGGCAAATCGATTCTTTTTGAAAGCATGTCTACTAAAAGACTTAACAGTGTCTTCAAATTTAGCACCTCAAGCACAACTGATAAACTCATGTACTTTGACTTATAGCACGTGAATAAAAATACCTCTGAGTCCTCCATCAAGCCCCGAAATTTAACATACTCTCTCTCATCATAGTTTTCTTCTGCATCACGAAGCATCTGATCCAGATTGTTATCATGTAGCCTATCCAAATCGGAATCATAATTGACATCATTCGGCGGCGTATCATTGACTTCGTCGGTGATATTGTTATTACTACTTTCCTATGTAATTTGCTCTTCACCATGACTAGTCCAACATGCATACCCCTTTTTTAAACCCCTTTGAATCAAGTGTGCTTCAATCTGCATTTGGTTCTTAAATATCTTTATATTCTCGCATTCAATACATTGATAGTACATATATTCACCCTCTTATTCAACATATCCTCCTCAGCAGGTCTTGTAGAAGTAAAAACATCATTAATTTACTCTTCACTCACACAGTTCTCAATGTACATCCAGCTTTGGTCGTACGTTACGTATATAATAATTTAGTATTACATATTAAATTAATTAATTAGTACACTATATATGTACAATCTAAATTAAGTAGCTATATGTAGCAAGAATAATTAATTAGATTGAATTAAGCAAAAATATACTATGAATTGATTAAACCCTAAACCTTAAACCATGCTAGATGTAAATAATCTTCTCTCTATATCAAGGTAGCTAGATCTAAACCATCTTCAATTCTCCTTTCATCAAAAGCTAGATCTAAATTATAATGCAATTATGAACAAATTACTAACCATATGTAGCTAATAACTTAGTGGATCTATAATTACTCTTACCAAATAGTCTCCTTTCACTGAATGGCCTCAAAGCCCTGCCTCTAGCTCAAAGCAGCAACATAGATCTGGATTTAAGAAAGAGATCGACGGGTTTGTGAGCAATTAATATAGTGAAATTATCACAGATGGTTTTAATACAAACCGTCTGTAACAATCTAATTATCACAGACAGTTTTTAATATGAACATATGTGAATTATCACAGGTGGTTCTTGTTAATAACCGTCTGTGATACTTTATAGACAGATTTAACCACGAACCGTCTATGATATTTCACTTTCACAGACATTTTTAGTGCTGCTAGCAACACAGACGGACTCTAAACTAAAACTGTCTGTGATTATATTTAAAACTGTCTAGTATTAGGCTTTTTGTAGTAGTGAATTAAACACAAGTTATCCACACATAGACACGAAGTTGCCTGCAATGTCCATTATAATTTGCATTAATATAGATATAACTATTATCTCTGTTATTGGAGATACCAATTAAAAATTATAACGAATAAGTATTTCCTCCCAAAGATATAATCTATATTATTTGTTTTAACATATACTACTAGACATAAATACCACAATTGAAACCAATTCTATAAATATGGAAATTAAATCAAAATAATAACGTTCTAAAAATTCTAATATTTAAATTCTTTCTTGTGATTTGCAACCTTTTTTTTGCATGTAGTTTATTTGCTATTTATCAGATACATACTACTAAATCAATTAAATATGCTCTAAGAGTAATATCCGCACAGATGCACGGGCTACTATTAGTTTGAGATAAAATCCGAATACCCTGTCACGGAGCTCCAACCCTTTTGGCGGAGATGAGAAGACTAATAGTGGAGTTCTTGGTCGAGTTCTCCACCGTACCATGGCCACAAGTTCTTGTCGGAAACTTTAAGTTTTTTCGGTCAAGTTGTAGGTTTTCCGTACCACGCACGTTTCTGATTGGTAGTGCGGTTTCAAGAACGGGTGAAGTTGCGTGATTCTTGGTGTGAAAAAACAATCACAAATTCGACGGCGATGGGCCACTCTCCATGAAAACAAAAAGGGAGAATGGTAGTGGCATCTAGTTCCCCTAGATCGATTTTCCAAAGTGCATTGCATGATGTACAAACCACAGCTAGCCTGGCTGACCTAACAAGTGCATCCAGCCGTCAAAACCGAGCACGGCCGTTCTTTTTTTCCCAGAGCATGCACAGCCCAAATCCTCGGCAAAAATGTGTTTGCTCCCTGCAGAAAGCAGAAAAGCTTCTAACAGATGGAGGAATGATAGGCAGAAAGGAAAGACAAGGTGAGCTGCCTAAGCAGAATTCCACCGCCAAAAAACGATGGCCCTAGAAGTACGGCCAAGTTCATGGGACAGAGCTGTACGGTGAGTGCACACAGTCACACAGACCATGGCTGCATGATCCAACGAGGCCGAGCTTAAGTCAGAGAACAGCACTATCAATGCCGAAAAGGCTGCTTTTCTGTTCATAAAGGCAAATCCACTAAGGCCATTTTGCTCAGCTTAGCGGCGCCTCCTATAATTCCATTATCTCATATTGCGCCTAAGGTCACTAGCAGCTGCTCCTCGGTTGCAATTGCACATGCAAGGCAGAAACGCTAGCTACTTTACACATGCCAATATGCATATCAGAGTTATCTATCGCTTTTGCGGCAAATTTTACTCTTTTTTTTCGATAACACGAAGCAGCAAATTTTACTTCGGTCAAATGGAAAAAGAAAAGAGGTGAATGGTCAGTACGTAACGTGGTAATGATTTCCTTTTAGGCCTGTTTATTTCGGTTTCGATTTCAGAATGAACGTGTTGGCTTATTAATTTTGGTTATTTTTTGATTATTTTGCTTTTTTCTTTTTCAGCAGTTTTAATTGAAATACTAAGAAAATATGTTGTGACAGTATAATTTCAATTAACAACCGATAGGAAACCTAGAAGGCACTAAAATAAGCTGGATTAAGCATAGCCCACTAGTGAGATTTCTGGGATCCTCGGAGACGACAGGTTAGGCGCACTAGGAACCTTGGGAGAGCATATTGGCACATATTCTCGCATTGTGCCATGTTACGCCGTCCTGGTTACTGATGAAACGGTTATTCACATGTTCCCCTATTGTTCTCATACTCTTATCCAGCGCAACTGATACAAAACGCACGGCTAGATATAAAATAATGAAGAATAATCAAAAGCACAAGATACATATTTAATATGAAAAACTCTTGCAAAAAAAAATTCGTAGATGTACAATCGACGAAATTATTATATGGGGAGAAGTTACAGATCTCTCTTGGCGTCTTATATATGTAGATAACTTATGTTATATGTGCTATCTATCATAAGACTTACAAGGGAGATAAATAGCTTTAGGAACAAGAGACCCATATAAGAAAGGAACAGAATTCTAGTCGGTAATAGAAACAGAGACCTACTCAAAAATCGGAATAGTAACCTGTTTAGAGATAGAAACAAACCCCGCTTGGAGACGAAACAAAGTCTCGAAAGATAATTGTAAAGAGTTGTAGTCAAAAGCGCCTTGAGTAGCCATATCTGACTCCAGTCGGCGTAAACACCTTTGCACAGAACGATGGTGTAAGTCTGTGCAAATTTTATCACGGACATAAAGATAATCCCAATCATAATCTCATATCAGTTTGTATTTTTGACCAGCTAGTGGTCAGAATATATCTTTGGGCGAAACCTGGACGAATTCTTAAGTGGTCGGACCCAACTAGATTCGGGTCATAAAATATAACGATCTCCACCTTGAGCCAAATTCCTCCTGTAGCGAAAAAGATCCAACAAAACTTCCTGAATAGCTTGTAAAACACTTCTTGTGTATTAAACGTTCGAAAGGACTAATCTCAATAAGAAAGACTAGAAACAATCTTATCCAAACGATTCTTACAAAGCAAAATTAAGCAAACCACTGACAGGTCCAAACACATGGCTATCAATAAAGCAGATAAAAAAAATGTGTCTTTAGTAGTTCATAGCCAAAGTCTGTGCAAATGACCTCCTCAAACAAATGCTCAATTATCGAATGGCATAAGTCAAAACAGCACATGTGGCACTGGATAGATAGTAAGAACTCATATCATAAAATCTTACATACTCTACATGGAACATAAAACTCGGCAAACAATGCTCATTGAAAGAGTAAGTTGCACGTGTGACTACCATGCGCATCCAACTACCGACTTTAAAGGAAACTAAATTTCATGAAATTGTTGAAAATGCTCCTGTAAAATTGTCCAAATGAATGGAACTTTTGTGTTGTCAATAGAGTATAAACCATAGTAGACCTCTTGTATCAAGCTAAGACAACTGAAAATGTTGTATTATCCATGCAAAAAAACAAACTCTTTGCACATAAATCCTTCATCCTAGACTAACGTTGAAGCAAAAACTTCACTTTGATATTTCAGTCTTGTCTTTTGCTGCGATCAGCATATCATCAACATCAAGAGCAAATAGATACTTGAACTATTGACAGTCTTTAAATAAATACAACTTTCATAATCAAATCTCTTCAAATCTTGAGAGATTCTAAATGAGTCAAATCTCTTGTACCATTGTCTACGTGATTGCTTTAACCCATAAAGATACTTCTTTAATTTGCATACAAAATTCTTCTTTCCCAAATCAACAAAACCTTTCTGGTGCTCCATATAGAATTATGCTTCATGACTAAGGAGAAAACACATGTAAAGTCAATACCTAGAATTTAATTGTATCATTTAGCAACAAGCCTTGCTTTGTACCTGACCTGATCGATCAGAGATGTGCCACTTGCAGTGTACGGGTTTCTTTTCAATTGGGAGCTCAACCAACTTCCAACTAAAATTCTTCTAGAGTGATTCCATTTCTTCGTGCATGGAAGTCATTCACTTCTCTAACTCTTCAGAGTAAATGGCATCTGAATAAATTGAAGGTTCAAAAGTGCCTTCAATGTCTTCTACCTTGTTTAAATAATAAGCCTTAATGTTGGATTCTTCAATAAACCTCTTCAGAGGCTAGATTTTCTTCCTTTCCCGACTAGATGTGACGAATTGTTCGTTCTGCCCAATAACTGTTGGAAGATTACTAGTCAAAGCTTGAACAGGGATATCCTGTGTGTTCTCCTTATCACCCTCTGTTGAGAATCCTAAGTCAATAACGTGCTCTACCTACATGCTGGTAATCTGTGTCTTCTCAATGAGATCATCACTAGCCAAAAATTCTTTTCAACAGAGCAGACTCATCGAAAGCAACACTTCTGCTCAAGACTACCTTTCGGGTGTCAGGATTCCGTAGCTTATAGGTTTTAACTCCAAGCTTATAGTTGAGAAAGACGCACTTAATGACTTCTGGCTCAAGTTTACCTTTATCAGTATGAGCACAAGCAGGAAAGCAAAAAATCCTTATGCTCGAGTAGTCTGCAAGAGAACTAGACCATATATCGATCGGAGTTTTCTTGTCGATGGCAGTGTTCAATGACCAATTAATCAAATGACATGCAATGGAAGTGGTTTTAGTCCAAAAACTCTTTGATAGACCAGACGTAGACAACATGCAACACACCTTTTCCATGATGATTCTATTCATACACTCAGCCACACCGTTCTACTGAGGTGTGCTCAAAACTATGTAATGCTTTACAATGCCCTCCGATCGTCATAAACTTTAGATTTTCCTAAATATAATTCCAGACCATTATCTGTTCAGAGTTACTTGACATGCTTGTTGGTTTATTTCTCGATTATAATCTTTTACTCTTCAAGCATCTTGAATGGATTAGACTTGTGCTTGATGAAGTATACCCAAACTATCTGAGAGCAGTCATCAATGATGGTCAACATATTATTGGCACCTCCAAGGGATGAAACATGGGATTTACCCTAAAAAATCAAAGTGGACATAATCAAATATGCCTTTTGAAGAGTGATTTGCGGAGCTGAAACTCACCCTCTTTTGCTTACCAAAGACATAATATTCACGAAATTTTAACTGGTACACCTTGATCATCGAGCAGACTTCTTTTGCACAACTCCTTTAAACAAGCTTCTCATATACCCAAGACACATATGCCATAGACTTGTCCTCTCAGCATTGAACAACCCGGTTGAGGCAACAATAACCTTTTTGACCAGAGTAGTGCCTCAAAAATGATAATGGTTTGTTGCATTCATATCACCTTTCATCACAACAAGAGAACATTTGGAGATCTTCAGAACTCCACCTCCACCTGAAAACTGGTACCCTTTGGTATCAAGAGTACTACTCAATGAGATAAAGTTTCTTTTCAAATTTAGAATGTGTCAGATCTGGTGCTATCAAATATCTTGATCTAGATGGAACCATTGTCTACAATCTTGTATGAAGTATTATCTCCTATTAATATTGATCTACCCGGAATTGCCTCATAAGTAATGAACCAATCACGATTCAGCCTCATCTAGAAAGTACAAGCTGAATCAGGAACCATCCATTGCTGATTTTGGAATCACCAGCAAAGGCAACAAGAATCTTCCCTTCGAAATCTTCTTTTGTGACAATGGTGGCATTAGCTTTATCATCTTATTGATCTTTCTTGGAATTATTATCCCTTTTCTTCTTATTCTGGAGTTTCTAGCACTCAGAGATATCGTGTCCTCCTTTCTTGCAGTAGCGGCATGACTTTTTTTTTTGTGTTCAACATCAAACGACATTTGTATATGCATGAGCTTCTACCTTTGGAATCATTGATCGAAGACCTCTTGACTAGTCTACCCCAAACATATAAACCTTCTACATGCCTATCCAAGCTCTCTCTCGAAACCATACCTTTTATCTTTTCTTTAGCATACAAAGTTTCATAAACATCCTTCATAGTAAGAGTATCTCGACTGTAGATAATTATGTCTCTAAATATAGAGAAATGAAATAGATAGTGAACAGAGTAGAATAAGACTCAAATCTCATCATCGTATTTGACCCGCATGGCTTCAAGGTCAATGACCATATCTTTAAATGCGATCAGATGATCTTGCACCTATCCACCTTCTTCCAACTTGAGTGAGAAAAGGTTCTACTTCAGATGCATCTTGTTAGTCAGATTCTTGATCATGCAGATGTGTTCCAACTTTAGCTATAACGTAGTAGAGGTTATCTCCTTCATAACATCCTGGAGGATATTATTAGAAAGATGAAGATGAATTTGAAAGAGAGCCTTACAATATATCATTTGCTTCTCCTCAATGGACTATGTAGTGGGCATCTTATTGATTCCCAATAATACATCATCCAAATCGAGTTTGTGACAAAACAACTTGCATCTTGACTTGCTAGAGAGAAAATCTTGTGTCGTGATCCAACAGCAAAAAATCATACTTCATTCATGCCATGTCGAGTATGCGATAGATTGATTGAGCGAAGAACCAAACTCTGATACCACTTGATACAAAACACACGGTGAGATATGAGACAATGAAGAATAATCAGAAGCATGAGACAATAATTTAACATGAAAAACTCTTGTAAGAAAAAACCATTGACGCACAATTGACAACATCACTATATGGGGTGAAGTTACAGAATACTCTTGGTATATTACATATGTAGATAACTTATATTATGCACCATATTTATCATGAGGCTTACAATTGACGATATCACTATATAGGGAGAAGTTACAGAACACTCTTGACATATTACGTGTGTAGATAACTTATGTTATGTGCCCTATCTATTATAAGGCTTATAAGGGAATAAATAACCTTGGGAACAAGAGTCTCAGATGAGAAAGGAATAAAGTCCTAGTAGATAATGAAAAGGAGATCTACTTAAAAACTAGAATAGTAGCCTGTTTGGAGACGGGAATAAACCCTGCTCGAAGACAAAACAAAGTCTTAGAAGATAACGATGAAGAGTTATAGTCGTTAACGCCTCAATAGTAGCCTGTTTGGAGACAGGGATAAACCCTGCTCGAAAACGAAACGAAGTCTCAGAAGATAATGGTGAAGAGTTGTAGTCGTAAATACCTTAGGACACCATGATGATGTAAGTCGATGCAGAGTCTATCACAGACACGAAAATCCTAATCATAACCTTCGACCAGTTCGTATTTTCGACTAGTTATTGGTCAGAATATATCTCTAAATGAAAACTGATCGAATTTTTAAGTAGTAGAATCTAATCAAATTTGGATCATAAAATACAACAATACATCTATGGATGTGAGACAATTGAAGTTGCACCAAGGATAAGGAGAATATTACCGAGGAGAGGAGAAAGGCGAAACAAACGGCGGAGCGTTGCTGTTTCCTGCATCGTCAGCAAGAGCTTCAGGCTCTGTGTTTGTGTGAGTCAGCTGTTTTGTGCATATCGTATCGATCGTAAAGTCTGAGCTTTCGAGCGATTGGTGAATTGTACTTCGGTTCACTTGGATTCTAGCTCACTGCACGAAGAAGCTAGCATGAACTGAGTGAAAGAACCGCTGTATTAAGTATATCGGCACCACTTCAGACTTATGGCTTATTACTTTTGATATATTAACTAGCTTTTAAATGATATATTTTTTTAAGACGGGTCTACATGTAGATTGTAGTATAAATTATATCAAGTTTAGCTGTACCAGCCAAAATCGTATGTGACTATTTTTCTCTATATACTGTCTCTCATAAACAGTCTAAAATTCAAAATCTTTAACCATAAACCATAAGTCACAGTTCAAAAGAACTCACTCTACATTATTGCTTTATGAGCTGTGCATGCTGTGACAGACTGTAAGTCTGAACCGTTGCACTGGTCTGAATCTGTGGATCAGGTTGCACCTGAGACTGGCTGGTTAATTTCTCACGAAGTGCAGTGCAAGAGATGAAAGGGAACTTACGTACACACAGGGGCAAACGGTAGTGGTCAGCCCAGCGGTGGAGAAAGAGTTTGACGAAGGGATGAAAAGATGATAAATTTGTCCACATGCATTGAACAAGTTCATAAATTTCGGGGTGTCAAAAATAGAAGTGCGTGCTTTGACTAGAGCTTTTATGGAATTCATCATGGGATAAGCTACTGGTAGTATATTAGTCAGGCCACATCTTGATAGCCACTAGTAGTAGAGACGTGAAATGGAGTATCAGCAAGTCACCAATCCCTTTTTGATTTCTAAATAATGCAATGAGTTGCTTTACATATCACAAATGCAAAAGAAGAATTTTAGAAAAAAAACTTTGGCATCGCTCAGCTTTGTCGGTTTATCGAAAGTCTGAGAGTGGAGGATGTAGACAGGTAAGATGTCCATACCTTTGAACGTCAAGAACAAGTCGCTTTTTCATCCGTCAAATATTTCAAGTGAATATGCAAGTCAAAAGCATATAAATAAACTAATTACCTCCACAAGTGATGTGTTACGAGCTACAGAACTAGCGAATCTTACTCAACACAACAACCACATACATGAACCACAAAAGATAGTTGGAAAGATTAATTAATGAATTGCAAACGAAAGAAGATAAATCAAGATTTGTCCAGGACAAAAATGTCCAACACATCTACCACACATAGGGGTGAAAACGGATCCGATACAGATCGAATAGTACTAAAACCATATACACATCTATTTTTTTCATATTCAAATACGAATCGGACAAACATCGGATACAAATATGGACCGGACAAATGTCGGATACATATTTGGATCGGATTATACTCAAAAACTAATCGGATTCGACTATTTTTCATATTCCAATAATTATCCATGGCCTCTCCTATTTAAAACATGGCACCGAATTATTTTAATATCAAATTTAGCTAAAAAGAGTATGCAAAAAAGTTTTATTGTGAGATGTGCCAAAATAAAAAAATGAAATGCCAAATTAAAGCCCACCATGATGGCGGGCTCGTCGAGATGATTGAAATGCATATATAACATGCCTAATTTAGAGGTCAAATGCAAAAGATATATATTAGTAAGTCGTTGTTATTATATCTGATGAATTCGGATATCCAAATCCGAATCCAGATCTTATCTGGATATCTGGATCCGAATTCGAGACAACTTGTACCATATTCGTATCCGCATCCGCAAATTAGGTATCCAGATCCGATACATCCAAATTCATTTTGTATCTGGATCCGACATATCCGAATCCAGTAATCGGATATTCGAATAATATCTAGATCCATTTTCACCCCTAACCACACACACACACCAAAAAGAAGGAACCCAACACCTCTTCAAACAATCCTGAAGGATCATGAGAAGGTTTATGTGTTTGTGTGATGAATTTTTACTATATTAGAGGTTTTGGGATTTGAGTTTTGGAAAAATATCAGTTTTCTAGTTTTTGCTGTAGACCTGGCAGTCTGACCGCTGGCTTGTTTTGTGCGGCTGAAATATGGATTTTAGGAATTTTAGTCATGGTGTGTTTTGGTTTGACTGAGGTCAGTGCATATGTGTTGTATGAAGTGTGTTTTGACTAATGTAGGTTATATTTATGAAGAACTTGTGTCTGCAAATGATTTCTTGATTTTTGGATGTGCAATGACACTTAGAGTCAACCATGGTCAATGGCGTGGATCGGGGCTACGCTAATGAAGGAGCTGAGGCCTAGAACGATCAAGAATGCCGGGTAAGATGGCTAAGCTCAAGCATAACACAAAAAAGGCAGAAAATATTATAAGGAAGTTTAAAGCAATGGATTGCACATGTGGTTTGATTGGTCCAAGTGAGGTATGGTCCGGTGGAACCAAAATAGGAGAGACGTGTCGACGTGTGGCAAGCCAATGATGCATTTATACGTGGCAAGCATAGTGATTGATTGCAAAGGAAGATAAAGAACATGTCAAGAAAAGGTATTCTAGTAAGTTAACCAAAATACCGAAAACTATGTTGGATTAAAACCGCAATGCTTAGGAAAGTGGATTAGGTTAAGAAGAAGCTGAGATGATCAAGTATATAAAAGTCTATGGAATTAACGGATTCAGACTTATGTGCTTTGAAAAGTGTGCATATATATAAGTCAAACTCGTGTTGTGTTGGGTTAATAGGTTCCCCATATGTACTATTGGATAATATACATTAGGGTTAGATTAATAGGTTGGAATAGAAACTTACAAGTTAATCCATCTAACTATCCTAGTTTTCCTTATTGGAAGTTAAGTGTTCTAGGGTTAGAGTTTGAGAAGTGTGGGTGATGTGATAAGCTCTCTTGTCCTTTAGGTAGAGTGACTGTAAAATCTACATTCTAACAACTTTATTCACCTCTCATAGATCCCTTTTGTTTTTGGTTGATTTGCACTTGACCTTATTGGTTTTGATCTTCTTTCTCCCCTTCTTGTCTTGCTAGAAGCCAAGGACGAGTAAGTGATGGAAATGTCTCATCTCCATCTATCTAGACATAGGTTTAGCAAGTTCTTGAAATTGTCCGGTTTTACTTGAATTAAACCTCTTCATTGGATTTCTTGATCCGAGTGTTTTGCTTCAAATCTTTTGGAGTTCTTCCTTGTTGTGATATGTACTGAGAATATATCTAGAGCCATCTTGTCTATTTTTATCCACGAACAAGTCATATTACTTGTTTTCGGTTTTTGTCCAGTTTTAGTGCAATCTTGCTTGTTATTGAGAAATGTCTGAACTCTGGCATGGATTTTTAGGATACTTGGATGTAATAGGTTCCTAAGATCTTAAGTAAGGTGTATGCAAAATTTTACATCATTTGGATTTGATTTTTGGAGTTGCAACAAAAGTTATATTGGCTTGGACTGAATCGTCAGTTCTGGAACTGGGGAGGCTCGTTAGACCACTCATCCTCCGATTAGATCGCCAGGGGCCAATCCAACCGCCATCTAGCCGGCGGTCAAACAACCAGGCTTCGTCAGATCACTCCTGATAACCGGTCTGATCGTCTGAGTCTCGGTTTTTTGGATTTTGGTTTCTTGCACTGTTTGTTTTGGATTTTGCCTTTCAATTCTAATCTTAATAACTATGTAATTATTTGAGTGAATTATCGGTAAATACTTAGGAAAATTTTTTGAAGACACCACTTACCTTTTCGGTTGTACTATAATTCCAAACAGACACTTGTAGTAAAAGATATATATGAATATTTCAGTGACTTCACGTTTCGGTTAGATCACTGGTCCTAGTAGCTATGGAGCGAAAAACCGAGCAGTAGCCAACAACAACGAGAACGAGGCGAAAGAAAACACAACAACAACAACAAAACATCTCAACAAGACATCTCAAGTCATATATTATTCTCCGAAAAAGTCGCCATGCTATGCTTTTGTTCCACTGTCCTGTTTGTCTCGTTACAATACTCAAAAAAACGCCACACCATTCTCCTCGATCGCTTATATAAGCCCTCCTGCCTACCTTCACAAAGACACAAACAAGCTAGACGCGTACTAGACAGACTCAACTTATCTACCTACCTATCTCTAGCATCAAAACTTGCATAGCCACCATCGTTTTGCTATATATGGAGGTTGATCATCAGAGAGAGATCAGCAACGTTGGCGTGATGGGCAGCAATGGCGTCTTCGCGAGGTGGTGGCTGCGGCTCCGCTCGCTGCTCGACACGCTCGGGTGTTTCTTCGTCGGGTTCGCCGGGAAGGTCGCCAGGATCGCCAGGGACGACCCGAGGCGCGTTGCGCACTCGCTTAAGGTCGGCCTGGCGCTCACGCTAGTGTCCATCCTCTACTACGTCACGCCGCTCTTCAACGGCTTCGGGGTCTCCACCTTGTGGGCCGTGATGACCGTCGTCGTTGTCATGGAGTACACTGTCGGTACGTGCGGTAAAGTCGTAGATAAAGAGATATACGCATTCGTATATGCACAAGTACGTATGTGTATAGATGTGTATATATGACACTGTGAATCAGTACGTATGCATGTCTGATGTGTATATATGGCAGGTGGCACGGTAAGCAAAGGCTTGAATAGAGCTTTCGCAACGCTGGTGGCTGGGTTCATCGCCGTCGGAGCTCATCACGTAGCTAACCGCTGCGGTGCACAGGGAGAGCCCATTCTACTCGCCGTGTTCGTCTTCTTACTAGGTACGATTGAACCCTTAATTTTCCCTGGGTCTCTATATATATACCTACAGCATAATTAGGGAAGGTTCGTATCTAGTAATATAGGACCAGAAACTCAGAAGGTATAAGTTAGCACTTTGCCATACGCATGCCAAAAGTTGTCGTGCAAGAGCAGGAGCTAGCCTACATGCACCCATTTTTAAAACGAGCAGAGAACTAGTAGTACGTGCCTAACGACGACGCTTGCTTTACCGCTGGTTATTCATGGTGTATCGCAGCTTCGGCGGCGACGTTCTCGCGCTTCATCCCGGAGATCAAAGCGAGGTACGACTACGGCGTGACCATCTTCATACTGACCTTCAGCCTGGTGGCCGTGTCAAGCTACCGCGTCGAGGAGCTCATCCAGCTCGCGCACCGGCGGTTCTCCACCATCGTCATCGGCGTCTTCACCTGCCTCTGCACCAACATCTTCGTCTTCCCCATCTGGGCCGGCGAGGACCTCCACAAGCTCGCCGCCGGCAACCTCGACAAGCTGGCACAGTTCCTTGAAGGTACAGAGTAGAAAATTGATCTTTTATAGGGCCCCATGTCAGTATGTGCTGCCATGCATGCGTTTCAATATTCCGTGACAAGGATTTGTGTATTTTTTTTGTCATTCGGTCTAATATTATTGACTATCTAACGCAACTTGATGCTGGGTTGATGTCAAATGGAAGGCCAGTTTCCTTCAAAAAAAAAGGCCAGACTAAAAAAAACTTTGTGACTCCAAACACAACATTAGTTTATACTTTTTCACTCTTCCTGGCCGGGCAAATTATAGTTCTCCCTAGTCATACATATACTCTCAAGCAACATCATAGTTTGAAATGGAAAAGCAGTAAACTATCATATAAAGTTACTACATAGACTTTAAACAGAGTTTGGGAGACTGAAAACTTTATACATGTATGCAGGAATGGAATCTGAATGCATTAGAGAAAACGCCACGGGCGATAATTTGGAGGGCAAAGCCTTTCTCCAAGTGTACAAGAGCGTTCTCAATTCGAAGACCACTGAGGACTCTCTGGTAAGCTTACTTTTCAGATAATATATTCTATGCTTAGTGCCAAAGCACCTACAAACACCTTGAAAAAAGATAACTCGTACAAGCATTGCAGTTTGTGTAATATTATTCCCAAAACTGCAGTGCACTTTTGCCAAATGGGAGCCTGGTCATGGCAAATTCAGCTTCCGACACCCATGGAGCCAATACCAGAAGCTCGGAGCTCTTTGCCGCAAGTGCGCTTCTTCCATGGAGGCTCTTGCTTCCTATGTCACCACACTCACAAAATCTCAGGTAATTACAAATTCTCCCCATTTCATGATCAAAAGATTATGGGACCAAGTTATTGACCAGCATCATTTCCTGATCAACAGTATCCTGAAGCCAAGCCAGAGCTATCCTGTAAGATTCGAACAGCATGCGGTGAAATGAGCTTGCACTCTGCTAAGGCGCTCAGAGAGCTCTCAAAAGCAATTCAAACAATGACCGTACCATCTCCAGCAAACGACGCCATGGCTGTAGCCATCAAAGCTGCAAAAGGCCTCAGAAGCGAATTGTCAGAGGATGCCGCTCTGTTGCAAGTGATGCACGTGGCCGTTACTGCATCACTTCTCACAGACTTGGTAACACAAATAAAGAAAATTGCAGAATCCGTCGATAACCTAGCACGACTTGCTCACTTCAAAAACTCTGAAAATACTCAGAAAGATGTGGTCATCAACATTGCGAGTTGATGAAGAGGCGAACTTCTCAGACATGTGGTTATTCTATACGGAGAATAAACACATGTGGAGCATCCATACTAAATGGGATAAACTAGTATGGTGCATAACACTATATTGTGTACACAGCAAATGACTAATTCTTCGATGCTATAGAAGTAATTATGATGCTGATTTGTGTTAATAAAGCGTTGCAGTCTTCCAAAAAGATGTACAACAAAATCTATTATCAACATATAAATATAAACGAACGATTTTCTCCTATATCTTTGGGGGGGAGGGGGGTGAATGTACCTCTCAATGTGTTGCGGCACCAAACAATACATTAAGCCAACAATGATGGTTCCAAGGAGATACAGTCATAACCATAGCAATTTCCTTCAGAAGAACATTAGTTCCTTTATGTGAACTAATAAGCTCCAAACTATGTGCCATAGTGTTGGCTTTCTTCAAAGATGGAGGAGGATAATATAATAAGTAAGGTTGTTCTCCTCTATGTCATCATTTTCTGCCATAAATATAGCAAAGATTTCACAATTTTAACTAGACATCCGCTTTAGCATCTGTTGATAACAGCCAGACCAGCTGCAGTGAAGCACAGTCTAATATTTTTTTCCTTTATGTAAAGAGCAGTTTTTCTATCCTTGAGGAGGTACCAAGAGGTACAAGGTACCAAGAGGTACCAAATTAGATCTAGCCGTTCAATCAGTGTGATCAACGGCTCAAAATTTGGTACCTCTTGGTACCTTGTACCTCTTGGTATCTCGCGTCCGGTACCACTAGATACTGTCAAATCTCAGTCGTCCGATCAGTGTTATCAACAGCTCAAATTTGGTATCTCTTCCCCCTCAAGGATGGTAAAATTCCTCGTATGTAAATTACCTTCCCTAGATTATCCTAATACACCTAAAGGCTAAAAGTGCTTCTAAATAGTAAAAAGTGAAGGAGCACGATATGCTTCACCACTGCAAATTAGGGAACCTAGCACTTTAATGATGCTTGGTGCCTTATTCCCATATTAGTTCTACTTTTAGGCCTTCTGTCTACCAATCTTTTCAGCATCAGCATTGACCATTCCTTTTCTTTTTGTACTTTCATGTCTTTGGTTCCTATGTGCAAAATGAAGTATATAATAGCAGGACAACCTAAATCCTAATGTTTCTTTGTATATTTTCATCCTTAGCACTGGAAAAGTTTCAGGACCAAAGAATACCACTGATTGTATACCACCGGTTGTAGGAATGAAAAATGGGCACAAGCCCATACATCTATTTTCTTAAAATATGGCCCAGGAAAACCTTAGGATTAAGAACCAACTTTTAGTATAATAACTTGTAAGCTCGAGCCAACTTCCTTGAGCCAGAGAATTCCCGATTTTCCTTTTTTTTTATTGTAGTATAGGTTAGTAAAGAAACAAAAGGCACTCAGAAGAAATATTCAAAAATCATGTTTCAATAATTTCCAATTTTTATCTCTCTAGTGAATCTTGGTTTCAGTACATACACTATTGCTTCAGCCAGTTGCAGCAAGCTAAAATTTCCTAATTTACCTTGTCACACCTAACAGTTACACACTAGCACACAGGTTTCGTGGTGACTCTTTGTTCTGCTGAATACCATCTGTTTTTATATTCTGATTCAGAACAATTAGTGAAGGTGCCGTTGGCAGACATTTTCGTAAACCACGGCGATTCAAAAGGGAACATAATGATAATACCATAGTTAATGCAACTTGCCTATTTGGAGAACAAAAGGGGATATCATTACAGGCAAAGAATACAAACAAGACAAATTCCTCACAGAACCTAACAAGACTACAAAAGTACAGGCTCTAGTCAGTACAGGAACTGGATAACACTTAGTATGCACATACCTATGGAGAAACATCCTTCAACTATACATTGGTAAGTGCAAGAAGGTTTACATCACCAGCCATATACGGGGTGTTGAACTTGAGGAGGCAAGAGATTCAAATCCATGCACTGCTGTTTATCATAGTCACGTGTACCAGGAATTGCTCCGGTCGCCAATCTGAGAATCTCGTTGCCAGTCAGGCAGTAATGAGCAAATGCCAGTCCCCCATCCACGATGTCTGACAACTTAGGAAGTAAAGGCATCTTTCTCACTTTGTTTCTCTTCCCATCTCGTCCAGGCTGACCATTTCTATCGTTCAGAACTTTGTCAAGCTCTGAGTACTCCATAAATCTCTCAGTTGCTGCCTCCCATGATAAACTGTATCTTTTCTCAGGGGTCAGAGGTTGAGGTTCACTAGCCATGGCCTCTTTCACTCGGGCAACAAATTCCTCTAAAGTTTTGATTAGGGGGGCTCGATCTTCACGACAAAGAATCAAGGATAACTTTGAATCTGTACAACCTGATGAACAGATGGGCTGGCACCAACCATTATTAGAATAGCAACCTGCGATCAAAGAATTCACCTAACCACACACTCGCGATCTCATCTACCCAACCACACAAGTAGATATATTGCCGCTTTTGCGAATCACATGGAAGCACAATAACAACAGAGGTATTCTCAAGAAAATCGCCTAATTCCCAAAGACAGCGCGTAGCATCAATCTGAGAATAAGCAATATTGGCTATCTTAAAAATAATTGTGGTCCCCCTCAACAAGTGACATATACAAGTTTATATAGCTCTTGGGAGTCCGCAAGACTTCCTACACGGGTTCAACACAATTCCTAAATTGACTTAGACTTGAACTCTTATAAAAAACAAAAATAGAATACAAATAAAAATCCATAACATTTTTAACAATGAAACTTCTTCCATTGCATAGTCCTCAACATTAGTTTTCCAACGAACCCGAGAACGTCTCAATCGGACTTCATATGTAAAGGTTATTGCCTTTATACACAAGGTGTGCGATCGGAATACGCGAAACACTGTCAGAGATATGGTCAGACTGATCCAAACACCTCCAAGCCAATCGAACGGCTACAAACGTCTCTTGCCATTCCAACGGCGCGATCGTTCAGATTGGTCCGAACGTTGCCATCATTATCGGGCGTCCAAATTTGATCGAACGGCGCACACTAAGCTAATGTCCAGACTGGTTTGAATGTCACCGGGACGATCGAGCGGTCTATGAGCGATTGAATGGTGCGAACGTTCGGTTTGGTCCGAAAGTCACCGAAGCGATCGGGTGGTTCGTGGACGATCGGACGGTTGAACACTTTAGAGAGGTTTTCTTTTAGCAAGAAGAATTTAAATATGATCTTAGATAAGTCAAAAATTAGTATGAAAAATAATGATGTAGGATTTAATTTTATTGAGCATACTAGGAAAAATCCTCCTAAAGTTGTCAAGATACTCGAACCAAAAAAATTTGAAGTAGAGTCTGAACCAAAATAAGTTATCTTTAGATCTACTAGTACTCCAAAAGAATGCTCTAACAAACTGAGTGCTGTGAAGTCGACTGATATGACCTCTCATCAAGTCAAGTATCAATATACTCATTATAGTAAAGATGGTCATTTGGTTCACTTTTACTTTAGAAAATAAAAGAAAGAGAAGTAGAATAGGATGAGGAATTGTTTTTGACCAGTTGCTTCATGTGGTCGAACCAGCGAGGCTGGACCAGATTTTTGACCAGTTGTTTCTCACAGTTGGACCAACTTCCCAAGAGAATTTTGATCAGCAATCCCTACTCGTTTAGAATAGTTAGGAGTCAGATCCACTTTATTCATGCAGTTAGATCATTTTCGACTAGCTTTTTCTGTTTGTTTAGAACAATCAACTTTTTCTACTAGGAGATTCCAAAAGACGGCGATAATCATTAACCCTCCCTCTGATTGCAGTATTCGATCCTATATGGGTTTTGAAAAATAAGCAAAGTGAGGATGGGTTGGTAGTTTGTAACAATGCTAGACTTGTAGCTCAAGGTTCTTCCTATTAGAGAGCTTAGACTTTGAAGAGACATGTGCACCTGTAGCTAGATTAGAAACCATTTATATACTGCTAGCATTCACAGCATCTCAGGGCTTCAAGCTTTTTTCAAATAGATGTCAAGAGTGTTTTTCTAAATGGTTTCATAGAAAAAGAGGTCTATTTCAAGCAACCCCCTAGTTTTGAAAATCCCAAATTGCCAAACCCTGTGTGTAAGCACTCCAAAGCATTGTATAGATTGAAGCAAACCCATAGAGCTTGGTATGATAGGCTTAAGAGTTTTTGTTTCAAAAATAATTTTAAAATAGGAATGGT
This sequence comes from Dendrocalamus sinicus, assembly GCA_036346575.1. NCBI lineage: Eukaryota > Viridiplantae > Streptophyta > Magnoliopsida > Poales > Poaceae > Dendrocalamus > Dendrocalamus sinicus. The sequence continues at coordinate 19,893,697 of CM070650.1, forward strand.
AGAGAAAACCTTATTCACTCTGGCAGTGACTTCTTACTTGTTTATATTTATGTACATGACATTATATTCGGTTGTTCCTTTTATGCTTTGGTGTTCAGTTTTTAGATTCTATAAGTAGGAAATTTGAAATGAGTATGATGGGTGAGCTAACTTTCTTTTTTGGCCTTCAAGTCAAATAACTAAAAGAAGGGACCTTCATTTACCAAAGCAAGTACGCAAAAAACCTTCTTCGTTGCTTTGACATGGGAAGCAGCAAGCTAATGTCTACTTCTATTGTCACCTCTACAGTGCTATATTCTGATGAGGATGGAGAGCCCATAGACCAGAAGAAGTATCACAGCATGATTAACTCCCTCCTCCCTCTCATGATGTCAAGGCCAGACATATAATTTGTTGTGTATCTGTGCGCTTGATTTCAAACTTTCTCTTGTGCCTCACATCGTCAAGCAGTGTATCGTATTTTTAGGTATCTTCATGACACTCTTGACTTTAGACTATTGTATTATTATGATCTTGCACTCTTTATTCAGGCTTTTCTGATGCTGATTCTATGGGGTGTAGAATAGATAAGAAGAGTACTTCTGACACATATCATTTTCTAGGTACATCTCTTACATTTAGTCATCTAGAAAGTAGTCATCTGTTGCACAATCCACTGCTGAGGCGGAGTATATAGCTATAGCTAGTAGTTGCTCTCAAGTTCTCTAGATCTTATCTATTCTACAGGAATATGGGTTGACTTTAGATAGTGTTCCTCTCTTCTGTGACAACGCTAGTACCATAAATATTGCTAAAAACATAGTGCAATGCTCTAGAACTAACCACATTGAAATTAGATACCATTTTCTTAGACACTATGTAGAGAAGGGTGATATTGTACTTCACTTTGTAAAGTCTGAGCTGCAAGTGGCAGATAATTTCACTGACTCTTGATTCTTCTCATTTTGTTTCTTTACGGGGAGAGTTGGGAGTTATTAGTCTTTTTGGCCTGTTCTAAGGAGGAGTTTGACTATTTTGCATCCAGTTGTATCATATTGCATATTTAATTTCAGCAAGTTGCATTATAATATAATTTCATAGTGCTTTCACTATTATCCTTGTATAACATGATATCTTACTTTACATCCTGCTATGTCTTATACTAGTTTGATAGATTTATCATATTATTCTATGTGTAGCTTAACTTTTGGCATGTTAACTCTATTAAATATATGAAACTTTAATTAAATCATGTGTTGTTAGATCTTGTGACTACTTTTGCTCTAGTAATCTTTTTGTGATTCATGTCATGTCAAATAAGCTAAGTTGAGTTTTGAACCTAAATTGAGCTTTAGACTGCGCCATGCTAGTTTTTATTGAAGCATGATTTAGAATTAGCTCTTTTTTCTTGAAGTAAGCTAAGAAAATGCAAAATAATCTCTTTTATGTGAAAAACTGATCTAACTAATTTTTTTCTCTTGAGATGACTTGCTATTGCACTAGCCATGAACTCAGAAGGAGTTGTGGATGACCTAGAAGCTTATTGTTTGGGATGGTCATGGTTAGACTTGAGATTTAGGATATAGCTAAGAAAGGAAAATATCTCTCTAAGTTCTCATATGGTCAGTTTCAATTTTTGCATTCATTTTGTGACCATTTGAGCTTTATTTGCAAAATTTCCTCTATAAATTCTAAAACCACCTCCTAATTGCATTTTTGAGAAATTCTCAATAAGTTCATTATGGGGAGATTAAAGGACTATGTGAGAAGATTCATGGTTTTGTTGTGATCAACTATTATCGTTTTGGAGGAGTAGAAATTTAGAATTTGCATATTTGCAAATTTTTCTGGACAGCTTGTAGAAATGGCTACTTTTGAGAAATATGAGTCATGGGATGACTTGGTTTGATCTAGGTCAATGCATATGTGTGGTATAATGCATTTTTCAGCTAATGTGGATCTAGTTATAAAGAACTTATGCCCAGAAACGATTTATTGGTCTTTGAATGTTCAGGTGAGTTTGGAGTCAACCATGGTCAACGACGAAGATCGGGGTTACACTCATAGAAGAGCCAAGAACCATGATGATCAAGGATGCCGTGTGAGATGGCTAAGCTCAAGCATGCCACGAGAAAAGACGAAAAATGTTAAACAGAAGTTCGAGCAACAGGTTGCACCATGTGGTTTGTTCGGTCCAAGTGAGGTGTGGTCCGGTGAAATCAGAATGGGAGAGACTTGCTGACGTGTTGATATGGAGTGCTCGATCTTCACAACGTAGGATCAAGAATAACTTTGGATCCATGTAACCTGACGAACCGAAGGCGCCAACCACTGTTTCAGTACAGCAAACTGCAACAAAAGAATTCGTCCAACCACATACTTCGATCCTCGTCTACTCGACCACATAAAAGTAGACGTGACGTTCTTCCTACAAAACACTAGAAATCATAAAAACAACAGGTAAGAACGCCCAATTCCCCTCTAGGTTGCTTCTATGTGTCAAACTTTAGAAAGAACGAGCGTATAGCTCTCTCTAAAAATAACAGATTAATTCATGGTAGTCTCGAAAAAAATACACACCAAGGGAAACCGAACAGAACTCCTGATGACTCAAACAGAAAACACTAATTATGCCGATCTGATTTGGCTTGCCCAAAAAACACGTAGGCCATGTTTTTCCCTTCACGCATTTTGGCTTCGCACGCCCACACGTTTCCTCCTTATTTCTTTCTCCCTTTCCACGTTCATTCAGATTACCATCATTTATTTATTCAAAAAAACCGCAGTGCTTGAGTGACACTTGGAAGAGCAGATTAGATCAATAAGAAGCTGGGAAGATCTAGATGGATCAACACTAAGGACTTAGCAGGTTCGGGTTCATACACTTTAAAAAACGTGCTTAAGAGTGGTGTGAGTTAAAACCTGTGTGTAGGGGGGTTATCGGATTTCTACCTTTGTGCTAAGTAGATAGTATCCATTAAGTGTTAGATGGGACTGGCTAGCCCATCTATTTAACGGCTTGAGATGGAGAGTTGTTAACCATCCAACCAGCCTCTCATTGAGACTAAGTGTTCTAGGGTTAAGATTTGAGAGAAGTTGTGTGCTGTCTTATTCTCCAGGTGGAATGGCTGTAAAACTTCATCCTCAAGTAGCAATATATCAGTCTTTGTCCATATCCCATAGATTTATCTTATGTTGATTGATTTACTCTTGATTTGGTTGGTTTTTATTCTGTTCTCTTCCTTTCTTGCTCTTGATCTGGTTGGCTTTTGGTCTTTCAAGTTTTTTGGTTGGGGTAGATTCTTAATGTTATGATCTAGACTTAGTTCAAGTTTGAAGTCTTTGAATCTACAGATCAAAAGTTTCATAGATTTTTAGGTTGAAATAGTTCTGTTTTTTACTATTTATAGGCTAACATTACTGTAACACCAAGTTTTTTATTTTATTTTTAGCTTCTTAATCTTTATAGCTTCTCATAACTATTAGAGTGAAGATTAGGCAAATACTTGGAGAAAATTTTAAAGGCATCATTCACCCTCTCTGTTGACATATCGATGCTACAGCAGCTACAATGGGTTAGAAAATGCTTGCTCTTGGCGGAGAGCCGAATAGGCTCTTTCTCGACTGCATGGTCTATCGTGTGAGGAAAAGGTGGGCAAGATCTGGCAACTTCCTACCAGCGACTAATCCTGCCCTCAAAAGCAAAACAACCAAATATTGGACCTGTTTATATTGGCTTTTGCTAATGACTTTTAGTTACAGCTGATGAATAGTAGTGGCTGATAGAAGTGGATGATAAAAGCAGCTGATGAATAGTAGTGTATTATGTAAGAAAAATAATGCAATAAAAGACACTACAATATTCGGACTACCATACAACTTAAGGAATTGTGATACAATAAAATACAAAGTACATTATAATAGATAAAAGTAAAAAAGTAATGATTGATACAAACGACTTATAAAAATTGAAGCGTTCGTATTGACTTCTATTATGAATAGACCCATTAATTCGTGGCAAGGATGGCTTCGCTCGAGGTGGCTGGCTTGCCTAGCTAAAGCTGTAGCTCCTCTAGGCAAACGAACCAAACGCACATCTAGGTGTGGGCCGGATGAGAACGCGAGCAACTGCAAGGAAAAATGTCTTTCCTGGCACTTTGGGCCCATTGGATCGAGGCACGAGCGCAGCGTGGCGCTGCTATTGGTGCGCGGTGACCACCGAGGCACCGACCAACATGGGCCGGCCTCACTTCTGGCTGCCGAGCTAATATAACGGCAGAGATCCACGGCCCAATTCTGTCGCATCAAAGAGTATGAAACACCATCGTTGGCATGGACGCAAGGACGTCTTTCGATCAAAACGCCGTCATTTCACATCACAGAAACGACGACAGGCACTCCATAGTCCAATTACTACGAGTCTCACGATTAGTTATACTAACACATAAGGTGGCCAACCGGCCCCGACTTCACCTTTCCCGTGCAAAATAATGGAGAGAAAAGGGCCTTGGTCAAATAATTATATACACTTTGCACCACCAACCGTAAATGACATATACTCCATCGGAGATTCTCTTGGCTGGTATGCCACTGCAAGCTCACATACCAAACGGAACAAAAAAAGATCGGACGGTAGGTGACATGTCCAAGAACACGCCGGAGGGTGCACTTGCCTCCAATTGCCATATGCACGGCGAGAGCAAGTGTACGATTAGGCTAAGCAGAGTAGTAGGAACGCCTACCGGCTCCGTACATCCAAATCGCAAAACGGTCCCTGGCCGTATGTAGTTACGTACGACATACATCCTGCATTCTTGTATTTGTATGAGATGCCTGAATCTGGATCTGTTCCCTGTGTGCGTGTGAATCCTTGTGTCCGAAATCTTCACTAGATGACAGTTGACACTGAACTCTCTCCTTAACCTGGCACTTAGTGTTACTCATCTAGGGTGCTCGGGCACTGCATCGCTAACCCCAAACCTCAGGCTCGATCTGCATGTAAATTAGAAAGTTTCTGGTCATTTTACTTCTAGACTAAGCTAGTGTAAAGACTAAAGAGTCGCCACCCTCTCGCAGCTTCCTTTGTGTGCCTTTCGCCCCACTTTTATGGACGAGATAAAAGGGGGAATTTAAATTGCTTCGCTTCTTTTAGGCGCGTATGTACCAAGTATATTGCCCCCTTTGGGAAAAAGACGACCACTCGCTAGTCACCGTGACTCAGAAACACTACATAGAAATGAATCAAGTGATCGAAAAAGCGCATCCACAACTTTTGCTTCAACGCTTTTTATCCAAATGCTTTTGATCGAACTAAAAAGAAATAACGCACCACATGCACGCTACAGAGTTATCCAACAGGATTCCCGCATGTATGCACCCGTTCATTAGGTAAAAAAACATTGTTAACTACAGCTTTTGGGGCTAGTATATTCGATGATGATAGCTTTATTTTCAGTTTATAGCTTATGTTTTTTTTAAACAAATAAATAGGATAAATTCTTTGTCATATTTTCGATACAGCTTATTAGGACAATAATTCAAAGCAGTATTGATTTATCGGTATTCGATTTTGTTTATATAATTATTTATGTTAAAACTAAAAGTTATCGATCTCAGTCGAAAAGAAGCCATCACGCGGGTGTGTGTATACGATCTTCCTGAATTCTAATGACTAATGGGAGGCAAATGATTAGTTAAGAGACAAGGACCTTACGTGGTTGTTTTGAACGGATGGTGCAAAAGGCGGAGAGCAGTCGGTGGGGAAGATAAGGATTGAAGATTTTGTCGAGGAATTGATGTTGATGGGTTCAGTCCAATTAATTTTTTCTATATAAACAAGATAATCAAATATAGATAGTATAAATAATAGATTAATACATAAAGAGGTAGGAGAAAACTTCTATCTATTTTTATTACTTTCTTATTCACAAGTATCCTTTTACAATAAGTGAGACCCTCTATTTATAGACTAAGTAAAGGAGTATCCACTAATGGGCCAGGCTTATAAGCCTAGGTCCAGATTTCCCAATACTCCATTTTGGGCACTTATTTGAAACAACACTCCATAAAAACCCAGTGAGAAAAATTTGAAGGAGTACATGATATATGTTATGTTATGTTACACAAATTGTCTCATTAAAAATCTTGGCCAAGAAACTTTGAAAAACTTGTCAAGGAAAAAAATGTACAATCCACCCAATTTCATTTAATCTACAAGATTTATTCTTTAGGCACTCGATCTTCGTGATCAAGTTTTAATGGTAAGCTTGAGAAGGATCTCCTCCTGAATTTTGCACTTTCCTAAGTCTCATCATTCCAATTCCACGTACACATCTTTCAAAACTAGATACTAGAAGTGACTTAGTGAATAAATCTACAAAATTTTCACATGATTTAGCATGCAATACCTTAATTTCGTTCATCTTTTGCAATTCACGAGTATAGAAGAACTTGGGGTTGATATACTTTGTGAGATGACTCTTCACGTAGCCCGTCTGCACTTGTGCAACACAAACTGCATTATCTTCATAGATAATTGTGGAAGCTTGCACGATATTCAACCTACATGACTGCTAGATATGGTGAATCATTCGTCGAAGCCAAGCACATTCTCATGCGGCTTCGTATAATGCTATGATTTTAGAGTGGTTCATCGAAGTCGATACAAGACTTTGCTTAGACGATTTTCATAAAATTGCAGTTCCACCATACAGGAATACATAGCCTGTTTGTGACCTACCGGTATACGGGTACGACAGGTACCCGGCATCTGTATAACTTGTCATATTCAAGTCTTAGTTCTTTCTGTAGAATAGTGTAAGATCTTTGCTTCCTTGGAGTTATCGAAAAATGTTCTTTATTCCCTGCTAATGCATGTCGGTAGGTTCTGCACTATACCTTGCTAATAGGTTTACGACAAATGTAATGTCCGGTCTAGTGCAGTTTGCTAAATACATAAGTGATCTTACTGTACTTAAATATGGAAATTCTAGTCCTAAGACTTCCTCCCCCTCTTCTCGGTTTGTGCGGATCCTTGTCTTGCTGCAAAGATCTCCCATCCATTGGTACTTTTAAAGGGTATGCTTTTTTAAAGTCGAACATTTCTAACATCTTTTGAGTGTATGTGGATTGATGCACTAATATCCCTTCAGGGGTATGCTCAAGATGCAAATCTAAGCATTATTTCATTTACGCAATCTTTCATTTCGAACTTTGACTCCAAGTAAGAGTTTGCTTCCTTTATATCTTCTAGGTTCCGATGATATTCAGATCATCTACATATACTAAGATTATATAAAATCTATTCTGGAATCATCGTATAAATACGTAGGGACAATCCTCATTGTTTGTATAGCATTTCTTGCATAGAAAGTTGCTTAAGAGATTATACCACATTATGCTTGATTACTTAAGTCCATACAGTGATTTTCTGCGTTTTACACTATACAGGCTTCTATTTGCTCTATCTTAGTTCGAGACAGGGATGCCTTCATGCATCTTCATATAAATGTCCGAATCCAAGTTTTCATAAAGGTATGACGATACCACATCCACCAGTTTTAGATCCGTGACATGTGCCCTCACTTGCCACACTTGTAGCAGATTTAGTCTTGCTGACTATAGGGCTTGTCGTTCCGCTTCGATTTGTTGGCCTTATTCTCTTGTGAAGCATTTGAGTTAACTTTCTGGGATGCAATTTTGCCTTTCCTTCCCCTTTTCTTCATTATAGGATTTCTGTCATCTACATGTGCATGAAAGGAATATATAAATTTAGTATAGGTAAATATGCATAAAATAAATTGGACAATAGTACAAAAGATTCTCATAATATTCTAGAATTATCTATACATTTTCTATAATTTTACTGTTAATTTCTATGATTAAAGGCAATTTAAATAATTAAGATTAATCAAAACAGTAAGTAAATATAGGAAGGCATAGAAAGTAATAATGACAGTGCTAAACATGCTTCAAATGTTAAAAACAATCCAAAATTTGAATTTTCGAGGCCATTTTATGCTGGAATACGTATTTTTAGTAAATTCTGCAATTTTCGAGGGCTTATTAGCTAATTTTCATTTCTGAGAAAATTTTCACATAATTTTTTGATTTTTCGAGGGCCCTTCTATAAAATCCAGGCGCCCCCCTTTTCTTTTTCCTTTTTTTATTTGGCCCAAGCTGGCCCATCTAAAAACACGCAGGGGATAGGGTTCCCTACCCTTTTCCCACACGATGGCAGCGGCGCGGGCTCAAGGGCAGGGGCGGACCCAGGACAAAATCTGAGAGGGGGCACAACAATACACATAATATGTTGAATTGTTCTCATTCATAATTTTAGCATGAGTGAGGGCCTTTTAGTTGGGCTGAGTGGGGGCACTAGCATTAAATCTTGGGCTATATACCTGAGTTCCTGCGAATTGAGTGGCGGCCTAGGCCCTCACTCCCCCCTCTTTGGGTCCGCCCCTGCTCAAGGGCATCAACGGTGGCAACTCGCGCGGATGCCAGTGGGGATGGTGCGCGCGTGCGGTGGCTTGCGCAAAGGCCGACCATGGCGGCACGCCATGCGGCGGTGACCGGGACGCATGCGAGCGCTCGGGAGCCGATGGCGAGGGCGCATGCGGGCGGTGGCAGCTACGGTGCTGTTGGCGTCTGGGAGCTAGCGGTCAGGCATGTACGGCAAGCGATGGCGCTGGGTCAAAGGCCACGAGATGGTTGCGCTTCATGGGACGCAACAGCGGTGACCTTGCGGGGCTAGGCAGCCGACGCGGGGTGGCAAGAGGTGCAGCGCGACGAGAGCCCATGAGAGGGTGGCGCTAGTGTGGCCAGCGACGGCATGGCGGCAGCCCGTGCGGGGGCAAAATTGGTGCAGTCGACGACAGCGTGGCAGGAGCCCGTGCGGGGGTGGCGCCAAGCCAGTGGCGGCACTGGGCGCGGAAGTGGTTGGTAGCCTCATGTGGCCGTCACGGCAGGGATGGTGGGAGCAACCTCGGTCAGCTGGAGATGGCCTGGTGTGGCTTTGGGCGCGTGCGCGATGGCCGCTCTAGTGGGTGTGGTTGTGAATCGGTGGCAGCGACTCTGGCGAGCGGAGCGGCAGTGGCCGGCGTCTTCGAGCGTGGGGCTGAGCGGCGGCAGTCCGTGTGGGGGCCGGCGGTGCTCCTTCTGGTGGCAAGGCACGTGTCGGTAGCACCACAGCATGGTAGCGCGACGGCGCGTGCGAGCGGAGGCGCGACCGAGGGCGGCTTGTGTGCCGCCGGAGGATGCCGCATGCGGGCGACGAGGCGGCCGTGGCCACGTACAGGCAGCAATGGTGGCTTGGCCTTTTTTTCTTTTTCAATCTACAATATAATCAATATCTACTATTTCATGTAATCTACCGATCAACATTATGCCGACGACTTCAAATTTGCTCACGGTAGATTAGAGTAGATTTGCACCGTAGAAAATGAGCTAGAAAGCGAAATGTACAGAATTTAAAGCGATCTAGATTAGGCAATTCAATCTATGAGTGATTACCTTGTGATCCACCAAAGCGATTCATGTTGATAACATGTTAAGGAACCGTCGCTGGTGAGTTTAGTCCGATCGATTTATCCTACGCAAAAGAGATAATCAAATACAGATAATGCAAATAATAAATTGAACACACAAAGAGATAGAGAAGAACTCATGTCTTTCTTTGTTGATTTCTTCTTTATAAGTATCTCTTTATAACGAGTGAGACCCTTTATTTATAAATTAAGTGAAAGTATGTCTACTAATGGATCAGACTTACGGATCCAGGTTTTCCGGTGGATTTGAAGCGCACCGGCCGAATGTACCCTCGCGGTTGCAGCCGTCATGAGCGTTTGTTAGTTGACGCGGGTTTTTGCCCTGTTGCGTGAGGCGACGTTGTAACCGTCGCGCGACGCTTGCGTGCTACGCCCCCAACAACCCTCCCCAGTACGCGCGCCTCCCCCTGGCATGGCCATGGGAGGGGACCTGTACCAACGCCCTCGGAATTATTGTGCGCCGCTGTTCGGGGCTGCACTGACACGGGACATCGAAGGGATAAGGAAAACGATCTCCGGGGATATCTCTGGCGCTGTGCTGATTGCCGAGCCAAATTGGGCGTCGCCGTGCGTGCCAACCGACCGTGCCCGGTTCCACGCCACTGGGGTGCACCTCTAGGCTCTAGGACTGGTTCTTTGGCAGCCAACCGCAGATAGTTGTGAATCATAAGAGTATTTCAATCCTACTACGATGAAATCGTCGCCAGTTGACCAACTGACATTGGAGTGAATCGCAAGCACCAGAGACACCAGACTAATTGGTGACAAAGAAATAATTGGTATGTCGCCAGTTCACCATTGCACACCAAGCTCAAAGCAGCTGCACATGCAAAGCCGGTAGGCTGCGACCATACCGCAAGGAAGGGAATTCTATAGGGGATGATCCAACTACGGATGGGGAGGGACCTCACGTGAGGTCCGGTGAGGTCCTCCCCGTTGAAATTTCTTCCATGCCGCAGGGGCCCGAGGAAGAAGCAGAAGAATCTTCGTCAGTTGAGCTGTACCTTTCGTCACCTCCCCCAAACCCAAAAGAAAAAACCCACCTTTTAAAACATGCACCACACCACCTCTTCTAGTAGGACTTTTTAAAGGCCAACCCCCATACACATCACGCTTTCCTTGTACCCACATCACATGCACACACGGTCCTAGCTAGCTAGCGCGCCAGCTCCCAACTATCACAGACTGATCACAATCAGGCCGCCATGGGCAAGGAAAAGCTCCACCCAGACTGGATGCTCCGGCGATGCTGCGGCTCCATCGCCGCCTGCATCCTGACGCTCGCCGTCGTCGTCGGGTTCATCGTGCTCGTCATCTACCTCGCCCTGCACCCCTCCAAGCCGTCCTTCTACCTCCAGGATGTACAGCTCCACTCCATCGACCTCAGCGACCCTGCTCTCTCCCTCAACCTCCAGGTTACATATATGCACATTTATGAGTTGGTATTTGCATTTTGGGACTGTTTGGTTCTCGGTCAAAACTAGCAAGTGAAGGCCGCTAACCTACTGTTTTGGTTTGTGACCAAAATTGCAGTAGTTGTTAACATGTTATAGCGAGTCTAGTTAGTGTGACAGAATCTAGCTGCGGACTGAGGTCGTTTTAGGCGTAAGTTAAAAAAAGTTGTAGCATGTCACAGCCAAGCATATCCAATTCTGTCAAGAAACAATTATTCGGACATTTTCGTAACTGAAGTATTGCTTTGCTTCTTTCCAAATTGGCATAGGTTACCATCGCGTCGCGGAACCCGAACGACCGGGTGGGCATCTACTACAACACCCTGGACGTGTTCACGACGTACCGCGAGGAGCCGGTCACGGTGCCGGTGATGCTGCCGCCGATCTACCAGGGGCACAAGGACGTGTCGGTGTGGTCGCCGGTGATGTCGGGTGAGTCGGTGCCGGTGGCGCAGTACCTGGCGGAGGCCATTAAGCAGGACATCGGCGCGGGGTACGTGCTGCTGCACGTGAAGGTGGACGGCAACGTCAAGTGGAAGGTCGGCAGCTGGATCTCCGGCGGGTACCACCTCTTCGTCAACTGCCCCGCGCTGCTCGCAGCCGGCGGCAACGCCGTCGGCGGCGCCTTCGCCATGAGCGCCACGGCGGGCGGCGGGGGCAACGCGACCGTCTCGCTTAAGTTCGCGCAGCCGGCGGACTGCACCGTCGACGTGTGACGCGCGTGGACGCCGCCCGTTCGTGCGTATCAGTATGCACGTATGTTAGCTCGTCGTTGGGGTTCGTACGTACGGCGCCGTTTAGAACGACAGGTGGAACGGCGAGCCGCTTATTTGCAGAAGTAATCTTGTAGAAATGTAATAGTGCAAAATTATCGAGTCTTTTTCCCTTTTGAATCTATGCAGAATAAAGCTACTTTATACTACATCATTTGTTATTGTACAATCTGTAAGTTAAGCGTACAACGGAGTCTGTCTCCCTTTGAAGAATATGGGTCTGTTTTTTCCTCCAAAACTGATGGCTTTTGATTTTTGCTAGAGTAAAGTCCATTACCGGTCCTTAAATTTTTTATGCTATATCATCCCGGTCCATAAACTTTTAAAGTATGTTATTCCGGTCCTTAAACTTTCAAAGTGTGGCAATTTCTTTTGAAAGTCTATGGACCGGGATGACACAGCATAAAAAAGTTCACTGCTACAACTACATAGGATATTGCTACACTTTGAAAGTTTAAGGACCGGGATGACATACTTTAAAAGTTTATGGACCGAGATGACACAGTATAAAAAGTTTAAGGACCGGTAATGGACTTTACTCTTTTTGCTATATTATCTAACTTTTAAACGGATTATTTTCTCAAGACGAGGTCTACAAGTTAAACGATATACACGTTAAAAGCCCAACATCTGTACTATCCAAAATCGCAAGTGAGTATCTATCTCTCCGTAATCTGTACCGTAAACAACCAAAATTCAAAATTTTCAACTAAAAATCATAAGCCGTAGCCGTTGCAAACAGGCCCTATAAAAGCAGAGCCTAGTTACCCGACGTGCCCACTAAGGGGGTGTTTGGGACTGCTCCACTCCACGTTTTTCAGCTCCGCTCCACGTTTTTTAGCCAAACAGGTTCAGCTCCACGCACTCTGTTCGAGGAAAAAAGGTGGAGTTGTGAGAGCACCTAAAGGGGTACTCCACAAACTCCAGGTTTTTTGTGGAGCTGCTCCACGGTAGAGTTTGTGAAACAGAGTTTGTGGAGCAGTCCCAAACACCCCCTAAGTCCATAGCCGTCTTAGCGGCCGAGTGTTCATTGTACTCTCGCTTTTTTTTTTTTTGCTTAACATGGCCATATGCCCATATGGATAGGAATCTTCGTGAGATGCAGGTACGTGCGCCATTTTCCATGTGCCCGTTACAAATGATTCAATGAAAGGGCAATGGAAAATGATTTGAGCTAGGGATGGAGGGCGACCCGCCAACCTGCGGACGTGCGAAGTTCGAAAGTGGCATTTGGTAGCGCGTCACGTCCCTGTATATCAAAGGGCGAAACCTCATTTGAAAAACGACCAGTCACAGCCGAACATGTCAATCGAAGCTACCGACCGTCCCAAACACCCAGCATTATTCGATGTAGCTGAGCGCGCGTAGCAGTTTTTACGAGCCCGAAAAGTTTAGCCCGCACCGACACTGCCGATGCATCTCGCGTAGCGCACAGCGACCTGCGCCTGACATCTGAGATCGACGTGCATCGCGGACAAATCCGTCCGCCTCACGAGGAGACATATCTCGCGACTCGCCAGTCGCCACCGTGCGCGACGCTGTGTGGCGTGGGGGCGGCAACGGCGAGAGCGCCGGACGTCGTTGCGCGGCACGCGCCGTGATATGACGAGAGCTCGCGTCGCGTGCCGTCCGCGCGGATCAGAGTATCAGACGTACGGGGAACCTTCCGAGCGAAACGAAGCGTGCGGTAGCACAGCTCTGTAAACGTGGGCCGAAGAGCTACGGCTCACAGCCCGTGCTTTGCTGTCATGGGCTGCGGTTGTGGGCTTCGAGGCAAGAGATGTTGTTGTTGTCGTGAGGTTCTTACACATGGCCTCTGCGACCCAGGTGAAGCTCGTACGAACTCTCGTCCAAAAGTGTGTACAGATCACACCAAATCCAGACCGTTTGCGCATTGAATCGAGAGTCTCGAGGCATGGGAACTTTTGGGCTAATGACACCATCCAGTTCACCACCCCCATCGAGAGGGAAAAAGGACCAAAAGGTCATTTAAAATTTGGGCCAGTGTTATGGTGCACTCTGAACAAGTCGCCAAGCTGAAGGAGGCGGGGCTGACCACTAGCCGACGGAGCCAACGTGAACGACGCCCCAACTGCTTGTTTCCAGAGTCCACCTGGGCCAGGTAAAAACGGCCAAGGCCCAGCCCGTGTACTAGCTTTGAGGGGTGTCTGTCCTCGAGTCAGGAGATAACTGTTTAGTCGGGTGGCGTGTGAAGCCAAGGGGTATCCATGAAAATACTATTGATACTGCTATCTAAAATTCCCCAATCCTGTTCTCTCCTCCCAGTCTCCATTTTTCTGCTTCCCAGTCTCCTTAATCTTCTCATCTAAACTCTCAATCTCCTAGGCCCATGACAAATTTTGGTATTGAAGCCGGTTGATCTAGAGTGAGCGCACTATCAAACCCGAGTGTAGCAGAAGCACGTCATCATGGAGTAGCAACTTCAGAAGTTGACGCAATCGATCTTGGAACAAGGGGAGTCAATCCGGCCGCTCCAGTCCAAAAGAGCAGCCACCTAGGCCTCGGTGGAGGAGATGAAGCCGATCATGCTCAATTTGCAAAAGTGGAAGTCGGATGTGGAGCTGGTGGTGGAGGAGCTGTGAGCGGAGATGGGTGAGCTGCGCACCCAAGTCAACCAGATCACACGCAATCCTGTCCTCACCATCCATCCGATGGATCTCCTAGGCATCTTCCCCAAGCCGAAGGCCCAAACAAAGATTAAGATGCCTATGGAAGCTGTTTGGGATGCCCTGACTGACATGGGGGTGCCTGTGTTGTCGTATGGTGACCTGAGTCATGGGCCTAATGGCCACTGCGAAGCAACACACCACCAAGGGAAGGCAATCGGAGAGAGGCAAGGGTAATAGGAGAGAATCCCTCTCCCTTGCCACCTGCAGTCAAGGGTACTTACCACCCTTCTGGTTTTTCCCACCTTACTGAAGAGCATGCAGGGCTTAGATGCCATCTATGGGTTCTCACCATCTGTCCTACCCACCCAAAATTGATTTCACTAAGTTTGATAGTGAAAACCCGAAGGCATGGCAATTGAAATGTGAGGCTTATTTCAAAGTGTGCTCGGTGCATCCTGATCTCTGGGTTAGTGTTGGCTTGACGTACTTTGAAGGTAGTGCGATCGGTTGGTTGCAATCATCCTAGGACACCTTAATTTCGCTAGATGGGATGAGTTTGCCATCGCATCCTGTATGAAGTTTGGTCGTGAAGAATTCCCAAACCAAATTTGGCAATTTAACCACTTGCGTCAAACCAACTCCATGGCTGAGTATGTCGAATGATTCTCGGAGTTGATGCAAAACTTAATCACACATCATCCTTCTTGGAATTCGGTGTTCTTTGTGATTCAATTTGTGGATGGCCTTCACAATGACATTTGAGCCACAGTCATTTTACATCATTCCCAAGATTTGGATACTACTATCGCTTTGGTGTGCTTATAGGAAGAGGTAATGGACATAGCACGATGTGACATCTGCAAGCTGGAGTTCACGCTCGGGGGCATGAGGAGTGTAGCCTTGGCTGCCAACCCCAAGCCAGGACTAGCGCCAAGCGGGAGAGCTGATGATAGACGAGGTACCGCATTGACGCAGGCTGTGATGCCTGAAGACAAGATGGTGGCATTGCGCGCATATTGGCATGTGTGCGACCTGTCCCACTACTCGGGGAGCGGTGGGCGCGCAATCACAAATGCGCACCGACAGTTCAATTGCAAGCAGTGGAAGAGCTATGGGGTTGTTTCAAGACAAGGAGGACCCATAGTAAGCAACAGACACTGCTAGCTCTCATGGAGGGGAGGAACTGATGTCAATCTTGAAAGAGGTGGTTTGCGGTACTCAATTAGTGCAAACTGTGTGGTTGCCAAGCAAAATTCAAGGTCATGAGGTTGTAATGTTGGTGGATTCGGGACGTTTCCATTACTTTGTCAGTGAGTGCTTTGCACAAACATTGGAAGGAAAAAACTGTCACCACAGCCATTACAAGTTAGGATTGCGGATGGTGGGTTGTTAACCTGTCATAGCGAATTCCCAGAATTTAAGAGGAGTGTCCAAGGGTGGAGTTTCTACAACACATTCAAGGTGCTGCTGTTGAGAGGATATGATATCATCTTGGGTATGGATTGGCTCGAGAGGCATAGTCCAATGAATGTTCATTGGCTCAAGAAGCACACTCATCTCAACGACGGAACCAAAATTGAAACATTACAAATTAATCAGCCAAGTCCATCCCATACTAGATATGTGGTTGTACGGTAAGACTCAGATCAATCGCACACAAAGTTAAGTCCTTAAGTATTACCCAGGCAAAACATCCACATCCCCATGTGCGAACTACACCCCCTTACTGTACGATCATTCGCCTAAGTGAAAATCGGTTTTGTATAACTAGCACCAATGACACACCATTGTCATGGAACACAAATTTTACCACTTGGCTACAACCATGATTCAATATCTCATTAAGTCAAAATTTATTATTTGATCACATGTGTTTCTCTTTCGCTTGACTGTTGTTGTTGCTTTCTTGGGCGCCATTGCTTCACTCAAGCTCATAGCTTGCTCGGGCACCAGTTATTGTTAGGGGTGCAATCGGGTCGGACTTGAACGGATATTGTTCATACCGTATCCTAATCCGCATTTTTTTCTCCAGATTCAGAGTCAGATATGGTAAGGCCAGATATGAATACGAATTTGGAGCATTCAGAGTTTCAAATATGGTATTGTCGGGATGGATACATGACGGTTTCGGATCATAAATGGATAATATAGGCAGATAGTATGTGCATACATAAAGGAATATACACTAAATCATGCCACAATTACTTCATGCCTTCAACTAGCAATAAATTCATCTAGATTACTTAAGTACAATAGCCGACACAACACAAGCTCAACATAAGCTATAAATTCATACATAAATTCAAAAACCGATAAACTCGTACATAAGTTCAAAAACCGATAAATTTATACACAAATTCAACATAAGCGGAGAGGATTGGTGGCAGCTAGCTAGAGTGGCTAGACTTTGGAGTTAGGTTAGGATTTGGGTAAAATCGGGGTCGGTTGGTGTCAATGATGGTTGATGAATTGGGTCGACTAGGGTACTAACTTACTTGTTGGATATTATCCATCTTACCGTTTACCGATGCTATTCGGTCGGATTTTAGCTCTCTCATTTTCGCTACTGTATCCAGCAATAACTATTTAGTACCGGTCGGATTAGGTACCATATACTAAATTACCTTCCCCTATTTGGTACCGACTGGATTTGGTAATGGATCAGTCAGGATTAACCCATACTGTTTGCACCCTTAATTGTTGTGGCTACAGACTAAACAATAAAGAGGAGGACTAGTGGAGTGAGTGTAGAAAATGAGTTGTGTCTGGTCTATCCTTTGCCAAGGTTACACACACACACACACACACATATATATATATATACATGGTCATAAGGTCTGATTACAATAATACCCCCATAGTGGCCTACTATGTCTAGGGCGTTGGTGTCCCTTTACATGCCCTATTGGGCCTCTTGGCCCAGCAGGCCGAATGGGTGTAGATATGGGCCACCCCTACAACAAGAAGTATCTAACCATCATTTGACCAATATCATTAGACATAGAACCTGTAGGCGTCCCAGCAGATTTTATATCATTGACTAACAAGTCATTCTGCCTAGGTGGATATACTATTAAAAACCTAGGGTATACCACTCTTAGTGGTGAGTTAACTTCCTGCAAAACACAATTTGTTTACTCCTTTATAATTTCTTCAAAACTATCTGGCAAGCTCCTGCTTCTAGCTTATAGGAGTATCAACTAAACCTCTAGAGTAGTTTGGCTAGTGTGTGAATATTAATACCAAATATTTTTCATCCAGGGAAAATATCAAGGCATTCAATAATTTTGAGCCTCTCTCCCGTAATGTCAAGATTAGATCTTTATTGATAGCATACCACAAAACCCCCCTATCTTGGGTACTGGATTAATGGAATTTCATATACAATATATATCCCCCAACTATTAGTGGAGGTCCATAAATATATGTTATGGTGGTGATATTATGTGGGAAATATTCCAATCTTTCAACATGCACTAATTTCACTTTGGGGGTTATTCCGTACATGTAGTGAGCTAGACTTTAATTAATGCAATGATATGAAAACTGAATTACCTTGACAAATTTTGGGATATCCCAACTGCTAGTTGGTTCTTTCTATGACAAAGATCCTATACAAGGGTCCAAGAGTCAACAGACTTGTGCTATACTCTACCTTCTTTATTCTTTGCCCAAATTTTGACCCAATTACTCATACCGTATTTAAACTAATTTGGATCATTCCAACTTCAAGTGTATAGTTACCCAACATGTTTTCTATGGTCACAAGGAGTATTTTCTAATAGCATAATACAATCTATAGGATGCTCTGCCGGAACATAAATATAATGCTGTAACATAAAACATTGACCATAATTAATCTCCACAAAAATACTGGATTTTATTATGGAATATAAACCTAGTTAAATCACCCAAAAAGATTCATTATTCTACGGGATACTGATTATTCTACAAGAATATGGCAATTTACTTAAGTGGGTGATAAATAATATGCCTGACTTTTAATATTTCTAATGCAAAAGTAAATAAGGCCAACTTAGATCATTTTGGACCGGTATAATCTAATAGGCCATTTATCTTTTATTCGGGAGTTACATTTGCTCTTGGCCAATAATATGGTTACCAATGGTGATGTAGTTTCTAACCGCTTTTATCAATATGCATGTGTCATAGTCAATAAGTATTGCGTGTTTCAATAAGTGTCATGTGTAGCGAGTGACAACGCTTTTTGCGCTGCAGAAGGTGGCTGCCCTTCCTTTGCAGCAGCTGCCCTTCTTGCACAGCGGTGAGCGACAATTTGGTGGCATAGTGGCATCATGCTATGTACGCTCCTTCATGCTAGTAGCTGGCATATTGCTGAATGTACAGATTAGCCTCCTTACCATATGCTATATAAATTATGGCCATTAACAATATAACATGAATGTCAGTCTTCGTATCTACCAGATACCAACAATCATTATATAATAGATTTGATCTCCCAAATAATCTATATTACTTTATTGCTTCGGGCTTATTTTGCTTCTGGCTTTAACCTAGGATATGCAATTATGTTTATCGTGGATCTTGTTTTCCACATTTTTCTTATGCCTCTTCATATCAAATTTACCTCTCATACCCAAATTCCTCCCCTTTTTATGCTAACCATAAAAAAATCCGAGTGATAGCGTGTGCTTTATGCATTTGTTTTCAATCAACTCAAATGCTTCTAGCAATATATTGCAATCACACTTCTACTAGAGTACAATTTTTATTTGGTAGGAAACCAACATACATCATGTAATTTTTGACCTACAAAACTCTGTAATTATTTACAAGTTCGGGGTCTTATTTACAAAATTACCAAAAAGCCAGATGTGGATTCGATCCTTTTTCGGTTTGTGGGCCAGATTCGATCCAGCGTGTATCGCTTCATGGGTCGGATCGTTGTCTGGCCCAACACCGCGGCTAGGATTCACTGACGGATCTACCATATGTCATGGGTGTTCAGCTGAACACCTAAAATTTTTTATAAAATAACAGGTATATTAAATATATATATTATTAATTGTGTTAAAATTATATTTTATATCTATAAATAAATTTAGCCCACACTTTACGTATCTTGCGCACAGCCCATGTAATACATTAGACTTATTTTTCTTTCCACCTCAGCCCTCCTCACGCCCAAAGAGGTAGAGATATAAATAAAATCCTAACATTTGTTCTATTTCTCATCTTGTGGTTATCTGTGTGGGAGATGGCTTCGGCCTTCGAGTGGCGAGCGAGCGGAAATGCAGGCCAGAGACGAGTGACGACCGGCGGACACAAACGTGGTGCCATGATGTGACGACAATCATGCGTGAGGCGGCGCGTGGTGCAAGGTGAGCGTGTGGCAACGCGTGCGAGCAGAGAGGTGTCGCGAGCAAGCGGGCAGTGGCACAACGAACACAGAGGTAGAGAGCGGGCGACAGGAAGGGAGCAACGCGGTAGCTGGGAGGGAACGTGGCATTAGGAAATGAGTAGCATCTCCAACTTATTGTCATCGCCTTATGTCGTCCATTTCCTCATAAGAAATTATTAATTTCTGTAATTTTATTATATCTACATACACGTACCATTGTATCGGTGTTTTGGGGGGACGGTGCGCTGTGGTGTCAACATATTCGAGCAACTTAGCTCTGAAATCTGAACACCTATCCTAAAAATCCTATGTTCGCCACTGCTAAGATTAAAACCCTAGCCTCCCTGGTCTCCTCGCGCTGCACCCATAGGTATGGCAGTGGCAACTTTGAGCGGCATATGGGAGATGTCATCGTGTGCGGCAATGGCCCAATGGGCAGAGGCAGCGGTGCGCGTTCGAGCGTGGGCACCGAGACGAGCGGCATGCAGGGCGTGTTCAGGCGCACGCGACGGCGAGCAACACACGTTTGGGCGTGTTGGATCGGCGGAAAAAGGCAGTCCACGGGCGACGACTTCGAGCCGAGGTTGGGTTCGGCCAGCGGCGCTGCGAGGTGAGCCCGCGAGCGAAGTTCGACGATGCCACGGCGGCGGCAGGAGTGGAATGCGGTGGTTCGGTGCCAACGGGAGCGAAAGTGGCGTGCATGCGAGCAGCGATGCATGGGGCGGCCATGGTGGCTGCGGGCCAGCAGCGAAATGGGACGGCGATGGCGGCTACGGAACGTGCGTACGAGTAGTAGCACACGGTTGGCCCACAATGCGGATGAGCTGATACACATGCATGGCCTCGGTGGCCAGCATCGGTTGTGGCTTTCAACGCCAACGAAAAATAGCATATTGGAACAGGGAAGAACGAATGATTAGGGTTCACATGGCCAACGAGCAATCTCACAATACACATCCCCATAGCATGCCGTGCATGGGAAAGTGAGCCGCTAACTCACCTATTGTATCGACCAGGGATAAACCCTAGGATGGGACTGATCACGAGGGAACATCGAATCGTGCAAACAAAAGAAGCAAGTTAGAAATGATCAACTAGATTGATTCTAACTACTATAAATGGGTCGGCGGGATAAGTCTGATGACATACTATAGCCTGTAAAGCCGTCGTTGTTGATAATGTGTTAAATAACTAGTGTCGTCGAGTGATTCATACAACCAATTATCACAATTAGAAGCAAGATCAATCATATAATTAGACAATGCAAAATTAAAAGAACAAATAGACACAAGATGTGAGATAGAGCAATCCAATGATATTCTTTATTTCAATGACTTTGTGTATACATAATAGATAGCTTTTCTCCTATATTTATAATCTAAGAGTCCACTGAAAATTTGGTGTATACGCCCACGTCTTCTAAAAATTTGGTGTATAAGCCCACATCTTCTTATAAGACAAGAAACCGACGGGGCCATAGGGCTGGCCACACCCCTCAAGAGGTTGGTTTCCTGACAGATGCATCCGTTGCCAAGTAGCAGCCTTGCCACGTTGCAAACGTAAATGGATATGGGAGTAGTGACTAGTTACCGTCAAACCACGTTGTAACCGAACGAAAGGTGTAAGGGCATTCATAGTGTATATAATCCAAGGGGTTTTAAGGTGGGTTCCATCTAAATCTTAAGACCAACTTCATAGTGTATATAACCCAAAGGGTCTTAAGACGATCCCACTCGGCATATAAAGAAAAATTATATTTTAATGCTTGTGGCTAGGTCTTTAGCTTGAGGACCAGCCTTAAGCCTTTTTTGCTTATAGCCTGCTTAAGGTCACCCCCTGTAATGTATAAAGTTGACCTTAAGGTGGTTTAAGATCCTCTATTTTCATACACTACAGATGCCCTAAGATTAGTTATTGTGGAAAAAATGGAGTTCATTAAATTCTAATATAAACATAGTTCTATATTTTCCATGGCGTGGGCGGTTCTTACTTCTTAGTGATCATACAGAACGTACTAGAGCAGCAAATTGCCATCAGCCTTTTAAAAAAGAAAACTGCCGTAAAACAAAGACGAGAACTTTACCCTTTGTCCCCCTTGGCCTCCTCTACGTACCATGCATGCACAAAGTTAGCCATCCAACATTGTAGTAAAGCCCTTCGTTGAAGTAAAGCCCTACACAGCAAGCTAGTGATGATTACCTTTCATGAAAGTATGCAAGACCCTGCAATTGTTGGTCTCCGGCCGGTATCCAGGCTTGCCTCGGGATTGTCATTCATCAATCTCTCTCTCACTCACACACAAAGCTCAGTAGCCACGTTGCATGCTATCATAGAAACAAAGCTTCACTATCTACTAGTAGCTCTTACCACATCTTTCCCTCTCAATCTTTTTTGACCGGTCCACGTTATACTCTAAGTTCCATGCAAAAACAACGAGATCAAATGGGTCTTTTTCTTTTTGCACATTTTTACTTACAAAAGACACACCAAAGAAAGGGAGAAAAGAGGAGAGGGGTAAGAGAGTTAAAGAGAGAACATGTCATGATTTATATGGGTTGCTGTCCAGACCTTTTTCTGCCATGTCGGCATATACGCACGTAGTATATTATGATGCATCTCATAATTTGGGTATTGATAAATATCATCTGGATGTTTTCTTTCTAACTATCATCTAGATTTGTGACCGCTGGATTAGAGATCCAACAGCCACGAATTATCCCCACTCCCTCCAAAAAAAAACCCCCTCTAAAAAAATCTCCCCTCTCCAAAAAAAGACCGTTAGATCTCTAATCCAACAGTCCAAAATTTAAATAATTGTTAAGAAAAAATATTCAGGTGATACCTATACACACTCATTAATTAAAAGAGAACAAGGGCTCAAAGATCTCGTATCCTTGGATCCCCAAGCCATCATTGAGCACTCTCCAGCTAGTACTTGAGCTACATATGTAGCTATAAGTACTGCAAACATCATTTCGCGTATACTGTTTACAATGCAAGCTACTGTGCTTTAGTTTAGGCTCTAGCGATGATCAGTAAGTAGGAAGGTTGACAGCATCGCTATCCTAGATAGGATTATTTTTTATCTAATAGAAACAAATCATAAGATCGGACCGTAGAATCACAATTCTATCAGATTTTTAAAAACGTATGTATTTTATATAAAAATTGAATTATATTTCTAAATATGCAAGTCTATAGTAAATTATTTGAATTTAATTTTGTAATTTGAGTACACTTATTCATATTATATTGAATTAAGGTTACTTTTAAAAACTTAGTTAATTATTTTTAGTAATTATTTTTAGTAAACTAATAATCTAAAGTCCAATATGTCAAAGATAATACTTTTTACCTTAGAACAACATGTAAATAATAAAAACAAAGCAAACTAAACTAGTGCAACTTAAACTAGCAATAGATAATATCAAATTTTATATTTTAATATAGTTTGTTATCAGGATCATGATCTCATTGCGATCGTACCCGATCCTAACGATTCTACGAGTTGAATCACGATCCCACTGTGATATTACCCGATTCCGATTCATATTACAATCCATGTCATCTACCTCTTGTAGGATCATAGGATTGTACTATACTACGATCCGTGTCATGGTACTGACAACCTTGGTAGTGAGAGATCCAAGAACTATATGTATACAGTAGTCACATGAACCTAGCTTACAGACCTGGATGAGAAGAAGGCAAAAAAGTAAGGGGACATATAGGCCCCGTTTGGCAGAGCTCTAGCTCTAGAAAATATACAGATTTTCTAGAGCTGGTCATCTGTAGCTCTAGGAAATCCTGGATCTAGAGCTGCGGCATGTTAAGTGCATTTACATGACTCATTTCATTTATATTATATATTAAATAAAAATATTTAAATCACTTTAATTTAGTCAACAAACTATAGATCCAGTATAGATCTCGGAGCTAGAGCTGTGCCAAACGGGGTAATAGTATGTACTCACCATTACGGTGCATGCATCGTGTATTCAAACTAAAAAAAGTCACGAAAAATTCTACAAAATTTTTTTATGTATTTTATGGTTTACTTCACCTATTATAAATTTTCAAGTTTAAATTCATTATATGTTAAGAGTAACAAAAGGAGAAAATTCTAACAGATTTGAACTCTTAACTTTTGTTATAATTTTCTCTTTTTTGTTACTCTTAACATATAATAAATTTAAACTTGGAATTTTATAAATAGGTGGAGTAAACCATGAAGTACATATAAAAATTATTTGGAATTTTTTTTGTATTTTTTAAATTTAAGTGCACAATAAATACACTATAAGAGTGAATGCATAAATATTCCCAAAAGAGAGCAGATGCATTCCTTCTCAGAAAGTCCCGGCGCTCTGTGGGAACACTATCTCTCAGTCATCGTTGTGTGCATGTGTACAGTCCGATCGCGTCAAGCTAGTTAATGGGAACTTGTTTCTAATTAAAATTGGTCGATCCTTGTCAAGATGATCCAAGTCGATGGTAATCAATGCCATGCAATCAATGGGTTTGCTGCTAAAAACTTTAGGGTACATTTGGATCTCTCAATTGAATTGATCTTGTGGGATTGGAGTGCCAATTCAATATCTAGTAGAATTAGAATTGGACCCTAATTCCATATTTTTGTTTGGTCGACAAATAAACTGTGGCAAGGAAATAGATTCTTCGACCAATTCAAAAATATGTTTGCTTGCCAAATTTGTTTGCTTGGAAATGAATCGGGACCCAAAATAAAGACACCACTCCAAGAAGCCAAACCACCACTACCGTGTCGGCAACGGCGCGGCCACACGGACCTCCTCTCCCCCCCATGCCAATCTGCCACACATCGCCTGTTGGAAATAATCAAGCCTTTGCTGGAAAACTGAGATGTAGCGCCGGAAGAACTGGACATCATGGCATCGTGGGGTGTCTGTGAGAAGTGGCGATGCGTCAAGTGCGCATGGAGTCCAGAATAATCGGTCAATGCATGAGCTAGCAGCGGTGTGCTGCATGTTGCATGGATCAGAGTTGTAGGAGTTAAAATAGGATCGTGGGAAGGTAGCTAGTATCTTTAAATAGTTGTTTTAAGTCTTGTACCCAGTGAGAGATACGGAATAACAAAGAAAGAGTAGAGCAAAAAGGCTGCTGTTGTGCAGCACCAACTACTCTGTCACTTTGTCTCTCTCCCGTGCGTGTGTGTGTTGCCCATCTAATTTCCAACATTTGGTATCAGAGCGAGGTTGAGTTCTTGAGCGGTGTATGCCCAAGTACCTGCGGCTTGAGAAGATGTCAATCGTTGAGGCGGCGCTGGCGGCAAGTAAGTAGGGAGGGATGTCTCTCCAGTACCCGGTGCTGAACAAGACGAACTACACAGCTTGGGCAACGAAGATGAAATTCCTTATGAAGGCGCAAGGTGTATGGGAAGCAATTGAACCCACGAGGAATGCTGCTGTTGATGAGAAGAAAGAAGAGAAGGCCATGGCTATCATCTCCCGGCGTTGAGCGATGTGACACTCATGCAGGTTGCAGCCAAGAACACTGCCTTGGAGGTGTGGACAGCTCTCCGCACCATGCACATGGGGGCTGATCGAGCCAAGGAAGCGAAGATCCAGACGCTACGCTGGGAGTTTGAAAATCTTAGCATGGGCAATACGGAATCGGTGGATGATTTCGCAACGAATGTAACATTGCTTGTTGGCCAGATGCAGACACTTGGAGAGAAGATAGAAGAGAAGAACGTCGTCAAGAGGTTGCTGCGAGCCGTCTCTGACAAGTTCATCCATATTGCGACAAAGATTGAGTATTTTGGCGATGTCAACAACATAGCTCTTGAGGAGGTCGTTGGCTCCCTCAAGGCGTATGAGGAGCGCACCCAGCACCGTCATCGCAGCAACAGGGATGAAGAGCATCTCCTTCTCACAAAAGCCCAGTGGGAAGCTCGATCATCAAGACAAGGCGGTGGTCGCGATTCCAAGACGAAGCGCGACAAGAGCCACATCAAGTGTTTCAACTGCAATGACTACGGGCACTATGCATCCGAGTGCCGCAAACCAAAGCGTGACCGTGGGGATCAGGTGAACCTCATGTGTGCACAGGAAGATGAACCAGCTTTACTTTAGTTGAGTCTAGAGTAGAAGGAATGTTGGCAAATAATTGAGTCTAGACTTAGTTTTTTTTTGCTTTATTATATTTGCATGTGTGTATGGTGCAACAGGTGGTGTGCCTGAGATTGTACCAAGTAGTATCGCACAGAGTTATTCTAGGTGCAGGAGAACCGGAGAGTCCGGAGTAGCGGGGAGCCACTTGAACCTGCGGATTGATCCTAAATAACAGGTGCAGAAAATAATTACCGATGGCAAGTAGCCAGGATGGCTGGGTCATTAGTCATGAGTTACATGTAATAGGAGTGAAAGATTTGGCATAGCAAAGTCTTGATTAGGGGGGAGATTGTTGGAAATAATCACTACAAGAAATTTGAGCATCGGTGATGATACGTATTTGTCACAAAATCATGGATTTTTGTCATAAAAGCATAATAGTGACGATTTTCTTGCGTCACTCGGATCGTCACAGATTCTGCGTCATAGAATGTTCTTAGTGACGATCATTGGGAAATCGTCATAAAATAGTACACATTTATGACGAATAACAGATCGTCATACAATAATGTTTATGACGATTTACTTAGTGTCATAAAATATTTCCTATGACGATACCGTTATGTGGTCCAGGACATGTAATTTATGACGAAATTATTCATCATGAATATATTTGCAACGTCACAAAATTTAATCCAGACATACATGAATGACAAAAAAAAGTCATGAACAGTAGCATAATTCTCCAGATAATCACCATAGAATTGTTCCATCAAAGCATATAGAATTAATTGACATTTATCCAATACA